>OX596375.1:0-1407500 GCA_951394395.1 Colostygia pectinataria | reverse complement strand
GACGTAGCTGGCTAAGTTGTTCTTATCAGATCAACGAAGTTAAGCACTTTTCCGCGGGGTCATCATTTGGATGGGTGACTGCCAGTGGCAATTTCAACTGAGCGCTCCCGTGCTTCGGAGGGCACGTTAAGCAGTCGGTCCCGGCTTTTTCAAAGTTGTTAGGCCATGACAGATGCCTTCGGGCGGCCTAGAAACTCCGTCACCAGAGTTAGCCACTGACGCATACGAACGAACGAACCGCTAAAGAATGGAACTCTTTGCCGGAGTCTGTGATTCCCGATAATTACAACCTGGGTGTTTTCAAATCACGAGTGAATAGGTTTCTCCTAGGCAAGCGTGCTCCACCGTAGACCACATCCTCGCTTAACATCAGGCGAGATAGTGATCAAACGTTAGCCTATTATAAGTAAAAAAAAAAAAGTTACGGTGCGACACTGGTTCTCAGGTGAGAACAATTAAGTATATTAGCCTATGTACGCATGCAACATCATAGATATCACTTGCGTGTTACCATCCTGAGACGTTAGATGGAAAGTCTCATGTGCCTGTAATTTCACCGGAAACCATACCCTTCGCACCGGAACACAGCAATGCGAGCATTACTGCTTGGCGGCAGAAATAGGTATGGTGGTAGTCCTTCCCCGGACGAGCTCTATCACAAAGAACTCTACTATTCTTAAATTTATAATCTGTTTCGTTCACAGTTTGCCTGTAAAAGGGCGTAAGAACATATTAATAACGTCAGCCCTGCCATATGTCAACAACGTGCCACATTTAGGCAACATTATCGGCTGTGTACTCTCCGCTGATATATTTGCACGGTAAGTTCAATTCAATTCAATTCAATTCAATTCAATGTCTTTATTTGTGAAACAAAGTTTTAAGCAGTTGTTAAAATTAATTAAAGGTGCTCTGTGCAAGGCGTACAAAACTGTGTTTTTTATATTTTTTTTATACAACTGAAGTGGCAACCAAGCGTACGGCCCACAAGCTGGTAAGCGGTTACCGCAGCCTGTGGACGCTTGCAATACCAGAGGTATCACTCGCGGGTTGCCACCTTGAAGCTAAGATCGAAAGCCTCATGTGCCAGTAATTTCAACGGAAACCATACCCTTCACACCGGAACACAGCAATGCAAGCATTACTGCTTGGCGGCAGAAATAAAACATTTGAAGAGCACTTGGACATTTTTAAGATCAGATAACATTTTAAGAGCAGTAGTCGGGCATTTGAAAAACTAAGTAGTAACTTCAACATCCTCACATATTTCCTCATGTGCATAGCGCAGGTTGTTGTGCTTTTTTGCAACTCAGGACAAATGTAACAACACCTTTTTTTAATGACAGCGTATTTCTAATGGCCTCTAAAATATATAACAAATTACCATCTGACGTAATATAGAAATTAAATGGTGGATGTTATAGAAATGGTGGATGTGAATAGGTCGAGGACTCAGCCACGCTGTTTTTCAGCCTCGCCTTTGATGACTAAATGTCCGCTGTCGCCACAAATGTGCTCTCAGGAATGATCAACTGATCCGTAGGTAGGCTGCGGTAACCGCTTACTATCTTGTGGGCCGTACGCTTGGTTGCCACTTCAAAAAAAAAAGCCCTTCTCTTGCTCTTCATATATCACATTGCGGGACAATAATTTGGTGTAGCTAAGGGCTAATAAGCACGCGTTTTTTGATATTGTATAGGTCAAACGCGCATGCCAGCGCGAGCGAAAGATTGCTATCTCGCTCTTGCTATAATAGGAATGATGACAGTAACCAATAATCATTAAAATCACGCTTTCACCTTATGAAAAAAGATTCAAGGAATTCAAAAACCATATTTCTTTTTACATTAGATGCGAGATTTATAATATTTTTAATAAAATAAAACTACAAAATACAGCAATCCGCCATAAAAGGTTGAACACCAATCAGGAGCATCTAGGCTCTCTGATTGGTGGTATCAAAAATATTGCAGAATTTTGAACGTTATTGCTAAAATGTTATATTGAAAACTTACATGATGACGTCACCGCTGTCACTCCGCGACTCAGCGCGTTTTAGCGTGAATTTTAAAATTCAAATTTCAATCGCACTTTTTAACTACTAAACTATTAATTTCTGTAATAATAGGTTATTTATTGCCTAAAGTCGATACTTCTGAATACAATAGAACAGTTTTTCAAAATCAGTCATCATGCCTATTGTGTGACACCCACACATACAACAGCACCGTTTACGTACACATGCGTGTGGTGATTGCGACGCGTTTGCTTCATACATTTTATTGAGTGACCGTGGTTTTTACTGTTGTTTGTGGCCAGTGGCAATTTCAACTCAGAGCTTCGGAGGGCACGTTAAGCAGTCGGTACCGGCTTTTTCAAAGTTGTTAGGCCATGACAGAGGCCTTCGGGCGGCCTAGAAACTCTGTCAGCAGAGTTGGCTACTGACTCATACGAACTTACTTACTTTACTGGTTGTGGTTTGTTACAGATATTGTCGAATGTGTGATTATAACACACTATTCATATGCGGTACTGATGAATACGGCACCGCCACTGAAACCAAGGTAAATATTACTTACACGGTTTTATTAAATATGTTTTTTTTTAGTAAACCGTGGTAAACGGTGCTGCCACATGAGGCTTTCGATCTTAGCCTCAAGGTGGCAACCCGTTAGTGATACCTCTGGTATTGCAAGCGTCCATAGGCTGCGGTAACCGCTTACCATCTTGTGGGCCGTACGCTTGGTTGCCACTTTAGTAGTATAAAAAAAAAACTTTTTTAAGTCAATGACAAATATCTCATTTTTCTTATGCGACCTGCCCCGCGCGGCTTTACCCGCGTTTTTGCAGTTTTTATGCTATCCCACAGGAACGGTATTTTTTTGGGATAAAAAGTAGCCTATGTGTTATTCCAGAGGTTAAGCCATTTCCATTCCAAATTTTATGCTAATCGGTTAAGTCGTAAATCGTAAGTCGTCACGGAGTTACGTGGTAACAAACATACACACACACACCCACACACACAGACTTTCGAATTTATATTATTATTAGTAGGATAGTAGAATTTTCAATCATATCACAAGGATCATTTTGAAACAAAGATATACCTTATATAAAAAAATTTAAAAATTACATAATGTATAATACGAAATACATATGAAACAGTTGAGCCATCTAATAACCGTTACAAACGATCTGTAGATAGCTCAACTGATCGACCAAATTGTAATTCAGGCCTATTGTGCTCGTACAAACAATCTCTGATAATTTATTTTTTTTATTATTAAGAATGGGTACATTTTAAAATAATGTATTCAAAATTATTACAATCTAGCCTTACATTTAGGCTAATTAGTAATTTTAAGTTATTATTTTTTATTATTATTATTATTTAGCCATCACTGTCCCACTGCAGGGCAAAGGCCTCCCTCCCTTTCTTCCACTCTTCGCGATCTAACGCCGTGACAGGCCATGAGCTTATATGCGAGCCAAGTTAATTAACAATTTTAAGTTGACCTAGTCAAAAAATAAATTAGTTGCTAAGAATGTGTCCATTGGCACATTTCTTACTGTCTCTATTTATTAAGGGGAAGCACTTTGTTCGTGTGTTCATTGACCGAGCGAGCGTAGCGAGCGAAGCGTCTCAGTTTCGAGATTGGCCAAAAATGCTTTTGGTTGTCAGTCAGTTTGTCCGGTCAGTTTGTGTTCTCGCCTACAGGTCGCATTTTTCAACCAATCTGGTTGAAACTTGGTACCTATACAGGTTCTATGACTTTATAGAAGTTGATTGTCATCGGGAATTTATGATAGGGGGCGTACTTTCTCCGAAAAAAAGGGTAAAAAGGGGGCTACTGGATATCTCCGTCTAATGTGATTTGATTTCGATGATTTTTATTTTATTTGAAAGATAAGTATTAACTTTAAGTTTGTCTGATATTTGGTGAAGATCTGATGAGAATCTTTTTTTTTTTTTTTTAATATAATTTCGAGACAAACAGGCTGACGGCCTGCCTGATGGTAAGCAGTTACCGTCGCCCATTGACCTCAGCAACACCAGAGGTACTGCTGAAGCGTTGCCTGCCTTGTAGGACCTTTTTTATATATTTTTTGAAGCTGTTCATATTGTACGACAGCGGAAAAACATCATTCCACAACCTGCACGTATGGGGAAGAAAAGATCTCATGAAGCGAGTATCTTCAGCGTGATGAGCAAAATAGTTTCTCAAAATGCAGTATGTTGCTCACTTTCAAAGCTCACTTTACAAGTTTGTGCTAGCGAGGTCTACTGTTCGGAGAACTGCTAGTTATAATTTGTTTTTATTTTAAATCAACTGATTGACTAAATTTGAATTTTTTAGGCACTAGAAGAAAATTTAACTCCGAAACAGATCTGTGATAAGTATTACGAGATACATAACTCAGTGTATCGCTGGTTCAACATCGGCTTTGATTACTTTGGACGTACGAGCACTAAGGAGCAAACCGAGTGAGTGCCCTGAAAGGGGTAAACTATTTTTTTATCCCTAAAAAGGGGTAAACTATATATTTTGCCTATAAAAAGAGGTGCAATATATTTGAATCCTTTTTTGTTATCATGACGGTTAAAAAGTTTGTAGCGCTATAAAAAAACCGTAATACCCTAAAAAGGGGTAAATTTATGAAATTCCTATTAAAAACTACATGACCCGCGCTATTTCTCTTCCCAGTACTAACACTAATATTTTATGAATAAAATTAGCCAAATCGGTCCAGCCGTTCTCGATTTCAAGCGAGACTACCAGCAAATCATTTCTATGAATGAGATTTAAATGTACTGTAAGGAGTACTTGTGTCGCTAGATGGCGGTGTGCTGTAAATACGGCGCGGCGCGCAATACGCATGCTCGGTTGTGTTACCTGTGCAACGAAGATACGAAGATGTCCCATCAAGTCCCATCAATGCGTACTAACCGCTTATCATCCTCTTTCATCATGAGAACAGCAAAGGAGTGGAACTCTCTACCCGCGTCGGTGTTTCCTTCCACTTATAATTTGGGTATCTACAAAAGAAGAGTCAATCAGCATCTTCTGGGAAAGCGTGACTAATACTAGGCCTCATCTACGCTTACCAAACGCTTACCCATTGTTTATGAAAAAATAAAAGATGATTAAGATGTCAGGGTGTGTGATCGTTGACTCCGAATAATTGTGTGCTTGGAAAATATATCTTGTGTAATATTTTATTTTATTTATTAGGTTTGCCAACAGTTTATACATGATTACATGAGTTAAATTACAAACGAAGTGTTCTAGGCTACATGTGAAACCAATAATAGGCAAACACAGCATGCATATATTATAATATAATATTAACGTGATAGTCTTATATTAACTTAGTCTTTCTATAAAACCCTCTCTAATTCATTTAGTCTTTCATTCAGTCTTCGTTCAGTCTTTTATACATTCATTAAAAAAAAAAAAAATACACCTTGTCGTTAAATCGTCTAATTATTCATTTAGTAATTCATTCATCTTACTCTTATCTTATCTTATCTTACTCATTCAATTAGTCTTATATTAATTTAGTCTTTCTATAAAACCCCCTCTAATAGTACGGAAGATGTAAATTGAGAGTGAGAACAAATGTTGTAAAAATTCTCATGAAATATATTCTATTACAGAATATCCCAAAAGATGTTTCTGAAGCTGAAGGATAATGGATTCGTCAGCTCCCAGTCTGTGGACCAGCTGTTGTGTCAGAACTGTGACAGATTCCTCGCTGACAGGTAAATCATAGTAATCATCATTGTACAAAATACAAATACAAATTTCATCAATTAAAATAAAAGCATGTTTACAAGTAAATGTGCAGCTCTGGCTTCAATTTCAATTTCAATTTCAATTTTTTCAATTTCATTTTATTTATCTTTCCACATGTTGCATGTACTTAGATACGTCAAAACAAAACATTAAAATTTACTAAATATGGTAACAATGTCATATTTTAAAATAAAATTGAAAAGCTTCTGACAAGTTTAACATATAAATTGTATTACAAGAAAAACAGTGACTTCCCCGTAACTGTGTTCACACAAGTATTTATTATAAGAATAAGAATAAGAAAATATTTATTGTTTAGCTGATGAAGGCCCAAAAAGATCTTAATACTAGATATGGCACTGGTAGGTAAGCTCAGCTTATCCATTTTGGACGTACAATATTAACTAGGTTATGTACTACAATGTTAAAGGTAGGTACTTAATAATATATTTGGAACAATGTTTTTATGTATGACTTGTGTATAAAAATTTACATCTAAAAATAATAAGTACTACAGTCGAAACTAATACTTAGCTTAAAAATATAATAATTGTGCCTTCTTACTTTTGCCTATTCTAGAACCGGTATAGTATGTTTTTTTTTGTTTTTTTTTAGTTATGGGCGCTAAACATCCTTAATTTTATTCAAAATCAAATACTTTGTTCATGTGTTCATTGTTATATGTTTTACACTTTATATTAGAGTCACTATTAATTTTACACTACTAACTCAAAATGTTCATAAGAGTATTAGAGTTCTCTGTGATAGAGCTCGTCTGGGGAAGGACTACCACCATACCTATACCTATTTCTGCCGCAAAGCAGTAATGCTCGCATTGCTGTGTTTCAGTGTGAAGGTTATGGTTTCCGGTGAAATTACTGGCACATGAGGCATTCGATCTTAGCCTCAAGGTGGCAACTCGCGAGTCCTACCTCTGGTATTGCAAGCGTCCATAGGCTGCGGTAACCGCTTACCATCTTGTGAGCCATACGCTTGGTTGCCACTGTCATTGACGCGCGGATTATTAACACGCGGTTCATTGACGCGCGGGTCATTGTCATGCGCCACGCGCTCCCTTTTCGATTTTCAACAAGGATAATTAATAATTGACCAGAAAAACGTAATCGAGATTTTTCAGACAAAATATTTAAAAAAAAACATATATTTTTTTTGTGTGTGGAACATTTCCTTAAATATATCGCACTTATAATCAAAGACCCCAAAATAATTCCCGGTAGGTTCGTGGAAGGCACGTGTCCCCACCCGGGTTGCCTGTACGAGGACGCGCGCGGCGACCAGTGCGACAAGTGCGGGAAACTGATCAACGCGATTGAACTGATCAAGCCGCGCTGCAAGCTCTGCTCAAGCACGCCCACCGTCAAGCCGAGCGAACAGCTGTTTATTGAGCTGGGACTTGTGAGTGTTATTTAGACGGTGATGACTGTGTGTTAAATCATCATCATCATGACAGCTTTCTAATGTTCCCACTACTGGGACTTTGGCCTACTCTCAAGCGAGAGTGATTGGGTTATAAATCCACCACGCGGGCCCAAGGTGAATTGGTAGATGGCACATGTCTTTCAAATTTTTAGTTCTTGGACATGCCGGTTTCCTCGCGATATTTTCCTTCACCGTATGAGAGCACTGGCATTGCGCACATAAATTTTTCGTAGCGGAAATCCATTGGTGCACGACCGGATTCGAACCCCCGACCTTAGGATAGAAAGGCTAGTTAGGGGTTACTACCGTTTAAACCTACCCTGAACTTTAACAAACATTTCAAGACCAAAATTAGCCAAATCGGTCTAGCGAGACTAACGCACAGCAATTCATTTTTTATATATAAGAAGATTCCATTAGTTAGAGAGTAAGGTGCGTGGGATATTTCGGGACTAAGCTGGTTACGTTATTTTTTATGTATCTACTTTATGTTAAACCTGTATCTCGCCATTATTTCCCTTTCTCTTTTGTACAATAAGTGTTGTGTCGTGTCAAATTAATATTTCAATCATTCACTCAAGTATTCATTTTAAGTTTATACGGTTTCGCACAGTTAGAGCCGTCGATACGTACATGGATAGCGGCTAACGAGCAGCAGTGGTCGCCCCCCGCGCGCGGCGTCACCCGCGCCTGGCTGCGGGAGCCGCTGCGGGCGCGCGCCGTCACCAGGGACCTCAAGTGGGGGGTGCCCGTGCCCGTCGAAGGGTTCCAGAACAAGGTAATAAGATACAGCGGAACAAGGAGTTTAAGGACTTTAAGAGTAGTAGAGTTCTCTGTGATAGAGCTCGTCCGGGGAAGGACTACCACCATACCTATTTCTGCAACAAAGCAGTAATGCTCGCATCGCTGTGTTCCGGTGTAAAGGGTATGGTTTCCGGTGAAATTACTGGCACATGAGGCTTTCGATCTTAGCCTCAAGGTGGCAACCCGCAAGTGATACCTCTGGTATTGCAAGCGTCCATAGGCTGCGGTAACCGCTTACCATCTTGTAGGCCGTACGCTTGGTTGCCACTTCAGTAGTATAAAAAAAAAAAAACAAGGCCCATCTACACCTAACCGACACGTGGGTGTCTCGCACTACTCGCTTCATGAGATGTTTTCTTCCCCACACGTGCAGTGACGTGAACTTCCTTCTGATGTTGGTGGGTAAATGACATTACACAAGGTACAAGGTAAAATACATTGTTACTCTGATAATAATAATAATTAACCGTCATTTTTTTTTTAATTCTCAATAGGCTTGAAAAGGAGTTGTTTCACGCAGTATGGAGCCGGGCCTTGGTCCTTTCTAGGGGTCTAGATGATTAGATAATCATTAAAGAAACCGTTTATCACATCTTTTATTTTGGCTTCTTTCATAATCTAAAGTAAGTTTATCGTAGTGAAGGAGTGCAACACAATGCAAAACATGGCGGGTTTAACGAACAACTGGTTTATTAGGTACTGTCAAAGTCAAGATACGTCACGCTCATTGGCTAATAGCTGTCATGGCGGACCTCTAGTGTTCCCGTTTTAGAAAACTCAACACTGTAAACATTTTGCCTTTAAAACTTTGTTTGTCTACTTAAAAATAAAATTGTTTGTTACTGTTAGTCTTATATTTTTTTCCAGTTTTTCTATGTTACAAAGACCTAGGCCACTATGAAATTGGTCCTTTTAAGACATGTATTTCAAGCAATAAATAATACTTTGATTTTGATTTGATGTTTTTCCGCTGTCGTACAATATGAATATATATGATATGCTTAAAAAAAATATATAAAAAAGGTCCCACAAGGCAGGCAACGCTTCAGCAGTACCTCTGGTGTTGCTGAGGTCAATGGGCGACGGTAACTGCTTACCATCAGGCAGGCCGTCAGCCTGTTTGCCTCAAAATTATATATAAAAAAAAGATGATGTTGACGAGCGATGTGGCGCGGTGTGAAGGTCCGCCTGCGACGCGGAAGTTGCGCCACATTCCCGCCTTAGAACAAATGTTTGTACAATCTGCAAATATATATGTTCCGGGTGTTCTGGGTATTTTCTATGTACAAAAAAAATATATCTATCTATGTATTGTATTGTAATAAGTATATCAGTCATCTAGTACCCATAACACAAGCTCTGCTTAGCTTGGGGCTAGATGATGCTGTGTGTTCAGTACTACTTATTAAACAAAAAAAACTATTCTATGGTTGGTTTTGTGGCTGGTTTCTGTGGCTGTCAGAGACCTAAACTGGGGCAGCCTCGAGTCCGGTCTCTGTAGAAGGGTTCAGTAAAATGTTGTTTAAACAACTTTTGTTTTGCTGTCAGGTGTTTTATGTGTGGTTCGACGCTCCGATCGGCTATCTGAGTATAACTCAGAATGCGACTAAGGACTTCGAGCAATGGTGGAAACCGGACAAAGAACATAATGTAAGTTATAAACTTATAGTACCTTATGAACGAACAATAATGCTGCGTTTCCACCAGAAATGTGCGAGCATGTGTAGCGAGGAATGTGTTTATTAGGAACCAATAGAATTAAGCATCTACATTCTAAATTTCATCACAATCGGTAAAGTCGTCACGGAGATACGTGGTAACAAACACACACACACACATACACACACACGCACAAATACACACACACAGACTCTTACATTTATAATATTAGTAGGAAGAGATAAATTATTATGTTATTAACTAAGAGTCCTATACTTGACCACCCTTGAATTTTCTTGTAGCCCGTGAAGAGTCGAATATGATTGTGGCTCGTGTGTTGTAAAAAAAGATAATAGTTTCATCCCTTAAATTTTAAGCATATTGAACAAATATTAATTAACTCAAGACACAACTGATTAAAAAAATAATTAGTAACGCACGTTTTCGTAAAATGAGCATTTCCAGTCAACTTTCGATCATGTTTTCTTGTATGAAACAACAAAGTCTAACATATTTCCAAAAATGCAATTCAAATAAACACAGTTTTAAAATTTAGGTGTTTTGAAAAAAAAAAACAGCATGTTATAATTTTTGAAAAAAGAAGGTCAAAAAAAATGCGTACTTTTCTGAATTTTACGCTGACTATTTCTGCTAAAGTAGGGAGTTTACAATAAAAGTGTATTTTTAGTATTTTGAGCTCTAAAGGTAAATGGTTATATATTTGAAATCCAGAGTAATAAAAACTTAAATTTAGTACCTATAGTCTGGTTTTTAATTCAAGTCCTAAAAGGAAATCATCTATTTTAATTAGTTTTACAAGTCTTGGCTAGAATAAAAAATTGTTACTCATTAATTTAATGTAACATAGTTCTCTATCAAAAATGAAGTTTTTTTTTCTAGGGTATCACGATTGTTTACCTTTTTAGACTTGAATTAAAAACCAGAGTACTAAATTTAAGTTTTTATTACTCTGCCATTCAAATATATAACCATTTATAGTTCGCACAGCGGATCTAGGCTTCCGTGAAGTTAGCTATTAGTGATGCGCAAAGACAATTTAGTTCGAATAAGCTCCATTGCGCATCGAAACGGCTAATTTCACGACGGCCGAGATCCGTTGTGAGAACTATACCTTTAGTGCTCAAAATACTTAACGGAAATGCATTTGGCAATAAATTAAAAACGTGGCTTATTTCAAAAGTGTTTTATAGTTTGTTAGGATTTTTTTATGAATGTGTTTAAATTTAATTTTAATTTTTATAATAATATAAGTACTAAGTGTACCATTTTTGTCTGTGCTACTAGGTACCTACATTGTATTATTGTGTGTAAACAAACTATGCATATTGTACGTCCGAAAACGGCTAACTGTTGGACTATTTTTGTATTTTTAATATTACCATCTTACATTTATAACAGTTTTACAATAAAAATATTCTTATTCTTATTCTTATTAGATAAATACGACAAAAAAATTGTCTAATAGCATTTTCTTTTTTTTTATACGATTTTACATTTTTACAAACGGGTGTTTTCACGTACCGGTATATCGGTGAAGAGGTACCGACACTGTTTCGACTCAATTTCGAGAGTCTTCATCAGGGTTGAGTGACACGGCGAGCGTCTTCCTCCGCGTCGCGATATGCACTGCGGGCTGCTGTGAAAACACCCGTTTGTAAAAATGTATGATATAGTTCACGATAGTTTTATGAGTAAAATTATACGATTTTTTTTTAAATCACATCTCTACGCATTTATAGTCATATCGCCCGTAGCACCGACTCTCAGACCATCTTAGAGATATTTAATTTATTTGATAGATTCGACGACCGATGTGGCGCAGCGGGCGAAGGTCCACCTGCGACGCGGAGGTTGCGGGTTCAATTCCCGCCTCGGGACAAATTTTTATACGATCTACAATTATTTGTTCCGGATGTTCTGGGTATTTTCTATGTATAATAAAAAATATCTATCTATCTATTGTAATGTATTGAGTATATATCAGTCATCTAGTACCCATAACACAAGCTCTGCTTACCTTTGGGCTAGATGATGCTGTGTGGATTGTCCAGCATTATTTATTTATTTATTTAGATGCGGGCGAATTTCACAAATTATAGCACTAGATCTTGGAACTGCCTCTTAAGTTATATTGTATTGCCCAGGTCTCACTTTACCAGTTTATGGCGAAAGATAATGTACCTTTCCACGTCATAATGTTCCCGGCGACCATACTCGGCGTCAACGAGGGACACATCTTGGTGAACAATCTCTTCGCCACTGGTAAGTGCACCGCCTTAACACACTTTAGATGATAAAAAAGCTATTTTTTTTGTCAGCAAGTGACAAGACGGTCAAGTCGCCTTCCTGACCATAACAGATGCAGTGCCACCCGAAGCTTGAAGTTTTTAAGCGTGACACTGCACTGCGCTCATCACCCGGAAACGTTGTTGTTAACTCTCTTTCGTCCAGTAATTTCACTTGCTACTATTTCTTGCTATTTTGATAGCTACAGTGCTCAAAGCTTAACACAGTGCAATGCACACTACTGCTTGAAGGTAGAATATCTGACACTGCGGTGCTACCCACCGAGACGGACTCTTGCTGAAGAGTCCTACCACCAGGTAAAACGCTTAGGACGAATGTGCTCTAACTTTACTCGGCATGCATAACAATAGTAAGTGTTGTTGCCAGATGCCAGAGCACCGGTGGTCTAGTGGTAGTGACCCCACCTTCCGATCCTAAGGTCGTGGGTTCAAACCCGGACGTGCACCAATGGATATTTCTGTTCGAAAAATTTATGTGCGCAATGCCAGTGCTCTCATACGGTGAAGGAAAACATCGTGAGGAAACCGGCATGTCCAAGAACTAAAAATTCGAAAGACATGTGCCATCCACCAATCCGCATTGGGTCCGCGTGGTGGATTAAGACCCAATCACTCTCGCCTGAGAGTAGGCCAGTGTCCCAGCAGTGGGAACATTAGAAGGCTGTCATGATGATGATGATTAATTTCAGAATATCTAAACTATGAAGAAGGGAAATTCTCAAAGTCACGCGGTGTCGGAGTATTTGGAACTGATGCCCAGGTAATTATTAACAGCGGCTCTGTTCGGCGGCTTAGCGGTCATCGCGTTGCCAATTCAAGGCAAAAGCGTAGAAATCCCGTTTCAAACATTTCGGATCGCATTTATCATCCAAAAAAATTTAAATTCATATCGTAAATTTTTGATTGTAATCAAGTCAGATAAATTGCAACCGAATTACGTAATCGTACCTTGAATCTCGTAAAGCTATCCAGTAGCCCCCCTTTTGCCTTTTTTTTTGAGGAAGTCAATTTCTACAAAGATGTATAAAGTCATAGAACCTAATAAAAAACAGACCAAAAATCTCTAGTACTATTCCGCTTAACCTTTTAACTGATGAGGTTACACAGTTACCACAGTTAACCTCAAAAGAAAAATATCGACACGTGTTTCATCCCTCCACGGGACATCCTCAGGACCATCGACTTGTTCTCCGGCAGACGTGTTGCTCCGTCGAGCGCTGGAGCCAAAGAACCTGTATACCAAGTTTCAACCAGATCGGTTGAAAAATGCAACCTGTAGAGAACGTACAAACTTACAAAAGCTATTTTGGCCATTTTCGAAACTGAGACGCTTCGCTCGCTCGGTCACGAAGGTCCGCGACGCAAGACGTTGCGGGTTCGATTCCCGCCTTGAAACAAATGTTTGTACGATCTGTGAATATTTGTTCCAGGTGCTCTGGGTATTTTCTATGTATAGTATAAAAATATCTATCTATGTATTGTATTGTATTAAGTATATCAGTCATATAGTACCCATAACACAAGCTCTGCTTACCTTGGGGCTAGATGATGCTGTGTGGATTGTCCAGCATTATTTATTTCAGGTTTAAGAATATTTATTTCTTATAAGAATCTGTTGAAGTTAAGGACGCAACGTAGCTACATCCCTAGCTACTTATTACAAGCATAGTGAAAATAGGATCGCAACACTGTTTCTCTCTCTGTCTACTCAAGTTCCACAAGTCGCTCATGCTTTGTAATATTTTATTAAAATAAATTAATCTAAAAGTCTAATCAAAAGTCTCGCGTATTATTTCATCAGAATCAAATTCACTTACATGAGATATAACTTAATTATTAACTTACAAAAAAATTTTTTTATACTCGCGCAAATCGCACCTGCCCTACACTATTATTATCTCAAAAACAAATTTTATAAAACGCAAAACAGATATTTATTATACCACGAAAGTGGCAACCAAGCGTACGGCCCACTTGATGGTCAGCGGTTACCGTAGCCTATGTACGCATGCAACATCATAGATATCACTTGCGTGTTATCACCCTGAGACGTTAGATAGAAAGTCTCATGTGCCTGTAATTTCACCAAAAACCATACCATTCAAACCGGAACACAGCAATGCGAGCATTACTGCTTGGCGGCAGAAATAAGTATGGTGGTAGTCCTTCCCCGAAGTCTTCCTTTTATTAACAAACAAACACGAATAATAAGTAATTTATAAAAAAAAAACAAAAAAAACTGAAAGAGTCGGTACTTTTGTATTACTCGCATTAGCAAAACTCTGTCTGTATCTGTTCTGTGGTTTGTGGCTAGATGGTGCTGTGTTAAATGTCCGCCATTTTGTATTATCATTACAGGACACCGGTATACCTTCAGACGTGTGGCGGTTTTATTTGGCGAGTATACGCCCCGAGACGTCTGATTCCAGCTTTAGCTGGACCGAACTAGGAACAAGGTACATACCTTTACCTAATTTTTCCTTTTTTTACATACCTATTTACATTTTTGGCACACTGAAGCTTTATGATGAAGAGGGATCATCAAAAAAAAGCTAGGAACCCAGCCGAGTTTGTTGCCAGATTCTTCTAAGCTGGGGCGCGTGGTACTGCCGTAAATTTAAGACTTTTTAAGCTCTTTAAGACGTTTTAAAATTATCCTTGTGATATGATTGCATAAATATATTTTTCAACACACTTGCTTATAAAGTGGCTCTATGGTCCATCGCAATTAGGCACAGAATGACACCCATAATCAAACTATGACTTTTTCATTGCTATAACTCACTAGTGAGTTATAGATTTTTTTTTGTTATTTTATTATAAGTATTTTTTTGTTATTTTATTCACAAGTGTGTTGAAAAACGTCGTATGATACACGTGTGTATTGATGATTACCGTCCTCGGCTATCTTAAGACCCTCGCCTACCGGTAATCACCAATGTTACACACTAGTACCATAATGTACTATTTTACTTTGCTTTACTTTTTAAGAGGTCCCTATTTTTTTCATCTTACTATTTTTTTTTTAAATGGTTCTTTTATTTATAAAAATCACACTAATATAACAAATGCGAAAGTTTGGATGTTTATAGATATTTTTTATTGTACATAGAAAATACCCAGAACACCCGGAACAAATACTTGTAGATCGTACAAACATTTGTCCCGAGGCGGGAATAAATACTAAAATATTATTAAAAATATATAACTTACTTACAGAAACAATTCTGAGCTTCTCAACAACGTGGGTAACTTCTGTCATCGCTCGTTGAGTTTCTGTGGCAGCGCGTTCCAGGGTCGCGTGCCGCGCGCCGAGCTCGCGCCTGCTGACTGTAGCCTACTCGCGCTCGTCAATAGAGATGTCGCAGGTAACCTTAACTGACCTTAGCTGACCTTGACTGAACTTAGCTGACCTTGACTGACCTTAGCTGACCTTGACTGAGCTTGACTGAGCTTGACTGACCCTTACTGACCGTAAGTTTCTTACGTGAAGGCGGCAAGACCTACCGCAACAGGTCCTGGCTTCGGTCAGACAGTGGCTTCCGCGTATAACCAAACGGTTGGTCGGGCGGCCAGTAAAATAAACTGTAGTTGATAACGGGGGATGACCCTCTGACCCGGGTCCCATTGCATAATAAAATACAAGTCCAAAATAATAGTGATGTGTAAAACTCTAATATTATTAGCTTGTATAGTTCTCTCGGCGGATCTAGGCTTCCGTGAAGTTAGCCGTTTCGATGCCCAATGAAGCTTTTACCAACTAAATTGTCTTTGTGCCCTTGTTCTGCCTTTGAAATGACTGTAAGGCCACTGACTAGCCTACTCGCGCTCGTCAATAGAGATGTCGCAGGTAACCTCTTAGATGGTGACCTCGACCTTGACCTTGATATTGACAAGTATTGTTTTTCCCCCAATAAACGAAAAAAATATAAAATAATTATCATCCTGACTGACCTTGACCAACCTTAATACTCTGACTGATCCTAACTAAATGTAACTGAGTACATAATGTAACTGAGTATATAATGTAAGTGAGTACATAGTGTAAGTGAGTACATTATGTAAGTGAGTACATAATGTAACTGAGTACATAGTGTAAGTGAGTACATAATGTAAGTGAGTACATAGTGTAAGTTAGTACATAATGTAACTGAGTACATAGTGTAAGTGAGTACATAATACTTCAGCGTACGTGCAGCACATGGAGAGGGGTAGGCTGCGCGAGGCGCTGCGGCAAGTCCTCTCCATCTCAAAGCGCGGGAACCAACACATGCAGAGCGAGCAGCCCTGGGTTCTACTCAAGGGTTCTGATGATGACAAGTTATTATACATTTTATTTACTTTTTATATTAATCATATTTGTTTACCTGGTGGTCAATACTCAATTTATTTATTGCTCTCATATGGTTGGTACATTTACAGTTGTTATATAATTAGATGGTAGTATCAGATATGAACCCTGTCAAAGGGTATGAGAACATGGAGATAGGCCGAACTTTAAATAAGTAGGGAGTAAGTAGATAAATTATGTGGTAGGACTCTTCAGCAAGAGTCCGTCTTGATATTGTACCTCCAAGCACTGCACTGTGTTTAGCTTTGAAGGGCACTGTAGCAAGTGAAATTACTGGGAAAAGAGACTTAACAACAATGTCTCGGGGTGATAACCGCAGTGTTACTCCTGTTAAAAGTAACCTATGTGTTATTCCAGGACTTAAGCCATCAACATTCCAGATTTCATCACAATCGGTTAAGTCGTCACGGAGATACGTGGTAACAAACATTCACACACACACATTTTATGAATAAGGGGGTATTTGTTTCCAGAGTGCGCGGCGCGACAGCTATCGCCGTTTGTTGCCAGCTGGTGGCGCTGCTGTGCACGCTACTGCAGCCCTACGTGCCGGACGCGTGTCGCAAGCTACGGGAACAGCTGAACGTGAAACCTGATGCGTTACGTCTAAACCCTACGTAAGTCGTGACGTAGCTGGCTAAGATGTTCTTAACAGATCAACAGTGGCAATTTCTACTGAGCGCTCCCGTGCTTTGGAGGGCACGTTAAGCAGTCTGTCCCGCCTTTTTCATAGTTGTTAAGCCATGACAGAGGCCTACGGGCGGCCTAGAAACTCTGTCACCAGCATTTTGTATGTGTTTGCTGTCACTTAATGGCGCTACTGTGGACGTTTGATTTCGCTTTCGAACATGTGCCGGACACGTGTCGACCTCCGTTCTAGACACGTGTCATCTTATGAACTGGACACGTATCGACGTACGTGCTAGACACGTATAGACCTACGTGCTGGACAAGTGTTGCCCTACTGGCCAGACACGTGTTGACATCCGTTCTACACACGTGCCGGCACCCAACAACCTACGTTCTGGACACGTGTCGACCTACGTGCTGGACACGTGTCGCCCTACATACTGGACACGTGTCGACACACTAGCCAACAGATTACAGTATAACTGTTATGGTTTTCAGGAAGCCATCGTTTATACAGTACCTACCTGCGGGTCACGTGATCGGCAAGCCGGCGCCACTCTTTAGCAAGATAGAGCAGTCCCTTTTAGACGAGTTGCGGGATAAGTACGCCGGTACACAGAGCGATCGAGCTAATAAGGTAAGTTCATATGAGTCTGTGGCCAACTCTGGTGACAGAGTTTTGAAACTATCATGGTTGCTAACATAATTTGACAACTCTGGTGACAGAGTTTTGAAACTATCATGGTTATTAACATAATTTGACAACTCTGGTGACAGAGTTTTGAAACTATCATGGTTATTAACATAATTTGACAACTCTGGTGAAAGAGTTTTGAAACTATCATGGTTATTAACATAATTTGACAACTCTGGTGACAGAGTTTTGAAACTATCATGGTTGCTAACATAATTTGACAACTCTGGTGACAGAGTTTTGAAACTATCATGGTTATTAACATAATTTGACAACTCTGGTGACAGAGTTTTGAAACTATCATGGTTATTAACATAATTTGACAACTCTGGTGAAAGAGTTTTGAAACTATCATGGTTATTAACATAATTTGACAACTCTGGTGACAGAGTTTTGAAACTATCATGGTTATTAACATAATTTTCACTAAAAACGGAATATATATACCATGATTTGCGAGTTTTATTGAGTTACATGCATCATGATCACAGGAGAACTGAAGTCTTAGCGGGTAGCTCTTACAACTATTGACAGACAAATCTGTCCACGAGTCCACCCTCCTTAGAGATTTAGACGTTGACACCATACCTATTTCTGCTGCCAATGACCCAATCATTCTCGCTCGAGAGTAGGCCAGTTGTTAGGCTAGGAACATTAGCTGTCATGATGATGCTCAACCAGGCCAACCAATGTGGTCAAAATGATGTTATATTTACATGTTAACACAAGCTCTGCTTAGCTTGGGGCTAGGTGATGCTGTGTGGTTTGATCAGCATTATTTATTTTTATTATTTATGTTTAAAAAAATTTAATACTTAATTTAAGCAAACATAATAGAAATATTTAATCATTAAAATAAGAAAAATGTAATAAAATTGATTTATAAGTCAGTTTTTTTTATACTAGTAAAGTGGTAACCAAGCGTACAGCCCACTTGATGGTCAGCGGTTACCGTAGCCTATATACGCATGCAACATCATAGATATCACTTGCGTGTTACCACCCTGAGACGTTAGATGGTAAGTCTCATGTGCCTGTAATTTCACCGGAAATCATACCCTTCGAACCGGAACACAGCAATTCGAGCATTACTGCTTGGCGGCAGAAATATGTATGGTTGTAGTAGCTTTGTAAGATTGCAGGAAATAAAAGGCTTATTATATTATTATATATTTATTTTTTATTAACAGAAACAAAATGGCAGCTTAGCGGCTGATTTGGAAAAAGCAATAACAGAACAGGTACATAAGAATCTTATCTTCTATTATATTATAATGAGGACGAGCGATGTGGCGCAGCGGGCGCAGGTCCGCCTGCGACGCGGTGGTAACGGGTTCGATTCCCGCCTCGGGACAAATGTTTGTACGATCTACAAATATTTGTTCCGGGTGTTCTGGGTATTTTCTTTAAATAATTAAAAAAATATCTATATGTCTATTGTATTAAGTATATATCAGTCATCTAGTACCCATAACACAGCTCTGTTTAACAGCAGCTTACCTTGGGGCTAGATGATGCTGTGTGGATTGTCCAGCATTATTTATTTATTTATATCTATACTTCTATACTAATATTATAAAGAAAGAAGATTTGTATCTTAGTTTGTTGCGAATAAACTTAAAACTACTGGTCCGATTTCAAAAATGTTTTCACCATTAGAATGCTACATCCCTGAGTAACATAGGCTATATTTGTTACTAGCGACCCGCCCCGGCTTTGCACGTGTGCGGTTTTATTGCACCCGCGCGAAGCTAGGACTGCTAGTACATAATAATAGACGTCATTATTTTTTTATTTTATAGGCGGGAATCGAATCCGCAACCTCCGCGTCGCAGGCGGACCTTCGCCCACCGCGTCACATTGGTCGTCAATATAGATATAGATTACTATTTTTTTCTATTTCAGGGTGAAAAGGTTCGTCAAATAAAATCGTCAACAAAAGACAAAACAATCTGGCAACCCGAAGTTGAAAAATTACTGGCGCTTAAGAAAGAATTGTCGACTGCGCAAGCGGCACCGCAGGCGAAACCGACGCCGGGTTATAGTGTTGCCAGCTTAGAGAAGGCAATAGCTGAACAGGTAATTTTAGTAAATTTTGTGAATCTGTTTCTGCCGCCAAGCAGTAATGCTCGCATTGCTTTGTCTTAATAGGCATGATGACTGATTTTATAAACTGTTTTGTGTTCAGAGGTATCAACTTTATAAAAATTTGTCGTTCTTTTTTGCATGGCACTGCACTGCGCTATTCACCCCGCTTAGTGATTACACTTGCTACAGTGCTCAAAGCTAAACACAGTGCAGCTTGCACACTAATGCTTGGAGTTTTAGCTTTTTTTTTCATACTACTAAAGTGGCTACCAAGCGTACGACTTGATGGTAAGCGGTTACCGTAGCCTATGTACGCTTGCAACATCAGAGATATCACTTGCGTGTTATCACCCTGAGACGAGATCTAAAGTCTCGTGTGCCTGTAATTTCACTGGAAACCATTCAAACCGGAACAGCAATGCGAGCATTACTGCTTGGCGGCGGAAATAGGTATGGTGGTAGTCCTTCCCCGGACGAGTTCTATCACAAATAACGACTACTCTTATGAAGTTATTAGGGCTCGTTCCGGCTTCACACGAGTGGAGATGAAGTATAGCCTATGTTACTAAAGTAATGTAGCATTCTAATAGTAAAAGAATTGTTTAAATCTGTCAAATAGTTTATGAGTTTATTCGTAACAAACAAATGTACAAATCTTATAGATTTATTGATTGCAAATATTTACATTATTACAGCTTTGGTCTAAGGTAGCTTTAAGTTAGTAGTAAGCTAGTAAATTACTGTTTAGGTTTGAAGGGCAATGTAGCAAGTAAAATTACTGGGCGAAAGAGACTTAACAACAATGTCTCGGGGCGATAAGCGCAGTGCAGTGCCACGCAAACAATTAAAAACTTTAAGCTTTGGGTGGCACTGCATCTGTTATAGTCAGGTGTGGTGCTTAAGATCAGGTGGGCGCCTTGATTGTCTTGTCACTTGCTAACATAAAAAAAAAAAATACCCTGTAGGGCGTCGCAATTATTGTAAATTGTAATTAGATTTACATTAATTATAATAAATCTTTCCTCTTCTATATTATTAGTATAGATATAGATTACTATTATTTTCTATTTCAGGGTGAAAAGGTTCGTCAAATAAAAGCATCAACAAAAGACAAGACAATCTGGCAACCCGAAGTTGAAAAATTACTGGCGCTTAAGAAAGAATTGGCGACTGCGCAAGCGGCACCGCAGGCGAAACCGACGCCGGGTTCTAGTGTTGCCAGCTTAGAGAAGGCAATAGCTGAACAGGTAATCAAAATCAAAAAATATTTATTTCAGTAGAATTGTGATTTCGGATCACTTTGAAACATCTTACAAGCTAGGAAAATTTACACCAGTTCCAACGCGCCCATGCCGTAAAAGAACTGGCAACAACACCGGCTGGGTTCCTATCGCTTTTCTGGCATTACCCTTGCTATTGTTATGGATGCCGAGTAGAATTGCATGCTTACCTGTTGTAGTCGAATGTCGTACTATTTATTAGTATGTGGTTATTACATAGAGTTTTAGCATAACTCGAGCCATGGCGTCGATGGCCGCCACACGTTTTTTAGGTTTAGCACATTCGTCCCAAGCTTTTTTATCATCCAGGTAATCAGTTGTTTTACAATTGCAGTAGTTGCTGGCCTGCGGTCTTTTTAGTTTCCATGCCATCCCACAGGAACACAGGAACCACATCATCGCTTAACATCAGGCGAGATAGTGGTCATGCGCAAGCCTATTGTGGATAAAAAAGAAAACTTTTTTTTTTATACAACTGAAGTGGCAACCAAGCGTACGGCCCACAAAATGGTAAGCGGTTACCGCAGACGCTTGCAATACCAGAGGTATCGCTCGCGGGTTACCTTCGAATTCGAATCGATCGAAAGCCTCATGTGCCAGTAATTTCACCGGAAACCATACCCTTCGAACTGGAACACAGCAATGCGAGCATTACTGCTTGGCGGCAGAAATAGGTATGGTGGTAGTATTTCCCCGGACGAGCTCTATCACAGAGAACTCTGCTACTCTTCAACATTTTTCGGTATGAAAAGCAGCATGTGTCCAAATTCTAGCACAATCGTTAATGTCGTCTCGGAGATACGTGGTAACAGACATTAGACGACCGATGTGGCGCAGCGGGCGCAGGTCCGCCTGCGACGCAGAGGTTGCGGGTTCGATTCCCGCCTCGGGACAAATGTTTGTACGATCTACAAATATTTGTTCCGGGTGTTCTGGGTATTTTCTATATATAATAAAAAATATCTATCTATGTATTGTATTGTATTAAGTACATATATCAGTCAACTAGTACCCATAATACAGCTCTGTTTAACAGCAGCTTACCTTGGGGCTAGATGATGCTGTGTGGATTGTCCAGCATTATTTATTTATTTATTTATTTATTCAGACACACATACTAATTGGCACAGTAGGGCACAGTCCACCAGTTAGTAGGTAATCTTGCTTAAAAATTGTCATGGTGTCTAACCTATGTACCTACTTACCTACCTATTTTCTTTTCTTTTTATTATGGTTCTCACAACGGATCTCGGCCGTCGTGAAATTAGCCGTTTCGATGCGCAATGGAGCTTTTTCAAACTAAATTGTCTTTGCGCATCACAAACGGCTATCTTCACGGAAGCCTAGATCCGCTGTGCGAACTATACTTAAGTCTCTTGTTTTTTTTTTTTTTTTTTTCTTTCTGTGTGTTTGTCAAATAAACCGAATTTCATTTCATTTCATTTTCACACAGACTTTCGCAATTATAATATTACTAGGATTGTTATGTTTTGTGTAATTCTATCATGTTCCTATCAAAGGTCACAGATAAACAACCACACCTATTTCTACCGCCAAGCAGTAATGCTCGCATTGCTAAATTCCGGTTCGAAGGGTATGGTTTCCGGTGAAATTACTGGCACATGAGACATGCCGTCTAACGTCTCAGGGTGGTAACACGCAAGTGATATCTATGATGTTGCATGCGTACATAGGCTACGGTAACCGCTGACCATCAAGTGGGCCGTACGCTTGGTTACCACTTTAGTAGTATAAAAAATAAAAAAAAAAACCTATGTTACTCAGGGATAATGTAGCATTCTAATGGTGAAAGAATTTTTGCAAATCGGACCGGAATAGTTTTTGAGATTATACATAAAAAAACAACATACAAATCTTCTCTTTATAATATTAGTATAGAGGTAGAGATATGGATTACTATTATTTCTTATAAGAGCACCGGTGGTCTAGCGGTAGTGAGTCCGCCTTCCGATCCTAAGGTCGTGGGTTCAAATCCGGTCGTGCACCTATGGATTTTTCGCTACGAAAAATGTATGTGCGCAATGCCAGTGCTCTCATACGGTGAAGGAAAACATCGTGAGGAAACCGGCATGTCCGAGAACTAAACATTCGAAAAACATGTGCCATCCACCAATCCGCATTGGGTCCGCGTGGTAGATTAAGACCCAATCACTCTCGCTGGAGAGTAGGCCAGTGTCCCAGCAGTGGGAACATTAGAAGGCTGTCATGATGATGATGACTATTTTTTCTATTTCAGGGTGAAAAGGTTCGTCAAATTAAATCGTCCACAAAAGACAAGGCAATCTGGCAACCCGAGGTTGAAAAGCTACTGGCTCTAAAGAAGCAGTTATTATTGTTATCTTCGCAAACGACGCAAGCGACTCCGGGCGGAGACACTAGAGCTAGCTTAGAGAAGGCTATTACTGAACAGGTAAATATAATTAGTTAAAACATAGATTTTTCGATCATGTAAAAAAAAACGGTTTTTGTTTATTTAAATGTGATTTCGCGTGAAATTATCGCATTGAAAAAACAATTGTGTAAATAAATGACATGAATGAATGAACGATAGATAGATATTTCAGATTATTGCCACATTACAAAAAAAAAACTAAAAAATTATCAACATTTTCGGCACGCCGTTACTTATAGCAAGCGCGGCGCTTCCAATGCTTATTCATTATGACCCCGATAGTACGCAGTGGGCTAAAACTATTTAAAAGTTTACGATTTTTATTTAAAAAAAAAAGTTTATAAAACAGATGGAACATGTCGGTACCTCTTCACTGATTTACCAAAACGTGAAAACACCTGTTTTTTAAATGAATAACACACATTAATGTGACAAAAAGAAACTAAAAAATTTATTAACATTTTCGGCACGCCATTACTTATAGCAAGCGCGGCGCTTCCAATGCTTATTCATTATGCCCCCGATAGTACGCAGTCGGCTAAACCTTTAAAAAAGTTTTTCGATATTTATTAAAAAGTTTAAATAATTTTACTTAAAACTCAAACAAAACACTAAAGTCGTATACGTCTTGATCATTGCCACATTACAAAAAAAAATTAACAAAAATTTACCAAATACATTACAAAAAGTATACACAAATGCACAATAATGTATGATGCACAAAAATGTATTAACATTTTCGGCACGCCATTACTTATAGCAAGCATGGCGCTTCCAATGCTTATTCATTATGCCCCCGATAGTACGCAGTCGGCTAAACCTATGTAAAGGTTTCCAACGGGATGCGGGGGTCGAGATTCGAACCATCGCCCTGTGATTGCGTGTCGGTGGTACAAACCGACAGGCCAAAAGCGCGATGTATTTACATCTCAAAATGAAGTTCCTATCAAGAAATATGACCTCGGTAGCTGGAGCGGGTTGAGCGAGAGGTTGCGGGTTCGATGCCCGCTGCGCGACAAATGATAGCATGTTTTGGAAATGTATGTTCCGGATCTGGGTGGTACAGACTTTTATTCAATAAAATCATAAGTGATCCTTATTAGGATCCTTACTATCCACGTAAGGATCACTTTGCAACGTTTTTAAAGCTATGTGAATTTACGCGCTTCAGCCCTAATATAAAATAAATATTATAAAAATAATATTTTCTTGTTATCAGCTTTTTTTTTCTGTAATAAACAAAATTTTACGAAAATTTATGTACAGAAATTTATCTAGTTGACGATCCGTGTAGCTGGTTAAGATATTTTCCCTTATTGCCCCGCTCCGTTTCCACCCTGTATAGTAAGACTATGTAGTGTATAGTAAGACTATGAAGGGATTGTATTAAATTGCCCGCTTTCCGATCCTAAGATCGTGGGTTCAAACCCGGTCGTGCACCAATGGATTTATATGAAAAATTTATGTGCGCAATGCCAGTGCTCTCATACCGCGAAGGAAAACATCGTGAGGAAACGGGCATGTCCAAGAACTAAAAATTCGAAAGACATGTGCCATCCACCAATCCGCATTGGGTCTGAGTGGTGGATTAAGACCCAATCAAAAAAAAAAGAGTAGTAGAGTTCTTTGTGATAGAGCTCGTCCGGGGAAGGACTACCACCATACCTATTTCTGCCGCCAAGCAGCAATGCTCGCATTGCTGTGTTCCGGTTCGAAGGGTATGGTTTCCGGTGAAATTACAGGCACATTTCCATCTAACGTCTCAGGGTGGTAACACGCAAGTGATATCTTTGATGTTGCATGCGTACATAGGTTACGGTAACCGCACTTTAGTGGTATAAAAAAAAACACTCGTCCGAGGGTAAGCCAGTGTCCCAGCTGTGGGAACATTAGAAGGCTGTCATGATGATAAGGGATTGTATTATTTTATTTCAGGGAGACAAAGTAAGGAAGCTGAAAGGAAGTACTAAAGACAAATCTGTCTGGCAACCGGAAGTGAACCTACTACTCGATCTCAAGAAACGACTCGCCACGTTGCAAGTTTAAGAGCCTCTTTCACCATCTGTTGAATAAATGAAGTTAGGCTAATTTTTGAACTTATTAAATGTAGTTACTTATTTTGATTTTACAGCGTTCAACTATAGAAATACTAAAAATTGCAATATTCCAAAAAATATTCGCCTCAAGCGGGATTTGAAGCCACAACCGTTCGATGGTAGAGCACCCGCGTATCAAGCGGAAGTCAAAGTCAAAGTCAAAAATGATTTACTTCAATAAAATCACAAGGATCATTTTGAAACGTCTTAAAACTAGGTGAATGTACGGCAGTTCCACGCGCCCTAGCCTACAAGAATCTGGCAACAAACTCAGCTGGGTTCCTAGCTTTTTTTTGATGATCCCTCTTCATCAGGATGGTTGCAGGTTCAAGTCCCGCTTGAAGCGAAATATTTTTTGTAAATCATTAAATTTTGTTGCTACAATAGGGTGACTGATCGCACTTTTTGTAAAAATAAAAATGCGGTCTGTCACCTTAAGAGGACAAAACTAGGTGACAGGTGGGAATAATCCGTTTTGTTGACTACACGGAAATTAGCCTACTAAAAGACTTACTTAAAAAAAATGCAAAGTAATTTCTAAAATAAGAAATTAGGTCATTTAACCTATTTATTATAACTATTTATATTTATCTACTGTTTTATTTTCTAAACATTTGTTTTTATACCAATAGGGCTTATTTACCTTTGAGCAAGTTTCAAGTAAGTAGGTTCGTATGAGTCAGTGGCCAACTCTGGTGACAGTTTTAGGCCGCCCAATGGCTTCTGCCAAATCGGTCCAGCCGTTGTCGAGTTTTAGCGAAACAAACGCACAGCGATTCATTTTTATAAGAATGGACTAAAACCCCTAAATAGGCTACTTGACAATTTATTCGACTATAGTAAAATATCAAGGTGGCAACCCGCGAGTGATACCTCTGGTACTGCAAGCGTCCATAGGCTGCGGTAACCGCTTACCATCTTGTGGGCCGTACGCTTGGTTGCCACTTCAGTTGTATAAAAAACCTCTGTTATTGCAAGCGTTCATAGGCTGCGGTAACCGCTTACCATCTTGTGGGTCGTACGCTTGGTTGCCGCTTCAGTTGTATAAATAAAAAAAATGCTCTAAATACAGATTAAAAAAAAAATGCAACATAATTTTTTAACTTTATTTTCTTAACAATGTTGTACTTATCAAAAAATGTTATTATTCTTAACATAATCATATAAATACCTACTTAGCACCCACCTTACATATAATAAAAAAAAAAACATTTATTTTATCATATAAAAATAAAAACTAATACTTAATTATTAAGTAAAAAAGTTATAAGTACCTGTTTGCTTCTTTATAACATAATGTTTTATAAAAAAAAGCAATATTGGAATGAGGTAGGTAGTTAATAAAATATGTACTTATTTTTACATTTTCAATAGAACAATCGCTTATGGTTTCCGGTGAAATTACTGGCACATGAGGCTTTCGATCTTAGCCTCAAGGTGGCAACCCGCGAGTGATTCCTCTGGTATTGCAAGCGTCAGTTGCCACTTCAGTTGTATAAAAAAAAAACATACATCGCCACGTTCGGTTAGCACTGTATTTGACACTTGAAAGAAGTTTAAATATATGTTACATTGTTAAAATATTTAGTTTGAGGTATATTCAACATTTCCCGCACATTCCTAAAAGCAAGTCCATGTTGTGTCGTGTTAACTGGAAATGCATCTAAAGCCGCGCACATATCATTAAAACATTTATATTCAAGAATTTTTTGTTTATCGCACACCTTCGCATATAATTTGGACTGTCTGTCTGTCATTTTGATTGAAACAACGCTACTACTGTCCATGTTTTGGACACAAACGCGGCACTCGCAAAAGTGTCGCGTCTGTGTAAAGATTTGCTTTGCCCTTGATAATTTGTCGGTTTTCGGAAATAACATGTCATAGTAGTGTTCCCTGAAATTGAAAAATAAGGCGATATTATTTTTCTATTCACCCAGTCATCATTTGGATGGGTGACCGCCAGTGGCAATGTCAATTTAGCGCTCCCTAGCTTCGGAGGGCACGTTAAGCAGTCAAGGCTTTTTCAAAGTTGTTAGGCCATGATAGAGGCCTTCGGGCGGCCTAGAAACTGTAACCAGAGCTGGCCACTGACTCATACGAACTTACTTATTTACCTATTAGTAGTAAGAATCCGTCTAGCAAGAAAACGGTGATGTTGTATGTGTGGGTGTCATGGTTGTCCCCACCCAATTATAGCAAGAGCGAGATAGCACACTTTCGCTCGCTCTGGCATGCGTTGTGAAGCTACACATAATCAATATAAACTAGTGCCTTAGCCCTTAGCTGGCGTGGCTATGTGCGGAGGGAGTGGTGCCGCTACCTCGCTCCGGGGTGAGGTCACTACAACCGGTGGGAGGCAGGGAGTGACCATTCTGTACGTACTACTAATATATGTTCTTCATCAATCTTGCATTTTAAGGAATTACTTAAAGTACCTAAGTATTAGTTATTGATAGTATACTTGGAGTTGGTTTTATTTTTCTAAGAAATAATTATTTTTAACATACCCATACGAGATGGTGAGCTCCTCGCCTCTCCTGATGGTCCTCAGGGTCACCAGCGCGATGGAGCTGTTCAGTCCCACGACCAAGAGGTTGGGCTCGCAGGAATGCTGCAATTTACTGCTCATAGAAAACCAACCAACTTGGGACTGTACGACGCCTCTAAACGATTTGCTGAAAAGATAAAATTGCATCATTATCATCAAAGAGTAGCAGAGCTTTTGTGATAGACTCATCCGGGGAAGTACTACCACCATACATATTTCTGCCGCAAAGCAGTAATGCTCGCATTGCTGTGTTCCGGTGTGAAGGGTATGGTTTCTGGAGAAATTACTGGCATGAGGCTTTCGATCTATGCCTCAAGGTGGCAACCCGCGAGTGATACCTCTGGTATTGCAGCGTCCATAGGCTGCGGTAACCGCTTACGATCTTGTGGGCCGTACGCTTGGTTGCCACTTCACTTGATAAAAAAAAAGGGTTTAGTTCTTTTGAGCCTTTTCACTATATCCGTGACGACCGATGTGGCGCAGCGGGCGCAGGTCCGCCTGCGACGCTGAGGTTGCGGGTTCGATTCCCGCCTTGGAACAAATGTTTGTACGATCTACAAATATTTGTTCCGGGTGTTCTGGGTATTTTCTATATATAATGAAAAAATGTCTATCTATGTATTGTATTGTATTAAATATATATCAGTCATCTAGTACCCATAATACAGCTCTGTTTAACAGCAACTTACCTTGGGGCTAGATGATGCTGTGTGGATTGTCCAGCATTATTTATTTATTTATTTATTTATTTATCCGTAATCCGACGTTAATGTCCGTGAATGTTTATATAGGGTCTTTGATTATTAGTGTGCAATATTCAAGGATTTATTCCACACACAAAAAAAAATATGTTTTTTTTTTCCGTACGCTTGGTTGCCACTTCAGTTGTATAAAAAAAACATCATCCACAGCCTGACTTCACCCACTGCTGGGTATAGGCCTCCCTTAGTTTGTGTCATCTACCGCGATCCTGTGCTAATCTGATCCACTTACTTACGGCCCGCGACTTTCACTATAATAATGCATAATCTTTATAAATGAATTGCTGTACGTTAGTATCGCTAAAACTCGACAACGGCTGGATCGATTTTCGAACGGTTTAAACGTTCGTTCGTATGAGTCAGTGGCCAACTCTGGTGACAGAGTTCCTAGGCCGCCCGAAGGCCTCTGTCATGGCCTAACAACTTTGAAAAAGCCGGGACCGACTGCTTAACGTGCCCTCCGAAGCACGGGAGCGCTCAGTTGAAATTGCCACTGGCGGTCACCCATCCAAATGTTGACCCCGCGGAACAGTGCTTAACTTCGTTGATCTGTTAAGAACAACTTATCCAGCTACGTCACGAGCGCTCCGGTGAGAAATTATGAAAGAGTTGCAAAAAAATAACGCGATTGAAACCGCGCTGGGTCTACTAGTCTTATATATAAAAATTATTTGCTGTGCGTAGTCTCGCTAAAACTCGACAACGGCAACGGCTGGACCGATTTGGCTAATTTAAGTCTATACAAACAGACAAGAAACCAAATCAAATTAGAAATATTTGTAGGACTCCAGGGAAGGTTTAAGCGGTGAGAAATTATGAAAAAATTGCGAAAAAAATTACGCGAGTGAAACCGCGCCCGGACAGCTAATATAAAATAAAGTCGCTACATTATCCCAGAGAAACATAGGTCTTATGTCCCGTGCGAAGCCGGGACGAGCGGCTAGTATTAAATGTTGACATGAAAATCAAAAATTATTTATTTCAATAAAATCACAAGGATCACTTTGAAACGTCAAGCTAGGAAAATTTACACCAGTTCCAACGCGCCCATGCCGTAAAAGAACTGGCAACAACACCGGCTGGGTTCCTAACGCTTTTTTGGCATTACCCTTGCTATTGTTATGGATGCCGAGTAGAATTGCATGCTTACCTGTTGTAGTCGAATGCCGTACTATTTATTAATATGTGGTTATTGAATGTTACATAGAGTTTTAGCATAACTCGAGCCATGGCGTCGATGGCCGCCACACGGTTTTTAGGTTCTGTGAATAAATGAATGATTATGTCCAAATAAATATAAGATATGAAATAAAAAGCATCGCTTTCAAGGCCGGGAATCCGGACGTGTCGCCACCAGTCTTGATTAGACGCGTGGTGAAAGATGACAACTCTTAATGAGAGGTTTTCGATTCGAGATTTATAAAAAAAATAGTTCCGATTGCTTTGACAGTATGACACCTTTCCCAGTATGGCAGTAGGTCAGATATGACCTACTGCCATACTGGGAAAGGTTATTATAACAAGAAAAAAGTTGGTAACTCCGTTTTTGTTTCGTCTCGTGTCAAGCTGAAAGTTGTGGGTTCATGTCCTGCTTGAGGCAAAATAATTTAACTCCAGTACGACCAAAGTTAATGTACTACGTAGTACGTACTATGGCTTTGACACCAGCCATGTGCCAGTATGACAGACAGTGACAGCAGGAGCAACCAATATTGAATTCCCTACACATTCACCATAGCTCGTGATAGGTATCACAAATTAGAAAATTGATTTTTGAAACATCCTTTGTTAAACGGAATAATAAGATAAATAAGGTGGCGGCGCCACTTTAGGTGGGGTATGGGCCTTAATGACTTGAGACGAAAACCCCTAATACATTTTATTTTACACAGCTTTCTCCAGCGTCCTTGGTATAAATCACTTATATATAATATAAGTATAAATAAATATAAAATAAATATAAATATTGCTGGACAATCTACACAGCATCATCTAGCCTCAAGGTAAGCTGCTGTTAAACAGAGCTGTATTATGGGTACTAGATGACTGATATATACTTAATACAATACAATAAGTACATAGATAGATATTTTTTTATTATATATAGAAAATACCCAGAACACCTGGAACAAATATTTGTAGATCGTACAAACATTTGTCCCGAGGCACTTAATGGTTGGTTCAAAAAACTAGATCTGCTTACCTTTTGGAAAGTAATTTCTCACACTTTCGAGATATTTCATAATTTGGGCACATAACAAACTGCCGTTGAACATTTTGCCTTCAAGAAATTGTTCAATTCCATCATCGTAACACAGCAATGAGAGCGGTTCCTCGGAGCTAAAGGTCTGTTTAACCGAAGCTGTTCTCATCCTCGACGCGCCGATATCCTTAGACGCAGTTATAAACTCGTCCCACTTCATCTGTAGAGACATTTTGATGGCGGTTTTCATCATAAGCACACCATCAATTTTACTATACACCAAACCAATACGGTCCACTATCTGGCACTCGATATGGTGGTATTCTTTCATGCAAAGATCTCGACATTCGTTTCCGCAGAATAAGGCTCTGCAGCAGCCTTCGCACGGCTGCAGACGCAGCTCAGGTCTGTGGCAGTAGTAACATGTTATATAAACCGCTTTATCATCGACAGGGTAAGATGCAAACGCTCGCTCAATGGCCACCACAGTTCCTGGTCTGATATCTCCACTAGCGGTGGCTCGCTTCGCTCCGTCTCGGCTCACAAACGCTACGTCTGCGGAAGCGCAAGGCACATCAGGGTTTTGCTTGCAGTTAAACCGTAAATACGTGTTTACGAATTCTGAACTAGTCATCATTTGAAACACATTCTCCTCTAACACAAAAGGAGAGGCATTGTTCCGTCTTTTTTTCAATTTATTGGCTAAGTCCTCTGAACACCCCATGGTTAAGCAGGTATTTATATCGTTGATGCACGCGCTGAAATATCGAATACTAAAGAATACAGCTGATCTGTTGCCATAGGCGAGCATCATTTCCTCGGAGTTGTTTGGGGCGTAAACAAGTGCTTTGTTGTAGTACTGCACAGCTTGACGGATCTTGCCTGCTTTATAACACTCGTTGCCTGTATTTCGTAAAGTTGTGGACTGTGCCTTCGATTTAGCGTCGTGATAGTTGACCCAATTGATATTTTTCTCCACTATCAAAGCAGCTCGTACTACCTTAGCCATGTCGTACGTATCAATTGCGTCATATATGTATTTAAAAAGTTCAGTTATGTAAGGATTTTCCATATATATTTTATCCATGTTTAGGATTTTGGATGTCCGGTACTGAAAATAAAGGCATACTGAATAAGTTCGTTTATTTTTCATAACTATCTTCAGTTTCTTTCAGGGTGGTAGTAAAGCATGACGTGTTTTTGGTGGTGGGACTCTTCAGAAGAGTCTGTCTTGGTGGATAAACTACTGATATTCTGCCTCCAAGCAGTAATGTGTGTGCATTACGTTCTTTAGCTTTATAGGGCACTGTAGCAAGCGAATGAATGGACAAAACATACTTTGCAACAATGTCTCGGGTTGACGAGCGCAGTGCAGTGCCAGGCAAAACTAAAGCTTTGGTGACACTGCATGGTCAGGCGTGGGGCTTAACATCGTGCGAACGACTTAGCCGACACGCCCCTTGCTGACATAAATAAAAAAAACTACGTACAGAATGGCCACTCCCTTCCTCCCACCGGTTTTACTTACCCCACCCCGGTCGCGAGTTTGCCGGCACCACATGGCACCTTTCGCCGGCACTGAAGCTGTGCTGTGCATGCCAGCGCGAGCGAAAGTGTGCTATCTCGCTATAATTGGGTGGGGCCAACCATGACACTCACTAATACAACAGCACCATTTTCGTACAGAAACTATTCGTGTTTTTTTTTATGTCAGCAAGTGACAAGACAATCAAGGCGCCCACCTGATGCTAACCTTGTTTCCAAGTTATGGTTGTGTAATAATAATGTAATAAACACAACACAAAATAAAGATTCTTGCCATACCTAGTTTTCTAAAGATATTATTTTCAGTTTTTGTAAAAATCAACAAAATGTTGAATATCCCTAGACAATGTTGATGTTGTTATTTCACATTGAAACAATCATAACAAGCTTTAAATATTTCAATTACGCTCTTTAGTTTGTGTGGAAGTGATCATAATCAAAATACAAGGATCACTTTGAAACGTCTTACAAGCTAGGAAAATTTACACCAGTTCCAACGCGCCCATGCCGTAAAAGAACTGGCAACAACACTGGCTGGGTTCCTATCGCTTTTTTGGCATGATCCTTGCTATTGTTATGGATGCCGAGTAGAGTTGGAGCACATTCGTCCCAAGTTTTTTATCATCTAGGTAATCGGTTATTTTATAGTAAGCTTTTTGAGACAGTTTTTGTTTAATTTAGATTTTAAATAGTTTTCATATAATACAAACACAGTAGAATACCACATGGATTGGCGTCATGTATGTTCAGATTCTTATACTAGGTAGTGAACCTGCCATGGCCAGAATCTGGCCTAAATATTTTTTTTTTTTTTTACAACTGAAGTGGCAAATAAGCGTACGGCCCACAAGATGGTATATAGAGTATATTAGGTATATGGCTCTCAAATGAAAAACACTTTGGTTACCTGTTGCCTACCTGATAAATAAAACAAACAGCATGTAAGCTTTGACTGTATTGTACTAATTATGGCCTTTATTCATTAAAAAATCTGTTAATTTAGTAGCAGCCTGGTAACTATTGTCTTTGTTTGTCATTTCTATGTCAACAGATGATAGATTTGAAATGCATATTAGTTATCAGAGATTAAAAGCATGTTTATGAATGAGGCTGTAAATTAATACCTTCTGCCGTTCCTGAGAAAAAGTGTTTTAACAGACAGACAGACAAAGTGATCCTTGTGATCCTGTTTTTGTTTGTTGAGGAATATTTTACTTAGGTACTGATGTAGGAAGAATGTCTATCAAAAAATACATAACAACACTGTGTGAGTGCGTGCAATCGTATTTTTGCCACGTTTTTTAAGATTCTTCGGGCGATTTCCTGCGCCCTTCTAGATATTGATTTCCTTGGTACTAATAATATAAAGAGATTTGTATTTTAGTTTGTTACGAATAAACTCAAAAACTACTGGTCTGATTTTAAAAATTCTTTCACCATTAGAATGCTACATTAGCCCTGAGTAACATTGGCTATATTTTTTACTAACGACCCGCCCTGGCTTCGCACGGGTGCGGTTTCTATGCACCCGCGCGAAGCTGGAACGGACTTCTAGTATTTTATAAACCAAATCTTACTTAGGTACTAGGTACTTACTTGTTCTAGGTACGAAGGTAACAATTCCTGAGGTTTAGTTAGAATAGCACAAAGCTAAAACAAAAGTTATTAACTATTTTGTAAATTACTTGCATCAGGTACTCAAAATAGAACTCACTGAGCAACTAAATAAGTAGGTACTTAAAATAAATGAAGAACAGAAACAAACTAGTCACACAGGATGCTAGATAACGAACGAAAACCGAAAAGTAAAATAAAAATACTTTACGTAAACAAAAAATACAACGCAAACAAGCGTAGGCGCAGGCAGGCAGACTGACAGGAAAAAAGTCAGGTCCCAGTGTTACCAGATAAATGTTTACGAAATTTTAGAGAGAAAGAAATATACTGTCACATTCACATTAAATATATATTTGTAAACTAGCGACATGTCCCGGCTTCACACGGATGCTTGAACTGCTTATAAGCCGTCTCTTGAATCACTCTATCCGCACATGAGCGGGTCATTTATTATAACGCTTTTAGTGTTTGTAGCAAAATGAATATGGCTGACAAGTTAAATTCATAAACCTCATTTATTGCTTGCTACAAGCCGTACCTACGTAGTTTCTAAGAATTAAGCACAGAGGGAAAGACGACAGTCGGGAAGCGACTTTATATCTAAGAACAAATCCTGCTAATATAAAAATGTGAGTCTATGTGTGTGTAAATGTTTGTTAGCATGTATCTCCGCGACGACTTAGCCGATTGTGATTTTCGGAATGTTGATAGTTTAGGTTTTTAGGTTTAACGTATTTATATTTTTATCCTGGAAAAATTTACACTTCTTGTGGTATAGCTTATAAACTGAATAACCGCAGGTGAAACCGCGCGCGGGTACTTTTTTTATGAACCAAAATTACCAAAAAATAATTTTGTTATAATTATTGCTCATTTTGTTTGCGTAATAATTGGCCATTTTTTACTAAGTACTTTAAACCAAATTTCTGTTTTTTTATCTGCTTTGAATGGTTTATTATTTTGATGAAAATTGCCTGTCTCGGTATTTCTTTCACTTATTTGATCTATGATATGAAGATACTCTAAGAATGGGAATCCCTTGAAGAAATTCGCGCGGACCATTATTTATAGTTTCACCAAATAATAATTTTATTATTATGTACCTACATATTTTATTTGTTTAATAAAGGCTTTAGGTATTAGATGATGAAAAAAAAAAATTATTAGTTTCTATTTTTTCTTTGTAACATGATTTTTTTTAGATAAGTATACCTAGGTACATACCAAAATGTAATAAATATCTGGTCACAATATTAGAAACATGTGTTTATTTTAGTTCTACTTTTTATTATTTGATGATTTTTAGTACTGCCAGCTCTTTTTGGACGTGTAGTGTATGCTACTAGAACCAATGTGGGTAGGTTATGCGCGCCTACCGGCACGAACAGACGGTTTATCGGTTCTGAACATTTATTTGTTTCGGACGCAGTAGGTTGTTGGTCTGTAAGACAGCTAGTTAAACCTACTTTGAGCACTCTATTTTATTGAAAGTAGGTAATAAAAAAGTTGGTTTGCCAGCTATGCACTCACACACTGTCACTGTCACAGTAATAAAAATAAAGTGCCTTAATTATATTCATTTATTGTGAATCTTTTAAAAAGCTAGAATTACACATTATTTTTTTTCATAATGTTCTACTTTTATCGATTTATAAAGTGTCTTTTGTTGGCAACTCTGTCTCTGATCTTACCTTTTATTGGGGAGCCCCTCAGAAATAAAGACTGCAAATTATTCATCATCATTAACCCTGTGGTGGTCTGGTCTCTCACTAGAATCACAATAATATTATAAATGTGAAAGTTTGGATGTTTGTTCCTCCATAACTCGACAACCACTGTACCTACCGATTTGGCTGAAATTTAGAACATAGGTATGTAAATAATGACTGGAAATAGAACATACCTACTTATTATCCTGGATAAAAGTACGGTTCACGAGTCCCACGCAAACGAAATCGCAAGCGACAGTTAGTAGGTAATAAATATTGGCAAACATCTTACCTACCTACTAAAAAAAACCAGTAAGTACCTTCCGTGGCCTTACCTTACCTACCCAGCTTGGCACTCAGAAGCTAAGTACTAATATAGAGACACTACCTACTAAGATAGAGATAAAACAGAAATATGAGACATGTTGTCTACCGCCTATAATTATTATTGTGTTGGCATACCTAATAATAATAATAATAAATAAAGAGTAGTAGAGTTCTCTGTGATAGAGCTCGTCCGGGGAAGGACTACCACCATACCTATTTCTGCCGCCAAGCAGAAATGCTCGCATTGCTGTGTTCCGGTGCGAAGGGTATGGTTTCCGGTGAAATTACTGGCACATGAGGCTTTCGATCTTAGCCTCAAGGTGGCAACCCGCGAGTGATACCTCTGGTATTGCAAGCGTTTATAGGCTGCGGTAACCGCTTACCATCTTGCGCTTGGTTGCCGCTTCAGTTGTATAAAAAAAAATAAAAAAATAATAATAATAATATAAAACGAGAGTGAAATTCATTAGGAAATAATTCTATCCTATTACGTTGTATCGAGTTACATTGTAATATAAAATAATATACGTAGGTATCTAGTACATACAGTTTATTTTGAGATACTAAAATACAATTCTCTATGGAACATAATAATACCCTAATTAAATATTTATGGTATTGAGTTTCAAGACACAAACTCGTAAGTATTATTGAATTATGTATAAAATATATAAATAATCGTCAACTTAATTGTTAAAAATGATTTCTGACGACTTTTTGATGCATGTAGAACTGATATAACTTAGGTAACCACACAGGACGACATCTTTTTATGATAATACACGCACGTCTCGCTCGCTCAGTAGCTCGCGGCGGACAGACAAGCCGTTGTATTGTGTTTGCCGTTTTGTATTGTCTTTACGAGCTGCATTTTTCGAGACGAATGCTCTGTCTAGATTATTCTTAATGTATTTAACTACCTACAGTTGCGCGTTCTTTGAGGCTGTTGCTCTGTATTACTCTGTGGCTTGGGCCAACCTGAACCTTTGCTTTGGTTGGCCTTGGAATGGCCCAATCCCAGGGTGCCAGAATCCAGTGCAGGAAAGGAGTCTTCGACCTCGCCGGCGAGGTCAGTGTATCTATTGAGTGTTTTCTCTGTTCGAGCTGGATGAAGGGATTGCCTCACGTCATCGGGATCACCAAGCACGTGCCTTGGCCTACGACGAACGACTTCCGAGGGCTCTTAGGGCTATATAGAAGTCTTTCGCTGTTGTTGCGTTGTGGTCTCTTTCACACCTATAGTGCGTACCTTACGCGTGCAAGGGCGACAGCGATAGACTTATGGGTGCCAATATAGATGATAGTTGAACCACTCAAAAATATTGATCCTTCCTGCACGTAGGTACTTTTAAAAAAAATATATATTTCATAAACTGTCCTTATAAAAAAAATTGTAAATAAATTTTATTGTAGGTTTAGGTATTGTTAAAGAGTCCTACAACCAGGTTTTACTAGTTTAACACAAAAATGCGACCTAAAAGTTACCACAAACCTATAACGCGCTTCAAAACTTACAAATTAAAATAAAAAACATCTAACAGAAAATAAATTCTTTATTTCATCAATAATATCCAATTTGATCAGATTAACTTAACTTTTCTACGGAATAAAAGAATATTACACGATTCGTCGACATCGGGAGAAAGAAATTACAATTTAGTCGTTTGAGATCGTCGAATACATCACAAAAGTTGCTATTATTATAGTATTGCCATTTCCGAGGTACTTACACCGAGTTACACCGCTATAAAAAAAAGTATTGCCAGCTTTTGAGCAAATATTGCAAGAACTCAGGGTTTAAGACTAATGGTGGATCCACACGATCGGCAAAAGGCGAGTGCGATCGGTAATTTTTGTGCGACTTTATTTTTTATATCATCAAGTTACGTCAACTCGTTCGCCTGATGTTAAGCGCCACGCCTAACCATAAGAATAAGAATTTGTTTATTTGACACACACAATTAGGAGAGCAGTACAGTAAATAGACAAGAAAAAAGGTCAAAAACAAAAAAAAAAAATTTATACACAATAAAGAAAGAAACACCTAGCGTATTAGTCACATAGTCTCTCCTTGTGAGTGCGCTCAAACAGGTCCAGTCAGTATCTACAGATGCAGTGACCGGAAGCTTTGTTTTCAAATGATTGATTCAGAATCATAATAAAACGTAAACTCTGTATATGTACATGTAATCATAATTAATGTTTAACTATATGGCTTTTTTTTAATTTAAAGTTTCTTATCTAGATGCTTTATAAATCATCTTCAATAATTTTTAAAAACTGTCATGGTTAACATAATTTTCTAAATAAATATATCATTTTATTGAAAATAACACACATTAATATACAAAAACATAATCATAATGGTTTTTAAAACATAATTTCCTGTATCTAATCACTAATATATAGAAAAAAAATATATTTTTGTTTGTAACGAATCTCAAAAACTGGTCTGATATTAAAAATTCTTTAACCATTATAATGCTATACTATCTCAGAGTAACAGACTATATTTTATGTCCGCCCGAAGCCGCGACGAGCCGCTAGTCTATCAGTTTGCCGATCGTGTGGAGCCCCAGCTATCAATAATTTCACTACAACAAGTTCGCATGAGTCAGTGAAATCTGAAGGCCTCAATGGCGTCCCACAAAGAAAATAAAAATGTCAAGGTGTATGGAGCCCCCATTTATAAAACCTTTCTAAAAATGTTAAAAACTATTTACAATATAATTATTTATTTAATATTTATTTACAACTTTACTGAGGTAATGGTTGTCTAAACTTTTGTACTGTGAATTTATTATTTTGTCTAACGTTTTGATAATTAATGTTTTGACTTCAAACAAAAGTAGAGTAGTAGAGTTCTTCAGGATAGAACACCGGGGAAGTACTACTACCATACCTATTTCTGCCGCAAAGCAGTAATGCTCGCATTGCTGTGTTCTGGTGAAGGGTATGGTTTTCGGTGAAATTACTGGCACATGAATCTTTCGATCTATGCCTCAAGATGGCAACCCGCGAGTGATACCTCTGGTATTGCAAGCGTTCATAGGCTGCGGTAACAGCTTGTGGGCCGTACGCTTGGTTGCCACTTTAGTTGTATAAAAATTGATCAATCAGTTTGAAGACAAAACACTCACATTGCGTTTTAATATCTAAATTACTAATAATATCATGTTTATTTATTATCTCAAATGTCTAATTTTACGTATATATTTTTATTCTCTAAAAATAATCTAAATATAATGTATAATATGCTTATATATGTAATAACTATTATTATTTTTCATAAAACAATGGTTTTTATTATTGGCACGTCACTGACTGAAAGTGTTTTGTGCAGAGTAATTGAGCCGCATCAAAAACGGTTTAGCATTGCGTTAAGAATAGCTATATCCTAGCGATATATAAATCAAACGCAATTGATACATTTTGATCACAAAATAAGGTAATTTCAAACGAGAATAATAAGAAAAGCAACGCAAGTAGCTAAATTACTTCGTATTATTTAGTAGTACTTATATTTGCAAATATCAAATCAAATCAAAATTAAATTAAAATCTTCAATTTGAACCCAATTACGAACTACACAAAGTTCACAATACTTTATAGACTAGCTTAATTGTTTTACTAAAATAATTTTGCAAGATTAACTTCTCAGATTGAACATTTTGTTGTAAAGAATTGTATAAAAATAATTTAGGGACGTTTCTCGATCATTAAGTTTGTTATATTCAGTTGAGGACTATTCAAAATAATTTTTGTGATTCAATAGACTGAAAAATATAAGGAATTAACCTGTTTTCGCTGATTCTGAATGGATTTTTTGAATATTTTACTCATTCATCATTGTAAATAAAGGATTGTTTAGTATCCTAGCTTGTGAAAAGTTTGATTCTTGTGATTTTATTGAATAAAACTTGAATTTGAACTAAGTTAACACGCAGTTAAGTGTTCGAGAAACGTTCCTAAGAGGACATACCTACGCTATTTATAGTTTGTTAGTAAATCAGCTGATTGAGTATCCAAATTGCTTATTTCGTTCTTATTTTCTAGTTCATGACACCACGAATGAGGTGTTTTCGTCTCAAGGTTATAGATGGCGCTGATTTCAGTGGTGATGGCACCTTGTTGTCAGCTGTCATATCTATATATTTATTTAATTCTTTATTGCACAGAATATACAGTATAAAAGGTGGGCTTAATGCTAACAGCATATATCAAAGTCGTAAGTAGTGATTCTACTATTCTGTGATCGTACTGGAAACCAAAAGCATTGGAGCAACTTTTCATCAACTTTATGGCGGTTCTTGAACGAAATTCGTGCCTATATTAAAAAGCAAACCAATCAGGGACACGCGTGGTTTTTTTGACAGAGATTTTCCTTTACCAGTTCGACTTTGACATACCCATGATGACAATCAAAATGGCCAGACCAGTTAGCGCCATCTATCGAGGGAATCGGAACTTTTTTTATTAATCGTGAAACGAAAACCCCATATATACGCCTCGACACGATTCTTCAATGCTTGTACAAGCTACTGTATTTTTATATACTTAGTTATATAATTAGGACATAAGCCAGTACTTTCAATACTAATTAATACTAAAATTTCGGTTCTGTATAAAATAAGGACCATCGCTAAAGTACACTAACAAGGCATTAGTCTAGTGACTGACTTATGTACTAAACCCGTCTGCCGCAGCCCTTACGGCTGAGTTACACTTGGCTAGAAGAAGTTAGTAAATTATTGTGTTGCATGACGCTTTTGGTATGGCAAAGTGTCAAAATTCTATAATGCAACTTTAATTTGCTATTTTTATATTAGGAGCATTGCCTCCTGATTCTTCTAGACTTGGATTTACCCACTCACAAGTTTGTAAGACGATTCAAAGTTTACTCAATAAAAAAATTCTGAGATATGGCATTTGGCACTTTTTTATCATTGAAACCAAGTCAGCTCTCCAACTAACCAAGTATCTAAATTCCCGGCAGTAACTAGCCTAGTGTAACCCGGGCCTAATTCAAAACCCTGACGGTATCTACGGCCTATGGCCTGACTAAGTACTAATATTAAATACTACTCAAAATAATAAGGACCATCTTGTTTGTTTGATCAAGTAAAATAAGTATAATTCTAACGACCAATGTGGCGCGGTGGGCGAAGGTCCGCCTGCGACGCGGAGGTTGCGGGTTCGATTCCCGCCTTGGGACAAATGTTTGTAGGATCTGCAAATATTTGTTCCGGGTGTTCTGGGTGTTTTTTATGTATAATAAAAAAATTCTATCTATGTATTGTGTTGTATTAAATATATATCAGTCATCTAGTACGCATAATACAGCTCTGTTTAACAGCAGCTTACCTTAGGGCTAGATGATGCTGTGTGGATTGTCCAGCATTATTTATTTTATTTATTTAAGTACTTTAGTTATTTCAGTTATCTGCTTCCCATAGTACAAGTTTTACTTAGCTTGGGGATAAATGTCGCTGTGTATAAGTTACACCAATATTTAATTGTATAAAATAAATTTTCCTATGGCAAGTTCGTATGAGTCAGTGGCTCTGGTGATTGAGGTAATAGGCCGCTTTAAGGCCTCCGTCGTGACCTTACAACATGGGCCGTATGTTTATGCTATGGTATAAAAATAGCCCTTAAATTATTTTGAGTAGCATTATTATTTACGCAAAATTCACAATATTTTGGCAGTTATCTCGGCCGAATCCATCACTACACTTAATAGTGTCTTGAAGCGGTAATTTAGACCTTATTTCCAGTAAATAGGGTTAAAATTTAAAAGCCTGGTAAGCTAGATTTATGACTTTTATGTACCTAAAACTTAACTGAGTTCCGATCGTTTTCTGATCGTTCAAAAATTCATAATGTAATTTACATTATGAATTTTTTAAGTTGAAAATGTTTTTTGTCATAGCTTTTCAATTTATGAATTATTACCTTTTAAAATAACATAAGGTTGAAAATCGCACCGCTTTAAGATACCATTTCTTGATGAATGATTAAAAATAGACAAAATGTATGAAGCTGCCGTAATAAAATAATACTATAAAAATAACTTCGACCAAAGCGTTAACGCACTCACGAAAGCTGCTCCAGTGGTTGGCACGCCTAATAAAATATACTAAAATAAGCGAAAATGATTATAAAAATAACGTTTGTTTAAATCACATTAATATGGCTAACAGTATTGCAACCTATTCAAATGCAAGCGGTAATCTAGTTGCGGTAACGATCTTTTAAGCTGGGTTTAATAAAGTAAGTTATGAGACGGTCCAATCGTTAGCATGTTAAGCGCCACGCCTGACCATCAAGTTTACCTGTTTCTTTGTATAAAGTGAAACGAACCGCGTACCTAGGCGGTATACCACTTACATTTGTATAGGTGTTACTGTACTAAAACCTGCTATGAGCAATTTTATAAATTGCCTTAAGCCATGTTTCACCAGCACCTTAACCGGTTACTTTAACCATACGTTAAGGTGTTGTGGGTATCAGAAACTACTTTAGCACACCCACCTGGGACTAATATTAGCATCATGCGAGCTTTGACCCGCAGCGGGAATCGAACAGCCATCTCTCGCCTAGCTAGTCGTCACAACATTGATATCAAAGGACTGACAGGTTAAAATATTTTAAATGTTAGGTTAATCAACCGGTTATTGTGTTGGTGGAAGTCAGGCATTAACGTATTTAATAGTATATCCAGATATCAGTCACTGCTCTGGATAGCGATATTAGTTCTAACCAATTAAAGAGTAGTAGAGTTCTCTGTGATAGAGCTCGTCCGGGGAAGGACTACCACCATACCTATTTCTGCCGCCAAGCAGCAATGCTCGCATTGCTGTGTTCCGGTGTGAAGGGTATGGTTTCCGGTTCAATTACTGGCACATGAGGCTGTGAGCGCCCGCGAGTGATACCTCTGGTATTGCAAGCGTCCATAGGCTGCGGTAACCGCTTACCATCTTGTGGGCCGTAAGCTCGGTTGCCACTTCAGTTGTATATAATTTTTTATTTTTTTTTAAATTTCTTAATTTTTGGCAAAATAAAAGCTTGTTAAACGATGCCGATTACCCAGGCGGTAGTAACTTATATCTGGATAGGCCTGAGACATGATTATTGGTAACTACACATAAAATGGCACGTTATAACTAGAATGAAAGCGTTTTGGACGTTCAATAACGTTTCGTGGGATTTCTTGTAAACAACGCCATCTGTAAACAAATTTTGGGTTTAAATTATTTACAAAAAGGTTTCTATGACTGTTACTAGTTTTTTTTTTTGCAAGTGACAAGACAATCAAGGCGCGCACCTGATGTTAAGCACCACGCCTGACTATTACAGATGCAGTGCCACCCAAAGCTTAAAGTTTTTGCACTGCACTGCGCTTATCACCCCGAGACATTGTTGTTAAGTCTCTTTCGCCCAGTAATTTCACTTGCTACAGTGCCCTTCAAAGCTAAGCACAGTGCAGTGCACACTACTGCTTGGAGGTAGAATATCTGACACTGCGGTGGTACCCACCGAGACGGACTCTTGCTGAAGAGTCCTACCACCAGGTTTGAGTGTGTATACTCACTAGTATCACTTAGCGCCGGCTTTCTCCAAGAAGTCCATCTTGAGACGCAGTTCTACCAGGAAGAGCTGCTTCTGAAGGGAAAAGATCTCCTCCTTCTGCCTCAGCTCCATATTTAAGATCTTCATTTTCGCTTCGTGCTCCCATATCGCGTGCTGACGTTTCGCGTTGAAATATAATCTGTAATTATAATTAATTAAGGTAATAAAGTTAGGATGAGTCAGTGGCCAACTCTGGTGACAGAGTTTATAGGTCGTCCGAATGCGTCCGTCATTGCTTAACAACCTTGAAAAAGCCGGAGCCAACTGTTTAACGTGCCCTCCGAAGCACGGAAGCGCTAAATTAATATTGCAACTGGCGGTCACCCATCCGAATGGTTAGTACGCGGAGCAGTGCCACAGAACATGGGCTATGGCAATCCCTATGGTCAGACACAACATATATTAGTAGTACGTACAGAATGGTCACTCCCTGCCTCCCACCGGTTGTAGTGACCTCACCCCGGAGCGAGGGAGCGGCACCACTCCCTCCGCACATAGCCACGCCAGCTAAGGGCTAAGGCACTAGTTTATATTCATTATGTGTAGCTCCACAGCGCATGCTAGCGCGAGCGAAAGTGTGCTATCTCGCTCTTGCTATAACTGTGTGGGGACAACCATGACTCATTAATGACCCCGCCTTCCGATCCTAAGGTCGTGGGTTCAAACGGTCGTGCACCATTGGATTTTTCTGTTCGAAAAATGTATGCGCGCAATGACAGTGCTCTCATACGGTGAAAGAAAACATCGTGAGGAAACCGGCATGTCCAAGAACTGAAAATTCGAAAGACATGTGCCATCCACCAATCCGCATTGGGTCCGGACCCAATTACTCTCGCCTGAGAGTAGGCCAGTGTCCCAGCAGTGGGTCATTAGACATTAGAAGGCTGTCATGATGAACCGTGACTCACACATACAACGGCACCGTTTACGTACACAAACCATGCGTGTGGTGATACCGGGGTGTGACAGTACTTCACTTCGTCGATCTGTTACACGAGTGTTAAAACAGTAAACAGTTCACACAACGCCATCTAGCACCAAACTAAGCAAAGCTTGTATAGTTCTCTCGGCGGATCTAGGCTTCCGTGAAGTTAGCCGTTTGAGATGCGCAAAGATAATTTAGTTAGAAAAAGCTGCATTGCGCATCGAAACGGCTAACTTCACGGAAGCCTAGATCCGCTGTGCGAACTATACAACATACCTCTCCTCGTCAGTCACGCTGCAGTTGTGTCTGTCCTCTCGCTCGGAGCGGTCGTGTCTGTGTGCGAGTGCGAGTGAGACAGATACAACATACCTCTCCTCGTCAGTCACGCTGCAGTCGTGTCTGTCCTCTCGCTCGGAGCGGTCGTGTCTGTGTGCGAGTGCGAGTGAGACAGATACAACATACCTCTCCTCGTCAGTCACGCTGCAGTCGTGTCTGTCCTCTCGCTCGGAGCGGTCGTGTCTGTCCGTCCGCTCGTGCCCGTTGTTCCGGTGCTCGTCCAAGTTGCTCAGGTTTAGTGGTGTGTTGGATAGCTCGTTTAGTTTCTGTAAGATGTTCTGCTGGATTCGGGCCTGGGATGGAACAAAAATATTTTATTATTAAAAATTTACGCGAGTAAAACGCGTTTTTTTTTTTTTTTTTTTTTTTTGCAAAGTTTTTATAATTTATCACCGTTTAAACCTTCCCTGGACTCCTACAAACATTTCAAGACCAAAATGAGCCAAATCGGTCTAGCCGTTGTCGAGTTGTAGCGAGACTAACGCACAGCGATTCATTTTTATATATAACACTTACAAATTAAAATATATAAGTACATATGAAACAGTTGAGCCATCCAAAGACAAAGACAAACGATCTATAGATAGCTCAACTGATCCAAATCACTACCAGATGGAAGATTATTTATTTATACGAGATAGGTTGTGCGGTAAATAAGTTTGTACGAGTCAGTGACCAACTCTGGTGACAGAGTTTCTAGGCCGCCCGAAGGCCTCTGTCATGGCCCACTTTGAAAAAGCCGGAGCGCTCAGTTGAAATTTGCCACTGGCGGTCACCCACCCCAATGATGAGTACGCGGAACAGTGCTTAACTTCGTTGATCTGTTAGGAACAACTTAGCCAGCTACGTCACGAACGCTCCGACTTTTATGTCTGTATAAGGAGTCATAAGTCATAAGTCATAAGCATTTATTGATAAAGATATTTACAGGTATATTATTATTTTATAACTTAATATAAATAGAACACAATATTAAATAATTAATAAACATAAATTACAATGAAAGTAAAATAATCAAATTAAAGTCAAAAAGTAAATTAAATAGATTCTAACTGCAATGATTTCAAGAACTATGGTGTCAAAAATAAGGTTTAGCTTATCCTCTTTTTGACTTAATAGCTTGCAAAGGCTTGTGACGTTGTGAAGCATGAGTATCGATAATTATTTTTACATGAGGGGGTCAACAGAAGAGTGGAGAGGGTAACAAAGAGGGTGACAAAAGAGGGGATAGAACTGACCTGTTTGGTAGCCTGCAAGCGGCTGTGGAGCTCTGAAGCACGGGCATCGTTAAATATAGTGCTTGTTTTTGTATGGGGGGGATAAGGGGATTAACAAAAGGGGTGTCACTGAGGGGCTTATTTTCTGACCTGTTCGATAGCAAGAGGTTGAGCATCATGGGTATTGACAGAAATTGATTGTTTTGAAGAGGGTAGATGTGGAGGAGAGGGTAACAAAATGGGTGTCAAAGAGGGGTTATATTTATATCTACTGACCTATTCGATAGCCTGCAAGGGGTTGTAGAGCACAGCTATCGACAGAGATAAAAGGGAGGAATACAAAAGGGGTGTCAAAATAGAGGCTATTTCATGACATGTTTGATACCTAAGAGTAGTAGAGTTCTCTGTGATATAGCTCGTCCGGGGAAGGACTACCACCATACCTATTTCTGCCGTCAAGCAGTAAGGCTCGCATTGCTGTGTTCCGGTGTGAAGGGTATGGTTTCCGGTGAAATTACTGGCACATGAGGCTTTCGATCTTAGCCTCAAGGTGGCAACCCGCGAGGTATACCTCTCGTATTGCAAGCTGCGGTAACCGCTTACCATCTTGTGGACCGTACGCTTGGTTGCCACCTCAGTTGTATAAAAAAAAAACCTGCAAGGGGATGTGGAGCATAGGTATAGTTCGCACAGCGGATCTAGGCTTCCGTGAAGTTAGCCGTTTGTGATGCGCAAAGACAATTTAGTTTGAAAAAGCTCCATTGCGCATCGAAACGGCTAATTTCACTACGGCCGAGATCCGCTGTGAGAACTATACCGACAGAGATGATTGTTTGTGTTTAGGTTTGAAAAAAGGCGGTTATAGAAAGAAAGAAAGAAAGAAAGAAAGAAAGAAAGAAAGAAAAAACATTTATTCTGGACACAAACACAACAAACAGCGCTCAATGAATACACATTTATAATATACTTAACAATTATGTACCGAAAGACAGTAATAAGCAAGCCAAAAAAAAAAAAAAAAAATTACAGTGAATAGGGGCATAAGATGATAGATAGGCCTGTTGTTAGGGGTTTCCGAATTAGTCCGCGCTGAGTGTGATGTGAGCCAGAAATGGTTCCATTTCAGCTCTAATGCCGCTCCATGTAGATGTAGCAGCGCTGGTTTTCAAATGGAACCGTCTAACCTCACGATCGTGATGTGTACAAATAGTTACAAAGAGAAGGTAAATTAAATGTAGTATGTACAAGCAGATAGATACGCACGATACGATAAAATACAATAAATAAATAGATAGTGCTATGTATGTAATGGGTATATATAATATAAGTAATACATTAAAGTGAATATAACAATAATAACAATAAATTAGGACATTATAAGATTAAATAGGTATGAATTTTAATAAAAATGGCTATCATCGACCCAGCCAACTATTTTGTGGTTTGTGATCGTACTTTTTGTCTTCTGTGAGCTTATCATTGGACTAAATGGTTATCTATTAACCTATTCGATAGCTTGCAAGGGGTTGTGGAGCAAGGGTATCGACAAATCAAATCATAAGTGCTTTATTCAGTAAAATCACAAGGCCCACTTTGAAACGTCTTACAAGCTACAAAAAATTATGCCAGTTTCAGCGCGCCCATTAAAGAACTGGCAACAGCGGTTGGGTTCTTTTAGTTTTTTTGGCATGTCCCTTGCTATTGTTGTGGATGCCGAGTAGAGTTGAAGACGTTGGAGAGTTGGAAAGTTGGAGAGAGATGATTGTATGTGTTTGGGTGTCAAAAAAGGGGGTTTATCTACAAACCTGTTCGATAGCCTGCAGGGGGTTGTGCAGCATGGGTAACGCGGGTATCGCGAGGGGGTGCTTGTGCTCGGGGGAGTGGGGGTGGATCTGTACTTGAGGCTCGAGTACGTTCCCCATCGTGTCGTCACTGTCGTTCGTACTTGATAATCGGCCGTTTGACATCTGAAAGATATTTTTTTTTACGGTACGGCCCACAAGATGGCAAGTCGTTAACGCAGCCTATGGACGCTTACCAGAGGTATCTCTCGCGGGTTGCCACCCTGAGACGTACATGACGTCTCATGTGCCTGTAATTTCACCGAAAACCATACCCTTCGAACCGGAACACAGCAATGCGAGCATTACTACTTGGCGGCAGAAATAGGTATGGTGGTAGTCCTTCCCCGGACGAGCTCTATCACAAAGAACTCTACTACTCTTACAATGTAATATAATATTAGATTTTCATTTTGCCTGGTAGGACTCTTCAGCAAGAATCCGTCTTGGTGGGTACCACCGCAGTGTCAGATATTCTACCTCCAAGCAGTAGTGTGCAAGCTGCACTGTGTTTAGCTTTGAAGGGCACTGTAGCAAGTGAAATTACTGGGCCAAAGAGACTTAACTACAATGTCTCAGGGTGATAAGGGCAGTGCAGTGCCACGCAAACACTTAAAAACTTTAAGCTTTGGGTGGCACTGCATCTGTAATAGTCAGGCGTGGTGCTTAACATCAGGTGGGCGCCTTGATTGTCTTGTCACTTGCTGACATAAAAAAAAACCCGTAAAGTAGCCTATATATATAAGAGTAGTAGAGTTCTCTGTGATAGAGCTCGTCCGGGCAAGGACTACCACCATACCTATTTCTGCCGCCAAGCAGTAATGCTCGCATTGCTGTGTCCCGGTGCGAAGGGTATGGTTTCCGGTGAAATTACTGGCACGATTCTTTCGATCTTAGCCTCAAGGTGGCAACCCGCGAGTGATACCTCTGGTATTGCAAGCGTCCATAGGCTGCGGTGACCGCTTACCATCTTGTGGGCCGTACGCTTGGTTGCTACTTCAGTTGTATAAAAAAAAAAGCCTATATCCTATTCCCGGTCATTAGTGTCAATTTTGTTGTAACATTTTTTTAGCTAAACAATATTTTACCGCCCCGTCCTACCTAAAATTGCAATGCCCTTTGCATTGCATTTTAAACGAGCTATCTACGAAATATGGATTCAATTTGGTTTATGTACGGCTTATTTGTTCTGGGTATTTTCTATATATAATAAAAAATATCTATCTATGTATTGTATTGTATTAAATATATATCAGTCATCTAGTACCCATAATACAGCTCTGTTTAACAGCAGCTTACCTTGGGGCTAGATGATGCTGTGTGGATTGTCCAGCATTATTATTATTATTATTTAACTTCTTACCTATATTATCAACACACGAACTAAGTAATTATGTACGAAAACTTAAACCTATGTACTAGCCGGAGTGGAGTTCCATCGTATCAATTAACAAGTTTAATCTTACATATTATACAGCTATAAAAATCTATAATTACTTAACAACAGAACTAAAACAAATGAATGGAAACATATTTAAAAATACATTAAGAAAGTGGCTTATTAATAAGGTATTTTATGACTTGAATGAATACCTATTACTCAAAATAAAAAATAGGTATTAATATATCTACTGAATTAAGTAGATATTAAATAAAATAAATAAATAAATAATGCTGGACAATCCACACAGCATCAACTAGCGCCAAGGTAAGCTGCTGTTAAACAGAGCTGTGTTATGGGTACTAGATGACTGATATATATTTAATACAATACAATACATAGATAGATATTTTTTATTATACATAGAAAACACCCAGAACACCCGGAACAAATATTTGCAGATCCCACAAACATTTGTCCCAAGGCGGGAATCGAACCCGCAACCTCTGCGTCGCAGGCGGACCTTCGCCGAACGCGCCACATTGGTCGTCAACCGTTAAAACCTTTAAAATTGGGTATTATTAAGTACCTACCTTTAACATTGTATTACATAACCTAGTTAATATTGTACGTCCTAAATGAATAAGCTGAGCTTACCTACCAGTGCCATACCTAGTATTAAGATCTTTTTGTGCCTTCATCAGCTAAACAATAAATATTTTCTTATTCTTATTCTTAGTTAGAACGAGGAGTCGAAACTAAGACTGGAATTAAAGGTCTTGAAAAAATTTTTACACATTACTTTAGCCATTTCTATCTTAAATTACATGAAATGTATAATATTGTCCTATAAGACCTTTTTTGAAATAAAGAATTTATTTATTTATTATTTATTATATAATTAAGAAAACTGTGAATCCTAGATTAAGATAAATAAAATAAACTAACTAAAATTGTTGCCGTCCTTTTCTAATGAATTAAAATACAAAGGGCCGCGATAATTTTAGTTTAGAAAATGCTACAACAGAACCGATACCACTATCTATGTTTTAAATTTCAGCCAAATCGGTTCAGTGGTACAGAGAGATAATTGATAGATTCAGGCGTTACTTTGCGGAAATCCATTACAAAATAAAAAACAGACGAAAAATCTCTAGTACTATTCCGCTTAACCTTTTAACTGATGAGGTCACACAGTTACCACAGTTAACCTCAAAAGAAAAATATCGACACGTGTTTCATCCCTCCACGGGACATCCTCAGGACCATCGACTTGTTCTCCGGCAGACGTGTTGCTCCGTCGAGCGCTGGAGCCAAAACCTCATCAGTTAAAAGGTTAAGCGGAATAGTACTAGAGATTTTTCGTCTGTTTTTTATTTTGTACAGAGAGGTATAAAATAACAAACATTGAAACATCCAAACTATCGCGTTTATAATATTAGTGTGATTAGTGTGATAGTGTGATGAGATTAGTGTGATTTTACGATCAAAAACGGATCGAAAATTCGATTATTACAAACTCACGTTATTAGGCCGTTCATCTTCATTTCCGTGACGATGAACGGTCAAATTCGGTAGTATTGAACCGAAACTCTACCGAATTCGATCGATATCGTCCCTACTCACGTTAACAGGCAAGCAGTCTTCCTCTTTCAAGCTGTGTGCGTCCGCGCTGGTCGCCGCATCGCCGTCCTCCTCTGAAAGTAAGTTCGTATGAGTCAGTGGTCAACTCTGGTGACAGTTTTTAGGCCGCCCGAAGGCCTCTGGCCTAACAACTTTGAAAAAGCCGGGACCGACTGCTTAAACAATAACTAACTAAATGTATGAAGATATGTGGCGCGGCGGGCGAAGGTCCGCCTGCGACGCAGGTGGTTGCGGGTTCGATTCCCGTCTTGGAACAAATGTTTGTACGTTCTGATTATTGTTCTGATATTTGTTCTGGTGGAGCACCGGTGGTCTAGTGGTAGTGACCCCGCCTTCCGATCCTAAGGTCGTGGGTTCAAATCCGGTCGTGCACCAATGGATTTTTCGCTACGAAAAATTTATGTGCGCAATGCCAGTGCTCTCATACGGTGAAGGAAAGCATCGTGAGGAAACCGGCATGTCCAAGAACTAATAATTCGAAAGACATGTGCCATCCACCAATCCGCATTGGGTCCGCGTGGTGGATTAAGACCCAATCACTCTCGCTGGAGAGTAAGCTAGTGTCCCAGCAGTGGGAACATTAGAAGGCTGTCATGATGATATTTGTTCCGGTTGTTCTGGGTATTTTCTATGTATAATAAAAAAAACTATGTATTGTATCAAGTATATCAGTCATCTAGTACCCATAACACAAGCTCTGCTTACCTTGGGGCTAGATGATGCTGTGTGGATTGTTCAGAATTATTTATTTATTATTTATTTATATAAAAAGTACCTTTAACGTCGAGAGGGTGTATACTCTGCCACAGCATTCCGTCAAGCAGGCCGGGCGTGTCGGACTGCGGATGCGGGGCCTAAAACAAAGAACTATTAAGCAAACAGTACGCGGCTGACAGACGGCTATCGGCGAAACGCCGCAAACTGTCCAAATGTATGAGAGAAACGAAAACAATTAAAATGGGAGGACTATTTCAATAAAAATACTGGCGTGTTTGGTTTTACTTTACGCAACCACACCCCGGTTGCGTAAAGTAACGTTTTGCTTCATACTCAATAAAATGTATGAAGCAAACGCGTCGCAATCACCACACGCATGGTTTGTGTACGTAAACAGTGCCGTTGTGTGTGTGAGTGTCATGGTTGGCTCCACACAATTATAGCAAGAGCGAGATAGCACACTTTCGCTCGCGCTGGCATGCGATGTGGACCTACACAAAAATCAAATAAACGCGTGCTTTAAAAGCCCTTACACAGACCCGTCCGCACAGACAGATACACCCACACACTCTCACGTACACACAAAACACACACTACACCCATATAGATACACACACACACTCTCACGTACACACAAAACACATTACACCCAGATATATACACACACTCTCTCACGTACACACACAACACACACTACACCCAGATAGATACACACACACACACTCACGTACGCACACAACACCCAGATAGATACACACACACACTCTCACGTACACACACAACACACCCAGATATACACACACACTCTCACGTACACACACAACACACACCACACCCAGATAGATACACACACACACTCTCACGTACACACACTACACACACCACACCCAGATAGATACACACACATATAGCGGTAAACCAAGGATCCATTTTGGGTCCTCTTCTGTTTATATACCTACTTTACCTACGCAGCGCAGGACTACAGGAGCGCTCGTGACGTAGCTGGCTAAGTTGTTCTTAACAGATCAACGAAGTTAAGCACTGTTTCGCGTACTCATCATTTGGATGGGTGACCGCAAGTGGCAATTTCAACTGAGCGCTCCCGTGCTTCGGAGGGCACGTTAAACAGTCGGTCCCGGCTTTTTCAAAGTTGTTAGGCCATGACAGAGGCCTTTGGGCGGCCTAGAAACTCTGTCACCAGAGTTGGCTGACTTATACGAACGAACGAAAAAAAACCTACGCATACGACTAAAATATTGGGGAGCAACTACAAAATAGAAAATAATACCAGGATACCAATCAATACACGAATTCAATGTTAATATCATCATATAAGGTCATTCATTATCAGCCTGACAAACTTAAGGGGTAGGTTCCACACATAAAAAAAATACTTGTACTTTTTCTAAACATTTTTTTTTTATATTTAAAGAAAATTTACGTAATTCTGCTTAATAATTAGTTATCCTTGTTATAAACCGAATAGGCAGCGCTCGGCACGTGTCAGTGACCCGCGCATCAATGAACCGCGGGTCAATAACCCGCGCGTCCTTGACGTGCGCGTGTCAATGACCCGTTACGGGGCGCGCACACTTGAATATTTCATTAATACTCGATTCCCAACAATGATAAATAATAATTGAGCAGAAAAACGGAATCGATTTTTTTTTGTTTACTTGGGATTTTTAAGACAAAATATACATTAAATACAAATACATTTTTTTTTGTGTGGAACCTACCCCTTAAGTTTGTCAGGTTGATAATGAATGACCCTGTATAACATATTAATTTGCGTCGGGGGTTAAGAAAGAGATAAACTCACAGGCTGTGTGTCGTGCGCGCGCATTTTGCATTTCTTCTTGTAGTTCTCGTACCACATCTTGACCTGCGCGGGCGTGCGGGGCCGCTCGCCCCCGCACCGCTTGTTTACCTCCTCGCAAATTGTACCCCACACCAACTGGTAACAACATCACACAATACTAGAACATAATAATGTATTTAAATAAATAAATAAATAATTCTGGACAATCCACACAGCATCATCTAGCCCCAAGCTAAGCTGCTGTTAAACAGAGCTGTGTTATGGGTACTAGATGAATGATACTTAATACAATACATAAATAGATATTTTTTTTTATTTAGAAAATACCCAGAACACCCGGAACAAATATTTGTAGATCGTACAAATGTTTGACCCTAGGCGGGAATCGAACCCGCAACCTCCGCGTCGCAGGCGGACCTGCGCCCGCTGCGCAAGATCGGTCATCAAATTTATTTGTATTTACTTAGATAGAGAATACCACATTTAATAACAAACTAGTAGACTTGGCGCAGTTTCACTTGCGTTATTTTTTTCGGAAGTTTTCCATAATTCCTTACCGTTTAAACCTTCCCGAACTTCTACGAACGTTTTAATTAAGTAAATCGGTCCAGCCGTTGTCGAGTTTTAGCGAGCCTAACGCACAGCGATTCATTTTCATATACAGGGTCATTTATTATTAACCTGATAAACTTAAGGGATAGGTTCCACACATAAAAAAAAATATATGTACCTATAATTTTTTTTTATGTATATTTGTCTTAAAAATCCCAAGTAGTTTTTTTTTAAATATAAAAAAAAAATTTAGAGAAAAAAAAAAGTACAAGTATTTTTTTTTATGTGTGGAACCAATCCCTTTAGCTTGTCAGGTTTATAATGAATGACCTTATATAAGATTAATATGTATTATATATGTACATAATTACATTACCTACGTAATTTACAAAATAAATATTTTTTTTTTATACTACTAAGGTGGAAACCATGCGTACGGCCCACTTGGTAAGCGGTACCGTAGCTTATGTACGCATGCAACATCATATATATCACTTGCGTGTTACCACCCTGAGTCGTTAGATCAAAAGTCTCATGTGCCTGTAATTTCACCGGTAACCATACCCTTCGAACCGGAACACAGCAATGCGCCAGAAATAGGTATGGTGGTAGTCCTTCCCCGGACAAGCTCTATCACAAACTACAGACGTAGAGAGTAGACTATACAGAGTAGATTATACAGAGTCTACAGAGTAGATTATACCCAAAAAATATAAACCGTTGTGAATTCAACTGAAAACTGACTCTAAACATTACTCAAATAAGAAAATAAACATAATATAATAATAAAAATAATAATAATAATAAAATATCTACCATACCGCATCGGGACCGCGTGGTGGATATGACCCAATCACTCTTGCCTGAGAGTAGGCCTATATCCCCAGCAGTGGGAACATTAAAAGGCTGTCATGATGATTTACATTATTAAGCATAACATAGTAATTTAATCATTTGCATAACTCGATCGTATTCTGTTATTGGAGATCCAATTGTTTTGACAACAGCAATGGTGTCAGCGTATTTCGTAGCCCGTGTAGTATCATATTAACGAACTAGCTGCCCGTCCCGGTTTCGCACGGGTAATAAGCCATGTTTATCAGGGATAATGTAGCATTCCAATGGTGAAAGAATAAATAAATAAATAATGCTGGACAATCCACACAGCATCATCTAGCCCCAAGGTAAGCTGCTGTTAAACAGAGCTGTTATGGGTGTATGACTGATATATACTTATATACAATACATAGATAAATATGTTTTTATTATACATAGAAAATACCCAGAACACCCGGAACAAAGATCGTACAAACATTTGACCCGAGGCGGGAATCGGACCCGCAACTTCCGCGTCGCAGGCGGACCTGCGCCCGCTGCGCCACATCGGTCGTGTACTTTTGTATTTTGTTTTGTTTGTTTCGAAAAAACTCAACCGATTTCCAAAATCCTTAACCATTAGAATGCTACATTATCCCTGAGTAACATAGGCTATATTTATTACTAGCGACCCGCCCCGGCTTCACACGAGTGCGGTTTCATTGCACCCGTGCGAAGCTGGCTCATATTAGCATAAAATCGCAAGGATTGTGATAGAGCTCGTCCGCTAGAAGGACTACCGCCATACCTATTTCTGCCGCCAAGCAGTAATGCTCGCAATGCTGTGTTCCGGTTCGAAGGGTATGGTTTCCGGTGAAATTACAGGCACATGAGACGTTTCATCTAACGTCTCAGGCTGGTAATACGGAAGTTATATCTATGATGTTGCTAGCGTACCGTAACCGCTTACTATCAAGTGGGCCGTCATTTGGTTGCCACTTTTATCGAGCGTAGCGTGTACTGCTAAAGAACTAGGCTCTTAAATTTTTTACTTTTTTCACTTACTTACTTATATTATTGGCATGAGCCTCACCTAGTTCGACTGGCACCACACTGAAGCTTTATGATGAAGAGGGATCGTCAAAAAAAAGCTAGGAACCCAGCCGAGTTTGTTGCCAGATTCTTCTAGGCTGGGGCGCGTGGAACTGGCGTGAATTCACCTAGCTTTAAGACGTTTCAAAATGATCCTTATTATTTTATTGAAATAAATCATTTTTGACTTTGATTTTGACTTTAGTGGTATAAAAAAAAGGGATCACTATGAAAACTACTGTGATTGTCTTTGGCTATCTTGTCAAAACGACATGGGTCTTCCCATTTTAATTATTTTTCTCGTGTTATTTTAAGTTTTATTGCGTAAATTTGGTGGCAGTTTATCCAATTTAATTTGTGTGTAAGTAATTGAAATGGAGGGGTGATGTTGATTGGTAATTTAGTCAAAGACTTTCCAAGATAATTTTGAAAGAAAAGTCATCGTTTCTTTCCAAATTTCGTTTGTTTACGTTGCTAAGCGACAATCAAAATATTACACTTGACACTGGCAAAATTGTGGCAAACTAGCCACAGAGTCCATAAAAGAAAAGAAGAAGAAGAACACTACTGTATTGTATGTATTTCAGATTTACGTAACAAATTAACTGTGATACCAAAATTACGATAATATATAATGCGCATTCAAGGCGAATGGTTACCTGATAGTTATACCAGAGGATTATAATTATGTTTGAATTGATTGTAACATGTAATTTAAGATTAATTTAATTAGCGGCGCACCGCGGTTTCACTTGGTTATGCCGTTTTTATGCTATCCCACAGGAATCGTCAAGTATTCCGTTAAGTATTTGACGACCGATGTAGCGCAGCGGGCGCAGGTCCGCTTGCGACGCGGAGGTTGCGGGTTCACTTCCCGCCTCGGGTAAATGTTTGTATGATCTACAAATATTTGTTCCGGGTGTTCTGGGTATTTTCTATATATAATAAAAAAAAAAACTATCTATGTATTGTATTAAGTATATCATCAGTCATCTAGTACCCATAACACAGCTCTGTTTAACAGCAGCTTACCTTGGGGCTAGATGATGTTGTGTGGATTGTCCAGCATTATTTATTTATTTATTTATTTATTTATTCCGGGTTAAAAAGTAGCTTATTTATTCCACATGAACTATTAACATTACTGTGAGTAGCAGAGTTCTTTATGATAGAACACGTCCGGGAAAGTACTACCACCATACTTATGGAAGACCAGCGCTAAAGTAGTATGTATGCTGCTTTAGCAAATGCTAAATGGCGGCCATTTTCGAAGACTTATGATCTAAATGTACTCGTATATGCTTAACTGCTTAGATATACACTTTTAATATTATTACCACCTACCATGTATCAACTGTCTCGAAATAAACTTTTTTACTATAATTTACTTTTACTATTTCTGCCGCAAAGCAGTAATTAGAATTAGAATTAGAATTAGAATTTATTTATTGAATGTGATAGTTAACTTACAGTATATAACCAAAACGCTTACTATCATAACTTAATTAATCTAAAAACTTAAATATATTCTTAGCGACTTATAAATAGAACTAATACTATCATTGAAAATGTCATACTATCATTGTAATGCTCGCATTGCTGTGTTCCGATGTGAAGGGTATGGTTTCCGGTGAAGTTACTGGCACATGAGGCTTTCGATCTATGCCTCAAGGTGGCAACCCGCGAGTGATACCTCTGGTATTGCAAGCGTCCATAAGCTGCGGTAACCGCTTACCATCTTGTGGGCCGTACGCTTGGTTAACACTTTAGTTGTATAAAAAAATACACACAATAACATGAACGCATTTACGAGTATAATAGTGTGTTATCTAAGGGCCCACAGGCCCCATACTATGAACTCTTAGAGCGATTCAAATTAGGACCTAAACTGAATTGTCAAAAAAATTTGTACCATGAAAATAATAATTATTTTATTTTTATATTATTTATTTGATCACCAACGGTGTGTACATTATAACAATTTATAAAATAAACATTCAACATGCTAATTAGCTAAATGCCACAACAATTATAGGTGAAGACGACATGTTATGAGATTAATTAAGATTAAAAAGTAAAATTAAAATGAGCGAGTAACATTATATACAAATTTGAAAAAGGGACACGTACCTATTATAATAAAATTTCACAACTTGAAATTTAGAAGTAATATTTACAAAATTAACTTATAATGATTATAATCGAAACACAAATTTAGTTACTTTCAAAAACAGTTAAAACTTAAATTGAATTAATATTACCTACTTACATAAATATAATAATTAAATTAATTATTGAAGTCATGGCACAAATTTTTTTGACAATTCAGTTTAGGTCCTAATTTGAATCGCTCTAAGAGTTCATGGTAGGGGGGCTGTTGGGACACCGGCCTACTCTCGAGCGTGAGTGATTGGGTTTTAAGTCCACCACGCTGATACAATGCGGATTGATACCTTTTGAAATGTTAGTTCTTGGCCAATCCGGTTTCCTCACGATGTTTTCCTTCACCGTTTGGGAGCACTCACATTGCAAACATATTTTTTCTCGTTAAGTAAGTAAGTTCGTATGAGTCAGTGGCCAACTCTGGTGACAGAGTTTCTACGCCGCCCGAAGGTCTCTTGTTGAAAAACTTGTACGTCCGGTTTCGAACCCACGACTTATGCCGGTAGCCGGGGTCACTACTACTACTCTAGCGAGCAAAACCGCAGTCAAAAGCAAGTTCTCAGTAAATATTAATAGTTTCTGTGAGAACCAGGTGAATCGATAAACTAGTTTTAGTCAAAAACATTATTTAGCCAACTTGTTTCTTAGGCATCGGTCACACGTAGCTTTTTAAAGCTGCTTTTAGTCCCAGATCTAAAGGAAGGCGACGACGAGTCAAAATAGTACCCTAAATCGACGAGCGTATATGAAGAATGATTCTATACTAATATTATAAAGAGCAAATATTTGTATTTTTGTTTGTTACGAATAAACTCAAAAACTACTGGTCCGATTTCAAAAAATCTTTCACCATTAGAATGCTACATTATCTCTGAGTAACATAGGCTATATTTATTACTAGTGACCTACCCCGGTTTCGCACGGGTGCGGTTTCATTGCACCCGCGCGAAGCTGGGAAAGGACTTCTAGTAAATAAATATAAATAAACAAGCAGACCCGCGCGGTTTCAATCGCGTTTTTTTTCATATTTTCTCACCGTTTAAACCTTCCCTGGACTCGCTATAACAAAATGAGCCAAATTGGTCTAGCCGTTCTCGAGTTTTGATGATATGAAGATTTCATAGAATAGTAAATTCTATGAATACTTCTGTTGCATAATTACTGTCTGACTGAATACGTTTATTTAAGTATTTTATTTGGTACTGTATTTACTGGGCTGACATCCGTGCTTCTTTCCTTGTAGGCCCCAACGGAAGACCAGCGCTGGGTAGCTATGCGACCCAGCAAATGCTGAGTTGGAGCCTTTTTGTGGCGACCGCATTTTTGTGTAGGTACAACACACTACCTATTCTAACTTACTTAGTTTTTAATTTTAGTTTTTTTTTTTTTAATTGTTATTTTATTAGAATTATTACTATATTACTATTTTGTATATTGTATATTTATCTATTTATGCTCGTCACAAATAAATCTATTTTCTTTCTTTCTTTCTTTTTTTCTAAATAAGAATTACCCTTCAAAGGGGATTTAGGGAATTTTGTGTTTCAAAATCCCCTTTAGACTGAGCTTGAGGATTCTAAGGGGATTATGACACAAAAACTCCCAAAATCCCCTTAAAAGAGGATTTTTAAAGGGGATTTTGACACTAACCCAGAATAACGAACAGTACTTAATACTCATTTTATAATTATAATGTATGAAAATATGATTATATTATTAAGATATTGTGGACGTTTTTACACCGCATCACCACAGAATAGATATTAGTACTAGCATCACCCTAGACTAGACACCTATCAAACTACTAGAGACTAGAATGTGTTACTAAGTAAACTACTTTATAGAGTTTTACTCGCTGCATCAAAAAAGCTACGTGTGGCCGACGCCTAACGGATTTCATTATGAGAGCATTTGAAACTAAATCAATAAAAATATTTGCTTTTATAGTGCCTGGTTTTTAAGTATTGCAATAAAATAATGAAATGTTCATAGCGTAGGCGTAAGGCGTTCGTAAGATTGAATAGTTAAGCGATGTTCAGCGAGGTCATCATTTTGATGGGTGACCTACAATGGCATTTTCATTATGTATGTTATGCTGGCACTTTACTTGGCATATTTGCTCAAATATTTGCTGTTTCATCAATACAAAATAATCTATAATTACAGCGTTGAAGGTGCTTTTTTAAAAATAAGAATAAGAATTTGTTTATTTGATACACAAATAAAAATTTAAAGGTTACGCGAGATTTCTCCGTCAATTCTGAATAGATTTTGATGTTTTTTTTTTGATAGGTAATACTAGAGGTTGTCCCATATAAATATTATCGAAATCATTAGGAGCGCTCGTGACGTAGCTGGCTAAGTTGTTCTTGATAGACCAACGCACTGTTCCGCGTAGTCATCATTCAGATGGGTGACCGCCAGTGGCAATTTGAACGAAGCGCCCGTGCTTCGGAGGGCACGTTAAGAAGTCGGTCCCGGCTTTTTCAAAGTTGTTAGGCCATGACAGAGGCCTTCGGGCGGCCTAAAAACTCTGTCACCAGAGTTATCCACTGACTCATACGAAGTTACTTTTTTTATTATCGAAATTGGTTTAGTACTTTTTGAATAAATCATAAAAAAACGTGTCAATAACTACATCGCCTCGTGACGTCCACAATCTATCGACACCACAATCTACCATCAATTTTTAAGCTTGAAGTCGGTTTTTTTTCCTAAAAAATAATTATTTTGGAGCGAGCAGCTCTTAGAATAAGTTTAAGTTAAGTTAAGTTAAGTTTTTTTAAATAAATAAATAATGCTGGACAATCCACACAGCATCATCTAGCCCCAAGGTAAGCTGCCGTTAAACAGAGCTGTGTTATGGGCATTATATGACTGATATAATACTTAATATAACACGATACATAGATAGATATTTTTTATTATATAGAAAATACCCAGAACACCCGGAACAAATATTTGTAGATCGTACAAACATTTGACCCGAGGCGGGAATCGAACCCGCAACCTCCGCGTCGCAGGCCCTGCGCCCGCTGCGCCACATCGGTCGTCAAGTCGAAGTGGCAGTGAGCAGGCTACTAAATCTCGCAGAACCGATAACCACTGGGGAAAAGGTTCTCGAATGGCGACCACGAACCGGAAAACGATGTATAGGACAGCCTCCCACTCGATGGACCGATGACATTAAATGAATGAACATAAAATTATGCGAGTGAAATCATTTAAGTAGTAGGTATGTTTTTATTGTGTAAATCTGTCACTGTGTCAAAAATTAACCTAGCATAAGATAGTTTGTAAGCTTCACTAACACCATTGAACTACAAGTTGTCTGAATAAATAACTATATTATTATGGTTTTGATTTTCATCAACTGAGATAATTGATAGATTCAGGCGTTACTTTGTGGAAATCCATTACAAAATAAAAAACAGACGAAAAATCTCTAGTACTATTCCGCTTAACCTTTTAACTGATGAGGTCACACAGTTACCACAGTTAACCTCAAAAGAAAAATATCGACACGTGTTTCATCCCTCCACGGGACATCGTCAGAACCATCGACTTGTTCTCCGGCAGACGTGTTGCTCCGACGAGCGCTGGAGCCAAAGAACTATGGCTCCAGTACTAAAGGAATAGTACTAGAGATTTTTCGTCTGTTTTTAATTTCATCAACTCGGCTTATCTATAGAGCCGGAAATTAAAAGACGTGCACGGGCCTAGGCCAAGTGCGCATCAGTTAAAAGGTGATGGATTTAAAACACCGGAATGTAATGTCTACCAACGTATTATGTACTTGTTGTAAGATCGGTTTGCAAAAACTTACTTTTTAAGAGTAGTAGAGTTCTCTGTGATAGAACTCGTCCGGGGAAGGACTACCACCATACCTATTTCTGCCGCCAAGCAGTAATGCTCGCATTGCTGTGTTCCGGTGCGAAGGGTATGGTTTCCGGTGAAATTACTGGCACATGAGGCTTTCGATCTTAGCCTCAAGGTGGCAACCCGCGAGTGATACCTCTGGTATTGCAAGCGTCCATAGGCTGCGGTAACCGCTTACCATCTTGTGGGCCGTACGCTTGGATGCCACTTCAGTTGTATACAAAAAAAAAAAAAAAAACTTACTTTAGCTTTTCCCTATACCTACCTAGGATTACTTGGTTAGTATTGATAAAGGCAAGTATAGGGTGCTAAAATAAAATAAATGTTATTTGATTAATGTGCGTGTAATGTCAATAGGACAAGGTACGTGATTACAGACAGTTTAGTTAACGAGATGTATTATAGGTATTCACCTCTGGCGCGGTAGGAATAGACTGTAATCAAATCAGTGTGCAAGCCTATTTATGGGCTAACATACAAAAGTATAAACAATAAGTGGTATGAATGTAGCTATAGATGCAAGTTTACGCTACAGTCTACCAACGTATTATATATAGTTCGCACAGCGGATCTAGGCTTCCGTGAAGTTAGCCGTTTGTGATGCGCAAAGACAATTTAGTTTGAAAAAGCTCCATTGCGCATCGAAACGGCTAATTTCACGACGGCCTAGATCCGTTGTGAGAACTATACTTGTTGAAAGATCGGTTTGCAAAAACTTACTAACGATTCTGCAAGTATTCAAAATAGCTGCTTTTTGTAATAAAATAAACGTAGGTTTTGGTAGATGAGAGACTGAAATAATTGAAGAGGAATAACACCGGTTGAGGACAGCACGATTGGGATAATTGAAACTTTCTCTAATCTCCACATCCGGGTTATTTCATTTTTCAGGTCAACATACTTGGACAGTTTTTCCGCTATCGTATTTTGTAAGTTGTGCGTTAATATTATTTGTTTTAGATTTTAATCTACTCAGTTTACTAGAAACCGGATTAACTTAAGTGCACGAGCCTAAGCCAAGTGCATATCATTGTCTACTTAATTATGTCCAAATGAACCTTCATTATGTACGGTCCGTTTGTAAAAAAATTCTTACAATTCTGCAGGTGTTTAAAATAGCTGCTTTCTGGAGAAGAGCATACGTATGTTTGGGAAGATCTAATAAGGCAAGAGATTGAAATAGTTGTTTTGGAATTACACATGTAGAGGACAATACTATTGGCACTAAAGAAACCTTGTTGAGGCGCCACATGCGAGTGATTTCGTTCTTATTATATTATTATTAAAGCGGTCGCAGGCAGTCGGTGGGTGAAGGCTCAAAATCGGTGGACATGGCCCTCTTTGGGGGAGGCCTATATCCAGCAGTGAACGTCTATCGGCTGATATGATGATGACGATGAAAGTTGAGATATGTATCTTGTGTTGAGAGCACCGGTGGTTTAGTGGTAGTGACCCCGCCTTTCGTTCCTAGGTCGTGGGTTTAAACCTGTGCACCAATGGATTTTTCTGTTTGAAAAATGTATGTGCGCAATGCCTGTGCGGAAATACGGTGAAGAAAAACATCGTGAGGAAACCGGCATGTCCAAGAACTAAAAATTCGAAAAACACGTGCCATCCATCAATCCGCATTGGGTCCGCGTGGTGGATCAAGACCCAATTACTCTCGCTTGAGAGTAGGCCAGTGTCCCAGCAGTGGGAACATTACTAGGCTGTGTGTTTGTGTATTGGGTCCTAATTTTATTAAGAAGTTTTAGTAAATGATATTAATATTATACAAACGTAAACTATTTCGTTAACTGCCCAGTTATCTCGCGATAAACTTATCTAATCGCAGTAATGTAATATTATCTGGTTAATTATAGGTATGCGTTTATGTATAATATATTGTATTCTGGATTTAAGGGGGAAAACTTAACAATAATGATAGCTAAGTAAGAGTAGTAAGAGTAGTAGAGTTCTTTGTGATAGAACACGTCCGGGGAAGTACTACCACCATACCTATTTCTGCCGCAAAGCAGTAATGCTCGCATTGCTGTGTTACGGGTAATAATATCTGTTCTGTGGTTCCGGTGTGAAGGGTATGGTTTGTTTCCGGTGAAATTACTGGCACATGAGGCTTTCGATCTTAGCCTCAAGGTGGCAATCCGCGAGTGATACCTCTGGTATTGCAAGCGTCCATAGGCTGCGGTAACCGCTTACCATCTTGTGGGCCGTACGCTTGGTAGCCACTTCAGTTGTATAAAAAAAAAAGTTTTCACACTAATATTAAATGTGTAATTCTGGATGTACATATGTTTGTTACTCAGTCACGCCAGAAAGGCTGAACGGATGTGGATCACAGCGTTGGAGCGTCCCTGGCGAAGTACGTCGGGATGAGTTTGAACAGTCTCGCAGGGCTATTACTGCGGGATTGAGCACTCTCGCAGGGCAATTACTGCGAGATCGAGCACTTGCTGGGGTATATACCTGCTTGCTGCGGTTAGTGGCGTTGTTGGAGCGTCCCTGGCGAAGTACGTCGGGATGAGTTTGAACAGTCTCGCAGGGCTATTACTGCGGGATTGAGCACTCTCGCAGGGCAATTACTGCGAGATCGAGCACTAGCTGGGGTATATACCTGCTTGCTGCGGTTAGTGGCGTTGTTGGAGCGTCCCTGGCGCAGCACGTCCCTGTGCCGCGCGATCAGCTCGAGCACGGTGCGCTTCTCCAGCTCAGTGAAGTTTTTGGAGCGCTCCTTGTGGCCGCGGCGCGCGCGGATGCCGACGCCGCTGCGTGTTGACATATCACTCTGGAAGGTCATAGAGTTCACATTTGAATTATTTTCTTCTTTCTTTTTCAACGACCGTATTTTTTTTTTATACAGCTGAAGTGGCAACCAAGCTTACGGCCCACAAGATGTTAAGCGGTTACCGCAGCCTATGGACGCTTGCAATACCAGAGGTATCACTCGCGGGTTGCCACCTTGAGGCTAAGATCGAAAGCCTCATGTGCCAGTAATTTCACCGATGTGGCGCAGCGGGCGCAGGTCCGCCTGCGTCGCGGAGGTTGCGGGTTCGAGTCCCGCCTCGGGTCAAATGTTTGTACGATCTACAAATATTTGTTCCGGGTGTTCTGGGTATTTTCTATATATAATAAAAAAATATCTATCTATCTATGTATTGTATTGTATTAAGTATATATCAGTCATCTAGTACCCATAACACAGCTCTGCTTACCTTGGGGCTAGATGATGCTGGGTGGATTGTCCAGCATTATTTATTTATTTTTATCAAGCGAAATTAAACTAGGATTAGGTAGATAGCAAGGACTTTTGTAAGATAAGTAGCTTGAGCAAACTCGCGACCGGGGTGGGGTAAGTAAAACCGGTGGGGGGTAGGGAGTGACCATTCTGTACGTAGTACTATACGTTATACCTAAACTTGTGTATAGGAAATGCTATTAGTACAAATGGGTTTATGGAAAAGTATAACCACCAGTACTAATATCAGGAGCGCTCGTGACGTAGCTGTCTAAGTTGTTCCTACCGTGACCGCCAGTGGCAATTTCAACTGAGCGCTCCCGCGCTTAGGAGGGCACGTTAAGCAGTCGGTCCCGGGTTTTTCAAAGTTGTCAGGCCATGACAGAGGCTTTCGGAGAAACTCTGTCACCAGAGTTGGCCACTGACTCATACGAACGAACGAACGAGTACTAAGTAAGTAAGTTAGTATGAGTCAGTGGCCAAATCTGGTGACAGAGTGTTTAGGCCGCCCGAAGGCCTCTGTCATGGCCTAACAACTTTGCAAAAGCCGGGACCGACTGCTTAACGTGCCCTCCTAAGCGCGGGAGCGCTTAGTTGAAATTGCCACTGGCGGTCACCCATCCAAATGATGAACTAATATAACAATACTTAGTACTAATATCTGTTCGGTGGCCATGATTGCGTCTTTATAGAAACGAAGTTAACCTTCTCAAACCATTGGGGTCACCTACCACAAGCTGCCTAGTATAAATAAAGCTTACATAGCTTTAGTATATCTAATTACTAATTAGTAATTTTAATGTATTCTTTATAACCTCGATTACATAACAAGATTTACATAGACCGACACTACATTGAATTCAAAAAGGTATTATAAGCGGATGTTAGACGATCAGTAATTTTGTTCACATTTTACTTTTTCGATGGATATGAGACGATCAGTAATATTGATTTTGTTCAATTTTTTTTTTTTTTCTGTTCTGATTATCCGCGATCAATTGGTGGACTATAAGCGGATGAGTTGGATGTTTCTCTGGCGTTTGGGATCCGGGCTCATTAGTCCTTCTTCCCTCATTATTGGAGGTTGTCCAGGATGTGGCTTCTTTTCAAGCGGCATGTGGTACTCGGGTTATCTATTAGTGCCCTTACAAGTGGGTTAGTGTGACTTTTCAGGCGACCCAAGTATTTGCTTCCTCTCAATTTTATTTCTTCGTCCACTGTAGGGACTTCCAGGTACTCATGTATCTCATCGTTTGTTGTGAACCATGGGGCATTGACTAGAGTTCTTAGAATTTTGTTTTGGGCTCGTTGTATGATGGCGCGGTTGGATTTGCAAGTAGTGCTCCATATTTGTACCCCGTAAGTCCATACAGGTTTGAGGATGGTGTTGTATACCAATCGCTTATTGGCAAGTGATAGTCGTGATTGGGGGCCAAGTAACCAATACAAGCTCTTGCTTTTGTAAAAATTTTTTTCTTCTTCTTAAAACTCACTGTATAAATCGTTCAACTTGTCTCGAAGGGTAAGCTGAAAATCAGTGTTTAGTATTTAAGCTTATTATCGCTGAGCTGGTGAGGTGACCAGGGGGCTTATTCGCTATGACCTAGAAGATTCTGTACCAATAACGTGTAACTTAGTAACGTGTTATTGTAGTCATGGTGTGAAATTGTAAAATTGTTATCCGTATCTGTGTTGTTTCAATAGTGATAGTTTCGCTATCGAAAGGTTGACTATGAAAAACAGTCAGACGAGCCCTAAAACGTGGCTCGTAGACAACGATTCCACGCAGATATCGTAACCAGCCCGCGTTTGGTCATAGCGAATAGGGCTCCAGGTGAGGTGGTGGTAACACCCTTGCCTATAACCAATAAAAAAAAAGTCATGCTGCAACAGATCTTTTTTCTTTTCCTTAACTGTTTTATTTTAGTTATAGCACTATTTATATGTATTAATTTTGTATGTGTGTGCTTCAAGTTGCAAACAAATAAATAACTTTATTCATAGTCTTAGTACTAAGGTTTACAATATAACTAACTAAGAGTAAAAATTATACTATGCCTGAACTAGGAAAACCTGTACTTCAGGCGTAAAAAAAGGCTAACTTATGACTACGGGTATAGTTCTCTCGACGGATCTAGGCTTCCGTGAAGTTAGCCGTTTGTGATGCGCAATGACAATTTAGTTAGAGAAAGCTTCATTGCGCATCGAAACGGCTAACTTCACGGAAGCCTAGATCCGCCGAGAGAACTATACACGAATATAATCAAATTAATGAACTAAAAGTACAAAAACTATATTTTATATAAACTTAATGTTATATTCTACGGCTATCTTTTTAACATTATGTGTTGTGGGTATAGATTATGATTAAAAAAATTGTCATTCATTATAAGTCGATAAATATAAAGGTGAATATTAACTTATTACAGTTAATAGCTCTTCTGTTTCATCATAAGATAATTTGGCCAGTGCCGTCTGTAGGGTTTTAATAAATAACTTTATTCATAGTCTTAGTACTAAGGTTTACAATATAAAGGGATTAATAACTAACTCGTTGAGAGGTCCTTATAACTTTTTGAAATTCAGAAATTGACATATTTTATTTTAAATCAACTTATTATTTTTTTTGCATGAATTATCCTATTAATTATTTAACAAATGAATTGTAATAATTAAGTTATTAAGGAAATAAATGAGGCTTTATTATTATTATTAAAATAACTAACTAAGAGTAAAAATGACTTAACTATCTATCTACCTATCTAGGCAAATACTATTAGTATAGAACAATAAGGTTTCTCAGTAAGTGATTCATGTTGTAAATCTTTTGAGAAATAAATATTCTTAAACCGTAACCGTAAAAGCCTCGTTCTAATTTCTGAATTATTAATACACGAGGCATTTTCTTTAAAAAAAAAAAACATTTTTTTTATTTCAATAGAATCACAAGGATCACTTTGAAATGTCATAAAAGCTAGGAAAATTTACGCCAGTTCCAACGCGCTTATGCCGTAAAAGAACTGGCAACAACACCGGCTGGGTTCCTATCGCTTTTCTGGCATGACCCTTGCTATTGTTATGGATGCCGAGTAGAGTTGGAGCACATTCGTCGAGCTTTTTTATCATCTAGGTAATCGGTTATTTTATAGTAAGCTTTTTGAGATAGTTTTTGTTTAATTAAGTTTTTAAATTTTCCAATTGATAAATGTATGTCGCTTGGGACTTTGTTAAAGAAGCGCCGCCGTTTCGATGCGCAATGGAGCTTTTTCAAACTAAATTGTCTTTGCGCATCACAAACGGCTAACTTCACGGAAGCCTAGATCCGCTGTGCGAACTATACACATTGCCCTTTTGAAATGTATTCCATTCTTGATTCTTGATTCTTTATAAAGCGAGATAGGTCACGTTTTTGCCACGAGAAGGCGAATCACAAAAAAATCAAAAAGCTTGTTTACAAAGAATTTACTTGATGAAAACAACTTCGGAATAGGAGAGGCGTTTTTTTTTAAATTTATTAATGTACTTACCTTCAATATTGATCTTGATGATCAATATAATTGATCGTCTAAGCCCGGCCCAAAACCAGTCAAAGACAGGCAGTTATTTTGCGCGTGTAGTAACGACCGGTTAACTTAATCTATGCATTAAATGTGTGTACAAAAAACAGAGTTTTTATTATTTTATTAGACAACGGACGGTATATAGAATCATTACGACCAGCTGTCTAATGTTCCCACTGCTGGGACACTGGCCCACTCTCAAGCGAGAGTGATTGAACACCTGGGTAGATTTTGCAGTCCGTCTTGGATACAACTAGTGTCAGATATTCTACCTACAAGCAGTAGTGTGCAAGCTGCACTGTGTTTAGCTTTGAAGGGCACTGTAGCAAGTGAAATTATCGGACGAAAGCGACTTAGTAACTTTGTCTCGGGGTAATGGCGCAGTGCAGTGCCATGCAGAACTTTAAAGATATTTTTTGGGGACACTGCTATATTGGTGAAGAGGTACCGACACTGTTTCGACTCAATTCCGAGAGTCTTCATCAGGGTAAGACACGGCGCGCTTCCTCCTACGCGTCGCGATATGCACTTTTTTAAAATGAATAAAAATGTGCATTTAATTTTAAAAGTTACCATTTTTTTTATTAATTTAATTATCTGAAAGTTTCGATACTTACGTTCGTGTTTACATCACGCTGTAACGGCTGAACCAATTTGAATGAACCTTCGAATAGTAATAGCTCTGGGCCTGGGCATATAGACTACTTTTTTCTAGGTACCACGCGAGCGAAGCCGCAGGCAGAACCTATTGTTATATTGTTATTTTGTAAAACTTGATTCTAATGGACTTTTGACATTTGAACGGGAACTTAGATTAGCATTTAAGAATTAGTCTAAACTTGTTCGAAAGATCATATTATTGGTTATTTTTGATGAAATGGTTAGGTATTGACCTCTGTGGCGGACATAGCCGACTGGTTCGATTCCCGCTGCGGGACAGTTAGCTGCGAATAACTTACAAAACGAAGTACATACCTAGTAGTTTTAACAATTATTTGAATAATCTAACCGCAAGTATCTAATAAGTATATAACTGCTTACGAGATCTTGTGGGCCGTACGCTTGGTTGCCACTTTAGTTGTATGAAAAAAAAACTTTTTGGGTAATTTTTTCTTTAATTCTTTAAAGATGGCTTTGTGTTTGTTAAAGTAAAGTAAAGTAAAAAATATATTTATTCAAAAATATCACAAGGATCATTTTGAAACGTCTTAAAGCTAGGTGAATTTACGGCAGTTCCACGCGCCCCAGCCTACAAGAATCTGGCAACAAACTTGGCTGGGTTTTTTAACAGTTCATCATCATCATCATGACAGCCTTCTAATGTCCACTGCTGGGACACTGGCCTACTCTCAAGCGAGAGTGATTGGGTCTTAATCCACCACGCGGACCCAATGCGGATTGGTGGATGGCACATGTCTTTCGAATTTTCAGTTCTCAGACATGCCGGTTTTCTCACGATGTTTTCCTTCACCGTATGAGAGCACTGGCATTGCGCAAATAAATTTTTCGAACAGTAAAATCCATTGCACGTCCGGGTTTGAACCCACGACCTTAGGATCGGAAGGCGGGGTCACTACCACTAGACCACCGGTGCTCTCTTTTAACAGTTAATTCGTTATTAATAAGTAATATAGTCTTAAATGGGCATAGCACTTACTTCTTATCTTAACTAATGGAAATTTATTAATCGGTCAGTTTTTGCAATTTGTAAAACGTAGATAGATACTAAAATCAAAGTTTAAGCAAAGTTAGGTTATACTCGTTTTAAATAGAATAGCATGGTTTTAAATAATATTCGGCTTTAACTAAGCCGAATATTGAAACCAAACAATAACTAGTTAGATTAAATAAATAAATAATGCTGGATAATCCACAAAGTATCATCTAGCTCCAAGCTAAGCAGAGCTTGTGTTATGGCTACTAGATGACTGATATACTTAATACAATACAATACATGGATATTTTTATAACACAGAACACCAAGCTCTGCGTTATCTATTTGTTTAATAAAAAATGTCTTCGAAAATCGCGTCGTGTTCGGCCTAATTTTTGACGAAATTTGACGAAATCAACTTCTGTAAGAAATTTTGACGGATTATAACAATAAATATAAAATAGTTAATGCCAAATATCGAGTACGATCATAGAACTATATTTGAGTAGAATGAGTGAGTGTATGTACCTCGCGTGCCGAAAAAACGGGCTAAGTAAGGGCTGAGAACCTCTTTACTCGCCGCGGAACTCAGTCTGCTCCCAACCGAGGGCGGTGTGGTGGTGTGCCAGTGCCTAGACTCTGTTTGCCGCGTGCTTATCGATGCTTTTAAATCATTTATTTTCGCGCGGCTTATGTTTCCCATCACTAAAATACATTTGTGTGTAAAATACAAATACGTAAAATGTTACACGCTCGGTTTCCATACAAATCGACGAACTCTTTCATTCTACTTAAATATAGTTCTGTGAGTACGACGTTTAATAAGTCTTTGATCGTGCCGTTTTCAGCCAAATACCGATAACAACGCTTCGTAAATTTTTAAATAAGGTCTATTCGGCCAATTCCGTTCAATTCGGCGTAAAAGTTGTAACACTTAGTAAATTTTCAAATAGAGTCGTATTCGGCCAACTCTTTACAATTCGGCATAAAAGTTGACATCTCTAGTTTAGTCCAAATAAGCTCAAATGTAAATTTTATAACTCTACTTCGATAGAACCAGTTATTTTAACATTTAAGACTGTACCTATGCAAACTTACTTTTAGGCTATTTATTAACCTGGTTGTTACTTAAAGCTAAGACTTGTTTAACTAGGTATACCTGGCCCCTATTTAATAAACATTATAAGTCCACAAACTTCTACAAAAGTGACCATTTTGTAGATTTTCGTTCGAATTTACGACAAATGGTGTTTATAAAACCTAAGGGTGAGTTGCACCATCTAACGTTAACGTCAAATTGTTCGACAAAGATTGAACAATTGACCGTTAACGTTAGAATGGTGCAAGTCACCCTAAGTATCAAAAATAAATAAATAAATAAATAATGCTGGACGATCCACACAGCATCATCTAGCCCCAAGGTAAGCTGCTGTTAAACAGAGCTGTGTTATGGGTACTAGATGACTGATATATATTTAATACAATACAATACTTATATAGATATTTTTTATTATATATAGAAAATACCCAGAACACCCGGAACAAATATTTGTAGATCGTACAAACATTTGTTCCGAGGCCGGAATCGAACCCGCAACCTCTGCGTCGCAGGCGGACCTGCGCCCGCTGCGCCACATCGGTCGTCATATAAATATAAATATAATTGTATCAAAAATCTACGTAACGACTAAAAATTCGCTGGTTGTCAGTTAAAGTATCAGACACCGGCCTACTCTCGAGCGAGAGTGATTGAAGAGAGGAAATGGTGGTTTTTCGAGTACTCGTACTTTCTCATGGAAGTAGTAAAGTAAGTAAGTTAGCATGAGTCAGTGGCCAACTCTGGTGACAGAGTTTGTAGACCACCCGAAGGTCAAATATGGACTTATGGAGGTAGTAAATATACACCATAAAACTATCAGCTACATTCAGTTTTATCCATGCAAAGGTTGTCTGGTAGAGATCGCTACTTCTAGCTACTAACTACCCACAACACAGGTCTAAGGTGGGAGTTATATAGTGATGTAAAATAGTTATGGTTCATTATTTAAGTTTGAATCATGCTACTACCTAATAATGCTAGCAGATAAGTTTTTGTTTTCAAATAATAACAATAACTTTTTACTTTTTTTTTTTTATTTATCGATAAGACCCCACATTATTAAAGTTACTCTATAGTTTAAACTGCTTTTGTCAAATGATATTATAGGAAATATAACTTTTAGATAACTTTTTTTTATCAATCAATCAATATATAATTTTTTTTTTTTTATACTACTGAAGTGGCAATCAAGCGTACGGCCCACAAGATGGTAAGCGGTTACCGCAGCCTATGGACACTTGCAATACCAGAGGTATCACTCGCGGGTTGCCACCTTGAGGCTAAGATAGAAAGCCTCATGTTCCGGAAACCATACCCTTCACACCGGAACACAGCAATGGGAGCTCTGCTCACTGCTTGGCGGCAGAAATAGGTATTTTTTTATTGCTGTCATATGGTACATCAGGTAGTTGTTACAGAATTGGTAGTATCACACATGAACCCTGTTATTAGGGTATTGCAACATGGAGAAAGGCCGAGGTTTATGCATTAGGTATACATATTAAAAAAGTAGATAGATATGTTGTATATATTTATTACCGTTAATTTATTATTTGAAATTTGCCTGAGCACCGGTGGTCTAGTGGTAGAGACCCCGACTTCCTATCCTAAGGTTGTGGGTTCAAACCCGGTCGTGCACCAATGGATTTTTCTGTTCGAAAAAATTATGTGCGCAATGCCAGTGCTCTCATACGGTGAAGGAAAACATCGTGAGAAAACCGGCAAGTCCAAGAACTAAAAATTCGAAAGACATGTGCCATCCACCAATCCGCATTGGGTCCGCGTTGTGGATTAAGACCCAATCACTCTCGCCTGAGAGTAGGCCAGTGTCCCAGCAGTGGGAACATTAAAAGGCTATCATGATGATGATGATGATGACCTACTTTATAACTCTATTTAATGTGAATAAATTTATTTTCATTTCATTTCAAAACTTTTTTACAAATTGTTGTGAACAATATTCAAAAAAATATATATTGTGAACAATAAAGCATTTTTTATCTTGAAATGAAAATGTAATGATCGTGAGAAAAGAATGCGCTCAGTTGATATTGCCACTGGCGGTCACCCATCCAAATGCTGAGTACGCGGAACAGTGTTTAGCTTCGTTGATCTGTTACGAACAACTTAGTCAGCTACGTCACGGTACTGCTAACTTATAATTCAACTAAAATAAATTATAAATAAATAATGTTGGACAATCCACACAGCATCATCTAGCCCCAAGCAAAGCAGAGCTTGTGTTATGGGTACTAGATGACTGATATACTTAATACAATACCCTGCTGAGGTTTTCCCTGGAGACTATTCAGTATTCAGTATTCAGTATCATTTATTGCACTGAATACTACACTGACTACAGTATGGGGTTCTATAAAAGGGGTGTTTTACAATTTTTAAAGGGTCGGCAACGCGCGAGTGATACGTCTAGTATTGCAAGCGTCCATAGGCTACGGTAACTACTTAACATCAGGTGGGCCGAATGCTTGTTTGCCACCTTGGTGGTATAAAAAAAAAAATCGATATTTTTATTATACATAGAAAATAACCAGACCCGGAATTTGTAGTTTAAACATTAGTCCCAAGACGGGAATCGAGCCCGCAACCTCCTGCGTCGCAGGCGGACCTTCGCCACATCGCTCGTCATTGGCTAGGTATTCGTTTGAACGCCAACGCGTCTATACACTTGACCTGTGAATTGAACCCACGATCTCAATCAATGTAGCATCTAGTTAACTGCTAGGCTATTGAAGTTAATAATATTCAATAGACATCAATGGCTGAGGAATCTAGGTAGTTTGAAAACAAACTAAAATTATGTGTGTGTAGTAGACTAGGATGACGACATTTGTCTGTAGCGCCATATAGCTGCAGTGCACAAGTTTGGCGTGGCACTGCACTGCGCTTTTCACTCAGAGACGTGAACATGCCGTACGCACGAAAGCGCGAAAGAACTAGTGCTGGTCAAGTGGTCAGCCATCCAAATGATGACCTCGCGGAAGGTAGCTTAACTTCATCATTATTCGCGAACGTGACGACCGATGTGGCGCGGCGGGCGAAGGTCCCCCAGCGACGCAGGAGGTTGCGGGTTCGATTCCCGCCTTCCCAGCTACGTGATGCTGTGTGGATTGTCCAGCATTATTTTATTTATTATCATATCAGCTTAGCTTAGGTAATTATTTTTATTTATACTAGCTGTCCCGCGTGGTTTCACACGCTTTATTTTTCTCACTGTTTAAACTTTATGGACTCTAGATTAGACAAATCGGTATAGTCGTTCTTGAGTTTAAGCGAGACTAACGCACAGAAATTCATTTTACAAGCTATTATTTAACTTCCATGTAACTAAACTAGGTATGCAACAAAGATTTTTACGTAAGCAAACTATTTTCTAGATTGTTCTAGGCTGGTGCGCGTGGAACTAACGTAAAACCTAGCTTTAAGACGGTTCAAAATGATCCTTGTGATACGATTGGATAAAGAGATTTATGACTTCTATTAAATAATATTATTATTTGCTGAAGACTGATTTATGTTAATGTAGCTGTAATATTTAATTGTTTCTTTACGATTTTTGTTTCTGACTTGTATTTGTTTTTGGCCTGTTTTATTCTGTTTGACTATGTTTCATTTCTTTTTATTTCACTTAAGGCGCATACAGCACCTAAACTAGCGCCACCACCTACTTTATGTTATTATTCAGTTTAACAAAGGAATTTTCAAAAATCCATCGACCAGTTTGTGATACCTATCATAAGCTTTTTTTTAATGCCTCTGTAATAGTTTTATTCTATTTAGTTTAGGCAGAGATACGAAGTTGCCCTTGGTGGCCACCAATATCTATTTTTGTATCTCTTCCTAAACTAAATAGAATAAAACTATTACAGAGGCATTAAAAAAAAGCTTATGATAGGTATCACAAACTAGTCGATGGATTTTTGAAAATTCCTTTGTTAAACGGAATAATAAGATAAATAAGGTGGCGGCGCCACTTTAGGTGGGGTATGGGCCTTAATTTAATTTGTTGACCTTTATTGATTCGTATTGATTGTTATTTCTACTATTATTTTAATTATCTTATTGATTAGTGTAAGTGGTCCTTGACCGTTCTAATTATTACAATTAATACAAATGACTTTAACTTTTGACTAGGTAGTATCAAACAAAGTGCATGACCCACCTGTTGGTGGTTACTGAAGCTTATGGATGCTTGCAATACTATCACTTTGTAGCTATTCTGAACTAGTCTTTCAGCGATAAGGCCGATAAGTACTCCCTAAATTATTATTTTTTCAGCTTTTATTTTCTTGTTTTCTGTGTGATGTACAATAAAGTTTTTTCTACCTATCTATCTATCTTTCAATGAGAGATAGGTTGAACTATATTTTTATTTCATGTGTAAGTTAATATGTTTTTTTTTTTTTTTTTTATTCTACTAAAATGGTAACCAAGCGTACGGCCCACTTGATGGTCAGCAGTTACCGTAGCCTATGTACGCATGCAACATCATAGATATCACTTGCGTGTTACCACCCTGAGACGTTAGATGGTTAGTCTCATGTGCCTGTAATTTCACCGGAAACCATACACTTCGAACCGGAACACAGCAATGCGAGCATTACTGCTTGGCGGCAGAAATAGGTATGGTGGTAGTCCTTCCCCGGACGAGCTCTATCACAGAGAACTCTACTACTCTTAAATGTATTTGTATATATTTATTTTACCATATTATAACAAAGTCCGTTATACAAGGCAAGTCACATATTACAGTATAATCCATTCAATAAAAACATTACAATAAGATTTACATTAAAAAATAATCACATGAAACATAAACAAAACAACAATGCATGCGGGCCTAAACCCTAAAAAAATAATAATAAGTAATGTCAAAGATTTATAGATTTTAATGTCATCGTCAAAGAGTAGGTAGGGTCAATGTTCTAATAGCTGTCCATGTACCAAATAAATATAATGTCAATATAAATGTAATGTCAAAATTTAATAAGTATTATCGGACATTTTATTGGTAACCAAACAAACAATAATGAAATTTAAGACAATATTAACTCAATGCCTATTTAATGACACATATTTTAACTTTATCATTTGATTTTATCAATGTCATGGAAAAGTTTAATGATACTTCAAAAAAATACTGGTGAGTAATATTTTTTACTAGCAAACCACTAAAAATACTACCTTTTGCAGAAATTTTTTTTACACATAGTCATAAATAAGTATTTTATAAGTTTTGTTGACTAAAGTTTATGTAATATAGATTTTGCAAAAAGCTTTTTAACAATAATTTTGGAGTTGACTGTACTTTAAGTACAAAAAAAAAAACAAATAAAATTCCAACCAGATATGTAATGAATTTAATATTTTTTTATGATTTCAGTTAGTAATATATTAGACCACTTAGAATTTAATATATACATATGAATAATTCATTTATGTTAATATGTTAACCAATATAATAAAAATAAAATATCACACGCAGAAGTTAACTAGGCACCTCGCTGTAATGTAAATGTAAGGAATGCAGGTGCCAAGTTGATTTCTGTTTGTAGTACCTACCACGAGTTAGGTAGGTACTTTTAACTTCTTTAAATAACTTGGATATTATTTGGATAGCAATTTTTAATCAAGGTAGCAGAAAGACAAATAACATTGGAAAGTTATAACAAAATAAAAAAAAAATTATGAGCTACAACTACAATTTTTTAATAATTTTTCATTAAAAAAAAACTGCAACTAATTACCTAATAATATTATTATCTTAGGACACAGAACATTATATTCAACAGTATAAATATGGTATGTAATTTAGATTCAAACTTATTTATAAAGAACAGCTTTTGAACATACCAATTTGTTTTCTTTTTATCACAACACAACCGGCCAGTAACAAATATAATACTGAATAAATATTCATAGATAATACATAGAGTTTATTTTATCTTGCAGTTTAGCCAATCTAGGGTTTAAAATTTAAATTTGGTACTGATGTTGATAATAAAACAATTACAGATAATACCGATTAACTCACAGTAGGTGTTTTTAGATGCAGCTCGGCAAAAACAGCTAGCGAACCATCGAAGTAATGTATTCGGCGACAACATAATAGTAATAAAATTATACACAGCGCAGAGCGTCAAATTACGCGTCTCCCGCTTTTAGTTAAAAGGTTAACAGCCAATTGACTACAGTTTTTTTTAATCAGTTAAAAATACAGGCCACTGCGCTATTAAAATCTGGGTTTATTAAAAACTTACCGATGCTAGCGAGTCGCATTCCACCTTCTTCGAAGTGCGTGGGTTCTTATTTTCATCTTGTTCACGTAATACCACTTTACGAATATCTAATATTTGTATCAAAATGCAAGGAGGTAAAAAATCGGATGACCACTGCTGTTTGTTACATTACAACTGTCAAAACTGCTGACTGAACTTCACACAAGTGTTTGCCAAATGCCATAGACAAGGTTATATTTTAAAATAGATCGATGGTCCCGCTACTCGACACTAGATGGCGTTAGCAGTTCATTTATGTACTGAATTCCACATGCATGATGCAGTCAATTTTTAATGTGACTGGTAAATTAGTAAAGAACGTCTAACGTGTAAATAAAAAAATAAAAAAAAATATCTAAGGAACGTGTAAATTAGCCAATTCTACTTATGATTAAAAATAACACGATTATTTACTGTTATTAAATAAACAAAAATAAAAACTCACAGAATATTAGAAATTATAATTTATTGATCCTACGGCTACCCTGTAGGCTCAACGCTCAACCTATAGTACTCTAAGTAAATAATAAATATAATAAATATATTAGATAGAAATATTTTTTTTTTAATAAATATATCTCTTACTCATTAAAATTAAGGTATCTTTGGTTTTTTACCTCATTATTTTCAGTTATGGTTGGGTTATTATTTATTATTTTATTATTTTATTATTATGGATCACCAACGAAAGATACACAGGCATACAAATTTTAAATTACAGAGGTACTCAGGTCAGGTGCTCTCTCAATTAGAGGTGACCACATCATGCACAAAAATAAAAGTTATTGTGAATTCAACTGAAAACTGACTTTAAACATTACTATAATAAGAAAAACAAATATAAGTCAGAAATAAAGTAGGTAGGTATAGGTAGGAATCTAGTTACATAATCAAATTACAAAATCGCAGTCATGGACTACAAAGAATAGGTATTGTAAACAAGTAAGTGGCAGCAAAAGGAGCACAAGTATAGTTAAGGAGCAGTACTTATTATTAAGCACCTCGCCTGACCATACCAGCTGCAGTGTCACCCAAAAATTAAATTTTTAAAGTTCTACGTGGCACTTGACTGCACTCATCACCCCGACACGTAGTTACTATGTCTCTTTCGCCCAGTAGTTTGTTTGTGTAATACTTGAAAATATCGCTTGGTGGCAGAATAACTGGCAATGCGGTGGTAGGTAAAGTCCCACGTAGACGAATTCTTGCTGAAGAGTCCTACCACTAGGTAAAATAAATTATTTATAATTAGTTATCTAAAACCATTGGGCTACTAAACACGCGCGTCGGTCATACAAAGAGTCAAGCGCATGCGCACTGCATTTCAATATTGCATTTAATTGATTTGCCGGCCGTCTGCGCTGTCACGTTGACAGACAATACAGACATTGTCTTTCAATGGTATTTGGTGACGTCAGGTCTTATGACCGTTCGGTATTAAAGCTTTGAATGGCCTAAAGCGTAAATTCAGCTTTGAAGTAATGCGCTACATTTTTACTGTCGATCTAAGTGTTGTTTTGGATAACCTGCTAGTTAGTATTAATACAATGAACATATCATTGTATTAATACTGTGATACTCACTAGCTAGTCGTTAGTATTATTTTTTTACTCTAATGTATTATTTTTTTGAATTTAAAGAATAAACTACAACACAATAGGTATAAGTACCTAGAATAAAGTTTAAAACAAACATACTGTTATAATTGTATTTGTTTATGCAACAATGAGTATTATGCAATTAAAAGTAGTAGAGTTTTTTGTGATAGAGCTCGTCCGGGGAAGGACTACCACCGTACCTATTTCTGCCGCCGAGTAATGCTCGCATTGCTGTGTTCCGGTTCGAAGGGTATGGTTTCCGGTGAAATTACAGGCACATGAGACTTTCCATCTAACGTCTCAGGGTGGTAACACGCAAGTGATATCTATAATGTTGCATGCGTACATAGGCTACGGTAACCGCTGACCATCAAATGGGCCGTACGCTTGGTGACCACTTTAGTAGTATAAAAAAAAAAAATGAAATAAAAAAGGCACCTACTTACACAATAAAATTCAAATAAGTATACTTAGCCTACAATATCTTCCCATGCTATGAACGACACGCGACGTGAAAATCAAACTAACTAATTTATTTCAATGACGCGAAACTGCACTTTGTCGCACCGACAGGCAGACAGTTCCAATTATACAATTAGCATAAAACAACACAATGACGACACGGTTGCCATTTTAATACCATTCAGACTATTTCAGACTCTAGGTAGTCAATAAATGTGTAGCTATGTACTTATACTTACTAAGAATAAGTAAATTAAATATTTATTATTACGATTTATATAGGTAATACATAAGCACTAAGCGTCTGCCAGTCACTACGTTAGCGTGATTTAACCTGCTTGTTGTTAAAAGACTACTTCCAAAAACTGAAACGATACAATAGGACCAATAAGTACTAAATTGAAATTAAAATTGAAAATTGAAATTGAAATTGAATACGCATATTAAATTAATCACGCGGTCTCAAGGTGATGAGTGTAGTGCGGTGCCAGTGCAACTATGATCAGGCGCGGCGCCTAAAATCAGAATAGCGATTTGACCGTATGTCACTTGCTGATATAAAAAAAAAAATCGGCAGTATTCTTTGAAAGGCGAATTCCATTTTCAAATCAATAGACAAACCGGAAGTAGTTTTGTCTGATTTCTGAGATTCTCGATTTTCGATTCATAGTTTTGGATTAGTGAAAAGTAATAATTATTATTCGACTTAGTAATAGTTTTAACAAGGGGTTTTAAAAAAAATACAAAAATCACACAGTTGTTAGGGTACATTATTTATTACAATCCACGCACATAAAAGTAACTAAATATTACAGTCCGCGCACATAACCACACATAACTAGGTACCAACATTAAAGTGTTACATTAAACTTATTACTAATAGATTATTTGGAACCGTGTCGACGTGCCTGCACGAAGTTTCGTCGGTATAGTCAGCCAGTAAGTTAAGTTTCATTTAAGGTTTTTTTCAACAGGAGGTTTGAAACAGGTCCAATGGAATTTTCTATTAGAAAAAAATATGTGAGCAATGTCAGTAGGTACCTACTCTCACATGATGAAGGAAACATCGTGAGGAAACCGGTATGGCCGAGAACTAAAAATTAGAAAGACAATTACCATCTACCAATCCGCAATGGGTCTGCGTGGTGGACTAAATCACTCGCACTCGAAAGTAGGCCAGTGGCAATATCTGTTCTGTCCAAGGATGTCTGATGATAAATCTAAATATTAACTAGTCCAAAAATAAATACAGACTCAGACTGGCACTACTGTTTACTGCACTAAGATTACCTTGTGAGAGAGAATAAATGAATTTTATTTATTTATACGTGCGTACCTACCTATCTAATTACAGAACTCCATTATTATAACAAAATAATGTCATATCCTTGCAGATGTGTGCGTTGCTGACTGTACCCGCGGGCGCCAGTGTCCGGTCTCATATCTCGCGCGTGAACAAATCTTTTTATTATGCTAATACTCGCGCCCACGTACTGTTTTGGAAAAACGGAAATTATTGAATTTGAAATTATCGAATTGATAACTCAACCAGAGAGGCCCGATTATAAGTGTTTTGTAACATAATTATGTCAATGGACCAATTTCATAGTGGCCTAAGTCTTTGTAACACCATAGAAAAATTTGAGAAAAAAAAATATAAGATTAACAGCAACAAACAATTTTATTAATAAGTAGACAAACAAAGTTCTAAACGAAAAATGTTTATTGTGTTGAGTTTCCTAAAACGGGAACACTAGCCAATGATCGTGACGCATCTTGACTTTGACAGTACCTACCTAATAACCCTGTTGTTCGATAAACCCCATGTTGTTTTTCATTGTGTTGCACTTCTTCTCAAAGATAAACTTACTTTAGGTACTAGTATTATGTTAGCTGTGCTTTAGGTTATGAAAGAAACCAAAATAATATAAATAAACAGTCATAAATGGTTTCTTTAATGATTATCTAATTATCTAGACCCCTACAAAAGACCAGGGCCCGGCTCCATAATACGTGAAACAACTCCTTTGTCAGGACACGGAACGCTTAAACTGTTCGTGCATCAATCTGAGGTTCGTACTTAGATCGGGCCTCAAGCCAAATAACTTTGACTTTGACATCTCTTTCTCTTTCTAAGTATAGGTATATACTTTTTATTTATATTTAATATATGTACCACATCAAAACAAATAAACAAATAAAACAATACAATAATATTTTCCTTTATTACCCAACAAATTTGGCCATACCAATTAAAACAATGCTAATTATCCTAATAATTGGTCGATCAATCCATTGTTCTCAGACCTTACAGAATCTGACTGTATTGGCGCGAAACAAATCAAATATGGCGGACAATTACTACAGCCGCTGCGGAACGCGATCGATTGTATGCAAACGAATGCTGCATTAAACTGATTGATTGGTACGGCTCTCAAAGTTTTTAACTTTGTAAAATGAGCATCGTAGAAAACAGTTTTTTCAACGGTATAGTAGACAAAACTGATAGTAAATCTACATTTCCGTAAAAAAAAATCGCTGTCTACCGAGACCGAGATGTTGCTACAATGTATTTGGTGACGTTGCTCATGCAGTCGTATTGTTAAGAATCCAATAAGCAATGCCGGGATAAATGGGGTTGAAACAAATAAAGTTTTGGAAAAGTAAGTAAGTAGGTAGTTAGATATCTACAAAATATTTGTTCGTCATAATAGCCTTAGAACAAAGATAGAAATAAAATTAGTAAACGTTATACCTAAGTAGTGAAAAAACTTTGATAAACTCTGGCACAACGCGGTCTGCATACGAATCGAGCGAGTATCAAATTCTAGAAATACATATTATGAAGGGATATTGGTGTATTTACTGACAAATTGATCAATATTCTTGTTAACTGTGGATACCTTAACTATATTTATAGTAGGTAAGTCGGTACAGGGTCATATAGGTTTGAGTTTACCTACGCTAAGTTGTTTTACTTTTAGGGCCTATTTCACGATTTTCGAGTTAGTGTCAAGTAGGCTAATTAGCCACCCTAAAGAATTACCCCATTAGTCCACCGTTCGGCGTGATTCACTGAATCTCAAACGCGAGTTTGCACTGACAGCGCCAGCGAGCCGAAATCCATTCTGAGCCGAAATCCATCTCCCGTAAAACTGTAACATTTTGCTCGTGATTCTATGCACTATGATTATTAGCAAGGTTGGTACTAAGACTCAATTTCAAGAGTTTTCTTCAAGGTTAGTAAAAAGTACACTGCCACCATGTGTATTGCAGCTTTAAGAACAGATGACTACATCATCGGTCTTTGTCGATTAGAATGCACATTGTGCGTCGATGACGAATCCCGGAAACCGTAGTTTTAATGTCTTCCAGTAGCACACCTGTGCATACTTTATGATCAGTTAAGTATTACCTGGTGGTAGGACTCATCAGCAAGAATCCGTCTCGGTGGGTAGCACCGCAGTGCCAGATATTCTGCTTCCAAGCACAGTGTGCAAGCTACACTGTGTTTAGCTTTGAAGGGCACTGTAACAAGTGAAATAGTTACTGGGTGGAAAAGACGTCTTGGGGTGACGAGCGCAGTGCAATGCCACGCAGAAATTAATAATATAAAAAATCAAAATAAAATAAACTTTGGGTATGTAACTATAAAAATATTATTATACTTAAGTACCTACTAGCTAATTAACTAGTTTTTATTATTGGTATTGAATACAAAACACACTGATTTGTGTCACAAAATTCTTTAAAAAAAAAACAATCGATTACAAAAAATAAAGACGATTAACGCGATAAAATGAAACAAAGAACCATAGATAGTTAAGTGAAAAGTGACAAAACAATATGTAAATAACGTTATTTGGGTGTTGTGCTCCGTCATCGAACCAATTTGTTGTTTGGTGCACCGCAGAGTAGATTGAATGTGCTGGACAGAGAAATGTGTAGAATAAAATAGAATGGAACTAGAATTTATTTGTGACAAATGTCTGGTATAACAAAAACAATATAAATGAGGTAATAAGTATGATTTAGGTTTATTGAGTCAGTAGCAATTCCGCTATTTGACCTAATGTAAGTGGATTTGGAGTCAGTAAAACGTTATCGGGTCAGTACCTACTGACTTCAATATTCTTGCGTACTGACCCTTTGTAAATAGAGAAAGTCAGTTTTCAAAGTCAGCACTGACTTCATTTGATGACCCAATCTAAAATCTTGAGCCTCTAACATCCACCGCCTTCTTCCTTCCTTGTCTTCCTGCGACCGCTTAGATGTCATCGGTTTATCGAGAAATTTATCTAAGAATGGTATAATTTTAAAGAATATATTTTCTTGTAAAGGCCACGGACTCTCACCGGACGCGTATGCAGCACCTAAACGTAGCCTTTAATTCATTAGTTCATTACATTCTTCTTCTTCTTTGTTTATGGACTCCGGCATATTTGCCACAATTTCGCCAGAGTCAAGTAGATGAGTTTGATTGTCACATGGCAACGTAAACAAACAAAACTTTAAAAGAAATGGCGGCGTTTCTTTCAAAATTTCATATGAAAGCCTGTAACTAAATTACAAACCAACATTTCCCTTCCATTTCAATTATTTACACTTGTGCTAAACAAAAACAGTTAGATTGGATAAACTGCCACTAAATTTACACAATAAAACTCAAAATAACACGTGAAATATAATTAAGTTGACAAGATAGCTAAAGACAATCTAGCTCATTACAATAACATGACACAATATTTTTTTAAATGCAAGAGCTACTCTATTGATTTCTGTCTCCAATCTGCATTTTGAAATTGGAACAGTCCGTACCATAGACAATAATGATGGTATCGCTAACCGTTTAGCATAAACAGAACAGACAACGGAATACCTACATTAAAATATTATGGCCGAGCAAGCGAAGCGAGCAAAGCGTCTCAGTTTTGAGATTGGTCAAACATGCTTTTGTCTGTCAGTCAGTCTGTCCGGCTTTTCTCGCCTACAGCACAGAGCCTACAGGTCGCATTTTTCAACCAATCTGGTTGAAACTTGGTATACAGGTTCCTTACGACCTTAGAAAACTTGATTGTCGTTGGGAATTTTTGATAGTGGTCGTACTTTTTCCAAAAAGGGGCAAAAAGGGGACTACTGGATATCTCCGCCTTATAAGATTCGATATCGATGGTTTTTATTTTATTTGCAAGGCATTAACTTTGTTTTTAACTAAATTCGTTTCATAAAAATTTGGTGAAGATCTGATATACAATATAATTAGAAACACCACTTTCAAAAACTTTAAGGGCTTCTTTCACCAACTTTGAATAATGATTAATATGGCTAATACCGATAAGCGCGATAGTTGTAATAATGGCTAACTGGCAATTAGTCTTTTCTTAATTGACAGGTTACGAGACTGTCAAGTCGTTCGCCTGCTGATGCTGACAATAACAGATAGGTAAGTACATTGCTTTAAATTTCTGCGTGAAGTGCAGTACTTCACTCACTACAAGAAGTAGTTAGTTAATAAGTCTGTTAGACCAGGTATTTTTCTTGCTACAGTGCCCTATATCTGAACGCAATAATGCATGCACACTTATGCTTGTCAGACATTTGTATTATAAATGCGAAAGTCTGTGTGTATGTTTGTTACCACGTATTCTCTGTGACGACTCAATCGATTGTGATGAAATTTGGAATGTAGATGGTTTAATTTTTGGAATAAAACATAGGCTACTTTTTATTCTAAAAAAATTGACTGTTCCTGTGGGATAGCATAAAAACTTAAAAACCGTGCGGGTCAGCTCGTTTAACATTTATGACAACTTACACAAATTCAAATACAAAATATTACCATACCTATTTCTGCCGCCAAGCAGTAATGCTCGCATTGCTGTGTTCCGGTGTGAAGGGTATGGTTTCTGGTGAAATTACTGGCACATGAGGCTTTCGATCTTAGCCTCAAGGTGGCAACCCGCGAGTGATACCTCTGGTATTGCAAGCGTCCATAGGCTGCGGTAACCGCTTACCATCTTGTGGGCCGTACGCTTGGTTGCCACTTCAGTTGTATAAAAAAAAAAAAAAAAAAAATTATTTACCAATTCGTCCTGCTTTAGTTTAAACTGTGTTCTTTTTGCTGAAGAGCCCTACCACTAGGCAAAGTAGGTACTTGCTACTTTTCTCTTTATCAAGTTTGGCAGACAGCATGGCATTTGGCTACGGAAACATTAATAGTAAGTACCTACCACATACTTATATCAATTTAATGACGTACCATGAATGGCAGTGAGTCATCGAAGGCAGGATACAGTAGGCCTATGTCATCAATTAAATAAACAATCAAATGGATTTAAAAGTAGCTATGAATAATTATTCAAATTGAGCGTTTTGCATTATCCGACACGACGCGCGCGTTAGGCCAAAGGAACAAAATGTCGTTGGCAACCTTGGAGGCGCGGTGGCGGAAAGCTCAGTTGAGTGAGGAGAGAGGTTATACTTGTAAGTTCAGTTTTTCGGACAAAATACCTAAGTTAGTGATCTGCAAATATTTGTTTCGGGTCTCGAAGTTGTGGTGCCATTGATACGGATTTATTGGGGGATCAGGCAGGATTATGAAGGTGTGGTAGGTTATTTAAGCAGGGTATGCTTGCCTTTCAAATTGTCTTCTACGTCAGTCATGTAGGTATCGTAAATGTCACTTTTATCATGTGTGGTGACTGGTGTATCGTGAGAAAAACGCACGAGCGACGGTCGTGCCAGATAGTGTAAAAACAACATCACTTCATGGTGACTATGGCGAGCCTTCTAATGTTCCCACTGGCCTACTATCGAGCATGAGTGTGTGAGTAAACACGTGGTGGCACAATGTCTATCGAATTTTTAGTTCTTGGATATGTCGGTTTCCTCACGATGTTTTCTTTCACCGTTTGAATTTGGTCAGTGGCACTATGCATATTTTTTTGAACAGAAAATTCATTGGTTGCTTAAATTTTAAACGGATGTCATCAAAACTGATTAATAAACAAATCACTGTGTATAATAGCTCTATCAAAATCGTCACATTTTATCGATTTTAAATGTAGATTAGGCTATTTGTCTACGTTATGGGATAACTTCGATTTAAGAGGCCACTTTGTGAATTATAAATGTGGGTTTATAGGCAAACTAACCGTCTCGAGTTCCACGCAAACGAAGTCATGGGCAACAGCTACCTATTTTTTTATTAACTCTGTTTTTTTTATAAACAGAGTTGGCTACTGTCTTACACAAACTCTACCCATAGCTTCAGAATCGCCGCACGATCTTTGTCCAATGCTTCCACGAACAGCGGCATTGTAAAGAAATTAAAAAGAAATATAACCATACACCACGTATGTTGCATTGTAATGAGCCGACAAAGAGGTTTGTTTATTGAATCCGTAAGTACATAATCTATGATTAAGCTCGTGACACGATGAAATAGATTTGTGGAATCGATTGAAGTTTCAAAATTTTGAATTACTTTTTTTTCTTCGTACTTCTTTAGCATTAGTATTGATAACAGAAAGATATCTACTACCTTTTTAAACTTGTCAGATGTGTTATTTTTCTATACGTATATACTTAATTTATAACAAATATACAATAATACAGAACAAATATTAGTTAGAACAACAGTAGTAGAGTTTTTGTGATAGAGCTCGTCCGGGGAAGGACTACCACCATACCTATTTCTGCCGCCAAGCAGTAATGCTCGCATTACTGTGTTCCGGTGTGAAGGGTATTGTTTCCGGTGAAATTATGGTATTATGTCTCTGTCAACCGATTGGCACCATTGCAATTAGTCTACTTGACACATAGGTTCTCGAGGTTGTGAAATAGGCCCTTTATGTTGGCGTGCGATACTTAGGTTAGAGGCTCAAACCTATTTCTTGTATTGTATGCGTCTACGTAATACGGTGAGGTAACTGGCCAACTTGGGTGGTATGCTTGTTTGCTTTGCTACCAAAGTGGTAAAAAAAACTTGAAATACTTTTTTTACATTAAGTCTTCTAAGAAAAAATTTAATCACGTAGCAAAGACGCCAAAACTAAAAAAAAAGGATTCCGGTGGAATTGATCCGATGATAAATTATTAATTTTTACAAAAAATAACAAATTCAGGCGCCACAATGTTTAACAAAAAATGAACAATACACACAAAAATGAATTTGTCTATGATTTCATTATTGTTATTCCAAATGCGTAATAGGTGGCGTCACTGGTTTTTGATAAACTAATTCAATGTCATTTTAACTTATTTTTGTGACTATATAATATTTTTTTCTCTGAGAGGCAAACTGAATGAATCTACGAGCGAAACGTGCCTCAAACTGTCAAAATGTATAAGCCACAGAACTAATGAGTGAGTGTCTATGTATGTAGGTACCTCGCGTGCCGAAAAGACGGGCTAAGTTAGGGGCTGAGTAACCTCATAGAAAAAACTCAGTCTGCTCCAAAGAGTAAAATATACATTATCAACCTGACAAACTTAAGGGATAGGTTCCACACATAAAAAAAAATATATGTACCTATAATTTTGTTTTTTTTATGTATATTTTGTCTTCAAAATCCCAAGTAAACAAAAAAAAAACCGATTGCGTTTTTCCGCTCAATTATTATTTATCATTGTTGGGAATCGAGTTAAGCGACGTAATAATGAAATATTCGAGTGTGCGCGTCAAGGACACGCGCAGGTCAAGGACGCTCGGGTTATTGACCCGCGGTACATTGACGCGCGGGTCACTGACACGTGCCGAGCGCTGCCTTTTCGATTTCTAACATTAGGTTTTTTTTTTAAATATATAAAAAAAATCGTTTAGAAAAAAAAGTTCAAGTTTTTTTTTTTTTCGCCCAATGGACGGACAGATTTAAGTTTGTTAGGTTGATTATGAATGACCTTATATATGAGAAATAAAATATAGTAAGGTATATGGGTCTGCTCCCAACCGGGTAGAATCGGTTTGCCGCGTGCTTATCGATGCTTCTAAATCATTCATTTTCGCGCGGCTTAGGTTTCTCATCACTAAAGTAAGTACATTTGTGTGTAAAATACAATTATAGGTACGCAAAATGTTACACGCTCGGAATCCATACAAATAGACGTAATCTTTCATTCTACCTACTTAAATATAGTTAGTTCTGTGGTAAAAGCACAGCGCAGTAACACTTCTTACCCCTACTTACTTCCAAAGTGTTTTATTGCGTTACGAATACAACGATTTGAATATTATGAATACGTTTACAGAATGGGGCTATGATAAACAATATTCATGTTACTCGACGGAGTAGATTTGCGTTCACATTTCGTGTCGGGGGGAAGTGGCATGAGTTTCTCGCGTCAAATGCTTGCTTTCCGGCTAGTGAGGGGACGTTTTAGCGGTTTATCGACATCGATGTTTGCGATCTTACGCGTCTTGGGCGATAGATTGGTAGATATTAAGCGTATAAGAGGTATTTGGCTAGACACAGAAATGTTTCTAAAGAAGAGTAGTAGAGTTCTCTGTGATAGAGCTCGTCCGGGGAAGGACTACCACCATACCTATTTCTGCCGCAAAGCAGTAATGCTCGCATTGCTGTGTTCCGGTGTGAAGGGTATGGTTTCCGGTGAAATTACTGGCACATGAAGCTTTCGATCTATGCCTCAAGGTGGCAACCCGCGAGTGATACCTCTGGTATTGCAAGCGTCCATAGGCTGCGGTGACCGCTTACCATCTTGTGGGCCGTAAGCTTGGTTGCCACTTCAGTTGTATAAAAAAAAAAAAAAATGTTTGTAACCACCACTTCAAGGTATAAGGTAAGTTATATAATATCCCAGAAAAATCAAATAAGACATAAATACAAATTGATTACGCAATCTTTCACTAAAAACTTTTGTTTTTGAATCATCGAAAATAAATAATGCTGCATTTGTAAAACTTACAATCGACATAAATACTTATCGATATTTTCCCCCATCTCTAGAACGTCAAACGCTTTCCGCATTAGCATCACAAACACGGGAATAGATTTAAAACGACACACGGATCACTTTGTTACTCTATGGATGTCGTTTAGTCTGTGGCTTGGGGTGGCTCGGGGTAGTTTGGGGGTGGTAATGAAATAATGGCTCTAAATAAAATTAAGCTTAACTTTGTAATGTTTGAGGGATTAGCGAATTTAATTTTTCAACTTTTGGATAACAAAAACTTAAGGTTGTCACTGTAAGGGAGCACTGGTGGTCTAGTGGTAGTGACCCCGCCATCTGATCCTAAGATAGTGGGTTCGATTCCGGTCGTGCACCTATGGATTTTTCTATTCGAAAAATTTATGTGCACAATGCCAGTGCACATCGGTAAAGGAAATCATCGTGAGGAAACCGGCATGTCCAAGAACTAAAAATTCGAAAGACATGTGCCATCCACCGATCCGCATTGGGTCCGCGTGGTGAAATAAGACCACTCTCGCTTAAGAGTAGGTCAGTGTCCCAGAAGTGGGAACATTAGAAGGCTGTCATGATCAAAGTCGTCACAGACGAATCGGCTCGGTAACATTGGTAAGTAAGTAAGTAAGTCGTATGAGTCAGTGGCCAACTCTGGTGACAGGGTTTCTAGGCCGCCCGAAGGCCACTGTCATGGCCTAACTTTAAAAAAACCTTAAAGTGCTTAAAGTGCCCTCCGAAGCACGGGAGCGCTCAGTTCAAATTGCCACTAGCGTTCACCCATCCAAATGATGACCCCGCGGAACAGTGCTTAACTTCGTTGATCTGCTAAGAACAACTTAGCCAGCTACGTCACGAGCGCTCCTAAGAACAGACATTAGAACTACACACGCTACAAAAGACAAACTATCTTCATGTTTTACGTTTTAGGTTTTACGCAGAGCGGTTTACGCTCTGCGTCGTAGGTCAGTATAGTTCTCTCGGCGGATCTAGGCTTCCGTGAAGTTAGCCGTTTTTTATGCGCAAAGACAATTTATTTAGAAAAAGCTCCATTGCGCATAGAAACGGCTAACTTCACGGAAGCCTAGAGAATTAGACGTCGCGACTTTTGTATATTGATTTAACCCTCAGACGGTCGGGTGGTCGCTCCCGAGGGGTGTGGTAGCTCTGACAGCTACCGATACCCATTATTGTGTTGCAGGGTGTTCATTCAGGCGGATTTGCGCAGCGATATGTATAATTCGATTGTTTGTAGTTTAGTTTTGAAGGCGTGAAGTTCGAGCTATTGTGCCGGAAAGGTTAACTTTTTTTTTGTTTTTTTTATACTACTAAAGTGGTAACCAAGCGTACGACCCACTTGATGGTCAGCGGTTACCGTAGCCTATGTACGCATGCAACATCATAGATATCACTTGCGTGTTACCACCCTGAGACGTTAGATGGTAAGTCTCATGTGCCTGTAATTTCACCGGAAACCATACCCTTCGAACCGGAACACAGCAATGCGAGCATTACTCGGCGGCAGAAATAGGTATGGTGGTAGTCCTTCCCCGGACGAGCTCTATCACAAAAAACTCTACTACTCTTAAAACTTAACTTAACTATCGAAGAAAGAATGAAAGAAAATAATTTTATTTGTAACGAAAATGAGTAATTACTTAATAGGTAGTAGGTACACACAAACATAAACTTGTTTATCAATGAGAGAAAAAGAAATAAAAAATAATAGAACTAATTTATTTATGTTATTCTCTCAATTTTGCAAGCCATGAACCATGAACTCTTATAGCGATTCAAATTAGGACCTAAACTGAATTAAGATAAAAAAACAGACGAAAAATCTTTAGTACTATTCCGCTTTAGTAAATTTAGTAAAGATTTTTCGTCTGTTTTTTATATTGTAATGGATTTCCGCAAAGTAACGCCTGAATCTATCAATTATCTAAACTGAATTGTAAATTTTTTTTTATCATGAGTTCAATAATTATTTAATTTCACGGTACAACATTTTTTGACAATTCAGTAGGTCCTAATTTGAATCGCTCTAAAAGTTCATGGTATGGGGGCAGGCATGGTATGTTTATATTAAATAAGACCTAAATTTATGTAACAATATTCTAATCTATTCTATTCTATTCTAAGTAAGTAGGCATGTCCAAGAACTAACAATTCGAAAGACATGCGCCATCCACCAATCCACCAATCCGCATTGGGTCCGCGTGGTGTATTAAGACCCAATCACTCTCGCTTGAGAGTAGGCCAGTCTCCTAAGTCGATGAGTAAATCAATTCGTTCTCAAAAAGGCACAAAACTGCACACACTGTTCTATTACAAAGCTAATCTCTACACAGTGCTAAAGGTCCACGCCCACTTCACGCATAGTTTGTCATGTCATGCGTCACCCCGCCCACAGATTAGCAATTACAAATATTACTGCAGCTGTCATCTGTGCTACTTTTAACAATGTCGGCAAGCAAGATGTCCATCGGGATTTACATTTCCCGATTGGACCCGACTACTACAGGGGAGAGTGTTCTCCGGTATGTGGACGAGATGGCCCGGGGATAGCTCAATCAAGTCCCGGCAGGCCTTGTGCTTGGCTTGACGCGCTTGGAGTCGAGTAGTGCTACTAACTTTAAGTCCTGCGTGCTCCGGGTTGCTGCCAAGCAAAAGGACATGTTCCTCGAGTCGGACTTCTGATCAATCGGAGTCGTATACTGTCGCTACAGGGAGGCGCAACTGACTTGAACTCTCTTATAATATTATTAAGTATATGTATAAAATATGTATAAGTTTAGATATATTTAGTTTATAATATATGTACTTTTAGTATTTTTTATTTTCGCCTGAAATACAGGTTTTCCTAGTTCGAATATTAAATTAGCTCTAAGTTGTATTAGCACTAAGAAAAAAATTGAAAATATAAAAAATATTGCTTTGTAAATTATAGAATATTATTGTTAGGTATTTTTAAAGAAAGAAAGAAAGAAAGTAAGATATTGTATTATTTGAACTAGAAATATTAACTTGCAGCGCCCTTAGAGGGTCCATGTACTCACCTGCAGCAAAACTATGTTACACCAAAAAAATTAATACATAAAATAAAATTCTACGTCTACGTCTAATAAGACAGTAGAGCTATGTCAAATTGGCCCACAAGATGCTAAGCGGTCACCGCAGCATTAGGGCGCTTGAAATACTAGAGGTAACACCCACGGGTTGCCACCCTAAGACGTAGTAGAAGGCTGTTATGATGGAGACAAGCGTTTGACCATTCCACCTGATGGTAAGTAATGGTGTGGTCGATGATGGAGCACGCTTGTCTAGAAAGAACCTATTCACTCTAGCATTGAAACTCCTAAATTATAGTTGTCCGGAAAAACAGACGCTGGCAATGAGTTCCATTCTTTACTCGTGCTTTTAGAAAAGATGAAAAGCGTTTAACCAAACATGGTTCGGCATGGTGGGATGTCGAGCAGGCGGGTCGACAACCATCTACATCAATTAATCTTGTCTAGCTTCATCTTCTTCAAAACCCTTCATCAAAACCTCACTAATAGACGCTGTTTAATCGTCTCCAATATATAGTAAGGGCCATTATTATTAAAACCATGATGAACCATAAAGTGACCCTATTTTAATAATTGCTATTTTTCAAAGTAACATTCAGTTACCACTGTATCCAGGCAATAAAGGTTCACGCCCACCTATAGTTTGTCACGTCACCCCGCCCACAGATTAGCAAGACATTATCTGCAGCTGTTGGTAAAGATTCTGTGTTTAACTGCTGATTTTATTGATATAACTATTGAATGCGATTTTGTTGCGTAATTTTTACTTGTGCTAGCGACTTTTTAAGCGAACTCGGGAATCGTGTTTTGGTTATTATCTATAGGTCGCACAGCGGATCTAGGCTTCCGTGAAGTTAGCCGTTTGTGATGCGCAAAGACAATTTAGTTTGAAAAAGCTCCATTGCGCATCGAAACGGCTAATTTCACTACGGCCGAGATCCGTCGTGAGACCTATACCTACTTATGTTTTAAATTTCAACCAAATCGGTTCAGTGGTTGTCGAGTTACAGACACAAAAATCCAAACATTCAAACTTCTACTAGGTACCTACTAGTGTTATAATAATAATAAATTCTTTATTTCAGACAACTTAGATCCATACAATTTGAGAAACATACAATACAATTTAGAAATAATACCTAACACAATTGTTTCGTTACAATAAATAGTGTGATAATGGTAGTAAGATTTTGTATATTGTGCGTGGTAGGTACCTACTTAGTTTAAAATAAGTAAGTACACAATTTTGTAATCACACATTTTATTATAGAAATACTATCACTACTAGTTTACATTGGGCATATCGCTAAAATATTAATATTTACAATCTACAATGAAAATAGTTCAACTCAGTCGGCCATTTTGGTTAGGAAAAAGTCTCAAGTTGGCAGCACTGGCTTGACCCATTGTCGCCAACCTTGCGGACATACCGTCGTAAATAGTGTTGCGCGGTATCGGTAAAATCGATGTCGATATTTCAGGATTCAATCGAGCTTCAGCCAATCGATTTTCATTCATTTTAGAAGTGTTTAGAAACGCTGAGGATTGAGAATGCTGTAAACTGCCTGGTAACGGCTGGGTTCTATCCAATCTGTACTGTAGGTTCTGCTTCTCCATCTGGTGGTGTTGGGTTCTGACCGCGAACCTATTGACGTGAACGGGAATGGGGACTACAATTTTGGTCCCGGATCCGCCTTTCCCCGTGTGGCTGCCAGAGGCTAACCCAGCTTTCACGCGTTTCCACTTTGCTCGGCGGTTTTGGAACCAGATTTTTACCTGCAATAGAATTTTTTTGGTAAAAAACAAGACACAAGACTGGTAGTAGGAGTCTTCAGCAAGAGGACAGTCCGTCTTGGTGGGTGGATACTATCACAGTGCGAGATTTTCTGCTTCCAAGCAGATGTAAGCGTTGTTTTCAAGTTTGAAGGATACTGTAGCAAGTAAAATTACTGGGCGAAAAGGACCTAAAAACTACGTTTCGAGGTGACGAAGCGCAGTGCAGTGCCACGCAGAATTTTAAAACTTAGAGCGGGCAAACGATTTGATGTTTTTTTGCGTTGGGCCTGTCCAAAAGCTCGCTTCGCTTACCGATCGCGTGCAACGTTTTTAAGAGTTATTTGAGTAGCTTGCTACGCTTACCTGCACTTCACTCAGTTTGAGTGCGGCGGCGATCTGGGAGCGCTCGGTGAGGCTCAGGTACTTCTTCGCGTGGAACTCTCTCTCCAGCTCGAGGAGCTGTTCTGATGTGAAGGCGGTGCGGCGGCGTCGCGCCTTCGACTCCCGGGTGTTGTCAGTGCTGTCCTCCTGGTCCGGCTCCGAGTCGTTCCCTGTGGAAAGAATCTTAGGTTAATATTTTTATCAATTAATAATAAATAATAATAATAAAAAACGTTTATTTTGATACTAATTAAAAACATTACGTGATCAGCAATGACTAAAAATATAGGAATAACAAAAATGGCCACCACTCAGCATGTGCTATGGCAGAACAACTCATGCCATAGCGCTGCTTTTCTGTGATTGCCGTTAAAATTATGTGAGAGTGCAGCGGCTAATGCGATTCGTAAACTATAATAAATAAATAATAAATAAATAATTAAACATTAAACACTATTACACATTAAAATGCAACGATAACTTTAGCCTAAAGTTCTCAACTAAATACCTACAATGTTAATTTAAACTTTTATAATGTTTGAAAATGATAAATGAAAAAAAAAATTATCTTTAATGACTGAGACACAAAATTATTAAGCTTAGAGATGTCTGGTCAAAAATTGGATATCATACCAATTTCGCCAACAGATAACATGGGAGACAATGCTACTAATAAATTTTTCAGAAAAGTTACGCCTGCATTGTAGAATTTTTAACACTTACGCCATACAGAAAGTATCAAATATTAAAAAAAAAAAAACCGATCCGATGGAAATGTAAAATATAATAATAATTTATGTAGATCACAAAATTTGTACACCTATCGCAGATCACAGTGGACCTTTTATTAATTGTAACAACTGTATGTAACTGTTACACAAATTAAAAAGACATTGAATTGAATTGAATTATTTTTTCTGTCATTGTACTGTAGCATTGCCTCATGAAGCTCAATAAAAAAAAAAAATTATTAACTGACGCAATAACATGGAATTAGGTTACCATTGGTTCCCGCACAAACCTGAGCCTAAATCGCGGGAAGCCGCATTACAATTAGGGATAACCTTATAACTGAAGAGATGACTAATAATAATAAGTATCTATCAAATTCTAATAATAAACAACGTTTGACGTTTTAATTTTCAACTGTACTTATGTTTCTATCGAGTTTCTGTATCTGTTCAAAATGAAAACTAAAAGGAAAACAAAATACTCGATCGATTATTTCTGTTTTAGAACACCGGTATTAGTGTTGTGTTTGAACTCAGTTGAAGAATACATTATTAGCATTAGCTAAAAATAAATTAGTGGTCTTAGAAGGACAAATCTGTTCGTGCTCTGTCCATAAATGAATTCAAGAGCAATGTCGGTGAGATTCTTGTTCAAAAAGCGTATTACACCGTAAATGATATCTTGAATGATCGAATTATTATTGAATATAACTAAGTTGTACTATCTCTTTTATCACTATTTATTAAAAATATAATCTTTTCTTGACATTTGAACAATTTAATTAGATACATGACACATTTTAATTTTGACATTTTAATAATTTAACCACATTCGACATTTTCTTTTTAATATTACTGTTTTGTGTAAATTTAAACTATTTTTAAATGTAATGTTTGTAAATGTTTGTATGCCCAAATGGCAGTATCTAGAGCTCATTATGTTAGCATTACCACCATTTTATGTTACCTAGGTTCGCAAACAATAAATGATTATGATTATGATTATGATTATGATTATGATTATGAAATAGTATATTTTTATATATCGTTAGCAGCCTGATAAATCTGTCCAGGAAGTAGAAAAATATAAAATAAAATTGTTTTTGTTTTTGACCTTTTTTTCTTGCCTTTTTACTGTACTGCTCTATTTGTAATCTTTGTAAGTGGAATTGCCCTTCTGACGGTAAGCGGTTACCGAAGCCTATGGACGCTTGCAATATTAGATATTATTAGAGGCAATATTATTACACGCGCGTTGACACCCTGAGACGTAGTTTAACGTCTCATGTGACTGTTATTTCACCAGTATCCATACGTTCAATACCTTTTTTTTTTTTTAATAAAACAAGTCCGATTGGTTGAGTATTAATTTAATGAAAGTAAAATGGTAATTAAAGTAATATATTTTTTTATACTACAAAGTGGCAACCAAGCGTACGGCCCACCTGATAGTAAGCGGTTACCGTAGTCTATGTACGCTTGCAGTATCAGAGATATCACTTGCGCGTTGCCAGCACCCTGAGATTTAGATAAATTTCCCTGGTACTACCCTTCGAGCCGGAACACAGCAAGGCGAACATTACAAAACATTAAAAGGTATGGTGGTAGTTCTTCCCGGACGAGCTCTATCACAAAGAACTCTACTACTGTCGTTCTAAAGTACATTAGCACTAAGATTTAGCGCTAATTATCTTTTATCAGTTTATTTTATTAATAAGATACGCAACGTAACGGATTGTACTACTAAAATGAAATGAAAAAAAATGAAATGAAATGAAATTCGGTTTATTTGACAAACACACAGAAAGAAAACACAAAAAAATATAAAACAAGAGACTTAAGTAATAAAAAGAAAAGAAAATATGTAGGTAAGTAGGTACATAGGTTAGACAACATGACATTTTTTAAGCAAGATTACCTACTAACTGGTGGACTGTGCCCTACTGTGCCAATTAGTTTTCTGCTGTGGGTCAAAGAGGCTCTGTCTCAGTTTAAGCTGCGACACATACACAGATTGTGACTAACACTAAGAAACAACTAAACCGGGTTTAAATGCCAGTAATTTTCGGTATCAAATGCCAACTTTAGCTACTTATTCATACCTAATGGAATTGGGAGCAAATGAGAGTTCATATTAATTATTTTTGGGTTCAAAATAAAAATTATAATAAGTGCGATAGAATTCGTGAAATCAAATGATAGTTACCCACAAGTGTATATTGTGTAGGTAGATGGCACTCAAAAATTCAAAAATCCAAAATTCAAAATTCAAAAATGGTTTATCTCAATAAAATTACAAGGATCACTTTGAAACGTCTTACAAGCTAGGAAAATTTACGTCAGTTCCAACGCTCCCATGCCGTAAAAGCAGTTCAACAACACCGGCTGGGTTCCTATCGTTTTTTTGGCATGACCCTTGCTATTGTTATGGATGCCGAGTAGAGTGTGAGCATATTCGTCCCAAGGTTTTTATCATCTATAAGTAATCGGCTTTTTGAGACAGTTTTTGATGTCGCTCGGGACTTTGTTAGAGAAGCGTACACATTGCCCTTTACAGGATATATTTACTGACTTTAGTGAGCCAATGTAGGAACAGCGCATAATTAAATTTTTCAACACACTTGCTTATAAAGTGGCTCTATGGTCATCGCAATTAGGCACAGAATGACACCCATAATCAAACTATGACTTTTTCATTGCTATAACTCACTAGTGAGTTATAGATTTTTTAATAAATAAATAATGCTGGACAATCCACACAGCATCATCTAGCCCCAAGGTAAGCTGCTGTTAAACAGAGCTGTGTTATGGGTACTAGATGACTGATATACTTAATACAATACATAGACAGATATTTTTTATTATACATAGAAAATACCCAGAACACCCGGAACAAATATTTGTAGATCGTACAAACATTTGTTCCGAGGCGGGAATCGAACCCGCAACCTCTGCGTCGCAGGCGGACCTGCACCCGCTGCGCCACATCGGTCGTCAAATGCCAATGTTACACACTAGTACCATAAAGTACTATAATATAAATAAAAAATACTCTTATGTTTTATTATAATACCCCACAGTGGCTTACAAATCAAATTGGTTACTCTACTCCATCAATGGTAGCTAGGCTAGGGAGGGGCGCTGACACAGCGGTCCAAGCTCAATCGTTTTTTATCGACGCTTCAATCCGAAATGACACGCCATGGGACTGTTTTAGCAAGACTTTACTGCCGGACCGTCATTTAGCAACGAGGGAAGTCGATATAAATGAAGGGAAGATTTTGGTGTTGTGGGACATTTTTTTTCTTACTATTGTCACAGATAACATAATACCTATTGTGAATTAAGAACACTCATCATCAAAAAAGTTTCGTTACCATTTGGATGATTGCCAGTGGCAATTTCTTAATTGTAGTTTTTTCTCTTTTCATTTAAAATTAAGGAATTAATAATATCAATATAATAATAAATAAATAGGCAATAAATATGATATGAGTAGTATTGAGTATTAAATTATTTGTATGTATCAGATATAGCGCTAAATCTGCTACAAAGTTTTTTAACTTTTGCAGTTACTGTTGTCAATGTTCTCTTGTTTTTATTATCTATGTGTTTCTATACCAAATAAACTATTTGTATTTGTATTTTAATTGCTACTAAGCGCTTCCGTGCTTCGGAGAGCACGTTAAGCAGTGGGTTCTGGCTTTTTCGAAGTTGTTAGCCCAAGACGGAGGAAGTTATAAAGTTTTAAGTTCTGCGTGACACTGCACTGCGCTGCGCTCGTATGACAAGTAGTAAGTCTGTTTCGCCCAGTAATATTACTTGCTACAGTGCCCTTCAAAGCTAAACAAGTGCAAGCTGCACTGCAGCTTGCACACTACTGCTTGGAGGCAGAATGTCTGACACTGCGGTGCTACCCACCTAGATGGACTCTTGCTGAAGAGTTCTACTACACCACCAGGCAAACGTATATCTAAAAACTTACGTGCGACTGTCTCACCAGACTATGTGAATATATTTGATTACACCTATTTGATAAATAAATAATGCTCTACAGTCCGCACAGCATCATCTAGCTCCAAGCTAAGGAGAGCTTGTGATGGGTACCTACTAGATGACTGATAATACAATACATAGATATTTTTATTGAACATAGAAAATACCCATAGAACCCGGAACAAGTACTTGCAGATCGTACAAACATTTGTCCCAAGGCGGGAATCGAACCCGCAACCTCCTGCGTCGCAGGCCTTCGCACGCCACGCCACAGCAGTCGTCATCGGAATGTTGACAGGTGATAATATATTATATTTCATATAAATTAAAATGTTGCCTTTCTTTATATTTTAATGAATTTTAATGATAAATTAGTTTTTTTTAATGATATTTTGTAATACCCTCTGAGGTGTTCTAATTTGCACCACTTTAAAAAAGAAACAATGTACATTTAGCTTAGATCTAAAATAATGTAGCTGCAAGTGAGTACATAAACCCTGTTAGGGCGTTGCAGGTAGTAACTAGTTATAGGTTAAATAAATAATACAATTTCTATATGTCAATAATACACAATTTAAATAGATTTCTCAGATCCGAAAATACCCCTTAATGCTCGCCGATTTTTAATATTAGGGTTATGAGTTTTTTTTACGTTTTGTAGAACGTTTGGTCGGAACGTTTGAAACTGTTATAAAAAAAAAAACAAGTTTTTTTTTATATTATTCACAACGATTTTTTTTATACTACTGAAGTGGCAACCAAGCGTACGGCCCACAAGATGGTAAGCGATTACCACAGCCTATGGACGCTTGCAATACCAGAGGTATCACTCGCCGGTTGCCACCTTGAGGCTAAGATTGAAAGCCTCATGTGCCAGTAATTTCACCGGAAACCATACCGGAACACAGCAATGCGAGCATTACTGCTTGGCGGCAGAAACAGGTATGGTAGTAGCCCTTCCCCGGACGAGCTCTATCACAAAGAACTCTACTACTCTTACAAAAAACTCTACTACTTTTACACAATCATGCATAAAAGATTCAACCTGCTAGCATTAGTGCAAGTTTTGATCAACAAAAGCTTTGATCTAAAGTGACGAATTTGTGTTTCCAGAAAAATCCATTGGTGCAGGACCGAGCTTGAACCTGCGACCTTAGAATCAAACGGTACTACTACCACTAAACCACCGGTGATTTACACAAAAAATAAGTTCTACGAACAGATACTTAGTCGTATATTATTAGATCTGGGCATTAGTTTGCTACGCCACGTTTAATAGTTTCTTGACACTGACCAACAGCCCATAACTCCTTTATGCCCATCAAATACAATATTGATTCGACCCATTACTGCGATATTATCAAGCAATGGTTGCAGCTTCCACGAAACCCATAAAAATATCCCTTTAGCAAATAATACATTTATTTCATATGGCCGCTCAAACCTCCATTGACAGTTATCGACATCGCCAAAAGAATTTCTAAAGAGCACCAACATACCTAAAAAACACAGCAACCTTATATCCATTAATTAAGGTCGGTTTTGGTTTGACAAAACGGCAAATGTAAATTTTGTAGACGCATAGAGCTCAGTTCCCGCCGAAGACTCGCGATCGGAATTTTAAATTTTCAAATTCGGAACGCATTCGAATTGCGCGGCGAAGTTAAATGGAGTGGACGCGATGCATTATCGATAGAGATGTTTATCGATAAATGTACAGCACTATTAATGGAGATCACGTTTGAATCGATTTAATTTTCGCACCGAGTTTTCCTTGAGCGTTAAAATGACGTGAGGGGAAAATAATGTGTTTTTATTTTTCAGTGTTGCTTGTGCTATTATTACTTACCTAAATTTTAACGGCGTGAGATAAAAATATATGTACACCTGCTCAGGTATTGGTAGGTACTTAGAAGACGTGTTATTCTTCTAAGGGTAGGTTACTTTGGATTATATTAGATACGAGCTGACCTGCGCGGCTTCACCCGCGTTTTTTCAGTTTTTATGCTATGCCACAGGAACAGTTAATTTTTCCGAGATAAAAACACATAGGCATGTGTTATTCCAGGACTTAAGCCATCTACATTCCAAATTTCATTACAATCGGTTAGGTCTTGACGAAAATACGTGGAAACAAACATACACACAGACACAGTTCCGGGATAAAAAGCCTATGTGCTATTTCAGACTATAATCTATGCCTGTGCCAAATTTCATACAGATCCGTTCAGCCGTTCTGGCGTGATACTCCAACAAACTAGGTTCGTTCGTTCGTTCGTATGAGTCAGTGGCCAACTCTGGTGACAGAGTTTCTAGGCCGCCCGAAGGCCTCTGTCATAGCCTAACAACTTTGAAAAAGCCGGGACCGACTGCTTAACGTGCCCTCCGAAGCACGGGAGCGCTCAGTTGAAATTGCCACTGGCGGTCACCCATCCAAATGATGACCCCGCGGAACAGTGCTTAACTTCGTTGATCTGTTAAGAACAACTTAGCCAGCTACGTCACGAGCGCACCAACTAACTAACAACAAACTAGTACTTTACTACTTCTACTTTATAATAATAACATTAAAGCGCGACACACACAGCGGGCGAGCGCGGGTGTTTTTTGTCGACGTTTACTGACGTCAAGGATGACAACCCCAGACATGGATCTAGCCCACGTCTGTGATGACAACACACTGACGCGGGAAGGGGTTTTTCTAATGGACACTGGCAAAGCGTTCCACAACCGGACAGATTGGACAACATGGATCTAGCCCACGTCTGTGATGACAACACACTGACGCGGGCGCGGGTCGGCGCGCGCGCGGCAGCCGCTCCCGCGTTCAGTGTGATGTCATCCTTGTCGTCCATACAAATTAAAACAAAAAACACCCGCGGCGGATCTGACCCGACCCGCGCCCGCCCGCTGTGTGTGTTGCGCGTTACATTATAAGCGACATACAAAATTTATCAATTGGAAAATTTAAAAACTTTTTTTTTTTTTTTATACTATGGAAGTGGCAACCAAGCGTACGGCCCACAAGATTGTAAGCGGTTACCGCAGCCTATGGACGCTTGCAATACCAGAGGTATCACTTGCGGGTTGCCACCTTGACGCTAAGATCGAAAGCCTCATGTGCCAGTAATTTCACCGGAAACCATACCCTTCACACCGGAACACAGCAATGCGAGCATTACTGCTTTGCGGCAGAAATAGGTATGGTGGTAGTCCTTCCCCGGACGAGCTCTATCACAGAGAACTCTACTACTCTTACTACTAATTAAACAAAAACTGTCTCAAAAAGCTTACTATAAAATAACCGATTACCTAGATGATAATAAAGCTTGGGACGAATGTGCTCCAACTCTACTCGGCATCCATATAGCAAGGGTCATGCCAAAAAAGCGATAGGAACCCAGTCGGTGTTGTTGCCAGTTCTTTTACGGCATGGGCGCGCATTGGAACTGGTGTAAATTTTCCTAGCTTGTAAGACGTTTCAAAGTGATCCTTGTGATTTTACTGAAACAAATAATTTTTTTTTTTTGATTTTTTGATTCTTCTCGTCATAAAAGTTACTCGGTGTTTCTTAGATGGGCGATCAGCCTATGGCTCACCAAGCTGTACCTAACCCTCCCTAGTGGCGTGTAATTGCATTCGCGATGCATTGCAATGTCAAGCAGCGGATCTAATGTGATTGTAATGATTTGTATTGTGGGATAGTTTGCCACATCGATAGGCACTCTTATTTTTTTTTTCTTTTTTTTATACAACTGAAGTGGCAACCAAGCCCACAAGAGTAGTAGAGTTCTCTGTGATAGAGCTCGTCCGGGGAAGGACTACCGTCATACCTATTTCTGCCGCCAAGCAGTAATGCTCGCATTGCTGTGTTCCGGTGTGAAGGGTATGGTTTCCGGTGAAATTACTGGCACATGAGGCTTTCGATCTTAGCCTCAAGGTGGCAACCCGCGAGTTATACCTCTGGTATTGCAAGCGTCCATAGGCTGCGGTAACCGCTTACCATCTTGTGGGCCGTACGCTTGGTTGGCACTTCAGTTGTATTAAAAAAAAAAAAAAAAAAATGGTAAGCGGTTACCGCAGCCTATGGACACTTGCAGTACCAGAGGTATCACTCGCGGGTTGCCAGTGAGGCTAAGATCGAAAGCCTCATGTGCCAGTAATTTCACCGGAAACCATACCCTTCGTACCGGAACACAGCAATGCGAGCATTACTGCTTGGCGGCAGAAATAGGTATGGTGGTAGTCCTTCCCCGGACGAACTCGTATCACAGAGAAATCTACCTCTCTACTACTCTTATTATGTAAGGCTGCATATCCACCAGAGATGTGCGAGGATGTGTAGCGAGGGATGTGTTTGTTGGTTCCTAAAAACACTTTCCTCGCTACACATCCTCGCACATCTCTGGTGGAAACGCAGCCTTAGTCTATCGCTGTCGAATCGCTGTCGAATCGCTTGTCAATCCCTCAAGCCGGCAGCAGACACTTGGCCAAGGGTTGGCCAAGGAGCTGGGCCAACATATTGAGCCAGCGTCAGTGCTAATATCTATTCTGTGCCAGCGTTAGAGTAAGTTGGTATTGCTCTGGAGTGTTGCTACTGGCGACGAATGTTGGCCGGCAAACTCAACTGAGCGCTCCCTTGCGTGCTTCCGAGGGTACGTTATGCAGCCGGTCCCGGCTTTTTCAAAGTTGTTAGGCCACGACAGAAGCCTTCAGGCGGCCTAGAAACTCTGTCAACAGAGTGGCCCACTGACTCATACGAAGGATTGTCTTTGGCTATCTTGTCAAAACGACATGGGTCTTCCCATTTTAATTATTTTGCTCGTGTTATTTTAAGTTTTATTACGTAAATTTGGTGGCAGTATATCCAATTTAACTTGTTTACTTAGCACAAGTGTAAGTAATTGAAATGGAGGGGTAATGTTGATTGGTAATTTAGTCAAAGACTTTCCAGGAGAATTTTGAAAGAAAAGTCATAGTTTCTTTCCAAATTTCGTTTGTTTACGTTGCTAAGCGACAATCAAACTAATACACTTGACACTGGCAAAATTGTGGCAAACTAGCCACAGAGGCCATAAAACAAAAGAAGAAGAAGAAGACTAATACGAACCTACATACAGTTTTTACTTTAGAACAAATGGGAGCTGCCCTCTGCGATCCGCAAAAACAACAATGATGACAACATGACAAAACACCTCACAATCGTCAAATCTCAAATTAGTCACAGGATCTTTGACATTTCAAGCTCTGCTACAAAACGCAATTTCACGGCACTAGTGCATCTGTACCGTGAAATAACGTGATTAAGTAGTGTAATGTCACATCTGCTTGTGCGACTGTGGAAGTCACATTTTTCATGTCACTCAACCATTGCTCCCAACTTAATAATTATTGAATCTTTAATTAATCTGTCATCAAAGATTATAATATCCAAAAAATTATTTTGCCTCAAGCGGGATATAGCGGATATATATATATTATAATCTTTAGTATTCCCCTAGTGTGATGGTTAACAATATAAACAAAAAATAACTAATCTGTCATCATCATCATGACAACCTTCTAATGTTTTCACTGCTGGGATACTGGCCTACTCTCGGGCGAGAGTGATTTTGTCTTAATCCACCACGCGGACCCAACGCGGATTGGTGGATGGCACATGTCTTTCGAATTTTTAGTTCTTGGACATGCCGGTTTCCTCACGATGTTTTCCTTCACCGTATAAGAGCACTGGCATTGCGCACATAAATTTTTCGAACAGAAAAATCTATTGGTGCACGAGGGGTTTGAACCCACGACCTTAGGATCGGAAGGCGGGGTCACTACCACTAGACCACCGTTGCTCTTTTTTAATAAAAATCGTAAGTATGGTAAATTAGGTAGTACTATTTTATAGAATACTAGTTGACACGGCGCGGTTTCACTCGCGTAATTTTTAACACAATTTTTCCATAGTTTCTCACCGTTTAAACTTTCCCTAGACTCTTACAAACATTTCTAGACCAAAATTAAGCAAATCGGTCTAGCCGTTCTCGAATTTTAACGAGCATAAATAATAAATAAATAATAATAAATAATGCTGGACAATCCACACAGCATCACCAAGCCCAAGGTAAGCTGCTGTTAAACAGAGCTGTATTATGGGTACTAGATGACTGATATATATTTAATACAATACAATACATAAATAGATATTTTTTATTATACATAGAAAACACCCAGAACACCCGGAACAAATATTTGCAGATCCTACAAACATTTGTCCCAAGGCGGGAATCGAACCCGCAACCTCCGCCTCGCAGGCGGACCTTCGCCCACCGCGCCACATTGGTCGTCAGCATAATGCACTGCAATTTATTTTTATTTTTAAGATCACGAACTAAAATTATTTATACCTACATATCATCATGGCTCTATAATAATATTTAGTTTTCTGGTTTTATATTGTTTTTTTTTGCGACAATGTATTGAGTTTTTTTTTACAACTGAAGTGGCAACCAAGCGTACGGCCCACAAGATCGTAAGCGGTTACCGCAGCCTCTGGACGCTTGCAATACCAGAGGTATCACTCGCGGGTTGCCACCTTGAGGCTAAGATCGAAAGCCTCATGTGCCAGTAATTTCACCGGAAACCATACCCTTCACACCGGAACACAGCAATGCGAGCATTACTGCTTGGCGGCAGAAATAGGTATGGTGGTAGTCCTTCCCCGGACGAGCTCTATCACAGAGAACTCTTGACACAGAGTGAGATTTTTAATATTTAAAATTAAGTATTTGATTTTTTTTTGTGTTATTTTAGCATGGTTACACTATAGTGTCAGGCTTATCTGGGTGTAAAAATGTCAGGGTTTATTCTAGTAATTATCTCTTCATCTGAGCTCTGTTGAAAGAGTTAAAGAGTAGTAGAGTTCTTTGTGATAGAACTCGTCCAGGGAAGTACTACCACCATACCTATTTCTGCAGCAAAACAGTAATGCTCGCATTACTGTGTTCCGGTGTGAAGGGTATGGTTTCCGGTGAAACTACTGGCGCACGAGGCTTTCGATCTATGCCTCGCAAAGTGGCAACCCGCGAGTGATACCTCTGGTGATGCAAGCGTCCATAGGCTGCGGTAACCGCTTACCATCTTGTGGGCCGTACGCTTGGTTGCCACTTCAGTTGTATAAAAAAAAAAAAAAAAAAGTTATCTCGTTTTCTGAATTTGGCTAATCACTTTACACCGTTTAATCTACACTAATATTAAAAAAAGAGAGAAGATTTGTATTTTTGAATATTTGTTTGTTACGTATTTACTCAAAAACTACAAGTCCAATTTAAAAAAATCTTTCATCATTAGAATGCTACATTATCCATGAGTAGCATAGGCTATATTTATTACTAGCAACCCGCCCCGGCTTCGCACGGGTGTGGTTTCATTGCATGCGCGCGAAGCTGGAACGGACTGCTAGTTGAAGTAATATACTCGTAGATACGGGAAATTGCCCTGAGCGCTTATTGAGATTGAGTTTAGTCACTGTTGAAATTCAGTCAGTTAGTCTACCTATCATGACAGCCTTCTAATGTTACCACTGCTGGGACACTGGCCTACTCTCAAGCAAGAGTGATTGGGTCTTAATCCACCACGCGGACCCAATGCGGATTGGTGGATGGCACATGTCTTTCGAATTTTTAGTTCTTGGACATGCCGGTTTCCTCACGATGTTTTCCTTCACCGTATGAGAGCACTGGCATTGCGCACATAAATTTTTCGTAGCGAAAAATCCATTTGTGCACGACCGGATTCGAACCCACGACCTTAGGATCGGAAGGCGGGGTCACTACCACTAGACCACCAGTGCTCCCATTATTAGTAGGTCTATAGGGATTGAATACCTTGAGTATTATCTTCTCCGCCGTCGCTCTCCATCTCACTGCCAACGCTGACAGGACTCTCTCTCTTCTCTTCCTCTCTACTCTCCTCCCTCTGCACCGGGTTCAGCATTCTCAGCCACGGATCTGGGTAACCTAAGAGGAACGGGAAACCACCATTTTGCTGCAAAAATGGCGCGTTGAAATAATATCTCATTCTATTCAACCCGTTCAGTCGTTCAGTCTCATCGTCCTCTGAAGTTCTTGAGTCTGATAGGTTGTTCTCGATGTCTATTTCGGGTGATTTTCTAGTGTTTCCTATTAAGGATTCTATCGAAAACGGCTTAGGCGTTTTCTTGGTTAGCGTTTCTACTATTTCTGATTCCATTTTCACTTTTTCACAGTCACTAAACTTTTGTCACTTTTTCGGAATTGCCGCCGATGTTCTTTATTTGAATTTGTTGTTTATTGGTCAATTAAAAAGGTCTGTTAAAAAAGTTTGAACGCTTTTTTAGAACGTAAAGCTGTCACTGTCAACGTCACTTTAGTTTTGGCGCGCACACGTTCGCACGCGCGGGACACTTGCGTTGTACTCGCTTCTTTAGCCACATCACTTGGTCACGCCCATACGGGGTGTAGTCGAAACGTTATTTTATTTTATTAATAGCCCTTTCTTGCTGAGCAAATATAAGCCTTATTACCATTGACATAATACTACTGTCATTATCCAGACCTCTTGTAATGATAAAGTCGTATCGTACAGATCGAAATAATTGTATCTAAAATCTTATTTTGCTATAGATTAAAGGTGGTTTTCAAGTGACAGCTTTTCCAATCTACATTTTACTTGGTATCAGAGCAAGGGGAACTTTATTTTCAATGTGCTAGAGATTCATTTTCTATTTTAACTTGTTTAGAGTAGAGTCTTTTGTCACTGAGTAAGGAATGATTAAGACCAATTTTTTGACGCCAGAGCGGGACAGCGACAAGTCGTTAGGCTGCGTTAGAAGGAGACGCAGGTAGCGATATTTGTGGACTCAGTGTACACTGGTAATTGGTGGTGATCATGTTTTGGCAGTGTCAGCACTCCGAATAAATTCCTCACTTTGAGCCTTGTTTAGACGATCGTTTAAAGGTTTTTTTATAGTTGAGACTTACGTACAAAAAAATTTTTCAGTAGTATTTAAAACAGCTGGTACAAACGTACTAGCTATAGGTTACTATTGAAAAAAAAAGGCTCAATCTAGGTTTCTATATGCCACTACTTCTTGCAATCTGTTGAAAAAACGTAAGCAAAAATGTGTACAAATCAAAAGACGGTCTGTAGAGAATAATAGAATCTATGAGATAGTGACTCTTTTTTACATGAATTTCAAAGCAGCCAGTACCTTTATTAAAAAGTATAAAAACTAATTAAAAGAGTTTTTTTACGTGTATTTCAAAGCGACAAGTCAATCAAATACAAAAAAATAAACAAGAGACATTTTTACTTGTATTTTAATTCAAAGCGGCAAGGTCAATCAAATAAAAGTAGCAAGAGACATTTTTACTTGTATTTCAAAGCATTATCGATTTTTTTACTAAATCTATGCAGCCAGTCTTATAAAATTAAAAAAAAATGTAGAAGGATCTTTTATATTTTTAATTCAAAGCGGCCAGTTACTTCTTCCATTCAAACGATGCTCCCTCTCTTGGCGGCTCGCAGTCATTAAGGATCCCCAGCTGAACCACAGATTACACTATATGAACGGGTACTAAATTGATTGTGGTCATTTCCTGGTGGTTAGAAATGATTTATCGGTACGACAAATAAGTTACTTTATGACTTTACTCGTTGGGAAGTTATCTTGTTGAGACTTCTAAGGAAAATGTTTTCACATTTCATATATTTCTGTGGTAGGTTAATGAATTGTAGGTTCTATTATAGCTATGTATAGGTCTCACGGCGGATCTCGGCCGTAGTGAAATTAGCCGTTTCGATGCGCAATGGAGCTTTTTCAAACTAAATTGTCTTTGCGTATCACAAACGGCTAACTTCACGGAAGCCTAGATCCGCTGTGCGAACTATTATGATTTTCTTTGTTGTTTTTTTTACTCAATAGGTAATTAACGACCTCATTGGCCCAGTGGGCGAGTGCCGGTTGAGAAGCGGGAGGTTGCGGGTTCGATTTCTTTTGTGAGATAAAAGTGTGCATTATTAGCAATTGTTTGTTCTGGTTCTGAGTTTTGTGGAATCTTGGTTATTTTTAGTGTCTTTCTTATGAAACATCAAGAGTAGCAGAGTTCTTTGTGATAGAACTCGCCCGGGGAAGTACTACCACCATACCTATTTCTGCCGCCAAGCAGTAATGCTCGCATTGCTGTGTTCCGGCGTGAAGGGTATGGTTTCCGGTGAAATTACTGGCACATGAGGCTTTCGATCTTATGCTCAAGGTGGCAACCCGCGAGTGATACCTCTGGTATTGCAAGCGTCCATAGGCTGCGGTAACCGCTTACTATTTTGTGGGCCGTACGCTTGGTTGCCACTTCAGTTTTATAAAAAAAAAACATCAGTTCATGGTTTTCTCAATTGGATACTATGTTACCTCACCTTCCTACTTAGGGCTTATTTGGAAATAAGATATAATATGAGGGTTTAAACTTATGTAAGTATCTAACTAATTATATATGACTTTCTAATTATATTATATAGTAAGTAGATACTTTAAAATAATAAAATAATAAATAGGTTAATAGGTTAACAGCTTTTACCGGTATCATACCAATTATGTAGGTATAATATTCTAATTTCTGCAACTATTGTATTTCTAAACTCCTACGACTTCCACTCGAACATATGTTTTAAAATGAACAATACCTCAAGAATGTGATTGTCGCAACACTATTACCTAATACTATCTATCCTGTGACACTATACACAAAACACTTTGTTGGTTCAGTTACACTATCTTAGCCGGTAATGTGAATAGCACAGAGCCTAGTTTGGAAGAGCAACGACGCCCTGCCGTCATACAGTGTAAACTAGTACGGAGGGTAGTCGCTTGACTGTACAATGGCTTCTTTGCAAACTTACCTCAATAACTTTTGTCATCGTAATGTTAGATGTCCCGTTTTTGCTTGTTTTGTTTTGTTTCTTTTAACTCTTGAAAGCGATAAACGATAGTCGTGCAATAGTACATTATGGTACTAGTGTGTAACATTGGTGATTACCGCTGAGGCGCCATTGAGACCCGATCCGTAGGCGAGGGTCTTAAGATAGCCGAGGACGGTAATCATCAATACACACGTGTATCATACGACGTTTTTCAACACACTTGTGAATAAAGTAACAAAAAAAAACTCATAATAAAATAACAAAAAAAAACTCATAATAAAATAACAAAAAAAAATCTATAACTCACTAGTGAGCTAGAGCAATGAAAAAGTCATAGTTTGATTATGGGTGTCATTCTATGCCTAATTGCGATGACCATAGAGCCACTTTATAAGCAAGTGTGTTGAAAATAATCGTATTTCAACTCTGTTCTGTGACTAATTATTGAGCATTCACTGGCACATTTTATTCACCTAGTTTTATGACGATATTACTTACTTACTTTACATAAACTGAACCGCAAAAACTGTCACGTTATACCGCTTTTATCCGTAACCTCAGGAATTTCAAAGTATCGCAGAAATTATTTAGTATTTTCCTCAGACGCCAAGCTATAAGATTCGCCTCTGACAGTAAGCTGACAGAACTCCTTGACAGTCAGGTCTCGCGCAACATTCTCACATTCTCACAACTCGCGCGTCGAATGTGTATTTGGAATTAAATATAATGTTTACACACTTTAGAGCCAAGCTGGTCGCGCGTCGTAAGATTTTTTTTTTTTTATACAACTGAAATGGCAACCAAGCGTACGGCCCGCAAGATGGTAAGCGGTTACCGCAGCCTATGGACGCTTGCAATACCAGAGGTATCACTCGCGGGTTGCCACCTTGAGGCTGAGATCGAAAGCCTCATGTGCCAGTAATTTCACTGGAAACCATACATCACACCGGAACACAGCAATGCGAGTATTACTGCTTGGCGGCAGAAATAGGTATGGTGGTAGTCCTTCCCCGGACGAGCTCTATCACAGAGAACTCTACTACTCTTTTCAGGTTTCAGAGGAACTTCCTCCCGCGAAGGCTGTGGAATGATCTCCCTGCTGAGGTTTTCTCTGGAGACTACAGCATGAGGTTCTTCAAAAAGGGCGTTTTGAAATTTTTAAAGGGTCGGCAAAGCGCGAGTGCCTCTGGTATTGCAAGCGTTCATAGGCTACGGTAACCGCTTAACATCAGGTGGGCCGTATGCTTGTTTGCCACCTTGGTGGTATAAAAAAAAGGTTTACTGGCTACCATCTGCGGTTTTACGTGCGAGATACCGATGACAATAATACAATGAACCTTAAAAGTAAGATTGTACAACCTATGTGTAAAATGTAATGTATGTTATTATTCAATAAATTTCAATTTCAATTCAATTTCAATTTCAATGAAAACAAAATAATTTTTTAAGCAAATATCTTCATAATTATATTGATAACTTACTTTAGACTTCAGATGTGTAGGTTATTTAGGTGTGAGTGGTCTTGGGTAATAAATAAAAAAAAAAATGGGCTTAGTATGATGCCGTTTTTTCATAGATCACGGGATCCTAAAAATTTTACAACTCCTATAATTTTTTTAATAATAAAATATGTTGTTTTTTTAAACAGGCTACACTAATCGATAAAGACCACATAATCATCTCTCTAATGCTCCTACAAGAACACTGGCCTACTCTCGAGCGAGAGTGACGACCACAAATGGATTATCCAGTCTGTAAACCATTTAATTCCAAAGTTACTAATATCACAATGGAATTAGGCAAAAATAAAGCTTTAAAACGCAGTTAGAATTTATTACAAGAACTAAAATAGAAATACCCACGCCAATAAACTCATTATCAAACTAAAGCGAGAAGTATCATCTCTAGATCTAATTACGATGCTACACACAACAAAATTTAATGTCCCGTCGAGCAATTTAGCTTCCAAAAGCATCGGGCCATACCCTATTGAAACGCGCCATTACTCACCCCCACATAAATTCAGTACAAACTTATTCATAATAATTATGAACCATAAAATTAAATAACATCAGCCTGTATCAAAACTGTTCTCTAAACAAATCTTCACTGTACTCTTCTTACTATACCCGGTAAAAAGAGATGGATGCTAGATTCTTGTTGCGTTTCAGTGAGTAATGAGCTCTGTCACGCCCAGCAATCAAGACCGACGGCTCTCATTGGTCGTAATGGGGTTCGAAGTTTGGATTTTATTTTCTCTAATTTTCTTTTATTAAGTATGGCAAATGACTGTCGCATCAGCCAGAATTTGTTTGTTTACAAAATAGATTAAAAAGAGATAATTTGATTGCTGCCTAACATTAATGTTTGTGATTAAATTTAAAATAAGTATTAGTTTTTAGCGATGCCTAAATTAAATCTTGATCTTAAGATTAATCATCATTAATCTTAATCATCTACTTAAGATGATTTTTATGAATTACTAACCTTTGTTTAACCATCTACAATGAGTCTGGGTCCGACCATGAGAATTTTTCTAAAAATTTACAATCATGCAATTTCAAGAAAAACTGTTCTACGTTTTACTTATTTCTTGCTTTGAAAATGGCGGAAATACTTTGAATCAAAGTAAGCATTTTTTACAACAGTGCAGCTTGCACACTACTGCTTGAAAGCAGAATATCTGGCATTGCGGTGCATCTTGGTGGGTACCGAGACGGACTCTTGCTAAAATCAAAATTCTAAACACAACAAAAAATGTAATTGAATGCAAAATAGCATAGTGAATAAAATAGATTCTAATCCACGACATTAAAACTTATTTTCCAATATCTACTTTATATTTCACTTAATTCGCGCCGCATTTCATAATCGTCGTTTGAAAATGGAACAGTTGACGTTTTGACAGCCCCTAGAGAGAGAGTGAGATGCATTTGACAGAAGTCGAAATGTTTCACAATGGCGCGAAATGGTGAATGCGTTATACCACAGATCATATAATACTATGCTTATGATAAGTAGCTTTTACACTTTTTGTTATTATGTAAACCTACTACGGTTAAATTGTGCTTAGGGGAAGTAATTTTTACTATACCTTCTAGATTAATAGACTTAGGTATAGTTCGCACAGCGGATCTAGGCTTCCGTGAAGTTAGCCGTTTGTGATGCGCAAAGACAATTTAGTTTGAAAAAGCTCCATTGCGCATCGAAACGGCTAATTTTCGACGGCCGAGATCCGTTGTGAGACCTATACTTACCTACGTTATTTCTTGTTGAAAATGATTAGTACATTTTGTCAAGAAACTTGCAAGTTGCAATGATAACATTTCCCCTGTTGTTACAGCTATTATTGCTTTGAGCCGAAACATCTCAAGAATTGTTATTATTTCGAGCGTGACTTGGTGGCTCAACTGGTAGAGCATTCGCATATCAAGTATCAAGCGGTTGCGGTTGCACTACACACATACGTAGAGATGCTTAGCTCGAAGTTTTTGAATGTAATATTTTTTTTAAAACAGAAATAGAAAAGTTTTAACACAATGTTACCCGGCTACACAACCTGCGTTAAACTGTTAAGTAAGTTCGTATGAGTCAGTGGCCAACTCTGGTGACAGAGTTTCTAGGCCGCCCGAGCCTCTCGAAGGCCTCTGTCATGGCCTAACAACTTTGAAAAAGCCGGGACCGACTGCTTAACGTGCCCTCCGAGCACGAGAGCGCTCAGTTGAAATTGACACTGGCGGTCACCCATCCAAATGATGACTACGCGGAACAGTGCTTAACTTCGTTGATCTGTTAGGAATTAGGAACAACTTAGCCAGCTACGTCACAAGCGCTCTGTTAGGCGGGCCCTACACCTACAATAACATTGCGCAATATCACGAATTGCGCAATACAAATGATCGTCTAGGGTTAGTATTGTAGAAGTATTGAAGTTTGCGCAATGATTGAACGAAAGTTTGAGTGAGTTTAATTTTTATTGCACCATATTATCATTGCACCGTGTAGGATCTGTATTGCGCAATATTTTTTAGCCTGTGCGTCGCCTTGACGAGGATCGGACCATGCTCGTGGGTATATTTTTGCCTTTTCATGTAGCAGTCTTTCGACCAGAGACGTATTTTATTTTTATTTTTAGCCACAAGTAGCAACATTAAAGCTGCAGCCAAGTCTTGGTCTGACATCTTGTTCACGGAACAGTTCCGTTTGATCCTGCTCACGCGAAAGGATTGACGCTTATGAGTCGTCAATGATTGCGTCAAAATAATAATTGATCGTTTGAGTGAGAAAGGCGATTCAATCATATTGCGCAATAAAATATTGTGCAAACTTATTGTAGGTGTAGGGTCCGCCTTAAACTGGTGCAAGTTTAGACTTGCGCAAATAAACAGAAGGTAACATGGTGTGGGAAGATAATTGGGTCATTCTATGTGTTTGCGCTATTTGTGCAAGTTTCTAGACTTGCGCCAGTCTGAACTGGCGCCAGTAAGTATATCACAAGGTGTGTGGCTGGCATAAGATAGGTAGGTATAACATTGAGTTTGAATTCAGAAGCATTTTCCATCCGCAATAAATAATCTGTGGTAACAATTTGGCGCGCTGTCACGATGACAGCCCGCCGGAAGGGGCGTGGCTTCCGTTCCGTTTCGCTAATGCGCTGATATGACGAAGTGGCCAGCGTAGATAGGACTACCCTCGATTTAGAAGTCTCTTCTTCTTTGACTAAGGAAAGCCACTGAGTATGCCTAGAACGTTAGTTAGAACTTAGTTATGATGAATTTTCAAAGAGCCTACGCTAAGTTGTTTTTACATCTCAGTTAAATTGTACATATTTTTACATTTATTATTTATTATTATCACCAACGAAAGATACACAGGCATACACATTTTCAAATTACAGAGGTACTCAGGTCAAGTGCTCTCTCAATTAGAGGTGACCACATCATGCACGTCGTGGGTTCAAACCCGGTCGCGCACCAATGGATTTTTCTATTCGAAAAGTTTATGTGCGCAATGCCAGTGCTCTCATACGGTGAAGGAAAACATCGTGAGGAAACCGGCATGTCCAAGAACTAAAAATTCGACAGACATGTGCCATCCACGAATCCGCATTAGGTCTGCGTCATTCTTGCTCGAGAGTAAGCCAGTGTTAACAGTAAAAATACTACGGTCATTCATTTCATTACTCATGGCATTAATTTTTGTAATAATTTTTTACATATTCAACGCTTATTATATTGTACTATGCAAATGTTTTTGTACATAATCTAGTTCGTTCGTTCGTATGAGTCAGTGGCCAACTCTGGTGATAGAGTTTCTAGACCGCCCGAAGGCCTCTGTCATGGCCTAACAACTTTGAAAAAGCCGGGACCGACTGCTTAACGTGCCCTCCGAAGCACGGGAGCGCTCAGTTGAAATTGCCACTGGCGGTCACCCATCCAAATGATGACCCCGCGGAACAGTGCTTAACTTCGTTGATCTGTTGAGAACTACTTAGCCAGCTACGTCACGAGCGCTCCTAGTAAAATAAGTAAAGAGTAAAGACCTAAGTACCTACTTACTATTGACTATCTATCTTTTCAGTGCAGTTTATTTTAAATAGTATTAGTATTTTTAATTTTTAGCTGTTGTCTGTAATTTTATGGAAAATGCTGTGCATGCCTGTAATTGGCACACATTTCATAGTATTTAAGCTGTAATGTTGTATATTTAATGTTTGCTATGTGTACTGTTGGCGTTGCCTATTAAATAAAATAAAATAAATAAATAAAATACATACATTTGCCGAGGGTGGTCTCTAAGCCGCAGCTCAACTTACGCTGGTCGCTCTAAGCTGTAATTAATTCTCTTGAGATTTACTGCGTGTAACGGAACGTCATAATAATGTGTGCTTGAAAATGGAGCAAAAGCGCCTTGGAAATGAAAACCTTTTCAAATGTTTGGTCAGACGATGACGTAAACAGTGCTTAAGCTGAGAGCTAGTAACACTAAGGGCCTTCCTTATTCATAATCTTACTACTGTTGTATATGTATATATATATATATATATATATTTTTAATTGAAATTGAAATTAATCGAATAACATACATTACATTTTACACATTGGTTTTACAATATAACATTTTAAGGTTTTATTCTAAGACGTATTTCCTTGATGGAAAACATTGGTACCCAAACTAGGTTTATGGTGCTGGGTATAAATGCAAAAGTTTGAATGAAATAAAGTTCAATCACGCCAGAACGGCTGGAGATGTTTTTTTTATAATGCTGGACAATCCACACAGCATGAATCCAGCAGCCTTAAGGTAAGCAGAGCTTGAGTTATGGTTCCTACTAGATGACTGTTAAACTTAATACAATACGAGTACATAGGTAGATAGATATATTTTTACTATGGTTCCTACTAGAGGACTGGACCACGGTTGTTGCAACACAACCGAAACGTCGGGAAAATAAATAAATAAATAAATAAATAATGCTGGACAATCCACACAGCATCATCTAGCCACAAAGTAAGCTGCTGTTAAACAGAGCTGTATTATGGGTACTAGATGACTGATATATATTTAATACAATACAATACATAGATAGATATTTTTTATTATATATAGAAAATACCCAGAACACCCGGAACAAATATTTGTAGATCGTACAAACATTTGTCCCGAGGCGGGAATCGAACCCGCAACCTCTGCGTCGCAGGCGGACCTGCGCCCGCTGCGCCACATCGCTCGTCGTCAGTCAAATAAAAAGGTAATTACGCGATAAAATCCCGCAAATATTATAAAAAACTATGAGTTCTGATCGCGAAAGTTTAAAAAAGACTATAGATAGATATATTTTTTTTAAACAGAGAAAATATCTAAAACACCCGAAACAAAATATTTGCAAATCCTACAAACCTAGATAACATAACCTAGTTAATATAGTACGTCCAAAATGGATAAGCTGAGCTTGCTACCAGTGCCATATCTAGTATTAAGATCTTTTTGGGCCTTCATCAGCTAAACAATATATATTTTCTTATTCTTATTCTTATTCATTTGTCTAAAGGCGGGAATCGAACCTCCTGCGTCGCGTTGAGATTTACAAGCAATGTTTAATTTAATAAAGAATTAAAACGCCTTACTAGTGTTATTATTATTATGAAATAAAAAAAACTTTACTGTGTAATATTTATTTATTTATTGAAAATGGTAGTTACTGTCTAATGTTTATTTATTTATTTAAAATGGTAGTACCTACTGGCAAATTGTCACAATTATAGTTCTCATGACAGGTAATGGCGCGGTCTAATAACACGATGCTCACCCTTTAATTCACAAAACACACAGTTTATGTCCAAATTATAGACTGTCAAAACCGAATTAATATCAATTAGTAATTACTGGCACTGGCAAGCTAGGGGAAAGCGGGGGTGATTTGAACAGTTCGCAAGGCTCTGAGCTAGTGTGCGGTTGAGAAGGAGAGGACCCACAACTGATGAAGAGGGATCATCAAAAAAAATCTAAATATAAAAAAATATTTATTTCAGTAGAATCACAAGGATCACTTTGAAACGTCTTACAGCTAGGAAAATTTACACCAGTTCCAACGCGCCCATGCCGTAAAAGAACTAGCAACAACACCGGCTGGGTTCCTATCGCTTTTTTGGCATGACCATTGCTATTGTTATGGATGCCGAGTAGAGTTTGTTGCCAGATTCTTCTAGGCTGAGACGCGTGGAACTGGCGTAAAATCATCTAGCTTTAAGACGTTCCAAAAGTATCATTGTATTAATTATATTTTTAATAGTAGGTACATAATAATTGTATTTATTTTTATATTATTTAAATTACATTTAAGTTTACTGTTATTTAGTTAAATGTGCACCACCGTCTATTTAATGTCTTAACTTATCCAGTCCATCCAAAGGTTGTCTGGAAGAGATTGCTGATTAGCGATAAGACCGCCCATTGTACCACTTTTAAGTTCTATTTTTACTCTGTCTCTACTCTTTTTCTTAGGTGTATGTACAATAAAGATATATTCTACTCTATTCTATTCTATTCATTGTGATATTACTGAATAAATAAATTTTTTACTTACTTACTTACATGTGGGTTCGATTTTCGCTGCGGGACAAGCACGATCTGCTCCCCCCCACAACGAGTCCTACCAATCTAATCCTATTTCAGGGGACTTGCCCTTGAATCCAATGACATTTCCGATCCAATCACAATTCAAATCAAATTCTAATTTACTGCTGTTTTTGTTTACTGATGTGTTTGTAATTTTGGTCCGGTAACGGATAAGACAATTCCGATTCCAATCGGAGTTTTGAAAATACAAATTAATCCACGTTATTGAGATTAATTTGGCGGTAACTGTAGGTTTGTACTCAAGAATACAAAGTGCTTCGGAGAGCACGTTAAGCAGTCGGTCCCGGATTTTTCAAAGTTGTTAGCCCATGACAGAGGCCTTCGGACGGCCTTGGAACTGTATCATCAGAGTTGGCCACTGACTCATACAAACTTACTTACTTAGTACGTTTCCGGGATTAAAAGCACCTTATGTGCTATTCCAGGACTTAAGCCATCTGCATTCTAAATTTTATCACAATTTTTAGGCCGCCCGAAGGCCTCTGTCATGGCCTAACAACTTGGGAAACGTACTGTTCTGTGGGATAGCATAAATACTTCAAAAACGTGGGTGAAGCCGCGTCAGCTCGCACATAATATATGAATAAAAATAACTAAATTACTTCAAATAAGTATTTCAACACACACTGCCCAAACAAACAAAACACTATTATTTTAAACTTTGTCGTACACAGGTGAACCGTATGGTATCCAAGTAGGTAGGTACTCAAAGGGTGGTCATTGGGAAAATTAGAGGTTTTATAAATTGAAGAGTATTAAGCGTGTTTGTTAATGATAGAGCAAAGAATCATACACAGCTTACATGTACATGGTTGATTCAAAGTCAAAGTCAAAGTAAAAAATGGTTTAAAAACAAGGTGATCCTTGTGATTTTATTGAAATAAACCATTAATATACTAAGAAATATACTAGCACTCCCCCACAACAGAATTCCGTAAGACATAATGCTGTGAAAGTAGCTGAAATAAACTAGCCTGGCTGTATCGACGTCGGTGAAATGACGGATCTTTTTGACTGTGTATGCTGCAGAACTACGTCTCTTCGACAATTATGTGGGCCCCATTGCAGTTTATTATCTATGGTTATCAAAAATAGGTTATTTCAATAGAATCACAAGGATCACTTTGAAACGTCTTACAAGCTAGGAAAATTTACGCCTGTTCCAACGCGCCAATGCCGTAAAAGAACCGGCAACAACACCGGCTGGGTTCCTATCGCTTTTTTGGCATGATACTTGCTATTGTTATGGATGCCGAGTAGAGTTGGAGCACATTCGTCCCAAGGTTTTTTATCATCTAGGTAATCGGTTAAGTTTATAGTAAGCTTTTTGTTACAGTTTTTGTTTAATTAGGTTTTTAAATTTGCTAATTTATAAATTTTGTATGGTCTCTTGGGATTATCATGGCAACCGTCTAAATGTTCCTACCGTTGGAAAGCTGGCCTTCTTTTTTTTATATACAACTGAAGTGACAACCAGCGTACGGCCCACAAGATGGCAAGCGGTTACCGCAGCCTATGGACGCTTGCAATACCAGAGGTATCACTCGCGGGTTGCCACTTTGATGCATAGATTGAAAGCCTCATGTGCCAGTAATTTTACCGGAAACCATACCCTTCACACCGGAACACAGCAATGCGAGCATTACTGCTTTGCGGCAGAAATAGGTATGTTGGTAGTCAATCTACAATCTATTCTTCATTTTCTTAGCTCTTCACCGCTAATTCGAACAAAATTCTATACAATTTGTTAATACTTACGCTTCGACGACGTAGGGTGAAATGTTTGGGGGTGACACCCTCACCCAGCTCTACCCTGTAATTTATACTCTTTCCAGTTGTTTTGAGTAATGTGATCGATTGTTTTTTTTAATTCTCTAAATCTACAAATTACGGTCGATTGAACCGAAATATAAATTCATAATAATAATGCTATAAAACTCTGTTAGCTAATGTGACGTAGCGATACCATGTGACGATCTTTTGAGTCATTATAATTAGACGTTTATTTAGACAGTTGGGGCACTGGCCTACTCTCGACTGGGAGTAATTGGGTCACGCGGACCCAACGCGTTTTGTGGATAGCACAATTGCCTTTGGAATATTTCTCACGATGTACCTATTCCTTCACCGTTTGAGATCGGTACCGTACCAACAATTTCACACAAAAATTTATCGAATCGAAAATTAATTGGTGCCAGGTATCGAACCCACGACCGTAGGATCGGTAGGCTCACTACCACTAGACTAGCAGTGCTGCTTCGTTGAATATGTACGAAAAACTTTGAAACATGCACGCGTAAACGCATCAACACTTCCCGCGCAAACAAACGTCAAAGAAAACTCCCGCCCATTCCGATCTGTCACGGTGACAGCTCGACTCATCTACAAAATGGCCACTAACGATTACAATCGTTATACTTTGATGACTCTGTTAATTATTGTTCGGCACCAAATTAGATTTAACAAGATTTAAAGCGCTTGTTGACGTGTGAATTGATTGGTATTTAGCTGTTGGTATTTTAATTTGAATTCTTTGGCGCGACAGCGCATAAAAACGGTCACACTGGCGGCTGTCACAAAAAGTCTTAATGTGCCTTTACACTAAGTAAGTAAGTTCGTATGAGTCAGTGGCCAACTCTGGTGACAGAGTTTCTAAGCCGCCCGAAGGCCTCTGTCATGGCCTAACAACTTGGCTAATTTTTCTAATGGCTTTACACTTAGAAATGTATTCGTTAGGCAGTCGGTCCCAGCTTTTCAAAATTGTTAGGCCATGACAGAGGCCTTTGGGCGGCCTAGAAACTCTTGGCCACTGACTCATACGAACTTAGGTACTTTGTGTCTGCAAACCAAATAACTCTGACCTTTTCCAATTTAAATATTATTCCTAATTTTATTAAATACCTAATAAATCTTTAACTATTGATGTAAACCGCATTAAAATGAGTGGCGTAGTGAAAAAAATCAAAGCGTACTGCGTACCTACAGGAGCATAGGTACTTATATATACAGAGGGAGAGAGACGGAGAAAAGCGACTTTTCTTGACATTATATTATTTAACTTGACATTTAGATTGATATGTATTTAATTTTGTTAGACCTAAGATAGTGTAAATTTAATTATTATTTTGAATGTTTAATGTTTTAATTTTGTTTTTAATTTATTTGAATTTATTTGATTTTTGTTTTTATGTTATTAGTATTACTATTGTAATTAATTTTAATAATTAGTGTAATTGGTTATTTCTAGTTAAATAAATAAATAAATAAATATACCATATACAATTATACACCCACAATACAGAATTGTTCTAGTGTGGGTGTCACTGCCAATCATCTTCTGCTTTTGTACCCGCAGTGAAACAACATTATTTAAGTACCCAGGTAGGTATGTTAAATTCTTTTGTTTTTGATTCCATAAAATGTTTAATAGGTACCTATAGTTTTCACAGCGGATCTCGGTCGTAGTGAAGTTAGCCGTTTCGATGCGCAATGGAGCTTATTCGAACTAAATTCTTTGCGCATCACAAACGGGTAACTTCACGGAAGCCTAGATCCGCCGTGCGAACTATACTTATTATATGTTACTGCTCTGTATAAGTGTTATTATGTGTATGTTTTTACAACATTATTTAGGTATGTTAAATTCTTTTGTTTTTGATTCCATGCAATGTTTATTTAAGTTACTGCTCTATTTTATGTGTATTAAGTGTATGTTTTACTGTAAAATAAATATTTTTTTTTTTTTTTTTCATTTGTAAAGATGCTGTTTCGTTTTATTATCAAGTCGACTAGGAATCGAACCCAATACCAAGAGTCAAATGCTCTCACTATGCAAGGAATAAACACTCAATAAAACTATGCTAACTGTTCGACATCCATCTGTTACGAGCGACTGAGTTCTGTTAGCTGAGTACCAGAATAATAACAAAGTACCTAACTATAGCGTGCTGTTTTTTCAAGTAAGCAAAATATTGACTGAGAATAAGACGCAAAACACACAGAGATCGGACGACAAGGATGACAACACAACGCGTGCGCGGGTCGGGCGCGGGTCGGGTCGGGTCAGTGTGTTGTCATCCATGTCCGTCCATATCTACAAATGAAACAAAAAAGGTACACCCGCGACGGGCACGACCCGACCCGCGCCCGCTCTCTGTGTGTTGCGCATAACAGTGCTGCAACCACCCAAACATTTTTAAAGTTCTGCGCGGCACTGCACTGCGCTCGTCACCCTGAGACGTAGTTATTAGTTTCTTTCGTCCAGTAATGTCACTTGCTACAGTGCTCAAAGCTAACTAAAGTGCAGCTTGAACACTGCTGCTTGGAGGTAGAATATCTGGCACTGCGGTGTTACCCACCGAGACGAACTCTTGCTGAAAAGATTAACCACCAGCTAAATAGACAGAGGTATGACAGACAGTGACAGCAGGAGCAACCAATGTTGAATTCCCTACACATTTACCATAGCTCGCCAAACGTAGTGCTTACATTCTCTTGGGCTCGCCAGTTGAGCTACCGCCATCTAAATAGACAGCTTTTTTTTTAATAATTTGAGACGAAAACATCTCATTTAGTTTAGGTCTTCATTTGAATCGCTTTATGAGTTCATGGTTGGGTCCCTGAATACTGAAACGCTTCTTATACTAATCAAAGCTTAAATTTAATGACATTTTTGACGTTTTTTCATACTTCTTATAGGTACTAATCAAAGCTTAAATTTGATGACATTTTTGACGTTTCTTCGTACAATTTTGAAATCTTACTACCTCAAAAATCGCTAACACGATCTTAAATATTTAAATCATATAATTGCATCAACATGGGTTTGTGAGATGTGCAGTTTTTGAGAACTTTGTGCTGCCACCTTCTTATGGGATTTTGACACTAAAATTCCCAAAATCTCCTCTAAAGGGGATCTTCAAAGGAGATTTTGACACTAACCCCATTTTGCTGGCTAGAGCATGTAAATGTTTGAAAAGGGTATTCGACACTAGTCTTATTAATTATTAAATAATTACTAATAATAAGAATGGAGTGCTAACTAGCTCATTACTCTACGCAGCCGCCATATTTATACACCAAAGGCGCGAAACCATTGCATTTCGCGGCCCATTGCAATTTCAAAACGCAATTTTCGGTTTCATTTTCAAAGCTCAAAGACGATAGAATGTTGCCAGCAATAAAGTATCGTAACTCGACCGTGATGCTGCCAGTAACAAATTGGTTAATTGTGGGTAAAAATAACTTGTCTTGTGAGGAGCTGAGAAAGGATGCGTCGTGTGGTTCTGATTCTAATTAGGGATTTGTTGACAATGTTGTCACTTGACACGTTATTAGAAAGACGAACGTGCCGACAAAGTCGACAGTTGACAACTTGACATACATCGTAGTACGTATAGTTCTCTCGGCGGATCTAGGCTTCCGTGAAGTTAGCCGTTTCGATGCACAATGGAGCTTTTTCTAACTAAATTGTCTTTGAGCATCACAAACGGCTAACTTCACGGAAGCCTAGATCCGCCGGGAGAACTATACCTACCTACTAACTTTAATAAGGTACCTAACTGCCAGCGGAACTGGGCAATCGTGAAGTTAGCCGTTTGTGATGCGCAAAGACAATTTAGTTAGAAAAAGCTCCATTGTGCATCGAAACGTGTGTCGGTGGTGCGCAAAAACAATTAGTCAAAGTAGTTCAAAAAGCTCCATTGCGCGAAACGGCTAACTTCACGAATGCCCAGCTCCGCTAGCCGGTATTAAGTTACCCATAACAATCCTAATAAGTAACTTATTGTTTTATTTTTTAGCATGTGGTCGACTGGGTAGGTAGGTACCGTATTGACTTCAACTCAGATTTAGTTGTAGATAACTACATACTTACATTTTATTGGTTTTCTTCATTTCTTGGCTAAAAATATATACCTACAACTTAAAATAAAGGTTCCTACCTAAATAGCCTACATAAATTTGCAATGCCTGAAAAGGGCAAATAAGTTCTAAGTGCCATTATTTCTTTTAATTTAAGACCTTGTGTAACACTTATTTAAGCAAAAAAATATCTTGAATCTTGAATCTCCTTACAAAAATATATGTGCGCAATGCAAGTGCTCTCAAACGGTAAAGGAAAACATCGTGAGGAAACTGGTAGGCAAGTCCAATAACTAAAATTGCAAAGACATTAATAAATAACAATAAATAAGGCTGGACAATCCACACAGCATCCTCCAGCCCCAAGCTTGTGTTATGATGGGTACTAGATGACTGATTACAATACAATACGATACATAATTAGATATTTATTACTAAACATCTAAAATACCCAGAACAAATATTTGCAGATTGTACAAACATTTGTCCCAAGGCGGGAATCGCACCCGCACCTACGCCCGCCGCGTCACATATTGGTCGTCGAGTAGTCGATAAGCCCACCATCAATTTGCATTTGATCATTCATTTTTAGCTTTGTAGGTAGGTAAGTTTGTTATTGTAGAGTCATCTTTAATCAAGTCAGATCTAGCATGACTACTTAGCACTAGCACGTTCATCTTTGCATGACTACTTAGCACTAGCACGTTCATCTTTGCATGACTACTTAGGACTAGCACGTTCATCTTTAGGCTAATAGTACCTACCTATTGATTTGACCACTTTTTTTCTAAGTAGGTACTACTTAATTTTTTTTTATTTTTATTTGGTGCTTAGACAGAACGAATGCTTAGGATATTATTAAAGTTTTATGTAACTTGTACTACGTATGGCTACAAACAAATTAAAGAATGGTGTGATATGGTCTATTAAAACAAATATTTTGGACTAGTACTGACATCTAGTGATAAGTAGATTAGGCAAATTTAATATTAAATTTAATTGTGCTGCAACCTAGCGTCGAGTAGATTTCAAGGTCAATGTAATAAAACCATAGACAGCTGAATGACACAAACTCGACTAAGGTTAGAACGCGTAATTTAATTCATTATTAGAAGAACTTGCAAGACATCCACATTTGGCTGTATTTAAAATAGTACGCTCTGAAACTAATCTCCCAAATAATTTACTTTATTTTATTTTTATTTAAAAAAAAAGGACACCCAACACAGGTTTACACACTACTCATTAAAACATAAACTCCAAAGGTATTAAGCCTAGTGTTCCCGTAATTATAGGGTATCACAGCATGCGTTATTATAGCGAGGCAACTTATTACTAGTAAAATGAACTTAACAAGTACCTAATTAAAGTAAGTAGGTACTTTTAAGTAAGTAACATAAATTAAAAAGTCATCATGACAGCCTTCTAATGTTCCCACTGCTGGGACACTGGCCTACTCTCAGGCGAGAGTGATTGGGTCTTAATCCACCACGCGGACCCAATGCGGATTGGTGGATGGCACATGTCTTTCGAATTTTTAGTTCTTGGACATGCCGGTTTCCTCACGATGTTTTCCTTCACCGTATGAGAGCACTGGCATTGCGCACATAAATTTTTCGAACAGAAAAATCCATTGGTGCACGACCGGGTTTGAACCCACGACCTTAGGATCGGAAGGCGGGGTCACTACCACTAGACCACCGGTGCTCTCTAATTAAAAAGTACTCATATAAAATTATACAAAGAATATGAAAGAAAGATTAAAATAAGAATGAAAGATTCCAATAATACAAACATTTAGAAAATTTAGATAACCCTATGTACAGTCTTAGTACTTACGATTTTTTTTAAGCATATAGCGTAAATAAAATATGTATATTTAAAACGTTTGCTTTAAAAATTATAAATGGTCTAGAGATAAGGAAATCAAACCATGAAATTATAATAAAATGAAAAGTAGTTTTTATTTATATAAGAATAGCGATTGGTTGTAGAACACACTTTATGAACAGTAAAAAAACAAAAACACGTCAGCTGTCAAAATCTGTTGTGTCATGTTGTCGGTAAAGAAATAAAAATTGAAAAATCTAGTGAAAAATCAAAAATAAAAACCTGAAATATCACGAATAGTTTGTAACTAACCTGGAGAACTGATTCCCTTTCAATCATCATGCATTGGTACGGCGGCAGCATCGCTGAAGCTGTGACATTGTCGAAACAGAAAAATGCTATTTTCGTCGTATTTGTCGAAGGTTTGTTACGCTATGTAGCCTGTTTACCTTTTTGAGATACAAACGAATCCTATACTAACATACTGGGACGTTATTTTATCAATTTACTTGTCTACGGTCAAAATAACGCAGTGCTATTTTTTTGTATGACGAAACATTTGCATTGTCCAAGGAAAAAGAAAGTTTTATAATTTCAACGTGGTTAAACGTGAATTGAATGATTAGTCGATTATACTCAAAAATAATCAAGAATATAATGGTTTTGGTATCAAAATTAAGCCAAAATTGTTTAGGGTAAATTTCTCCCTACATCTTTACTTGCACTATACCAGGAAAATCCTATAATATTCCAGGTTCAGAACTATACACATTCCAAATTGCATATAAATCTATTCAGCTGTTTCAGTGACTAAAAAATTTCTTCGAAGGGCACATTAGGCAGTCGTCCCAACTTTTCCAAAGTTGTTAGGCCATGACATAAACCTTAAGGTTTATGTCCTCTATCCAGAGTTATTAAGAGAGTAATTAAGAACTTAATTGTAAACAGCCTTGTTCTGCAAATAAATCATTAAGAGTCCTATCAGAGATGTCGCTGCGGTCGACACAGTAAACAGTTGCTCCGTTACTTTTATTACAATAAAATAAACAAACGCTCTTTTCAACTAAAAAACTAATACAATTTGTTGATAGTATCCTAATAAATGTGTGTGAATGTTATCCAGTGTGAAATCAACCTCTAGATGAGTTTTAACACCAACAAAACATAGAGTGTAGAACTTTCAATAAAGTCATAAAACTTTTGCTTTTATTAAGTGAAAATTACTTTGGAAGAAATTATGTAAGTTCACTCCAAGTTTACTCTTACTTTTGAGGCAGAAAAAACAGTGAGATAAATACCAATAATTACAACAAAATTGGTGTTTTTGTTATATTGACGGTGTTGCAAGAATCATTCATACAGAACTACCTTGAACCATTGTTCTCACATTGTTCTCTGAGTGTTTTACCAAAGTAAGGCTGAACAGCTATTTCAAACTGTTACGTATCAGCTGCCGTGGTGCGGTCGGCATAAGCCCAGTATGAGATCTCTGCACTAGGAAGGCTGGTTCAAAACCCGCACCTTAGTAAGCATATCTTTTTGCGCTGAGTTTTGTTTTTTTATTTTATTTTGGATTGATTTCATAATTGAACTTTAAAATATACAAATATATTATTTATACAAATATGTATACTCGATCAAAAACAAAACTATTGAATAAAACTACACCTGAAAACACTATGATGAGTGACGAAAACCTAAGCGCAAAGATAAAAAAATATGTACAAACAATAGATAGTCTCAAACATGATTTAGAAAAAGAGAAAAGTTTATGCAGAACCCTATTAGACGAGCAAGAACAGAACCTAAGAGAATTTGAAGGATTGCTAACCGAAAACAATAACCTTAAGAAAAAATTGTGTGATTCTGACGAAGTCTTAAATAATTTAAATGAAAACTTAAAAAATGTGACAGAAAGCAACAAAATGTTAAAAAACGATTTTATGGAGCTAGAAAGTATATTAGAAAGTAAACAAGTGTTCAAAAATGAAGCAAGAATTCACGAATTACAAAATGACTATGATGAACTACAAATTAAATATTGTGATTTGATATCAAAAACAGATTTTAAGATAAATAGATATATATCAGTAAAAACATTTGAACCAAAAAGTAGACGTCTTAGAAAATTAATTTCTTCTATAAAAAAAATGACACAAAAATCTATGCGTCAAAAAGCTACTCTTGTATTAACAGAAAAAGAAGTGAGTAGACAAAATGATACAATAAGCTATTTAAAAGACCAATGTAAACAGTTTCTTGAAATCATAAGAAAGTATGAGATTGATATGAGAAAAGACAAAAGGATTCAAGATAATTTAAATTTCATAGAAACTAAACTCAAGGAATTAGAAAGTTTTTTAAGAAAAAATGATGATATTATAACAAACAATAGTGATTATACTGAGACGACAGACCTTAACGTTAGCGATATCATAAATGAAAATGGAAATATAATAAAGACAACCGAAAATGGCCACACCACCACGGTACAATCTGAAAACATCCTGATGTTTTCAGATGCTTATGCCCGAAACCTAGGAAATAAAATATATAACAAGCTAAAGCTAAATGATACGTTTATCAATTATTGCATGCCTCATGCTAGTATTGAAGTTGTTTTGGAAAGTTATGAAGAAAAAACTAGGAACTTAGAAGAAAATGACTGTGTTATATTACTACTAAATGATTATAATGAATCCAATGCTAAGTACTATGATTCCTATCCAGAATTACTGCAGAAGAAGCTTCTATTAAACAGGAAATTCAAACTCGTAATATGCTCTCTCAAATTTGACGGCTACAATGACATTCAAATATACAAAATAAATGAAAAACTAAGGCATCTGACTGTAGTGAATAAAATAAAGTATCTAGATGTGAATACACCTTACTGGAAGAGAAGCTTACCAAAGGCGGCTCAAATAAATTACTTGGCTGCCAAAGTCATTTACAGTGTACATCACTACCAAACTAGCAGCACCTTGTGTTTTATAAATTGTGCACAAGATGTGCCAAAGGTTGATCATAACCCCCAAGCCAAGAAGGATTTTCAGGTATCAGAGAGGTTTCAGGAGTTGACATAAGTAGAATTAAGAAAAATAGTTTTATAAAAATATGCCATCAAAATGTTCAAGGATTGGTGAACAAAAAGCTTCTATTAAACTTATTTTTGGAACAAGAAGATATTGACATATTTTGTGTAACAGAAACTTGGTTGGAGGAAGAGAGCATAAGTGGATATGTGCTTGACAATTACAATATAGTGAGTGCTAGCTGTAGAAAAGTATATATACGAGGAGGTACGGCAATTATAGTTAAAAACAATATTAAAGCTAAGTCAAGGACTGATATCTGTAAGTTACACACTGAAAAAGAGTTTGAAATAAGTTGTATTGAAACTAGAAAGTTAATAGTTGTAGTGGTATACAGATCGCCATGTGCTGATCTTAATCTAGTGGTATTTTTGAATAAATTAGAGCTATGTTTAGAAACGTTGACAAATAAAAGTAAATTACCTAAAGACATAATAGTATGTGGAGATTTTAATGTTCACTTTTCAACATTAGATGATAGTGGTAGTAATCAGAGCTCTACACTCGTAGATTTACTAGAGTGCTATGGCCTTAAAAGAAAAATTTTTGATGTAACAAGATTGACTAGTAATACACATTCTTGTATAGATAACATTTTTACAAACATAGATGTTTTAGATACACGCGTAATACAGGGTGTAACATCCGATCACTTTGCACAATATATAATGACAAATAATTTACATGGTTCTACTGTTACAAATTCCGACTTTTATTATGTAAAAAAAAGAATAATTAATGAAAACTCGATTGGACTTCTTAAATTAGGTATCTGTAATGAATTTATTAATTGTGAGTTTACTAGCTTTAAGGATTTTTTCGTGCCATTTTTAAGGGTATTGAATGGTATTATGCCTATAAAAACATTACGTAAAAAAACAAGTAAGTCGTTTAATGATTGGGCGACTTTAGGTTTAAGAATTTCACAATCACGTATGAAAAATCTGTACCGGCTATTATCTATTACTAACGATGGAAATTTAAGGATATATTTAGGTCACTATAGTAAAATTTTTAAGAAATGCTGCTTTATGGCAAAACGTATTGATATACGGGACAAAGTCATTAACGCTAAAAATATTATAAAATCAACTTGGACTATTATTAGACAAGAAACTGGAAAGGGATGTATGAGTCTCAAATCAATAGAAAATATAACAGGTTTTCAAAATGAAACTCTTACATCACCTTTGGAAATCGCTAACCATTTTAATGACTTTTTCGCCCAAATAGCTTCTACTTTGACTAAAGACCTTGTCAAGTCAGAAATTGAATCCATTAAATATATCAATAAATTTGCATCACCCAATTCTAATTCATTTATACTTAAGGACATTACCCCTATTTGTGTTATCAAAATTATTGATCAATTAAAATGTAAGAGCTCGAATGATCTTTGGGACGTGTCTACACTAATTATTAAGAAAATAAAAAACGAAATAGCATTGCCTTTGGCAATAGTATTGAATAAATGTATACATAGTGGTAACTTTCCAGATGACCTTAAAATAGCTAAAGTTATTCCATTGTACAAGAAAGGCTCTCATTGTGACGCTAATAATTATAGACCTATTTCTCTTTTACCAGTGTTCAGTAAGATCTTTGAGAAATATATTGCAAATGAATTGTACTTATTCATCGAAACACACAAAATCATAAACAATAGGCAATTTGGATTTCAGAGAAATAAGAATACTGGTCAGGCAATAGCTTCCTTGCTTGAGAGAATCTTATGGGATTTAGATGGAAGTAAGTGTACATACGGCCTTTTCTGTGATTTGTCGAAGGCTTTTGACTGTGTCAGCCATGGGATTCTCTTGCTTAAGCTAAAGCATTATGGTATCAAAAACAGAGAACTATCCATATTTAGGTCATATTTAGAAAATAGGAAACAAATCTTAGAATGCAATGGACAAAGGTCAAAAGCAAACAATATTGCTATGGGAGTACCACAGGGGTCTATCTTAGGCCCACTTTTGTTCATCCTATATATAAATGACATTGTAGTTTGTACTGAAAACGAAATGGATATGGTACTCTTTGCTGACGATACAACTATAGTAGTAAGTGATAAAAACAAAAATGACTTTAGTGTGAAATTGGATAAGCTTATATATAATATTAAGAAATGGTTTGATGCTAATAATTTATTGCTAAATGTAGAAAAAACTAATATAGTAAGATTTTTTTTAGGACATGGGCATAGTAATAATGATGAAATAGTTAGGAATACAATTGATAAACATTTTATGACAACTCTTGACCACATAAAATTTTTAGGTTTAGTTATTGACAGTAAATTAATCTGGATTAAGCACATTGACACCACCGCTAGTAGACTAAAGTCAGCAGTATACGCAATAAAAACAATAAGACAACTTAGTGACATAAAAACTGCGAAAATAGTGTATCATGCCTATTTTCACTCCATAATGGTGTACGGAATACTTGCCTGGGGAAACGCATCGCAGTCTAATAAAATTTTCATATTGCAAAAGAGAGCAATTCGTTCCATTTTGCAAATGAAGAACTTGGAATCTTGCAGGCTTAAATTTAAACAGCTAGAAATTATGACGATGACCGGAGAATACATTTTTCAGAATCTAATGTTTGTTAAACTGAACTTGGATAAATTTAGCTTAAAATGTGACATTCATAATTGTAATACTAGAAATAAATATAATATTTGTATTCCAAAGCATAGACTAACTAAAGTTGGAAGTAGCTTTTTATGTGTAAGTATTAAACTATTCAATAAATTGACCCATGCACTGCAACAGTCTAATCCTATTGAGTTTAGTGTAAAGGTTAGAAATATGTTATTAGGAAAATCCTACTATTCTCTGGACGAAGCACTCGCTGATGACCTAAATGTACAATGAAATGTATTATCTATTATTTATTGACTTGTTTTGTTTATTTTTTATTTTATTTTTATAAAAAGTGTGTTAATCTAATCTATTTATTTTTTATTACCAAATTGGATATTTTAAATATTAGATTATACCTAAATTATTGTATTTACCTACTCTAATGACTTTTCCAAGTGTACTATTTTAGGTTTAGGTTTTAGATTATTTATTTCTCATAAGATTTACAAAATCGCTTACTGAGAAACATGATAAAACTTTTACAATATTATGCAGTGAGCAGGAAAATAATAATTACAAATTTACTTACAAATCAATACAACTAAGCTTACAGTCACAAAATATAAAGATTATCTGCACGAAATTGTGGGTAGTTTTTGTAAACGTACGACGACTTTGCACTCAATGCTAGACAAAAGAATCAGAACTTGTAACTTTGTTTAGTTAGGTAGCGGGGCCCGTTGCACCTAATAATAATGTTGTTATCACTAAGTCACCAAAACGTCGGTTAAAAAGTTTGAATATGTAAATTAGCTAGAGAAGAGAGAAAAAATAATAATAATATTCTTATAATTGTAGATTAATTAATAAACTGCATTTTATATATTAGGTAAAACATTATTTACTTACACAATAATACTTACTACTACTACTAATAGTACTAATTACTTAATACAAATATGTACCTATAGTTTATAATGTTAGGTAGTACATATTCGTTATCTGCTTGATTTTCTTTGATAATGCATGCCTTTTTTTTTTTTTATATATACTTATACTTATAATAATTATATATATTTACATTTTATGCTGTTTTATATGTATTTTGTATATTTGTACTGTAATTTATGCACATATTTAAATAAATTAAATGTTAATTTGTCTTAAATGTTGTATAATTATATCGTTTGCTGTATTTTATGTGAAAATGCATGCCATTATTGTTAATAATTAATTTTATTATTATTTTTTAGATTCCTACTTATAATATATATAATATATATATATATATATATTTTAACATTTTATGATTTTTCATATGTATTTTGTATATTTGCAATGTAATTTATTGAACATATTTGAAATCACTTAATATTATAATTTATAAGTTTTAAAAAAATTTACGTGTTATCGTCTTGGCATATTTCCTCGATGAGATCGTGTTTTAGATCATTGTGAATATAAATGGAAACTCCTCCGCCGCGGATAAGTTTTCGGTAGCTAAAATAATGCGAGTAATTGGATATAATCAGTGTTTGGGCTTCCACCTCTGTCTTGATCCAGGTTTCCGTAACAGCAATGATTGGAACCTTTTGAATTTTCTGCAATATGCATTTTAGTTTGTCTAGCTTCCCTGGTCTCACAAGGCTGCGCGCGTTGAGATATAAAAACTTCAGGGATTTTTTATCTATAGTTAGTCTGTTATATTCGTTAACGACTTAGTAGGTAACATGTATTTTTCTACTTGTATGCTGGTTGTCTGCTACAGTAGAAGTTTTTGGTTTTTTGTCTGTAACTTTACAATTTTTGGCACTCCTTTGAAGTATTTAATGGCAATGTTGTCTTCATCTTGATTTTGCCGATTTTTTAATTCTTCTTTTAGCATTTTCATGTGTCTTTGCTGTTGCGGAGTTTTGTCTGAGAAAATTTTTATATTTTCTAAGTTTATTTTAAGTCTATTGCGAAGAACTTCTTTTGCAGACTCTGCAGAAACCAGCGAGGCTTTAAGAGACCTTGAACTACCTTGTTTGTATTTTCCCAATCTGATGCTATGGATAGGGTCAGGGCTGTCTGGATATGCCATTTTAATAATTTTTGTCGCTTGAGTTAGATCATGAGCTGCTCGATCTTTAGAAATATTTGTGATCAGCTCAGGTACCCCTGTAATTATTATATTACATTCCCTGGTAGATCGTTCTCGTAGTTCATAGATAATATCCTCACATTGTGAAACCGATGTTTGAACCTCCTTCATTGGTGGTTGGTCGGCTGACGATTTTAGTTAATTTTAGTAATGATTTTAGTAGTTTTAGTCTATATCATTCTCCATTGAAGTCATCTTTTCTTCGGCGCTGTGCAGGCCAGTTTTCATGCTTTCCATTTCTATTTTAAGTTTATTTTGTTCTTGGATCATGCTGTCGGTTTTCTGTTCTATGCTTTGAACTTGGTGTTTTATTTTTGAAATGTCTTCGGATATTTTCGACAGGCTGCTTTTTTGTTCATTTGAGAATTTCTGAAGCACTGCGAGTATGTCTGCGCGAAAATCGGCAAGTTCCTATGTGTACGGGTTGTGGTCGTCGGGTTGCTTCCTTTTTCGTAATGCGACATCATTTACAGAACAGAAATCAGGTTTTGCTTGATCACCTTCATTCCCGCTAGGTGTCCCAGGTGGGCTACGCTGGACACTCATTGCCGACACAAAAAAGGATATCGGCTAAAACAGCTGATTAACTCGTAGGTGTAACTGACTCGGAGGTATGGTGAGGTGGGGCAGGTACCGTGATCAGGACTGGCTTGTTATAGAATAGGAACGTATTATAGCTCACTTGATGCACATGCAAATCAAACTTTTATTATTCTTGTGTTAAGGTCGATATTTCGTTTGTGTATTAATTTTGTTTTCGCAGAGATTTATCGATACGTCTGCTCAGTGTGCTCACTGTCGCGCTATCTAATCTATTTATTTTTTATTACCAAATTGGATATTTTAAATATTAGATTATACCTAAATTATTGTATTTACCTACTCTAATGACTTTTCCAAGTGTACTATTTTGTATCTGAATGGAATAAATTATTTTGATTTTGATTTTGATTGATATCCTTGACCATCCTTGAATTTTCTTGTAGCCCGTGAAAAATCAAACACGATTGTGGCTAGTGTGTAGAATGTATTTTAACAAAAATAAAAACAAATAAAAGCTTTATTCCTTAAAATTTAAGTATAATAAACAAATTATAATTAACTCAAGACAAGTCACAACTGATAAAAAAAAAAAATTAGTAACACACATTTCGTAAAAGGAGCATTCCCTAACTGGAAATGCTTATTTTACGATTTGCTTTCGATCATGTTTTCTATGGAATAACAAAGTCTAACATATTTCCAAAAATGCAAATAATATAATCACAGTTTTAAAATTTAAGTGTACTAAAAAAAAAGTTTGCAGGTCCTACCTACTCACTGCTCTTTGTATTATCTATGCCTTTGTATACGTGAATAAATGTATTTTCTTGCTTTCTTTCTTTGCAGGTAACAATGATCTATCGACAGAGATGGCAGCTACTATCGATGATGCGGCTGTTGTCTCCCGCCTGTCAAACGAGAATAACTTCCTCGCAGTTAAGCTGAAGAGTGGAACTACTAACTACACACATTTTGCACAGATTTGTATCCTTTTATAAGAACTCTAGCAGTACTTGATACACAATACTATTATTGTCATCACATTGGTAGGTACATGGGGTGAAAATACAAATTGTGGATCACAATGTGCACCCATTAGGGCATAACAATAGGTGAAGGCAGACTGAGGTTTATTATTAGGTACCTATAGTTCGCACAGCGGATCTAGGCTTCCGTGAAGTTAGCCGTTTGTGATGCGCAATGACAATTTAGTTTGAAAAAGCTCCATTGCGCATCGAAACGGCTAATTTCACGACGGCCGAGATCCGTTGTGAGAACTATACATAGAAAGACAAGTCAGTAACGAGTAGGTATAGGTATGAGAGGTAGGTTATAATAAAATAAATAATAATAAATAATGCTGGACAATCCACACAGCATCATCTAGCCCCAAGGTAAGCTGCTTGTTAACAGAGCTGTGTTATGGGTACTAGATGACTGATATATACTTAATACAATACAATACATAGATAGATATTTTTTATTATATTATAGAAAATACCCAGAACACCCGGAACTAATATTTGTAGAAACATTTGACCTCAACAAAAAGCTAGGAACCCAGCCGAGTTTGTTGCCAGATCCTTCTAGGCTGGGGCGCGTGGAACTGGCGTTAATTCACCTAGCTTTAAGATGTTTCAAAATGATCCTTGTGATTTTATTGAAATAAATCATTTTTGACTTTGACTTTGACCCTAGGCGGGAATCGAACCCGCAGCCTCCCCGTCGCAGGCGGACCTGCGCTCGCCACATCGGTCATCAACTGAACTGCATATAAATATATCAAAAAATATGTTTATTTTTGAGAAAATTATTTTTTTAGTTGTCGTTTTCAAAGTTAGACCATGACAGATGCCTGAATGCGGCCTATTAACTCACCAGAGTTGGCCGCTGACTCATTAAGCATACTCTTTTTTTTTACATACAATATCCTGAGCAATAAAACCAGACAAGTTTGTACCAGTGCCTTCGCTGTTCTTCATCGGTCGCAACGGCACACCCCTGGAGGTGGTCTGTGCCGGCGTGGGGGCAGACAACCTGGCTACACGCATCGACAGGATCCTGGCTGGGCACCGTGAGTCATGACGTTCGATGAGTTCGTATGAGTCAGTGGCCAACTCTGGCGACAGAGTTTTTAGGCCGCCCGAAGGCCTAACAACTTTGAAAAAGCCGGGACCGACTGCTTAACGTGCCTTAACGAGCGCTCAGTTGAAATTGCCACTGGCGGTCACCCATCCAAATGATTACGTGGAACAGTGCTTAACTTCGTTGATCTGTTAAGAACAACTTAGCCAGCTACGTCACGAGCGCTCTTCTGTGTTACTGTTTGTTTACTCCAATAAATAAAATAAATAAAAAAATAATATTATTTCAGACTGTGAAAAGCCACCAGTGCCTCAGCCGTCAACATCATCAAGCTCCCAAGCCATAAACGTGGCCACAGCCAACTTACTGCAGTCCGAAGCGAATGCCAGTGCGGGTAATGTACCCACAGTTAGAGCAGGTACAAACTAACATTATATTTAAACATAATTATATTTCATCATGACAGCCTTCTAATGTTCCCACTGCTGGGACACTGGCCTACTCTCCAGCGAGAGTGATTGGGTCTTAATCCACCACGCGGACCCAATGCGGATTGGTGGATGGCACATGTCTTTCGAATTATTAGTTCATAGACACCTGGTGGTAGGACTCTTCAGCATGAGTCCGTCACGGTGGGTACCACCGCAGTGTCAGATATTCTACCTCCAAGCAGTAGTGTGCACTGTGTTTAGGTTAGAAGGGCACTGTAGCAAGTGATATTACTGTGCGAAAGAGACTTAACAACAATGTCTCGGGGTGATAAGCGCAGTGCAGTGCCACGCAAACACTTGAAAACTTTAAGCTTTGGGTGGCACTGCATCTGTAATAGTCAGGCGTGGTGCTTAACATCAGGTAGGCGCCTTGATTGTCTTGTCACTTAAATTAACGTAACTTTACCCTAAACATTAGGACCTGTAGATCTGCTGGCTAATGTGTATTTAGACATAGATATAGATTTATTTACCACATTAACACAAAATACAGACACATTTGAAAGATAATATTTAATATAAAAATAAGTTTGTATAGTTCGCACAGCGGATCTAGGCTTCCGTGAAGTTAGCCGTTTGTGATGCGCAAAGACAATTTAGTTTGAAAAAGCTCCATTACGCATCGAAACGGCTAACTTCACGACGGCCGAGATCCGCCGTGAGACCTATACATTAATCAATTAAGGGTGGATTTAAATCTTCTTTCAAATCTATAATCTTTGTGCATTGACATAAGAATGTACAAATAAAATAAATAATACATTTATTTTCTCCTCACAATGGTTTCTTAGAAACTAGATAGTTCCTTAAAACAGTTTTATGTAGTTAGCTAGGTAGAAACAGTTTTATGTAGTTAGCTAGGTAGAAACAGTTTTATGTAGTTAGCTAGGTAGAAACAGTTTTATGTAGTTAGCTAGGTAGAAACAGTTTTATGTAGTTAGCTAGGTAGAAACAGTTTTATGTAGTTAGCTAGGTAGAAACAGTTTTATGTAGTTAGCTAGGTAGAAACCGGTTTTTGTGAACACTGGTGCCTGAGTTTAGTTTTATAAAAAATCTGTAATTACTAAAATAAAACGACTGTTTTTCATGAACTGACTAAAATAACTGATTTATTCATAAACAACACTGCCAGTACAGATGGCGCTATTAGTCTCTAAAGTAGATCGTATATCAGGTATTTTGTCTATTTACAACAATTACAGCAATACAATACTTTGCGAGCCGCTAAATTTACAGTTTTCAATAAATATTGACATAATTTATTGAAAGTAATTTATTATTTTATGTATTTTAAGAGTAGTAGAGTTCTTTGTGATAGAGCTCGTCCGGGGAAGGACTACCACCATACCTATTTCTGCCGCCAAGCAGTAATGCTCGCATTGCTGTGTTCCGATGTGAAGGGTATGGTTTCCGGTGAAATTACTGGCACATGAGGCTTTCGATCTTAGCCTCAAGGTGGCAACCCGCGAGTGATACCTCTGGTATTGCAAGCGTCCATAGGCTGCGGTAACCGCTTACCATCTTGTGGGCCGCACGCTTGGTTGCCACTTTAGTTGTATAAAAAAAAAAATATTTTAATTTATTTTTAGAAGTGCCATCTCCACCGAAAATCCCGAAAGCTGCGGAACCAAAATCCGACACATCTAAATCAAACGTGAAACCATCCTACAAACCGGACGTCAAACCGTCCGGAAAACCGGACGTCAAACCACCCGAGAAAACAGACGTCGAACCGTCCGAGAAATCGGTTGAGCATGAAATCGTGTGCGACGGTGACGTGTGCGTGAGGAGGCCTAAGGCCGTCGACCAGCCTTCTACGAGTGGGGCGCCCACAGTGGCCCCAGTGCTGGCCCCAGTAGTGGCCCCAGTAGTGGCCCCAGTAGTGGCGCCAGTGGTGGCCCCGGTAAACACGCCATTTATCCCACCGGTGGTAACTGAGGTAAATAAATATTGTCATTTAAACACTTACTTCATCTACGAGAGAGTTGGTTTTCCCTGGAGACTACTGTATGGGGTTCTTCAAAAAAGGAGTTTTAAAATGTTTTAAAAGGTCGGCAACGCGCGAGTGATTCCTCTGGTATTACAAGCGTCCATAGGCTACGGTAAGCACTTAACATCAGGTGGGCCGTATGCTTGTTTGCCACCTTGGAGGTATGGTGGTAGTCCTTCCTAGGACGAGCTCTATCACAGAGAACTCTACTACTCTTCTGAGAAACTATAAATAAATGTTTACATTTTTGAATTCAGAACTTATTTCTTTTGTATCAATCAATAATTTTCTAACCATATATTGTAAAAAACCTTATTTGAAACATTTTTGTCAGGAAAATTGAGGATTTTGTTATATTTTTTTTATATTAATTATAATGTTTTCAGCCAGCGAAGGTTGCTGAAGCGTCATCCAGCGACACCAGCGTGGATGAGAAGCTGGAGAGAGCCAAGGAGCTGATCGAAGCCAAGAGAAGAGAGAAGATTGAGCAAGAGAAGGAGGTAGAGTCTTATTTTATTACACACCTTCAAAAAAGGAGATTTGTTTGTATGTTTGTTATGAGATTTCTCCGCCAATGAGGCATTGATTATGATGATTATTGTTTTGTTTGATAGATAATACTTCAGAGGTGGTACCGTATAAATTTTATCGAAATTGGTTCAGTACTTTTTGAAAAAAAATATAAAAAACGTGTTGATAACTACATCGCACAGTCCATCATTTTTTTAGTTTTTAGTCGGTTTTTGTATTTCCTTAAAATTAATCATTTTTACTATACACCAAGAGCACCTTCTTTGGGCCAAAATTACATCTGATTGGGTCCCTCAAACCAGGCGTCGTCGCGGTAGACCTCGGAGAAGATGGCGGGACGATCTCGATACGCACCTTAAAGACTGGCCTACAGTAGCCAAAGATCGAGAAGTGTGGAAGAAAGGGAGGGAGGCCTTTGCCCTGCGGTGGGACGATATGGGCTAAAATAATAATAATAATAAAATAAGAGCACCGGTGGTCTAGTGGTAGTGACCCCGCCTTCCGATCCTAAGGTCAACACCCGATGCAAAAACACCCGTGTGTACTGACTCAGTACTACGGTTCATTCAAGTCCGGCTCGTTAGGACCATGAACAAACAAGTAGGCCGGACGGCGGGTTATTCGCGTTCATATAAAATCAACTGAATTCCCGTGGAAGTACAAGCCAATCTTTATTGCAATACACGGCCCTAGGCACATAATCTTTAAAACGCATCGATAGCGCGATCTAGAAACCTTCTGCAATTACTAGCGCCATCTAGTTACATAATATAGAACTAATGTTCTCATTGGACAGTGGGTTCAAATCCGGTCGTGCACCAATGGATTTGTCGCTACGAAAAATTTATGTGCGCAATGCCAGTGCTCTCATACGGTGAAGGAAAGCATCGTGAGGAAACCGGCATGTCCAAGAACTAAAAATTCGAAAGACATGTGCCATCCACCAATCCGCATTGGGTCCGCGTGGTGGATTAAGACACAATCACTCTCGCTGGAGAGTAGGCCAGTGTCCCAGCAGTGGGAACATTAGAAGGCTGTCATGATGACTATACCACTTAGTATATTGATACATACATACATACATACAGACCGCGCTCTCGATCGGTGATGGAAAACATCGTGAGGAAACTGGCAAGAACTAAAAATTCGAAAGACATTTGCCATCCCATCCAAACTTGGGGTTCACGTGATTGATCAATCAATTTTTGTTTAATAAAGTTTTTTAATTTGCCGATTGATCAAAATCAAAATTTATTTCAATGGAATCACAAGGATCACTTTGAAACGTCTTACAAGCTAGGAAAATTTACACCAGTTCCAACGCGCCCATGCCGTAAAAGAACTGGCAACAACACCGGCTGTGGTCCTCTCACTTTTTTGGCATGACCCTTGCTATTTTTATGGCATTTCGTTTTATTCTGATACATTACCATGATGATTGATTGTCCCCAGTTGGAGAGGATAAATGAGCTAGAGCGACGAAACGCCGGCCAGGGGGTGGCAGAGCTGAAGAGGTGGCAAGCTGACCAGGAAATGAAGCAAATACAGGTTAGTGACCAGATCGCGGGGCTACGATGGGTGACCGCCAGTGGCAGTTTCAAGCGCTTCCGTGCTCTAGAGCGCATGTTTAGCTGTCTTAACAGATCAACAAGCTTAAGCATTTAACCGCCTGCGACCGTCTCGATTTCCAACATTGATAACTAATAATTGACCAGATAAAATTTATCGATTTACTCGGTATTTTTAACACAAAAAATGCAAAAAATAGGTACATGTATATTTTTTGTGTGTAGAACCTATTACTTGAATATTATGCGCTAATAATGAAAGGTCATGTATTTATTTTAACAGGAAGAGCGCAAACGCGAGAAATTAGAGAACAATCTAGCAAGGCAGCGTATATTGGAGCAGATAGCGCAGGATCGGGCCGAGAGGAGGGCGAGGGATAGCTCCACGCCCCCCGCGCCCCTGCCTATCCCCGCGCCCTCGCACCAGACCACCTCGCATCCACCCAGTAAGTTGCGAGGGGGGGGCAAAATGGAGGGTTATCACAATAAAAGGGGTTAATTAATGGTGGGTCAAGACAATGGGCTCTTGTCAAGACAAATTACGGGGTTAAGACAAAATCTAAGGAAAAATGGGAGGGTTACTGGGACACGGATTGGAAAGCGGGGGTCACTACCACTAGACCAGCAGTGCTTTGAAAATTGCGTTTTAATAAATATATAAACATACGAAACGTCTAAAAACGATGTTACTGTTTCAGTAAAAAGTTGAGGTCAAATGTGAATATTTAAATAATAATAATAATAATAATAATAATGCTGGACAATCCACACAGCATCATCTAGCCCCAAGATAAGCTGCTGTAAAACAGAGCTGTATTATGGGAACTAGATGACTGATATATATTTAATACAATACAATACATAGATAGATATTTTTTTATTATATATAGAAAACACCCAGAACACCCGGAACAAATATTTGTAGATCGTACAAACATTTGTTCCAAGGCGGGAATCGAACCCGCAACCTCTGCGTTGCAGGCGGACCTGCGCCCGCTGCGTCACATCGGTCGTCAAATAAAATGTATTTGCAGCGTCAGGCGACACGGGGAACAGTGCTCGCGTGCAGTTCAAACTCCCGGACGGCTCGTCGCACACGGCGCACTTCGACGCGACCAGCACGCTCGCGCACCTGCAGCGGTACGTCGCCGACAACCTGCAGGTACTGAACCCACACCCACCTTTCCATACCCCCTCATGGGGGGCACTCTGATTGTGCTTTAAGTACTGCCCCAGCGTCATATCCCCCCTTCCCATACCCCCTTATGGAGCAGGGGTTGGGCACTGTGCTTTTGCATAAAGTACTGCCCCATAATCAAAGGAGGTTATCAATTCGACTGTAGGTTTGTTATATTTTGCGATGATTTTATAAATTGATTTTGGTGATTATTAAAAGCTGTTTAGTACATTTTGAATAAATCATAAAAAACTTGTCAATAACTACATCGTCGCCTTGTGTCACCACAATCTGCCGAAACATTTAGTCGAAGTAGTTTAAGAAAAAGAAGAAGTGAAAGTAGTTTAAAGATTATCTCTAATTTGTAACAGTTATCGGCATCAGCATTTGCCCTGTGGACGGCGTTCCCGCGGCGCGAGCTGACGGCAACGTCGGCGACGCTCCGCGAGTTACAACTGGCGCCGTCTGCCGCGCTGCTGGTGCTGCCGCGACGTGAGGCCGCGCCCTCGCCCGGACCCAAGCAATACGCCGGCGTGTACGGTGAGTGGGGGGGGAGGGGTTAATAGGGCTAGTACGGGGGTTAAATTAAATTCTTATGGTGAGTGGGGGGTTCATAGGGTGAGTACGGGAGTTAAATGAAGTGTGTATCGTGAGTGGGGGGTTTATAGGGTGAGTACGGGGTTAATGAAGTGTGTATGGTTAGGGGGGTTTAATGGAGCGTGTACGGAGAGTGTGGGAGTTAAATGGGCGTGTACGGTAAGTTGTTAATGCGGCAAGTACGTGGCTTAAAAGAAGTGTGTATGGTGAGTGGGAGGGTTAAGGGCGTGTATGGTTATGGGGGGTTTAAATGAGATGTGTAAAATGAGGAGGGATTCAATGCAATGTATGGGTTTTCCGCTAGCAATAACCTAACCCTGTTTTTGCAGCGTTCATAACCCAGCTGCTAAGCACGTTTATTTACGAGCCGACGCTGGTGCTGTACACGTGGGTGCGCTCGCGACTGTTCCCCCCGCCGGGTGTGGCGCCGCGCCCCGCCCCCGCCCCCGCCCCCGCGTCTGCCCCCGCAGCGCCCCCCGCCCCTAGTGCGCCCCCCGTGCCGAGGTAAGTTATTAGGTGAGTTTGAGAATGTTGTACAATGAGAGCAAGTCCTCCGTTATTTCAAAGAGTAGGGCTGGCTAGGGTTAGGTTAGCAGGGGGACAATGCACAATACACACCAATGCGGGCCGTCAGTGCAGATCTTACCACCCCTATTTAGAATTAGAATGGGAGCACCGGTGCTCGAAGGTAGTGACCTCGCCTTCTGATCCTATGGTTCGTTGCGGTCTGCACTGCAATTGGACTACCACCATACCTATTTCTGCCGCCAAGCAGCAGTGCTCGCATTGCTGTGTTCGGGTTTTAAGGGTATGGTTTCCGGTGAAATTACAGGCACATGAGACTTTCCATCTAACGTCTCAGGGTGGTAACACGCAAGTGATATCTATGATGTTGCATGCGTACATAGGCTACGGTAACCGCTGACCATCCAGTGGGCCGTACGCTTGGTTGCCACTTTAGTGGTTTAAAAAAAAAAAAATTGGTGCACCAATGAATTTTTCTGTTTACAAAACAAGTAGCAATGCCAGTGCTCTCATACGGTAAATCAAAACATTGTGAGAAAACCGGCATGTCCAAGAACGAAAAATTGGAAAAGACATGTGCCATCCGCCAATCCGCATTGGGTCCGCGTGGTGGATTATGACCCCGATCTACTTAAAGAAGTATCGACTTAAATGTCATCATGGCAGCATTCTAATGTTCCCACTGTTGGGACACTGGCCTACTCTCAAACGAGAGTGATTGTGTCTTAATCCACCACGCGGACCCAATGCGGATTGGTGGCACATGCCTTTCGAATTTTTAGTTCTTGGACATGCCAGTTTCCTCACGATGTTTTCCTTCACCGTATGAGAGCGCTGGCATTGCACACATAATTTTTTCGAATAGAAAAATCCATTGGTGCACGACTGAATTCGAACCCACTACCTTAGGATCAGAAAGCGGGGTCACTACCACTAATTCACCAGTACTCTTTATTACAGATATTATATCACTTTAAAATGAAATGAAATGATTTATTTTGCTAGAAGTACGGTTACATAAGGTCTTATTGTTTACGTAAGTATAAGTATCACACACTTCACCGTTTAACTCGGCATGCAAAAATACAAATTTAAAATTAAAAATACAATTTAGAAAGAACACAACGAGAATTAAGAATGATTAATTAGTAGTATGTCAAGTCATAATAATAAAAATGTCGAGTATTAAAAATTAAATTATTATTTTTCACGATAGTTTAAAAAAATCGTTTACAAAACATCGTTTACAAAAACTTGGTACTTGTATGTCAGGCTATCTAGACATAAGGTAATAACCCTAATTATTAAAAACTTACTCATTGACATGCGAGTTGAAGCACTTGCAGTAGGAGTGGGTGTAAACTGTTTGCGAAAATCCCCCCTACGACCCTCTCAAGGGGGGCAAAAATGGGAGTTTTAGGATTTTTCTGGTTAGTTTCAAAACAACCCCTACACGAATCTAATTTACTTAATAGCTACTTCTAAATTCGTCTTTAGAAGACATTTAAAGTGACTCTTGTGATATAATTGTGCAAACTTTGACTTTGGTATTGTGAATGACAAAATACTATTTCCTCGTAGGCCCAGCCCTCCACTGCGGCGGCGCACCAACATACACCGCCTGCCGGGTGACTCCGCCAATGATGATGATAACAACACCTGGAACGGGAACTCTACACAGCAAATGTAAAGCATTACCCCCTCTTCCCCCCCCCCCCTTGACCCCCCCCCCTCTTTTGACCCTCATTTTATAATACACCCTATTTTGTTCATGCGAAAACCCTAAGCTATATTAACTCAGCACAGTTAATATAACACCCTCTTTAACCTCCCTTTCTATAATACACCCTATTTAGTTCATGCAAACCTTAGATAATTTACTCTGCACAGTGGTGTCGATTCTGTTGTAACATTTTCTAAACTAAACTAACTAAAATTGTTGCCGTCCTTTTCTAATGAATCAAATCAGGACCGTGACAATTTAAGTTAGCTAAGTTTAGAAAATGCTACAACAGAATCGACACCACTGTGCAGAGTTAATATATCTTACGGTTTGCATGAACTAAATAGGGTGTATTATAGAAAGGGAGGTTCTAAAGGGACTGTATAAAGGGGCAAATTACATAACCTTTACTGACCCCCCCCTTTTTATAAAACACTGTATTTTATATAAAAGCTTATTAATCTGTGTATTTCAAAGTTCAAACTTATTTTGACACTATTTATCTTCTCGCCACTAACAGAGTGAAAGATAGAATATTTTCAATTAATAAAAGTTCGATCTGTCACCCTCTTCAGAGCTGTGTGACATATGGGAATAATTCCTCCATTACACTAAAGCACCAGATTTGTGCCTTGCGTTGTATTTAAATCTAGATTTTTCCGTGCTTTGGAGGGCACGTTAAGCAGTCGGTCCCGGCTTTTTCAAAGTTGTGAGGCCATGACAGAGACCTTCAGGCGGCCTAGAAACCTAGACTCTGTCACCAGAGTTGGCCACTGACTCATACGAACTTACTTTAATCAATATTTAAATTCGACCCCCTATAAAAAGACTACTTATTGTACTGAGTGTTTAGTTTCAATTTAGACAAGTTGAAGCTTGTTATTTTTACAATTTGATAGTAATATATTATACTTCTACTCCTTTGACTCTGTCCTCGACCCCCTCTTTAGACCCCCTCTTACGAATCAAAAGGGGGGTTAAATGAATTAACTTATTAATTAATCAATTTTTGTCTCTTTAACTTATAATTAAAAATAACGTCTACTCCTTTAATAAACATTTTCACAAAAACGATAAATGTAAATAATGGTGTAAATAAATGTTGGCTGTAGTATCCTTAGATTTTGCATTTTTAGTTTATAGAAAACACAATTTATAATTACTGTTTTTTAATGCCAGTGCTCTCATACGGTGAAGGAAAACATCGTGAGGAAACCGGCATGTCCAAGAACTAAAAATTTAAAAGACATGTGCCATCCACCAAACCGCATTGGGTCCGCGTGGTGGATTAAGACCCAATCACTCTCGCTCGAGAGTAGGCCAGTGTCCCAGCTGTGGGAACATTAGAAGGCTGTCATAATAATTACTGTACTTATGATAAATGTCGGATCTAATTTCAATCGGTTTCAATCAAAAATGACTAGATACTGTTTGAATATGACGGCATGTCAAGATTTTGATTGAAATTTATTGCGATTTACGTAATTACTGCAATTACTACATTTGCATACTTGTAATTAAGGTTGTACTTGGATGATGTTATTAATCCCTACACATTACTATGATCGATGCTTTTGATGGGTGACCGGGGATGATAAATAATAACCGGTCCTTTGTCAATACCGTCATATAGTCATATAACAAATATTACAATATTTTACTCCTAAACAAATAAATAGTCTTAAAATTATTACTTATGTAAAATCATCTAATTCACAATGTATTTGAAAAACATTATGATTTAAATTTTTAATAACTTAAATTATTATTATTAGAAATCTACAGTATGATCAAAAATATCATGTTCAGAAATAAGTTACCATCTTAAGATAGACGCCACTCGACATTCGATTCGATTCTCGGTGGGTAGCACCGCAGTGCCAGATATTCTGCCTCCAAGCAGTAGTGTGCACTGCACTGTGTTTAGCTATGAGACACTGTAGCAAGTGACATTACTGGGTGAAAGAGACTTAACACGTCTCGGGGTGATGAGCGCAGTACGTGCCTTCATAGAACTTTTTGGCTGACGCAACTGTCATAGTCAGGCGTGGCGCTTAACATCAGGCGACCGAACATTATCAGTTAGTAAAATACTAAAATAATTAACTCTAAATAATATCTCCAAGTTTTTTCAGTCAGTTTAATAGTGGCGTCAACCAAATGCACTATTTAATGGTAAAATTAGTTTTTTAAGGTAGTTATAAACTATTTCGATTTGTGTAAATTATTATGGACGTTTGGAAATAAATAATGGTATATTTAATGGTGTTTTATTTAATTTATTGGTTCTTTAAGTTAAACTTTTCATGTGCTTGTGAGATCTCTATATATCGTCAAAACTGTCAAAAATGTTTAGAAATTTTGACAGTTTTGACAATATATAAGGTCATTCATTATCAACCTGACAAACTTAAGGGGTAGGTTCCACACATAAAAAAAAAAATACGTAATTCTGCTTAATAATTAGTTATCCTAGAAATGGAAAAGGCAGCGCTCGGTACGTGTCAGTGACCTGCGCGTCAATGAGCCGCGGGTCAATAACCCGCGCGTCTTTGACCTGCGCGTGTCCTTGACCCGCTACGGGGCGCGCACACTCGAATATTTCATTATTACGTCACTTAACTTGATTCCCAACAACGATAAATAAAAATTGAGCGGAAAAACGTAATCGATTTTTTTTTAACGTAAAAAAAATATAGGTACCTACAATTTTCTTTTTTTTCATGTGTGGAAAACTTAAGGGATAGGTCCCTTAAGTTTGTCAGGTTGATAATGAATGACCCTGTATATCACATGTAACCATTTATCTATGCACGAGAATCGCCCTCCTGTGAATAAAAAAATACTTAACTTAAAAAAGAAACACTTAAAAGAGTTTGCATAATTATCTACACTACCTTTGAGAGCTTGGTTTGCTAAGATGATTTTGAACACCCTGACTGCTCATATAAATATAAAACAATCAGTAGTAAGATATTTTGAACACCTTGGAAGCTTATAATAATAATGATTTGAACTGCGTAGGTATTTCAAATTGTTTTTTATGTTTTTCAGATCTGACTACTCTAGACGCTCATATCATTTGACGCTGACTGTACTTTGTTATAAAAAATGTGTTCCAAAGCTAACAAGTACCTAAATATAATTATGTCACGCAGCGGGGATTGAACCTGCAACTGTCGCTTCTCAACCGGGCACCTACCTACTGATAGTTTATGGGAATAATTAAAAAAAGGTAATTATCACAGAACTATATTTGAGTAGAATGAGTGAGTGTATGTACCTCGCGTGCCGAAAAAACGGGCTAAGTAAGGGCTGAGAACCTCTACTCGCCGCGAAACTCAGTCTGCTCCCAACCGGGGGCGGTGTGGTGGTGTGCCAGTGCCTAGAATCGGTTTGCTGCGTGCTTATCGATGCTTTTAAATCATTTCGGACCATTCAGACACTAAATCTAGTAGCAGAGAGTATTGATGTATTTCAATGTTCTTTGAGTGAATTTGTAGGGGCTGCTCAGTATATTTTAGAATCACAAAAGTAATCATTAATTTAGGGCGCTATATAATTACATGTTTTTTTATTTTTTTTATTTATGTTATATCGATTTAATTTTTATTTGATTCTTCTAATTTTTTTGCTAATTAATGTATTCTTAACCTATAATAATTATTTGAATGTATACTCTCTGTCGTATTAGGTTTTTAGCCTGTAAGGATAGAGTTGATAATTATTTTTTTTTTATTTTTTATTTTATTTTACTTTATTTGGGACAACAAACAGTTTAGCACATTTGAGACTTAGGTACTAGGTACTTATAGTAATTGTGTTATAATTAAGGATGAGTAAATGCACAACCCACTACGTTATCCTCGGGTAATTAAATCTTATTGTTGTTGTTACAGTAGTTTAAGCAAGTACGGCAGTGTAACAAAGTGTGGTTTATTTTGTACGTTTATTCATTTAGTAACATGTTTAACAATTCTTTTTTAAATCGAGGTTCAGACAACAAGAATATGTCAACATCAATGAACTTACTATTGTACATATCAACAATGCGGCGTAGCGGCGATCGCACACCAGCATTAGTCCGACAAGTGCTAATGATGTAAATAAATAATATTATATTTATTTTCGTGCGGCTTATGTTTCCCCACTAGTCCTCCCATCACTAAAATACATTTGTGTGTATAATACAAATACGCAAAATGTTACACTCTCGGTTTCCATACAAATCGACGAACTCTATCATTCTACTTAAATATAGTTCTGTGGTAATTATCTACGCGATAAATTTCCCGCAAAGTAGGTTTAATAAAAAATATTATTTACCTACACAATCTGCAAATTTAAAAACCATGCGTGTGTATATATTTATTTACCTATTAGGTACAGTAGCAATTTCGAACCTCGCCCTCTTTACGGAGGAAATTAGAGGAATGGATATAGATTTAATGTGATTTAAGTACAATAATGTACAGTTAGGTTACCTTATACCTAACCTGCCACAACATAAGTGGTCATCCGAGTCAAGCAGTAAACACCGTTACTACACTACACGGGGTAATCCAGAGATATGTCGCGAGATATGTTTTCAGCTTTATTTGTCTAAAATTGTCGGACATTTTTCACAGCCATATGCTAAGCAAAAAGTATAAAAAAAAAAAAAATTGTATAAAAAAATACTGTCAATACATTTTCTGCTAATTGTACCTACCTTTGACCTTAGTACATGCAAGTGCGTGATAAGTAGGTAGTACTCCTTTCAAACTATTCACGGTTAAAATTAGCATTTTTAAATATTTTCTACGGATCTACATAGTTAACTACATACAATACAAGTTAGTGAACAATAACAAATCATTGTTTAAGTAGGTACCTAAATACCTATACAAAGACGAGGAAACTTTCTAATTTTCACCAAATTCAAAGAAAATGAAAAGGACTTATGTAAATCAGGATGTGCACTGCACAAGCCTATTAGCAACACAATGTACCTTTTATGTGAAGAAAGTTTCTAAATCAGCAAGATAAGATATTTAGGCAGAATACTTAGACCGTGTGTAGCCTCTTCGAGTGAAAGAAGAAATGGCGCGCGCACCGGTGTGGTCAGTTTTGAAACTGGAATCGGCGCGCGATGACGTTCGATTCACAACTTTTTAATTTTCCGCGTTATATTAATAAATTTAAAAAAATAGTACAATAAAACACAAAAATAATGATGGATTTGAGGGAAATAATAAAGTGGTTTATACCGTGTTTTCATATTTTGCTAATGATTTCACAAAATAGGAACACTCGATTGACTTTCGTTTGTTTGTTTTTACTTTTTAATTTTCGCCCCGGATATGCGGCGACGGGCAGTGGTGATTTAGTTCAAGTTCAAACCAAAAATGTAGGTAGTTTTAATGAAAGTTATGTTAATGTAAACCAAAGTGATATTATTTCTGTAATGAAGACGGAGCATAGTGGAACCAAGGATGTATCTGAAGGTGGGTTTGTTTTTGTTTATTTATGTGGGTAGGCTGAAACTGAACCGACCGGTTTCTGGTTTTAAAATGGCACTACCTACCTTTGTAGTTTATACTTGGAGTCAGTGGCCTACTCCTGTAACGTAGTGGAGGTTTACACCACAGATAATTAGCTTTTTAGACCAGATTAGTAATTTATGTACCGAAATACATAATCACTTGGCTATGCCAATAGTAAAGCGTTCACTCTTATTAGTCAAGCTACTAGGGTTGCCAACATTTTAACAGTATAACGAGAAAAATTAACTGAACTACCAAAAAATACAAAGAATTATTTATTTAATTATATATAATTATATGTTTATTTAAGAAATACAATTTAATTAAAACAAAATGAAATTAATTGTAATCATGTAAAATTGTTTTTAGGGTAGTAGAATAAAAGGTTTTTTTTTTTTTTTTATTAATTATATGTTATGAGGTGGTGGTCAAACTCTCCAATAAAATACAGTAGAAAAACTTTATTTGACCGGAAAATCTAAATAAATAGTTTCAGATAAAATCTTGATCTCACAAAGAATGACCATTGTAGGTCCTGAATGAAATTAGCGTTGTTTTTGTTAACAAAAGTTGAACGAAGTTGATTAAAAAGTAAATACCTACCCTGATATTTACTTTAGCTAAACGTAGGTAAAAATAAGCGACACATACCGGCCCAAACTATTTGTGTTCCTATATAGTTCAAATAGGTTATGATCTTCGAACATATAGACAAGAGAGTATTGAGTTTCAAGACACAAACTCGTGAGTATTATTGAATTATGTCTATAGTATATAAATAACTCAACTTAAGAGCCCTATCCTTGACAATCGTTGATTTTTCTTGTAGCGCGTGTAGTTTCGAACACTATTGTGGCTTGTGTGTTGAAGATATTTTAACGAAAATAAAAACAAATAAAAGCTTTATCCCTTAAAATTTCAGCCAGTAGAACAAATATTAATTAACTCAAGACACGTGCGTTACAAATTATTTTTTTAATCAGTTATGGATTAAAAAAATAATTTGTAACGCACGTTTCGTAAAATGAGCAATTCCAGTCAACTTTCGATCATGTTTTCTATGAAATAACAAAGTCTAACATATTTCCAAAAATGCAATTATAATAATCACAGTTTTAAAAGTGAATAGAGTAAAATACTGCATGTTAGTTCAATATTTTTGAAAAAAGACGGTCTAAAAAACGCGTACTTTTCCTAATTTTACGCTTGTTATTTCTGCTAAAGTAAGGAGTTAACAATAAAAATAAACCTACTTTATTAAAGTTTAAGTTTTTATTAAATAAATACAACAAAGAAAATAGTCTAATAGCATTGACTTTTTTTAATACGAATTTTTAAAATCACACCTTAGCGCACTTATAATCGTATCGATCGAAGCAGCGACTCTCAAACTCGTTGCCAGCTTCTGTTTTTCCGGTACGTTACAATATGGGGGTCTTCAAGTCTAGATTGAACAGGTTCTAGACCAGCGTGCTCCATCATCGACCACACCAACACTTCCCATCAGGTGAGGTAGTGGTCAAACGTTGGTCTATAACCAATAAAAAAAAAAAAATATTTCAAAAATGATTTCACCAATAAGATGCTACAATATCTCTGAGTGATCTAATAGGCTATATTTATTACTGGCGACCCCCTCAACAAAAAACTTTTTTTAATACGAATTTTTTAAAATCACACCTTAGCGCACTTATAATCGTATCGATCGAAGCAGCGACTCTCAAACCGCGCTGAGCGCTTATGGAGGTAGGACGTATAGCTCCTCGTCGCGTGCGCTATTACCTATATAAAGATACATTCACGCGAACTTCATGAAATATATCGCTAAATCTTGGAAAGGCTTCTTAAGTAACCACACAGGACGGCATCTTTTTATGATAATACACGCACGTCTCGCTCGCTCAGTAGCTCGCGGCGGACTGACAAGCCGTTGTATTGTGTTTGCCGTTTTGTATTGTCTTTAAGAGCTGCATTTTTCGAGACGAATGCTCTGTCTAGATTATTCTTAATGTCTTTGGTTATGATGACCACCGAACTACCTATTCCTTTCATATGCTCTATACTAAGCTATAAGTGAACTGGTTATGCTAGAAAAATTGGGACAGGACATGTCCCGCCTGCACTGGCGAGACATGTCTAAAAATACATATGGTAGACAGGGGCACATTGTACATTGTAAAGACAAAATACGGGACCGTTAGTAACGCTACACGCTACACTCCGTGTAAACACAGTCGATCTGTGTGCTATAAGCTGAGCCGAGGGCCTTTTGATGCCCACTCACCCAATCATATTGTTTTCTGTGAACTAGGTATCATAATAGGTAGGTAGGTGTTATAAGAACTAGTAATAAGTTCATTTTAGTATAGATCTAGATTAGTCCTATGATAGAAAACTTCTTACCTATGTATCCTACTTTTTTAGATTTATCTCATACTTACCTACGTGATTGTTCTGTAGTAATTTGTTACTTGGATTGTTTTTTCTAAAGTGGGTTTCAATAAATGTATTTTCTTTCTTCTTTCTTTCTATCTGTGAGTTACTTTATGTCAAACAATTACATAATCATAATGATAAAAATACGATAAATAAACTAGCGGACCCGCCTTCGCTAATCGCACGCCATAGACCTTTCTCTTGAATCACTCTATCTATTAAAAATACCGCATCAAAATCCGTTGCGTAGTTTTGGAAGGATCTGGCAACAAACTTGGCTTTTTGATGATCCCTCTCTAGATAGACTTTAGGTATAGATATTATTATATAGATCTCGAAACCACTCCAGAGCCAACGAGGTCGTCCAACAAGGTGGACATTCTAATACCTAATTGATGACAAAAACACGATACGATTTCTACTCCTCCACTTAAAAAAAATGCTTTAATTAAGATAGGTAGGTTAGGTACGTAAATAGCGTAATTATTACCTACAACACGTAAAATGTGAAACGCGCTAGATGTGACAAGACGTGATTAAAATACGAAATTCTAACCTAATTTAGCTTACTTTTGTTGATTTCTAAAAAGAAAGCTCTAAAGATACGTTAATAAATACTTACCTCAAACGTAGATCTTATCATTGTATGTGTACCAATAAACTCTTTTTAAAAATAATTACTTACCAACCAGCAAAGTAGTCTTATAACTAAAGCTTCCTCTAAAAAGCTGTGGAAACGACAAATAAATTCAAATATGGTCCGATTTTTTTGGCGAGTTTGCGCAGGATCTTCACGATCTAATCCCACCATACCCTTTCTACCACCGGACTTACAGACGTACGGCAACGTACCACCCATATCTGGTCGACATTCCACCATGCCGAACCAAACGCTTCTCTTCTTCATTTTTTATAAGCACAAGCAAAGAATGGAACTCGTTGCCAGCTTCTGTTTTTCCGGTACGTTACAATATGGGGGTCTTCAAGTCTAGAGTGAACAGGTTCTTTCTAGACCAGCGTGCTCCATCATCGACCACACCAACACTTCCCATCAGGTGAGGTAGTGGTCAAACGTTGGTCTATAACCAATAAAAAAAAAAAAAAGATTTCAAAAATGATTTCACCAATAAGATGCTACAATATCTCTGAGTGATTTAATAGGCTATATTTATTACTGGCGACCCCCTCAACAAAAAAAAGTATGAAGTAAGTAAGTTCGTATGAGTCAGTGGTTAGCTACCTTAATTTTTAAAAGAGTTCATTGGTTTATACATGATTCTTTTAAAACCATTAGTCAGTTCTCCTTTGACTTACCATACATTGGTTGTTTCCTCCTGGCCCTCATAAACTAGTCCCAAATTCTGCAATTTTGCCATCTGCAAATTGTAACATAATAATAGTCATAATAGTCATTTATTGATAAAAGATATTATAAGTCAAATTACATTGGTAGGTATTTCCTAAAATAAAACGATTGCTACAGCAAAGTAACTCCACACTACTTTGTCAACAAGTGATATTGTCTGATCAATGTTATAAATAAAATAAAATACATAAATAAATAATGCTGGAAAATCCACCCAACATGGATCTAGCCCCAAGCTAAGCAGAGCTTGTGTTATGGGTATTAGATGACTGATATTCTTAAAAATACATAGTAAGATATTTTTTAGTAAACATAGAACACCCGGAATAAGTAATTGAAGATCGTACAAACATTTTTCCCAAGGAATCGAACGCCGCCGCGCCACATCGGTCGTCGTCCAATGTTTGGTTCATACACCTCAATCGCGTGTCGACAGCATTTCTAGACGTATCAACACGTAACAATGTTACGCATCGCGTAGAAAGTGAAAACGTACCTCCTTTTTAACAACGGCGTTAATATGATAACGGTACTCTATGTAGGTACCTACTTACTCCATCTTCTTCGGAACAAATAACGGGTTTGAAGTCAGACGTCAGACATGGTGTGTGTCTTAGAATAACAACACGAAGAAACGAAGTACGCGCACGCAAATTGTGATCATTTCTATTCAATCAATCAATCAATCAATACATTTATTGCTGTCATATGGTACATTATGTAGTTGTTACAGAATAAGTAGTATCACACATGAACCCTGTTATTAGGGTATTGCAACATGGAGAAAGGCCGATGTTTATGCATTAGGTATTCATATTAAAAAAATAGATAGATAGGTAAGTAGTGAGACTAGTTAGTCTCATTTGGGACAGCGGCTCGCCATTCATCAATGTGAAGTCATCGTGCGCACGTCTCTCACAATAAAATTATAATATAAAAATAATGTAGGATTAGAAACTGTGTTGACATTGATTACATTAAATACTTAAAAACACCCATATAAAACATCGCTTTATTCCATCCAGTCCTACCAGTAGTTCGATAGTCGAACTGTTTGGATGTTTTTTTTCCAAATTGTTATACTGACGGATCGAACTATTTGGTAACATGGATTTTATTCCAAATAGAACTACTAACCTCCGAAGTACAGTCAGTACAGTCTTGATTGAAACAAATACAAAATTTCTGGCGCTTCGGCGGCCGCTGCTGCGGCACGCTCGCTACGCTCGCTCGCCTCGCGCGTAGTTTTTGACTAACCTAACATAAGGGAAGGCTTTCGATCTTAGCCTCAAGGTAGCAACCCGCGAGTGATACCATTGGTATTGCAAGCGTCCATAGGCTGCGGTAACCGTTTACCATCTTGTGGGCCGTACGCTTGGTTGCTACTTCAGTTGTATAAAAAAAAACCTGTTAGTAGGCTACTACTCGTAGGCTACACTGAAAACCAGCGCTACAGACGCATTAAGTCTGCAGCACATGCTGAGTGGCTGCCTTTTTTTCGTCACAATAGTTTAGTTTTATTTTGTATTGTTATTTTTAAGTTTATGTTTATTGTGTGGCGTTGAACACATTCTATTATATTCTAAAATTTCAAACATCTATTCAATTATTGAACCGTGTATAAATAATACAATAGTGTACACACTATGAATGAGCACGGGTGGTCTAATGAGCACTGGTGGTCTAATGAGCACTGGTGGTCTAGTGGTAGTGACCCCGCCTTCCAATCCTAAGGTCGTGGGTTCAAACCCAGTCGTGCACCTATGGATTTTTCTGTTTCGAAAAATTTATGTGCGCAATGCCAGTGCTCTCATACGGTGAAGGAAAACATCGTGAGGAAACCGGCATGTCCAAGAACTAAAAATTCGAAAGACATGTGCCATCCACCAATCCGCATTGGGTCCGCGTGGTGGATTAAGACCTAATCACTCTCGCCTGAGAGTAGGCCAGTGTCTCAGTGTCAGTGGCCCAACAGTGGGAACATTAGAAGGCTGTCGTGATGTACACACTAGGATCTAATTAGGGCTAACTAGCCTTAAGATCACATCGCACTAATCACACTTAACACATCATCACATAATCACACTCCACACTTATCACACTAAAACTGCAAAAGTTTGGATGTTTCCTCCATAACTCGACAACCACTGAACCGATTTGGCTGAAATTTAAAACATAAATAGATAATGACTGGGAATAAGACATAGGCTAGTAATAAAATAAAACTATTGTGTCTAGAATCCTGGTATTAAACCTGTTAAATCTGCATCTAACAGGCTGCCGGAAACGATTAAAATGACGCAATATTTAATTCTTCAAAATTAGATTGCGTAAGTGGCTCCTTTAAAACTCGTCTACTCAATAGATGAGCTTTTCTAGTTTCTAATTATTTAGATAAAAACTATTTTTACGTAACATTAACATAGCTAAGCACTAAATTGACAGCTGGACGAAATAGTTTATGATTGGCAGTCCATAGTTATTTGTCCCATCAAAAAAACTGTTGTATCTCTAGGATTTCCTGTTAGATAAGATCCTGATTCTAAGTTCTATTTGGGACGCTTCCGTCTGGTAGAGATTTGAATTAGTTGAGCTATCTATAGATCGTTTGTAACGGTCTTTAGATGGCTCAACGGTTTCATATGTATTTTGTATATTTTGTAGGTAGGTAGTGTAATTATGTACTTACATTTTTTTTTTAAAGTTGTTAGGCCATGACAGAGGCCTTCGGGCGGCCTAGGAACTCTGTCACCAGAGTTGGCCACTGACTCGTATGAACGAACGAACGAACGAACATATTTTAATTTATTAATACAGTTCTAGCTAAACGTTTGACGTTTCATTCAGTTCCAAACTGTAGTCCAGCCCCCATACCATGAACTCAAAAAGCGATTCAAATTAGGACCTAAACTAAATTGTCAAAAAAAATTGTACCGTGAAATTAATAATTATTGAATTCATGATACAAAATTTTTTGACAATGAGTTTAGGTCCTAATTTGAATCGCTCTAAGAGTTCATGGTAGGGGGGCAGTTTTGGTTTACCCAAAAAGCTATAATAGACGGTAACTCATAGTATAACAGAAACGGGTACAATGGTACCTACTATAAAACCCAGTCTCAAAAATGTATCTACAGATCATGCAAAAATTAGTACCGTAGTTGGAATCGAAGCCGCAACCCCTCGCTAACCGGGCTCTCGCCGACCGCGCCACTAGGTCGTCATTCGTCATCATAATCTGTTGGAAGTAGGTCATGTATACAATTTGCCTTTCATTCATGTCGATCAATAAGTCATGCAGAATAATCAAGTCTTCTTTGCATGATTGCTAGCTGGCCTTAATGTTTGGAAAACAGCAAAAACTGAGGACATTGAGGACGCGGATATAGATAGATAAATCATTTATTTGTATCTTCAAACACACATACATTTTAAAGTTCAAAAAGGCAAACCATACAGTTTCTTAACACTAACAAAGGACTTTTAAGAGTAGTAGAGTTCTCTGTGATAGAGCTCGTCGATACCTCTGGTATTGCAAGCGTCCATAGGCTGCGGTAACCGCTTACCATCTTGTGGGCCGTACGCTTGGTTGCCACTTCAGTTGTATAAAAAAAAAAAAAAAAAAAACATAAATCAGGTAGGAATGTATTTGCCCTAAACATTGACCTCGTAAAAACAAGCTAGGAACCTACCTATGTATGTACCTAGGTATTTAAAACTAAAAGCACGTGTGTGTAGCAGTTGACAAATAGGTTATAGCTCAGCGATAATATTGCTCAAGGAGCAAACACTGGTTTTCAGCTATCACCTACGAGATGACGAGACGAGAGAGAACCGCATTTTTCAAATTCCAACTTGATAAATTTAATCACAAGGCTCATTTTCCGCGCCCCAGCCTAGAAGAATCTGGCATCAAAGGAGTTGTTTCTCGATGTATGGAGCCGGGCCTAGGTCCTTTGTAGGGGTCTAGATATTTAGATATTCAATAAAGAAACCATTTTAAGCTGTTTATTTAATTTATTTTAGCTTCTTTTACAATCTTATGTCAGTTTATCTTTGTGAAGAAGTGCAACACAATGCAAAACAACATGGCGGGTTTAACGAACAACTGGGTTATTAGGTACTGTCAAAGTCAAGATGCGTCATGATCATTGGCTAATAGCTGTCATGGCGGACCTCCAGTGTTCCCGTTTTAGGAAACTCAACACAACAAACATTTTTATATAGAACTTTGTTTGTCTACATAAAAATAAAATTGTATTATAATGTTAGTTTTATACTTTTTTCCAATTTCTCTATGGTGTTACTAAGACCTAGGCCACTATGAAATTGGTTCTTTGGCAGATAGTTCCTAGCTTTTTTTCCGATGATCCCGTAACATCATAAAGCTTCAGTGTGGTGCCAATAGACATAGACACATTTTTATTTGCTATTAAGACACACACATACAGTTTAAACAAAATGAAAGAAGAAAATCAGTAGTACTCGTAACAGCAACGTCATGTGCCTTGTCTGCCACAACAGTAAAAAGGCGTCGACTCAGCACTTTGCTTGCCATTTGCCACGTGTTATTGTTCTACGCCTTGCCATTACATTATAGAATTCACAATAACTTTTATTTTTGTGCATGATGTGGTCACCTCTAATTGAGAGAGCACCTGACCTGAGTACCTCTGTCATTTAAAAATTTGTATGCCGTGTATCTTTCGCTGGTGTTCCATAATAATAATAAATAAATAAATAAATAAATTACAAAGAAGCTAGGCGCTGATATTCTGTCGATACCTTTACCAATCGAATTAGGTGAGGCTCATGTTAATAAACAAGTAGCTGAGTATGTAAATATGTAAAGTATGTCAATAGTTATGTAAGTTCCTAACTAATCAATGCTTTTTTATTAAATCAAGTTTATATTTATATAAACAAGGATGTATGCTTATAAATTACCATCTTAGTCTCAATGACCACATTTCTACGACCTCGATTGACGGGGGTTTAGACCGGTTCGATTTCGCAATCGGGACCAATAGTATGTTGCATGCAACATAATCAAAATAATAATAAAAGGCATGCAAAATACAGACTAACAACTCATCTTAATTCAAGATTACATTTTTGAATAATCAAATCTAAATTCTTCTAGATTGGGGCGCGTGGAACTGGCGTAAATTCACCTAGCTTTAAAACGTTTCAAAATGATCCTTGTGATATAATTGAATAAAGATATTTTTAACTTATTTACTTTACTTAATAAAAAAAACTAAAAAGAACCAATTTCATAGTGGCCTGGGTCTTAGTAGCACCATAGAGAAATTGGAAAAAAATATAAAACTAACATTATAATACAATTTTATTTTTATGTATACAAACAAAGTTCTATATGAAAAATGTTTGTTGTGTTGAGTTTCCTAAAACGGGAACACTGGAGGTCCGCCATGACAGCTATTAGCCAATGATCGTGACGCATCTTGACTTTGACAGTACCTAATAACGCAGTTGTTCGTTAAACCCGCCATGTTGTTTTGCATTGTGTTGCACTCCTTCACAAAGATAAACTTACATAAGATTGTGAAAGAAGCTAAAATAAATTAAATAAACAGCTTAAAATGATTTCTTTATTGAATATCTAAATATCTAGACCCCCACAAAGGACCTAGGCCCGGCTCCATACATCGAGAAACAACTCCTTTTCATACAAAAGATTTCAACGCGCGCTTTGCCCTACGAGTTTTCCTATGTTATTATCAATTAGTCAATCATTTATTATTTGCTATAATAAATGATTTAGAAAAGTACCACCTATTTCTACCATTTTAGTCATGCAAAAAAGTACAGTACCTAACAAAACACACGAAGTACAGTAACAAATGTGTACAAACTACAAAAAATTAAGTAATTAAATAAGTAAGAGAATGAAATGTCAAAGAATTAAATAATCGTTTTTTAACCGAAACATTTTATTTAGTTTGAAGTCGGCTATTATTTAAAAAAAAAAAAATATTTATACGAAAATTAATAACATAAAGTTGGTCTCATACATAATTGGTGAAGAACAGATTTGGATAATTTTGGTCTTGAAATGTTTGTAGAATTAAAAACAGTGTGTGTTTTTATCTTATAATGGATTTCCGCAAAGTAACGCCTGAATCTAACAATTATGTTTGTAGGAGTCCTGGGAAGGCATAAACGCTGAGAAAATATGGAAAAAAACGCGTGTGAAACCGCGCGGGTCAGCTTGTACCTAATAAAAATCAGTAAATTGCTTACTTTAAAAAGTTTGTGCTAGCCAGGTCTTTGTTGCCAGAACTACTGTATCAAAGATTTCATGTATATAGTCAAAGTACTGTATTTACTTTTAGTAACAGACCTAAAACCTAGTGAGTCTGTGGTAGAGAACCTAGATAGTACTTAGCAGCCATCTAAGATGTCGATAGCTAAGTACTAGGTACGATTACTAAATATTACTCATGTTTAGTGTGTCAACCGGTTTCCTAGCGCCAAAGTACTTTCACATACCTGCGCATGCGCAGAACTAAGTTCGTATGAGTCAGTGGCCAACTCTGGTGACAGAGTTTCTAGGCCGCCCGAAGGCCTAACAACTTTGATAAAGCCGGGACCGGCTGGTTAACTTGCCTTCCGAAGCACGGAAGCGCTTAGTTGAAATTGCCACTGGCGGTCACCCATCCAAATGATGAGTACGCGGAACAGTGCTTAACTTCGTTGATCTGTTAGGAACAACTTAGCCAGCTACGTCACTAGCGCTCCTGATATTAGTACTGGTGTACATGCATTTTCCATAAACCCATTTGTACTAGGTAATCTTGGACTAGAAAAAACTGAATGTAGGAACGTACGGTAAAAAAAGACCTAACAACATCGTGTCGGGGTGATAAGCGCAGTGCAGTGCCACGCAGAACTTAAGCATTTTAAGCTTTGGGTGGCACTCCATCTGTTTTGGTTAGGCGTGGTGCTTAACACCGGGTAGGCGTCTTGATCGATTGTCACTTGCTGAAATAAAATAAAAAAAATGTCCTGCAGCAGGATCGAACCCGCAACCTCTCGCTTCTCAGCTGCCCCACCGCGCCGCCGAGGTTGTCATTTGTGGTGTTTCTCATGGTCCCATTATTTTGTCCCATTTCTCTGTTGTTATAACATTTACCTGTACATAAACTTAATTTTTTAGGTAGAACGTTCGGGCGTCCGTTCAAGAAGATGATAGCGGGTTTGATTCCCGTGATCTTCCAGCTGGGCGCGGCGTCTACGTGGGCGGTGCTGGCCGCTCTGGTCGGAGTCAAGACCTTAGCGGTGGCGCTGTTCATACTGAAGCTGTTGCTACTGGCTGGGGCTGTGAAGGTAAATTACTCACTCTCATCACAGACTCACTACTAACTCTTTCACTCATTCCCTAACTCGCTCACTCAATCACTCATCGTTCACTCATTCATCGCTCACTTACTTACTCACTCATTTACTCATTAGCTGGGGTAGTGGGGATTGTCTTTGGCTATTTTGTCAGAACCAAAGATTATAATTGGTCAGAACAACATGGGTCAAGGAACATATCTATCCTTACATGGGTCCTCCCAATTTAATTATTTAACTCGTGTTATTGTAAATTTTATTGCGTAAAGGTGGCAGTTTATTTAGTCTAACATTTTGTTTAGCACAATCGTAAATGTATGATTAACTTACTGCATGCGCTCTGATTTTGACTTGTTTAAATTGTGATTATGTACCTAAATGTTTGTAAGCCTGTTAGGTTAGACTAGAGATACTTAAATATTTTAGAATAAGATCCATTTTATGTAATACCTAGTTCTACAAACAATAAATTTATCTTATCTTATCTTATCTTATCTAAATATTTTAAATAGAAGGGTAATGTTGGTTTGTAATTTAGTCAAAGACTTTCCTAAGGAAATTTTGAATGAAACGCCGCCATTTCTTTCAAATGTTGTTTATTTACGTTGCCATGCGACAAACAAATTAATTTAAACATACTTGACACTGGCAAAATTGTGGCAAACATGCCACAGAGTTCATAAATGAAGAAGAAGAGGAACTGGGTTAGCGTCATAATCCCCTTTGAAGATCCCCTTTTGAAGATTTTTACTCGCTCACTTGCTCACTTATCTACTGACTGGTGATGTCAGGTTTAATGGAATATAATAGAAATAATTTATTTTGCGCCACACTTAAATCATAAAATAACAAAACAAAAAAATGTTACTATGTACCTATGTGATATAAACTTTGACTATTGGCTATAAACATATGAAAAAAATTACCTACCTTTTTATCACGGGGGATTTCCGAACCAAGCCAATAAATAAGATAAATCACTCACTCAAACATTTCTTCCAGAGCGTTTAGCACGAAAAACTCGTTCAGAGAGAAATAAGCACTACGTTTAAACTCTTTTGACAATCGCGAATAAACGTATCGTCCAGCTGACAATTTGTATAGGATTTCTTTTGAAAAAAAAAAGATGGCGGAAAACACGAAAGACGTATATTTTTAAACTTTAACCTATGAAAACATATTATTAACGTAAGAAAAGGCAGGCTAGAGTTCTGAGACCATACCGGTCTCAGAACTCTAGCCTGCCCATTGGGAGAAAAAAAAAAAAAAAAAATAATGCTGGACAATCCACACAGCATCATCTAGCCCAAGGTAAGCTGCTGTTAAACAGAGCTGTATTATGGGTACTAGATGACTGATATATATTTAATACAATACAATACATAGATAGATACGTACTTATATTTTTATTATACATAGAAAACACCCAGAACACCCGGAACAAATATTTGCAGATCCTACAAACATTTGTCCCAAGGCGGGAATCGAACCCGCAACCTCTGCGTCGCAGGCGGACCTTCGCCCACCGCGCCACATTGGTCGTCAAATAATAGGATGGAGAATAGGAGGAAGAGTAGTAGAGTTCTCTGTGATAGAGCTCGTCTGGGGAAGGACTACCACCATACCTATTTCTGCCGCAAAGCAGTAATGCTCGCATTGCTGTGTTCCGGTGTGAAGGGTATGGTTTCCGGTGAAATTACTGGCACATGAGGCTTTCGATCTTAGCCTCAAGGTGGCAACCCGCAAGTGATATCTCTGGTATTGCAAGCGTCCATAGGCTGCGGTAACCGCTTACCATCTTGTGGGCCGTACGCTTGGTTGCCACTTCAGTTGTATAAAAAAAAAAAAAAAAAAAAAGGATTTCTTCTATTGCGCTTTAAGAAATACCAAAATTCCATACAAATTGACAGCTGAACGATTCGTTTACGTTTACGATTGTCATTGTCATTTTGTTGGTACTCCTCAAGTCGTATTTTACAAAATTTGTAGACAGACGAAAGCTATTTTGCCAGACTCGAGCAGACGCTAGCTCGCTTCGCTCGCTCGGTCAACTAACTTGTAGCAACGATTACGTTACGATTAACGTTCTAAATGATAGGTTCATGCCAGAGCGACCGTAAAGTGCGATTTACAACCAAATGAATTCAGTGCTGACTTTGAGAACTGACTTTCTGTGTTTACAAAGGTTCAGTACGCGAAAATTTGAAGTCAATAAGTATAGTTCGCACAGCGGATCTAGGCTTCCGTGAAGTTAGCCGTTTGTGATGCGCAAAGACAATTTAGCTTGAAAAAGCTCCATTGCGCATCGAAACGGCTAATTTCACGACGGCCGAGATCCGTTGTGAGAACTATACCTACTGTACTGACCCGCCAACACTTACATTAGGTCAGTAGCGAGTCAGCACTGACTTTGCTCGAATTTGGAGTCAGCACTGACTTTGCTACTGACTCAATGTAAATCATAACAGTTAATGGTATCGTATAAAGTTTTAATCATCAGCAATTCTCAAAATGACGAATTTGACCAGTGAAAGTTGACTTTCTTCGTGCGAGTGCGATGACATAACGTTTGTGGTATGTGTGAGCGAGACAGGTGGGTAAAGCTTAACCCGGTTTTTAATAGCGAAAGGGTTTTCCTAACAATCCCAATTATTTAGAGTAAACAAAAGTAGTAGAGTTCTTTGTGATAGAGCTCGTCCGGGGAAGGACTACCACCATATCTATTTCTGCCGCCAAGCAGTAATGTTTGCATTGCTGTGTTCCGGTCCGAAGGGAGCCGGTGAAACTACAGGCACATGAGACTTTCGATCTACGTCTCAGGGTGGCAACCCGTGAGTGATACCTCTGGTGTTGCAAGCGCCCATCTTGTGGGCCGTACGCTTGGTTGCCACTTTAGTTGTGTAAAAAAAATACTGCTGTAAATTTTTGTACTCTTGAAAACAAGGGTTCAATTTAGCGCAAGGTTGTTATAAAATGTCATATTGCGTTCAAGAGGTTTAAACTCAGTGAGCTATCGCGTAACACGCTAAAGTCAGTGGCGAACTCGGGTGACGGAATTTATAGGCCGCCTGATGACCTCCGTCATGGCTTAGCAACTTTGAAAAAGCCGGGACGTGCCCTCCGAAGCACAGAACCGCTCAGATTTAAATTGCCACTGGCGGTCACCCATCAAAATGACTACGCGGGTCAGTGAATTTCGTTGATTTTTTATGAACAACTTAGCCAGCTACGTCAGAGATTCAAAAGGTGTGCCATCCACTAATCCACATAAAGTGGAACTACAACCAATAACTCTCGTTTGAGAGAGACCAGTGACCCAGGGGAACAAATGAAGATAACACAACCTTAACTTCCAGCTAGGCGCGCTCTTCGGGCAGAAGGGCCACCAGTCCCACGGCTGGAAACCACCTTCCCACGGCTGGGAACCACCACATCAGAAGGAGATACATCTACATATCCATAACGGACAACCTGGAGTGACTGGGCACGACGAACATACTGCATACAGTAAGAAATCATTACCTAGTTACTGATTTTAAACTCTTACCTACTATTCAAATAATTAAGAACTTCGTAACTAGAGTTAGCAGCGCTTATCACGAAAAACTAGTTTGACAATCGTAATGTAAACGTATCGTCCAGCTGTCAATTTAGATAGGATTCTAGATTCATGTCTGTGAGCGCCTCTTTAGTGCGTTAAATGAACTATCGAAATTCCATAGGACGATACGTTTACATTTTCGTGCACCTAGTAATCATATAACATTTGCACTCTCTTGTAATTATAGTAATAAAATCTCTAAAGTGACAATCGTAAACGTAATCAAACTTATCTGTCAATTTTGGTAGTTCAGTTTACATATTACAGAGGCGCTTTTATAACACCTAGTTTTACGTGATTCGCTCTGAAAATACGAACTCTTGTTAACCTATAATCAAGTGTATGTCGCCATCTATCGGAAATAAGTCTAAGTTAACAAGACAGCTAGTGCCATCTGTTGTCAAGTAGTAGGACTAAAGTAAAGTTTACAGTTCTAAATATGAAATAGAGATGTCGCTAAATTATATTTTTTTATCCAGGTGGATGGAGCAGAAACGGTGCTGCTACAAACACTGTAGACACGAAAAAAATGAATGTAGTCATTGAGCCTTATTCAGACGGGCCACAGACTATAAGTACACCTTATGGTAACTATGTTAAAGTCCAATCTGCCTTGCCTGCACCAATTGTTCTGAAACGCAAATAATCTCAATTTATACTATGCCATTTCCTTTCTAAATACTAAGAAATACATAGAACTTTTTGTAGATATTGTAGCTAATAAGTAACTATTTATTTTAAATGTAAGCTGATAATGTGGTTGTTACAGAGTATTGTTTTTGTAGGTACCGCCTAGTGGAACTAGAGATTGTTACCGATTAAAATACATATTAGACTCTATAGTCTAATATGTATATAATATGTATAAAACCTATGTTTTAGATGTGGTGTGTTTATTTAAACGCACATCTTTTTGTTTTATTTTTATCTCAATATTCATCATGTTTGGGTAAATGTCATACATAAGCTAAATTCCGTTTAGCCAAACCTAGTGTAAATATTAGTTTTTTTGTTCTGTATTATTAAAAACTACTTGAAACTTACTCGAATTGTGAAATAGGTCCATCATAAATAAAGCTGCAAACCATTTGAGTGTGTGGTGTTTTTTTATGTTTTTCTGCTGTTAAATAAAAACAAATACTTAAAAAAACTTTTTTATTTTCTTTTACATTTGTTTACATTTTAGCAGACCCTAGGTACATATATCTTTCTAGCTCATTTTGAAATACCTCTATAATAATACAGAAATCAGAGCGAGATGACAGACGCTGGTCAACCGTTTGGTGATACAACCGCCTTAACGTAGGCTAGCGTAGCAAGGTTGGCGTAACAAGAGCAGCCACACTAGCTACCAATCTAACGAAAGGACGTTAGTTAAGGGTCCTACCTAACCAGGCATCTATGTAGTAATTAAATATTTATATATGACGGACAATTTTAAACACCGCCATCTAACTGGAGCGCTGGAGACTTGGCTCCAGCGCTCGACGAAGCAACACGTCTGCCGGAGAACAATTCGATGGTCCTGCTGATGTCCCGTGGAGGGATGAAACACGTGTCGATATTTTTCTTTTGAGGTTAACTGTATTAACTGTGTGATCTCATTAGTTAATAGGTTAGGCGGAGTAGTACCTACTAGAGATTTTTCGTCTGTTTTTATCTTGTAATAATAATTGTAATGGATTTCCGCAAAGTAACGCCTCAACCTATCAATTAACCCCAAACTTAGCAAAGCTATAGGAACCAGCTTACTATACATTACAATAAACATATTTTTTTGTACTAACTTCATACCTACACCTACTTACTCAAGATAAATAACGATGAATGATATATGAGACCTGACAAACCTGGAATAGTATAAATATTATTACCTTTTTCCTAATTAAGTAGAAACTTACGACGTGAGCAAAGCCGAAGGCAGAAGCTGGATAATATATTTAAATGTACCTACAGATATTTTTGACCTCTGCAGTTTTAATACCCGTACAAGTCCTTGGACAGTCAGACAGCAATATTCGAAAATGACGTCACTCTAAAACAATTCTATCGTTCGATCCACCACAGAAAAATGTCAATGACGACGCCATTAAATATTTATCTATGAGCAATAAATATCTCAGAAACGACCTCAAATTCATGGTCATTTGAAGGTTTTTATTTAAATGTTAGGTTTTTAGATTTAATTTTACTGGCCTCAACTCAGTTAGTAATATTAGTCATATTGAATTTGTTTTTTTTTATACCTCCGAGTGTCTTAGTAAGTAAGTTCGTATGAATCAGTGGTCAATTCTGGTGACAGTCTTTAGGCCGCCCGAAGGCCTCTGTCATGGCCTAACAACTTTGATAAAGTGTCTAGTGGGTAGGTAATGTACCATTTACCACAATGGTACCATTGTAGGTCAGACTGTGCTTACGCACAAAATGGTTCAGGGCAACGCTGGTTTTCAGCTGGTTTACTACAAACTAATAATATAAAAGGTAAAGGTTTGGATATGTTTGTGGGAGTATCACGCCGGAACGGCTGAAAGGATCTTCATGAAATTTAGCACAGGCATAGATTACAGTCTGGAATAGCACATAGACTATTTTTATGGGATAAATAAATAAATAATGCTGGACACACCACACAGCATCATCTAGCCCCAAGGTAAGCTGCTGTTAAACAGAGCTGTGTTATGGGTACTAGATGACTAAATTCTTAATACAATACAATAGTACATAGATCAATATTTTTTATCTTTTATAGAAAATACCCACGGCACAAATATTTGCAGATCGTACAAACATTTGTTCCAAGGCAGGAATCGAACCCGCTACCTCCTGCGTCGCCGTACCACATCTGTCGTAAATACTTAATTAAGTAAATAAATAATGCTGGACAATCCACACAGCATCATCTAGCCCCAAGGTAAGCTGCTGTTAAACAGAGCTGTGTTATGGGTACTAGATGACTGATATATACTTAATACAATACAATACATAGAAAGATATTTTTTTATTATAAATAGAAATTACCCAGAACACTCGGGACAAATATTTGTAGATCGTACAAACATTTGACCCGAGGCGCTAATCGAACCCGCAACCTCCGCGTCACAGGCGGACCTGCGCCCGCTGCGCCACATCGGTCGTCTACTGATATACTTATACAATACAATACATAGAAATTAAATCTTTATTAAACAAAATAAAATAATACAAAGATAGATATTTAAATTGCAGTGTAACATAATAGTACGCGGCTAACACTTACATAATTCAAGGAACGTGCCATATTATTTAGATTCTGTTGGAACTGGCTGCCCTTGATAAAACAAGAATGTTATACCATGTGAGTGAAACGATGCTAACTGAATATATTAAATAGTCATCACCATGACAGCCTTCTAATGTCCCACTGTTGGAACACTACTCTCAAGCAAGAGTTGGTTCTCGGACCCACTGCGGATTGGTTGGCAATGTTTTTCGAATACTTAGTTCTTGGACATGACGGTTTCCTCACGATGTTTTCATTCACCGTATAAAGCACTGGCATTGCGCACATATGTTTTTCTAATAGAAATCCAATGGACGACCGGGTTCGAACCCACGACCTTAGGATCGAAAGGCGAGGTCACTGCCACTAGACCACTAGTGGACCTCAATCGTTGCGTTCTAACTAACTTGTTAATGTCTAGCTCAACGTTTCAACATTGCTATTCAACATGGGGTGAAAGAAACCATAAAAAAATACAAAATTAATTAATTCATTATTTTTATGTTAGTAAATGACAAAACAGTCAAGAAGGACATTGCAGTGTCACCCAAAGCTTTCATTTTAAAGTTCTGCATGGCACTGCACTGCGCTCAGCGCCCTGAGACGTAGTTTTTGAGTCTCTATCGCCCAGTAACTTCACTTGCTACAGTCCCTCAAAGCTAAACACAGTGCAGCTTGCACACTACTGCTTGGAGGTAGAATATCTGACACTGCGGTGGTACCCACCAAGACGGATTCTTGCTGAAGAGTCCTGCTTCACCGCTGCGTGTCTTGAGATCCATCGCTGGTAAAATGGGACTAAACGTAACCTCTATCAGGCTATGTCTGAAATGTGGTAAATACAGACAAAGCCAAGGAGAGGCTAGGTCAGTATCCCAGGTCAATCTTCAGGCTTCTTGATGGTCAAATGTCAATCTTCGGACTTGTTGTATGTCAAACTAAATTTTCGGTCTTGTTAAAGGTCAAACAACTTATGTTTGAGTCGAATCAGGTAAATTTTTGGACTTTTTGATGGACATATTATATCAATCTTCGGAATTGTTGTACTTCAAACTCCATTTTTTTGGTCTTGTTAAAGGTCAAACAACCTATGTTTGTGTCGAATCAGGTAAATTTTTGGACTTCTTAGAGCAGAGACGCTTCGCTCGCTCGGTCAACTGAAGGTATCTAATAGTTAAGTTAACAAAAACATCGCAATGTCGTCTTACGGTCAACGACTCTAGAGGTTAACCTAACATGCAAAAAGTAATGACTTAAGCAGTTAGTGATACATAAAACTTTACTTAAAATACCTATGTATATAGGTAATGTTTAATGTTGTACATGTTTTAAATGTTAAAAAGTGCATAGGTAGAGTTAACACAACATTTTTTAACAATCCACACAGCATCATCTAGCCCCAAGCTAAACAGAGCTTGTTTTATGGGTACTAGATGCCTGATATATGTCAAACGATTGGTATCACACTGAAGCTTTATGATGAAGAGGGATCATAAAAAAAACTAGGAACCCAGCCGATTTTGCCAGATTCTTCTAGGCTGGGGCGCGTGGAACTGACGTAAATTCACCTAGCTTTAAGACGTTTCAAAATGGTTATTTTTGTTTTTATAGTGTCGCACTCGCACTAGGGGAATACTAGGGGAATACAAAAAAAAAAACGAAAAAGTAAAGATTATAACATCCCAAAAATTATTTTGCCTTAAGCGGGATTTGAACCCGCAACCACCGCTTGATACGCGGGCGCTCTACCAATTGAGCTATCGAGACATATCTCGCTATCTATTCATTTGATATGATTTAATAAAGAGATTTTTGACTTACAGGAACTAAAAAAAATTAAAATTTTCATAGAAAAGACTTCAACGCGCTTTGACGTTAGGTTGTTGGCTTTGACGCAGAATAAAATAATGGCAAATCTGGCAAGTTATTCATAAGCTAAGCAACATTCAGCAAGGTTTGCATTCGAATAGGTGACAGCCAGTGACAATTAAGCTCTTCTGACTAGTTAATCTTGTCATTTTAAAATAAATGTTATGAAACCAAGTTTACCAACTTTATAACAGCTCTGTTTTAACAGCAGCTTACTTTGGGCTTGATGATTCTGTGTGGATTGTCCAGCATTATTTACTTATTATTTATTTTTATTTTTATTTATGTTCTTATGGCTATAACCTTGATACGGCTGAACCGATTTGGATAAACATGTCCAAGATCCACCGCTAGACAATAAAAAAGCGCATTCAAATCGGTTCACCCGTTTGAGCTACGGTGCTACAGACAGACACACACACTTATTAGCGGTTAAACTTATACAATCCTTTTGCTTCAAGGGATAAAAAACATGACGATATCAATAATAGGTAGGAAGGTAGGTACATTTATACATGTTTTAAAAAAACTTATAATACAGTCGTTATTTGAAGGTGACATGTGGGTTGGATTCAGTCAAAGACCTATTTTGTTTGTAAGATTAATGATAACTTATTTTGCAAGCAATCGTAATGTTTACTTGGGAGGACGAAGTGTTAGGTTTTGTTATTCGCACTTAATTATTTATGTAGGTCTAGGGATTGTTACATTCAGATAAATTTAATTTAAGTTTTGCAGAAGCAAGTTACAGAAATATGCATAACAGAAAATAGTGAAAATCCGGAAAAACTTTACTAAGTAAGCCACTCCTCGCTAGATGGCGTAATCAACGTTTAAACCAAAAACAGGAAATAAAAGTTACAGAAGTTTTAACATTTTTAGATTCTGCCAGAGACATAGCAACGTATGCAATCCGCTATGACGTCATTTAATAAAAACGTGGGATGCGTGTGAGTGAATAAATAACATTTTATTTGACAGACACAATAATATTTTCCACACAAGTTTACAACAGAAAGGTTTAGGTAGATGACAAATATCTATAATATAATATAATAATATAAATCGCGTGTCTTGCGTACTTGGGGTCAGTGTCTCGCCATAAAAGTTATAAAAGCTTCGGTACAAACTTTAAAATAAATATTTCGTATTCTGGTTCTAAATATCCGAATTAGCATTTTTAATGTCGGCCATTTTAACCTGGCATTTGGGTATAACAAGTTTCCTCAGACTTGTTCTTTTGTGTAGACCTAATTAAACTGGTTAAGTCGTTCCTATCTTAGCAACTATCCAAGGTTATGTGTTTTTCCATTCCGATGTATTTATTCTTAAAAATCAAATTTAATTTCTTGGAGCTAAATAAATTAAGTATAATGTGAATTACGAACTAGTAGCAGGTAGGTAGAGGTATAAAAGCGTGACAAGCACTAAAAAAAACTTTGTCTATGGTCTTATTAAAAGATTCAGAATTTTATAAAGATTCACGTGTTTTTGGTACAGAAATTATGTTAGGTTGCTTTATTAGTGTGCACTAAATGTATCTAAAAACATCATATTTTAGGTTAAAAAAGTAGGTACCAGTTCTCTTAGACAAATGCGAAAATCTTTGTGTATGTTTGTTACCACGTATCTCCGTGACGACTTAACCGATTGTGATGAAATTTGGAATGTAGATAGCATAAGACCTGGCAAAACACTGACAACTTTTTATCCCGTAAAAATAGTCTGTTTCTAGTTATGGGATAGCATAAAAACTGAAAAACCGTGGGTGGTGGTTACCATACCTATTTCTGCCGCCAAGTAGTAATGCTCGCATTGCTGTGTTCCGGTGTGAAGAGTATGGTTTCCGGTGAAATTACTGGCACATGAGGCTTTCGATCTTAGCCTCAAGGTGGCAACCCGCGGGTGATACCTCTGGTATTGCAAGCGTCCGCTTACAATCTTGTGGGCCGTACGCTTGGTTGCCACTTCAGTTGTATAAAAAAAAATGCTCGCCATAACGTATGAAGAAACTTCAAAAACCTCATCACTTATGATTTGTTTGATAGAGTAGCGTTCCAGTATTTGGGCGATTTATGCTCAACTAAGTTCGGATATCTTCGGCTTCTAAAATTAAAAGAAAACCGCTTTATCGCTGGTCTTAATTGTGAAATGAATGAGTGCACTTTTCTAGTTATCGAATGTATAATTTGTATAGTTCTCACGGCGGATCTCGGCCGTCGTGAAATTAGCCGTTTCGATGCGCAATGGAGCTTTTTCAAACTAAAGTGACTTTACTCAAAAAATCCTCTAGTAGAGAGAAAAAGTCCTCACGACGACGGTCATCTTACGGCTCTGCAACCAGAGTCCGGAGTCTTCAAGGAGTGAACAGGTTCTTTCTAGGCAAGCGTGCTCCATCATCGACCACACCACCACTTACCATCTGGTGAGGTGGTGGTCAAACGCTTGCCTATAACCAATGAAAAAGAAATAGATTTTTTTGTTCCTTTTAAATTAAATCAACAAATTACTTTTGTAAATGATGACCGAAATGAATCAGAAGTCTTGATGGAACGCAACACTTTTTTATTCCTACAGTAGACCCGGCGCGGTTCAAGACCAAAATTAGCCAAATCGTTCCAGCCGTTCTTGTGTTTTAGCAAGCCTAACGCACAGCATTTTTATATTTGATACTATCTGACACGCGCAGTTTCACTCGCGTTATTTTTCTCGCCGTTAACCTTTTCTGGACTCTTACAAACATTTCAAGACCAAAATTAGGCAAATTGGTCCAGCTGTTGTTGAGTTTTAGCGAGACTAACACACAGAAATTCATTTTTATTTAAAAGAATATGATCAACAAGTTAGCTCTACAAAGTTTAGTTATCATGAATTCGAAACTAGTTAGCTCCTGAGAAAATCAATTCACAATAATTCAAAAAAAATGTATTTAATTATCACAGCCCTCCTACATAGACAAAGACATTCGTCTTTTATACTCATTATTTTAATGAGTTTCTATGTTATAAGTAAGTAAGTTCGTATGAGTCAGTGGCCAATGTAATCCTTACTACTATGGTTTCTTTGTAACTAACTCGACCTACCCAGTATCTACGTTACAAAAAAACAGACCATACCTGTTCCATTTTATAAACTACATGATATAATCTGGTTCAAGCAATCACTACATAGTATAAAACAAAGTAGCTTTCTGTCCCTATGCATGCTTAGATCTTTAAAACTACGCAACGGATTTTGATGCGGTTTTTTTAATAGATAGAGTGATCCAAGAAAAAAGTTTATAGCACCATGCGAAGCCAATAATCCAGGGTGGTTCCTGTAGTGTTCAATAAATACTAGGCAGTAAGTAGATACTCACCGATCACTACAAACACGATACATAAATTATTTAATTGTGGAAAATTACACAATATAGGTTGGTGTGTGTTCATAGGCGTCACAAATAAGTAACCCCCCTAGTAGCTAAAGTTTACCTCAGCGAACAGTTTAAAGAAGTTCTTGCAATGAACTTGCAAAAACTATACCTACTGTGTCTGCCAAAAACCAAAAACTACTGAAGTGTCTACAAAAAAAAAATACCTTTCCTACTACCTTAACTTTACTAAAACGACGTAATGGTGTCGATTGTTTTATGCATTCTAAACTAAATTAACTAAAATAAATGCATCACATCTAAATATGGCTAAGGAGCCGATTCGATCCGACAAAAAAAAAATTCTAAAAGTTGGCCCCACGTGGTACGCTTTTAAAAAATCGAACAACATTGAACTATGACAAATTTGGCAAACACTCACCTAAAATTGCAACACAGCGATCAAATAATAAATGTAATGCTTCACACGTCCTAATAACACAGTCACTGGATCCAAACTGAATCTAATTGCTAATCTGTTGTCGATGAGACTAGTTGAACTATCAATTTCTGCCATGTCCTCGATAATAATATAAAACTGTTGAAAACAGGTTAATTTTATTCTACGATTTTTGAAGACGCGCGCTCCGTCTGCAGACGTTAGACCGTTGGCGGATTTAAAAAGAAAAAACGAGAGGATCAGTTGCTTATGGTATGTGACGGGTATTTTTGCGGTCCTTTTTGCAATAGGGTTCTGCGTTTCAAAAAATTCAAATATAGAATGGACCTTTACCCTCATATTCATAGAATAAACTCATTTGTCATTTTGGCGACTGGCTAGTATTTTCTTGAGTTGTAATTCTTGTCAATGAACAAAGACTATTGGCAGAATTGTGCCACGCCATTAGCTAACAGTTCGATTTTGAATAAGGTACTTGGCTATGTCTACTTATGGAGATAAGTTGTATTAAATTTACATTTAACTGCTACAAAGAGGCATTATGGAATCTAATATGCTTGTTTGATAAGTAAAAAATAAAACAACCAATATGGTAGGTAGTCACCAATCAAATCGATTGAATAACACATATTAAAGTAAAATTAATGATTAATCGATTCCCATTTTCAAATACAAAATGTTAGCTAATACAATGCAAATACGTTCTTACGCTATTGTCAGCCGTTTAACAATTCGCCCACGGATCTCCAAATCCCTTCTCCTGAATGTCAATGTTCAAGGTTGGAGCGACACTACAAATGTCAAACTTGTATAATATCATTATGAATACAAGAAATCAATATTCTAATAATAATGATACATTCAGATTTTGAACCATTCGCTTTGATTCTAAATACAAAAACGTGGTACTTATAGTTCGCACAGCGGATCTAGGCTTCCGTGAAGTTAGCCGTTTGTGATGCGCAAAGACAATTTAGTTTGAAAAAGCTCCATTGCGCATCGAAACAGCTAATTTCACGACGGTCGAGATCCGTTGTGAGAACTATACCTACCTACTTTCTTATGTTATTAATAATTATACTACTTTTAATATGTTATGTACGTACTTTTACAACAAATTGATTTTACTACAATAAAATTGGTTAGGTAGGTACCGTAAACTTACATGAAATGAAATATAAAATAATAAATAAATAATGCTGGACAATCCACACAGCATCATCTAGCTCCAAGGTAAGCTGCTGTTAAATAGAGCTGTATTATGGGTACTAGATGACTGATATATATTTATTACAATACAATACACAGATAGATATTTTTTATTATACATAGAAAACACCCAGAACACCCGGAACAAATATTTGCAGATCCTACAAACATTTGTCCCAAGGCGGGAATCGAACCCGCAACCTCCGCGTCGCAGGCGGACCTTCGCCCACCGCGCCACATTGGTCGTCAAATATATAAATAGTATTTATTTACCGAAAATAACAGAAAGTTAAAGATTTAAAGACACATAGTTAACAGTGGCTTAAAGTATGTTTATTAATAATGCCTATAAAAGTCTCAGATCACATTTCCTACCTTTAAAAGTACTGAGCGAACGTGCAGAATAAAATATTGTAAATAAGTTAGGCATGTGCACTGCGCAGAATATAAAAATTACTTAAAATAATATACTTATATAAATAAGTAGGTACCTATTATAATAATTTATACTTTATTCTGCACGTTATGCTCAACATTTTATAACTGCTAGTACTTTATTAGCTTGTTTTAATCTAAAGTTAAAAAAATCTGCGTCGGTTGCTCATATCGTGATTGTACTACCAGATTTATGAGACTTCTTTTTTTTAACTATCAGTTAGTAGGCAGTTAATACTTTGTAACACAGTCACGCACTTCTAACTACAACCCAGTTCAAAAGAGGTTGGTTTTCCTAAAAGTAAAAAATAATACTTTATGGTTTTGAACTTTAAAAAATCAATAGGTCTCCTGTTCTCCCCGTTCTCCTGCATTGTTTCATTGTCCCTATTGTTTTATTATACCGGTAGATATTTGTAAACCAGTAAGTATTTAATAAAAGAATAGCGTTATACAAATTGATATTAAAAATACCTACAAGCCTATATCTATACTTCTATACTAATATTATAAAGAGAGAAGTTTTGTATTTTGGAAAATATTCCTTATATAATGCGGTTTTCATCAATAGAGTGATTCAAGAGGAAGGTTTATTCGTATAGTTTTAGTACCTGTGCGAATCCGGGGTGGGTCGCTAGTAGTATATAAACCACGACTAATGGGTACAGATTATTTTGATCGCATTAAATCTTTTGAAGACTGATATGGCGCGGCGGGTGAAGGTCCGCCTGCGACGAGCGACGCGGAGGTTGCGGATTCGATTCCCGCTTCAGAACATGTACGATCTGCAAATATGTTTCGGATGTTCTGGGTATTTTCTTATATAAAAAAATATTTATCTATGTATTGTATTGTATTATGTATATCAGTCATCGTACCCATAACACAAGCTCTGCTTAGCTTGGGGCTAGATGATGCTGTGTGGATTGTCTAGCATTATTTATTTATTTATTTAAATCGCCCACGCATTGCGTTTGTCACCGAGAAAATGAGTCAGTCTATAGTAATTCATCTGTTACAGTGCCTCAAAGCTAAACACAGTGCAGTGCGTACTGCTTGGAGGCAGAATATCGGACACTGCGGTGCTACCCACCGAGACGGACTCTTGCTGATGAGTCCCAGTTATTCATGGATGAGTTATGTAATCGACTGATTTGGTTATTTGATACTCTGTGGCTGTTCGCAGGTAACTGTAGTTTAACCGGTTTCCCTCCAATTAACCAACAATTAATTCTCAGTCAATATAATTACTAACCTTGGTCTGAGGCTGTTGATGTTCCGTTATAATTATGACCTTGTTAATGCAATTGATATTGTAATCTAACCCTTCAACATAATAGCCTTTTTTTTTTATGTCAGCAAGTGACATGACAATCAAGGCGCCCACCTGATGTTAATCACCACGCCTGACTATTACAGATGCAGTGCCACCCAAAGCTTAATGTTTTCAAGTGTTTGCGTGGCACTGCACTGCGCTTATCACCCCGAGACATTGTTGTTAAGTCTCTTTCGCCCAGTAATTTCACTTGCTACAGTGCCCTTCAAAACAGTACCTAATGCTTGCACACTACTGCTTGGAGGTAGAATATCTGACACTGCGGTGGTACCCACCAAGACGAACTCTTGCTGAAGAGTCCTACCACCAGGCTACTCTCTAGTATTACTCTGTGTCTGATGTCAGAAAGAAATCGCTCTCTGCGATATGACCACCTTTTGTAGGACTACATATTATTTAGTATTGTTTACACATAAGTAACTTTTGTACTGCTTGTGTCCTCAATAAAGTGATATTTACTTTTTTTTTCTTGTTCCCACTGCTGGGACGAGCTGGGCCTACTTTCGAGCGAGTGATTGGCACATATCTTTCGTATTATTAGTTCTTGTTCTTGGACATGCTGGTTTTCTCACGATGTTTCTTATGCATTATCATTATTATGGAGCGCTCGTGACGTAGCTAGCTAAGTTGTTTTTAGCAAATCAACGAAGTTAAGCACTGTTCCGAGTCATCATTGGATGGGTGACCGCCAGTGGCAATTTCAACTGAGCGCTCCCGTGCTTCAGAGGGCACGTTAAGCAGTCGATCCCGGTTTTTTCAAAGTTGTTATGCGATGACAGAGGCCTTATCTCCATGTTGTCATACCCTTTTACAGGGTTCATATGTGATACTACCACCTATTATATAACAACTGTAAATGAACCAACCTTAAGAGAGCAATAAATGAATTGAGTATTGAGTATTGAGTCAAACGAGTTTTTCGTGCTAAGCACTCAGGTACCCACCGAGACGGACTCTTGCTAAACAGTCGACCATTTTGTATGTTAGGTTTAACGCCAGACCAGACTTAAAATTCAAAATGGTCGAAACTATCCGCCGGATACGATGAAATACCTCTAACTCCTTGCGTTTGGGGTTCCTTATTAATTTTTAAGAAAACCTGATAAAACTAGCAACCGGCCTCGTCTTCGCACGATAAACCTTTCTCTAGAATCGCTCTGTGTAAAAACCGCGCGTAGTTAAGATCTACGCGTACATACATACATACGAGTACATAGATACATACATACATACATACATACATACATAAATACGTACATACATACATACATACATACATACATAGAGACAGACATCATTTATACTAGGTATGTGGAGCACTGGTGGTCAAGTGGTAGTGACCCCGCCTTCCGATCCTAAGGTCGTGGGTTCTAATGAGACATCTCATGTGCCTGTAATTTCACCGGAAACCATACCCTTCGAACCGGAACACAGCAATACGAGCTACTGCTTGGCGGCAGAAATAGGTATGTAATTTAATATTAGTGTAATTTTAAACAATTATTACGACTATGTCTAACGATAAACAATTTATTAACAAAAAAACATAATATATACATAATTACATTACATTACGGTCTTTAGATGGCTCAACTGTTTCATATATATTTTGTATATTTTTATAAATAAATAATGCTGGACAATCCACACAGCATTATCTAGCCCCAAGCTAAGCTGCTGTTAAACAGAGCTGTATTATGGGTACTAGATGACTGATATATATTTAATACAATACAATACATAGATAGATATTTTTTATTATTTAAAGAAAATACCCAGAACACCCGGAAACAAAGCGGAAATCGAACCCGCAACCTCTGCGTCGCAGGCGGACCTGCGCCCGGTGCGCCACATCGATCGGGGTTTTGTAATGTAATGTAATTTTATTCATTGAAAAAATAAGGAACAAGACTTGACAGCGATCAGCACAACAGGTTCACGTGGAATAAATTGACAGCAGTGGGTTGATGCAAGCTGTCAGATGTTGATGTCATTTGTACAGAACCTCATCTACAGATACCGACTCGCACTTGGCCGAGTTTTTTGTCCGTTGTCTACAGCATTGGCATTTTAACTTTTAACGACCTCACAATATTTAGCTAAAACAAGACGAAGGGAATCACTAGAGGTTTTATTCATAAACGAACTTTTAACCTCTGTTAGATAATAGCACTAATATTTGCAAATAGCCTACTTTATTAATAAGGCTGGTTCATATTTGGCTCAACGTATCAGCATTGCCATTCAACGTGGCAATGCAGCCAGCCAGCATGATGGGAACGCTTCCGTCTGCTAGTGATTTGGATCAGTTGAGCTATCTATAGATAGTTTGTAACGGTCTTTAGATGGCTCAACTGTTTCATATGTATTTTGTATATTTGGTAATGTAATGTAATTATGTACATGTTTTATTTTGTTATTAAATACTTCTACCTTTACATTATTCTAAAAAAAAAAATATTTTATTTAAGCACTGGTGGTCTAGTGGTCGTGACCCCGCCTTCCGATCCTAAGGTCGTGGGTTTAGAATTCAGTTGTGCATCTATGGATTTTAGTATTTGAAAAAAATATGTGCGCAATGCCAGTGCTCTCATACGGTGAAGGAAAACATCACGACGAAACTCGGCATGTCCAACTAAAAATTCGAAAGACATGTACCATCCACCAATCCGCATTGGGTCCGCGTGGTAGATCAAGACCCAACCACTCTCGCTCAAGTGTAGGCCAGTGTCCCAGCAGTGGGAACATTAAAAGACTGTCATGCATGATGCCTATTTTCCTTTGCTGTATAAGAGCATTGGCATTGCGCACACACATTTTTCGAATATAAAAAACATTGGTGCATGAATACTAGTTGTACTTAGATTGGTAAGACCGCTCTGTGTGTGTGTGTTTACATGATAGTATGTATGTGCGCATGCGCCCACGTTGGTCTAAATGACCTAGACTCGTCTAACAAGTCAACTAACCTTTCTGTTAGAACTATGTTTGTATGTGTGAGTCTGTTGCTTATAAATAAGTAGTATGTAGGTAGTAGGTACTACTCTATCATAAGCATCTTCTTTATCCTGCGAAGGTTGCGGGTTCAATTCCCGCTTCGAAACATGTTTGTAAGATCAGCAAATATTTGTTCCGGGTGTTCTGGGTATTTTCTATGTATAATAAAAAAATATCTATCTATGTATTGCTAGTTTCTAATGAAAATGACTTCTAAAAGTATGAAGGTGTATGATAAAGAATTTAGGCTTGTATGAGATCAGCTGACGACTATCGTCGTATGCATAATGTATGAGACGCTAGGCAGGCTCGACCCGGATGTTATAGTGCAGGAGCTACAGAGGCAAAAGTTATAACATGAAAAAATATGAATGAAAAGACGAAAAACGGTAAGTAAACTAATCTATCCTTGCAGCAGCACATGTTTGCATGATTTGCAAATATTGGTTTCGAATCTGGAGTGTGCCTTTTTAAATTGATTTAATTATAAAAAAATAAAAATGTTTAACGTTTAAGATGTATTTTATTAACACCAAAATCAAAAAATCTAAATCAAAAATTATTTATTCAGTAGAATCACAAGGATCACTTTGAAACGTCTTACAAGCTAGGAAAATTTACACCAGTTCCAACGCGCCCATGCCGTAACAACACCGGCTGGGTTCCTATCGCTTTTTTGGCATGCCTTGCTATTGTTATGGCACCTGCAGTTCCCTTAAAACAAGCTTCGCTTAGTTCGGGGCTAGATTGCGCTGTGTATAAACAAAGTTTGTCATTATTTATTAAAAATAAATTTCGTAATTATCCCAATTAACGTAGGAAAAGAAAGGAAATGATTTTATTTTACTTTATTTGGGACAACAAACAGTTGATACATTTGAGACTTAGGTAATAAGTACAGAGTGCCTAACACGAAAAACTCGTTTGAAAATTGAAAATGTAAACATATCGATCAGCTGTCAATATGTTTCGGTTTTTTTTTTTTTTTTTTTTATACAACTGAAGTGGCAACCAAGCGTACGGCCCACAAGATGGTAAGCGGTTATCGCAGCCTATGGACGCTTGCAATACCAGAGGTATCACTCGCGGGTTGCCACCTTGAGGCTAAGATCGAAAGCCTCATGTGCCAGTAATTTCACCGGAAACCATACCCTTCACAACGGGACACAGCAATGCGAGCATTACTGCTTTGCGGCAGAAATAGGTATGGTGGTAGTCCTTCCCCGGACGAGCTCTATCACAGAGAACTCTACTACTCTTAAACTAAGGAGTTTTAGCAGAGTGCGTTATATGAACTACCAAAATTCATACAAATTGACAGCTGAACGATGCGTTTACGTTTACGGTTGTCAAACGAATTTTTCGTGCTAAGCACTCAGTAAATTAAAAAGTAAAAAACGCAAACGGGTGTTTGTCACGTACCGGTATATCGGTGAAGAGGTACCGACACTGTTTCGACCAACCCTGTCGATGTCCGTGAGGTCAACGCTGGTCTTAGCTGAAAATCAGCGCTGCAGCATGACAACATGCAGTAGCATATGCTAAGCTAAGGTCCCTTTCTCCACCACTCAACGCCTAACTATTTCTTACTTTATGTATAGATATTTATTTAATGTTAATGTAAAACTGTATATTATCTATTATTCATTATTCAATATATGTAATGTAACTGTATTTAGGTTTTTAGTATGATAGGATAGATAGTAGCTATAAGAAGGCATTTGGTATCCATATTTGTTTTTTTTATTCTCTGTTACTTTGTGGTGGTTGAATAAATAGTTTTCTTTCTTTCTTTCTTTCTTTCAACCCTGATGAAGACTCTCGAAATTGAGTAGAAACAGTGCCGGTACCTCTTCACCAATTAAAAAATATATAACATATATTCAATAATATCAAAAGAATCATTTTGAAACGTCTTAAAGCTAGGTGAATGTACGCCAGTTCCACGCGCCCAGCCTAGAAGAATCTGGCAACAAACTCGGCTGGGTTCCTAGCTTTTTTTTGATGATCCCTCTTCATCATAAAGCTTCAGTGTGGTGCCAATCGAACTAGGTGTGGCTCATGCCAGGCTGTACTTAAAGTAATTTTGTTAAATTAAGGGAGAGTAAACAATCCACTACGTTATGAATGATGAATGACGATTTTGCTTCGTATTAAATCTAATGGCTTCTAAACCAATTTAGGTAAAATTGAAATAGCAATGGCACAATGTTTAATATTGGGAAATATTTTTTAAGACAGTAAGCTTCATATAAACAATCTAATGTAACCAATTTAGGCGAAGCATGGCAATGGTACGCCTTTTAGCTTCAAACTAAGCAATGCAACGTTCCGTACAGAATCAACGACTGGCTCCTGCACTAGTCGCGTGTGGAACCTATAGATAGTTTTAGGTTAGTTTATAGTCCTGTGCTAACAGAAAAACTTGACGCCAGCGCCCACTGGTGATGTCATCGCGAGACTTTGTAACCAACGGTTTTAACTAACTGTTAGGTATTAAATAAATAAATAATGCTGGACAATCCACACAGCATCATCTAGCCTACAGAAATCTAAATTAAGTAGTTTTTTTTTTATACAACTGAAGTGGCAACCAAGCGTACGGCCCACATGATGGTAAGCGGTTACCGCAGCCTATGGACGCTTGCAATACCAGAGGTATCACTCGCGGGTTGCCACCTTGAGGCTAAGATCGAAAGCTTCATGTTCCAGTAATTTCACCGGAAACCATACTCTTCACACCGGAACACAGCAATGCAAGCATTACTGCATTACTGCTTGGCGGCAGAAATAGGTATGGTGGTAGTCCTTCCCCGGACTTCAGTAATTTTCAGTAATCTAGCCCAAAGATAAGCAGAGCTTGTGTTATGGGTAGGTACTAGGTACTAGATAACTAATACTTAATACAATACAATACACAGTTAAATATTTTTTCTTTTACTTACCTAATAGGTAAACAACCAGAACACCCGTAACAAATATTTGCAGATCGTCTACAAACATTTGTTCCAAGCCGGGAATCGGACCCGCAAGCGCGTAATGTGCTTATGTTTGGCACTGAGGCAAGTGAATTAAAATTACTGGGTGAATGATGAATAAAACTATGGTATTGAGGTTAAAGAGCGAAGTAACACGCAACAACTTATGGTTATGCGTGGCGCTTAACACTGGAGAGCTATTATAACTTTATTTTATACGATGACAAATATACAATTTTCTTGTCAAAATGACAAAACACTATAAGTATAGTTCGCACAGCGGATCTAGGTTTCCGTGAAGTTAGCCGTTTGTGATGCGCAAAGACAATTTAGTTTGAAAAACTTCCATTGCGCATCGAAACGGCTAATTTCACGACGGCCGAGATCCGTTGTGAGACCTATACATAAGTCTTATAGGGACAGAGGTAGGTACTGATAGCAAAGTTTCAAGTTTCAAGTTTCAAGTTTATTATAAAAATGTAACATTACAGAATAAATATCTAAGGCGTGACATTCATCTTAATTAATAATTACACACATCAAAAATAAAAATACAACATACAACACACAGCAAGACCATTTAAAAAAAAAAAAAGCAAAGATAACATAATACTAGTACTAATACTAACTAACAGGCTCCAAATTAACGTGATATAACATTCAAGGCAGTGCTTCGAATGATGACGACATCGTACCTACCTGAATAAATTCTTAGAAGGACTTATGGTGCGTAGTCATGGCGCAAGAACATCGGAACTGCCCCGCAAGCAGATCGTCTCGCGTCGTCGGTCGTCTCGTCGGCGTCGCAACGTGCGAACAAATTATTAGTAGGTAGGTAGAGGCATGGTAGAAGAAAACTAGATAAAGCACTCCGAGATATGAAGTCACGTGACTGACACAGCACTGGCCACTGCGTCATATCCGCCGTCGTTGTTTCTGTTATGCCAGTAATATGAAATCAAACTCCCCGAATCCCTTAAATTCTTTAAATTATCTTATCTTAATTATTACTCCGGGAGCATTCTAATGTTCCCACTGCTGGGACACTAGCCTATTCTTGAGCGGGAGTGATTTGGTCCACGTAACTCCAGCAAGAACCATGGATGGGCGCCTGAGATAAGCCATGCATGAGCCCGCGCTTGTGCTTCAACATGCGCATGTGTGCACAGTGTCTACGCACGATCAATAAATTTGGTATTGGATGGAAGAATCTACCAGACAGATTATCGGGAGTTGTCATAATATAATAAGGGACTTCAATAAAACTCTGACTGTAGTTACTGACATCTAGTGCCGAGTAGCGTAACTATTATCTAGTGACCTCTATACAAAACTTCTCGTACTACGTATATAGCTAACCTCCAGACCCAGCTACAAAATGTTGCCTGTAAATTTATCAAGATGGCCGTTGAAACGCATAGAAAGAACGGACGGCGGAGTGCGCATGTCAAAAATACTTGTCATTTGCACACATTTCATTCTATTTTATTTTGTGCTATCGTAAAAGCTAGTGGAATTCGCGAAATATACGGACACGGCTGCAGCGGGTGGAGCTGATTCCCTCCCAATGCAGGGTGTGATAAGCGCAACCAGTGAATTGCCCGGACAATAACAAATGTAATATTTCGAATCCGGGACCTGAAAATCAGCTTTTCAGTAGTTTTCACCAGTTTCCTCTCATAGGTCCTGTAGGAACTTAATTTTCCTGTGTTTTGTTTTCATTATGGTACAGACGTGATTTGATTACGAAGTTCTGTGGTGTGAATTTCAGTGCTTTGGCTATTTCAGACTGCATTTCGTGCTATTATTATCAAGTGCTGATGAATTTCAAGCGGAGGAAGACGATTTAATTGCGTAAGTAGACCGTCGTAAATGTGTATCGAAATTGCATTATAATTTAATTACATTTTCGTGTAAAGGGTCAGTGCTACCGCCAAAACTAGAATCCAATAAGATCCATTTTATTGTACTAAATCATTTAGTAAATTCCTTTCTCAATTCTCATTCTACAGAGCTTTTATAGATTTCTACAGAGATTTTATATAAAAAAAAACCTTTAAATTGATTTTACTAACTTCCTGAAGGCTGGCTACATTATTTATTTTATTATAATTAGATTATTTTAATCAACTATTAATAAAAAACTACCCTCAAATTCCATTACTAAACCCATTTACCATTGCTCTCCTATGAGATTGTTTTAGACTTATTTTTAAAATAGGAGTTTCAATCATGGTTCACGTCACACAAACAAAGAACTTTAAAACATCTTCCAAAATAAGCAAATCTATAATTATGTTCCACATCCACATGCCATCAAGAATCTGGCTATAAAAAATGCTGGGTAGGTAGGTAATACCTACTTGAATGTAATTTTTTTTTTTTAAAAATAGTCATGAATAAAATAACAAACATAAATAGGTAAAGTTAGTCCCGACTTGCAAATTTTACATTCTCACCTATTTGTGTAGAACTCTTTTGAGTTAATGCTTATTCGGAGAAGTACTATTATCATACCTACACCTATTAACCATGTGAGCATTGCTGTGTTCCGGTTTCAGTTACCAACAATGCTGTCCGATTTATAAAAATCCGTTAATCAATATTAATTTAGTAAATTAGTGCCTTTTAGAAATCGATTTAGTAGATGACAGTTTTGCCTTTCAACTGCAATACAAATAGTAGTTGTGGAACAGTAGACCTCTAAGCATAATCTTTTAAAGTGAGCCATTTACCGCATTTTGAGGAACTATCCTGCTCATCACGCCGAAGATCCTTAATAGATCTTTACCAAATGAACTGACAGACAAAAGCAAATTTTGCCAGACCCAAGCAGAAATGCGTTGCTCGCTCGGTCAATAGGCATGACGACTGTAACCAATAATCATTAAAATCACATCTTCACCTTATGAAAAAGGATTCAAGGAATCCAAAAACCATATTTCTTTTTACATTAGATGCGAGATTGATAATATTTTTAATATATAATAAAACTACAAAATACAGTAATCCATCTTAGATGGTTAATGATTGGTGGCATTAAAAATATTGCAGAATTTTGAACCTTATTGCTATTATATTGAAAACTGACATAATGACGTCACCGCTGTCACTCCGCGCAGCGCGTTTTAGCGTGAATTTTAAAAATCAAATTTCAATCGCATTTTTTTACTACTAAATCATTAATTTCTGGAATAATAGGTTATTTTTTGCCTAAAGTCAATACTTCTGAATGCAATAGAATAGTTTTTCAAAATCAGTCATCATGTCATTGATTTGCACTTTACACCCAGTCAAGGTCACAACCCATCACCATGTAAAATAAATCTCGCACAATGAATCACCCCTTGGATTTCAATGACTCAATAAACCCTGACATTATGCCTTACCCATTGTTTGAATTGGACAGTAAATTAAAAACCTTTGCGTGAGGCATTCCCTTAACTTTGTGGGGCAAAACTTCAAAGAAATCATTTTTTTAGTTTAAGCAAATGACGGGATGGTCAAGTCGTTCGCCTGATGTTAAGCGCAACGCCTGACCATAACAGGAGCGCTCGTGACGATGCTGGCTAAGTTGCTCTTAACTGATCAACGAGGTTAAGCACTGTTCCGCGTAGGTACTACGTACTCATCATTTGGATGGGTGATCGCCAGTGGCAATTTCAACTGAGCGCTCCCGTGCTTCGGAGGGTACGTTAAGCAGTCGGTGATCGGTCCCGGCTTCTTTAAAGTTGTTAGGCCATGATGGCCTTCGGGCGGCCTAGAAACTCTGTCACCAGAGATGGCCACTGACTCATACGAACTTACTTACTTAACTTAGCTGCAGTGTCACAGAAACTTAAGTTTAGAAGTTTTGCGTTGTCACAGAATAGATACCTATTAGTACTACATACAGAATGGCCGCTCCCTACCTCCCACCGGTTTTACTTACCGACGCCACACGGCACCTATCGCCGGCACTGAAGCTAAGGGCTAAAGCACGCGTTTATTTTGATTTTAGTGGGTCCAAGCGCATGTCAGCGCGAGCGAAAATGTGTTATCTCGCTCTTGTTATAATTAAAAATAAACGCGTGCCTTAGCCCTTAGCTTCAGTGCCGGCTAACTCGCGACCAGGGTAAAGTAAGTAAAACCGGTGGGAGGTAGGGAGTGGCCATTCTGTACGTAGTACTTATAATATATCTGTTATTTTGTGATAGTACAGCTTTGTCACGATTTTGTGGTTTTATCACGTCAAAATAATTAACTGCAATATCTTCAAGGACCATTCTAGCCTAGATACTTTTATTGCCATTCATTTAAAAAACGGGTGTTTTCACGTACCGGTATATCGGCGAAGAGGTACCGACACTGTTTCGACTCAATTTCGAGAGTCTTTAACAGGGTTGAGTGACACGGCGCGCTTCCTCCTCCGCGTCGCGATATGCACTTTTCTTTCCAACTCAAACCTACTCAAAAACATTTCTATCTATGTATTGTATTGTGTATATCAGTCATCTAGTACCCATAACACAAGCTCTGCTTATATAGATGATGCTGGGTGGATTGTCCAGCATTATTTATTTATTTATTTTGTAGTAGGTGGTTGGTACTTGGTACTATGAAGAGCAGTTAACTGATAAATTAAACAAGTACGTTCGAGTCAGTGGTGACGAGAGTTAATCATCATCATCATAACAGCCTTCTATTGTTTCCACTGCTAGGACACTGTCCTACTCTCAAGCGAGCTTCTAATCATCCACCACACGGATCCCTCGTGACGTAGCTGGCTAAGTTGTTCATAACAGATCAACGAAGTTAAGCACTGTTCCGCGTACTCATCATTTGGATGGGTGACCGCCAGTGGCAATTTCAACTGAGCGCTCTGCTTCGGAGGGCAGTCGGTCCCGGCTTTTTTAAAGTTGTTAGGCCATGACAGAGGCCTTCGGGCGACGTAAAAACTCTGTCATCAGAGTTGGCCACTGACTCATACCACTCATATGAGGACCTAGCGGACCCAATGCGGATTGGTGGATGATGTGTGAAGTGCAGACGCTGTATTTGGGACAGGAAGACTGCACCAATAACCATCGATGACGTATCGATATGGTTTTCAACAATCTAATTATAGTTAGAATGGAACCGAATATCCACATTACATCACTAGCGGTCAATGTCGAGTGACGTAGTGTTGGGTGATGTCGATGATTTGTTGCCTCGCAAAATATGTAACTTTGTAAAGTAAATAGTTGTTGAGCCTGACATGTATAGCACTTTTTCTTTTAATCAATTAATAAAATATCTAAAATAGTTACACAGCTTTACAAATAAACGTGTTTTAAAGTTCGTTCGTTCGTTCGTATGAGTCAGTGGCCAACTCTGGTGACAGTGTTTCTAGGCCGCCGGAAGGCCAAAGTTAAAAAGTTAAAGTTAAGTTTTAAAGTTATTCCTTGGAACATTGATCTTAAAATAAGCACATTGTCTACTATAAAGCAATATAATAATGACATTCTCTTTGACTTTTGTGTTATACGCATTCGCATTTTTTTTATAGGTAGATAAGGTAGTCACAGAACAGGTATTAGTACTACGTACAGAATGGCCACTCCCTACCTCCCACCGGTTTTACTTACCTCGCCCGGTCGCAAGTTTGCCGGCACTGAAGCTAAGGGCTAAGGCACGCGTTTATTCTGATTTTGTGTAGGTCCAAGCGCGCGCATGCCAGAGCGAGTGAAAGTGTGCTTCTCGCTCTTGCTTTAGTTGGGTGGGGACAACCATGACACTCACACATACAACAGTACCGTTTACGTCATACAAACTATGCGTGTGGTGATTGCGACGTGTTTGCTTCATACATTTTATTGAGAGTGTCCGGGCTATGATCTAGTGTTATTTTATCTGCGGTATATCCATAATGTATGGACATACCGGTTTCCTCACGATGTTTTCCTTCACCTTACATTGCTCACATATTTGTTTTTACTATAAGTTTTAAAAATAAGCAAAAACAAAATAGTTGAATGCGGTTTTTATCAATAGAAAGAGTGATTCAAGAGGAAAGCTATACGTGTAATTTTATCACCCGATCGAAGCCGGGGGCGGGTCGTTAGTTATTTTAATGCATCGGTTTGTCGATAAATCACTCGAATTCCCATCACTATTGCCGTAAAAAGCCGGAAATAGCCTGTAAAAAGCACATGTCTATCGACACGTGTCAGACTGAGATTTCGCAGAGGGAACAATTTATGTTTTTCTAGACTTTTGAAAGATAATATTTATGCCATTTAGTTGGCAAACTATAAAAAAAATAGACATTTTTTAATCAAATATTTGTATGCTATACGACGTTTTAACATGAACCTTGCTTGATTTTAGTCCATACCTGTAGTAATATTGACGACCGATGTGGCTCGGCGGGATAAGGTCCACCTGCGACGCAGAGGTTGCCGGTGCGATTCCCGCTTCGGAACAAATGTTTGTTCCGTGTGTTCTGGTTTTCTATGCAAGAGCCTTATTCGCTATGACCAAACGCGGGCTGGTTACGATATCTGCGTGGAATCGTTGTTGACGAGCCACGTTTTAGGGCTCGTCTGACTGTTTTTTAAAGTCAACCTTTTAATAATTAGTAACGTGTAGAACACGTTACTAAGTTACACGTTATTGGTAAGAAATCTTCTAGGTCATAGCGAATAAGCCCCCAGGTTTGCTCGTTGCTCTGCTGAAGTGAAAGTCACTCTATTCCGAGCTTACTGTACCAACTTCTACACGAGCAGCCTGTGGGTGTGTCACACGCAAAAGCAGTACAGCGCTCTGTGCGTTCAATACAATAATGCCTTCAGGGTGCTGATGGGGCTGCCCCGGTTCTGTAGCGCGTCAGGCTTAGAATAACAACACGGAGAAACGAAGTACGCGCACGCAAATTGTGATCATTTTTAGTGAGACTTGTTAATCACATTTAGTCAAGCGGCTCGCCATTCATCAATGTGAAGTCATCGTGCGCACATCTCTCACAATTATAATTTTAAAATGGAGTATTTAAGAGTAGTAGAGTTCTCTGTGATAGAGCTCGTCCGGGGAAGGACTACCACCATACCTATTTCTGCCGCAAAGCAGTAATGCTCGCATTGTTGTGTTCCGGTGTGAAGGGTATGGTTTCCGGTGAAATTACTGGCACATGAGGCTTTCTATCTTAGCCTCAAGGTGGCAACCCGCAAGTGATACCTCTGGTATTGCAAGCGTTCATAGGCTGCGGTAACCGCTTACCATCTTGTGGGCCGTACGCTTGAAAATGTGTGATGAAAGGCTGCTGTAACGCCATGTATATAATCATTAATCACGCATAATACATAGGCCGCTCACGCAAACATCAATTGTTTTGTGAACACACTAATGACTAAAATACAATTTTGAATGAAACTATCATTCTACGTGTTGTTATTCTAAGGCGTCAGGGTTGTTTGCGGTCGCGCGAGTAGACTGCTTCTACACAGTAATGCGTAAGCGTTGCACGTCCTTGGTGCGCATGCGCAGGGTTCGGGCCAGCTCCAACAGCATTCTGAGGATGTTTCCTGCTAAGTTTGATTGTCACTATTTGAGCCATTGCTGTATGGTGCATTTAGTGACGGTCAAATCTAGGTTAGCAAATTAATAAATTGTGCCTAGCCTAATATTAAGATGATCTAATGATGATTGAATAAATAAATAAAATTATTATGTAAACAAATAAAAAAATATCTCATTTACCGAGGTCGTCATGAATGAATTAATTTCTCTTTATTGTACAACTCCGTCCTAGCTTCGCGCGGGTGCAATAAAACCGCACCCGTGCTAAGCCGAGGCGGATCGCTAGTAATAAATTTAGCCTATGTTACTCAGGGATAATGTAACATTCTAATGATGGAAGACAATATCTCATTTACCGAGGTCGTCATGAATGAATTAATTTCTCTTTATTGTACAACTCCGTCCCAGCTTCGCGCGGGTGCAATAAAACCGCACCCGTGCTAAGCCGAGGCGGATCGCTAGTAATAAATTTAGCCTATGTTACTCAGGGATAATGTAACATTCTAATGATGGAAGACAATATCTCATTTACCGAGGTCGTCATGAATGAATTAATTTCTCTTTATTGTACAACTCCGTCCCAGCTTCGCGCGGGTGCAATAAAACCGCACCCGTGCTAAGCCGAGGCGGATCGCTAGTAATAAATTTAGCCTATGTTACTCAGGGATAATGTAACATTCTAATGATGGAAGACAATATCTCATTTACCGAGGTCGTCATGAATGAATTAATTTCTCTTTATTGTACAACTCCGTCCCAGCTTCGCGCGGGTGCAATAAAACCGCACCCGTGCTAAGCCGAGGCGGATCGCTAGTAATAAATTTAGCCTATGTTACTCAGGGATAATGTAACATTCTAATGATGGAAGACAATATCTCATTTACCGAGGTCGTCATGAATGAATTAATTTCTCTTTATTGTACAACTCCGTCCCAGCTTCGCGCGGGTGCAATAAAACCGCACCCGTGCTAAGCCGAGGCGGATCGCTAGTAATAAATTTAGCCTATGTTACTCAGGGATAATGTAACATTCTAATGATGGAAGACAATATCTCATTTACCGAGGTCGTCATGAATGAATTAATTTCTCTTTATTGTACAACTCCGTCCCAGCTTCGCGCGGGTGCAATAAAACCGCACCCGTGCTAAGCCGAGGCGGATCGCTAGTAATAAATTTAGCCTATGTTACTCAGGGATAATGTAGCATTCTAATGATGGAAGACTTTTTGAAATCAGACCAGTGGTTTTTGAGTTTATTCGTAACAAACAAAAATACAAATCTTTTCTCTTTATAATACTAGCATAGACTAGTATAGAATTATACCTAGTATAGTTCTCTCAGCGGATCTAGGCTTCCGTAAAGTTAGCCGTTTGTGATGCGCAAATACAATTTAGTTAGAAAAAGCTCCATTGCGCATCGAAACGGCTAACTTCACGGAAGCCTAAATCCGCTGAGAGAACTATAAATATGTACACTATAGGTACACACTACAGAAAATAAATACGATGGGCGGTCTTATCGCTAAGTAAGCGGTCTTTTACAGACAACCTTTCAAAGCTGCTGAAAGAATAGTTTTTTTATGAGTAACTATCTGTTGCCCGCGACTTTTACCGACTTCATTTATCTATCTATGTTTTAAATTTCAAACAAATCGGTTAAGTGGTTGTCGAGTTATAGATAGAGGAACAAACATCCATCCTAATATTCTAACATCCAAACTTTCGCATCTATAGTATTAGTAAGTAAGTAAGTATGAGTCAGTGGCCAACTCTGGTGACAAAGTTTATAGGCCGCCCAAAGGCCTCTGTCATGGCCTAACAACTTTGACCGAAGCACGGGAGCGCTCAGTTGAAATTGCCACGTATTGCGAACGCGTGCCTTAGCCCTTAGCTTCAGTGCCGGCGAAAGGTGCCGTGTGGTGCCGGCAAACTCGCTCTCGGGGAGGGTGAGTAAAATCAAAATGAAAATCAAAAATTATTTATTTCAATAGAATCACAAGGATCACTTTGAAACACCAGTTCCAACGCGCCCATGCCGTAAAAGAACTGGCAACAACACCGGCTGGGTTCCTTTAGCTTTTTTGGCATGACCCTTGCTATTGTTATGGATGTAGAAAACCGATGGGAGGTAGGGAGTGGCCATTCTGTATCTGTTCTGTACAGTAAGTTAAACACTTTCCTCGTTCAGTGTTTGGCAGTATTTAGTTGTTGGCACGCGCGCATCGGTGGACAGCTTTCTTTATTTTTAGCGCGTGACGTCACCGCCAATAGCTGTAGATTGATGTCTTCTTCTTTTTCTTCGTTTTGGACTCTGTGGCACATTTGCCACAATTTCGCCAGTGTCAAGTAAATAAGTTTGATTGTGCTAACAAACCTACTTATATTAGTGTAAGACATTGCTTTTTGTGAAATAAATAAACTTATTACTATTAGGGTAAATGAATGAGTTATTGGCTGGCATTAGTTATTGGCTACTTCATACTCAAACACTTCCTAAAAGCTACTGATGCTAAGTACAATATCTCCCTTCATTCTAGAGAATAGATTACATATTTAGCTTTAATATTTGTGCCGATTTGTACCACCTTTCGAATAATTTCGTATAAAATAAATCATAATTGATTGACAATCGGCAATCCGGCTACTATGGTGGGGTTTTGTTGTGAAAACGGTAAGGATTGCGTTTGACTACAATTCGAATGAAACTTGTCTCATACCTCATATCTCTGTAGTTGATCCATATTTCGTTACTATTTAAGTTATTTTATCTTAATTTAAATGTATTTTATTATTTTTTTACTTTAAAACATTAAATTATGGTATAGCCAATAACAGAAACGAAAAAAACTAAGTTTTAAGTTACTGGCTATACATGTACATCACCGCCAGTCACCTACGAATTCAATTTATAATTTGTCAAATTTGGCGAAAATGGCCTTCTTCCGCCAATCTGACGTTTGCTGAAGAGCACAGCATAGATGCCCAGTTGAGTAACCACCGCATGCAGAGATCAGTTCAAGATCCGATGGCCTGAAATAAACTTGTGCCGAAACCGATACTAATTCAGTTTGTCTGGTGAACTTTATACTGTAATTATTTATACAAGGGCTTCGAAAAGTTCGTTTATACCAGAGCTAAGAACTCGATAATTATGTTCCTTGTATTTCTTAAAAAAAATGACTATAATCTGCTATGTTTCGTAAAAAATGCTACAGCCAATAACTGAAACCAAACATGCCAGTAACTAATTCTGGGGTGCCAGTAACACAATTTTTATTTGAATGAATATTATAACTTTATAAGCAATGTTAATTATTTTTATTGTTATTAAAATGATACTAGAACTTTTTCCGTCTCCACTAACACCATAAAAACATCATTTGGATGACGCCTAAAGAAACTATACCAATTTAAATTGACCAAGGCGCTTAAGTAGCTAATAACTGGTGCTTTTACCCTACTTATTATTATTGTCGCATGGCAACGTAAACAAACAAAATTTTGAAAGAAATGGCGGCGTTTCTTTCAAAATTCCCTAGGTAAGCCTTTGACTAAATTACCAACCAACATTACCCTTCCATTACAATTACTTACACTTGTGCTAAGTAAACAAGTTAAATTGGATAAACTGCCACCAAATTTACGCAATAAAACTTAAAATAACACGAGAAAAATAATTGAAATGCGAGGACCCATGTCGTTTTGACAAAATAGCCAAAGACAATTAGATTGATGTTTTCATAAGATAGGCACTTAGGCTATTACTCTGTGCTTAGGCCTACAGAATGCAGTAGGTTCATCTTGTAATGATAGATTTACGATGCCTGTAATACAAAATTGTTTTACTAGTAGAATTTGCCTCCAGTTTCAATAAAAAAAAACCGACAACAAGTTGAATGAAATCATAGATCCTGTACAAAGTTTCAACCAGATCGGTTGAAAAAGCGACATGTATAGTTCGCACAGCGGATCTAGGCTTCCGTGAAGTTAGCCCTTTGTGATGCGCAAAGACAATTTAGTTTGAAAAAGCTCCATTGCGCATCGAAACGGCTAATTTCACGACGGCCGAGATCCGTTGTTAGAACTATAATCAAAGTTCTAACGAAAGTCATAAGTAAATATTTGTAAATAATGCACGTAAGAACATTCCATGGGAAAACGCGATCGGCGCGCGCGCAGGAAGTATCTCAAGGTCACGTATTCGTGACGTAGGAAAGCTCAATGAGTTCCTAATGTATAAATACTAGACACTATAATAATGTGAATGCGAAAGTGGTTCAGTACTAAAAGGTGCTAAAAGTAAGTTCGTATGAGTCAGTAGCTAACTCTGGTGACTGAGTTAGAACGCTCGAAGGCCTCCGACATGGCCTACCAACTTAAAAAAGCCAGCCAGGGGGTACGTAACGTAACGTCTGAAGCACGGAAGCTTTGTTGAAATTGCCACTGGCGGGTCACCCATCCTGAATGGTAACTACGCGGAACAGGGGCCCAACCATGAACTCTTATAGCGATTCAAATGAAGACCTAAACTAAATTGACAAAAATTTTTATACCATGACATGATTATCTAATTGATGTTATGGTATAAAAATTTTTCACATTGAGGTGTTTTCGTCTCAAGTTATTAAAAAAAAAAGCTGTCTATTTAGATGGCGGTAGCTCAACTGGCGAGCCCAAGAGAATGTAAGCACTACGTTTGGCGAGCTATGGTGAGTGTGTAGGGAATTCAACATTGGTTGCTCTTGCTGTCACTGACTGTCATACCTCTGGCTGGTGTCAAAGTGATAGTACTTACTACGTAGTACATTAACTTTGGTCGTGCTGGAATTAAATTATTTTGCCTCAAGCAGGACATGAACCCACAACCTTCCGCTTGACACGAGACGAAACAAAAACGGAGTTACCAACTTTTTTCTTGTTTTGATAACCTTTTCCAGTATGGCAGTAGGGCAGATAGCGCCATCTGTCAAAGCAATCAGAACTACTATTTTTTTTAAATTTAGGTCTTCATTTGAATCGCTATAAGAGTTCATGGTTGGGCCCCAGTGCTTAACTTCGTTGATATAACTTAGCCAGCTACGAGCGACGCCGACGTCATGAGCGCTTTCTACTTGGAATTTAAGGCAATTCCACGCGCGCCAGCGTAGAAGAATCTGGCCACAAATCCGGCTGGGTTCCTAGCCATATAGTTAGATAAGGGTACGATGCCTCTTTATCATAAAGCTCCAGTGTGGTGCCAATCGAACTAGGTATGCTTGATTGCCATCTCAGTGCTGTAAAAGTACCAGTGCGGTGATAGGATACCTTCACGCACAGGCACAGAAGGTCAGGCGTGGTACAAAATAAAATCAGCGCAGAGTTTAAAATAGAAGGCCTCGGGGGGAGATAGGCGCACCGTTTTTATGGAAATTGCGTGCTGTGTGCATAATAGTGCTCTCAACGGATCTCGGCTATCGTGAAGTTAGCCGTTTGTGATGCGAAAAGACAAATTTATTTCGAAAAAGCTCAATTGCGCATCGATCACGATCACATTTAACTCTGTTAGCGACCAATCTCTATTGATCTTCATTTTTCATCTGAGCAGGCTGTGCCGTGGGCTCACTGGCAATTTCAACTAAGCGATGCTTTTTACCCCGGATTTTACAAAGTTAGGCCATGACGGAGGCCTAAAGGCGGCTTATTAACTCCATCCAGAGTTGGCCAGAGTACAAAATTCATATGTCAGTTGAGCCACCTAAAGACAAACGATCAACTAATCCTAATTAACACCAGACGAAAGCGTTTCCATCATGATAAACTGTAATGTTCCACTGGAACACTGGCCTACTCTCGAGCTAGAGTGATTGAGCAATAATACACCACGTGGACCCAATGCAGATTGATGGCACCTGATGGCAAGCGTGGGAACGCAGTTAATTTTTAGAAGAAATATGAATCTATTTGCAATCGTGACCTTCGGGCAAGATCGGAAGTGTTCGGAACGCATCGGGTCTACGTTCTGGGTCAGTAGGGCACCGCACACGCGCACCCTAGGGAATATGATGGAACTGGGGATAAGAGAAGACAAAGAATCTAGTGAAATTTCACTAGTTTATGCAGAGGGTTACCAACAAAGACATTGAGAATTTCCTCTGAGGTTCCCAATGTTGGCTCAGACACATGAATAAATCAACGTAACGCAAAAACAATGGGGTTAGGGTGTAACTGGTGTAACTTGGCCCACTTTTCGTCGCAAACATCAAAAAAGTCCCGATCTTGAATCTCGAATGAATGTAGAGGTCTTTGATAAAATACGTGTGACTATATTGCTGGTATTTTATCCGTAAATACAGGGCCTGGGGCCCAACCATGAACTCTTATAGCGATTCAAATGAAGACCTAAACTAAATAGTCAAAAATTTTTTTACCATAAAATCAATTAGACAATGCCTGGCATTCGGGCGGCCTAGAAACTCTGCCACCAGAGTTGATCACTGACTGTTCAGTATTGAAGGGAATTGTAGCAAGTGAAATTACTCTACGTCTCAGGGTGATGAGTACAGTGCAGTGCCACTCAGAACTTTAAAAAGGTTTGGGCGACACTGCAACTGTTATGGTGAGGAGTCTCAATTTTCTGGCGACTCCTTGTTCGAAGTGAATTGAACTGTTCTGATTTTGATAGTTTGACTTGGCTTGGAAACAACATTTGTTCATTAAATTTGCAAAACACTGACGAATTGACAGAACGTTGCAATTAAGCATGGCGTCCATCAGGGTTACATACTTGAGACTCTACACTACAGTATCGATTTCAAGTAAGTATCAAACGACCAATATGCCCTAACAAGCGTTATGTCCACCACCTACCTTATTGCAGAGCTTTTACACACACCATTTGATACCTTATCTCCATCTGGATAACGATCACATTGCCGATTCCCCGATAAATTCATTACTCCGAACCATTGTGCACCCTATTGCCCATAAAATGGAGCTTAATGTTCTTTAATTTCGGGTACTTTGATGACTCACGCGGCAAGGTCGCTTGAACTTGGCGAGTTCTAATCAATATTGCGTTTGTATTGTGCGTCTTATCTTTAGAGTGATAGAGTTTAATTTGAGCTTTTGTGCTGATTTGTTATTGTCAGTTTTCGGGAATGCAATTTGATGTCATCATTGCTTTGGTATTGTGCTTCTTATCTATATTGCGATAAGAGTGTTATTAAGCTTTGGTTTTGATTTGTTTTTGTCTGATTTCGGGTACCTATGCGGTTTCATGTCCACTGTTGTTATCGGAGGGAGCTTTATCCATCCGTTTTTAATAATGATCTCTAGATTTCTGTCTAGTGTCTTGTTGTTGAGTTTTCATTATCCTAAAAATCGGGTAGGTACCTACTTTCTATACAATAAACTGCCCTATACAATTATTACTTTAACGACCTTACTAATAAACGAGGTATAAATAAATAAATACGTAAATAAATCTTTATTGCAGACACAGAGATCCATAGTACAATAAACACAAAAATAAAAATAAAAATATAAAAGTTTAGTAAAAACAATACTTACTAATAATTACCTTGGATTAAACAAAGTTTAAGCATAGAGATTCGTAGTTTAATCCAAGGTATGACTTTATACCTACCACATTTATTATTAAGGCTGTAAGACTTTTAAGCATCTTACCAACAATTTATCATACCTGCATTATGAAAAATATCTAAAATAATCGTTGTATTTACAAAAACAAGCAATATACAGAATTTTTCTCTTCCGGCGAAACCGACCTATATAGCGCTAGTCCTCTATGTCTGTACTCTGATACTAATCGATAGCTGCTCTAGTAACACAGCCTCCAGGTTCAGTGGGTCACCTTAGCGTCCCGGTGTCCCGGCCGGGTTGAACGACCTCTGTGACCCAGCATATAGGTCACCTAGTTGCATACCCCGCCCTGCAGGTTTCGATTTTACGCATCCATTTTATCTGTAAGGTGTGGTATGTTCGTATGAGTCAGTGTACAACTCTGGTGACAGAGTTTCTAGGCCGCCCGAAGGCCTCTGTCATGGCCTAACAACTTTGAATCCGGGACCGACTGCTTAACGTGCCCTCCGAAGCACGGGAGCGCTCAGTTGAAATTGCCACTGGAAAAGGTGTGGTAAGGTAAGTTCGTATGAGTCAGTGGCCAACTCTGGTGGCGGTTATTAGGCCGCCCACAGGCCTCCGTCATGGTCTATTGGCGTGATGGTAATGTGTGGGGAAGGTGTGTTATGGTTCGTGTAATCATGTCATCATCATATCAGACGATAGACGTCCACTGCTGGTCATAGGCCTCCCCCAAAGAGCACCATGATGACTGATTTTAAATCTTCACCATCCAAAGACTTCCTGCGACCGCGGTGATAAAGATAATAATTATTAAATAGACATAAATCTTTATTAGGTATAGGTACTATACTATTCCGCTGAACTAAAGCTTGTGGTAGTTAGAGGAATAGTACTAGATATTTTTCGTCATTTAATATCTTGTTTTGGATTTCCGCAAAGTAATCCTTGAATCAATCAACTATGTGACAAAGAATAACATAATATTTTACTCTGCGCCATCTAGGCATAAACTAAGCTAAGCTTAACAAAGTCGAAATCAAAAACTCTTTATTCAATAATATCTCAAGGTTCATTTTGAAACTTCTTAAAGCTAGGTGAATTTACGCCGGTTCCACGCTAACGTTAGTACTCTTACTAAAGTACTTGTTGTATAGTATCGAGACAGCAAAATGTCACTAGGTCGAAAATATAATATAGGCGAGTGTTTATACCTACCCAGCCCTCGGCCGCACTGTCTCGCCACTATACTTGTTACGTGTAAGCAGGGCATTATTCACCGCAGTGGCCTTCGCAGATGTTACAGCCTTGGCAATAACTTCCGCTGCTTATCGGCCGATCGCATTAGTCTATCGCAAGATCGCTGCCATTAACCTAAATGTTACCTTCAACTTCACCTCTATGACTGCGGTTAGCATGGGACATCGCTATACGCTACAACACCATAGTTAGTTTCAAATCTGTCGCCGTTTCTGTCTCTGTTTATTCACGTTTGATATGGGTAAACTTACTGTATTTTATAGTTTTTTATGAGTTAATAGCGCCAAGTTGTTTGCCATATTATGTTAAGCGCTATGTCTGTAAATAACAGTTGCAGTGTTACTCAAAGCTTTGAGTTTTATAATTCTGGTCGAGCAGATACATTAAGTCTCTTTCGCTCAGTAATTTCACTTTCTACAGTGTTTTTCAAAGCTAAACACAGTGCAACTTGCACACTACTGCTTGAAGGCAAAATATTTGGCACTGCGGTCTCGGTGGTACCACCGAGACGGACTTTTGCTGAAGAGACTCTTAAGACAAAGAGTTTTCAATTGAAAAAAAATTGCTTAGAATATAGTGTACAACTGTACACCTATCGCTTTGCTTGCATATAAAAAGCCATTGCAAAGCCTAAACTTGAACACACAATTACAAAACCACATCAATCTGGATCTGGAATAGCATGTAAAGTAATATCATACTAAGCCCATTGCAGTAGCTAGTAAAAAATAATCTAATCCAGATTAATAGTTCTCGTAACTGTAGGGTAGTGCGACCTTGTGGGTCACCTGCAAACCCGCGGAACTGACTCAGAGGCCGCGGTGAAGGCCGTCATGATTTAATGGTGTCGGTTCTATCATGATTGGAGGGTTGGCTGGTAAAACCAAACTTGCAATCTAACGTGAACTTTATTACGTTGAGCGTAGAACCTAAATCTAGAATTTGGTTTGACTAACAACAATTTTTCTGAAAGTTACGCCTATGTCGGTTTATGTGGATGATATCATTGATAGCACATTAGACTAAACTTAAAGAAAATTAAGCTGATTGTATCCTTTCTGGCGACATTCAAACTAAATTAGAAATACACAATCACAACGTGATTATGTGGAAACATTTTGAGAATAAAATACATTTCGCAACATTCATAGGATTCGCTTATCAATTTACAAACTACTATTTTGGTCACATTAAGTATTGTTTAAATGTTTATGAAGTTTCCTCATTTGTTTGGAACAATGTTTTCCTCTTTGCAAAACAATAAAATGTAATTCAACTAACAGAACACCTCGCGACCAGTACCGGATAAACAACGTAGCAAGAGTAGCAAATGCTACGGGCCTCGCAAACCCGCGCCTACCTAAGCGTAAAAATTGTTTTAAATTAAGATAGGTATAATTTTAAAATTAAGATAAGACATACACACGAATAATCGCTACAACAGGCCGATGAAAAAATCTATTAAAATATACAACGATAATTTAAAATGTTATCACATTTAAACAAGTGAGTGCTGGCCACGTCACCACACTACAAATTTTCTGCTGAGTTGGTATAACTTTTTTTTTAATTTTGAACCACATGCGTAAGAACTAAAGCAAGCCAAGGGCCTCTTGATAGAAATTGGCACGGGCAACAGCGGTTCAAAGCAACTGAAAATTAGCATACTCCGTAGCCTATGCCGTATACAATTTTCAAATACATTATAATGCAAGCCGCGTTGAGTGCACCGATATAAGTTTTTGCTCATTTCGCGGTTCAACAAGATAAAACTCCAGAATTTTTCACGGCTCGCTACGCTCGCCGTTGAAGTGTCTATTACAAATAACTAAGTGCTTGTATACAAAACTGCGACGCAACGTCACATCGTAAACATCTACAAGCTCGCACGACGCGCGACGCATCGCAAAAACTTGCAAATCGATTTGCATCGCAAGGAATGGTCACCCGAATCGTGTAAGATGATTCGGGTGTCGTGCACGATTCGGGTGACCATTCTTTCGCCACACGAAATCACCACGTGTCGCAGTTTTCTACGTTGCGAATTCGCATCGCACAGATTCGCAGTTTTGAATACAAGCAATAAAGTAAATTGAGTTCAAAAGCTTATAAAAAATTAAGAAAGCAAGCAGTACAGAAAATTGGTCGCGGCTCGCTACGCTCGCCGTTATTATTTTGAAGACTACTAACGTTAGTTGAGTTGATACGCTCATAAAATTTATGATATTTAGCTAAATCTTATAGAGGCTCGCTACGCTCGCCGTTGATCTATCTATAGAGTGCGTACTTAAGAAAATTCAGTTCAAAAGTTCGAGGGCATTTGCTACGGGCCCCACGCTGGCTTAATCCGGCACTGCTCGCGACTTTGTCTGCGTTGAGTTTTTATACAAACTTTATCTTTTCGCTGTGTGTTATAAATATTATTCTGAAATTCCTTTCTTAGTACACTCATTAAAATTATTACAGCATGCTAATTTCATGTCTCTGGAACTTTAGGTTTGTACTGTGCGTCGATCGACAGTCAGTCAGTAACACAAAAAAAATTATATAAGTACAGATAACAGTCACTTTTTTATTCTCATATTTAATTAGCTGATAGTACCGCGGCTTCGCTCACTTTCCGAAGGTAGAAATGCGAAAATTCTAGAAAACAATTGAGTATAAAAATTGAAATCTTTGTCTGTAGTTCGTTCATGCCTGCCACCACACCACCCCTCTTAGAAATAAACAACCCCTGTTTCTGTAACTTATAATTTAGGTTTAGACTTCGTTATTATACCGTAAATTTTTGAATTAAGATACGTAAATTTTTTTTTTGTTTCAGATAAATGGCGCCCAACACAGTAAAGGAGACACATACATCTTTGCTCTACTAAATTCTTCTTTCCGCCATCTTGGACAAAACAATAAAAAATGCACTCCGTCAATCGCCGTCCACGCCCGAATACAACCAAACCGAACACAATAAAAAATCTAAAAATCAAAAAGAAAAACAACGAGCTTACCAACACTGATTTCATGTGTTCCAAATTCGAATAATAAAACGTCAAATTTAAAATTTCCCGCCGCGGAATTTTAATTCGGTTTTTACGAATGAGGCTTTAATAGTTTTGGATGAGAGATTATTTAAAAAGTAGTATTATAAATTGATAGTTGCCTTCTTATTCGTAGTTGTAGTAACCGTGATTGGTCCAAATTCTTCTATATCTATTGTAAAATAATTTCCCTTATTGTGAAATAACTGTTTTGGAAGTATTTTTTCCCTGGAAAATAAGTGAGAGGTAAGCTTAATTTATCAAAAATCATATTTTTTCATCATTATTTTTTTTTTTATATACCTTAATGATATTTGTTTAGGTTTACATCAGCAAATATGGATAAGCAAGAGGTTGAAAAGTGTGCGTCTGCTGAGGACGGAAGTCATCTAAATAGAAACAGGGTAATTCCATATATTTATTTGAATAAGAACAATATTATAGGACCTGACATAGAGCCTTGTGATATTCCAAGAAAACATTTAGAATTGTCTAAAAAATATAATAATTTCCTAAATTGAAAACTTTTTAAGATCTATTATGGCAGTGTTTTAAATAAAATTATTTAAGACCCTACATTTTGAATCTTCGATCTAATCATTGATCTATGGCAACAGTATCAAAAGCCTTAGCAAAGTCGATATAATATTTTTTCCAGAGCTTCAAAACGAAACAGCTAGTTCGGAGCCAGGCTATTAGAGAATCGACGTCTCCACCACGCACTGTTTCTCCCTCAGTCCGCAACGAGACAACCTCCGACACCGCTTCGAAGAACGTCAACAAAGTGAATGTGAAAGTCACTGCGGTCGAGAGGACCGGCAGTGACTCTAGTCATGATAGTGATGTTATTAATTATAGTGAGAGGAGGAAACCGGTGGAGATACAGGTGCGTTCAATAAGATTGTTTTTGTACACACAATGTTTGATGCTTACACACCTAGTCACATCCATCTATCTATCTAATAAGCCCGGTACCCAATGCTGGGTATAGGCCTCCTCTCTAATACGCCACTCTCCATCTCCAGCCTCATTCATTGTCGTCCGACCACGCTGACGATGTCGTCCGACCATCGAGCTGGTGGTCTGCCTCTTGGTCGTCTCGCATCCCTTGGCCACCACTCCGTCACTGCCTTAGTCCATTGCCAAGCCCTTCTAACCAAGTGTCCTCATTTCCACTTAAGACTTGCAATCCGCATACCATCATCATACATATAATAGATAGAAAAGTTGAATTGTTTTGAAATGATCTGTTTACATACCCGTGCTGATTACTCCCAAAATCAGTATTTTGGGAGTAATCAGTAAGTAAGTTCGTATGTATCAGTGGCCAACTCTGGTGACAGAGTTTCCAGGCCACCCGAAAACCTCAGTCATGGCCTAACAACTTTGAAAAAGCCGGGATCGACCGCTTAACGTGCCCTCCGAAGCGCAGGAGCGCTCAGTTTAATTTGCCACTGGCGGTCACCACCACCCATCCAAACGATGAGTACGCGGAACATTGCTTAACTTCGTTGATCTGTTAAGGACAACTTAGCCAGCTACGTCACGAGCAAAATACTGAGTGTAAAGAGGGTATACTTTGCAGATCACGCAAGGCGCGTGGGACGAGAACCCACCGTACGAACATCGTGGTCGCACGAAACGCTGGCTGAGCGACTCGACTCGCGACTCGATTCGCGACTCGACGCGCGACCTGCTGTCCAACAATCCGCGGGTCGCGTGCGTGTGCGGCGCGTGCGCGGCTTGCCCTCAGTGCAGGTGTGTAACACATCACGGCAGTCTTCTAATTTTTCCCACTCTCGAGCGAGAGTGATTGGGTCTTAATCCACCACGCGGACCCAATGCGGTACGGTGGAATGCACATATATTTTTTTACTTCTTGGACATGCCGGTTTCCTCACGATGTTTTCCTTCACCGTATGAGAACGATGGCATTGCGCAAATAAATTTTCGTAGCGAAAAATCTATTAGTGCACGACCGTATTCGATCCTACGACCTTAGGATCGGAAGGCGGGGTCACTACCAGTGTATGTAACTCATCAACATCAAATAACAGACCCTGCATCATCATCAGCCGATAGACGTCAATATCGACGAAATAAATCATTTTTTACTTTGACTTTGACTTTGTCTATATTTATCTCCTCAGGGGTCGGCGGCGCAGACACATCTGTACCATCAAGCAGGACTCTGGGATATGTCCGGATGAATGCCCGGACTGTTCCGAGACTGAGCCGCATGGTAATATTCTAAAAAAATCACATGATTGTCTTAAATTACTTTTAGGCTCTAGCGCTCGATGGAGCAACACGCACGTCTGCCGGAGAACAACTCGATGATGTCCCGTGGAGGGATGAAACACGTGTCGATATTTTTCTTTTGAGGTTAACTGTGTTAACTGTGTGACCTCATTAGTTAAAAGTTAAGCGGAATAAATAAATAAAAAAATAAATAAATAGAGGTACTAGAAATTTTTCATCTGTTTTTTATCTTGTAATGGATTTCCGGAAAGTAAAGTTATATATTTCGACACAGATTGGTTGTTGGATAATTATGATAGACAAGTGTTTTTATTCAATAAATTAATTTTTAAACTTTAAGGACATAGTGCACTGATAATAATATTTTTGAATTTTTTTTTGTTATTGATAATTTTAGTCTTTTTTAAACTTTCGCGATCAGAACTCATAGTTTTTTATAATATTTGCGGGATTTTATCGCGTAATTACCTTTTTATTTCCCCGACGTTTCGGTTGTGTTGTAGAGTCTGCCCGCGACCACGGTTGTTGCAACACAACCGAAACGTCGGGGAAATAAAAAGGTAATTACGCGATAAAATCCCGCAAATATTATAAAAAACTATTGATAATTTTCTAGACATTTTTAATTTTTTGTAATAATTTAAGATAACATAATATTTGCATGCCAAAGATTTTGGTAGGACATAAATGAACAAATTTAATTTTAAGACCATTTATATGACATGCAAATAAATATCATTTATAATTTATGGTATTAAGTCTTTCACCAAGTCACGCGTGACAACCGACAAACGAATATCTAAGTAAAAGCGGTCTATAGGTGTTTAATTAAAGTAGATAATCCTTTGTCTAGGCACATCACTTTGTGCTTTTTATTATGGCCAAACTTTCTTAGGGTGTAAAAAACATCAATCACATTAGTTTTACAACCTTATCCCACTGACATGAACTTTTCCAGCTATGCCTCTCTCGAGTCGTAATGTCCAGGAAGACCTTTAGTGCATCTGCTATATGGGCTATTTTCAAACAAAACTTTTCAAATCTCTTGCAGGTGTCAACGACAGTGTTAGGAAGTCGGCCAGTCTTGACGTAGAAGACCAGAACTACTGCAGGTAAAGCTTTTAGTACTCATCCAACTGTTTTATTGATGTTGGTATTAACTACTCTTCCGTCTTCTTTGCTGTTATTATTCGTGTAATCACTCGCGGGTTGCCACCTTGTGGCTAAGATCGAAAGCCTCATGTGCCATTAATTTCAACGGAAACCATACCCTTCACACCGGTACACAACAATGCGAGCATTACTGCTTAGCGGCAGAAATAGGTATGGTCATCCAAAGGTTGTCTGGAAGAGATCGCTTTTAGTGATAAGACCGACCATTGTTACACTGTAAACATAGCTACCTCCAATGTAATTTTATTATTTTATGGTGTACAATAAAGATATTATCTATCTAATCTATATCTAATCTATCTATCTACTCTATAGGAAGTTGATATAACTTTTTTGCTAAAGTTTATATACCGTTTTGTTAGTAGAACTATGTTATAGTTCATTTTTGTTGAAGATAGTAGAATTGTTATATAGTTTATATAATTATTATGTTGGGGTTTATATATTATTTTTGTTGAAGTTAGTAGAACTGTTCTGTTGAAGTTTAAATAACTTTTTTGTAGAATTTGATATAAGTTTACTTTCAGATGTCCAGAACGAAGAGATAAACCAAAGAGTATGTTAAGCAGAACTGATTCAGGTGAGCAAAACCATACAAGTGGCCTAGTCTTTTAGATTAAAACATGAGCTCCTGGGGGCCTTACTCTTGAACGCGATCGGTATTGGACAATTAGTGGAATATGACATTTCCTACTTTTGACAGCAAACCAAGCGCCAAATTCAACCATGTTTTCAAAAGTACAAAATTTTGACAGCAGTAAATAGAAATTGGGATTGGATGGGAATTGTCAATAGATTCAAGAGTAATGCCTAGTTTACACGGGCTTCGTAGCTAAGCGCTTAGTACTTGTCACTAATACTAAGTCCTCATGTGTAAACACGCTGATTAGTGCTTAGTATTAGTTATTGTGAATAGTACAAGCGAATAGAAAACGATCCTATTTACTAAGCGACAAGTCGATACCCCCACCACGATTTACTAAGCACATGTCGCTTGCTGACCGTGTGTAAACAGCTCGACAAGTTAGTGACAAGTTGTACCGGGAAGTGAAAACACGTGTTTACTTACTATTATGTCTGGTCACTAATAACTTTTACTGGCTCCAACGTGTAAACGGTTTCTTTCAGTTGTCATATTGAGGCTTAGTATAGTGACATGTACTAAGCACTTAGCTACGAAGCCCGTGTAAACTAGGCATTAGGCACCTGTTTGTAAGATTTTTGATGACAGTACAGTTTAAATTAGGTTAGTTACCTCCTCTTCTTCCTCATTGTGTTCAAGAGTTTGTTTTTAATTATTTCCTGCGTGATTATTTCTTATTTTGTATGAGTCTAGTGACCCGCCGTATAACCCTCCCTCTTGAACCACTCTATCTATTGATAAAAACCGCATTAAAATCTGTTGAGTTTTTTAAAAGATCTAAACATTAAACGAGACAGGCAGACGGCGGTATGTAGGATGGTGTATGTAAAAATAATCGAGCTTGATAAAATTTACAAGCTTTTGGATAACTTACAATGTATATTATACTATATAAATTTTATTCTATAACTAGTAGACCCGGCGCGGTTTCACTAGCGTTATTTTTTTAGCAAACTTTTACACCCTGTATATTTTCTCACCGTTTAAACCTTCCCTAAACTTTTACAAACATTTCAAGATCAAAATTAGCCAAATCGGTCCAGCAGTTCTCGAGTTTTAGCGAGACTAACGCACAGCGATTCATTTTTATGTATAAGAAAATTAGAATAACATAACTTTAATAATAAGAATAATAATGAATACTCCAGACGAGAAATCGGAACCGACCGGGCCGGAACTGGTGACGTTCATAAAGGACACGCTCAACAAAAGCGGCAAGGACCGGATGACACTACTCAAAGTCGAGAAAGAACTGCATTCTCTAGTCAATGATACGGGGTATGTGATACTTTTTTTTTACCTGGTGGTAGGACTCTTCAGCAAGAGTCCGTCTCGGTGGGTACCACCGCGGTGTCAGATATTCTACCTCCAAGCAGTAGTGTGCAAGCTGCACTGTGTTTAGCTTTGAAGGGCACTGTAGCAAGTGATATTACTGGGCGAAAGGGACTTAACAACAATGTCTCGGGGTGATAAGCGCAGTGCAGTGCCGCGCAAACACTTAAAAACTAAGCTTTGGGTGGCACTGCATCTGTAATAGTCAGGCGTGGTGCTTAACATCAGGTGGGCGCCTTGATTGTCTTGTCACTTGCTGACATAAAAAAAAATACTTTAAAATATTTGTGTATTTTTAAAGTGAATTCGTTCAGTTCCGAAATTTAGTATTCATCATATCAGCCGATAGACGTCCACTGCTGGACATAGGCCTCCCAAAGAGCGCCATGACGACCGATTTTGTGCCTTCACCATCCACCGACTGCCTGCGACCGCTTTAATGTCATCGGTCCATCGAGTGGGGGGCCGTCCTACACTTCTTTTTCCTGTTCGTAGTCGCCTCGAGAACCTTTATTCCCCAACGGTTATCGGTTCTGCGAGATATATGGCCTGCCCATTGCCACTTCAACTTACTAATTCTAAGAGCTATGTCGGTGACCTTGGTTCTTCTACGCATGCAACATCATAATATCACTTGCGTGTTACCACCCTGAGACGTTAGATGGAAAGTCTCATGTGCCTGTCATTTCACCGGAAACCATACCCTTCGAACCGGAACACAGCAATGCGAGCATTACTGTTTGGCGGCTGAAATAGGTATGGTGGTAGTCCTTCCCCGGACGAGCTCTATCACAAAGAACTCTACTAAAGAGTTTCTCGCGAACTAAGTCGCGGGCGACAACTAGTGAATAATATTAGTGTGATGTTGGTTGCAGGCGTTGCATAGTAAAGTTCCCTGTGATGACGTCATACGGTCGCATGTTGGTGCACCGTTGCGCATCACTGTTCCAACTGTCGCACCATCTCGACCAGTCTAACAAGAACTGTGTCATCGTCTCCAAAAGCGGTGAGTAGAACAGAAGTGAAGTAATATTGGTTGTTCTTTTTAAAAACGGGTGTCTTTCACGTACCGGTATATCGGTGAAGAGGTACCGACACTGTCGAGAGTCTTCATCAGGGTTGAGTGACACGGCGCGCTTTCTTTTCCGCGTCGTATTCATTCCCCCTGTGTATAAACACCTAAATATAAAAAAAAATTTTTGGCATGCAAATATTATGCTATCTTAATATTACAAAAAATTAAAAATGTCAAGAAATGTTTTTGTCTGTCACCAAAGATGGCCTCTGACTCATACGAACTTACTTAATTACTTACTTACTTACTCACAGAGTATGTTGTAGGTACGAGCGGGGGTCGGATTCCCTGCACTAGCTTCAAGATGTGGTGCGTGGTGAACTTCCCCCCGCCCAGCCCGCAGCGGCACCCGCCCGACCACGTCGACACCGCCAACGCAAAGTGAGCCTTATTTATTTATAATAATAATGCTGGACAATCCACACAGCATCATCTAGCCCCAAGTAAAGCAGAGCTTGTGTTAGTGTTATGGTACATCGTACATCGATTCCTGATGATGTCCCGTGGAAGGATGAAACGTCTGTCGATATTTTTTATTTTGAGGGTAACTGATGTGAACTGTGTACTCATTAGTAAGAATGTACTTACTTGTGTTACTTAGGTATTAAGAGTCCGTTCCAAGATCCAGCGCTGTCAAGTTTAGGTATTTACGGGCGCGCGACGCGAGGCTCTACGTGTGCGCGGCTCACCGTTGTGTGCGTTAGTAACTTACACAACTAAGTAAAGGACAAATACATTTGATCCTTTGTCATGTCGACTGGGTGATTATGTTTAAAAATAGGTGTCTACTGCATACTCTTATGTTCCTACCTAACTCTACTTGTTGAACAGATAATGATGTTAATAAAAATACGTAGGTAGGTATACATATTAAATATATATGTAAGTACCTACCTACTTACTTTTTTTTATTAAAACCTAGATACCTACTCTAGCTAGGTTAGGTACCTACTTACCTATTATTATGACTGGGGACCACACGCTCTTTTCAACGTTATACCTACCTACTCTCAGTTTTGTCCTCAAACAGGAACCATTACATGGTAGGTAGGTAGGTAGGTAATACCCTGTAGTACCTATTTCTGCTGCCAAGCAGTAATGCTCGCGTCTGTGCTCTAGTTCGATGCTCTAGTTCGATGGGTATGGTTTCCGGTGAAATTACAAGCACATGATACTACCTACTTTTGATTGTATTAGCGCGTGTAGCGCGCGGCTACCATACAGGCAGGGCTGGGGTTGGAGAGTACTAATACCTGTTCTGTGGTTAGAGGTACAAATAAGGGTGACTTGATGAAAGTGCCCGCACGGCACTTTGCGGCTAATTTGAAATCACACTAACAGTAAGTACCTAGGTAGTTACCTAAAACTATTTATCTCGACGAGACGAGACGAGATAAAATAGTTTGAAGCGTATACAACTGCCTGCCAGGGCGGCAGCATAGTAAATAAGTGCGGTTGAAAAGCGCGAGTGCTATAGCCGCCGTACTATGCGAGCGGAGCAATATAAACTTTCGGGGAACTGTGATAGAGCTTGGAATCGCTGGTAGTCCAATTCTTGAGAGAGTGCAGTTTTAGTCATGGTCATGAAATATTTGAGTTAGTGTTTTTCATTACCTACCTACCTATTTTATGATGCGCTTAAAAACAAAATCGTACTGATTATTATCTATGTACCTACTAATGTTTTACAATACACATGCCATAATTTATGATTTGGAAGAACACATAAACCAGGTAGGTACGCGAACGGATGCTAGTAATAATTTAATTAATCTGGTATGATGATGTATGATATCTAATTATTTAAAACGTGTAACATAATGTACCTATAATCCCGAAAGGGGGGTATTCCACCCATGCACGTGAACACTTTGACGGTGCAAAAGTTGAATTAGTATATCGTATTTAAAAAGTCCAATTAGTAAGTAAGTATTCATTTCATTTACCTACGCATACAGTACGCATTTCATGAATGAAAAACTTTGAAATTTCAAAAGTCATAGTGCATAAAAGAGTATTAGAGTTCTTTATGATAGAGCTCGTCCGGGGAAGGACTACCACCATACCTATTTCTGAAGCCAAGCAGTAATGCTCGCATTGCTGTGTTCCGGTGTGAAGGGTATGGTTTCCGGTGAAATTACTGGCACATGAGGCGTTCGATCTTAGCTTCAAGGTGGCAACCCGCGAGTGATACTTCTGGTATCACAAGCGTCCATAGGCTGCGGTAACCGCTTACCATCTTATGGGCCGTACGCATGGTTGCCACTTAAGTTGTATAAAAAAAAAGTAATTGAAATAACATTGGGGGTATTTTTTTTTTTTTATCGAGAATAGACCTTCGTTTGACCACGATCTCGCCTGGTGGAAAGCGATGATGTGGCCGACGGTGGAGCACGAAGGTCTATGAGACACCTATTCACTCTAGCCTTGAAGAGGCCCGGATTGTAATTGTCAGGAAAAACAGAAAACGGCAGAGTATTCTACACCTTGGCAGTTCGCATAATAAATGTTGAGCTGTAACGCTTGGTGCTAATGGGTGGTATGCTGACAAGGTACGGGTGGTACTGCGCCGTACGTCTGCTACTCCTTTGATGAAAAGGAGATGGTGGGATAAGATCATGCAGTTCCTGGGCACATTCACCGAAATGCAATCTGTAGAAGATAGATAGGCACGCAACTTTGCGGCGGTGCTCGAGACTCTGGAACTTAGTCTCCGCAACTTGTTGCTCACCCACAAGTCTCAAAGCCCTTCGCTCAATCGAGTCTAAGGCAGCTGGTGTTGAGCTGAACCATCCCATAGGTGGCAGCAATACTACATATCTGACCGGACTTGTGCTTTGTATAGAGTGAAAAGCTGTCCAGATCAAAAGCTGTCAGAGTATTCCACAGATCTTGCCAAATTTTGGCAAGACCTGTGAATACCCCCTTTTCGGGCATAGAGGGACATTAGGTTACACCATGTACTTATACAGGGTGTAAAAAGACTTCTACCGTGATTAATCAGGTGTGAAAGATCAGACCATGATTCTGAAAATATTTAGCGGAAAAAAACGCAAAAAATAATGTTGTCTTGTGTACGTCCTTTTCGTTTTTTTCTAGTTTCATACACATAGTACAACAAAATAAGATCACAACTTTATAATTATCTCTAGTCGTTTTTTTACACGCTGTGTATTTTGTATCTTGAGTATTTTCTTTTTCTAATAAGTAGGTAACCTCATAATAATTATGAATTTTTTTCTTGCAAAAATAAATAAACAAGAACAGTTTGACTGTACTTTCATAAGGTTATTTTACACTAAAACAAAAAATCAAATAACCCCTCATCTGTGTCGCAGACTATTTATATAAACAGAGTATTTATTAAACGTATTTATTAAAACATATATATCCATTATATTATTACATTTTCATTTATATCCATTATACCAACTGCTTTGTACTTTATTGAAAGAAGTACTTATGTATATTAATATTTTATGCTATAGGTATGTTACTACTTGATGCACTACTATGCTATACTTTTTTTGCTTTTATTGCTTTACTATCTACAGAGTGAGTACTTTCAACCGCCCGCTGAGGGTAAAATATAAACGACAACATTTTTCCATATCTATAGCCGTTTTTTTTTTTTATACAACTGTTGTGGCAACCAAGCGTACGGCCCACAAGATGGTAAGCGGTTACCGCAGCCTATGGACGCTTGCAATACCAGAGAGGTATCACTTGCTGGTTGCTACCTTGAAGCTAAGAACGTTTCATGTGCCAGTAATTTCACCGGAAACCATACCCTTCACACCGGAACACAGCAATGCGAGCATTACTGCTTGGCGGCAGAAATAGGTATGGTGGTAGTCCTTCCCCGGACGAGCTCTATCACAGAGAACTCTACTACTCTTAAACCGTTTAGATTTTACTCACAAAGGGCGTTCGAGAGTAGGTATTCACTTCATACACGGTGTATCATAATGTCCCTATAAACTCGAAAAAACTATTCCACAGGTCTTGGTGAACAATGTTTTTTCAACGACTTTTGACGACGACGATTTTTCATTCATAAATTAATAATAAATAAATTATCTGTGTAAACTCCAAGTTAATTAATAATGTTACATTAATTTTTGTAAGGTAATGAATGAATTACGAATTTATAATGTACCTATTCAACTTTTGCACACGTCAAAGTATACACGAGGACGACGTGTATTATACGTGCTTCGGCGGGATATCCCCCTTTCGGGTTTATGGGGACATTTTGTTACCTACACGTCTATGATACTAGATCATACCGTACCATACCGTCGTGCTTATGTTTTTTTTAAACTAACTAAGTAAGTGTTCTCATTCATTCTGCCATACCATACACCATCATAAAACAAAACATACCATACCATAACCTATGTATTATTCCAAGACATAAACTATGTGTATTTCAAGTATCAGCCAAATCCGTTCAGCCGTTACGGAGTAAGCGCAGACAAACATACACTCACACTAACTCACAAACTTTCGCATTTTACCATAAAGGATTCTGTTTTCTATTAGATTCAAAAGAAATTGAGGCTATCTACTTATACAACTGCTTCATCTATCCTGTCAATAATTTTATTAGTACCTAGGTAAGTACATAGGGAGGGTGATACTTACATAAGTTGTTACTTTGGTAGGTAAGTCTAATAATAATTAAATAGGTAGGTAGGTACCTACTAGTAAGTATATAACAATAAATAAATACCTACCTACATGATGAAAGAGACCCCAGCTAGTGAAAAAAAAACGGGTTTGACCCGAGTTTGTCATTCCGTGGTCGTTTCTATGTTTACATTTTTTTACATAGAATTTGGCCGGAGCACTGGTGTTCTAGTGGTAGTGAGTGACCCTGTCTTGTGATCAAGGCGCAGGCCAGATAGAAGACGCGCGGGCGCGCGGGGGCGCGCCCCGCCATCGGCCAGCGCACATTATTCTTCTATCTGTTTTGCACCACGTCCCTCTCCCTCTCCTATATTTTGTATGAAGTGGTGCGGCGCGGCGCGCCCGCCCGATGCGCGCCGGTCGCTTTTTTCTGGCTTGCGCCACAGAGTTGCGCTGCGCTTCGAACCGACCGACGACCATAAGGTCGTGGGTTTGAAGACGGTTGGTCGCACACCAATGGATTTTTTTATTCGTAATAATAATGTGCGCAATGCCATCAGATCAAAGAGGCGATTCAAAGTTTTGATTTTATCAAGAGTTAGCGAGCTCGGTAAGTGCAAATAATAACATACCATAACCTGTGACAATAGAGTCCAAATTTGAAAGACAACCTAAGTCCAGCGGTGCTGGAATGACATTGAATTTAATTGTCTATCTTTACCTACTTACCATAAAAAGATAAAAACCATATATAGATAAAAACTTAGAATCGCTTCTCAATGATCTATCTCACACGGTGTAGAAAAACATCGTGAGGAAACCAGTAGGTACAGTACCTATGTCTGTAAAAACTAACATTCGAATAACGTGTTATTCATCATACCTATCGGTACTTGTGTAGTTACGGTAGGTTCATTATTTTGCATACCTACCTACAGATACACCTACCTGTACTTATATAAAGTTGGTACCAGCTCTCCTAACTAGATTCTAGTTAGTAAATCGATAAATGCAATTGTATCGCAAATAGAAAAGTAGGTACCTACTTATTTCATTTCAAATTCCTAGGTATCTATTTGCAGAACACGCAAACATAATAACCACTGCAAGAATCGAACCCGCACTTCATGCGTCTCAACTGGACACTCGCCAGCCACGTCACCGAGATCGTCAAAGTAGGTCTGGTAAGTTTAGTTTAGGTCTAGTGTCTACCTACTTAGTAGGTAACTAGATTGTGTAAGTACCTATGGTATAGGTACCTATCTACGTAGGGACATCCGTGCCCTTTGTAAGCTTACGTAAAACAATTTACCTAGTACCTGATCTAGGTCACAGAGCCTAGGTACTTTGACGATCTTGGTGGCGTGGCTGGCAAGTATTCAGCTGAGCAGCTGAACTGAGCTGAGATGCAAGAAGTGCGGGTTCGAATTCTGCAGTGGTAAAAATGTTTACGTGTCCTGCAAACACCTAGGAACTTACTAGAAACTTGAAATGAAATAAATACTTTTACTTGACACGTAATTGCTTCTTCTGTCTGGGTCTTGTATTACCATGGTAGGTTGGTACTAGAGTTTCTGATACCCACGATTTAGCTACTAAGTAGGTACGTAGGTAGGTATCTGTATCTAGGTAGAAATTTTACCTACTACTTAGTGCTAGATTATGTATCTACCACGAAGAAGGTAATTTTAATAATGTCATAAAAGTTTACTACTAATAATACTATGTATTACTACTATGTACTACTACTAACATTCTAAGCTACTTACTCGTATCACTAGTTTTCTAGAACCAGTGTGGTTTACTATTTACATTATTATATCATAGGTACTTACTTAGAGATTTAACTATCACGGATCAAAACCACACGATCGCTTTATAATTTGTATAAGCTCCCTATGATTATACGTAACAGCTCGCGCGACAAAAAGCGATACGTCCTCCCTCCACGAGCGCTTAGCGCGTAGTGAGAGCAGCCGCGTTTTGCATCAAGCTATAAAGTGGATTCGGAGGATTCTTTAAAAAATCGTATAAAAATAAATTAAAACTTTTAGACCATTTTTTAAATTTTATTTTGTAAATAAATATCAAAACTTTAATGTAGTAGGTATATTTTTATTATAAACTTTCTAATTTCGAAGAAACAACGAGCGTAAAATTGGGAAAAGTACGCGTTTTTAGACCTTTTTTTTTTCAAAAATATTGAACTAAGGTGATGTTTTTTACCTACTTACTTAAATTTTAAAACTATGATTATTTGAATTACATTTTTGGAAATATGTTAGACCTTGTTGTTTTATAGATATCATGATCGAAAGTCGACTGAAAATGCTCATTTTTCGAAAATGTGCGTTACTAATTATTTTTTTAATCAGTTGTGTCTTGAGTTTATTAATATTTGTCCTACTTACTTAAATTTTAAGGGATGAAGCTTTAATATGTTTTTATTTTCGTTAAAATATCTCCAACACACGAGCCACAATCGTGTTCGATCTTCACGGGCTATCATGGATAGGATTCTTAAACCAAGCTTTCATATCGATTAGCCTCGACTTGAAGGAACAGCCTCAGTCTGAAGGCGGGCCTCGGGTTGAGGCAACGTCTCCAATTGCGTGACCTCCGGGCGAGGCAGCCGCTTGACTCGAGACAGCCTCTGGTGGAACAGAGTCATAATATTTTTGTTTATTTCTACCTCACTATCTACCCTATCTACTGTTTTAAATATCACTTTGTGTTGTCCTAGCGTGTTGTCATAAATACAAAAATTATTCTTTCTTTCTTTCTTTCATATAAAATAAAAATCATCGAAATCAAATCACATTAGGCGGAGATATTCAGCAGCCCCATTTTTGTCCCTTTTTGGAGAAAGTACGCCCCCTATCAAAAATCCCCGACGACAATCAAATTCTATAAAGTCATAGAACCTGTATACCAAGTTTCAACCAGATTGGTTGAAAAATGCGACCTGTAGGGCGAGAACACAAAAAGTCCGGACAAACTGACATCCAAAGGCATTTTTGGCCAATCTCGAAACTGAGACGCTTCGCTCGCTTCATCAACTTTGTTACCTATACCTATACTGATGATGATTGATGATGAATATGATTGAGAGCACTGGTGGTCTAGTGGTAGTGACCCCGCCTTCCGATCCTAAGGTCGTGGGTTCAAATCCGGTCGTGCACCAATAGATTTTTCGCTACGAAAAATTTATGCGCGCAATGCCAGTGCTCTCATACGGTGAAGGAAAACATCGCGAGGAAACCGGCATGTCCAAGAACTAAAAATTCGAACGACATGAGCCATCATCCGCATTGGGTCCGCGCGGTGGATTAAGACCCAATCACTCGCTGGAGAGTAGGCCACTGTCCCAGCAGTGGGAACATTAGAAGGCTGTAATGATGATGATGAATATGATTGCAGGTCGATACTGAAACGTGACACGCATTCTCTGGACGAGCCGTCGTCCGGCGCGCTCGCCATGAGCCGCAGCAAGTCGCTCGAGCAGAGGGAGAGGGAGTATGAGCGAGTGAGACGCAGGATATTCAGCACGGTACATTTATACTCTTAAAACTGCATGCACCTAGTCAATGTCAAGAAAGCTTTTATTCAATAACTACCTGGTGACTTACTCTTGAATCCAATGACAATTCCGATCCAATCCCAGAAATTGGGATTGGATCGGAGTTGTCATTGGATTTTACGTGTCAGTCCCATTTGTTCTATGGAACATGACGTCAACTGAACCATTTCATTTCGAAAATGTGTCATTTTGTTCGGTTGACGCCATGTTTCATAGAACATATGAGACTGATTCTATTTTACTGACAGTCCAATTTTTATACTCATGAAAATAAAGTTGAATTTGGCGCTAGGTTTGCTGTAAAATGTACGAGATGTCATATTCCAATACTTGTCCAATACCGATCGCGTTCAAGAGTAAATAATAAATAAATAAATAAATAATATAATGCTGGACAATCCACACAGCATCATCTAGCCCCAAGGTAAGCTGCTGTTAAACAGAGCTGTATTATGGGTACTAGATGACTGATATATACTTAATACAATACAATACATAGATAGATATTTTTTTATTATATATAGAAAATACCCAGAACACCCGGAACAAATATTTGTAGATCGTACAAACATTTGTCCCGAGGCGGGAATCGAACCCGCAACCTCTGCGTCGCAGGCGTAAGGCCCCTGACCCGCGCGGTTCACTCGCGGTATTTTTCTCGCTTCCCTTTTTTTTTTTTATTTGAACTAAATTACACTATATCACACTAATTTTATAAATGCGAAGTTAGGATGTTTGTTCCTCTATAACTCGAAAAGACATACATATAAAGCTTTCACATTTATAATTTTACCCACTAAGTTAAGTTTAAAATACGATTAGATTATGACAGGTGCCTCTAGGGATGGTTCAACATACGGATGCATCAAACTTAACGTCTTCTTTTACTGTTTGCCCTATTTGTATGAGATCTCTTAGAGTAGTAGAGTTCTTTGTGATAGAGCTCGTCCGGGGAAGGACTACCACCATACCTATTTCTGCCGCCAAGCAGCAATGCTCGCATTGCTGTGTTCCGGTTCGAAGGGTATGGTTTCCGGTGAAATTACAGGCACATGAGACTTTCCATCTAACGTCTCAGGGTGGTAACACGCAAGTGATATCTATGATGTTGCATGCGTACACAAGCTACGGTAACCGCTGACCATCAAGTGGGCCGTACGCTTGGTTGCCACTTTAGTGGTATAAAAAAAAAAAAAAAACTTAGCCAGCTACGTCACGAGCGCTCCTACTTAATAATAACATAGTACTTAATAATTACATAATAGGAGCTTTTAACAGCTTAATAGTTTTTTTATGTATTAGGTATGTTTCTTTAAGTATGATCTTGGGGGTCAATAAACATGTTTTCTTTCTTTCTTAACTTTTATTATTTATTATTATAATTTGCACCGGTGGTCTAGTGGTAGTGACCCCGCCTTCCGATTCTAAGGTCGTGGGTTCAAACCCGGTCGTGCACCAATGGATTTTTCTGTACGAAAAAATTTATGTGCGCAATGCCAGTGCTCTCATACGGTGAAGGAAAACATCGTGAGGGAACCGGCATGTCCAAGAACTAAAAATTCGAAAGACATGTGCCATCCACCAATCCGCATTGGGTCCGCGTGGTGGATTAAGACCCAATCACTCTCGCCTGAGAGTAGGCCGTGTCCCAGCAGTGGGAACATTAGAAGGCTGTCACGTATTATAATTTGCAGGATAACCCGGATGAGTCGCAATGGCCGTGGCTGAGCGCTGGTCCTGTGAAGCTGCTGGCTCCGGAGCACGGCAGGAACAAGCTCCTCAAAGTAAATGACACGACGAGACACGACACACATAACAGTAGTTTTTTTCTGTTCTACTGCGCAACAAAACATAACTTTGCATGCCTAAGATGGTAATCCACACAGCATCATCTAGCCCAAGGTAAGCTGCTGTTAAACAGAGCTGTATTATGGGTACTAGATGACTGACATATACTTAATACAATACAATACATAGATAGATATTTTTTATTATTTAAGGTCATTCATTATCAACCTGACAAACTTAAGGGATAGGTTCCATTACTTGGAATTTTTAAGACAAAATATAATTTAAAAAAAATATAGGTACATATATTTTTTTTTATGTTTGGAACCTATTCTTAAGTTTGTCAAGTTGATAATGAATGACCCTGTGTAGAAAATACTCAGAACACCCGGAACGGAAAAAGTACAGGAGCCTTATTCGCTATGACCAAACGCGGGCTGGTTACGATATCTGCGTGGAATCGTTGTTGACGAGCCACGTTTTAGGGCTCGTCTGACTGTTTTTCAAAGTCAACTTTCGATAGCGAAACTATCGCTATTGAAACAACACAGATACGGATAACAATTTTACAATTTCACACCATGGCACGTATAGAACACGTTACTAAGTTACACGTTATTGGTATGGAATCTTCTAGGTCATAGCGAATAAGCTACTAGTACTAAGCCCAGCAGATACTAGTACTAAGTAGTATAGCTTATAAATTTCTTGACGTGACTACAGTAAATTGACATAAAACCAAGATACTGACCTGTGTACAACAAGACAAAACAATACTTTTTTTTTTTTATACATCTGAAGTGTCAACCAAGCGTACGGCCCACAAGATAGTAAGCGGTTACCGCAGCCTATGGACGCTTGCAATACCAGCGGTATCACTCGCGGGTTGCCACCTTGAGTTGGCAACCCTGCTGAGATCGGAAGCCTCGTGTGTCAGTAATTTCACCGGAAACCATACCCTTCACACCGGAACACATCAATGCGAGCATTACTGCTTGGCGGCAGAAATAGGTATGGTGGTAGTCCTTCCCCGGACGAGCTCTATCACAGAGAACTTTACTACTCTTAAAAACTTTTTTATACCTTGCTTTTAGTCATTTAAAAACACATAATAATAGAAGCAACATTTGCAGGTGCAGTCCCTGGAGTCGTCCGGTGCGGGTGGTGGTGGTGGCGCGGGTGGTGGTGCGGGAGGCGGCGTGCACAAGAGCCACAGCTTCGGGGGGTACGGCTCCCCGCCGCCCGCGCGCCCGCTCAGCAGGCAGGGTACGCCTCGCGCACATACCTGCCATCATCGTGACACCCTTCTCACGTTCCCTATGCACTGCTGGGACACTGCCCTACTCTCGGGCGAGACTGTGCCGCTCTTAATACACCACGCGGACCCGATGCGGAACCAACCATTACCAACCCATACCTATACCTCCATTATTATATTTGAAATATATCTACGAGTATACTTCTCACGGCGGATCTCGGCCGTCGTGGAATTAGCCGTTTCGATGCGCAATGGAGCTTTTTCAAACATCCTACATCCGCTGTGCGAACTATACTAGAGTTCTTTGTGATAGAGCTCGTCCGGGGAAGTACTACCACCATACCTATTTCTGCCACAAAGCAATATGCTCGCATTGCTGGGCCGGTGTGAAGGGTATGGTTTCCGGTGAAATTACTTGAGGCTTTCGATCTATGCCTCGAGGCAACACGCGAGTGATACCTCTGGTATTGCAAGCTTCCATAAACTGCGGTAACCGCTTACCATCTTGTGGGCTGTACGCTTGGTTGCCACCTCAGTTGTATGAAAAAAAATATTCAAATAACAGGTTAATAAACATAATAAAAAAAAAACACAGGTTTTTTTTTATGTCAGCAAGTGAAAAGACAATCAAGGCGCCCGCCTGATGTTAAGCACCACGCCTGACTATTACAGATGCAGTGCCACCCAAAGCTTGAAGTTTTTTTTTCGCCCAGTAATTTCACTTGCTACAGTGCCCTTCAAACCTAAACACTGTGCAGTTCACACTACTGCTTGGAGGCAGAATATCTGACACTGCGGTGGTACCCACCGAGACGGACTCTTGCTGAAGAGTCCTACCACCGGGTAATATGCCAATATATCGATCAAACATTATTTCAAAATTGCTTTAGAGCTTTTGAATACGCACCAGTTTGTATAACAGTGTTATCTGTTTCCAGGGGACCTAGCTGCGAGCAGCTGGCGGCTCTCCCCCTCATCATCAGGCTACAAGACCCTCAGCCTGAGGAGTACAGATTCTGTTACTCCATCACCCACTGGTAATGATCTATCACACTATCTGTGATGATTAGTTTAGTTTTGTGACTCTAATAATACTAGATTGTAAGTACCTTAAGTTAAAAACTTATTATTGTTATTGTATCAATGTATAATGTAATGTTTTTGACATGTCTAAGTGCATGTACTGAGTTAAAAGATAAATAAATTGAATTGAATTTAATTGAATTTAATCTCATCTAATAAATTGCGAAAGTTTGTATGTTTAAATGGATGTTTGTTCCTCTCTAACTCGATAACCGCTAAACCTATTTGGCTGAAATTTAAAACATAGTTAGATACTGACCGGGAATAGCATATAGGCTAATTTTTTTCCCGGAAAAAGTACAGTTCGCGAGTTCTACGCGAACGAAGTCGCAGGCATCAGCTATAGGGCGCGTGGAACTTGCGTAGCTTGGCTAGCTTTAAGACGTTTTAAAATGATCCTTGTGATATTATTGAATAAGGAGATTTTTCATTTACTTTACTTACATATAAATATTTGTAAGTGTAATATTTCACCTACAAAATATACAGGGTGTAAAAACACTACTAACGAAATCAGAAACTTTGGTCCACTTTATTAAAATGGAATAAAAAGTGACCTGTCTTAACTAATTGTGAAAAATAGTTGTGAAAGTGGACCAAAGAAATCAGAAGGGGTGCATTCAGACCATGATTCTGAAAATATTTAGCAACACCACATCTATCTATTTATCTCGTAAATAAAAGATGATCTCCCCAGGTCATCGACCGAGCGTGTGAGCGAGACGGGAGAGTCCTGCGGACGCCACGCCTCGCGCCGTCTCTCTCTCAATGCTTTACACCCCCTTTCGTTTTCGGTAGTCGTCCTTTTACACGCTGTATTTATCAATAGTACTTCCTACACTCGTTTATGTTCTTTTTTAAATAAAGGTGGCGGCACACCGGAGCCGGGCTGCGCGGTGACGTCAGCGGGTCCCGTGACGTCATCGGGACCGGTTGTGTGGTGCGTCACCGACATGGCTTGCGTGCCGCCCGGAGCACTTGTTATACACCCACAGGTAACTAATTACGTCGCTGTGTACACACCGTGACGTCAGTAAAACTAACTTCTGGTATACGGTCTTTCATTATTAGTGTATAATATCCAAAGAATAGGTACCACCCCTACCAAACGTAAAAAAATACTTTTAACTTTTATTTTTTGCATTTTGTGTGTGTTTAAAATATCGACTAAATCGATAAAGTTTATCTGAAGATTATAATATCCCAAAAATTATTTTGCCTCAAGCGGGATTTGAACCCGCAACCACCGCTTGATACGCGGGCGCTCTACCAATTGAGCTATCGAGACATATCTCGCTTGGACGAAATAATCATTGGGATGTCTTCGGCTCGAAGCGCCGATAGCTCCACCTACAGGGGAAACGTTGCAGTTATCCAAGCCTGTTCAATGACTAAAGTTAATTTAGTTCATTGACGAGAGGTATCGCATTGCTTATTCAATTGGTTATTTTTGTTTTTATAGTGTTAACCATCACACTAAGGGAATACTAAAGATTATAATATCCCAAAAATTATTTTGCCTCAAGCGGGATTTGAACCCGCAACCACCGCTTGATACGCGGGCGCTCTTTGCCTCAAGCGGTGGTTGCGGGTTCAAATCCCGCTTGAGGCAAAATAATTTTTGGGATATTATAATCTTTAGTATTCCCTTAGTGTGATGGTTAACACTATAAAAACAAAAATAACCAAAAGTTTATCTGGTCAATTATTAGTTATCCTTGTCGGAAATCGAGACGGGCCGCGCGTGGCGCGTGTTAATGAACCGCGCGTCATTGTCTATGACCTTCCCTAACTGCTATAGGGCGCGCGCGCTCGAATGTCTTATTATTACGCCACCCGTTTCTAATTGACCAGATAAAATTTATTGATTTTAACAAAAAAAGGGAAAGAAAAAATACATGTATATTTTTTTTGCGTGTGGAACCTATTCCTTGAATATTATGCGCTAATAATGGAGGACCCTATATACACCGTGACGTCAGTGAAACTTTACAATTCGTATGGTTTCAAGTTTCGACTAACTTCTAGGTTCAACTATTCTGGTAATAAGATAATCTTCTTATTCGAACGTGAGAAAAAAAACGCGAGTCAAACCGAGGGGTCAGCTAGTGTCAAATTATAAGTAAAATGTCGAGTTACTTTACTCGGAATTTATTCTTAGAATAGCAGGTTGTCGATCACGGCTTCTCAAATTGTTAGGCCATGACGGAGGCCTAAGGGAGGCCTACGGGCGGCCTACTACCTCATACCGTCATTATAATTGGCCACTGACTCATACGATTTTCCATATTGAAATATAGAGTTGTGACATTGATTAAAAGGTTCGAAATTATTGAAGTATACATTTAGTTGCAAAAAAGAAAACTAGATGTCGCCACAGGAAAGATTAGAACGCGCTATCGTTGCGTTTTGGGATCTACACAGCGCGATCGAACTCGCTAATAAAATATGTTTGTTACGGCTAATTTAACCGATTTTGATGATTTTTTGTATTTTTGATACGCAAACTACAGATTCGTCTGTATTGCGTTAATATGTTTGATAAAAATGTGTATCCAATCATCATTGGCACCGTTGTGGTAATGATGATTAGATTAAAGTGTTGCTCGCGACTTAATTCGAGTGTATATAATATATACGAGTCCGTCCCATCTTCGCGGGTGCAATAAAACCGTACCTGTGCGAAGCCAGTGCGGGTCGCTAGTAATAAATATAGCCTATGTCACTCAGGGATAATGTTGCATTCTAATGGTGAAAGAATTTTTGAAATCGGACCAGTAGTTTTTAGTTTATTCGTAACAAACAAAAATACAGAATTTCTTCTTTATAATATTAGTATAGATATTTTCGCATTTAAAGGTGATAAATGGCCCGACATTTAGGTATGTCGTCACTGGTTGCGGACTTGATTAGTTTAGTTAGCCGTTTTCTCGTGGTCCTACAATTTTATTCTACTAGTTGGACCACGAGAGAGACCAGGGGGGCTATTCTCGTGCCATAGATAAATGGTCACATGTGATATATAATATATCGTCAAAACTGTCAAAATGTCTATAAATTTTAATTTTGGTATTCTCAAAAAGTCGCTATATTTAAACCAATCTGGTTGAAACTTTGTATACCTCAGGTTCTATGACTTTGAAGAATTTGATTGTCTTCGGTCGTTTTCGATAGGGGGCGTACTTTCATCAAAAAGGGGCAAAAAGGGGCTGCTGGATATCTCCGCCTAATGTGATTTGATTTCGATGGTTTTTATTTTATTTGAAAGGTCAGTAATAACTTCATGTTCGTCTCATATTTGATGAAGATCTGATGAGGATCTTCAGCGTCATGAGCAAAATAGTTCCTCAAAATGCAGTATGTTGCTCACTTTCAAAGCTCACTTTACAAGTTTGTGCTTGCGAGGTCTACTGTTTGGAGAACTGCTAGGGATATTAGTATAGAAGATTATATGACGAGCGATGTGGCGCAGCGGGCGCAGGTTCGCCTGCGACGTGGAGGTTGCGGGTTCGATTCCCACCTCGGGTCAAATATTTGTACGATCTACAAATTTTTGTTCCACCCGGAACAAAAATTCTATATATAATAAAAAATATCTATTTGTGTATTGTATTGTATTAAGTATATATCAGTCATCTAGTACCCATAACACAGCTCTGTTTAACAGCAGCTTTACTCTGGGGCTAGATGATGCTGTATGAATTGTCCAGCATTATTTATTTATTATTTATTTATTTATTTATATTGTTGTCTCCAGACGGGTAGACCGCTGACCAACTCGGACGGTACCATCTACCACTTTGACCCGAACAACCCACCGATACTGTACGACCCGGGGGACTATGAGGAGGTTGAACAAAACAAGGTGATTATAATCATTCTCCATACTTAGAATAACAACACGGAGAAACGAAGTACGCGCAGGCAAATTGTGATCATTTTTAGTGGGACTAGTTAGTCTCACTTGGTCAAAGCGGCTCGCCATTCATCAATGTGAAGTTATCGTGCGCACGTCTCTCACAATTATTATTTAAAATGGTGTATTTTGTGGTGAAAGGCTGCTGTAACACCACGTATGAGCCGTTCACGCAAACAAGTTTCGAAGGGTATGGTTTCCGGTGAAATTACAGGCACATGAGACTTTCCATCTAACGTCTCAGGGTGGTAACACGCAAGTGATATCTATGATGTTGCATGCGTACATAGGCTACGGTAACCGCTGACCATCAAGTGGGCCGTATGCTTGGTTGCCACTTCAGTGGTATAAAAAAAAAAAAAAAAAAAAACATCAATTGTTTAGTGAACACACTTTTGAAAATCATTTTGATGGAAACTATCATTCTACGTGTTGTTATTCTAAGGGCCGAAAGATTGTGGTTTAAACTATATAAATAAATAAATAAATAAATAATGCTTGACAATCCACACAGCATCATCTAGCCCCAAGGTAAGCTGCTGTTAAACAGAGCTGTATTATGGGTACTAGATGACTGATATATATTTAATACAATACAATACATAGATAGATATTTTTTTTTATAAATAGAAAATACCCAGAACACCCGGAACAAATATTTGTAGATCTTACAAACATTTGTCCCGAGGCGGGAATCGAACCCGCAACCTCTGCGTCGCAGGCGGACCTGCGCCCGCTGCGCCACATCGGTCGTCATATGAGAGAGTTTAATCTCCGGTCTCCGATCATTTCTAGAGATCAATGGTAGTTAATCGCCCATGGATAGTTTAAACTATCGATTAGCTTTAACATAGATTAATCCTTCAATACGTGTGTGACGTATTTTTCAATATGGCTGCCTGCTTGCCAGCTGTTCGTTTTTTCATGTAGAGTTGTAGTATTTTACTTTGTGGCTTTAGAAATACATCAACTCTATTTTAAAAATAAAATTCAATCGAAGATCATGAAATCCATAGTTTTAACTTTTAGCGGGCCTAGGGAGTAGGTTCCGTGGCTCCTCGCCGTGTGTGCGGAAGTAGAAACAAGCGGTCAAACTTTACAATGCTCATACAAATGCGTTTATTGCGAAAGCCAAAAGAATAGAAAGACAGGAATGCGACAGTATAAAAAGCTAGCAAAGGTGAGCGCGGGCGTCTCGTCGCGTAGCGGTAAGGCGAGTGTCTGCTGGCAGCTGAGGGGCGAGGCAGCGGCGCGGGGAGGATGCGCAGGCGTCGCGGGATGCGGTGCGGTGCGCGGCAGACGGTTCCACAATCACGCCACCCAATGACGTACTAGCGAGGCGGAGCCTGTAAGCTCGTTACTCCGCCAACTAGCTGAATAAGGTTGTAGTAGCATTTGGCCGATCTGTTGAGAGAATAAAAATTATGCGAGTATTTATGTGGAGTCAAATGATGGACCCCACATAACTGATTTTGATCTTACGGCCCTAAGTCTCCATATTTTTATTAAGATTTAGATTAATATAGCACCTTGTACTATCACTCAAAGTTCCGCTTTACCACCATAAGGGTGAATTTTCTGTGAATCGACTAACAGCTACTGACTTTTGAACACCAATGGCAGCGAAGTATTTTGGGGCTCTTGTCATAAAGTTTTTTCACAACTTACCGAGACAAGAGGTTGATTCCTGAGCCCTAAACATTGATTTTTTTATTGCGAATAATGAAAAGTACCTTTAGGAACAGTTTTACCTACTCTATGTAAGCGGGCGTTGGTAGCTGCGATATAGTTTTAACAACTAATGCAGTAATCATCGTTTACCATAAAACCCTTATTGTGCCCTTGTAACCTGTTACGAAATAAACGATTTATTTATTTATTTATTCACTCACGTCACGGTTACGGAGAGCACGTTAAGCAGTCGGTCCCGGCATTAGACGCCCAATGTGGCGCGGTGGGCGAATGTCCGCCAGCGACGCAGAGGTTGCGGGTTCGATTCCCGCCTTGGAACAAATGTTTGTAGGATCTGCAAATATTTGTTCTGGGTGTTCTGGTTGTTTTCTATGTATAATAAAAAATATCTATCTATGTATTGTATTGTATTAAATATATATCAGTCATCTAGTACCCATAACACAGCTCTGTTTAACAGCAGCTTACCTTGGGGCTAGATGATGCTGTGTGGATTGTCCAGCATTATTTATTTATTTATTTATACAGAGTTTAGTTTACACAGAGGTTTCAAAATTAGTATTCCCTTAGTGTGTCGGATAACACTATAAAAACAAAAATAACCAATATTTTACTAATAAAACCTATCGTGAACTATACCATTCATTATTACCAGCATTATTTATTTATTTATTTATTTATTTTCAAAGTTGTTGGGCTAAGATGGAAGGCCTATGAAAATCCGCTACACGTATTAATTTTCTAATTGTTGTTATCTGTTTGTTTATTAGACGATGGAACAGAACAATGAAAAGAGACGGGGTCGTCTTGAAAAGCAACATTCCTTCATTGACCACGGTAAGAATTATATATCGTCGCCGTACAGCGAAAAGTCAAAGCGCAGTGCAGTGCCGCGCAAACATTTAAAAACTTTGGGTGGCACTGCATCTGTAATAGTCAGGCGTGGTGCTTAACATCAGGTGGGCGCCTTGATTGTCTTGTCACTTGCTGACATAAAAAAAAGTCATTAAGTCGAAAAATGGTCAAAATGAGAATTGCAAAAGAAAATGTCAATGAAAAAGTTTCAGTCTCACTACGATACTAATACAACTATGATACATAAGTATCATAATTATTCATTTAGAAAGTTTGAAAACTCCCTAAAAAGTATGTTCAGTGTTCAAGTTCGTATGAGTCAGTGGCCAACTGGTGGCAGTATTTCTAGGCCGCCCGAAGGCCTCTGTCGTGAAAACTGCCTAATTGAACGTTTTGTCACTCTAGTTTTGTTCTGTGATAGTCACTATATTCTTATTTTTACAAAACCTCCGTATGTTTGATTGTAGAGTTTATTATATTATTAGCAGAATCCTCCAGTGACGAACAATAAAAAATAGCGCGCCTATAAAAGCCAGCGCAAACAGACGGCGGGCCCATTTCAGGCAGCGCCTTCTGCGTTCGCCAAAAGTTCGTGTAACGCTGTCACGGACCGTCAGCCGGTCTAACAGCATATAGTCCATTAGAAAAAAAAAAAAAAAAAAAAGACGGGCCCATTTGCTCGTTGGCGTTCGACACGTAAACATCAAAGTGATTCGTTTTGTGTGTGGTTTTTCATAACAAGGTCACGTGAGCCATTTTTCTGTAGTCGTGATTCTGTGTAAAATTGTGTTAAAGTTGCCTTGTTCTATTTTGGTTATTTTTAGTTGATTGTTTAAAGTTATTGTTAGAGTCAAAGTAAAGTTAAGTTTTCGTTTGTATTTTTTTTATCTTTAATCTACTCCTGATCCTTAGAATATAATATTAAGTATAAGATTTATTTATTCAGTCTGTTTGAGATAAGCGTGGCCAATACCGTTAGCATCGGTAATTTCCAATGATTATATAGATTTCCTCTATCTATACTTCTATACTAATGTTATAGATTTGTATTTTTGTTTGTTACGAATAAACTAAAAAACTACTGGTCCTATTTCAAAAACTCTTTCACCATTAGAATGCTACATTATCCCTGAGTAACATAGGCTATATTTGTTACTGGCGACCCGCACCGGCTACGCACGGGTGCGGTTTTATTGTACCCGCGCGAAGCTGGGACGTACTGCTAGTATTTTAATAAAAAAGATGTCCTTTCGTTAAATTTACAAGGCGTGTATTATTCACCATTACAATGATCGAGGATAGTGGGGAAGGGAACAATATTTTAGCCAATGGCAGCGCGTCGATATCACGTGATGCAAGCGCGTTACACCAACACTGATAGGTAGATGTAAGAACTGGTTAGCGGGTACGGTTCAAATTAAATTCTTAGCGTAATCACGAACACAGTGGAATTGTATTTGTTAACACAATACCAATAGCAAGTTATAAATTATTTTCTTTTGTATAACTTTAAACCATGAGTTTAAACCCTTAAGTTTGGCAGGTTGATAATGAATGACCCTGTATACTAGTTATAATCTTTTCAACACACTTGCTTATAAAGTGGCTCTATGGTCATCGCAATTAGGCACAGAATGACACCCATAATCAAACTATGACTTTATCATTGCTATAACTCATCATCATCATCATGACAGCCTTCTAATGTTCCTACTGTTGGGACACTGGCCTACTCTCAGGCGAGAGTGATTGAACTAGTGAGTTATATATCTATAACTCACTAGTGAGTTATAGATATTTTTTTGTTATTTTATTATGAGTTTTTTTTGTTATTTTATTCACAAGTGTGTTGAAAAACGCCGCATGATACACGTGTGTATTGATGATTACCGTCCTCTGCTATCTTAAGACCATCGCCTACGGCTCGGGTCTCAATGGCGCCTCAGCGGTAATCACCAATGTTACACACTAGTACCATAATGTACTATTAAAATTGAATATAACTAGAGTGGGTCGGACTGAGTGTGACTGTTATGTTATGTAATATATTTCTATTTACAGAAGCAGATTGTCAACAAGTCGAACAATACCAATACGAGTATGAAATACATGAAACGCAAGAAAACCCGACGGAAAAGGTAGCCATCCTTTTATTTTTTATTTTTTTTATTTTTTTTTATACTACTAAAGTGGTAACCAAGCGTACGACCCACTTGATGGTCAGCGGTTACCGTAGTCTATGTACGCATACAACATCATAGATATCACTTGCGTGTACCACCCTGAGACCTTAGATGGTAAGTCTCATGTGCCTGTAATTTCAACGGAAACCATACCCTTCAAACCGGAACACAGCAATGCGAGCATTACTGCTTGGCGGCAGAAATAGGTATGGTGGTATTTGATTACCAGCTGACCGTGGTTTCACTCGCGCGCTATTTTTTCATATTATTTATCATTATTGGAAATCGCTTAATAATAAAGTATCCGAGTACGCGAGCCCCGTAGCGGTTATAGAGGGTCATTGACACGCGCAGGTCATTGACGCGCGGGTCATTGACATGCGCCACGCGCTCCCGTGTCGATTTCCAACAAAGATTATTAATAATTGACTAGAAAAATATAATCGATTTATTCGAGATTTTTCAGACAAAATGTTTAAAAAAAAAAAGAATATGTATTTTTTTTTTGTGTGGAACATATTCCTTGAATATTGCGCAATAATAATCAAAGACCCTATTATATGAGTTTTCAAATGACTAGATGGTTAATAAGTGGTTCGTCTTATGTTTGACGCGTGACGCACACTGAAGCTGTTTAAGGTCAGGCATGGCGCTTAACATCAGGCGAACGACATTTTTTGCTGACATAAATAAAAAAAATATTTTCCAGGAAACTTCAAAACCGGTTACCCCAACGAATACTCGATACGAAACACCAATACAAACAGTTTACAACCACAAGCCGCCGGAGCCGACCAATCAGAACGAAGCACAGCCGGAAGCAGCCAATCAGGGGCAGTTTGAATCGCGCAACTACGAGCCGGCCAATCACAGAGAGCCTAAGGCGGGGAGTTACCAGGATACGGTGTACTACGGGCCTTATGCTAGCTTGAATCAGGGTTATAACGAAGAGGTTAGAAGTTAATACAATTTTATTCATAAACTAGCGACCCGCTCTGGCTTCGCATGGGTGTAAACTATATGTACCTACCTCTTGTATCACAAAGAAAATATCAATTGGCAAATTTAAAAACTTAATTAAACAAAATCTGTCTCAAAGCTTACTATAAAACAACCGATTACCTAGATGATAAAAAAGCTTGGGACGAATGTGCTCCAACTCTACTTGGAATCCATAACAATAGCAAGGGTCATGCCAAAAAAGCGATAGGAACCCAGCCGGTGTTGTTGCCAGTTCTTTTACGGCATGGGCGCGTTGGAACTGGTGTAAATTTTCCTAGCTTGTAAGACGTTTCAAAGTGATCCTTGTGATTCTACTGAATAAATATTTTTTGATTTAGATTTTGATTTTGATTTTTTGACTCTTATCTTTTGATGAATTACACGATAATCAGTTGTCTCTGCTTCCGGTTTGGCAAAATTTGCTTTCGTTTTCGTACTTTCGTTTTCGGATTCAAGGAATATAAAAACCATATTCCTTTTTACATTAGATGCGAGATTGATAATATTTTTAGTGAAATAAAACTATAACAGCAATCCGCCATAAAAGGTTAGACACCAATCAGAGCATCTTGGTTCTCTGATTTGTGGCATTAAACAAAATTGCAGAATTGAACCTTATTGCTAAAATTTTACATTGAAAACTGAACTATGACGTCACTACTGTTACGCCGTGTCTTGGAATAAAATATTTTTTGCATAAAGTCGATACTTCTGAACACAATAGAACAGTTTTTTAAAATCAGTCATCATGCCTAGCTTGGAAGACATTTCAAAGTGATCCCTGTGATTTTGTTAAATAAAGCTCATTTTACTTAGATCTTCGGTGTGATGAGCAGTATTCATTAAAAATTCATTAAATTGCGCTCTATTCTATTGTATTTTTCAGGTACAGTCGCCTCAAATGACGCAATACATACAGCCGGATATGACATTACAAAATATAGTGCAACAGTCTAAAGTCACTCCTCTTCTGCAGGATCCTAATATCCGTAAGTAAATGAAATTGTATTTTTTACACGAGATAAATATTTTTATACCACTAAAGTAGCAACTAAGCGGCCCACTTGATGGTAAGCGGTTACCGAAGCATATGTACGCTTGCAACATCATAGATATCACTTGCGTGTTACCACCCTGACCTTGGTTTTTAAAGTGTTAGTGTTAGCGAGATATGTCTCGATAGCTCAATTGGTAGAGCGCTCGCGTATCGAACGGAGGTTGCGGGTTCAAATCCCGCTGGAGGCGAAATAATTTTTGGGATTTTATAATCTTTAGTATGACCAAGGTGGTCCATAAATGCAAAATTAGCTGAAACAACTATTCAAAAGATACTACTACACAAAAAATAATATTCTCCAAAAGTACTATGTATTTTTTTTTTTATACAACTGAAGTGGCAACCAAGCGTGCGGCCCACAAGATGGTAAGCGGTTACCGCAGCCTATGGACGCTTGCAATACCAGAAGTATGACTCGCGGGTTGCCACCTTGAGGCTAAGATTGAAAGCCTCATGTGCCCGTAATTTCACCGGAAATCATACCCTTCACACCGAAACACAGCAATGCGAGCATTACTGCTTGGCGGCAGAAATAGGTATGGTGGTAGGCCTTCCCCGGACGAGCTCTATCACAGAGAACTCTACTACTCTTGACACTATTCTCGAAGTTAGAAGAAGTACGAAGAAAATTCTCAAGAAAACTTATTCTAAAAAAACTAAATTCTCAAAAAGCAGTTGTCGCAATGTTTGTCGTGGATCAAGCTTTTGCATATAAGACAAAATTCATTTCTCAGTGCGGTCCTTAGCGGTTAAGGCTTTGCGTTGTAGGTCAGTATATCACCAAGTCTTCAACATATTGATTAGATTTGAATTAGTAATTTATAAAATATATATGTATATATAATATAGCATACCTATTTCTGCCGCTAAGCAGTAATGCTCGCATTTCTGTGTTCCGGTTCGAAGGGTATGGTTTCCGGTGAAGTTACTGGCACATGAGACTTTCCATCTAACGGGTGGTAACATGCAAGTGATATCTATGATGTTGCATGCGTCTATGTACGCTGACCATCAAGTGGGCCGTACGCTGGGTTGCCACTTTCATCATGACAGCCTTCTAATGTTCCCACTGCTGGGACACTGGCCTATTCTCAGGCGAGAGTGATTGGGTTTTAATCCACCACGCGGACCCAATGCGGATTGGTGGATGGCACATGTCTTTCGAATTTTTAGGTTTTGAACATGCCGGTTTCCTCACGATGTTTTCCTTCACCGTATGAGAGCACTGGCATTGCGCACATACATTTTTCGAACAGAAAAATTCATTGGTGCACGACTGGGTTGAACCCACGACCTCAGGATCGGAAGTCGGGGTCACACCACTAGACCACCAGTGCTCTCTTGCCACTTGAGTGGTATAAAATATAAAAGTAATGTGTACATTTTTATTTTAGGTCCTATGTCGTTAACGAATGTGGTATATCCAAGCACGGTGCCTCATGGATACCAGTACATACCTAATCAAGCGCAGTGCAGAGTGGTAAGTATTCACAATATCTACACAAAAGAGTAAATAAATAATGCTGTACAATCCACACAGCATCATCTAGCCCCAAGCTAAGCAGAGCTTGTGTTATGGGTACTAGATGACTGATATAATAATAAATATTTTTCCATATCTAAGATATTCGCCTGAGAGTAGGCCAGTGTCCCAGCAGTGGGATCATTAGAAGGCTATCATGATGATGATAGATCTAAGATATTACATTGCTTAATATATATAATAATATTATAATAAGAGTCCTATTAGCTAAGGCCCCTTTCGGGTATAGGCCTCCTCCAAGTTTTTCCATGACGTCCTATCGTTAGCTTGCTCCATCCAGTTTAATGATAAAGATGACTGATATACTTAATACAATACAATACATACATAGATATTTGTTTATTAGCTGACCCGCGCGGTTTAACTCTGTTGTTTTTCACAATGTTTCATATTTTCACACTGTTTAAACCTTCCCTGGACTCAATTAAAACCAAAATAAGCCAAATTGGTCCAGCCGTTCTCGTATTCTAGCGAGCCACACTCACAGCAATTCATTTATAATATTATGAGGGACTAATGTAACATACTGTTGTTACATTAGTCTTTATTATTAACATGGTTGTCTGGAAGAAATCGCTATTTGCGATAAGACCCCCATTTGTAGGACTATATAATTATGTGTATGTTAAGTATGATAAAATTTACCATGCAAATTTGTCCTCAATAAAGTAATTATTATTATTATATTATTAATAGTTTGAGAATGTAAACTAAATATTTGCATGCCTAGATAAAGTAGAACATACATGTACCAACTACTGTTATTTGAGATCTTTTTGTAAACATATGTTCTAGCAAATAAAAATATCTTATCTTATCTTATCTTTATAAGATAGAAAATAGTACAGAACACCCAGAACAAATATTTGCAGCATGCAAACATTTGTTACGGGTATCGAACCCGCAACCTCTAGCTTCACTCACACTCGCCCACCGCGCCACCAAAGGTCTTCGATAAAATTTGATCGAAGCCAAAGGTCGTCATTTATATACTGTTGACTAGCGACCCGCCCCGGCTTCGCATGGGTGCTTAAGCTACTTATAAACCCTCTTGAATCACTGTATTAAAAAAACCGCATCAAAATCTACGCAACAGATTTTGATGCGGTTTTTAAAGATCTAAGCGTACATAGGAAGAGACAGCGGTAAGCTGTTTTATACTTTTTTTTATGTCAGCAATTGATAAGACGGTCAAGTCTCCCGCCTGATGTTAAGCACCACGCCTGACCATAATAGATGCAGTGCCACCCAAAGCATTAAGTTTTTAAGTACAGGGCACTGCACTGCGCTCATCACCCCGAGAAATTGTTGTTAAGTCTCTATCGCCCAGCAATTTCACTTGCTACAGTGCTCAAAGCTAAACACAGTGCAGTGCACACTACAGCTTGGAGGTAGAATATCTGGCACTGCGGTGCTACCCACCGAGACGGGCTCTTGCTGAAGAGTCCTACCGCTATACCATTTGTGATATTGCAGGATCCTATCCAGCAACAGTTGCTGAGATACCAGCCGGTGTTGCAGCAACAGCTCGAAGAGCAGAAAGTGCCCACTCCGCCGCAACAGCCCCCAGAAAACACATTTAGAATCGGTTAGTTATAAACCTATAAACATTTGAAACTATAGTGGTTAGAAATCATTTTTTTTTATACAACTGAAGTGCGTACGTACGGCCCACAAGATGGTAAGCGGCTACCGCAGCCTATGGACGCTTGCAATACCAGAGGTATCACTCGCGGGTTGCCACCTTGAGGCTAAGATCGAAAGCATCATGTGCCAGTAATATCACCGGAAACCATACCCTTCACACCCGAACACAGCAATGCGAGCATTACTGCTTGTCGGCAGAAATAGATATGGTGGTAGTACTTCCCCGGACGTGTTCTATCACAGAGAACTCTGCTACTCTTAAAAATAATTTTATATTATTTACGGCTATCTACCACTTGATTCAGTCACTTATCATCAAGAAGAGCTTCTAAATAGCTTCGAAACGTCAGCATTAAATTACAAAATTAAGTGGTAAAAAATGTAAATAGCTGTTAATAATTTAAACCCTTCGTTCTTTCCTTGAGTCAGTGGCCAACTCTGGTGACAGAGTTTCTAGGCCGAAGGTCTCTGTCATGGCCTAACAACTTTGAAAAAGCCGGGACCGACTGCTTAACGTACCGTCCGAAGCATTTAAACCCTTCAAACATCATTGAGTTATATATATTTTTTTTATGTATTTTTGAGTTTCACTACGCGATCGAATCCGCAATGAGGAAATCCGTAGAAGAACCAAGGCCACCGACATAGCTCTTAGAATTAGTAAGTTGAAGTGGCAATGGGCAGGCCATATAGCTCGCAGAACCGATAACCGTTGGGGAATAAAGGTTCTCGAGGCGACTACGAACAGGAAAAAGAAGTGTAGGACTGCCCCCCACTCGATGGACCGATGACATTAAAGCGGTCGCAGGCAGTCGGTGGATGGTGAAGGCCCAAAATCGGTCGTCATGGCGCTCTTTGGGGGAGGCCTATGTCCAGCAGTGGACGTCTATCGGCTGATATGATGATAATGATGATGATATATTTGCAATTGGCTTCTTAGCCATAATCAGATATTATATGACAGAAAGAGTAGTAGAGTTCTTTGTGATAGAGCTCGTCTGGGGAAGGACTACCACCATACCTATTTCTGCCGCCAAGCAGTAATGTTTGCATTGCTGTGTTCCGGTTCGAAGGGTATGGTTTCCGGTGAAATTACAGGCACATGAGACTTTCGATCTACGTCTCAGGGTGGCAACCCGTGAGTGATACCTCTGGTTATGCAAGCGTCCATAGGCTGCGTATATATATATATATAAAAAAAAAAAAAAATAATGCTGGACAATCCACACAGCATCATCTAGCCCCAAGGTAAGCTGCTGTTAAACAGAGCTGTGTTATGGGTACTAGATGACTGATATATACTTACAATACAATACATAGATAGATATTTTTTATTATATATAGAAAATACCCAGAACACCCGGAACAAATATTTGTAGATCGTACATTTGACCCGAGGCGGGAATCGAACCCGCAACCTCCGCGTCGCAGCTGCGCCCGCTGCGCCACATCAGTCGTCAACATATATATATATATATAATATGTCACCATTTAGTTGAAATTGCAACATAAACTTGTTATAACATACAACACATCGGTCGCCGTTACTAACTTATTACTTACTTAACACTTACACTAAGACTTACTTACTAATACTTACTTGCAGACTCGAGCTACCCGTACGCGCCGGTGGACTATACAGCGGCGTACAGCGCATGCGTGGAACCCACCACCATACAAAACCAACCGCAGCCTCAAAGAAGGTTACCTAACTGTTATTCAACACTAGTAATATGCATGATGACAGTCGTTTTCACCTGGTGGTAGGACTCTTCAGCAAGAGTCCGTCTCGGTGGGTACCACCGCAGTGTCAGATATTCTACCTCCAAGCAGTAGTATGCAAGCTGCACTGTGTTTAGATTTGAAGGGCACTGTAGCAAGTGATATTACTGGGCGATAGAGACTTAACAACAATGTCTCGGGGTGATAAGCGCAGTGCAGTGCCACGCAAACACTTATAAACTTTAAGCTTTGGGTGGCACTGCATCTGTAAGAGTCAGGCGTGGTGCTTAGCATCAGGTGGGTGCCTTGATTGTCTTGTCACTTGCTGACATAAAAAAAAAAAGTAACCAAGAATCACTAAAATTACATCTTCACCATTATAAAAAGTATTTTTTTCTACAACTGAAGTGGCCACCAAGCGTAGCCCACAAGGTGATAAGCGGTTACCGCAGCCTATGGACGCTTGCAATACCAGAGGTATCACTCGCGGGTTGCCACATTAAGGCATAGATCGAAAGCCTCATGTGCCAGTAATTTCACCGGAAACCATACCCTTCACACCGGAACACAGCAATGCGAGCATTACTGCTTGGCGGCAGAAATAGGTATGGTGGTAGTACTTCCCCGGACGAGCTCTATCACAAAGAACTACTACTCTATTCAAGGATTCAAGAAATATAAAAACCATATTCCATTGGATGCGGGATTGATTATATTTTTAATATAATAAAACTAAAACGTACAGCAATCCGCCATAAAAGGTCGAACACCAATCAGAACATCTTGTTTCTCTGATTGGGAGCATCAAACAAAGTTGCAGAATTTTGAACCTTATTGCTAAAACTTACATTGAAAATTGAACTATGACGTCACCGCTGTCACTCAGCGACTCGGCGCGTTTTGGCGTGAATTTTAAAATTCAAATTAAAATCGCATTTTTTTACTACTAAACGCCGTACGACCACCGCAGGTCGCCACTTTGGCACCACAGGCACCACAGGCAGACGACCAATGTGGCGCGGTGGGCGAAGGTCCGCCTGCGACGCGGAGGTTGCGGGTTCGATTCCCGCCTTGGGACAAATGTTTGTAGGATCTGCAAATATTTGTTCCGGGTGTTCTGGGTGTTTTCTATGTATAATAAAAAATATCTATCTATGTATTGTATTGTATTAAATATATATCAGTCATCTAGTACCCATAATACAGCTCTGTTTAACAGCAGCTTACCTTGGGCTAGATGATGCTGTGTGGATTGTCCAGCATTATTATTATTATTATTACTTTTATTTCTGTAGTCCAACTCTGTACAATAAAGTAAACCTTCAGCTCAATATATTCCCACTACCTTACTTCAAATGTAAACTGAAATGCCTGGAATGGCTCTTATCTCTATCGTACGACGAGTCGGAGAATCTTCTTATTTTCGCTCAATAACCTTCACTCACTCACACACACACGCCCTCAGACAGACACATACACACCCACACCCTCACACACCCTTACAGTGGGCTTCCCGCTGTGATAGCCAGACTCTTATGAGGCTGGAACTAACATGGAAGCCCACACACAAAACACACCCACTCACACCCGCACAAACACCTACACACAAAACATTCACACACCATCCAAGTCACACACATTCTCACACTACACACTCACACATGCGCATCTCATACATGCACAATCCTAAGTACACACTTTTTCCAAACAGTTGTAACTACACTCACTTTTTATATAGACTTTTTACCTTAGTTATTTAAATTTCATGTTTGTGTTTTTACGTTATTTAATTTTCTCAAACCCTAGATTTGTATTTCTTTTGGGGAGGGCGTTGATATTTGCGACACAGTGTTTCACTCCTGCAGATACCATCGCTTCCATTATGTTTTATTATATTATGTTATTGTTCCGAATAAAGATATTTGTATATATTGTATATAGTTCTTAGTATCGGCAGGGCTTGGAGGTGAACTGTAAACGCCCCAACCTTCACTCACTCACACACACACGCCCTCAGACAGACACATACACACCCACACCCTCACACATCTTCACACACCCTTACAGTGGGCTTCCCGCTGTGATGTGTGTGTGTGTTAAGTGCGACAAAACAAGTGGCGAACACAATAGGCCTGCATGGCCGCAGTGTTATATTAGCCGCACCAATTTAATAAAAAAAAAAAGAGATTAATGCTATTCAATTATAATTAATACTTGTTTAACTTATCCCCTGGAAGAGTGTAGCCATTCACAACACAGGGAATCCTAGTGTGAGGGCTAGCAAAGCACCTATTACTTACTAACTGTCCGTGAAATCCTACGACAAACCTTTTTTAGCTTTTATAAATTGGTCTCCACAGTACAGGGAATCCTAGTGTGGAGCCCAAGGAAAGATTCTACATTCTACCTACATTGAATATTAACTATCTACTGTGTCTCTCAATTTAAAATTAAACTTTACCTTATTTATAATTTTAAGCTTAGTACTAGAGCCTTATTTTTTTTTTTTTTTTTTACAAATACAAAAATATTTATTAACTGACGCAATAACATGGAATTAGGTTACCATTGACGACCGATGTGGCGCAGCGGGCGCAGGTCCGCCTGCGACGCAGAGGTTGCGGGTTCGATTCCCGCCTCGGAACAAATATTTGTACGATCTACAAATATTTTTTCCGGGTGTTCTGGGTATTTTCTATGTATAATAAAAAATATCTATCTATGTATTGTATTGTATTAAATATATATCAGTCATCTAGTACCCATAATACAGCTCTGTTTAACAGCAGCTTACTTTGGGACTAGATGTTGCTGTGTGGATTGTCCAGCATTATTTTATTTTATTTATTTATTGGTTTCCGCACAAGGCTGAGCCTGAATCGCGGGAAGCCGGATTACAATTAGAGATAACCGTATAACTGAAGAGATGACACAGTAACAGGGAGAGCAAAATTTATATTAAAAAAAAAAAACTAATTAATCACGGTTTTTTTACGATTTTTTTCTAATGATAATTTAGGAATAAGTATAGTTCTCACAACGGATCTCGGCCGTCGTGAAATTAGCCGTTTCGATGCGCAATGGAGCTTTTTCAAACTAAATTGTCTTTGCGCATCACAAACGGCTAACTTCACGGAAGCCTAGATCCGCTGTGCGAACTATACTTACTGTGTGTTTCTAAATTAGATACATAACTAACCTAACTACTATTCTGTATGTATTGGTTATTGTATTTGGTTGCAAATAAACAAATTATCTTATCTTATCTTATCTTATCTAACTAAAAGGTATATAAAATATGATATGATTTTGCATAAATTTATATTTATTGGTTAAGTAAATATTGTAACAATGTATTTCTTGGTTCCAAATATATGAATTATGAATAAATAAATAATAAATTTCTGTAATAATAACTTATTTTAATATTAGTTACAGCGTGCCCTACAACCCGGGCGAGATCGCGGGCGTCCCGGGAGCAATGCCGCCCGTCTACCCGCTAAGCAACGTGATCCCGCCGCAACTCATTCAATACCCGGTAAGTACCATACCTTTTGGAGCGCTCGTGACGTAGCTGGCTAAGTTGTTCTTAACAGATCAACGAGGTTGAGCACTGTTCCGCGTACACATCATTTGGATGGGTGACCGCCAGTGGCAATTTCAACTGAGTGCTCCCGTGCTTCGGAGGGCACGTTAAGCAGTCGCTCCCGGCTTTTTCAAAGTTGTTAGGCCATGACAGAGGTCTTCGGGCGGCCTAGAAACTCTGTTGCCAGAGTTGGCCATGACTCATACGAACTTTACTTACTTATCATACCTATTTCTGCCGCTAAGCAGTAATGCACGCATTGCATCTATGTATTGTATTGTTTAAGTATAACAGTCATCTAGTACGCATAATACAGCTCTGTTTAACAGCAGCTTACTTTGGGGCTAGATGATGCTGTGTGGATTGTCCAGCATTATTTATTTTTATTTATATTTATATTATATTTATAATAAACAGATGCAGTATCAAGAAGCAGTGCAGTGGCCTCTACAGACACAGCCTGTCTGCCCGGTAGTGTACCCGCAACACTACGCACATTACAATATCGTCTATCCACAGGTACTACTACAATTACTACGATTACTACTAATATTACTATTACTACTAATATTACTACTACTATTGCTACTATTACTAATACTACTATTGCTACTACTACTACTACTACTATTACTAGTACTAGTACTACGTACAGAATGGCCACTCTCTACCTCACACCGGATTTATTTACCTCCCCTTGGTCTCGAGTTTGCCGGCACTGAAGCTGAGGGCTAAGGCACGCGTTTATTTTGATTTTGCGTAGGTCCACAGCGCATGCTAGCGCGAGTGAAAGTGTGCTATCTCGCTCTTGCTATAATTGGGTGGGGACAACCACATCGGCACCGTTTACTTACACAAACCATGCATGTGGTGCCTTCATAGATTTTTATTAAGAAAACTGTCCAGAGTTGGCCATTACTGACTTATACAAACTTAATTACTACTATCATTAATAAAGTCTGTCTTCTAATGTTCCCTCCCTCTAACTCTATATATATTCATGTGTAAACTAGAATTTAAATTGTATTATAATAAAATTAATTAAATTTCAAGAGTAGTAGAGTTCTCTGTTATAGAGCTCGTTGTCGTTATCGATTAACTATAATTTTTGTGGAAGTTTGTTGTATATTTTTATGCCTATTATATTCGGAAGCTTTTTTTATAAATTTAGCCTATGATTTATTGCTGTCAGACATTTTGGATTTCTGAGTCGTTATTATTCCCTCTAGTCTTGTAGCTGTTTAAGTTTCGTCTAAAATATGTAATTATTTCCAATATGTATACAGATACCGATGAAAGGATTTTAAGTTTTTAAAAAAAGTCCCTTCATGAGTCTCTATAATGAGCCTTCATCAGCACACAGATAGCACGTTTTTGCATCTTTAGTATACGTTCATGGTCTGTTGAGTTACCCCATAGTATTATGCCGTATGACATGATTGCATGAATTTATGCGTAGTATATTTCTCTTATCTGGGAAGCCATCGAGCTGTTTTAGAGCACATATCCCTGTTGACATCTTTTTACATGTTGAATCTATATGTTTTCTCCATGTTAAAGCTGGGTCCAGCTCAAATCTTAGGAGTTTCACTATACTGGAGCTATTGACAACACTTCCACCCAGTAGAGTTAAGGGTATGTTGCACCGAGTTGGGGAGACGGCGTTGAAGAGCATTATACTAGTTTTATCTTCATTTAGCATGAGACCATTCATTGTAAACCAGTTTCGTAACTCATTTATAGTGAACCCTTTTCTCTTAACAGTTCCTCCGTTGTATTTGTCAATTCTATAGACCAACTTCAAATCGTCAGCATACAACAAACACTTTGAATGCTTAAGAACAGCATCAAGGTCATTAATCATAATGCCAAACAAGAGCGGGCCTAATAAATTGAGCCCTGACTGACACCAGACCTTGTATGATAGGGAGCTGAAACAAAGCAACCACGCTGCACGAACTGTTGCCGATCACGCAAATAGCTCGCAAACAATTTAAGTAATTTGGTTGAGAAACCAATGTTGCAGAGTTTTCTCAGTAGCACATCATTGTCTACACTGTCGAAAGCCTCTTTAAAATCAAAATACGCAACATAAACCTGTGTACTCCTATCCAAATGTTGAGATATAAAATCCACAAGGGTCAACAGGTTCGTGTTCACAGAACGTTTAGCTCTGAACCCATGCTGAGAGTCGCATAAAAAAGGTTTTATTTGAGGAGAAATTAAACTGTGCAGTATTGACTCAAAAAGCTTGGCAAAAGCGGAAAGTACAGCAATAGGGCGATAATTGTCAACTCTGGTTCTATCTTTAGCTTTAGGAATCGGTTTAACTCTAGTGATTTTCCACTGGTACGGATAAAGTGACTAAAGTGACTGAATACTGAATGACTTTACTTAAATTTTATATAAGTATTTGAATATTGCCAAACGCAGCTTTTTGGCAAGTTGGATGACATCTTGAAATCAGTTGATACTCCACAGTGTCTGAAGACCCGTTTATATAACCAATGTGTACTGCCCACCATGACTTACGGTGCTGAGACATGGACGCTCACACATGAGGCTGTGTACAGAATGAGAGTTGCACAGAGAGCCATGGAGCGAGCCATGCTTGGCATCAAACTTATTGACCGAGTTCCAAACACAGAAATCCGAAGACGTACCAAGGTCAAAGTCGTCGGGAATCGGATAATGGAACTCAAATGGAGCTGGGCAGGACACATGGCAAGACGTGGTGATGACAGGTGGAGTAAGGCGACAACTGAGTGGTGGCCAAGAAGTGGCTACAGAAACGTCGGTCGTCCGTTGGCGAGATGGGTAGACGACATAGTGAAAGTCGCGGGCCGTAAGTGGATTAGATTAGCACAGGATCGTGGTAGATGGCACAAACTAAAGGAGGCCTATACCCAGCAGTGGGTGAAGTCAGGCTGTGGATGATGATGATGATGATTTGAATATTATAGTAACATAATTATCAGGACTTTTCCTATATAAGTTATCCCATATAACATTATGTAAATTAGGTACAATTTACCTAACTACTTAGACTTATAAATGACATGTAACCTACCTATTGTTACCATTAAATAACCTGAACCTGAACCTGAACCTAATCACCGGTATAAAGAGCGAGATTTAGGATATTGCAGATGGGTGGTATTAAGTGTTCACTGCAGCTCTTCAAAATAAATGCAGGACAGTTGTCTGGCCCAGGGGAGTTGGTTGATATAGTAGGTACTATGGTTAAGGGTCTATAGTTTCGTAAATCTGATGTTACACCTTTGCCCTTATACAACGGAGTTAGCCTTGTTTTTTTAATGACTTAAGGGTAGATTTGTAGATAAATGTATGCGATTTTGTATATATTCCATTTTTTCCATTAAAATTTTTTTTTTATACATCTGAAGTGGCAACCAAGCGTACAGCCTATGGACGCTTGCAATACCAGAAGTATCACTCGCGGGTTGCCACCTTGAGGCTAAGATCGAAAGCCTCATATGCCAGTAATTTCACCGGAAACCATACACACTGGAACACAGCAATGCTAGCATTACTGCTTGGCGGCAGAAATAGGTATGGTGGTAGTCCTCCCTTGTCTCAATGGATGTGCCAGCAGCTGGGCTTGTTACAAAGTTTATAATGTTTTTAAATCCATTTGGGAGCAATACATCATTTAAGGCACTTTTATTAAACGAGCGATGTGGCGCAGCGGACGCAGGTCCGCCTGCGACGCGGAGGTTGCGGGTTCGATTCCTGCCTCGGGTCAAATGTATGTACGATCTCCAAATATTTGTTCCGGGTGTTCTGGGTATTTTCTATATACAGGGTCATTCATTATCAACCTGACAAACTTAAGGTTAGGTAGGTTCCACACATAAAAAAAAATATATGTACTTATATTTTTTTTTATATATATTTTGTCTTAAAATAAAAAAAAATCGATTACGTTTTTCCGCTCAATTATTATTTATCGTTGTTGGAAATCGAGTTAAGCGACGTAATAATGAAATATTCGAGTGTGCGCGCCCCGTAGCGGGTCAAGGACACGCGTAGGTCAAGGATGCACATGTGTAGAACCTACCCCTTAAGTTTGTCAGGTTGATAATGAATGACCTTATATAATAAAAAATATCTATCTATATATTGTATTGTATTAAGTATATATCAGTCATCTAGTACCCATTTTTTTTTTTTTGTTAACGTGGGCAAAAATGCATTTACGCATACCCGACTGCGGGGGAAGCAGACGGGCTATGTCGGACTCTCCGTCGCAGATTGCGACGTCCTACCGACTAAAAAAGCCCACGATGTTCCTTCATCAACGACTGTTGGACAGAGCTGCGGGACCGTTTGCAAACTCTCCGCGGCTAGTCATCTAGTACCCATAACACAGCTCTGTTTAACAGCAGCTTACCTTGGGGCTAGATCATGCTGTGTGGATTGTCCAGCATTATTTATTTATTTATTTATTATTTATTATTTGACGAGTCAAAATCTACATTCCAATCTTCCACAAGCCTTTTTGAATTTATTGAGAACATTCAATAATATCTGAAAGTTTCCTAAGCCGAAAGTAATCTTTAAAGTACGAGAAAAACACTCATTTTTGTATGGCAAATTGAATGAATGAATAAACTAGTGGTTTGCAAATCAGTAACTATTTACGAATATCAGAAGAGTAGACCTTATAGTAGGAGAAAACAGCTCAATTTTGTACAGCAATCGAATGAATAAACTAATGGTGGAGCGGGACATTTCGCGAAAGGGACATTATTCGATTCCCAATTCGAACGATTACCCTTCTAATCGTTCGAATTGGCGAACTATAGCGATCTATTGTTTTTGCATTCGATAATAAATAAATAAATAAATAATGATGGACAATCCACACAGCATCATCTAGCCCCAAGGTAAGCTGCTGTTAAACAGAGCTGTATTATGGGTACTAGATGACTGATATATATTTATATACAATACAATACATAGATAGATATTTTTTATTATATATAGAAAATACCCAGAACACCCGGAACAAATATTTGTAGATCGTACAAACATTTGTTCCGAGGCGGGAATCGAACCCGCAACCTCTGCGTCGCAGGCGGACCTGCGCCCGCTGCGCCACATCGGTCGTCAAATCAGAATCAGAAGAATCAGTAACAATCGCCCATCTTCAATGTATGATGGTTATAGATGATAATACAATTTTATTAAATGAACTAGTAGATCCGGCGCGGTTTCACTCGCGTATTTTTTTTTAGCGAATTTTTACACCCTGTATTATTTCTCACCGTTTAAATCTTCCCTGAACTTATACAAACATTTCAAGACCAAAATTAGCCAAATCGGTTCAGCCGTTGTCGTGTTTTAGCGAGACTAACGCACAGCAATTCATTTTTATTTATAAGACTAGTAGACCCGGGGGCGGTTTCACTCGCGAGATTTTTTTTTGCAAAATTTTACATCCTGTATATTTTCTCACGAGTTTTAGCGGGCAAGTCTTAGCATTTTTATATATGATTTTGAAATAATTTAAAATTATATTAACGTCTATTTACCACACTTGTTTTTGTCATTTATGCTGACGTTTCGAAGCTATTTAAAAGCTATATATTTAAAATAATTTAGTTACCAAAAACTAAACTAGATGTCGCCACAGGAAAGATTAGAACGCGCTATCGTTGCGTTTTGGGAACTACATTCATCGAACTTAATTTTAAATTTCTGTATAACTCGAAAACCGGAACCGTTTTGGCGGACCGATTTGAATGTTTGTTTAAAAGTTTTTGATACGTATCATGCAATCTATGGTTGCACCGCGTAGTAATATATACTAATATTAGTTTTAAAAATGACAAAGAATTTATTTAATTCATTTCATTCGATAATAATAATTTCATTTCAGTTTTCAGTCATCATTCATTCCTAAGTGCTCGTAACAATAGGCATGATGACTGATTTTGAAAAACTGTTCTATTGTGTTCAGAAGTATTGACTTTATACAAAAAGTAACTTAATATTCCAGAAATTAATGGTTTAGTAATAAAAAAATGCGAGTTAAATTTTGGATGGGTGACCGCCAGTGGCAGTTTGAACTGAGTGCCTGTGCTTCGGAGAGCACGTTACACAGTCCCGGCTTTTTCGAAGTTAGGCCATGACAGAGGCCTTCGGGCGGCCTAGAAGCTGTGTCACCAGAGTTGGCCACTGGCTCATACGAACTTACTTTTAGTGATTGTTGGCTACAGTCATCAAAATCAAAATCAAAATCAAAAATTGTTTATTTCAATAGAATCACAAGGATCCCTTTGAAACGTCTTACAAGCTAGGAAAATTTACACCAGTTCCAACGCGTCCATGCCGTAAAAGAACTGGCAACAACACCGGCTGGGTTCCTATCGCTTTTTTGGTATGATCCTTGCTATTGTTATGGATGCTGAGTAGTTCGTCCCAAGCTTTTTTATCATCTAAGTAATCGGTTATTTTATAGTAAGCTTTTTGAGACAGTATTTGTTTAACTAAGTTTTTAAATTTGCCAATTGATAAATTTTGTATGTCGCTTGGGACTTTGTTAAAGAAGCGTACACATTGCCCTTTAAAATATTTACTGACCTTAGTGAGCCTAACTGTGGGAACAGCGAGTTTATTTCTATCTTTGGCGACCGATGTGGCGCAGCGGGCGCAGAGGTTGCGGGTTCGATTCCCGCCTCGGGACAAATGTTTGTACGATCTACAAATATTTGTTCCGGGTGTTCGAGGTATTTTCTATATATAAAAAATATCTACCTATGTATTGTATTGTATTAAGTATATGTACAGTGGTGGCCATATAATTAAGAACGCTGATATAAAGGGAAGATTTTTTCCAACTAAGATGCAAAACTAATTGTATGCATTTGTTTTTATTTCTCTCGGTATCGTAAAAAATTTCCATATTACCACTGTATTCATTGATACACATGATTGGCTAAAAATCAATAGGCAAACTTTTTACACTACTTTTAAACAAAGTATTCCTTATTACTGGCTGGTCACGTAATTAAGAACGCTAAGTAGTTTATACTTTTATTCAAATTTAAATAGAGAACACTCAGTCGATTTGTTACTGTTTGTATAATTTTGGCGCAATTACGTGCTGTAAAAGATTAAAGGTGATTGCTTTTTTAGAAAAAACAATGGGAAAAAATAAAAGTCACATCTACAAGGGAAGTAATAATAAAACTTCGCCGGAAGAATTGGTCTTATAAAAAGATAGCCGACCATCTGCAATGTTCAAAAACGATGGTTTTCCACGCTGTAAAGCATTTTGCTACGTATCAAACTACTTCGAATGTTCCACGTGTACCTTAACAGAGAAAAACAACTCCTCGAGATGACCGAAACATCGTTCGTATGGCAAAACAAAATCCTTTTAAAGGGTCCAATGAGCTTAGAAAAGAATATTTTGGTGAAAACAACTTTTCAGCAATCTCAGCACGCACTATTCGAAGACGTTTGGTAGAAGAAAAATTGCACGGTAGGATAGCAAGAAAGGTACCCATGTTAAAACTTTGCCACAGGCAAGCCCGGCTTGCATTTGCGAGAAAGTATGAAAACTGGACTATGCAACAGTGGAAAAATGTACTTTTTTCTGACGAGACGAAAATAAACAGAGTATGTTCTGATGGAAAACGATATGTACGAAATATGTCATGTCCCCCGAATACAGCATTCGACCCAAAGTACACGAAAGTTACATTAAAGCACGGTGGTAGAAATGTGAAAATTTAGGGTTACTTTTCTGGACATGGTGTAGGACCTGTAAAGTTGATAGAAGGTAACATGGATCAGTTCCAATACAAAAATATACTGGAAGAAACAATGTTACCATACGCTGAAGACGTTCTACCGGTCATTTGGACATTCCAGCATGACAATGATCCAAAGCACAATTAGTTTCTGTCTTAGACTGGCCTGCTAACAGTCCAGATCTAAACCCAATAGAGAATATGTGGTTTGAAGTAAAGAAAAAGGTTTCAAATACAAAGTGTGGAAATTTAAGAGAGCTGTATGACGTTTTTTTAGAAGAATGGAACTCTATTTCTCTTGCGAAAGGTCAAAAATTAATAGAGTCAATGCCTCGCCGGTGTAAAGCTGTAATTAAAAGCCGTGGATATGCTATTAACTATTAATTTTAGTTAAATATTTCTTTTTATGTTTCCTGTGCTACATAATATTGTGATTTTTTAAATCTAAGTGTCATACAAAACAATTCCCGAGCAGTTAAATAAATCGTTCTTAATTATTTGTCCAGTTTCAGTACTATTTGAATGTGTTACTTTGATAAAATCAATAAAATGTGCAAAAAATAGTTAGCGATTTCATACTTTATTCTTAAGTCAGGTTGCTCTATTAATGTGACTATTATATAACATAAATAGTTGCTTCTCAAAAGGTACACATCTCTGTGTATGATAAGATTTAAATAAAAAACTTCTAGAACTTCAAATCGTTCTTAATTATATGACCACAACTGTATATCAGTCATCTAGTACCCATAAACACAGCTCTGTTTAACAGCAGCTTACCTTGGAGCTAGATGATGCTGTGTGGATTGTCCAGCATTATATATTTATTTCTAGTATTAACATTATGATTATCACCATGCATGTTTGTGTTGTGCCTAGGTGGTGCAACAGCCTTATCCGATGTGCCAGGCCGTGTACCCGCTACTCGACGCGCGACGCAAGAGGAATTCACTACCATCCAGGTATCTCCTTTTAACATACTCGTTCTACCACCATACCTATTTCTGCCGCCAAGCATCAATGCTCGCATTGCAGGCACATGAGACTTACCATCTAACGTATCAGGGTGGTAACACGCAAGTGATATCTATAAATTTGCATGCGTACATAGACTACGGTAACCGCTGACCATCAAGTGGGCCGTACGCTTGGTTACCCCTTTGGTAGTAAAAAAAAAAACTTATTTATTATACCTAAAATCTAGCACTACCATCCAGGTATCTCACGCTCGTTTTAACATGCACAAATGAATGAATGAATGAATGAATGATTGAATGAAAGAAACTTCTTTATTGTACCTAAAAATCTAGTACAACCATCCAGTTATCAAATGCTCGTTTTAATGTGCATGAATAAATGATTAAATGAATGAATGAAATTTCTTTATTGTACCTAAAAACTTAGCATTAGCATCCAGGTATCTCATGCTCGTTTTAACATACTTGAATGAATGATTGAATGAATAAAAATTGAATGAATGAAACCTCTTTATTGTACTTAAAACCTAGCGATACCATCCAGGTATCTCATGCTCGTTTTAACATGCGTGAATGAATGAATGAATGAATGAATGAAACTTCTTTATTGTATCTAAAAACTTAGTACTACCATCCAGATATCTTCAATTATACTATTTGCCATTAAATTGATAAATTATACATGTCTTTGTTAAAAAAGCGTTCATACATCATTATATCAGTGAATAGACGTCCACTGCTGGACATAGGCCTCCCCCAAAGAGCGCCATGACGACCGATCTTGAACCTTCACCATCCACCGACTACCTTCGATCTCGGTCCATCGAGTGGGGGTCCGTACTGTACTTCATACAGAAATGCTACTCAACTAATTATATAAAGTGATGACTGTTTTGACGATCCATACTATTTTAAAAACCGACGACCGATGTGGCGCAGCAGCACAATGCCGCCTGCGACGCGGAGGTTGCGGGTTCGATTCCCGCCTCGGATCAAATGTTTGTACGATCTACAAATATTTGTTCCGGGTGTTCTGGGTATTTTCTATATATAATAAAAAATATCTATCTATATATTGTATTGTATTAAGTATATATCAGTCATCTAGTACCCATAACACAGCTCTGTTTAACAGCAGCTTACCTTGGGGCTAGATGATGCTGTGTGGATTGTCCAGCATTATTTATTTATTTATTATTTATTTAAAAAACTAACCTCGACAGGCTAACACTATCTTAAATATTTAAATAGCTTTTCAGTATTTGGGCATCAGTATGTTAAGTCTCAAAAATGTACACATATTTACGTGTACATATAATCTCAGAGCGCTCGTGACGTAGCTAAAATGTTATAACAGATCAACGAAGTTAAGCACTGTTCCGCGTACTCACCATTTGGATGGGTGACCGCCAGTTGCATATTCAACTGAGCGCTCCCGTGCTTCGGAGGGCACGTTAAGCTGACGGACCCGGCTTTTTCAAAGTTGTTGCCATGGCAGAGGCCTTCGGGCGGCCTAAAAACTCTGTCAGCAGAGTTGGCCACTGACTCATACGAACTTACTTTTTCTTTTGCGTGTAAGTCTTTTGTTAATTTCATGATTATCACCATGACAGCCTTCTATTGTTCCCACTGCTGGGACACTGGCCTACTCTCAAGCGAGAGTGATTGGGTCTTAATCCACCATGCGGACCCAATGCGGATTGGTGGATGGCACATGTCTTTCGAATTTTTAGTTCTTAGACATGCCGATTTCCTCACAATGTTTTTCTTCACCGTATATGAGCACTGCCATTGCGCACATAAATTTTTGAAATAGAAAAATCCATTGGTACACGACCGGATTCGAGCTCACGACCTTAGGATCGGAAGGCGGGGTCACTACGACTAGACCACCAGCGCTCAAGTGCTCAAGTTTGTTAATTTAAGGGTGTTTTTTTCCAGTAGCCGAGTCACCCCCATCATAACATCCCCCGAAGAGAAGCCGTACGAGAAATTCGACAGACAGAACTCTGATATCGCCGCGAAAATCAACCAGATCAAAGAGGGGATGATGCAAAGAGAGGGGATGATGCAGAGAGAGAGTTTCAACCGCAGACGGGATGATTGGAAGAGAAACAATGGGAACGGTATACTGGGCAGTTATCCGTTAAATAGCTATAATGCACGGATATCTGGGTAAGGAACTCTTATACTATGTTGTCTGGTAGAGATCTCTATTTAGCGATAAGAACGCCCATTGCATTTTTTTTTTTAATTCAGAAAAAAAAAATTACCCAACCTCTAAGCATTTGTCCTAAATTTATTATTATTATTGGTTTCTGATTTTCATCACCTCGGTTCAAATTGAACCGGTAAAAATAACTGAGAAGCACGGGCCTAAGCCAAGTGCATCTCAGTGAGCTTGGGTTGACATGTCTTGAGCACTTTCGATTGACAGGTCAGTTTGCAAAAATTTTCTAACGATCCTACATGTGTTCAAAATTACTGCTTTTTGCATTAAGGCAAATGTGTGTTTGAGTAAATCCAAAACTGAGGGATTGAAATAACTGTTTGGGTATTATACCCGTTGAAGATAGTACAATTGGGACTATTGACACCTTTTCCAAACGCCACATCCTTGTGATTTCGTTTTTAAGATCGACGTACTTCGATAGTTTTTCTGCGATAGTACTTTGAATGTTATGTGTGTTTGGGATGGCTATGTCAATAAATAAATAAATAAATAAATAAATAATGCTGGACGATCCACACAGCATCATCTAGCCCCAAGGTAAGCTGCTGTTAAACAGAGCTGTATTATGGGTACTAAATGACTGATATATATTTAATACAATACAATACATAGATAGATATTTTTTTATTATATATAGAAAATACCCAGAACACCCGGAACAAATATTTGTAGAGCGTACAAACATTTGTTCCGAGGCGGGAATCGAACCCGCAACCTCTGCGTCGCAGGCGGACCTGCGCCCGCTGCGCCACATCGGTCGTCAAATAATGAGTGCTGTTTTGTTAATTTTGTTGATGAGTGTTAAATCTGGTCTATTGTAGTGTGTAGTTTTATCGGTTAAAATTGCTCTATCAAAGTATAATTTGTAGGAGGCATTTTCTAAAACAATTTATTATTATAAACCTGTAGTGTCCCACTGCAGGGCAAAAGCCTCCCTTCTCTCTTTCCATACCTCTCTGTTAAATATATTATTAATTTTAAAAATATAATTAAAATTATTTTATTCATAAACGTAGCAATATTATTTATTTATATAATTGTATTTTAATATTTGTTTATTTCAGAGCTACAGATAATGTTCAACTGTCGTCCGCCGCGCGCGCAATCGTCAATTCAATTAGACATTTGCAAGCAAAGAACACATGTGAGTATGGTATCACCGATTTTTATCGTTTAACTAACTGTTTCCCGCGACTTTGGTCGGGAAATGTGCATTTTTCTGGAATAAAATGTGACCCCTGTTCTCAGTCATTATCGCTCGTGACGTAGCTGGCTAAGTTGTTTTTAACAGATCAACGAAGTTAGGCACTGTTTCGCGCGGTCATCATTTGGATGGGTGACCGCCAGTGGCGATTCAACTGAGCGCTCCCGTGCTTCGGAGGGCACGTTAAGCAGTCGCTCCCGGCTTTTTCAAAGTTGTTAGGCCATGACAGAGGCCTTCGGGCGACGTAAAAACTCTGTCACCAAAGTTGGCCACTGACTCATACGAACTTACTTAGTCATTATGTATCTATTTTTTAAATTTCAGTCGTATCCGTTGAGTAGTTATCGAGTAATTTACAAACATCTATCAAAATATCACAACATCTATCCACAATTTTGATTATAAGTAAAAAATACGGCAGTACGTGCCAAAGAAACTTTGATGGAGTTTAAGCGTGCCCTCAACTTATTGCTTATTGAAAAAGCATATTATTCCACTGACGAATTTTTACATTTTTTTTTTATACAACTAAAGTGGCAACCAAGCGTGCGGCCCACAAGATGGTAAGCGGTTACCGCAGCCTATGGACGCTTGCAATACCAGAGGTATCACTCGCGGGTTGCCACCTTGAGGCTAAGATCGAAAGCCTCATGTGCCAGTAATTTCACCGGAAACCATACCCTTCGAACCGGAACACAGCAATGCGAGCATTACTGCTTGGCGGCAGAAATAGGTATGGTGGTAGTCCTTCCCCGGACGAGCTCTATCACAAAGAACTCTACTACTCTTAAACATGACATATTTATGTGACATTCTAATTATATTTTTGCATGCACAAACTTTGATTTACTGAATTTTTTTTTTGTATAACTTTTTAAAAGCTACCATTGGACATAATGTTTGTACGCCATTTTGTAGGAACTAGTGAAACTATTGACAGAAATGTCATATTTTACCAACTACCTTTACACTTAGTTCCACAAACAATAAATATTTCATTTCATTTCATTTTAAAAGTAATAAAATAGATAACAAAAGGAAAATATTTTAGTTAGTCTACATATTATTTTATGAATTAAACTATAAGTAGTTATGTAGGTGTAATTACAGGCACATGAGACTTTCCATCTAACGTCTCAGGGTGGTAACACGCAAGTGATATCTATGATGTTGCATGCGTACATAGGCTACGGTAACCGCTGACCATCAAGTGGGCCGTACGCTTGGTTGTCACTATCGTGGTATAAAAAAAAAAAGGTGCCTATCTATATATATTTAATTTATTATTATTTGTAAGTAGGTGGTACCTACCTACATAGGTATTATAATAATAATAATAACAAAAAATTTATTTATTTCCTAAAAAAAGGTTACACAAATTTTGTAAAACTTATATAATATAGGTACAAATAATAATAATAATAAATAAATAATAAATAATGCTGGACAATCCACACAGCATCATCTAGCCCCAAGATAAGCTGCTGCTAAACAGAGCTGTGGTACTAGATGACTGATGATATACTTAATAGTGTCGATTCTGTTGTAACATTTTTTTAGATAGATATATTTGCAGATGGTACAAACATTTCCAGAACTCAATATTTGCAGATGGTACAAACATTTGCCCCAAGGCGGGAATCGAACCCACGTCGCGCCACATCGCTAGTCATGTTTGTGTTTACGTGATTTCTGCGCCAATTATGTCAAATAATTCAGAGATGTACTGACATAAAAATTATATTATCAAAATTGGTTCAGTACTCTTTGAAAAAATCATAATATCATGTCATCAATAATCATAATCATATTTTGAGAGTAGTAGAGTTCTTTGTGATAGAGCTCGTCCGGGGAAGCCATACCAATTTCTGCCGCCAAGCAGTAATGTTTTGCATTGCTGTGTTCCGGTTCGAAGGGTATGGTTTCCGGTGAAATTACAGGCACATGTGACTTTCGAACTACGTCTCAGGGTGGCAACTTGTGAGTGATACCTCTGGTATTGCAAGCGTCCATAGGCTGCGGTAACCAATTTCAATTTTAAAAGTAAAATTTATTTCATAATTTATCTATTTTTAAAAATTTATTTATATTTAAAAATATAATTATATATTTCCATAGGCTGCGGTAACCGCTTATCATCTTGTGGGCCGTACGCTTGGTTGCCACTTTAGTTGTATAAAAAAAAAATCCTCTCCTATCTCCACAATCCATCGAAGATTTTTTTTTAAGTAAAAATTAATTAGATTATTTAATTTACAGATCAACAAGAGAGAAGATATGATTATAATAATTCTTACCAACGTAATTACGATAAAACGGATTACCGCCGGCGTTACGAAGACAGAAACGAAATGAACGGAAAAGGTGACAGTAACAACGTGGACAGACACTACAAGGGAAGTAACTACCATGACAAAAATAGTAACACAGTGGACACGCATCGTAACGCAGCGGATATCCATAGTAACGCACATGACAATAGTAACGCGTACAGATATCAAGATAAAAACTCTGATATTAACGCAGACAGGACTAGTAGCAATGATAATACTGAAAGGAATGCGTACAAATATCAAAATAAAAGCTCCGATGATAACGAAAGAAGTTATCAAGAAAGTAACACACAGGACATCATAGATAAAGCGCAGGACAATAATATTAACTCGCAAGAGATTATCACGCAGGATAACCAAAGCGTGGAAAGGCAGAGTAACGCGCAAGAAAGCGCTGTCCAGGAGAGTAACACTCAGGACAGGACTTTACAATGTAACGCTATACACAGGACTGTAAGTAACACACAAGACAGAACACAGGATAGAAGTTATCAGGACAGGTTAGTATATCATACTTATATTATAAATGCGAAAATTTTCTGAATCGAATGAATTCTGTGTGTGTATATATGTGTATATATTTGTAACCACATATCTCCGTGACGACTTAACCAATTATCATGATATTTAGAAAGTAGATAGCTTAAGTCCTTTTTTTTTTTTTTTTATTTTTATACAACTGAAGTGGCAACCAAGCGTACGGCCCACAAGATGGTAAGCGGTTACCGCAGCCTATGGACGCTTGCAATACCAGAGGTATATCTCGCGGGTTGCCACCTTGAGGCTAAGATCGAAAGCCTCATGTGCCAGTAATTTCACCGGAAACCATACCCTTCACACCGGAACACAGCAATGCGAGCATTACTGCTTGGCGGCAGAAATAGGTATGGCGGTAGTCCTTCCCCGGCCGAGCTCTATCACAGAGAACTCTACTACTCTTAATCTGGATATATATATCTCTTAGTCCTGGGATAATATAGCCTAATATGTATTTTGTGCCGATGGTTTTCCTAAAATATATAAATAAATAAATAAATAACACATAGGACTGTTTATCCACTTTTTATCCCGGAAAAATTTACCGTTCCTGTGAGATAGCATAAAACCTGCAAAAACGCGGGTGAAGCCGCGCGGGTTAGCTCGTAAACAATAAATAAATATTTGTGACCATATTTACACAGCATCTAGATTCAAATTAAGCAAAGCTTGGACTGAGCGACCAGATAACTAATATCCATCATATTTATCCATTTTTTCGATAAATAATTAGTTTATCCTTTTTTCATAATTATGATACATAGAAAAGTCCGGCCCGGTAACAAATATTTGCAGATCGTGCAACATTAGTGCCGCAGCGGGGATTGAACCCGCAACCTTTGACAAATACAAAAAAGTTTATTGCCAAAATAAATAGTGGGTAGGTAAGGTATGCAAAATGCACTTAGCATATATTAAATCGGATTGTACAATTTGGTAAATGGAGTAGACTCAGCACTAATTCTGCGCAAACAAGGTCTACGCAGGGCTGGTTTTCAGTCTACCCCAAAGCTCGAACTTAGGTGGTAGTCTAACATAAAAACTAAAAATTAAGTTTTTAACTTCTCAACCGGGCACTCGCCCATAAAAGTATTTTTTATTATTATTATTATTATTAGCCTTTTATTTCCCAATAATTCAAACATTAATTTAAACACTAATTAAAGTTTATACATAAAATCACTTTTTTAATATTGTACCTAGTTATTATTATTAAGTATATGAAATTATTATTGACATTATTATCATTTTAATTATTATTATTATTATTATTTTTAATTTATGTATTAATTGGTTTTTGTTTTTGGGGCCGCCAATCTGCGGATAAAGGCCTCCTCCAACCGCTGCCACTTTTCTCTTTGTTGAGCTAATCTGGTCCACTCAGCGCCCGCATAAAAGTATAACCATGTAAAAGAGAAAATATTTGATTATTCGTATGCTTGCGTTTAGGAATAATTTCTCGTATTCTCCGATAAAATAAACTGATAAAACAGCAGAAACTAGTCTAAAATATAAAAAAATACTTTTCAATTCCAGAAACAACGTTCAGGAATACCGTAATTACCACGACAGCCGTAACTACCACGACAGCCGTAACACACATGAGAACCGCGGCTACTCTGAGAGGGGTAACTACTCGCAGGACAGGCCCTGGCAGGAGCGCAAGTACGGGCCCCGCCACCAGGGCCTCAACCCGGGACAGTACCAGTACAGACCGCCTTATTTGTTTAGACAGGTGAGTCGTAACACACAGGACATCAGTAATACAGAGGATATTCGTAACACACATGACATGACCACAGAACAGACATTAGTACTACGTACAGAACGGCCACTTTTTAACTCCCACCGGTTTTACTTATCTCATACCCGGTCGTGAGTTTGCTGGCACTTTTCGCCGGCACTGAAGCTAAGGGACGCGTTTATTTTGATTTGGTGTAAGTCCACAACGCATGCCAGTATGAGCGAAAGTGTGCTATCTCGCTTTTGCTATAATTGGGTGGAACCAATCATGATACTCACACATTCAACGGCATAGTTTACGTACACAAACCATGCATGTGGTGATTGCGACGCGTTTGCTTCATACATTTTATTAAGTGTCCCGGATGTGACATAACATTGGTAACACAGGTGATGATTTTTAATATTATTTTGACAGATGTCACCAGCTACTTGGTGCAGACGGTCACCAGCGCCCGTTCACCCAGGTAACCATTCACCACACTAGTTTATGCATCATAACATTCATAACCAATCCGCCTTGCAAAAGTATACCTAAATATATAAAATACTAGCAGTCCGTCCCTGCTTCGCGCGGGTACAATGAAACTGCACCCGTGCAAAGCCGGGGCAGGTCGCTATTACCTTACTTTATTCATCATGACAGCCTTCTAATGTTCCCACTGCTGGGACACTGGCCTACTCTCAAGATCCACCACGCGGACCCAATGCATATTGGTGGATGGCACATGTCTTTCGAACTTTTAGTTCTCGGACATGCCGGTTTCCTCACGATGTTTTCCTTCACCGTATGAGAGCACTGGCATTGGCAATTTTTTTCGAACAGAAAAATCCATTGGTGTACGACTGGGTTTGAACCCACGACCTTAGACCTTAGACCTTACTTTATTATTATTAATTAATTTCAGGGATCAATCACCCGAGGCGGCCTCACCCAGACAACCGCAATGGACGCCGATATTAAACACACACACACACACACACACACACACACACACACACACACATATATACACACACTACAGTACAGTCAACTCTATTCTCTACAGTCTGTAAAAACCCGCTGCGGATATTTATACTGTACAGTACAGTCAGCTTCAAATTGATATGAGCGTCGTAGTCAAAAGAGTTTGCATACTACCTTTGAGATCTTTGTTTTAATAGGCATGATGACTGATTTTGAAAAACTGTTCTATTGTATTCAGAAGTATTGACTATGCAAAAAATTACATTATATTCTAGAATTTTATAGTTTAGTAGGAAGAAAACGCGATTTAAATTTGAATTTCAAAATTCACGCCAAAACGCGTCCGACTCACGGCGTGACAGTAGTGACGTCATAGGTAAGTTTTCAGTATAAAATTATAGCAATAAGGTTCAAAATTCTGCAATTTTGTTTGATGCCACCAATCAGAGAACCAAGATGCTCTGATTGGTGTTCAACCTTTTATGGCGGATTGCTGTATAATGTAGTTTAATTTTATTAAAAATATATTCAAATGTAAATAGTAATATGGTTTTTATATTCCTTGAATCTTTTTTCATAGGGTGAAGACGTAATTTTAGTGATTCTTGGTTACTGTCATCATACCTATTTTGAACACCCTGACTGCTCATATAAATATGAAACATTGAGTAGTAAGATATTTGTAACACCTTGGGTGTATAACAATATGATTCGAACTGCGTTTATTAAATTGCTTATATGTTTTTCACATAATTTTGATAACTCATATAAATTTGGCGCTGACTGTGTATTGTCATCTTATGTTAATAACGATGACGGATATAAAAGATCTAGCTAACAGACGTTTAAAGTATGATTGTGAATAAGCCCCATTGCATAATCATTGCTGAATAGGTCAGCTGCCTGAAGAGTCAAAAATAGCTTTTGAAATTTAAATACCAAAAATCAAACTTGCAATGTCAGACGCCACTATAAAACTCACGAAGTCAAAAGATCTCAATAAGTTTTGAAACTAGTCGTGGATTGTCTTTGGCTTCTTGTCAGACAAACATGGGTCCTCCCAATTTAATTATTTTTCTCGTTTTATTTTGAGTTTTATTGTGTTTTGGTGGCAGTTTATCCAACCTCACTTGTTTGTTTAACACTAATGTAAATAATTTTTTTTTTGACGACCGATGTGGCGCAGCGGGCGCAGGTCCGCCTGCGACGCGGAGGTTGCTCGATTCCCGCCTCGGGTCAAATGTTTGTACGATCTACAAATATTTGTTCCGGGTGTTCTGGGTATATTGGTTTTTTTTATTTTTTTTTATTCTGGTATTTTCTATATATAATAAAAAATATCTATCTATGTATTGTATTGTATTAAGTATATATCAGTCATCTAGTACCATAACACAGCTCTGTTTAACAGCAGCTTACCTTGGGGCTAGATGATGCTGTGTGGATTGTCCAGCATTATTTATTTATTTTATTTATTAATTGTAATGGAAGGGTAATGTTGGTTTGTAATTTAGTCAAAGGCTTTCCTAGGGAATTATGAAAGAAACTCCGCCATTTCTTTCCAAATTTTGTTTGTTTACGTTGCCATGCGACAAACTCATCTACTTGACACTGGCGAAATTGTGGCAAATATGCCACAGAGTCCATAAACGAAGAAGAAGAAGAAACTAGTCATATTTTAACAGTTAATTAACATGGCGTAGCTGAGCGTTGATACCCGGTTCCTGTACTCTTAAAAGAATTCTATAAATATAAAAATCAATTGCTGTGCGTTAGTCTCGCTGAAACTCAGAACGGCTGGACCAATTTGGCTAACTTTGTCTTGATATATGTGTACGAGTACTATGAACTCCTATAGCGATATCAAATGAAGACCTAAACTAAATTGTCAAAAAATACCATGACATGATTGTCTAATTGACTTCATGGTATTTTTTGACAATTTAGTTTGTCTTTTTTTTTTATACAACTGAAGTGGCAATAAACAGTAAAAAATACGGCAGTACGTGCCAAAGAAACTTTGATGGAGTTTAAGCGTGCCCTCAACTTATTGCTTATTGAAAAAGCATATTATTCCACTGACGAATTTTTACATTTTTTTTTTATACAACTAAAGTGGCAACCAAGCGTGCGGCCCACAAGATGGTAAGCGGTTACCGCAGCCTATGGACGCTTGCAATACCAGAGGTATCACTCGCTGGTTGCCACCTTGAGGCTAAGATCGAAAGCCTCATGTGCCAGTTTAACCGGAAACCATACCCTTTACACCGGAACACAGCAATGCGAGCATTACTGCTTCGCGGCAGAAATAGGTATGGTGGTAGTCCTTCCCCGGACGAGCTCTATCACAGAGAACTCTACTACTCATAATATTTAATCTTAATATGTCTTCATTTGAATCGCTTTAAGAGTTCATGGTTGGGCCCCAGGGTTTAAACACTGAGAAAATAACGCGAGTGAGAAAGAATAGAATCACGTTTATTGACCCTCAAAATACGTAAACATACACACATAATAAATAAAAAAACACTATTAACTAGGTAAGCTTAAGGTTCAAAAGGTCTCAGCAAAAGCTGCACCGCGTACACAGGAGTCAGCGGAGCAGCACTTGTATTCTGACCGCCAGAGCGTGAGTGAAACCGCGCGGTTTTGCTAGTAAATAAATAAATATCTGGTTTTCATAGTACAAGCTTTGATTAGTTTTTATGTCAGCAAGGGACAAGACAATCAAGTCGCCAGTCTGGTGTTAAGCACCTCGCCTGACTATTACATATGCAGTGCCACCCAAAGCTTAAAGTTTTTAAGTGTTACCGTGGCACTGCACTGCGCTTATCACCCCGAGACATTGTTGTTAAGTCTCTTTCGCCCAGTAATTTCACTTGCTACAGTGCCCTTCAAAGCTAAACACAGTGCAGCTTGCACACTACTGCTTGGAGGTAGAATATCTGACACTGCGGTGGTACCCACCGAGACGGACTCTTGCTGAAGAGTCCTACCACCAGGTAAAAAAAAATGTCCACTTAAAGGTATTTATTTATTTATAAAGCCAGTAGGTCCCAAACCAAACGAATTCTAAGAATGTAGAAACAGGGCATTAATTAAATACTGATTTTGAGTCCTTTTGAAAATAGATCCGTTAAGCAGTCGGTCCCGGCTTTTTTAAAGTTAGGCCATGACAGAGGCCTTCGGGAGAGTTGGCCACTGACTCTTACGAACTTATATTTTTATCAACCTGTTTTGAGTTTGCCTCTTTTGTAAACTACATGACTGTATGTATTAAGCTAACAGTTTAGATTTAACTTAAAACTTTTTTATTTATTACATTGATAAGTAAAATAAGTTAAAATATAGTAACAAAAATCTAAACTTTTAGACTGGGTTTCGCAATTCGCAAAACAATCGCTTTATAATTACAATGGCGTTGTCGTAAAATAGGCATGGTGACAGTAACCAAGAATCACTAAAATTACGTCTTTAACCATATGAAAAAGGATTAAAAATATACATTAGATGCGAGATGGATAATATTTTCAATAAAATAAAACTACAAGATACAGCAATCCGCCATAAAGGGTTGATCAGAGCATCCTGATTGGTTGCAACAATCAAAATAGCAGAATTTTGAACCTAATTGCTTGAATTTTACATTGAAACGGAACTATGACGTCACGACTGCTACGCCGTAACTTGGGCGCGTTTTGGCGTGAATTTTAAAATTTAAATTTAAATCCCATTTTATTACTCATTAATTTCTGAAATTGGCTTGGTCTAATAATCCCCTTATAATGGTTTTTTATCTTGTAATGGATTTCCGCAAAGTAACGCCTGAATCTATCAATTATCTAATAATCCCCTTAAAGATTCCCCTGCGAAGGGGATTTATGTTATTTTATGCATAGTCGATACTTCCGAGCACAATATAGAACAGTTTTTCAAAATCAGTCATCATGCCTATTTATCAAACTGACATTGAATATTCTACTAACAGAATGGCATAGAATATTATCGAAGCCAATTGGTTAAGTAGAGAAATACTCTGGATTCATTTACTGAACTGGGGGGGCGGGGGGGTGCTTACTCTTGAACGCAATCGGTATTGGACAAGTATTGGAATATGACATTTCGTAATTTTGACATCAAACCTAGTGCCAAATTCAAGCTTGTTCTCATGAGTAAAAAAAATTGACAGCAGTAAATTGAAATTGAGAATGGATCGTAATTGTCATTGGATTCAAGAGTAATGCACCTGTTATTATTAACACAATAAATATAGCGGACATTTCACACAACGACATCTATCCCCCAAACCACAGAACAGATATTAGTACTGCGTACAGAATGGCCACACCCTACTTCCCACCGGTTTTACTTACCTCACCCCGGTCGCTTGTATCCCGACACTTTATTGAGCGCTCGTGACGTAGCTGGCTAAGTTGTTCATAACAGATCAACGAAGTTAAGCACTGTTCCGCTCACTCATCATTTGGATGGGTGACCGCCCGGTGGCAATTTCAACTGAGCGCTCCCGTGCTTCGGAGGGCACGTTAAGCAGTCGGTCCCGGCTTTTTCAAAGTTGTTAAGCTATGACAGAGGCCTTCGGGCGGCCTAGAAACTCTGTCACCAGAGTTGGCCACTGACTCATACGAACTTACTTACTTTATTGAGTGTCCGGGGTGTGTACAAACTAAGCAAAACTTGTTCTATGGGAACCACATCATTGATAGGATAGCATGCACACATTTTGGTCTTGGATTCAAACACGACCAGCCATCATCATCATGGCAACCTTCTAATTTCCCACTGCTGCGACGCTGGCCACTCTCGAGCGAGTGGTTGGGTCATAATCCACCTCGCGGACCCAATGCGGATTGGCGGATGACTACCATTACATAAGGCTATTACCAGCTGTTATGTCAGCTCTGTTTAAGGTCTTTACCCCAACCACAGATGATTCTCAGCCACTTCAAACGGTATTGGTGTTTTCTATAACGCCATTGTCTTTCTACTACAATGAACTTTCAAGGTTTAAAACCACCTTTATAAGTATAACCAATCAGGGGTATGCACGGTCTTAACAAGATGACCTAAAACCCGTTAACCCAAAAAGGTGTGATACAGCCCATGAATAAACAACTTTTCGTGAAAAAGATTGAATTTTAACATCATTTTCTAACCTAAAAAAGTATACAAGAAGGCCCAAAGCATGTATTTATCAGGTTTTAAAACCTTAAAACTGAACCTTCATTCATTAATTCAACTCAAAACTCATTAATAAAATTCAGTTTATGTTAATTAATCTAAAAGAAATTAAATGTTTAAAACATTCATTAGCCCATCTTAGACTTTGCAATTACCTTAAAACTAGAAACAGTAGTTCTACTTTTATGTACTGATCAAGGAGTAGAACTAATAAAACAGCTCTAATTAATTTTCAGACCTATTTAGTTACCTACATTTTTTTTCATCAACAAAATAAGTAAAATTTCCAAAATTTGTAGAACAATTTAACCTCTTTCGAGATACTATACATTTTATATAAAATGCTATTCAAAGCAATTGATTTAGTAGAATTAGTCCCCCTGTCATTGCATCTCGAGTTGAAGAAGAATACTAGGAACTTGAAAATGAAATATTAAATTACTAAAATGACAATTTCAAATATGTGTCTAAAGTAAGTAAATGTAAGTAGTGAGTTTTAATTTATAATAAAGTTATTATAACTGTAGAGTATATCATTGTTAATATGTATTAAAGATTTTAGCCTATACAATGATGTTTTATTTATAACTAGCTAATGCCCGCGACTTCGTTCGCTTGGATCTCAGGAACCTTACTTTTTTCCTGGATAAAAAGTAGTCTATTTCCTATTCCCGGTCAGTGATGTCGATTTTTTTGTCAGCGATTACAGATGCAGTGCCACCCAAAGCTTAAAGTTTTTAAGTATTTGCGTGGCACTGCACTGCGCTTATCACCCCGAGACGTTGTTGTTAAGTCTCTTTCGCCCAGTAATTTCACTTGCTACAGTGCCCTTCAAAGCTAAACAGTGCAGCTTGCACACTACTGCTTGGAGGTAGAATATCTGACACCGCGGTGGTACCCACCGAGACGGACTCTTGCTGAAGAGTCCTACCACCAGGTCGATTCTGTTGTAGCATTTTCTAAACTTAACTAACTAAAATTATCGCGGTCCTTTGTATTTTAATTCATTAGAAAAGGACGGCTACAATTTTAGTTTGTTTAGTTTAGCAGACAGACAATGTTACAGCAGAATTGACACCATTATCTATCTGTTTTAAATCAGCCTAATCGGTTCAGTGGTTGTCGAGTTATTGAGTGACAAACATCCAAACTTTCGCATTAATAATATTAGTGTGATAACTTTGATATTAATCCTATTATATTCATTAAATGTCGGACAACAAAGTGATCTTATAAGGCTCTGTTTTTTACTCTTGAGGTACGGAACCCTAAAAATGAAGCCACTGGTCATTGTCGCAGTAAGCGAGTGCCTAGATCCAAGAGAATGCCAGTTCGATTCCCGCTGCGGAACAATTGTGTATCTGCAAATACTTCATGCTAAACAATGAGGCAACCAGCCATCCTGGTATCACAATGGCTGGTCAGTTTGTTTATCAAATATATCAGTTTCTATGACAGGTAGCAATTATGTACGAAAAGTAGCAATTTGGTAGCATTTTTTGAATATACACTCAATGCCAGACGCGTAGACACAAAAAAAAAAAAAAATACAGATTTTATGAAAATTCCGGTCAAAAAATTATTAAAAATAAATAGTTAGTCATCTTCATGTACAGGTCACATCAATTAACAATAGGGAAACCTATTTCATATAACATTGAAGAAATGGCTGATAGACAAATGTTTCTATTCAATAAATGAATATTTAAATTATAGGGACATTGTACACTAATAATATTTTTTTTTTTTATTGTTTATTATCATTTTTTTTGGCTAATTTAATTTTTGTGTAATAATTTTAACATTACATTTAATATAATATTTGCATGCCAAAGATTTTGGTAGGACATAAATGAACTAATTTAAGATTAATTAGATTTAAGATTTTAAGACCATTCAGATGACATGTGTTCGTGCAAATAAATATCATTTATCATTTTATCATTAACATTTTAAGTTATCTTATAATGTAAAAATGAATTGCTGTGCGTAAGTCTAGCTAGAACTCGAGAACGGCTGGACAGATTTGGATTTGGACAGATCTTTCAACTTGAAATGTTTGTAGTAGTCCAGGCCCCATACCATGAACTCTTAGAGCGATTCAAATTAGGACCTTAACTGAATTCTCAAAAAAAATTGTACCATGAAATTAATAATAATTGAAGTCATGGTACAAATTTTTTTGACGATTCAGTTTAGGTCCTAATTTGAATCGCTCTAAGAGTTCATGGTAGGGGGGCAGGGAAGGTTTAAACGATGAGAAAATTTTAAACGCGAGTGAAACCGCGCGGGTCAGCTAGTCAGGACATTAAGTGTCAAAATACAATGATCACTGTTTTTGTATTCACTTGTAGTTTCTGATACCCATGACACAGAGTCCTGTTTAGGTTCAAAACTGTATCTGTTGAGTGTTGTAAAATTATAAAAACAGCATATTAACGTACAATACTTTAATAAAAACATTTAGAAAGTCAAAAAGTATCACATCTTAGGCAAGATATTACAATAACAATTTTATTAGGCACTAAGTAATTAATTACATAATAATAATGATATCAACGAATGGCGATGGCTAACTGGAAAACGAAGATACCAACCATAAAATTATTGTACAATTATCTTTTTTAATATTACAAAAGCTAACAAAAACTTTGAAATATCATCAATCTATACTAATATAAACCACAGTTTGGACTGTTTAAAATCTATGCAATTTATGGAATGTTTTATAAACTTGAGTATTCTAAACGGAAATATTCTCGTTTGACAATCGTTTTTATATAAGCAAGTGACGAGACGTCTACAGTTCCACCAGAGATGTGCGAGGATGTGTAGCGAGGAAAGTGTTTTAAGGAACCAATAGAATCACACACTCACACAAGCTGTCAGAGCTTTTTTCACTTACCTACTTACATTCTTGGCATGAGCCTCACCTAGTTCGATTGGCACCACACTGAAGCTTTATGATGAAGAGGGATCGTCAAAAAAAAAGCTAGGAACCCCGCCGAGTTTGTCGCCAGATTCTTCTAGGCTGGGGCGCGTGGAACTGGCGTAAATTAGCCTAGCTTTAAGACGTTTCAAAATGATCCTTGTGATTTTATTGAAATAAATCATTTTTGACTTTGACTATGACAAACACATCCCTCGCTACACATCCTCACACATCTCTGGTGGAAACGCAGCCTAACAGTTCCATGCATGGCATTGCACTGCGCTCATCACATCTGTCTATTTCGCCCAGTAATGTCACTTGCTACAGTGCTTAAAGCTAAACGCAGTGCAGTGTACACTACTGCTTGGAGGCAGAATATCTGGCACGGTGCTACCCACCGAGACGGACTCTTGCTAAATAATCCTAAAAATGACAAATTCGCATAGCATTTATCTTATAATAAAACATTATATTATTAAATATATCTATTTACCCTCAAATTCATAATTACTTGTCATTTTAAAACGAAGTGCAGTCTGTCCTTGCCATTATAATATTACAGACGACAATAATAGATTTACAAACTGTTTTAGCTATGATTATGAATAAGAGTTAACAAGACATTTAAATCTAATCATAAATTCTTTTAAAACACATTTACCACAGGTAAAAAATATCTTATTATTGTTGGTCCATTCTAAAACATAACATTTAATAAAACTCTTGTGGTCCACGACGTTGCATTAAAAATACTTGCTAGGTTCACAAAATGATCCCCAGGTTCACAAACTAACTCCCAGGTTCATAATGAACACCCGATTAACTTAATCAACTTTAGATTTACACCAGGGCCTCGATTCACTAATATACAACGGTTGACGTACCACTTGGTTTCAGCTGTAGTTAAGTTTCGATCGCAGTTTGTTTTTTGCATAATAGAATATTCCAACGTTATCGAGTAACTGAATAAAAAAACATAACAGCTACATTGTTTTTTTTATATTGTTAACCATCACACTAAGGGAATACTAAAGATTATAATATCCCAAAAATTATTTCGCCTCAAGCGTCATTATAATTTTTAAAACAGCTACAGTTTAGTTGCGTTCCGTTTAAGATCTGTCAAAAGTTTGCCTGTCAAAAATCGCCGACCAGGTAGTCAACCGAGAAAGGGCCAGTGTGGTCAGTGGTGCTAACAATACATAATTTCGAGAGTGATGTCGATACTTGCATGCATTTCTAGAAGGAATGTATTTGTGGTGTAACCAGAGAATAAACCAGTAACCAGCATAGCTAGCCCATAGTTTTCTATAACGCTGGTTCACAAAACGACTTTGGGTTCAAAAATTTACTCTTTATGTTCACAAAGTGACACCCAGATTTACATATCATTACATTCTCTAGGTTATAACTATATCCAGAAACGCAAATAAACCATTTAGGTTCACGAATTAACCACCAGATTCACGAAATAGCCCCCGGTTCACGAATTAACCACTCAGGTTCACGAAACAACCCCCGGTTCACAGTTGAATTATTTTGAATGCCCATGCTCAAGAAAGGCCCAGTGCGGTGCTAGCAGCACATATTCCTCTGCGTCTCGCCGTGTGCTATGCTGTCGATACTCCAAGCTGGTTGTTCTACAGTACCGGTGTGCGTTGCGTCTTCATCAGTCGCCAAACCTGTGAACACTGCTGTTATGTTTAACATCATCGTAGTCAGCCTGCTATTGTTGACACAAGCTATTCTAGAGCGAGAGTGATCGAAAAAATAATGAGCAACCTCTAATGTTTTTGTTATTATTTGTTGATTCTTCTTTTTTGGTGCAGTATTTTTTGTCGATTATTTCGAGCAAGCGAGATATGTCTCGATAGCTCAATTGGTAGAGCACGCGCGTATCAAGCGGAAGGTTGCGGGTTCAAATCATGCTTGAGGCGAAATGATTTTTGGGATATTATTATCTTTATCTAGCAGTCCGTCCCAGCTTCGCGCGGGTGCAATGAAACCGCACCTGTACGAAGCCGGGGCGGGTCGCTAGTAATACATATAGCTAATGTTACCCAGGGATAATGTAGCATTCTAATGGTGAAAGAATTTTTGAAATCGGACCAGTAGTTTTGGAGTTTATTCGTAACATACAAAAATACAAATCTTCTCTTTTTATAATATTAGTATAGATTTAAAATTGTTATCTAGGATGTAATTATACCTGTAGGTAATTTCTCCGTGTCATCAGCTGAGTCGTAAGACCTCAGAGACGAGACCAGGTTCGAGCTGGAGAGAGTGAGGAGTGCTGATGCAGTGTTCAGGAACACCTGGTCGATACCCTGGAAAGAGATCATCATGATAACCTTCCAATGTTCCCACTGCTGGGACGCTGGCCTACTATCGAGCGAGAATGATGGGGTCCTAACTCACCAAGCAGACTTGACCCAATGCGGATTGGTGGATAGCATGACATGACGTCTTTCAAATGTTTAGTTATAGGTTTTTTTATATTATATTAAAGAATATAGATTTTTTTATCCCGGAAAAAAGTACGGTTTCCGAGTTTTCATTTCATATTTTTTAATTTCATTTCATTTATTTATTCATTCAACAATTTCACAATCGTATTTGAATTATTATATAAATCTAAAATTAATATAAATTACACACGAACTAACTTAGTAGGTAATCATAAAATACAAAATTTCAAAATCAAATAATAATAATTGTCAAATAATTAAATAAGCTCCATGCGAACAAAGTCGCGGGCGTGTTTTAGTGGCGGTGACCCCGCCTTCCGAACTAAGGTCGTGGGTGCGAACCCGGTCGTGCACCAATGGATTTTTCTGTTCGAAAAATGTATGTGCGCAATGCCAGTGCTCTCATACGGTGAAGGAAAACATCGTGAGGAAACCGGCATGTCCAAGAACTAAAAATTCGAAAGACATGTGCCATTCACCAATCCGCATTGGGTCCGCGTGGTTAAGACCCAATCACTCTCACTGGAGAGTAGGCCAGTGTCCCAGCAGTTCGTTCAGTGCAGTGGGAACATTAGAAGGCTGTCAAGATGATGATGATGAACGTAGCTGGCAGAAAGTGGTTGAGGAAATACGAAGATCGGGCTCAGTGACGCGCATTGCGAGAGACCTATGTCCAGCAGTGGACTGCAATAGGTTGATGATGATGATAAGATAAGATAAGATAAGTTTTTATTTCCAAAATAACACATGTTTATGGGTACCAGTATACAAATATAATATACAGTTGTGGTCATATAATTAAGAACGATTTGAAGTTCTAGAAGTTTTTTATTTAAATCGTATCATACACAGAGATGTGTACCTTTTGAGAAGCAACTATTTATGTTATATAATAGTCACATTAATAGAGCAACCTGACTTAAGAATAAAGTATGAAATCGCTAACTATTTTTTGCACATTTTATTGATTTTATCAAAGTAACACATTCAAATAGTACTGAAACTGGACAAATAATTAAGAACGATTTATTTAACTGCTCGGGAATTGTTTTGTATGACACTTAGATTTAAAAAATCACAATATTATGTAGCACAGGAAACATAAAAAGAAATATTTAACTAAAATTAATAGTTAATAGCATATCCACGGCTTTTAATTACAGCTTTACACCGGCGAGGCATTGACTCTATTAATTTTTGACATTTCGCAAGAGAAATAAAGTTCCATTCTTCTAAAAAAACGTCATACAGCTCTCTTAAATTTCCACACTTTGTATTTGAAACCTTTTTCTTTACTTCAAACCACAGATTCTCTATTGGGTTTAGATCTGGACTGTTAGCAGGCCAGTCTAAGACAGAAACTAATTGCGCTGTAAGAAATTCCTTTACGGTGCGTGCAGTGTGCTTTGGATCATTGTCATGCTGGAATGTCCAAATGACCGGTAGAACGTCTTCAGCGTATGGTAACATTGTTTCTTCCAGTATATTTTTATATTGGAACTGATCCATCCATGTTACCTTCTATCAACTTTACAGGTCCTACACCATGTCCAGAAAAGCAACCCCAAATTTTCACATTTCCACCACCGTGCTTTAATGTAACTTTCGTGTACTTTGGGTCGAATGCTGTATTCGGGGGACGTCGTACATATCGTTTTCCATCAGAACATACTCTGTTTATTTTCGTCTCGTCAGAAAAAAGTACATTTTTCCACTGTTGCACAGTCCAGTTTTCATACTTTCTCGCAAATGCAAGCCGGGCTTGCCTGTGGCAAAGTTTTAACATGGGTACCTTTCTTGCTATCCTACCGTGCAATTTTTCTTCTACCAAACGTCTTCGAATAGTGCGTGCTGAGATTGCTGAAAAGTTGTTTTCACCAAAATATTCTTTTCTAAGCTCATTGGACCCTTTAAAAGGATTTTGTTTTGCCATACGAACGATGTTTCGGTCATCTCGAGGAGTTGTTTTTCTCTGTTTAGGTACACGTGGAACATTCGAAGTAGTTTGATACGTAGCAAAATGCTTTACAGCGTGGAAAACCATCGTTTTTGAACATTGCAGATGGTCGGCTATCTTTTTATAAGACCAATTCTTCCGGCGAAGTTTTATTATTACTTCCCTTGTAGATTTATCACAACTTTTATTTTTTCCCATTGTTTTTTCTAAAGAAGCAATCACCTTTAATCTTTTACAGCACGTAATTGCGCCAAAATTATACAAACAGTAACAAATCGACTGAGTGTTCTCTATTTAAATTTGAATAAAGGTATAAACTACTTAGCGTTCTTAATTACGTGACCAGCCAGTAATAAGGAATACTTTGTTTAAAAGTAGTGTAAAAAGTTTGCCTATTGATTTTTAGCCAATCATGTGTATCAATGAATACAGTGGTAATATGGAAATGTTTTACGATACCGAGAGAAATAAAAACAAATGCATACAATTAGTTTTGCATCTTAGTTGGAAAAAATCTTCCCTTTATATCAGCGTTCTTAATTATATGGCCACCACTGTATATGATGATGCATCCATTCTATCATATTTGATTTGTTAAATCTATGATTTGCAAACATAGCAGGTAGGTACCTACACTAATTATAATGTTAGAAAAAGAACTAACATTAAGAGTAGTAGAGTTCTCTGTGATAGAGCTCGTCCGGGGAAGGACTACCACAATACTTATTTCTGCCGTCAAGCAGTATTGCTCGCTTTGCTGTGTTTCGGTGTAAAGGGTAAGATTTCCGGTGAAATTACTGGCACATGAGGCTTTAGATCTTAGCCTCAAGGTGGCAACCCGCGAGTGATACCTCTGGTATTGCAAGCGTCCATAGGCTGCGGTAACCGCTTACCATCTTGTGGGTCGTACGCTTGGTTGCCACTTCAGTTGTATAAAAAAATAAACTTAATATGTACAATTTGACTTGCCTATGAATGAATGAATGAATAAATAAATAAATAAATAATAAATAAATAATGCTGGACAATCCACACAGCATCATCTAGCCCCAAAGTAAGCTGCTGTTAAACAGAGCTGTATTATGGGTACTAGATGACTGATATATATTTAATACAATACAATACATAGATAGATATTTTTTATTATATATAGAAAATACCCAGAACACCCGGAACAAATATTTGTAGGTCGTACAAACATTTGTCCCAAGGCGGGAATCGAACCCGCAACCTCTGTGTCGCAGGTGGACCTGCGCCCGCTGCGCCACATCGGTCGTCAAATGGTCGGTGAATGAATGAAAATCCTTTATTGTACAGTGTACACCTTACAAACTATAAAACAATTGAAATAAAATAACGGAGAATAATCACAATGTAAAATGGGCGGTCTTATCGCTCAAAAAGCGATCTCTTCCAGACAACCTTTGGATGGTGTACTACGACTTAAGCGTACACTTCGGAGCCCTGTTTTCGGTAGGAAGCAAACTAGTGGTATGGCGCTAGGTTGTGGAATCAAACACTATATACGATTTGAAATGAAAGTATAATTCTGTTTACTTGTGTCGACTCAATTGTAACAACAGAGAAGCCTCAATAAACTGATTTCGTTATATGCCTATGTTATGCATATAAAAAAAAAAGGCTTAATAAATGAAATGAAAAGTGATGATGATGAATAACCTGATCGTGGAGCGCGGAGGTCTCGCAGTAGGCGGCGCCGATGTCCGCCGCGTACCGCTGCGCCTCCCCGCGCGGCACCGCGCGCAGCCCCTCCAGGTCACTCTTGTTGCCCACCACGGACAGGATCATCGCTTCTGACACGTTGCTGGTTACCACAACGTTATATTAGAATAGGCCATCTAGATATATGACATTATACATACAGGGTAATTCATTATCGACCTGCAACCGAAACGTCGGGGAAATAAAAAGGTAATTACGCGATAAAATCCTATAAACTATGAGTTCTGATCGCGAAAGTTTAAAAAATAAACAAAGCATGTATTATGGTATGGTTTCCGGTGAAATTACAGGCACATGGGACTTTCCATTTCACTTCTCAGGGTGGTAACACGCAAGTGATATCTATGATATTGCAAGCGTACATAAGCTATGGTAACCGCTGATCATCAAGTGGGCCGTACGCTTGGTTACCACTTCAGTTGTAAGTATAAAAAAAAAACCTTTGCAGCTCTTTTATCCAGCTCTTGATAGCCTGGAAGCTGGACACGCTCGTGATGTCGAACACCAGGAGAGCTGCGTTCGCGTTCCTGTAGTACATGGGAGCCATCGACCTGAACCTCTCCTGACCTGCTGTGTCCCACACCTGGAAATAATCTTTAAATAATAATAATAAATAATGCTGGACAATCCACACAGCATCATCTAGCCCCAAGGTAAGCTGCTGTTAAACAGAGCTGTGTTATGGGTACTAGATGACTGATATATACACCTTCCAAGTGGTGTGCCGCGACGCCGGCTCGGTGTGTCAGGGCTCCACTTTGTGGTAATCTTTGTCCGTCCGTCTCGGTGGGTACAACCGCAGTGCCAGATATTCTACCTCCAAGCAGTAGTGTGCAAGCTGCACTGTGTTTAGCTTTGAAGGGCACTGTAGCAAGTGAAATTGCTGGGCGAAAGGGACTTAACAACAATGTCTCGGGGTGATAAGCGCAGTGCAGTGCAACGCAAATACTTAAAAACTTTAAGCTTTGGGTGGCACTGCATCTGTAATAGTCAGGCGTGGTGCTTAGCATCAGGTGGGCGCCTTGATTGTCTTGTCACTTGCTGATAAAAAAAAAGCTTCGCCGCTTTTACAGTAACGTCTGCGATCTGAGTTTTGGAGCGCAGCTAAGTTTGTTATCTTATAAATGTATTTTTTTTTACCTGTAATTTAACCCTTGCATTGTCCACATTGATGTTGCAAGTAAAGAATGAGGCGCCAATAGTCGGCGAGATGTGCTTAGAGAACATCTTGCCTATGTACCGCACCACCAGGCTCGTTTTGCCCACGCCTGGGAACAAAAAAAAAATTCATTTCATTCATTTCATTTCATGTAGTCACCATTTGGATGGGTGACCGCCAGTGAGAATTTCAACTGAGCGCTCCCGTGCTTCGGAGGGCACGTTAAGCAGTCGGTCTCGGCTTTTGTTAGGCCATGACAGAGGCCTTCGGGCGGCCTAGAAACCCTGTCACCAGAGTTGGTCACTGACTCATACGAACTTACTTACTTAGCTAGGTGAATTTACGTGAGTTCCAAACTCATTAGCATAATAGTATCTGGCAACTAATTTGGTTGGATTCTTAGACTTTTTTCAATGATCCCTTAATACCTATTATAGGTAGTAGAATATAATAGAATAGAATAGAATAGAATAGAATAGAATAGAATAGAATAGAATAGAATAGAATATATCTTTATTGTACAAACACCTAAGAAAAAGAGTAGAGTCAGAGTAAAAATAGATCTTATAAGTGGTACAATGGGCGGTCTTATCGCTAATAAGCGGTCTCTTCCAGACAACCTTTGGATGGACTGGATAAGTTAAGATATTAAATAGACGGTGGTGCACATTTAACTAAATAACAGTAAACTTAAATGTAATTTAAATAATATAAAAATAAATACAATTATTATGTACCTACTATTAAAAAATATATATATTAATATCATAATAAATACCTACATACAAAAATATATAACTACATAATGATAAGCTGTAGGAGAATCTAACGTTGTTCTGCTGCAGAGTGTAATGTCATGTAATGTTGAACAACTAATTTTTTAAATATAGCCAAGGATTTAGCAAACCGTATGGAGACATGATCATAGTACTTAGGTACAATTTATTTCATTTTATTTATTACAAAATTCAGAGCACTGGTGGTCTAGTGGTAGTGACCCCGCCTTCCAATCCTAAGGTCGTGGGTTCAAACCCGATTCGAACCCACGACCTTAGGATCGGAAGGCGGGGTCACTACCACTAGAATGTGGACGTTAGTGATCAATCAGTGGATCAAGAGGCTATAGTGAAGTTAGCTGTTTCTTCAACGGAGCATCAAACTAAATTGTCTTTGCGCATCACAAACGGCTGACTTCACCATTGCCCAGATGAGCTGACCATAATATACCTGAGAAAAATATAATATGTAAGTTTGTATGAGTTTGTTCATACTATTTACCGGTTATACATTCCAGTACTAGTTAATAAAAAGGTATTATTATTATTATTAACAGCCTGTGCTGTCCCACTGCAGGGCAAAGGCCTCCCTTTCTTCCTTCCAATCATCTCTATTGAGCGCTAGTGTAGGCCAGTCCTTATTGAAAGTTAATATAGTCTAGATATCTAGAATTACTTAGAATTACTTAGGTGTTAAATTACAGCTTACTGACACACCCTTGACATACTAATCTGGTAAATGATGCATTAAAAATATACTAAGTATGCTAATGTTAATAATAATGCTGGAAAATCTACACAACATCATCTAGCCCCAAGTTAAGCTGCTGTTAAACAGAGCTGTATTATCGGTACTAGATGACTGATATATACTTAATACAATGCAATACTATATTTTATAGATAGATATTGTTTGATTATATAGAAAATACCCAGAACACCCGGAACAAATATTTGTAGATCGTACAAACATTTGACCCGAAGCGGGTATCGAACCCGCAACCTCCGCGACGCAGGCGGACCTGCACCCGCTGCGCCACATCGGTCGTAAAGTTAAGCATCATCATCAGCTAATAGACATCTCCTGCTGGATATAGGCATCCCGAAGAGTGTCAAAACAACTGATTCCAAACATACAGGAACCAATAGACTTGCTCGCCATCATCCACAACACCATTGAAGATGCTGGAACAGTGCTGCCATCAACCTAAAGACCCTTATTTAAGGAGTTGGGGTGGTTTTGGTCAGGTTAGCAGGAGACAATGCACAATACACCCCAATGCGAGATGTCAGTGCAGATCTTATTCCCCCACATAGATAGAAACAATCCTGAGCCTTCACCATATACCATACCCACCTGGGGGCCTTACTCTTGAACGTGATTGGTATTGGACAATTATTGGAATATGACATTTCATACTTTTGACAGCAAACCGAGCGCCAAATTCAACCTTGTTTTCAAGAGTAGAAAAATTTGACGGCAGTAAATAGAAATTGGGATTGAATAGAATAGAATAGAATAGAAAAATATTTATTTAACGCCACACAATTAACATAAAAATAAAAATAACAATACAAATTAAAAAGGAATCAGAAAAAATAATAATAATTTAATCGGAATTGTCATTGGATTCAAGAGTAAGGCACCTGTTCGGCTAATATTTTCTAGAAATGTAGAAATAGATAAAAGAGACTTAAAAAAAAGTATTCTGTCCTTGTCATTCCTATCTATTGAAAGAGAGGATGACAGATCGGATTACACACTAAACTTATGATTCATAAAAGGTTAGAGTAAATACAAACTGGGTAGGTACATACATACAGATGATTGAACTTACCTAAGTTCACTTTGATTTGTTAGATAAGTAGCTTTGTAATAAACAGAAATAGTAGATAGTACATTAAGAGGTGTTAGATAACACCCGAGTTATATGTGGGTAGAGTACATACCTAAACAAAACAAAAGATAGCTACCTATTTGTTTTCATTACAGATTATTCTAGATAATCATTGTTATTGTACTTTTAGTACTAGCAGTAAAACAGGTAGGCAGGTAGGTATATATATACCTACTAAGTAGTAAAACAACAAAAAATTATTAGGTATTTGTGTCAGTAGGTAATTTTATAACTAACCTGATAAATAAAACGAGTTTCCTCGTTTGACTAAATTTATGTAATTGAAACAAGTTATATATGTACACAAAGCATCATCTCAAAGTTTTTTCTTACTTACCTTGCGAACCTAAAACTACTATTTTAGCCTCAATCACTTTCATTTTAACACTTATTTACACAAAAAAGATCTACTACTTATTCACATGATACGTGTAATAAAGTACATTAACAAACTGTATTTATTTTATTGTAAATGTTTTCTAGCGCAACGACCCATTCAAAAAACAAATTAGACTAAATAAAAACGACAAAATAAAAAATAGGCATATGCTTTGAATCAACTTTGGGCATTCGATAGAAACTGGTAAATTCCTAATTTTGTCGGTTAATATTGACATCATTGACAGCTGTCAATGACAGCTATACAAAGTATTGCTACTCAACCACAGATGACACTACTTTAAAAACAAACAATCTGTCTGATAATCAAACTGATACTTAGGAAAAAACATTATATGGTCTCAGGACCAATTACTGATTCTCATCGTATTAATTTTAATTTGTATTACTTAGACGCATTACTCTTTGAAATGCTCGAGTTATTATCCCTGTTTTCTCAAAAAAAATTTTTTGATTCTTTCAATGCCAATAAGTTTTACCAAAAAGCCTTTTTTTCCGTTACCGTACCATACCGTAAACCTTTTTTACCGTTCTGTAGCGACATCTGTTGTTGAGTAGCAATACTTTTCTTAATGTAAAAACGTGTAGTACAGTTGTCAAAGATAGATGTCACTAACAGTAACCAAATGAAGCGCCTAAGGCGGAGCTAACTGACACGGTTCACTTTTGATTTGGATGAAGCAACCAAATAAATAATACTTACTTACATGGATAATGAAAAAAAAAACAAATAATACATGGATTAACCATTTAAGTTAAAAAATTACAGCTTATCCTTTAAATTTTCTGCTCCGTTCAACAGAACGGTAGTAAGTACGTATATGGTAGGTATGTAAGTAAGCACAGACAGATTCTAAAGATATCTTTGGATTTAATAAACATATAATTTAAGTAAACATTATTTTATTGTTATGTAGAATAATCTGAATGGTTTTGATTTTCGGTATTTTTTGCGACGGTTGGTTGTATCGGTACCTACTCAACTTTAATGCCTCCATTAAAATAATATAGCCCTTATTATAACTATGAATTTAACGGCACTTTTATAGTGATTGTCATAAGATGGACTATTTACTTCAGTCTATTATTTGTATCACCATCCATCGATAGAGTGGTTTTTATGGCAATATAGCGACGTGATATTTAGATGGGTGACCGAGAGTGGTTTAGCTTATTATAATATGACCGATAATTTACTCCTTTATTTTATTTTAGAGTGGGTTGCTTGTCGATTTTTACGATCCTGCATAAAATCTCAGAATAATACTGAAAATTCACTTCTTCGGTTACTTGCTTCTGTGGCTTGTTTGATGCCAGTGTCAAGTTATCTATTTAATTGTAGCATAGGTATAAATTGCGGAGTCCACAGCGTAGACAAAAAAAGGCACGTTCCATGACTATTTACTTTAAATCTTTTTTTTAATACTTAAATTTATCAACTTAAAAACTTAATTAAACAAAAACTGTCTTAAAAAGCTTACTATAAAATAACCGATTACCTAGATGATAAAAAAGCTTGGGACGAATGTGCTCCAACTCTACTCGGCATCCATAACAATAGCAAGGGTCATGCCAAAAAAGCGATAGGAACCCAGACGAGTTTGTTGCCAGATTCTTCTAGGCTATGGCGCGTGGAACTGGTGTAAATTCACCTATAGCTTTAATACGTTTCAAAAATATGATCCATGTGATATGGTTGAAAAAAAAGTTTATAATTTTGATGGAGAAACGAGATCGGTGCCAACTTGATTTGGTCCTCACACAGAAGTAGATCTCCGTGGGTCCACAGTAGCTCAAAATAGAAACAACTGGAAAGAAGGGAGGCCTTTGCCATACCTTTACCCTGCAGTGGGACACCACAGGCTCCTAATAATATTAATAATAATAATTTATAATTTAATCTTTAGAAAATAATCTAAAATATCTCGCTTGCAAGCGTACTAGGCTACGGTAACCGCTTACCATCAAGTGGGCCGTACGCTTGGTTGCCACTTTAGTGGTAAGAAAAAAAAACCCTTTTCTTTTGGCTTTTCTTTTTAAAAAAGTAGTCATTCTAGCGGTCTTTACTTTGTCATGCTAATGTCAATGGAGAAAGGCGATGATTCATTTGAAAGTCACATTACCTAGCAGATATTTGAAGTACGTTTGGTCGTAGGACTCTTCAGCAAGAGTCCGTCTAGTGCCAGATATTCTACCTCCAGGCAGTAGTGTGCAAGCTGCACTGTGTTTAGCTTTAAAGGGCACTGTAGCAAGTGAAATTACTGGGCGAAAGAAACTTAGCAACCGCGTCTCAGGGTGATGAGCGCAGTGCAGTGCCACGCAGAACTTGGCACTGCATCTGTTATGGTCAGGCGTGGTGCTTAACATCAGGCACCGTCGTCTTGATCGTTGAAAATACGTTTAAAATAAGGCCCTTAGATTCTAAAATCAGCTTTTTTCCGACAGTACGATCATTTACTTTCCACGTAGACTGTACCTACTTACATACAAACAGACATAAGTTATCGCTAAGTAAGTAATGATACTAATTTCGCTAAAAGCTCTGAACGTACAAAAGAGGTCGTAACAACAAATGTGGCTAGTGTTAGACAGATCCGGATTTTGTATGATAGAATCCGACTTTTTTATTCAAAAGTTTATTTATTCATCGAGATTAGAATCATTATTTTTTTGCTGCGCTGGTGGTCTAGTGGTAATGACCCCTACCGATCCTAAGTTCGTGGTTTCAAACCTAGTCGTGCCAATAGTTTTTTTTTTTTATTATATTGGTGCGTCTACTATAACACTGCGGCCATGCAGGCCTATTGTGTTCGCCACTTGTTTTGTCGCCCTTTGGGGGCGTTTACAGTTCACCTCCAAGCCCTGCTGATACTAAGAACTGGAGGATTTGCTTGGGGGTGATGTCTCTTAGCTCATCTGGGCTGAGGGTACCAATAGATGGACAAATGGATTTATAATTCAGCAATAAATATACTTTGTCTTTCACTTTGAAAAACTGTGGTGATCGTTAAAATTATCCAAATCTTAAGTTTAGTTTTTAAATGAGATAAATAATGCTGGACAATCCACACAGCATCATCTAGCCCCAAGGTATGCAGATCTGTGTTATGTGTACTAGATGACTGATATTCTTAATTCAAATACAACACATAGCTAGATATTTTTATTATATATAGAAAATACCCAGAACACACGGAACATTTGCAGATTGTACAAACATTTGTCCCGAGGCGGGAATCGATCCCGCAACTTTCGCCTTCGCCCAGCGCGCCAGATCGGTCGTCAGCTAGCGTGATACTATAACCAAATGATTACTCATCATCATTATCCACAGCCTGACTACACACTGCTGGGTTTTGTATGTGCCACTCTTTCTAGTTTTTTATTTTATTTATTTACTTTAATTAAACGGTATTAATCCCAATTACAATAATGAACGACTTAAAATAATAATAATTAAATGATAAGTAGGTATAGGTCGCACAGCGGATCTAGGCTTCCGGTGAAGTTAGCCGTTTGTGATGCGCAAAGACAATTTAGTTTGAAAAAGCTCCATTGCGCATCGAAACGGCTAATTTCACTACGGCCGAGATCCGTCGTGAGACCTATACAATAATATAAAATACGATTGGAAGAAATCGCTCCCAGCGAAAAGCCGCCCATTGTACCTCGCTTTAGTTAACTGTGCATATCTGTGTAATTTTTTAAATATTTCCTTGTGTGTTGTACAATATGGAGTTTTCTATTCTATTCTATTATAATACGAATAATATACAACTGAAGTGGCAACCAAGCGTACGGCCCACAAGATGGTAAGCGGTTACCGCAGCCTATGGACGCTTGCAATACCAGAGGTATCACTTGCGGGTTGCCACCTTGAGGCTAAGATCGAAAGCCTCATGTGCCAGTAATTTCACCGGAAACCATACCCTTCGAACCGGAACACAGCAATGCGAGCATTACTGCTTGGCGGCAGAAATAGGTATGGTGGTAGTCCTTCCCCGGACGAGCTCTATCACAGAGAACTCTATTACTCTTTTTATTAGATTAGATTTTTTAGATTTAGATTAAATCTATGGAAATAATAATTAGTTATAATATACAAAGAAGTTTTGTCCGACTATTATTTAGAAACGGTCCGACTATCACCCATCCCAAAACAGCGGTAAATCTCTAGCGCCATCTATACGTCCGACAATCATGTTGTATTCATGAGTTCCGCTAGATGGCGTTAGTAGTGATTTAATTCGATGATTCTCCTTTTTTACGGTAAACGACTTTGCACTATATCGACTTTGTTTTGTTTCCGTTGAATTTGTATTAATATTTATGCAGAGTCAAAGAACAGATAGTACTACGAACAGCATGGCCACTCCCCCCTCCCACCGTTGTACTTATCTCACCCGATCGCGAGTTCGAGGGCACTTTCGGGGGCACTGAAGCTAAGGGAACGCGGATACTGACGGAGCGCGCGAAGCATTGAACTATTTGACAGCCTTCTAATGTTCCCACTGCTGGGACACTAGCCTACTCTCGAGCAAGAGTGATTGGTTTACATGCACCACAAATGCATGGCATTTTTTGGAATTTAGTTAGACATATGTTACCTCACGATGTTTTTCTTCACCGCATGAGAGAGCATTGCGCACATATTTTTTTACTAGAAAAACTATTGGTACACCAGATTCGAACCCACGACCTTATAATCGGAAGGCGGTTTCACTACTTACCACTAGACCACCAGTGCTATCCTGGGGCTTATTCGCTATGACCTAGAAGATTCCTTACCAATAACGTGTAACTTAGTAACGTGTTCTATACGTGCCATGGTGTGAAATTGTAAAATTGTTATCCGTATCTGTGTCGTTTCAATAGCGATAGTTTCGCTTTTGAAAGGTTGACTTTAAAAAACAGTCAGATTAGCCCTAAAACGTGGCTCGTCAACAACGATTCCACGCAGATATCGTAACCAGCCCGCGTTTGGTCATAGCGAATAAGGCTCCTGTTAGAATTCTCGAAATTATGTAATACCTAATACCTATGATATCTATGATGTTGCATGCGTACTAGGCTACGGTAACCGCTTACTTAGAGGGCCGTACGCTTGGTTGCTACTTTAGTGGTACTTATAAGAAAAAAGTACTGGTTTACGTAAGTAATTTCAATATAACAAAACGTATTTCTACATAAGTTAGTACAGTCAACTCAACACAATGCCATTAACATTGCGACGATGACAGTGTGAATGCGAGTTACTGGCGCGAGTAAATTGTTGGTTGAGCGGCACAATGCGGTGTCCGCCCTCGTCAGGCGCAAGTGACAATCCATCGGGGAGCGCGCTAGCTTACTGTGGATACGACTTTATTATATTTACATGAAGAGCACTGGTGGTCTAGTGGTAGTAACCCCGCCTTCCGATCCTAAGGTTGTGGGTTCGAATCTGGTCGTGCACCAATGGATTTTTCGCTACGAAAAATTTATGTGCGCAGTGCTCTCATACGGTGAAGGAAACATCGTGAGGAAACCAGCATGTCCAAGAACAAAAAAATCGAAAGACATGTGCCATCCACCAATCCGCATTGGGTGCACGTGGTGGATTAAGACCCAATCACTCTCGCTTGAGAGTGGGCCAGAGTCCCAACAGTGGGAACATTAGAAGGCTGTCATGATGATGATGATATTTACTTAAAGTTTAGTAGCGAAATAATTTTTGGGATATTATAATCTTTAGTATTCCATTATTGTGATGGTTAACACTATAAAAACAAAAATTACTTAGAGTTAGTTGTGATACGACATTATTATTACTTAGTGTTATTCTATATCCTTGTTTTTAACTAAGTGTAATGTATGTATCGACAGAAACAAATACCTAAACATATTTTATTTTATCGAGCTACGCGCTCGGCAAAGGCAAATCTTGCTCTGTTAAAAAAATATAATAGCGTTACTGAGATGACTGATTGATTAACAAACTGACAACTGTCAGTCATCAGACATCGGAAAACTTATCCATAGACGTAATATATAGCTAAGTCTTTTTTATTATTTTTATAATGGCCTTTGCTAGTCATAAATACTACGATATTTTTTATTAACTCTAACCACAGAACAGAAATAATAATACTACGTAATGCAGTAATGCTCGCATTGCTGTGTTCCGGGTATGGTTTCCGATTAAATTACAGGCACATGAGACGTTAGTCTCAGGGTGGTAACATGCAAGTGATATCTATGATGTTGCAAGCGTACATAGGTTACGGTAACCGCCTACCATTAAGTGGGCCGTGATGCGCAAAGATAATTTAGTTCAAAAAACTCCATTGCGCATCGAAACTGCTAACTTCACGACAGCCGAGATGCGCTGTAAGCGGCTTCCGTTTTTGGCAGTACCGCGTACTTTAATTAAGCTTGTTCCCTTTTGTTTAAAAAATATTAATAAGCTTATCCACATAATGTCGTCGCACCGCAAACTGGCAATCAGCGAGCGATCGCGACACACCCCGCCCCGCGTTCTTGATTCCAAACTCAATTTGCACCAATCAACGGCGCCGTCTTCCCGCCTTCCCAGCTCGGACGTGACGGCAGGCGAATTTAAAAATGGAATTGTTTGGTTGTTTCTGGGAATATTTCCTCGTATGATTGGTCGATTTTCATTTTTTACTTTTTTAGCATAGAGTCGTTTTTATAAATTGGTTGTAAAATAAAATTACTGAAACTATGAACGAGTTTTATTTTTAAGAGGCTAAATATTAATAAGAATTCTCACTAATTTAGAAGATATGTGTATTATTATAATTATTATTATATTTATTATATATTTTTGTCAACTTATTTACCATTAGTTTATTAATAATACTATAATAATTAAGTACTTACCTACCCTTTCAAGTAACGCAACAGAACGTAAGTATATTTTATGAATAGATTTTTTTTTCTATCTTTTTCAAGATACTAATTACCAACCTAGCATGTAATGACCGTAAATACATACATCCGGGCATAAATGCTCAAACGGTGAAGGAACACATGCCATCCACCAATCCGCATTGGGTCCTCGTGGTAAAGACCACGAATGCAAAACTCATAAAAAATAATATCTTGGTAGAAAACAAAACCGCTCCATGCCAAAAAGAATATAAATGTCAGCGTAATGTCAATCGCCAAAAAGCGCGGCAAGCAACATGGCCGCCGGGCAGATTTCGTTACAAAACCAAATATCAAATATTGATATTCCCTCGATTTGTATTCTGAGGTGCGAGATACTATTTGAACGAAGCGATTCAGTTTTCACACTGATAGGAAAACAGATGGCCGGGTAAGGTTTACTTTATGAGATTACCTACGTTCGGAAAGATTGATTGTTTTGTGTATGACATGACAAGCAATTTAATATTAGAACTACCCATGACTTTGTACGCGATTGTCTTTGTCTATCTTGTCGAAACGACATGGGTCTTCCCATTTTAATTATTTTTCTCGTGTTATTTTAAGTTTTATTGCGTAAATTTGGTGGCAGTTTATCCAATTTAACTTGTTTACTTAGCACAAGTGTTAGTAATTGAAATGGGGTAATGTTGGTTGGTAATTTAGTCAAAGACTTTCCAGGAGAATTTTTAAGGAAAAGTCATTTCAAATTTCGTTTGTTTACGTTGCTAAGCGACAATCAAACTAATGCACTTGACACTGGCAAAATTGTGGCAAACTAGCCACAGAGGCCATAAAACAAAAGAAGAAGAAGACTTTGTACGCACTGCTTTCTTGCATGCAAACTTTTTACCGCGTCATCTAGGAATTGAATTTCGGGTTTTTTTTTCGAAGTGCACTTTCTGAATTTCAGGTTTTCCTATAAGACTTACGGTCTAGGACTTCGCTGAGGCTCTAAGCATGTTCAAAGTCTAAATACCTTAGGGTACCCCCCAAGCATACCAAAGCATATACTGGCTTAGATTATTATTATTAGCCTGAAGTTATTTTTTTATGACAGTATGAAGTAGGTAACCATATTTAAAAAAAAATTGCGTCGTAACATCGGCCAATCATTACCATAAATCCTACATAGTGCAATTAGCTATGTACTTAAAAGGCATAGAGATTTTTTTTTATTGTGTCTTCAATCACATTTGGACAATATTTCGAATCTTATGAAAAATAATGCATAGTAACCAGCAATTTGGGCATACATATTATTAGAGGAAAATGGAGGCTTTTTCGCTTTTTGTCAAAAAGTATGACCATTCTCTTTTACCAAAAAACTACGTAATCAACATTATTATACTAACTTATATTATTATGAAAACTTGTGCCAATTTATGTCAAGTACTCATACGATCTCTATTTTAATTGTTTTTGTGGTTTGGCTGTTCAAGCCACGAATAGCTAGAGGACTTCTTATAAAAAAGCCACCATTATAGTACATGTTTTTAAAACTTATCGAAGCAAAGTATCGATTACAAAGTACAACACTAGAATCGACAATGTCGATATAATGCCTCGTTAAGGACAAGTCTCGCTCCGCTAAAGTTGTTTAAACAAAAGATATCAATCACTTAAGACTCCGCCCACAGCCATATCTATAGACTTTAACACTTATCCAGAAAAAAAGGCTTTTCTAAAAGCCCTGATTATTCTTATTCACTCAGCATCATCTAGCCCCAAGCTAATCAGAGCTTGTGTTATGGAGATGACTAATATACTTAATACAATACAATACATATATAGATATTTTTTATTGTACATAGAAAATTTCCCAGAACACCCTGAACAAATATTTGCAGATCGTACAAACATTTATCCCAACGCGGGAACTGAACCCGCAAACTCTTGCGTCGCAGGCGGACCTTCGCCCGCCGTGCCACATTGGTTCAAGCCCGGTCACGCACCAATGAAATTTTCAATTTGAAAATGCATGTGCGCAATGCCAGTGCTCTCATTCGGTGAAGGAAAATAATATTTACAAACTCGTAGCGATGCGCTACGGCGTAGCACAAGCTGTAGCAAAAGATTTTCTAATCAGTGAATACAATTTCTAACTGAATATTTTGATACCTACTATCTTAAACGCCTATCTAACTGATAATAAGTTACATGGAAGAGCAACGACGCCCTGCCGTCATGCAGTGAGAACTAGTACGGAGGGCAGTCACTTGACTATGTACAATATTTACTTACCAACCCTATCTATATCTATATCTATACTAATATTATAAAGAGGAAAGATTTGTATTTTTGTTTGTTACGAATAAACTCAAAAACTACTGGTCCGATTTCAAAAATTCTTTCACCATTAGAATGCTACATTATCCCTGAGTAACATAGGCTATATTTTATTTTAGAAAATAATAGGGATCCCTACTAAAACTTTAATAATGTAACCCAAGGTGTAAAACATATTTACATTACATTTTAATTTTATTTTATACTAGCGCCACGCTTCGGCTTCGCACGAGTACCTAGGTTTGTACTGTCCTCTTGAATAACTTTATCTATAGATGAAAACTACCTTACTCGTACCTACCTACGTCTCGGAGTGACGAGCGCAGTGCAGTGCCATGCAAAACTTTAAAACTTAGCTTTAGATGTCACTGTAACGGTCAGGCGTGGCGCTTAACATCAGGCGAGCGACTTGATCGTGTTGTTATTGTCACTTGCTGACATAAAAAACTACAAGTGGAAATACTGGGACTATAAATAGGACAGCATCAAAAGTCGTAAAGAAAGAGAGAAGATATCGCTCTCTCCCTCTAACAGACGGGCTTAGAATATAGAACGAGTGTTTTCCACAACAATCTGACTTGAGATGTAGGGTGACCAGGGTCGTGTGAAATCCAGGATTTATTACATTTAATTGTCTACTTTGCAGAGTTCGTGTGAGTCAATGGCCAACTCCTACATACTTTAGGTCAGTGGATGGGTGACCGCCATTGACATTTTCAATTGAGCACGTTAAGCTATTTGTCCCGGCTTTTACAAAGCCATGGCGGAGGTCTTCAAGCAGGCTCTGTCACCAGAGTTGGCACAGAGAACTTACTTATTTTTTTAGGTTTGTTACCTATTTTTTTTATTTTTTATTCATTATCATTAGCCAAATCATATCAGCCAATAGACGTCCACTGCTCTCCAAAGAGCGCCATAACGGCTAATCTTGAGCCTTATGAGCCTCACCTAGTTCGATTGGTACCACACTGAAGCTTTATGATGAAGAGGGATCATCAAAAAAAAGCTAGGAACCCAGCCGAGTTTGTTGCCAGATTCTTCTAGGCTGGGGCGCGTGGAACTGGCGTAAATTCACCTAGCTTTAAGACGTTTCAAAATTATCCTTGTGATTTTATTGAAATAAATCAGTGTACCATTTTTGTCTGTGCTACTAGGTACCTACATTGTATTATTGTGTGTAAACAAACTTTATGCATATTGTACGTCCGAAAAGGGCAAACTGTTGGACTATTTTTGTATTTTTTAATTTTACCATCTTACATTTATAACAGTTTTACAATAAAAATATTCTTATTCTTATTCTTTGACTTTGAATTTGAGTGCGTGAGTCACTGACCCAATGTAAGACAGTGACTGACTCCAAATGAAGTCAGTGCTGACTTTGAGAATTGACTTTCTCTCTTTACAAAAGACCAGTACACGAGAATAAGTCAGTACTTAACCGAAAACGTTTTACTAACTCCAAATTTATTTACATCAAGTAGCGGGTCAGCACTGACTTTGCTACTGACTCAATATAAACCATAATTAATAATCAGAATAATCATTTTATTGGTAAATTGTTACTTTACATGTCACACTATGAATTAATATAATTCTGTATTTTCTATGTTGGGTAGGTGGCAACATCTGCTTATAAACTGTTTGTTAGACAAACAAACATCGTTCATTCCTTTCTTTCTTTTTTTCATTGTTTGTACTGTTTTGTACAGTAAAAATTGTAAATTTTTAATTTTTTGTTTTTGATGTTTATTTTAAAATATTTTTGTGACTGTATTATGACAATTAGATCAATGTTTATTGTAATGTTTTGACGAGTCTAAGTGCATATACTGTGCCAAAAGAGAAATAAATTGAATTGAATTGAATTGAATTGGCATAGACAAAAGTATTAAAAATAACATAATATTTAAATTAAATTAATTATTACAAAATCAAGCAAATGTCAATGTTAAAAATATTTCTTTCTGTATTGTATGACTTATCTGAGTACATGGCACTATGTCTATGTAAATAAATAAATTACAAATTACAAATATAGCCGAAACCGCCAGCTTAACGTGCCATCCGAAGCACGAAACGCCCATACATTTATCAGTTTAGAACAACTTAGCAAGCTACGCCCTAAAAGCTTAAATTATTCAGTAATGATGGTCACCCTTACCCATTCCCCTAATTTACTACTGTTTCGATACGTTACCAACGAATTCTGGCAAAATGGTCTGCATTGATGGTCTAGTGGTAGTGACCCCGCCTTCCAATCCTGGTCGTAGGTTCGAATCAAGCCCCTATTCAATATACAACAAATTGTAAAATACAATTAAATGTAACTAATTATCTAAAATATTACGTGCATTTTTTACAATTATTATGTAATCTTTATTGAACGAATTTTTGAGCGTTACAATTGTAAGTAATACTCGTATGCTTGTAAATTTTTGATATATTTATAGAAATTGTCGTCAATTCGAATGAAAATCTACAAAATTGTCACTTTTGTACAAATTTGTGGACTTGGAATAGGAGCCTGGTTGCACGAATAGTTGTAAAAAAATGTATGTACGCAATGCCAGTCTCATACGGTGAAGGAAAACATCGCTTATAAACATTTGCCATCCACCAACCAGCATTGGGTCCGCGTGGTGGTTTAACCTAATCACTCTCGCTTGACAGTAGCCAGTGTCCCAGCAGTGGGAACATGATGTCATGATGAACACTTTCTCGACTGCCTAAAAGATTACTCCCTTTTTAAATTTTTAAAAAACTAGGCATATTTCATAGAAATCAGTGGCGCAGTGGCCGAGTTTCCGGTTTATAAGCGGGAGGTTCCGGGTTCGATCCCCGCTACGGGACGAATAATTGCAAGATCTTTAAATATGTTGTGTGTTGTTTATGAGTAGTAGAGTTCTTTGTGATAGAGCTCGTCCGGGGAAGGACTACCACCATACTTATTTCTGCCGCCAAGCAGTAATGCTCGCACTGTTCCGGTGTGAAGGGTTTCCGGTGAAATTACTGGCACATGAGGCTTTCGATCTTAGCCTCAAGGTGGCAACCCGCGAGTGATACCTCTGGTATTGCAAGCGTCTACAGGCTGCGGTATCCGCTTACCATCTTGTGGGCCGTACGCTTGGTTGCCACTTCAGTTGTATATAAAAAAAAATATATATGTGTCTGGGTTTTATAAGTATTACAACTTAAACAAATAAAAAATTGTTAATGCCTACAAGAAGCGTCTGAGCAAGCTTTTCATAGTTCAGCCTTTACCTATTAGCTAGGCGCCTATATTATTTACGTCCACCGCCACCTCTATAATTGCAAATTGCAAGCATAATTACAATAGTTTTTGGAAAATAAGAATGAGGAACAATTGTTCCTCATTCTTATTCAAAAAGAACAACATACGTCTAAATTCAGTTCGGGAATTTCATTTGTTCCCCTGTGCACAACCAAATTAGTCCAGCCGTTCTCGGGTCCCTCTCTTTGTATGTAAGTAGTACATATACAAAACAGATTTTAATGCGGTTTCCATCAGTAGATAGAGTGATTCAAGAACAAGGTGTATTACGCGAACGAAGTCGTGGACAACAGCTATTAGGTACTTCCTACGTAATACTACAATATGAATGCGAAAGCTTGTATGTATGTATGTTACAACGTATCTTCGTGACGACTTAACCAATTGTAATTAAATTTAGAATGTAGACAGTTTAAGTCTTGGAATAACACATAGGCTACTTTTTATGCCGGTTTTTTTAGCATCATCATCATCATGACAGCCTTCTGATGTTCCCACTATTGGGACACTGGCCTACTCTCGGGCCAGAGCGATTGGGTCTTAATCTACCACGCGGATTGGTGGATGGCACATGTCTTTCGCATTTTTAGTTCTTGGCCATGCCGGTTTTCTCACGATGTTCTCCTTCACCGTATGAAAACACTGGGACTACAATAGCCATAAGAAATGAAAAACCACGGGTGAAGCCGCGCGGGTCAACTAATCTATACAATCAGTAGGAATAAAACAAACAATAAACAAACAATAAATTTATCTTTATCTTTATCTATCTTTATCTTTATCTTTATCTTTATCTTTATCTTTATCTTTATCTTTATCTTTATCTTTATCTTTATCTTTATCTTTATCTTTATCTTTATCTTTATCTTTATCTTATAAGGAAATAAAAAATCAAGAGTATCAACTATATTTTTATTTTATTCGTCTATTTGTACAATAATTATTACATATTTGTAAAATTACTTTTATTTATAACTAGTAGTATACTTACATCATTATTTAAATTGCGAACACAGTGAATTATGTTATAAAACATAGTTAACAAAATTAAAAAGAAACCTTTTAGATAAAACTAGCACTCCATCCCAGCTTTGCTCGGCTAATATGAAACCGCACCCGTGCGAAGCTGGATCGGGTCGCTAGTAATAAATATAGCCTATGTTACTCAGGAATAATGTAGCATTCTAATGGAGAAAGAATTTTTGAAATCGGACCAGTAGTTTTTGATTTTATTCATAACAAACAAAAAACAAAAATCTTCTCTCTTTATAATATTAGGTAGTAGATAAAATTAACATTACAATAAAATAAAAACCTAATTTTAATAATATTTATATTTTTTACAAAATTTTTATATAATACATTTTACTTTTATCTAAATAATTACTAAGTATAACGCAAAAAAATAATACTGTCTTGTAAGATGTCTTTCCGAAGTGCAATCTCTAATTTTAATTGTTTTACTTACTTACAGGAACATTTTATATTAACTTTTACATATAATTTTAGTAAAATAAAATCAACAACTCTTAAAACCAAAAACAAAATTCATTAACTATGTACAGTCTTATTGAAAAATCTAGATATAAAAAATAATATTTGATTAAATTATTAAAAGTTTAAACATCTTAGCTTCAATTTAATATTTATAAGTATATCTTGTTCTTAAATTAATTGGCATTTAATCTTATTTTAAACTACACATGCTGATGAAGAAACGACATACAATTTCACGTGTAATTTCACTCTTCAGCAAGAGTCCGTCTCGGTGGGTAGCAACGCAGTGCCAGATATTTTGCCTCCAAGCAGTAGTGTGCACTGCACTGTGTTTAGCTTCGAGGCACTGTAGCAAGTGACATTACTGGGCGAAAGACTACATCTGACATCTGACTACAGGTTAACAGGTTAACTAATACTTACCTAAACATGACATGTCTTCAGCCTATGTACTGTTTTATTTACTAGGTACCTCTATTACTTCCATGTTGTTTTATAAATTGTAACCTGTGTTGAGAGAAAATAAATCTTTATCTAATCTTATAAATCTTTATCTTATCTTATAAATCTGCTGCAGTACCATGAAGATCTTTAGAATAAAAATTTGGGTGACACTGCAGCAGGGTCAGGCGTGGCGCTTAACGCACACAAAAGGGCAAGCGAGCTAACGTTTTGGCATTTTGCTTTTACATATACCTATGAAATGAAATGAAATTTAATGAAATCGTTAGTTTTTTGTATGAGTCAGTGACCAACTCTGGAAATGAAATGAAATGAAATTAAATGAAACAAAATGTTATTTATTTGCTTGAAGTATGGTATTATGTTATTAGGTTTTACTATTTCTTTTAAAATGTCTCACACACTTCGACGTTGATCTACCTATTCACTAACGTGATTCTATTGGTGGACTTTTATCATTTCATCGTCCATTCTATTTTTTTGTCTGACTAGATAATCAACTTATTATACACTTTATTACACACAAGTCCATTTTATTTACACACAGTAATATTATATATTTTATATAGATAATTTTTATACTTACTTAAAATAATTTGTTTGCAAAGTCTGGTTCGTTTAAAAGTTTGTAGTTTTTGTTTTTAAGTTTGTAGTCATTTTATTGAGAATAACTTTTAACTAAGTTTTACAGTCTGTATCTTGATAAAAGAGGTCTGCATATACTTACTTACCTAATAATTTTGTTTTTATGATATTGGAAATTTTACTTTTTTTCAATGACAAAAAAATTGGTACCTACTATCAACTTTTCGAAGAATTTCCTGAAATTCTTCGAATATATTTTTATGAAAACTTCTTCAGTTGAAAGAATTAAATCAGTTCTTTTCAGGTGCAAAAAAAAATAGATACTTAGTACATGTTTTGGATCACTTATTACATAAGTAGAAAAGTAACATACTACCTACATATTATAGATTAAGACAAATAAAGTTATAGACAATGCAAACCTACGAATATTTTCTTAAAATTTACAGAATTAGCAATCGTATCAACTTTTTATAAAAAAATCTCATCAATAAAACAAAAAATAGCTCACTCTCATACCACATAAGGCCTAAACATATCCATCGGTCGTCCGCCATCTTGTGGCAAAACCATACCGCGTCTATTGTTTTCCAAATTAGAATTAAAGTTTGCCGCTGCCATCGCCCTCTCTCGCTCTAACGCGATAATCCTCTCTCTGTCTAGCATCGGTGGTTTGACAGCTGTCAGATCTCCCGCCGATTGCGTTTGTTTTTCTTCGACCGGTTGTTCCTTTGTTTTTTTTTCTTCCGAGTGCGATGGTTCTTTTTTCGAGTCCTGTTGCGCTTTTTTCGACCGTTTCCACTTCATCCTTCGGTTTTGGAACCATATTTTTACCTGTGATCAAAGAATTAACATTGTTATTATTGCAAATAGTTAATTATTGTGAAAACTTACATTCGTAGGTATATGTTACGCCGTAGCAGTGAAGAATAATACTTTAAAAAACAGGCATTTGATCTATGTTTCAGAGTTACTCAGCATTGCAAGCGCCCATTGGCTACGCTACGGTAACCATACAATTATATGGACAGTACGCTTGTTCCATAATTCAAAAAGGCCTAAAAAAACATATTAAGTTTTTCGTACCGTAGCATATAGACTTTTGCAATACCAGAGGCATTACTCGCCTGTCATCTTAGGACATAGTTAGGTCAAAAGTCTCACGTTCCTGTAATTTTACCGGTAAAATTTAACCGGTAAACATTTGATCCGAAACACAGCAATGCAAGCATATGCTAATAATGCTTCGCCACAGATATTAGTACTACGTAACTTGGCTTTACAAAAGTACTTCACTACTTTTATATATTTCCTAAGTTGGTTAGTTTGATAAACAAATAAATAAATAATGCTGGACAATCCAAAAACAAAGGTTGTCTGGAAGAAATCGCTTAGAAGCGATAAGACCGCCCATTGTACTCAAATTATAAAATATGTTCGGTTTTATGTTTATATTACTGTTATGGTGTACAATAAAGTATTTTTCATTCATTCAATCCACACAGCATCATCTTGCCCAAGCTAAGCAGAGCGTGTGTTGTGTACTAGATGACTGATATACTTAATACAATACAATACATAGTTATTTTTTAATATACATAGAAAATACCCAGAACACCCGGACCAATATTTGCAGAACGTACAAACTATTTTTCCAATGCGGAAATCGAACCCGCATCCTCCTGCGTTGCAGGCGGACCTTAGCCCGCCATGCCACATCGGTCGACAAGCAAGAGTTGTAAAATCACTGAAAACCCAAAGATATGATTCCAACCCCCTAAAAACACTAAAGGTTTATCCCCCACACCCCGGGCAATAACATTTATGGCATTTCCCAACCCCATATAATCTCTACACTCAAATCCGGATATCCTTCAACGTGACAGGTGCTTTCCCGCCATTTCGCAACTGTCAAATTGAATGTTATATGTTTTCTGTGAAGGGCTGGTTATTTATTGAGTCGAGTGTACTTTGGTGTGAAATAGTGGCTTACTACGATGTAATGAGTATAATTTAGTATTAGAACAGAGTAATCCAATGTTTTTGTTGGAGCGCTCGTGACGTAGCTGGCTAGATAAACTATGTTAAGCACTGTTCCGCGTAGTCACTATTTGGATGGGTGACCGCCAGTGGCAATTTCAACTGAGTGCTCCCGTGCTTCGGAGGGCATGTATGAAATCAAGTGGGACGTACGTTGAGTTGCCACTTTAGTGGTATAAAAAAAAAAATGTTCTGTTGACTTAAATTTTAAGGGACAAAGCTTTTATTTGTCGACCTATTTGGCGCAGCGGGCGCAGGTCCGCCTGCGAAGAGGAGGTTGCGGATTCGATTCCCACCTCGGGTCAAATATTTGTACGCTCTACAAATATTTGTTTTGGGTGTTCTGGGTATTTACTATATATAATAAAAAATATCTATCTATGTATTGTATTGTATTAAGTATATATCAGTCATCTAGTACCCATAACACAGCTCTGTTTAACAGCAGCTTACCTTGGGCTTGATGATGTTGTGTGGATTGTCCAGCATTATTATTTATTTATTTATTTTTATTTTCGTTAAAATACAACACACGAGCCACAATCGTGTACGATTCTTCACGGGCTATAAGTAAATTCAAGGATGGTTAAGGATAACTTATTTACAAAACCATTTAAAATTTGATACATATAGATAAAAACATATAGATAAATGATAATATATGATAGATACATTTATTTCTCACCCTTCAAAACCTTTCTTTCCCCCTGCAATCTCTCATTATCCTATCTCTCTTCTACTCTCACCTGCGTTTCAGTGAGCATGAGGCTGGTGGCGACCTCGAACCGCTTCGGGCGCGACAGGTACTTGTTCATGCGGAACTGCTTCTCCAGCTCCAGGAGTTGCTGCGAGGTGAAGGCGGTTCTCGGGCGCCGCGTCTTGCCCAGCAGTGCGTGAGGGGCACCTGGGGAAGATACCTTAATCATACTATGTATGTTTTAACAGTAACATCTTTTAAACTTAACTAATACGCGCGTCACGTGGTGGTAGGACTCTTCAGCAAGAGTCCGTCTTGGTGGGTAGCACCGCAGTGTCAGATATTCTACCTCCAAGCAGTAGTGTGCACTGCACTGTGTTTAGGTTAGAAGGGTACTGTAGCAAGTGAAATTACTGGGCTAACAGACTTAACAACAATGTTTCGGGGTGATAAGCGCAGTGCAGTGCCACGCAAACACTTTAACTTTAAGCTTCGGGTGGCACTGCATCTGTAAGAGTCAGGCGTGGTGCTTAACATCAGGGAGCCTTGATTGTCTTGTCACTTGCTGACATAAAAAAAAAAAATAGGGTTAGTGTGACAACATTCTCTTTACATATCACTATATATATATATATTAATTAGATAGATAGATAGATAGATAAATCATTTATTTGTATCTTCAAAACACACGTACATTTTAAAGTGCAAAAAGGCAAACCATACAGTTTCTTAACACTAACATAAATCAATCAATCAGTACCTACCTACCTACCTACTACGGATAGCTAAATGTATGATTCTGTTTTTTTACTTTTTTATTGAAATACACTGTAATTTGATCCATTTTCTTATTCATAATTATTAATTTAATTAATTAATAAGTCACAATAGTTTTATTCATTAAGTAAGTTCGTATGACTCAGTGGCCAACTCTGGTGACAGAGTTTCTAGGCCGCCCGAAGGATTTTTTAATTTTATTCATTACAAATCTTCTCTCTTTATAATATTAGTATAGATACAGAATAATATGGCCCAAGAAAGCGTGCAGATACCAGTTTAGCTACCTATGTGAGCATATAAACGACTATGAATAAGGGGTGTCGACGATGTCCGTAAATGTCAGCAGTTATTTATACTGTAAGTTGAACTAACAGATTGCTGTTACGAGGAATGAAAGTGGCTCCACTTCAGTAATGGTTGATTTAATTTGGCTCTGATATAAATGTTTCTTTGACCCAGCGCTATACGTCTCGCTCTGGTTTCTGAGTTAATAAAGAAAAAATAATTATAGGTAAAACTTTTGAAAAAATAATGATTGTAAAAAAAAAAAAAAGATTTTTAAAAGAGATTTATTAAAGATTGTAAAAATAATTATGCATATTCATATTTTATTTATAACAAACTAGCTGTTGCCTGCTACTTCTTTTACGTATATTTACGTGAATAAACCTTCGTCTTGAATAATTTTATCTTTTGATGAAAACCGCATCAAAATCAGCAAACACACTAACTGGGTACTGGGTGTTGGCTGCTTTGATATCTATTATTTTATATTACTCTTAAGTAATACATGTAATAACATGTAATATCAGGTTACATTACATGTATTACCCAGCGATAAATTATACTGAATACAAAATTAGCTAAATCGGTCCAGCCTATCTCGAGTTTTAGAGAGACTGAAGAACAGCAATTCACTTTCACTTGCTTACTTACTTACTTACTTACTAATCAACATAACTGAACTGGCTGAAATGTGAAACAGCTACGAAGCAGAGCAGCATCCAATACGTTAGGGTAGGGTAAAGATTTATCTCGGTGGCGGGGGAGCGCAGCATCGTATTAGCATTCTTTAATCTTTTACCCGGGATTTATCGATTTACGGGAATTAGAGATTTTCAGAGTAAAATGGTAGACCGTTTTGAATTTGGAATAAAATACTTAAACCGCTGGTATCCGATTGTTCTTTTTCTATTCGAAATTCTATTTATTGAAAATATATAATTTGTCGAAAAAAAAAGTAAACTAATACCTAATACGTCCATGAAACTATCTAGATTATCTCAAAATGTCATAGAGAAAACTCATAATAATTTGTGGTCATACTCGTCAATCGTTATCTTTGTTCATTGACTTAAAGAATGCTAATATGACGTAAATGACAAAGTTTTTATTAATAAAGGAATAAAATAATAATTGGATTGTCTTTGGCTATCTTGTCAAAACGACATGGGTTTTGACTATAAGACAAATGGAAATCTTTGGTCCTCACATTTTAATTATTTTTGTCGTGTTATTTTAAGTTTTATTGCGTAAATTTGATGGCAGTTTATCCAATTTAACTTGTTTACTTAGCACAAGTGTAAGTAATTGAAATGGAGGGGTAATGTTGGTTGGTAATTTAGTCAGACTTTCTTTCAAAATTTCGTTTGTTTACGTTGCTAAGCGACAATCAAACTATTACACTCGACACTGGCAAAATTGTGGCAAATAAGCCACAGAGTCCATAAAAGAAGAAGAAGAAATAATAATTTATCATCATAAGCCATCTCCAAATAATAATAATAGTTATAGTAATGTACATAACTACATTACATCACAAATATACAACATACTTACATAAAAGTAAATAGTTAGGAAACAAAAAGATAGTCAAAAATAAGAAAGTAGAGTCGCCAAATACTTTGTTTCATTTTCGATGACTATAGGTACTAAGCTCATTCATTAGATAAATCAACTAAGATTTATGAATGAATTTCTATCAATGAAATGCTCCACAAAAACAAATTGAGTCCGTTGTAAAACAAACATCATTAAAAGTTTATTATATATTTATTTACACACATTCAAATATAGTCAGTAATGTCACGTACGGTACACAGTATTTTTTTTTAAATGACGTCGCGCGGTTTGTGCATTCTGCCAGATATTTATATTGATTTTTCAATGTGACCCTTGAGCACGGATTCCTGTTTGCTTTATGGTAAAAGCAGAGATGGTAATTTACTTTTAAATATTTTAAAATTTTGTGTGTTGGCCGATGAGATGGCGTTTGCTTTGCTGTAGGTAAAAAATACAAATTCAGTAGGTTTTTGAAGAATTCAAAGAAGACTACGCTATCACTTGGGAAAACTTTAAAAAGTTAAATTATAAATCAATAATCGACTGGTTGGTTCGACAAGAAACTCTAGCCGTAATAATATACCTAATATAAAATGTGCTGTGAAATAAAATTTGTTTATTTGACAAACACACAGAGAGAAAACTAACTTACTTTATAATACTTAAGTTGTTTTAAACTTACTTACTTCAATAATTAGTAACAATTATATAATTTCTATTAATTTATCATTTATTTCGATTGTACCGCGTACCTCAAGTACCTACCTAACATAATTAAAATTGTTTACATAATTACGAACCGTACTATTATATAAAAAATATAGATAGGTAAATGGGGCTAGTAAAAAGCATTTGACAGATCGGTCCCTCTAAAAACTGACAAGACCCTCCCGCCAAAAACTGACAGATGCGTGCCGTTCCACCGGCCGCGGTTATCACTTACACAAACACAACCAAATGTCGCAAACGCAATCCCGTTAGTTCTATCCTAATTGATAATTATCATTTTTATTGGCTCAGCGGTGCTTTGATAAATTATTATTGCAGTAATTTCGTTAAGTGTCGCCATGTTTTCATTTTATTAATATTTTATCGTAATCGTTGTGGGTTATCGCGGTTTTAGGATGATTTTGCTTGATTTGTTCAAGAGTTGACGCTTTTGAGATAACAAAAAGCTTTTTATTTCGATTAAGTACTCTAATAAAATAACAATAAATAAAATAAATAATATTGTTATTTAAAGTACACTCATATCTATTACAAATAGTACAGTAAGACCTACTTTAGACACACGAATTATGTAAAAAGGTAAATATTTATTTACTTATTTATATTTTAGCATTCGTTATTATCACTAACAAAACACACGTGTGTACCCTATTACGAAACTTAAATTCAAACTTATTTAATAAAGTGTTAAAGCTTATAAGCTTTTCGGTATTTTATTCGGGAACGGATAATTATTTTATTGATATAAGGATTTACCATGGGATTTACTTATAAAAATATATTTGCCCCGACATCACTGGCAGTTTACATCCAAAATGGCTGCCATCAGCTCAAAACAGTTTTCTCAAAAGCCAATCTTGTCCACGCGGACAATAAAATTAGCCGCCTCGCTTAGCACGGCTTCGCAATCAATGTAATTCAATTCTCTCCCCCTGTAGAACAGAGGCAGAGAATAACGTGTACCTACCTTCGTACCTACCTATCTACCTTTTTCTAATGTGTGATAGTAAAAATAAAATGAAATGTGTATCAATGACAAACACAGAGAGAGAAAAATAGAGCGAGATAGATAGCACAAATTGTAGGCATAGTGATATAATAATTAGACATTGAAAATAAAATATAGAAGTAGAATGTTTGTGGGTTGAACTCTAAAGGCACGAACTTCCACCAAAATTAAAATAGTGTACAGGATATTACATTGCATGATGACTGATTTTGAAAACTGTTCTATTGTTTAGTAATAAAAGAATGCGATTTAAATTTGAATTTCAAAATTCACGCCAGAACGTGCTTAATCGCGGAGTGACAGCGGTGACGTCATTATGCCAGTTTTCAATGTAAAATTATAGCAATTAGAACCAATCAGAGAACCAAGATGCTTTGATTGATGGTCATTCTTTTATGGCGGATTGCTGTATTTTGTAGTTTTATTTTATTAAAAATATTATCAATGTCGCATCTAATGAAAAAGAAATATGGTTTTTATATTCCTTGAACCCTTTTTCATCAAGTGAAGACGTGATTTTTAGTGATACTTGGTTACTGTCATCATGCCTAATTTGACGGAATTGGTAGGCTATGGTCTAGCGGTTAAGGTTTACCGACTCAAAAGATGCTAGTTCGAATCCTGCCCATTCAAAAATCTCTAGATATGTTTTAGAATAACGATATTATTATAACGATTTACAGCATAGCTAAATTAAAAAAAAACTTAATGAATAAATACGCCATACGGGCTCAAAAGAGACCTAGTGCGAGGGACAGAGCTTAGCCAAGGTACCTACTCAACTACTGTATACAATTTATATATAAAAATAAGACCACGGAATGTACCTAAATATACTTTGTAAAAGTTTGTAATTAAAATAAATAAAAAAATGTAAAACTTAATGATCATTTAAATGGGCACACTTAAGTGATACTTATGCCCTTTTATAGCCGTTGACTTTTACAATAGACCGTGCCAAATGTCTCCTATTAATTTTACGCCCCACGAACTTACAAACAAACAAATTAACAATAAATAAATGCCACCCCAATTTATTACTCTAACGCTGAGCTAATCATCCTTATAAATATTAAACTACCCTTAAGTTTGGTGGTTAAGGGTGAGATGCACTGAAGCGTTAGGTATGTATGGTAGAGCATTACTTTTAATTTAAGGCGTTTCTATGACGGCACTATCTTGCTCTGATTTCTGAAATAATGATAGGAAAAATAAAAACCCCAAACATGATTTTTTTAATTGGTTTCTTACGTTTCTTACTAAATAAACGTAATAAATATAAGTTATTAAGTAATAATAAAACTCTAGTTTAAAAAAACACATAAGATTAGGAGTGGGCAGGTAAAAAAAGAAACCTGTTCCGCCTGTTCCATTTCCAGTAAAATAACAGTTCCAGAAACCTGTTCCAAAATAACAGCAATAACAAAAACAAAAACAGTAACAGTAAACAAAAACAAAACAAAAATGACAACTTTACAACGACATCCACCTGTGTTGCCACTGTTGCCAGATCGAATCAAACGTTCGGATACACGAATACGCAATCTTAATCATTAATTTATGACATGACAAGTTAGTTTTCTTCACTACAACAGTATGACAAGACAAACACGAACAAATAAATATTACTGTAATGTATTATGTATGTTTTACAATGCAACTATTTTTTGCATTATTATGAATGAAATGTATACAACAGTATTTTTTTCTGTAAAAAAATGAGCCCAACATTTCCGAACGAATGCAACACCTGTTCTCTGCTTGTAACAGTAACAGACAGGCATAACAGCTGCTATCTCGTACCAACAAAGGTAAGCTGTGTAAGCTAGAATAGAGAAAAGCATGTTCCGTGGCGTTATCTCTTTCTAACAAAAGTAAACTCCATACGCTAGAATAAAGAAAAGCATGTTTCTGCAGATTTGGGCTGTTGTGGAACTGGAACAGTTTCTCTTAGGTCTAGACAACAGTTCCATACTGTTCTAAAGTGAAACCTGTTGTTTTTACCTGTTCCGATATATACGCCTCACTCCTACATAAGATGCCGCTAGTTTAGTTATTAAAATCAAAGAAATCGAACCTAGAAATCTAAAAAAAAACCAAAATCAGCTAACTCGGTCCAGCCGTTCTTTAGCGAGACTAACGTACAGAACTATATTTGAGTAGAATGAGTGAGTGTATTACCTCGCGTGCCGAAAAAACGGGCTAAGTAAGGGCTGAGAACCTCTTTGCTCGCCGCGAAACTCAGTCTGCTCCCAACTGGGGGCGGTGTGGTGGTGTGCCAGTGCCTAGAATCGGTTTGCCGCGTGTCAAAATCATTTATTTTCGCGCGGCTTATGTTTCCCATCACTAAAATACATTTGTGTGTAAAATACAAATACGCAAAATGTTACATGCTCGGTTTCCATACAAATCGACGAACTCTTTCATTCTACTTAAATATAGTTCTGTGCTAACCTACATCATCTCTCTTTACAACTGCACCTTAAATAGGGGAGAGCCGGGTGAGCTGTAAGTGGCGACATATGATTACCCTGTTACAATTTAACTAAATTGAGGGGTGGGAGGGTAGTTTAGGGTTTTATTGCACGCTAAGTGATTTAGGTTTAGTTAATTTTATTAGAAAATATGGGTTAGTGTCAAAATCCCTTTTGAAATTTTCCCTTTGACGGGGATTTTAGGAATGTTAGTGTCAAAATCACCTTTGAAGCGTAAGGTCAGTCTAAAGGGGATTTTAAAACAAAAAAAATCCTAAAATCCCCTTTGAAGGGTAATTCTTGTTTACTATTCTTTGAAATCTTTCAATAAAATACCTAAGAAAGTGTTTTTACCAATTAAAAATATATTTGTATGGGATGACAAACATACAGACTTTCACGTTTATAATATTATTAAGATGAGTGAGTCAGTGGCAAAATCTGGTGACGGAGTTTATAGGCCACCTGAAGGCCTCCGTGATGGCCTAACAATATTGAAAAAGGCTGGGACTGGGACTGACAACTTAACGTGCCTACCAAAGCACAGAAGCGTGAAATTGTCGAGGCGGGAATCGACCCCCAAACCTCCGCGTCGCAGGCGGACCTGCGCCCGCTGCGCCACATCGGTCGTCAAAACTAGGAATAGTTCTAGAACTGCAACTGTTTAGGCTTTTTAAAACGGTACCACGCGACTGAAGCCGCGGGGTGAATAGTTTTAATGTAATAGTTGGGGAAAAAGTTTCTTCGCATTTTTTAAGAAAATTCAAATGAAATGTAATATAGTTTATTAACATTTAACTAAAGTATGTAGGTACCATTTTGTTCGATAACTTTTAAATGGCATCCATTTTATCCGTAATAGGGCGATCAGAGCGACGTGCATCTTTGACATAAAAATTTCCGGATTGAAAACGCTTAAACCAAATTTGTGCTACTCTCACAGACACTGCATTAGGTCCATAATCATCGCAAATTTTTTTCGCGGCTTGCGTTGCATTTTTACCTTTTTTGTAGTAAAATGTTAAAAATGTATCGAATTTCTTCATTAGATTCACTCATCTTGACAGTACGAAAAACAAATAAAAATCACACATTTTCCTAATTTGAATTTGGAATTATGTTCTTTAAAATTTAAACTTTTAATGATACCAAAACCAGCCAGATACAAATAGTATAGGAAAAGAGATTTTATTACAAGTTCATACATACTATAATGCGAAAAGACTTTTTCCCCAACCTAATATTATAGAAGTCGTCATGAGATTTTACGTACACACTAGATTCTTCGCTGAAAACAGCCGTCCTTTCTGCCCACTCGTTTTTACCGCGTATCTAGTTAGTGATGCACTATCAACATAATTTATATATTTATCGAGAGCGCTCATGACATAGCTGGCTAAGTTAATCTTATCAAATCAACGAAGTTAAGCACTGTCCGCGTAGTCACTGGATGGGTGACCGCCAGTGGCAATCCAACAGAGCGCTCCCGTGCTTTGGAGGGCACGTTTAGCAGTCGGTCCCGGCTTTTTCAAAGTTGTTAGGCCACACAGAGGAGCCCTTCGGGCGGCCTAGAAACTCTGTCACCAGAGTTGGCCACTGACTCATACGAACGAACGAACGATATAATTTATTGTGCGATCTGTCACCTTGAGGGGACAAAAATAGGTGAGATGGAAACGTATTTCAGTGATCTGACTTAGAGTGATGCGACTCAGTTCACTCTCGAGGTAGAGTGCAAATTCACGGTATATGGCATATTTTTAAATTTGTATTTCTTGGACATGCCGGTTTCTTTCCTTGTTCCAAAAAATGTGAGAGCATTGCACTAATAATTTTTCCGGGTAAAAACTCATAAAACGAAAAAGCTATTGGTGGATATTTTTTACACGTCTTATCTACTAGATAAAAAAGAGTTTTGTGAAGTAATGTCAAATTATCGACAAGTAGCTCGGAGCTATCGTTATCGATAGCCAGCACAGCCCACCCCTAGCGCGGGATCTAATTTGTTAAGGGGCCCTTTGTTTGTGCGAACAAATTGCTCCCTGATAATTGGCTTAGAACCCCTGTGGGATTAGCGCGCGCCGCACTGTGAGCGGGGAGCGGGCAACACTGTAATGTGCCTTTTTATCTTTATTATATTTTAATCAATCAAGATTCAAGATTTATTATATTATATTCAATCATGATTCAAATTTCAAGATATTTATTTGCATAAATAAGTGGTACAAGAGGTCATAAAAGTAATATGGCACTAAGAACTTATTTGCCCTTTTCAGGCATTGCAAATTTTATGTAGGCCATCTATGCTGGGCGCTAAGCTGTTCCGCGTGTAACCGCGTCAACTGCGGTGGTGTGGCCAGGATAATAACAATAATAATAAATAATGCTGGACAATCCACACAGCATCATCTAGCCCCAAGGTAAGTTGCTGTTAAACAGAGCTGTGTTATAGGTACTAGATGACTGATATATACTTAATACAATACAATACATGGATAGATATTTTTTATTATATATACAAAATACCCAGAACACCCGGAACAAATATTTGTAGATCGTACAAACATTTGACCCGAGGATGCCCGACGAGAGACGAAGCGCATTTTCTTTTCTGAACTCCAAAAAGAGTAACGCAAACCTGGGGCCCAACCATGAACTCGATGAATTGTCAAAAAATTTTATACCATGACATGATTGTCTAATTGATTTCAAGGTACATTTTTTTTAACAACTTAGTTTAGTTCTTAATTTGAATCGCTATAAGAGTTCATGGTAGGGCCCCAGGTGGTCAGTACCTCAGATATAAGGATGTTAAGAAAAGACATCTGAAAAAATGCAACATTGATCCCTCTCGTTGGGAGTCTTTAGCATAAAAACGCCCAGAGTGGAGGAGGCTGATGCAACAAAATAAAACATAACTAACCAGTTATGTTAGTTATGTTTACCCCATCAATGATGCAAACATAACTATCTTGTTACGTTTGCCCCATTAATGGGGCAACTCAATGGTGCAAACGTAACCACGGCATTTTATTTAATTATGCTAATTGATAGATTCAGGCGTTACTTTGCGGAAATCCATTACAAGATAAAAAACAGACGAAAAATCTCTAGTACTACTCCGCTTAACCTTTTAACCAATGAGGTCACACAGTTTATACAGTTAATCTCAAAAGAAAAACATCGACACGTGTTTCATCCCTCCACGGGACATCATCAGGACCATCGACTTGTTCTCCGGCAGACGTGTTGCTCCGTCGAGCGCTGGAGCCAAAGTACATGTACTTTGACTCAAAGTACGTAAAATAAGTATTTATTCTATGCAAATAAAAATATAACTTTAATAAATAAACGCTTACAATCGCACCACGCCCTTACAGTTAAAAGTCCCAAACACAGTTGATTTTTAAATCAAGTTTAAATGTTTTCAACGTTTTCATGTTAGATTTGTCGACTAATTATTGAAAGGAGAGTTTTCTGCAAACGGTAGACTCTACATGGGAGAGTCGTGGGTTCTTAACCCATGCATTTTAGTATTTTTCTATGTATTATGTAAGTATTTATTTACAAAGTATTTGGTTTCTATATTACAAGCTTTGCTTCTTTTGGGGCTAGAAAAATCAAAAATGAAAATTTAATTAAAAAAGATGGCGTTCTGATAAAAATATCAGCCAGTATTTTTTCGACAATAATAAAAAATATAAAATAAATAATGCTGGACAATCTACACAGCATCATCTAACCCCAAGTTAAGCAGAGCTTGTGTTATGGGTACTAGATGACTGATATACTTAATACAATACAATACAATACATAGATAGATATTTTTTATTATACATAGAAACCACCCAGAACACCCGGAACAAATATTTGCAGATCGTACAAACATTTGTTCCAAGGCGGGAATCGAACCCTCAACCTCCTGCGTCGCAGGCAGACCTTCGCCCGCCGCGCCACATTGGTCGTCAATACTTAAATATCCATCCAATAAATTATATAGTGCATAAAAGCTAACTAACAAACAAAATGGTACCAGTTACTGCCTGTTTGTAGTATAAATAAACACCCCAGTCTGTCTGTCTGTCACCTGTTTTAAACACGAACCCTCACGACCTCGGTGGCGTGGTGGGCGAGTGTCCGGTTGAGAAACGAGAGGTTGCGGATTGGATTCCCGCGCAGGACAAAAGATTGTATGATCATATATTGCCATATTTGTTCAGTGTCTGGTTACCGTACAGATATTAGTACTACTACAGAATAGCCACTCCCTGCCTCCCGGTTTTATTTCCCTCGCCCGTTCGCGAGTTTGCCGGCACCTTTTGCTGGCACTGAAGGTTTTACGCACTCGTTTAATTGGTTATTACTTGTTTTAAAGTTTTAGTAGTGCAATCAGCTACAAAAGTCTTACACAAAATTAAAGGTAAGTATCTAAAATTTACAAGAATAATCTTATTTTCTGTAGTGTTTTACCTGGTGGTAGGACTCTTCAGCAAGAGTCCGTGTTTTTTTTTTTTATACAACTGAAGTGGCAACCAAGCGTACGGCCCACAAGATGGTAAGCGGTTACCGCAGCCTATGGACGCTTGCAATACCAGAGGTATCACTCGCGGGTTGCCACCTTGAGGCTAAGATCGAAAGCCTCATGTGCCAGTAATTTCACCGGAAACCATACCCTTCACACCGGAACACAGCAATGCGAGCATTACTGCTTGGCGGCAGAAATAGGTACGTGTTGGTGGGTACCACCGCGGTGTCAGATATTCTACCTCCAAGCAGTAGTGTGCAAGCTGCACTGTGTTTAGCTTTGAAGGGCATTGTAGCAAGTGAAATTACTGGGCGAAAGAGACTTAGCAACAATGTCTCGGGGTGATAAGCGCAGTGCAGTGTCACGCAAACACTTAAAAGCTTTAAGCTTTGGGTGGCACTGCATCTGTAAGAGTCAGGCGTGGTGCTTAACATCAGGTGGGCGCCTTGATTGTCTTGTCACTTGCTGACATAAAAAAAAACTGTTGGGTGTGGTTGGTGAATTTAACTAAATCCCAAGTGACATGCAAAACTTTATCAAAGAAAAACTGTCATAGAAAACTTTAAAAATATAACCGATTATTTAGCTAAAGCTTGTACGAATGTGCTGAATTCTACTCGGCATCCATAACAATAGCAAGGGCAAAAAAACCGAAGATGCCCAGCCGGTGTTGCCAGTCCTTTTACGGCATGGGCGCGTTGCAACTAGCGTAAAACCTTGTAAGACGTTTCAAAGTGATTATTGTTATTTTATTGATTAAAGCTTTTTGAATTTTGAATTTTGGTGCGGCCAGGATGCCTTCGTCATGGCCAACTCGACAAAAAAATATTTTTCAGCTAAGGTTTTCCGACTAGATTAGCAACCGACCACCTACCTAACAGTTTTTGCAAATCAAAAAATCAGTATTGATTACTATTAAACCCGAAACAGTGACATATGCGTTAAACATGATTAGAGCACCCCAATAAATAATATAATTAGGGGTGCCAATGTGGGGCAAATAACATTAGCCAAAGTCGATAGTGTTAAGCAGGGTGTTTTCAGGGTTTTTTAATCTATGGGGGGTGATTTATCACACTAATCACACTTTACCGCTAACATTATAAATGCGAGTTTTTTATTGCACCTATGTTTGTTCGTCTATAACTCGACAACCACTAAACCAATTTGGCTAAAATTGAGAACATAGATCGGTAATGACCGGGAATATGACGTAAGTTACTTTTTATCCCGGAAAAATGTATAGTTCCCGAGTTCCAAGCGAACGAACGGGCTACAGCTAGTCCTACTATCCTTCTAATATCATGAATGCGAAAGTCTGTGTATGTTTGTTACCACGTATCTCCGTGGCGACTTGGCCGCTATCCCACCTGTAGTTAAGTGTCGATGCGGCCTAAGATGGAACATGCTTGGCTAGAATATACCTGTTTTGAATATTCCTAAATTGTATTCTTCTGGAAAGACTGACGCCGTATTGTCTTCTGTGGATTAGGCTGGCTAAGTTGAGAGGATGATGTATAGGTGCTGGGCAAGCCTTAAACCTGTCATGGGCACTACAGCATCTGCACTACACACATCTAGTGTGGGTAACAAGAGTAACCTTGCCACTAGATGCTGTATAAAATCATCTTCAAGAGATGGAAAAAGCCTTGTGATTTTATTTTTATTTTTTTTATACAACTGAAGTGGCAACCAAGCGTACAGCCCACAAGATAATTAGCGGTTACCGCAGCCTGTGAACCAGAGGTATCACTCGCGGGTTGCCACCTTGAGGCTTAGATCGAAAGCCTCATGTGCCAGTAATTTTACCGGAAACCATACCCTTCACACCGGAACACAGCAATGCGAGCATTACTGCTTGGCGGCAGAAATAGGTATGGTGGTAGTACTTCCCCGGACGAGTTCTATCACAAAGAACTCTGCTACTCTTAATTCAGTTAAGGAAGTGCATTTTCTTTATCAAACTAACCACCTCACTGGCTCTCTGTCACCTGTTTAACTTCAACCCTATGTCGACCTTTTTAGCGCGTTGGCGGTTAAGTGAAAAGCAAGAGGTTGCGGGTTTGAATCCCGGGACATAGGTGATTTTTGTTGTTCATTTTACGTACGAAAGAGGCGCTGCAAAAATTCTTGCAAAATTCTCATACAAATTGACAGTTGGACGATACGACTACGATTTTCAAACGAGTAAGTTAAGAGTAGTAGAGTTCTTTGTGATAGAGCTCGTCCGGGGGAGGACTACCACCATACCTATTTCTGCTGCCAAGCAGTAATGCTCGCATTGCTGTGTTCCGGTTTGAAGGGTATGATTTCCGGTGAAATTACAGGCACATGAGACTTTCCATCTAACGTCTCAGGGTGTTAACACGCAAGTGATATCTATGATGTTGCATGCGTATATAGGCTACGGTAACCGCAGACCATCAAGTGGGCCGTACGCTTAGTTGCCACTTTAGTGGTATATTTTTTTTTCTTTTTTTTTTCTACATATTCAGAGCGCAAATCACGAATATCTTCGTGATTCGGGCTCTGAATGTCTCGTAATTCTGTTGTTTGTAATCGATAACGTCTTCTCAAAATGATCGATTATCTGTATCTTTGACAGATGTATTCGATTACTATGTTTTTTTCACAAATGTAAGAATAAGCAGTTTTCAAGATATGATAACAAATTGTATGATGAATTTGAAGAATGTTTTTAAATTGTGGAAATTTTGTGAAATACACTTTTTATCTTTCTACGACACGGTTATGTAGGTATCAGTTTTTTGTTTATGTTCCAATATACTAACCTAGCGACCCGTCCCAGCTTCGCACGGGTGCCTAAACGTTACTGTGTAGATGTTAGGTTTGAAGGGCACTGTAGCAAGTGAAATTACTGGGCGAAAGAGACTTAACAACAATGTCTCGGGGTGATAAGCACAGTGCAGTGCCATGCAAACACTTAAAAATTTAAGCTTTGGGTGGCACTGCATCTGTAATAGTCAGGCGTGGTGCCATCAGGTGCTTAACATTAGACAATGAAAAGTACAGCTCAATAGAAAAGTGTTTCTAAAGTATACCTACCTACTCTTAAAGCAAATTAATTTGAGGAAAAAAGTTTTGGTAAATATTAATTTAGTTTAAATCGACGTTCCCAACATGCTGGCATTGCCAAGTTAAAGATTATACCTAATTTATTGTATTTACCTACTCTAATGACTTTTCCAAGTGTACTATTTTGTATCTGAGTGGAATAAATTATTTTGATTTGATTGATTGATTTGATTTGATTTCTCTGTCCTCTGCGACGCAGAGGTTGCGGGTTCGATTCCCGCCTTGGGACAAGTGTTTGTAGGATCTGCAAATATTTGTTCCGGGTGTTCTGTTTGTTTTCTATGTATAATAAAAAATATCTATCTATGTATTGTATTGTATTAAATATATATCAGTCATCTAGTACCCATAATACAGCTCTGTTTAACAGCAGCTTACCTTGGGCTAGATGATGCTGTGTGGATTGTCCAGCATTATTTATTTATTTATTTAACTAGTGACCACGTCTCAGTTCCGTATGTCATCACTGGCAACGCGCACTGACTGATTGATGACTAGCGAAAACATTACCCATTACAAGGCGGTGGTAGAGTCATATAGATTCTAGCAGTTTTCCGCCATCATTATCACCAGTTACTAACCTCCTAACTCCGGTATTCGATGGTAGAACATTCCGGTTCTGGCCAGCCACTCCAACTGCATATGATGAAGCACCCTGTCTCCAGGGTGGTGAAAGGCAGACGGCAGCGGACCACCAGGAACTGGCTGCATCTGAGGGTAGTTGAAGAGCGCTGCCGACTGCGCTGCGACCAGAGCCGGGTTTTGGGGCAGTAGTCCTGGTTTCGGGATAATACCTGGAGAGAATATGTTGGGAATATGTTGTGAACTGAAATAATCTATCATCCAAAAGTCCATCGAGTTGGGGTATTTCTTAAAATACCCCTACTCGATGGACTGATTACAAAGCGGTCGCATCGGAAGTCGGTGAATGGTGAAGGCTCAAAATCGTTCCTCATTAGGCTCCAAAGAGCCTATGTTCAGCAGTGGACGTCTATCCACTGCTGAACAGACGCCTGTTCCGCCCATGCTGTAATTTCCCCTAGCTTGTAAGATGTTTCAAAGTGATCGTTGTGGTTTTACTGAATAAAACTCTGTTAGGTGTCAATAATAATTGGTTCTTTAGTACATAGAGTAAGAAAGAGGTTTAATTTGCTTTATTAGCCTTTTTAGTCACGCTTAAAAGGCTGAAACAATTTGAATTAAACTTTAAATAGTTATTTTATCTACCATGCAAGCGAAGCCGTGGGCAGAAGCTTATAGTTAAGACTGTGCCAATGCACAGTCTTAACTATAAGCTTCTGCCATTAAAATATCGATTTTATAAAAGTAAATAACTCACCTGGTCTATAGCTCTCATACTCCTCATTTCCACCTTCCACTCCTGGCGAGATGGGAGGACTGTACCCCGACCCGTTCCCATCATCAGACCCCGGGCTCCCACTCCTCGGGGAGCTGTTCCCAGAAGGACTACCTTCTTCACTGAACTTGTTTATCGTGTTCTGTTCGATAGAGGTATCGTAGTTCTCTTGGTACCGTGGTATGTAGTTCCTGTTATGGAGTAGAGTGAGGTACTTCTGCTGGTTCAACCGTTCCTGAAGAGACGCTTCTGGTTCCAGCTGTTTAGAGAGTAGGGCGTCTATGCAAAAGGATTTCTTGTTCTGGTTGATACAGGTTTTCTCTTCGTAGTATTTGGGGCTGGTGGAACGGTCTGGATTGGAGTCTTGGTCGATTTCGAGGGGCTTTTCTGAAGAATCCCGTCGGTACATGGCCTGAACTTGTGATGACATTGTTTGGTCGTCTGTGGGAGAATGGTTAGATAAATATTTGTTTTTATAGTGTACAGTGTGTGTAGTTTACCTGGTGGTAGGACTCTTCAGCAAGAGTCCGTCTCGGTGGGTACTACCTCAGTGTCAGATATTCTACCTCCAAGCAGTAGTGTGCAAGCTGCACTGTGTTTAGGTTTGAAGGGCACAGTAGCAAGTGAAATTACTGGGCGAAAGAGACTTGACAACAATGTCTCGGGCGGATAAGCGCAGTGCCACAACACTTAAAAACTTTAAGTTTTGGGTGGCACTGCATCTGTAATAGTCAGGCATGGTGCTTTACACGTGGGCGCCTTGATTTTTCTGTCACTTGCTGACATAAAAAATAAAAAAAACACCACACTAATATTATAGTTCAAGTTCAATATCGCCGCGTATCAAGCAGAAGGTTGTGGGTTCAAGTTCCGCTTGAGGCGAATATTTTTTTTGGATTTTATAAAACTAGGATCGATTAGAGGATACGTGAGAGAAGACGGAAAATTGCAAGAGGAATACAAGAAATATTTTTTTTTAGCCATCTTGACTATGAATCTAGTATTTTGATTATTCACGTTTTATTTTAAGTTTTGATATACTAATATCTGTTCTGTGGTTTTGCTGTGTAAATTCGGTGGGCAGTTTATTCAATGAAGCTTTATTTGAATAAACCATATTTATATATTGATTCAGTTTCGAGATTAGCCAAAATTGCTTTTGTCTGTCAGTCAGTCTGTCCGGCTGCTCTCGCCTCTCGCCTACAGGTCGCATTTATCAACCAATCTGGTTGAAACTTGGTATACAAGTTCTATGATTTTCTAGAATTTGATTGTCGTCGGGATTTTTAATTTTATGTTGTACTTTCTCCAAAAAGGGAAAAAGGGTCAATAAAGAGGGGCTGATGGATATCTCCGCCTAATGTGATTTGATTTCGATGGTTTTCATTTTATTTGAAAGGTAAGTATTAACTTTAAGTTCGTCTTATATTTAGTGAAGATCTGATGAGGATCTACAGCGTCATGAGCAGAATAGTTCCTCAAAATGCAATTGCACTTTCAATGCTCACTTTACAAGGCTGCGAGGTCTACTGTACGGGGAACTGCTAGTTTATTTATTACTAGTTTCCCGCCCCGGCTTTGCATGGGTGCTTAGACTAAACGTATAAACCTGTCTTTTTAATCACTCTATCTTCTTCTTTTATATAAAAATTAATTTCTGTGCGTTAGTCTCGCTAAAACTCGACAACAGCTGGACCGATTTGGCCGTTTTTGTCTTGAAACATTTGTATGAGTCCAGGGAAGGTTTATAACGGGGAGAAATTATGGAAAAATTCTACTAGTCTATTGATAAAAACCAAATTAAAATCTGTTGCGCAGTGTAAAAGATCTAAGCGTACATAGATACTTATATACATACATACAGACAGAAGGAAGACGGGAGTGCCTTTATTTGAATACTATGATATATATAAGTGAATTAGTTATTTATTTATTACTAGCAGTCTTTCCCAGCTTCGCGCGGGCAATGAAACCGCACCCGTGCAAAGCCGGGGCGGGTCGCTGGTAATAAATATAACCTATGTTAATCAGAGATAATGTAGCATTCTAATGGTGAAAGAATTTTTGAAATCGGACCTGTAGTTTTTGAGTTTAATCGTAACTAACAAAAATACAAACATACAAAAATACAAATCTTGTCTCTTTATAATATTAGTATTGATAATAGGTATTTTTCTTTCAAACTTTCGCAATTTTAGCTGAAGTGCCCATGCCATTCACACGCCATACTTATCAACACGATAACGCCATTTTAATAAACAGATAATAGATAATAAACACGAGTCGAGCTTTTAATATGGCGAGCTTATCACGAAATTAAATTAGGTTATTAATATACTTAGAGCTAATGGGGTGCGTAGACACGGCGCAGTGATTTGCGCGGGTATTCCTCCATAAGGGTGGATTCGACCAACTTCCGGAATAACTATTCCGCGGAATAAGAAATGTCAAATTCAAGTAAACTGTCAGCTGTGTCTGTTTATTCGCGATTTATTCGCAGAATAGTCCCTATTTGAATTTGGTCGAATCCAACTAATGCCAGCAGTACACGCTTGGGCAAGGGTTGGCCAAGGAGCTGGGCCAACATACTGGGCCAGCATGTTAGAAAGATGGTCACTACTTTGGCGTGTTGGTACCTGGCGACCAATCTCGGATCGGATCTTGGCGCGCTCCTCAAACAAGCAACGAGGTTCAAAAACCAATGCAAAATGATTACTAAATCACTAAACAGCGACAATTGGTAGCCGCCAAAATCTTGGCCGAACATGCTGGCCCAACCCTCGGCCAAGTGTCGAGTTGTATAGAACAAGTTAGATCGTAGGATGCGCTACGAAACCACCAATGGATTTTGCGCTACGAAAAATTTATGTGCGCAATGCCAGTGCTCTCATATGGTGAAGGAAAACATCGTGAGGAAACCGGCATGTCCAAGAACTAAAAATTCGAAAGACATGTGCCATTCACCAATCCGCATTGGGTCCGCGTGGTGGATTAAGACCCAACCATAAATTGAAAAACATAAATATTACCCATAGAAATCTTTGTATTACCCCAATACTAAGTAACTACCTATATAATACCTTTTAGTTATTCTTTGAATGTAAGTAATGTTAACCCGTCCGAATGTTAGGTATTATAATAAGTTAGGTACTCTTATGTAAGCAGCTTAGCTCCCAGCATAGCCTACATATAATTTGCAATGCCTGAAAAGGGCAAATAAGTTCTAAGTGCCATATTACTTTTAAGACCTTTTGTAACACTTATTTGTGCAAATAAATATCTTGAAATCTTGAAATCTTGAAATCACTCTCGGCCGAGAGTAGGCCCAGCAGTGGGAACATTAGAAAGCTTTCATGATGTTGATGAAGAAAAGAGCATAGGTTTGTCAGCAAAAAGGATGACTTGTTGGAACTCGTGTACAAATGCGTAGATATATGAGAGAGATCTAAGAGTAGTAGAGTTCTTTGTGATAGAGCTCGTCCGGGAAAGGACTACCACCAAACCTATTTCTGCCGCCAAGCAGCAATGCTCGCATTGCTGTGTTCCTGTTCGAAGGGTATGGTTTCCGGTGAAATTACAGGCACATGAGACTTTCCATCTAACGTCTCAGGGTGGTAACACGCAAATGATATCTATGATGTTGCATGTGTACATAGGCTACGGTAACCGCTGACCATCAAGTGGGCCGTACGCTTGGTTGCCACTTTAGTGGTATAAAAAAAAAAAAACATCACCCGGAGTGTTAGCGTGTTGTCTAAGTTGTCGTAGTGTAATAGTAACTTTATTAAACAAAAACTGTCTCAAAAAGTTTATTGTAAAATAACCGATTACTGAGATGTGCTTGGGACGAATGTGCTCCAAAAAGGGTCATGCCAAAAAAGCGATAGGAACCCAGCCGGTGTTGTTGCCAGTTCTTTCACGGCATGGGCGCGTTGGAACTAGCGTAAATTGTCCTAGCTTGTAAGACGTTTCAAAGTGATCCTTGTGATTCAAATGAATAAAGCACTTTTGATTTGAGTGACTGATTGACTGAAAAACAACACACACTGTACAAATTTTAATTTATAGGAGTGCATTAAGGAAGGTATCCACCAGAACTCTTCAGCAAGAGTTTCGGTGGGTAGCACCACAGTGTCAGATATTCTGCCTTCAAGCAGTAGTGTGCACTGCACTGTGTTTAGCTTTGAGCACTGTAGCAAGTGACGTTACTGGAGAATAACTACGTCTCGGGGTGACAAGTGCAGTGCATTTTTGGTGACACTGCAACTATTAGGGTCAGGCGTGGCGCTTAACATCAGACAATGATTGACCATCATAGTCATTTACTGAAGTGAAAAAAGCGGTGTTTGCGTGGTACGGACGGCAGGTAGCAATACCAATGAACTCAGACACGTTTCAAAGTGATCCTTGTGATTTTTTTAAATCCAAAAATCAAAATCAATAGTGCTTTATTTATTTGAATCAGAAAGATTATTTTGAAACATCTTACAAGCTAGAACTTTTTTATTTTTTTTTATTTAAAACTATTTTGAACTTGAATTTCCTTTTTTTTTTTTTTAGTTATCAGACGTCAGTTATTATTTTTATGTAAAGACAAACGGACAACTAACATTTTAATTGAAAAACTACCGTTGATGCAGTTTTTATGCCAGAAGAGTAGTAGAGTTCTCTGTGATAGAGCTCGTCCGGGGAAGGACTACCACCATACCTATTTCTGCCGCAAAGCAGTAATGCTCGCATTGCTGTGTTCCGATGTGAAGGGTATGGTTTCCGGTGAAATTACTGGCACATGAGGCTTTCGATCTTAGCCTCAAGGTGGCAACCCGCAAGTGATACCTCTGGTATTGCAAGCGTCCATAGGCTGCGGCAACCGCTTACCATCTTGTGGGCCGTACGCTTGGTTGCCACTTCAGTTGTATAAAAAAAAAATTGACTGTTTAACGTGCCCTCCAAAGCACGGAAGTGTTTAGATAAAATTGCCACTGGTCGCCCATCCAAATGATGACTACGCGAGACAATGCTTAACTTCGTTGATCTGTTAGAACAACTTAACTATACTACGAGCCATTTTGATAGTAGAGTTACTAGAGAGGAAAATTTCTTAGTTTAAGCAATAAACACCTGTGCGAAGCCGGGGCTGGTCGCTAGTTAACTTCAAATTACTTTCAACACAATAAAATGTATATTTTTTAAATAATTTTAAACAATTTAATAGGGTACAACCCGTTGGCACGCGTTGAAGTCTTTTGTAGGGTAACATGTAACAGTTAGTTCATTAATAACGAGGCGCGCTGTGCGTTTTTATAAAATTTATAAAAATACCATAACTTTTTTTAAAACTGATTTGTTGGTTTTTTTTCCAATTATGTAAGTTTTCAATAAATATTTTTGATATTAATTTTTGATTAGAAAATGAATAAAGGTATTCCGCAAGTTTGTTATGTAAATAGGTTGTAAAAAAACTTATTAAAGAATAGTTTTATTATTTTTCTCACCTTTTTACAATAAATAACTCAAATTAAAACATAGGTAGAGAACACTGTATGAAACAGTTGACACTTATACACACTTATATACAGTTCACAATATTTCATACACTCTTTGCATAGCTTTAAAAAAAAACAATTGACAACAAACTTTTCTAAATCCACGATAGTCACACCATTTTCGGACAAAAAAAAAACAATTCGAAATTCGAACGTCAATCCGTTCGGAAACCGTTCGCGATCCTTCGTCACATACAACTGAGTTATTTTATTACTACGCGCGATCTGCTATTATCATCCCATATGTCACCGACCGAATGGGCGTTACCGAAACCAATTGAAATAGGTCTTTTCACGCTTCACACTAAATCAAAAACGAGGATCAGTTTACAATGGTTGTGTTTTCGTCCCTCCCATCCTTTGTCTCATTCTGTTGCATTGTTTCTCTGTCTAAAGTAATTATCCTAGTGAGTTGTAAGCCCGTTTTGGCCACCGCACTAGATTTTCGTGTTTGCCCGCTCCTTTTATTTTTGTTTGACAAGGTATTTTCGGTGCGGCTACTTGCTTAATTATTTCATTCTTGGCTCAATTTACGCTTTTTTGCGATGGAATTATTACAAATTATAAACAACAATTTATTTTGAGTCAGAACTTAGGTAAGTGAATAAGAATAGGTACCTATACAAGTATCTAAGAGTAGGCTAAGCAACGGGTTTATGACTGTGTCATTAATAAGGCGAGTGACCGTTCTAAGCTCACTATTATAAAATAAGTATTATGTTTGTATAGATTTTAATTAACTTTATTATTCTGTGCCTAATCAAATTTAGTTTATCTATTAATCATTACCTATGTCTGTTTTTGTTGTTATTTTCTTTTCTTTCTTTCTTTCCTAACATCTAATTTTAATAAATTAAAACCACACGGCTTTGTTTTTTGTTGTTTTTAGTGATAATAAAATTAAAGGAGAAGTGACTCGACCAACTAAGAGGTATCGGAACTTTTTTTTCTCTTCATTTTGTCTTCGCGTGTTTTACGCGATCTGAGAATGCGCTGCAGCTTATCTAAGCTATATAGTTTTAGTTTTTTAATTATAGTCTGTAGGAAAAGAGAACCGTCTTGAATCAATCCATTTATATTCATATTATGTCGACGACATCGAATCGAAGTCACCAGACGATGATTCTGTTATTAAATAGATTCTGAAATCTTATCAAATACCTAAGTAAAAAAAAATTAGATTCCTAATTAGATAATGTGTTTTAAAAAAAATTCTAACAACTTAATATATTTATTATGCAAATCAACAGCTTTTTACACACGAATTAATATATTTTAAACTCGCAGTTTCCGAACGCACCCGAACGACTGAGACGGGTGCCATTCTTTTCCTTTCATTTCCCATTGTCTCGGAAATAAAGGGCGGTATGTTTTTCAGCCAATAGTATTTTTGTCAGACAAAGCAAGGCGATATAACGCAGGGGTGGGAAAGGGATGGGCTATCCTTATGAGAAATTAGATCGTGGTTTTTATGCGTCCAAATTGAGGCACTTAAGTAGATGTTTCACAGGATTAATTCGCAAATTGCAGGATTTTGGAAAACTGTCACAAATGAGAAAGATACTTTACCCATAAGTAGCTGGTAATGTTTTGATTTGGGAACGAAATTGAACACATTTGTTGGATGCTTAATTCGATTTTATACTTCGAGAGTTAACTGAATTTAAGTACATAGAGTACGTTACGTTGGTAGTCAGAGTCGTGAGTTGAGGCTGTTTTACAACTTTTTTATCAACAGGCAACAGTACAGCTGATAATAGAGATTTTTCTTAACTTGACAGTAGATTATCTTACACAAATACAGAACTTGTAAAACATTTATTTTGTGCCACAAAACAAACATAAAAATAACAATTAATCCAAGGTCTTAGGGTAGTAACACGCAAGTGATATCTATGATGTTGCATGCGTACATAGGGTACGGTAACCGCTGACCATCAAGTGGGCCGTACGCTTGGTTACCACTTTAGTAGTATAAAAAATAAAAAAAAATACATATCATTATCTATCAAAATAAAACGGCTAGGTGACAGCTAGGAATAATCCGGTAAGTACTAACTTACCTACTTATTAGAGTAGACTTAACTAAACAAATACCATTATGTAGCCTAAATTAAAAAAAACGATCCGAAAATTATATTGAAACTGTCATTCAAAAACAAAATGGCGTATAATGGCATGAAAAGTTTTCAATTCGGGCGAGCTTTTACACAATTATTAATGCTTCGCGGATCGGGGAGTCAGTCGTTACCTACCTACGGGAGGGTGGCTGTAATTAGACTCTTTGGGGTGTTATCTTCTTGAGGGTAAATGTGGATTTTTGACATCAAACTAAGTGAGCTTAGGAGTAACCATTAGTTCTTTGGAATGCTGAAATATTTAGGCACGTCGTGCAATTTATCTGAAATATAACCTCATATTTACAGGTGGTCCAAACATAGACGTCTAAGCTTTCTTAATATCACAAAATATGTGCTACAAATATATTTTATAAGAGTACCTAATAGTAGAGTTCTTTGTGAGAGAGCTCGTCCGGGGAAGCACTACCACTATACCTACTTATTTCTGCCGCCAAGCAGTAATGCTAAGTATGCTGAAAGTTATTAACAAACCATGGATTATGGTTTTCAGATTTTTAATTTACCTAATTCGTCACAATAGTTAAGTTTTAATTTTTATTGTTATTTTTATGTTAATTGTGTGGCGTTAAATAAATATTTTTCTATTCTATTCTATTCTATTCTAATGTTGAATAATCAACTTTGACTCTCTCAAACACAAATTCGTCACTTTTGATCAAAACTTTTGTAATAATGCACTAATGCTAAGAAATTGATTATTTTGCATGATTGTCGACTTGAGATTAATTTTCAAAAAAAATCACGGAAAAAATCCTCTAACATTTCACTAGTATATTCATAAATCGCGTCAAAAACTGATAGTTCATAACACTTGTAAATTTATGATCATAAATATCTTATCTTTTATCAAAATTTACAAAATACAAACCCAACGCAGTTTTTTTCCCATAAACCAACAATTAGGTGTTTCCCACGCCGCTTATCACCCATAATGTGTTGTATGTTTGTGTATGTTTGTTCGTGTTTGTGGTGCGTGTTCGGCGATAGCGGTGGATGTGGTCGAAATATTTTGTGCGGCCACGTAACCAACCATCACAAACACTGAGCTTACATTTAGAACTACACTTGGCGAGACTTTGATAGTAAGTAGTAAGAATATTAGAGCTTTTGATAGAGGTTGTCCGGAAAAGTAACACCAGTCACCAGCCTATTTCTGCCGCCAAGTAATGCTAGCATTGCTGTATTAAGGTTTGAAGTGTGTCAGTGAAATTACAGGTTTAGGGACACAGGCTTAGAATAATAACTCGGAGAATGATAATTTCATTCAAAATTGTCTTCAATCACAAAGAAAAATATGTTTTCGTTATAGGTACTTTTTTATTTGTGGTTTTAGCAGCCTTTCATCACACAATACATCATTTTTAAGTTATAATTGTGTTAGACACGTGCGATCACTTGACATTGACGACTGACGAGCCGATTGACCCTCAAGTGACAATTTTGTCCCCTTTTGAATGATTTCAATTTGCTTGCGCGTACATTATTTCTCCGTGTTATTATTCTAAGGACAGGCATTTGTGACTTGCTAAATGTCAGGGCGGGACATGCAGCAAGAATGCACAAAGAAAGATAGGCCTATAGAGTGACAACTTGGAAAGGTTCAAATTTATTTCTGCCGTCAAGCAGTAATGCTCGCATTGCTGTGTTCCGGTGTGAAGGGTATGGTTTCCGGTGAAATTACTGGTACATGAGGCTTTCGATCTTAGCCTCAAGGTGGCAACCCGCGAGTGATAACTCTGGTATTGCAAGCGTCGATAGGCTGCGGTAACCGCTTACTATCTTGTAGGCCGTACGCTTGGTTGCCACTTCAGTTGTATATAAAAAAAAAAGGTCTAACCTAACCTAACGAAAGGAATTTTAATTTAATAAAAAAAAACCTAAACAAATGTTTATTAACATTAAAGCTAATATTGTAAACTAGTATTAAGTTATGGAATAAACAGGCTTATTATTTTTATTTATTTATTTAATGTCTCATTTAATCGTGGCAGACCCAGACTTAGATGGCGGGATGACCTGGACTCATTTAAAAATAAATAATAAATAAATAAATAAATAAATAATGCTGGACAATCCACACAGCATCATCTAGCCCCAAAGTAAGCTGCTGTTGAACAGAGCTGTATTATGGGTATTAGATGACTGATATATATTGAATACAATACAATACATAGATAGATATTTTTTATTATATATAGAAAATACCCAGAACACCCGGAACAAATATTTGTAGATCGTACAAACATTTGTCCCAAGGCGGGAATCGAACCCGCAACCTCTGCGTCGCAGGCGGAAAAAGGATTGGTCCTTAAAAGCACATGACCGTACTATATGGAAGGGGGATGGGGAGGCCTTTACCCTGCAGTGGGATGATACAGGCTGATAATAATAATAATGTCTCAGGGTGGTAAACGCAAAATACTTTCGTTCCACTATTCCCCTAATTCGATGACACGTGTCGTGTAGTTGAAATGCAGTGAGCCTTACGCTAGCTTCACGCAAGCTTCAAGCAAGAATCACGCGTTACATAGAATTAGCGGGATCAAGCCCCACCCAGGGTCTTTGAATCCTATGACAATTTCGATGCAATCCCAATTTAGATTTACTGCTGTAAATTTTTTGAAAACAAGTTTGAATTTGTGGTTTATACTCAAGAGTAATAAAGTTATGTAATAATTTAGTAGATAATTATCTACGATTTCAAGATTTGCATAAATAAGTGTTACACAAGGTAATATGGCACTTAGAACTTATTTACCCTTTTCAGGCATTGCAAATTATATGTAACGAAATGTCATATTCTAAAATACTGTCCAATAGGTCCCTACCGATAGATTGAAATTGTGTTCAAGATTAAGCCCCCCACCCCAAGTTACTGTTGCTAGTGTCTACGTTTTCTTACATCATCATGTCCTGACTTCTAATGATCCAAGTCTCTTTCGCCCAGTAATTTCACTAGCTACAGCACCCAGCTAAACACAGTGCAGCTTGCACACTGCTGCTTGGAGGTAGAATATCTGACACTGCGGTGGTACCCACCGAGACGGACTCTTGCTGAAAAGTAGTTACTTACCACTACTGACCATACTTTGTCTTAAGATAAACTCTCTAACCTACTGATATTTGCCAACTCCTCTTCTAAATCATCATCATGATAGGTTTCTAAAGTTCCCGCTGGTAGGATACTGGGCTTCTCTCAAGCGAGAGTACTATATAGGTACTATACTTCTAACTCAAAAACAAAACTAAGTAAGTACCTAAGTAACTAAGACGACCGATGTGGCGCAGCGGGCGCGGGTCCACCTGCGACGCGGAGGTTGTGGGTTCGATTCCCGCCTCGAGTCAAATTTTTGTACGATCTACAAATATTTGATCCGAGTGTTCTGGGTATTTTCTATATATAATAAAAAATATCTATCTATGTATTGTATTGTATTAAATATATATCAGTCATCTAGTACACATAATACAGCTCTGTTTAACAGCAGCTTACCTTGGGGCTAGATGATGCTGTGTGGATTGTCCAGCATTATTTATTATTTATTTATTTATAACTTACTTACTTACATAAAACAAAACTAAAACAATAAATCGATATATCACTGATTTATCTGAAGAACACGCAGACCATACAGATTGTGAAGAAACGATTGTAAAGATTACCTAAGATAAGTCATCATCTCATGTGATTCACACATTAATTTCTAACTATTTGGCATTTGACAGGTTGTAGGATGACACTAATTTTCGGATTGTCTTTGGCTATCTTGTCAGAAAAACATGGGTCCTCCCATTTTAATTCTTTTTCTCGTGTTATTTTAAGTTTTATTGCGTAAATTTGGTGGCAGTTTATCCAATTTAACTTGTTTACCTACCACAAGTGTAAGTAATTGAAATGGAGGGGTAATGTTGGTTGGTAATTTGGTCAAAGACTTTCCAAGGGGATTTTGAAAGAAAAGTCATCATTTCTTTCCAAATTTCGTTTGTTTGCGTTGCTAAGCGACAATCAAACTAATACACTTGACACTGGCAAAATTGTGGCAAATAAGCTGCAGAGTCCATAAAAGGAGAAGAAGAAGACACTACTTTCAATACCTATAGCCCAGCCGAGTTTGTTGCCTGATTCTTCTAGGCTGGGGCGCGTGGAACTAGCAAAATGATCCTTGTGATATGATTGAATAAAGAGATTTATACTTTGACTTTGACTTTATATTACAAAACTAATTTGTTTCTGCCGCTCGTTTGCGAGACGATTACTGACATTGTCAAAAAAAACGCCATTGATAAAAAAAATGGTTTTTGTTTTTTTATTGAAGTTTTGGCAAATAAAAATTCGGTAGATAAGTAAGTTTGTATGGGTTAAGCCGCTTAACTCATACTCATAGTTTTAACAGCGCGTTTATAAAAAAAAACAGAGTCATTGATGCAAAAGCCTTTAATATCTGTATTTTCGGCCTTAGTTATTTCAACGTGTCACGCCCTCTTCTCTCCATTACCTAATTAGTCAGACGCATAGGTACGCCACAGAACATATATTAGTGCTACGAACATACGCGTAAATAAACTTAATTCATGTTTTAATAGTTTTTTGTTATTTTGCAATCATGTAAAATTAAATATCATGGTTACCGCCCGTCTTGTCAAACTGAACATGACACCTGTCATAGATAACGTCACTTTTGTATGAATTATTAGGTTTTTAGTGAACTATTTGTCTAGATATCGTCATGGTGAGAATTAGACTGACACGGTTCAGCGATAAGTGTTAACACGCCCCCCACTCAATGGACCGATGACTTAAGATCGGATACTTTATCCGGCCGTCTATCCCTTTGTATGTTCTCTTAGATCTTTTAAACTACGCGACAGATTTTAATGCGGTTTTCATCAATAGACAGTGATTCAAGACGAAGGTTTATACTTATTTATTTATTATTAATATGGATCACCAACAAAAGATACACAGGCATAAAATTAAATATAAATAAAGAATAAAAAGCCTTTTATTTCTTACTTAAGTACTTATACAAAAAAAACTTAAAATCTAAATATATTCGTTATTTTTATTGTTTTTATTTCACTTTACTTCCTTTCACTTTTATTTTTGTTATTGTACTATTTTTGTTTTAAATTGTTTATTTATTTAATTTTTAATCTGTAAGAACCCCTTCGCAGGTGAAGGCCTCCTCCAAAGATTTCCATTTGTCACGGTCTGTGGCTGTTTGGAGCCAGTGTGGTCCGGGCTACTTTTGTCAAGTCGTCTTCCCAGCGTGTGTAGGGTCTTCCTTTACATCGCTTTCCTTGTGGTCCCTTCCATGACGTAACCCATTATACACAGGCATACACATTTTTAAATGACAGAGGTAATTCGCACAGCGGATCTAGGCTTCCGTGAAGTTAGCCGTTTTTTTTTTTTTTATACAACTGAAGTGGCAACCAAGCGTACGGCCCACAAGATGGTAAGCGGTTACCGCAGCCTATGGACGCTTGCAATACCAGAGGTATCACTCGCGGGTTGCCACCTTGAGGCTAAGATCGAAAGCCTCATGTGCCAGTAATTTCACCGGAAACCATACCCTTCCCACCGGAACACAGCAATGTGAGCATTACTGCTTGGCGGCAGAAATAGGTATGGTGGTAGTCCTTCCCCGGACGAGTTCTATCACAGAGAACTCTACTACTCGTTTGTGATGCGCAAAGGCAATTTAGTTTGAAAAAGCTCCATTGCGCATCGAAACGGCTAATTTCACGACGGCCGAGATCCGTTCTGAGAACTATACTCAGGTCAGGTGCTCTCTCAGTTAGAGGTGACCACATCATGCACTAAAATAAAAGTTGTTGTGAACTCAACTGAAAACTGACTCTAAACATTAATAAGTAAAATAAATATAAGTCTAAAATAAAGTAGGTATAAGTACCTAGGTACATAAATATACGTACCTATCAAGTGAAGTCGCGGGCAACAGCTAGCTAACATTTTATTTCACAATATATAACATATTTCACAATTTAGATAAGGTGTTTATGTTAATACGCCGGTAGCTAAGCTAAAAGCTCTATTATCAATGTTTTAACTCTATCTGCCGTATCTAATAACTAATTGACATTAAGTGACTGTAAGTGCTGACAAACAGTAGTTAATGTATTACCTAGAATATAGTGTTGCAGGAAAATATAGGAACAATATTTAGAATACATCAATAAGTTTATAAATTATAGAATATTATTGTTAGGTATTTTTAAAGAAAGAAAGAAAGATATATGATATATATATAAAGATGTATTATTTGAACTAGAAATATTAACTTGCAGCGCCCTTACAGGGTCCATGTACTCACCTGCAGCAATACTATGTTACACCTAAGCTGAATGTACATTGAGCATGAATAAAAATAAGTATGTTCTATACAATATTATAGTTGCTGGTTTGGCATGTCATAGGTTAGGTTTGTAAATTTTTCATTATTATTATTTATTTATTGTTTCTGCATTTTTAAGTTGCCGTTTTTGTTCGTTTTTTAAATTTTATTATTCATCACTTTTATCAAGCAAGTTTATCTTTAGACACAATATGCGCAAACATGTTATATCTTATATCTTTAGAATTAGTTATATCTTTAGAATAATTATTAGCTTATAAGTACTGTTTGTTTTCTTAAGAAACTAAAATAAAAATAAATAAATAAATAAAGAGGTAAGATATATATCATTAGTTCAAAAGATTACCTACAACTACATTCCCTACACTAGATTTCTGTGTCGTGAGTATCAGAAAATACGAGTAGGTACTATGGCAAATGACATGACATAACAGAGGCCTTCGGGCGGCCTAGAAACTCTGTCACCAGAGCTGGCTCATGCGAACTTACTTACTTTTTATGGCAAATACTGTTTTTTTTTTTTTTTACAACTGAAGTGGCAACTAAGCGTACGATGATGTACGATGCCCACAAGATGGTAAGCGGTTACCGCAGCCTATTGACGCTTGCAATACAAGATGTATCACTCGCGGGCCACCTTGAGGCTAAGATCGAAAGCCTCATGTGCCAGTAATTTCACCGGTATTTGTATATTTGTTTGTTACGAATTAACTCAAAAACTACTGGTCCGATTTAAAAAATCTTTCACCATTAGAATGCCACTTTATCTCTGAGTAACATAGGCTATATTTATTACTGGCGACCCACGGGTGCTTGGGTTTTCATTGCACCCATGAGACGGGGCAGGTCGCTTGTTCTACTACTAAATAAGTACTTTATAAACACAATTTGTAAGATTAGAAAGCTTAATGAATATAAAATGGTCCTACAATAAGTGGTCTTATCGATGATAGCGATTTCTTTCAGACAACCTTTCAAATAAACTTAATCTTATTATTTCTAAACTATCATCCATTCCAAAATGAATCGCTGTTTTTTTTTTTTTATACTACTAAAGTGGTAACCAAGCGTACGGCCCACTTGATGGTCAGCGGTTACCGTAGCCTATGTACGCATGCAACATCATAGATATCACTTGCGTGTTACCACCCTGAGACGTTAGATGGAAAGTCTCATGTGCCTGTAATTTCACCGGAAACCATACCCTTCGAACCGGAACACAGCAATGCGAGCATTACTGCTTGACGGCAGAAATAGGTATGGTGGTAGTCCTTCCCCGGACGAGCTCTATCACAATGAACTCTACTACGCTGTGCGTTAGTCTCGCTAAAACTCGACAACGGCTGGACCGATTTCGCTGATTTTGGTCTTGAACTATTCTTAGGAGACCAGGAAAGGTTTAAACGGTGAAAAATTATGGGAAATTTGCAAAAAAAAAAACCACGAGTAAAACCGCGCCGGTTCAGTTAGTTTTTAATTATGATTTTAGCTAGAATTACACTTTGACTGCTACATTATTAATGATTTAAGTATTTTTGATTTAGCATACTGATAAACTTACCTACCTGTGATATTATTACGTTATCAATATGGATAAAAAGTACTTTTCTATTTGACTGCAATAATGTTTGTCTATACTAATATTATAAAGAGGAAAGAATTGTCTATTTTTGTTTTTATAGTGTTAACCATCACACTAAGGGAATACTAAAGATTATAATATCTACCAATTGAGCTATCGAGACATATCTCGCTTGGACGAAACAATCATTGGGATGTCTTCGGCTCGATATGTCTCGATAGCTCAATTGGTAGAGCGCCCGCGTATCAAGCGGTGGTTGCGGGTTCAAATCCCGCTTGAGGCAAAATAATTTTTGGGATATTATAATCTTTGGAAAGAATTGTATTTTTCTATTTTTTTTTTGTTATGAATAAACTCAAAAAAAGCTTTTACCTATCTGAAATATCGCCTAATGAATAGTTATCTTATAATTTCATATTTAGGTTCTATATTAATGTGTATTAGTTTATCATTATTATATTTATTATATCTAAGTATGTCTATGTATTCATATGTATTTTATTGTGATTATTTAAGTAGGTATTTACGTTTAAATATTAGTATTATTCATTTGTATTCATTTATTCATATGTAGCAAGTTGCACAATTTATTTGTGATCCTATATAAGTACACCCCCAACCATCCTTTTATTTATTTTATTTTCTCTCCATCCAAAGGTTGTCTGGAAGAAATCGCTTTTAAGCGATAAGACCGCCCATTGTACTCATACTATAAAATGTGTTTTGTTTTTATGTTTTTAATACTGTTAAGGTGTACAATAAAGCATTATTCATTCATTCATTCATTCAAAAACTACTGGTCCGATTTAAAAAATTATTTCACCATTAGAATGCTACATTATCCCTGAGTAACATAGGCTATATTTATGATACTGTAGCCCGCCCCGGTTACTACTAGGTTCCAAATAATGATTGATCTAAACGGAACTAAACGGATGCGCTATGAGGAGTATTTTGGTGCACTAAAGAAAGAAAGAAAGAAAGAAAACTATTTATTCAACCACCACAAAGTAACAGAGAATAAAAAAAACAAATATGGATACCAAATGCCTTCTTATAGCTACTATCTCTCCTATCATACTAAAACCTAAATACAGTTACATACATATATTGAATAATGAATAATAGATAATATACAATTTACATTAACATTAAATAAATATCTATACATAAAGTAAGAAATAGTTAGGCGTTGAGTGGTGGAGAAAGGGACATTAGCTCAGCATATGCTACTGCATGTACACTACGAGAAATGACTCGAGGCACGGCGCTGTTTTTCATTTTATAATAATAACTAATAATAACATTATTTATTTCAGACATTACATCCATGATTTGTTAATAAAGCTTACACACAAAACAGGTATTAGACTGTGCTATGTGCTATCATCATCATCATGACAGCCTTCTAATGTTCCCACTGCTGGGACACTGGCCTACTCTCAGGCGAGAGTGATTGGGTCTTAATCCACCACGCGGACCCAATGCGGATTGGCGGATGGCACATGTCTTTCGAGTTTCTAGTTCTTGGACATGCCGGTTTTCTCACGATGTTTTCCTTCACCGTATGAGAGCACTGGCATTGCGCACATAAATTTTTCGAACAGAAAAATCCATTGGTGCACGACCGGGTTTGAACCCACGACCTTAGGATCGGAAGGCGGGGTCACTACCACTAGACCACCGGTGCTATGTGCTATGCGACCCAGCAAATGCTGAGTTGGAGCCTTTTTGTGGCGACCGCATTTTTGTGTAGGCACAACACACTACCTATTCTAACTTACTTAGTTTTTAATTTTAGTTTTTGTTTTTTTTTTAATTGTTATTTTATTAGAATTAAATTGAAATTGACGACCAATGTGGCGCGGTGGGCGAAGGTCCGCCTGCGACGCGGAGGTTGCGGGTTCGATTCCCGCCTTGGGACAAATGTTTGTAGGATCTGCAAATATTTGTTCCGGGTGTTCTGGGTGTTTTCTATGTATAATAAAAAAATATCTATCTATGTATTGTATTGTATTAAGTATATATCAGTCATCTAGTACCCATAACACAGCTCTGTTTAACAGCTGCTTACCTTGGGCTAGATGATGCTGTGTGGATTGTCCAGCATTATTTATTTATTTTTTAAATGTACCTACTCTGTATATTGTATCTACTTATGCTCGTCACAAATAAACCTATTTTCTTTCTTTCTTTCTTTCTATTTATTCAGTTTAAGTTCTTGAAATGTTCCAAATAGATCACTCTTCACTTCGGCGTAAATCTTGTGATTTAATACCAGCCGATCTCGAAACGAAACCGGGGCGGGTCGCTAGTAATAAATATATTACTCAGGTATAATGTATAGGTCTCACAACGGATCTCGGCCGTAGTGAAATTAGCCGTTTCGATGCGCAATAGAGCTTTATCAAACTAAATTGTCTTTGCGCAACACAAACGGCTAACTTCACGGAAGCCTAGATCCGCTGTGCGAACTATACTAATGGTGGAAAAAAATTGAAATCGGACCAGTAGTTTTGAGTTAATTTGTCACAAACAAAAATGTATTTATTAAACAAAATAAAATATGTACATAATTACATTACATTACAAAATATACAAAATACATATGAAACAGTTGAGCCATCTAAAGACCGTTACAAACGACCTATAGATAGCTCAACTGATCCAAACTGCTGCCTAGTCAAATAGAGATGTAGTCGTAAAGCTCCTAACCCTGGCAGGTCATTCGTGAAGGAAAACATCGTGAGGATACCGGCATGTCCAAGAAAATTCGTAAGACGTCTGCCATCCAATCCGCATCGGGTCTGCGTGGTGGATTAGGACGATTAAGACCCAATCACTCTCGCCCGAGAGTAGGCCAGTATCCCAGCTGTGGGAACATTAGAAAGCTGTCATGAACTCTCTTTGAAATACTTACATAGCTTTGCTTAGTTTGGGGATTGATAGAGCTGTGTAAAGTAAGTAAGTTCGTATGAGTCAGTGGCCAACTCTGGTGACAGAGTTTCTCGGCCGCCCGAAGGCCTCTCTGATGGCCTAACAACTTTGAAAAAGCCGGGACCGACTGCCTAACGTGCCCTTTCGAAGCACGGGAGCGCTCAGATCAAATTGCCATTGGCGGTCACCCATCCAAATGATGACTACGCGGAACAGTGCTTAACTTCTTTGATCTGTTCAGAACATCTTAGCCACCAACGTCACGAGCGCCCCATAAAAAAAAGCGCTGTATAAAAATTTATTTACTTATTATATATTTATAGATATATATACTTAATATATATATTATTAGAAGAGTTCTTAGTGATAGCGGTTACCGCAGCCTATGATGGACGCTTGCAATACCAGAGGTATCACTCGCGGGTTGCCACCTTGAGACTAAGATCGAAAGCCTCATGTGCTAGTAATTTCACCGGAAACCATACCCTTCACACCGGAACACAGCAATGCGAGCATTACTGCTTGGCGGCAGAAATACGTATGGTGGTAGTCCTTCCCCGGACGAGTGGTATAAAAAATATTATATATTTGAGGGTAGATTTCCCTCAAATCCACCCCTGTACAGTCATTGGAACAACAGCCAAGTTGATTAACGCGGCCGCTGCAGCTATCTCGCTCGCACATACCACCCTCTCACTCGCACTTCTTAGTAGCTTCACTCGAAAAGTAACGTGTCACTGTCCCCATTGAAGATAAAGCGTAATGGGGATAACGGGAAGTTCTCTTTTGACTTCCCACTGTCCTGGGCTGGAATGGGGTCAAAATCATGGGGATATCGGTAATACACGGTAGCAATGATCTGACTTATATGGCGTTCTCAAAGTGATCCTAGTGATTCAAATGAATAAAGCACTTATGATTTTTTTATTTCTCTAAACGAATCATAAACCTCTGTTAGCTAATGTGTCTTGCAAATCTATATCATTGTCGTGGAAATAAATAAATAAAATAATAATAAATAATGCTGGACAATCCACACAGCATCATCTAGCCCCAAGGTAAGCTGCTGTTAAACAGAGCTGTATTATGCGTACTAGATGACTGATATATATTTAATACAATACAATACATAGATAGATATTTTTTATTATTATAGAAAATACCCAGAACACCCGGAGAACAAATATTTGGAGATCGTACAAACATTTGACCCGAGGCGGAAATCGAACCCGCAACCTCCGCGTCGCAGGCGGACCTGCGCCCGCTGCGCCACATCGCTCGTCAAATATGAAACATAAGAAACCATAATACTTAGCAAGCCGCTAAAATTACAAAAGATTATAATATCCCAAAAATTATTTTGCCTCAAGCGGGATTTGAACCCGCAACCACCGCTTGATACGCGGGCGCTCTACCAATTGAGCTATCGAGACATATCTCGCTTGGACGAAATAATCATTGGGATGTCTTCGGCTCGAAGCACCGGAGACATCCCATCGCTAAAATTACAGTTTTTTTATGAATTTATGTAAATAATATAAAATATGGGTGCCAGTGTTCCCACTGCTGTGATACGGGCCTACTCTCAAGCGAGAGTGGTTGGGTCTTAATCCACCACGCGGACCCAATGCGGATTGGTGGATGACACATATCTTTCGAATTTGTTCTTGGACATGCCGGTTTCCTCACGATGTTTTCCTTCACCGTATTCTCGATTTATTATCATAACATCCATTGGTTCGTTCGTTCGTATGAGTCAGTGGCCAACTCTGGTGACCCGAGTTTCTAGGCCGCCCGAAGGCCTCTGTCATGGTCCAACAACTTTGAAAAAGCCGGGACCGACAGCTTAACGTGCCCTCCGAATCCGAAGCACGGGAGCATTGGTGCACGACCGGGTTCGAACCTTTAGGTTCGGAAGGCAGAGTCACTACCACTAGACCAGCAGTGCTCAATGGTGATAAGAATTAATCGAACCCATTATCTGGGGTGCAAGCCACCGCTAATCCATCGGAGCAGTGATCAGCGTAAGCGTTTCGTTTCCTTCGTCTTTAATTTGTTCGTTTCTGAGTTCGCGGCGTGTTATAGTCCAAGATATAGTAGAGGGTAAATTACCTTATCGAACCACGATGAGCGCTCGTGACGTAGCTGGCTAAGTTGTTCCTAACAGATCAACGAAGTTATGCACTGTTCCGCATACTCACCATTTGGATGGGTGACCGCCAGTGGCAATTTGAACTGAGCGCTCCCGTGCTTCGGAGGGCACGTTAAGCAGTCGGTCCCGGCTTTTCCAAAGTTGTTAGGCCATGACAGAGGCCTTCGGGAGGCCTAGAAACTCTGTCACCAAGTTGGCCACTGACTCATACGAACTTACATAATTGATAGATTCAGGCGTTACTTTGCGGAAATCCATTACAAGATAAAAAACAGACGAAAAATCTCTGGTACTATTCCGCTTAACCTATTAACCAATGAGGTCACACAGTTAACACAGTTAACCTCAAAAGAAAAATATCGACACGTGTTTCATCCCCCCCACGGGACATCATCAGGACCATCGACTTGTTCTCCGGCAGACGTGTTGCTCCGTAACTTACGTTTACGTTACCGAATTGTCTAAATTTTATCTATAAACCTGTCTTTTAAACCTTCCCTGGACTTACAGCAGTACTTTAGGACCAAAATGAGCCAAATCTGTCCAAATGTTCTCTATCTTTAAGGAGACTTACGAACAGGAATTCATTTTTTATAGAAGACTAGCTATGCCCCGTGGTTTTCAATAGCAGTTTTTTAGTTTTTATTCTATCTTAGAACAGAGTTAAATAAAAATATAAAAAAACCCCCGACACTTTTATATCCGAAAATATATTTAAAAAAAAAACCTACATATAAATATATATTCCAGCCGAGTTTGTTGCCAGATTCTTTTAGGTGGAACTACGTAAATTCACCTAGCTTTAAGACGTTTCAAAATGATCCTTGTGATTTTATTGAAATAAATCATTTTTGACTTTGACTTTGACAAAGAGGTAATCTTCAAACGGCTGAACTGTTTTCTTGAAACATGTATTATATTTATATATATTATTTTTTATTTTATAACAAAATCAACAGCTTTTTGTTAATTTTACTTATTCTTATCTTTAAATCCTAGAGCCAATAACAGATTTATATTAAATAAATAAATAAAAATAAATAATGCTGGACAATCCACACAGCATCATCTAGCCTCAAGGTAAGCTGCTGTTAAACAGAGCTGTATTATGGGTACTAGATGACTGATATATACTTAATACAATACAATACATAGATAGATATTTTTTATTTTATATAGGAAATACCAAAAACACCCGGAACCAATATTTGTAGATCGTACAAACATTTGACCCGAGGCGGGAATCGAAAATCGCACTGCGCCCGCTGAGCCACATCGGTTGTCAAATTGAGCCATCCAATTGCCACCAATTGAGCCAAAGTTTGAATTGAGCCATCATCTCCTACTCTACAAACCTCACACAACCGTATATAAGTAGCTATTTCGACTCTTAATTACTATAATTAGCAAAAACGGCTCATCGCGTTATTCACAGAGCACTGCTGTATAAGCTGTGATACACCATGAATGTAGAAATGTCACCTAGAAATGTGTATATGTATGGTAAGCTTCACCATACTTTCGAACATTCCATTTGAAAACCAGCGCCGCTACATCTACACGGAGCGGCATTAGTGCTGAAATGGAACCATTTCTGGCTCATTTCTGCTAATTGTGTGGCGTTAAATAAATATTTTTCTATTCTATTCTCACATAAGTCAGCGCGGACTAATTTGGACCTCTCACAATCCGGCCTATCTATTGTATCTATGTGTATAAATTATTGTGCGCTGTTTGTTGTGTGTGTGTCCAGAATATATGTATTTTCTTTCTATTCTTTCTTTCTTTCATACTTACAAAAACAAATATTATTAAATAAATAAATAACTGAGGCTTGGTTCACAAATCCAGCTATATCCATAGCTAGCCCCGAGCTAAGCAGAGCTTGTGTTATGGGTACTAGATGACTGCTAATACTATACAATACATAGATAGATATTTTTTATTATACATATAAAATACCCAGAACTTGAATAAATATTTGCAGATCGTACAGACATTTGTCCCAAGGCGGGAATAGAACCCGCAACCTGCGTCGCAGGCGGACCTTGGCCACACCTTGGCTCGCACCCCACATCGGTCGTCAAATTTTTTTATTAATATAAGCATTTTATTGTCACACAACATACAAAAGACACGCAACGTATTAAAAATAAATTACAGTACTAAGCCATTATAATACAAGATAAAAACAAAGGCTTACTCACGAGCGAGAGTGATTTGAGTCTAGTCATTTGCCGGTATAAAAAAACCAAAATTTACCAAACGTGACGGCTGTCTGAGTGCGGCCCTGCGCCCCATCCAATTAGCGATCAGATTAAAGATATGCCGGGGAGCTATTACCCGGCAAATTACCCGCTGGCTCCCCCTACCCCGGGGGAGGGGGGTAAGGGACAGGAGGAGGCGGGAAGGAGACAACATTGTCAATAACCAGTCTAAGTTTTTTTTTTATACCACTAAAGTGGCAACCAAGCGTTATTTTTTAAAATTCAACACTAAAATAAAGCGATCTGACACCTTATTGCAAAATGGGTGTCACCTTAAAGTTTATAAATCTTCTCTTTTGTTTATATAATATAAATCTGTTATTTAGAAAAGCTCTAGATTTTATAATAAAATAAAATAAAAATAGAAGGGACAAAACTAGGTGATAGGATGGGAATCATCCAATAAAATTACTCAGGTTAATAATGCCTATCCTGCTAATTTTGTGTGTTTAAGTGGAATAAGGCTCGCTAGTAACTTTTCACTTGGGCCACACAAGAACGCTCTTCCTACCATTCTCTGCTAATTGTTTTAATCGCACCTACCAGCGTTATGTACCTGTTTGTATGTGCTTAGGTAGTTATGTATGAAAATGTTGCGCTGTGGTTTTACCCGACTGACGGGAGATTGAAGGAAAGTTGTGCTTTACGGGCTAGGCGTAGCAGAGCAGTAGAGCAGTAACCTACCCACATAATAATTTGTCGTAGGTACCTACTTATATATTTTAAGGCTTGGTGCATAAATTCGTGGATTTTATATATATAATATTAAACCGACTGATAATCAACACACAGCCACGGAACAGATTTTTTGGCATAGCTTAGTGCCTCTATCAGAACATAAAGAAACCTAGACATCTGCATTTTACGGTGTAGGGATGCACTATAAGAATATAATTCTAGAAATTAAACTAGGAACTTATGCGACAGTTTTGATAGAATAAACGAAAAAAAAAAACACCACGGCATTATTTGGTAGTTTTGTTAAATAATCTAGCTACAGCTAGACAACCAGCGCCCTCTATTGATTTTAAAATGTTTTATTTCAGATTGCTTGCGTTTGTGTAAGCGCCAACTATTGACTATGTATGTAACATAGTGTGTTATTGCTACACGTCACTAGATGTCTCTGTTGAGTAAAAACTAATCTAACGCAGAACTAACGTGGTTTTATTTTTCTACTCGTCACTAGATGGCTCTACATGTAATATTTTAACGCAAAATCTTGCAGCCTGTCCCTTCCAGAGTTTGTACTCTCAAAAAGCTACCAAATTGCTACTATTTGCTACATAACATAGAAGCTGAGATATTTGGAAAAAAACAAAGTTACCAGCCATTCTGATATCAGGATGGCTGCTGACTTTTCCAAGTGTACAATTTTGTATGAGTGGAATAAAATGAGTGATTTGATTTGGTCGTGTGTTTAGCATGAAGAGGGCCAGCTTTCCAGGAGCATGTAGTACAAATAATGAATATCTAAATTGCTAAAGTTTCAGCTGTGTAGGTACATTGGTTAAAAAGTTACCTACTGCTATTTTTGACGACCGATGTGGCGCAGGTCCGCCTGCGACGTGGAGGTTGCGGATTCGACTCCCGCCTCGGGTCAAATGTTTGTACGATCTACAAATATCTATGTGTTGTATTGTATTAAGTATATATCAGTCATCTAGTACCATAACACAGCTGTTTAACAGCAGCTTATCTTGGGGCTAGATGATGCTGTGTGGATTGTCCAGCATTATTTATTTATTACCAAATTTTATACGCAAAGCGCCTTAGACCAACAGACCTGCCTAACAACCTAGGACTAAAAACTGGCACTGCCAATTGACGATATTTTAATGAGTTATTTAATGTGGGTACGTAGGTACTGAAGGTAGATACACAGCAGTTTTTAACACGGTTATTACCACACAATGCACACCTGAAGTAAAGGACATAAAATAAAACCACCAAACTATTATAAATATAATAATATTTATTTTGTTGACAAGTCATTTACAAATTAACAAGATTGGTTCCTCAAAAACTAATCTAGATCACCGACACTCAACTAATATTTACAATCTGTACTTCAACGGAGAGATCTGTTCACAGACTGAGCCGATTTTGATAGTGTTCAATAAATAAGGTTATAACCTGTCTTCTATCACTAGTAGAGCTATCAAAATCAGTTTAGCAGAAAGAAACGTCGCGAAACTGATCGTTACCTACATTATATTACAATTACTTGGAACAACTACACGCTTGCCACTAGAACGTGACAATACATGGTTCCTTATATACGAGAAATAATTGAGATTTCTTATGTAGAAATGCAAAAAACGTTGATGTCATTAAATATATAAACTAAGAGCATAGGAGCATCCCGGCCAACCTGGGGCATAAAACAAATATTAGTACTGCGTGGGGCTTATGTCTTTCAAGTAGCTTTTGGACATGCCGGCTTCCTTACGATGTTTTCCTTCACCATTTTGAGAGCACTTGCAAAGCGCATCATCTTCCGAACAAAACAATAATTAGTGCACATCCAGGTTCGAATCCACGACCATAGAATAGCTGTTACAAAATAGAATTTGATTGCGTTATTCGTTCGCATTTCCGGTTTATAAATGGTTAATTCAACCGGTTTTACCGGTTTATTTTAAACCGGTTTTAACCTGTGTACGTCTGCCTACATTCTGCAAATGACATCAACGTAATTTATAGCCTATATTCAAGTCATAACGTACTTGAATCAAGATTTCATCTTAAAATAAACGCTCGGAATGAGAATATTGCTATAGAATCACCAATATCGGTTTAGCTCTCAATTTCTTAGTCCAACAATGTTCTCACACGGGCTTTTTATAAAATTCTATTGAAAGTGGAGTTACTTCTATTAAAATTACAATTTTGGTGTATTTTCGGCGTCCGGCACGTAAGTGGAGCATGCCGCCGTTCTGCCCTGCGCAACTGTCTAGTCTTACCGCTAGCGTTCAACTTACATGCCGTGCAAGCCAAATTGTGACCATTTATATTACACAAATCAACCACCCAATTACTAAGAAGCTGTAGTTAATCTATGGGAATTGTATTGCTTTCCTGTACAGCACGATACAGTAAAGTATAAAAATTTACAGAAAAATTACGAAAATCACAATATGCAAGCGAAAATCACATCTATTCCAAACGCTCATGGTATACACTCGGATATACAGTCCTTTACACTTAAAAGAGATATAGACGGAACTTCAAATACTTACCCTAATAGGAGTTTCAAAACTTCGATCACAAATTAGGAGCAATATTTGTATAATTTAAATCCATTAGTGCAATTCCTACTATACAAAATTCTAAAGACTATACTCCACGAGCTTACTAAGATATAGACAATAATAATAATAATAATGCTGGACAATCCACAAAGCATCATCTAGCCCCAAGGTAAGCTGCTGTTAAACAGAGCTGTGTTATGGGTACTAGATGACTGATATATACTTAATACAATACATAGATAGATATTTTTTATCATATATAGAAAATACCCAGGACACCCGGAACAAATATTTGTAGATCGTACAAACATTTGACCCGAGGCGGTATTCGAATCCGCAACCTCCGCGTCGCAGGCGGACCTGCGCCCGCTGCGCCACATCGGTCGTCAGATAGGTACCTAACTATGTGAATGTCAGGTGTTCATCAGTAAATTATGGAGTATAGACCTTGGAACATTAAAACTGAAAATGTTTAAGTAAAGTACCAGTAATAATACCAGATTCCTCTAAGGACAGAACGAAAATATTTACAAAATATATTGCAAATTGAATAAACAGTTACTACGATTTAATCTTATTTATTTATTTATATGATTACACGAGCAGATTTTCGATGTGTCTACGTCACAGTGTTGAAATTGAAAGTAATGTCTTTGTTTAGGTTTGGTTCACTTTTTAAAGCACTGATTTTTCTTTCGTAGCCATTCATAGAGTTTGTTCTTGAATGAGTTAACAGATAGGCAGTAGCAACTGTTTTTTATACAACTGAAGTGGCAACCAAGCGTACGGCCCACAAGATGGTAAGCGGTTACCGCAGCATATGGACGCTTGCAATACCACAGGTATCACTCGCGGGTTGCCACCTGGAGACTAAGATCGAAAGCCTCATGTGCCAGTAATTTCACCGGAACACAGCAATGCGAGCATTACTGCTTGGCGGCAGAAATAGGTAACATGTTCCACTTGTGGATTACTCTATTGCTAAAGATTTTATATGCAGTGAGTGTGTTGGCGGGCTCTTAGTGCACGAGTTTGGTCGAATTCAACCTAAGAAATGAAAGCATTCATTAAGATTTATATTTGTCCTGTCCTGTCCTGTCCTTAAATAAATCTGTTCTTATAGAAAACTGCTATTTTGAATCTGGTTTTTGATGAACAAACGATTGAAATAGTTTAGTTTTGTAATTATTCGTACTAACCCATAAATACTATCGCCTTTGTATCAACTAACAATTTATTATGTTAATTTATTTTATCAAAAGTAAATTTTGTATCAGTGACGACGGATTTTATAGGCCGCCCGTAGGAACGTTTTTTTACATCCATGTTTCTATTACAATCCCGTTAGTAATATCCATTAAGAGATGCTACCAATCCGCATTGGGTCCGCGAGGTGGATTAAGACCTAATCACTCTCGCTCGAGAGTAGGGCAGTGTCCCAGCAGTGGGAACATTAGAAGGCTGTCATGATGATGCTAACGGGTGTTCGAATATTATAGAAACACGACATTATTAACCCACGACATCGATAGACGAGATAGCGATACTATTATTTGGGTTAAGACAAAAATTCATTCAGCTATTTATTTTACAATATTTTAAGGGTGGTTTTTCTAAGTTACTATGGTATCTATAAATGTGTTTTAAAACCAATAAAACTTGTAAAAAAATCTGTAAGCTCTAAGTTTAACTGCCAATGTTTAACAGCATTACGTCAGAAACCAAAAAAATAACTTTTTAATGTTTGTTAGTATATAGTATGTTTGTGCGTTTCGTTCAGGTATAAGAGACACTTAATTGATAGATTCAGGCGTTACTTTGCGGAAATCTATTACAAAATAAAAAACAGACGAAAAATCTCTAGTACTATTCCGCTTAACCTTTTAACTGATGAGGTCACAGTTACCACAGTTAACCTGAAAAGAAAAATATCGACACGTGTTTCATCCCTCCACGGGACATCCTCAGGACCATCGACTTGTTCTCCGGCAGACGTGTTGCTCCGTCAAGCGCTGGAGCCAAAGTCTTTGGTCTTTTGTGACCTCATCAGTTAAAAGGTTAAGCGGAATAGTACTAGAGATTTTTCGTCTGTTTTTTATTTTATAAGAGACACATTATCATATTATAATCACGAGTATGGGACACAACATCCTTATCGTCATACATTATAGTGAGTGTTTGAGGTGTGACATTGTTATGGCTTTTTTTAGTACTCCTGTTTTATTGAAAATTAGATACATCACTAGGAGATAACCTTTTTGCCTTTTCGTTAGTTGGTCAGGTAAACATACTTTTTTTTGTCGGGTGTTGTTTACGTATAATATCTATTATCAATAAATGACTATTATGACTATTATGACTATTATGACAAAAACAAGTAGTTATAGTTATAGTCGGCATGTTGGTAAACATTGGCCCGTCGCGTCGTTTTAGGAACCTATTAGTGCTTGATATTAGGTCCTAGCGATATATATGTGGGACAGTTATCATTATGCCGGAGTATTGGGACATATAGCACAAGTGTGGGCTGTACGGTATTCTGTATATCTCCTTTGGATATATTGGAGCTTATCACTCCCGCTTGAGAGTAGGCCGGTGTCCCAGTGGAAGTATTAGGCTGATATCTTGGGGGCGAGTTTCTGTCCTGTTTGTAAACGCATTGACATGGTATATGACATTATTGTCTTTTAACTTGTCAACTGTGAGACACCGTTCGAAGCGTTACGGGACACACCATCCTGTTATATTATTGCTGGGCGCTAAACACAGTCCCAGGCGTGGTGCTGGATTCTATTGTCCTATGCATGTGATACTTGTGAATTGAGAGACTGGCGTGTTTTACATACATCGTTCTGTGAATTGAGATACTATTGCACGTTGGACACATATAGTACTGTGAGTGGAGCCACTGTTGTACACACCCTGTGAATGGAGCCACTGTTGGACACATCCTGTGTATGGTGACACTATTGGACACATCCTGTGTATGGTGATACTATTGGACACATCCTGTGTATGGTGACACTGTTGGACACATTCTGTGTATAGAGCCACTATTGGATACATCCTGTGTATGGAGCCACTATTGGATACATCCTGTGCATGGTGACACTGTTGGACACATCCTGTGCATGGTGACACTGTTGGACACATCCTGTGCATGGAGCCATTGTTAGACACATCCTGTGTATGGTGATATTATTGGAGACATCCTGCGAATGGAGACACATGTCCTGTGAATGGAGCCACTGTTAGACACTGTTGGTTGTTGCACATGTCCTGTGTATGGTGAGTGTTGTGTTGTGCACATGTCCGCGTGGACAGGAGGAGTGAGCTAGACGCGGTGGTGCCTGGCGCGCAGCCAGACGCGGAAGCGCTCGCGGCGCGCGGCGTGCAGGCGGGGGTGCGAGGCGCGCGCGGCGCCCAGCGCGCCCGGCTGGTACAGAGACAGCTCGCGGAACGCCACAGCTCGAGCCCTGCGACAAACAGGACCGTTCTTACAGGTTACTCCAAATATACCACGCAAACATGATAAAATAAGATTCCTCAGATCTAGGGGGTATTCGAAAAAAATAATAAATAATAGATTCCTGAGATTCAGGGGGTATCCGAAAAAATAATAAAAATGCTGGACACAGCATCTCCCATGTATGTTTCTTGATTTTAGTATTTTTAGAGTTATGTTTTTTTTGAGAATGTTTGGACGGAACGTTTCAAACTGATACAAAAAAATGTTTAGGGTTTTTTTTTCGTAAAATAGTCAAACAAAAAACCCCAAACAATTTTCGTCACGTCATGTTTCGACTATCCTGTACATTGATCAATCATTGTTCGGCAAGAACTGTGGAATACCCCATTTTGGACTTCTCCTTTCTCAGACAAAGGGACAATATCTTACTCCGTGTATAACACAAGGGACAATATGTTTCTCCGTGTATAACACGATATGAATCAGCAACAGTGAAGTAAGTTTATACGAGTCAGGCTAATAGATTTATTGGAGCAAGCATGCAGTTTTAGACTGGTATATCTCTACGTCACGAGCGCTTGTTCACAGCTGTAGAGACGGCAATATGGCGGCTGCAGTGCAGTGCAGTGCAGTGCAAGAGTTACGCACCTGTACTGCGGCGTGAGCGAGCACTCCTCTGTATCATGCAGGCGTAGCGCTGGCTTGCGCCTCGCGCGCGGCGCGGGCGCGGGCGGCGCGGCGGGGGCGGGGGCGAGGCCGGGCGCGGGGGCGGGGGCGGGTGCGGGGGCGGGCGGCGCGGGCTGCTCGTGCGCGTTGCGCGCATGCGCCCCGCCTGCGCGCGCGCGTGCGTTGCGCGACAGGAACACGGGCTTGCAGCGCGTGGAGCGCGCGTCCGGCCGCGCGTACCGCTCCGTGTACAGCGACCACGCGGCGAGCCGCGAGACCGCGGACCCGTTGCCGCCGACCACGGACTGCGGGGGACAAATACACATTATAACTTTAACAATAACAATTATACTAATCTTTACTTTAAGCAACTTATTCATAAAAAAATGCTCATTTCTCTCATACGGTGAAGGAAAACCATAGTGAGGAAACCGGCATGTCCATAAACTAAAAATTCAATGCATTCATAAAAAAAACAGTCAGACAGTTTTTTAAATAAAAGGAAAGACAGTAATTCTTTCCTTGTTATTCTTATGTCAATGAACAAAAACAACAAAGCGATGATAGAAACGCTAACAGAACTTTAAAATATGATTATGAATAAACACATATTGTGCTCCTTTACATAATTTATTTATTGAAATAGCAAGCAGCTAAATTTAAGTTTTTTATTATTAAGGTATAATACAACTTGTGTAAGTTATTATTAGGTTACTAACACTAGTGTATGAGCGAATGAGCCGCCAGGCCCTTATTCAATAAACATTACAAGTCCACAAATTTGTATAAAAAAGTGTCAATTTTGTACTGTACAGTTTATAAAACCTATAAATATATCAAAAATCTACAAGTCCATTTCCTATAATTGTAACGCCCAAACATTTGTTCAATAAAGATTACATAATAATTGTAAAATACGCACGTAAAATTGTAATTAATTACATTTAATTGTATTTTACAATTTGTAATGTTTATTAAATAGGCCGCCTGATGGCTTCCGTCGCGGCCTAACTTTGTACTGTAGTTGCAGTGGGTAATGCACGTCGCGTATAAGTAATCGCGCGTGCGACCTTACGACAACGTTGCTGTAGGCCGCGCTATGACCGGCCAAGGCAATGTGATCCTTAGCCAGCTTCGAACGGGCCAATAGACTTGGATAACTATTCTATTGTGATATAGTTTTTAAAACCATCATGGTAAAATCCCTTTCATGTTAATATCCAATCCCCAAATCGTAGTAAATATCCCGTTTTTAGTGAACAGAAGTATCGACATTATGCAAAAAATAACATATTATTCCAGAAATTAATGGTTTAGGTCATATATATTTAAGAAGAATGAAAGAAGTCGTCGATTTTGACGACCGATGTGGCGCAGCGGGCGCAGGTCCGCCTGCGACGCAGAGGTTGCGGGTTCGATTCCCGCCTCGGGTCAAATGTTTGTACGATCTACAAATATTTGTCCTGGGTGTTCTGGGTATTTTCTATATATGTATTGTATTGTATTAAGTATATATCAGTCATCTAGAACCCATAAACACAGCTCTGTTTAACAGCAGCTTACCTTGGGGTTAGATGATGCTGTGTGGATTGTCCAGCAATATTTATTATTTATTATTTATTTGTATGGAAACCGAGCGTGTAACATTTTGCGTTCTTGTATTTTGCACATAAATGTATTTTACTGATGGGAAACGTAAGGTGCGCGAAAATGAATTATTTAAAAGTATTAAAAAATTAATTCAAAATGACACATATCCAATTAAAAGAAAAAAAAAACTATAATTAAACTGAACCTATCATCTGCATCCTTGCATTGGCATCCCATTTGTTTAGATCAGAGGGTCACCCAAAGTAGAAGTGGTGCGAGTTGCAGAACGAGTATGTTTTTTTAAGCCAACTCACACCAGTAGCCTTATACGCTATAAACGCGGGCTGGTTACGATATCTGCGTGGAATCGTTGTCGACGAGCCACGTTTTGGGGCTCGTCTGACTGTTTTTCAAAGTCAACTTATCGATAACGAAACTATCGCTATTGCAACAACACAGATACGGAAAACAATTTTACAATTTCACACAATATAGAACACGTTATTAAGTTACACGTTATTGGTACGGAATCTCCTAGATCATAGCGAATAAGCCCCCAGCTGGGACAAGATTTACGGTGCCAGTTGACGAACGACCCCTGTTCAAGTACCTGGTTGTTAGGGGAGAGTCTCGAAGTGTCGTGCTGGTTGGGGGAGGTGCGACCCTCGCCGCCGGAACCTTCCAGAAGCTCAAACGTCACTTTGCACTCGTCACCGCCGTACTGCAAGAGAAACAAACATTTCATTTACAGGGGTTATCTGGTAGAGATCCCTATCTAGCGATAATACCGCCCGTTGTAATACCTGCCTGTTGTCTAACCTATGTACCTACTTACCTACCTTTTTTTCTTCTCAAGTCTCTTGTTTTATATTTTTTTGTGTTTTCTATCTGTGTGTTTGTCAAATAAACCGAATTTCATTTTATTTTCATTTCATTTAATACCAATTAAACAAGCTCTGCGTAGCTTGAGGCTAGATGGTCCTGTGTGGATTGTCCAGAGTAGTAAAGTTCTTTGTGATAGAGCTGTCCGGGGAATGACTACCACCACACCTATATCTGCCGCCAAGCAGTAATGCTCGCATTGCTGTGTTCCGCTTCAAAGAGTATGGTTTCCGGTGAAATTACAAGCATAAGAGACTTTAAATCTGTCTCCACTTGGTTGCCACTTAGGTGGTATGAAAATAAAGTATTCATTGATAGTATTCCTTACCACTCGCACTAGGAAGGCTGCGTGGTGGTGCCGCAGCAGCCGACGAGCGCGCCGCACGTAGGACGGGGGCCCGCGCATGCCGCCGCGCGCCGCCAGCTCTGCCGCGCGGAGAGACCACGGCTCTGACACGCAGTGTTGTAGCTGTTATTATATTATAAAGTTAGTCTAAAAACAATGCTGAGTCAAGGCCATTTTATAGCACAATATGTACCTACATAGGTTAGTTTTAATAGCGTAATATTATGTATAAATTTTCTATTTCTTTTTTTTTTTGTTTTACCTAGTAAACCTAAATAAATAAATAAATAAATAAATAATACTGGACAATCCACACAGCATCATCTAGCCCCAAGGTAAGCTGCTGTTAAACAGAGCTGTATTATGGGTACTAGATGACTGATATATATTTAATACTATACAATACATAGATAAATATTTTTTATTATATATAGAAAATACCCAGAACACCCGGAACAAACATTTGTAGATCGTACAAACATTTGACCCGAGGCGGGAATCGAACCCGCAACCTCCGCGTCGCAGGCGGACCTGCGCCCGCTGCGCCACATCGCTCGTCACATGTTTGTGGGTGTTCTGGGTATTTTGTTTGTATAATAAAAAGAATATCTATTTATGTATTGAATTGTATTAAGTAAATCAGTCATCTAGTACCCATAACACAAGCTCTGCTTAGCCTCGGGCTAGATAATGATGTGTGGATTGTCCAGTTATTTATTTATTATTATTATTATTTAAATAACTGATTTGAAATTGAGACGATCGTCAAATTGAGAGATCATCTCAGACCTGCCTAACCTAATCTACCCAACTTAAAAGAAAAGTTACTTTTTATTGAGGAAAAAACTAATATACTGATATTTCGGGGATGTCACAATTTGTATTTTTTTTTTTTTTGTACAACTTATGTGGCAACCAAGCGTACGGCCCACAAGATGGTAAGCGGTTACCGCAGCCTATGGACGCTTGCAATACCAGAGGTATCACTCGCGGGTTGCCACCTTGAGGCTAAGATCGAAAGCCTCATGTGCCAGTAATTTCACCGGAAACCATACCCTTCACACCGGAACACAGCAATGCGAGCATTACTGCTTGGCGGCAGAAATAGGTATGGTGGTAGTCCTTCCCCGGACGAGTATAAAATTAACTTGTTATAGAGACGTCAGTAGGAAGGCAGCATGCTGGTATCAACACCGACAGTCTGTCGTTTGCACATCGCATGTGTTGTCATCATTGTCTCGATATTATTCTTACACCTTATACATTGTAAGCATAATTTAGGGACTCATAATCGTGATTTAAAACTCTGTTAGCAAAATATCTTTAATAACTGTCATCATTTTTCTTCATTGACATAAAAGTGATGAGGAAACAAACTGTTAATTTTACTGTTTGTTTTATGTATAAGGGAAATAGGTTACTTAATGTATTTAGTAAAAATGTTTTTTTTCTGAGGCATAACATAAAATTAATATCTACTACGGGCCGACATCTAGGTAGCCTTCTAGGACGCCGTGCCCTAGTATCTAAGACGCCGTAGCCTAGCATCTAGGACGCCGCGGCTTAGCTAGCAGTGTATTTAGTATTTGTCTACATATAACATAATTCACTAGTCACCTGTCTGACGACGATAAACACGAGTTCGTCAATGTATACGTCGGATTAGGCCTTGATGCCAACATTTAGAACGCCGCGGCCTAGCTAGCATTATGTTTAGTAATGTCTACGTATAACAATTCACTAGTTACCTGTCTGACGGCGATAGACACGAGTTTGTCTAACGTATACGCCGGGTAGGCCTTGATGCCTAGCATCTCTCGCGCGGCGTCCTCGTAGGCCGCCGCCTCCACATTGCCGTCTAGGACGCCGCGGACTAGCTCCAACAACGCGTTGTAGTACTGCGACGGTGATGAAGCGCTCGCTGGTAGATCTGAAATATTCATTAGTTTAGTAAATGGAGTAAATAAATAATCATGGACAATCCAGCATCATCTTGGCCAAACAAATTTGAAAAAGCCGGGACCGACTGGCTGACTGGTATTTTGAAAAACTGTTTTATTGTGTTCAGAAAAATAGACTTTATGAAGAAAAAACACGGGATTAGGCAGCCAGGATTTATACAATAGTAAAGTTCTTTGTGATAGAACACGTCCGGGGTAGTACTACCACCATACTTATTTCTACCGCAAAGCAGTAATGCTCGCATTGCTGTGTTCTGGTTCGAAGTATAAGGAATCAGGTGGTAGAATATTAAACAGAGAACTTTCTATTAACATTTATTCCTTTTTCACAACTTTTCATTCGACCGCTATAACACGAATAATCTTTTTTGTATCTCCATCCTACCTTCCAACAATTTTTTTATGCACGATCTTATTTTACTGCCAACTACTACCTTGTTTAATTTTAGACTTGATCGAAAATAATACTATACAAGTAATAAACAATTTAAAGTTAACAATAATTTATAAAATAATGATCAGGTATTCACATAAAATTAACATCGCAAATAAACGCACTACTCATCGACATCCCAAAATAAAGTCCCTAGACACTTATGATTAGGTAAACAAATAATTATAATAATATCTAATATTCGGCCTTTCCTGACATTAAAGTTTGTCCTCAAACTTACAAGAAAACAAATAAAAGAGAGAAGGAGGAAAATTAAATAAATAATAACATTTGCAATTCATATTACATAATTTAGAACTTACGCATGTTATTTCAATAACATAAGTCAACGGACCTATCAACGTTAGACTGCCATCCAAATAAATACATATCAGATAATTTAATATAATTCAGTCAACGGATCTATCAACGTTAGACTGCCATCCAAATAAATACATATCAGATAATTTAATATAATTCAGTCAACGGATCTATCAACGTTAGACTGCCATCCAAATAAATACATATCAGATAATTCAATATAATTCAGTCAACGGATCTATCAACGTTAGACTGCCATCCAAATAAATACATATCAGATAATTTAATATAATTCAGTCAACGGATCTATCAACGTTAGACTGCCATCCAAATAGATACATATCAGATAATTTAATATAATTCAGTCAACGGACCTATCAACGTTAGACTGCCATCCAAATAAATACATATCAGATAATTCAATATAATTCAGTCAACGGATCTATCAACGTTAGACTGCCATCCAAATAAATACATATCAGATAATTTAATATAATTCAGTCAACGGATCTATCAACGTTAGACTGCCATCCAAATAAATACATATCAGATAATTCAATATAATTCAGTCAACGGATCTATCAACGTTAGACTGCCATCCAAATAAATACATATCAGATAATTCAATATAATTCAGTCAACGGATCTATCAACGTTAGACTGCCATCCAAATAGATACATATCAGATAATTTAATATAATTCAGTCAACGGATCTATCAACGTTAGACTGCCATCCAAATAGATACATATCAGATAATTTAATATAATTCAGTCAACGGACCTATCAACGTTAGACTGCCATCCAAATAGATACATATCAGATAATTTAATATAATTCAGTCAACGGATCTATCAACGTTAGACTGCCATCCAAATAGATACATATCAGATAATTCAATATAATTCAGTCAACGGATCTATCAACGTTAGACTGCCATCCAAATAGATACATATCAGATAATTCAATATAATTCAGTCAACGGATCTATCAACGTTAGACTGCCATCCAAATAGATACATATCAGATAATTTAATATAATTCAGTCAACGGATCTATCAACGTTAGACTGCCATCCAAATAAATACATATCAGATAATTTAATATAATTCAGTCAACGGATCTATCAACGTTAGACTGCCATCCAAATAAATACATATCAGATAATTCAATATAATTCAGTCAACGGATCTATCAACGTTAGACTGCCATCCAAATAAATACATATCAGATAATTTAATATAATTCAGTCAACGGATCTATCAACGTTAGACTGCCATCCAAATAGATACATATCAGATAATTTAATATAATTCAGTCAACGGATCTATCAACGTTAGACTGCCATCCAAATAGATACATATCAGATAATTTAATATAATTCAGTCAACGGATCTATCAACGTTAGACTGCCATCCAAATAGATACATATCAGATAATTCAATATAATTCAGTCAACGGATCTATCAACGTTAGACTGCCATCCAAATAAATACATATCAGATAATTTAATATAATTCAGTCAACGGATCTATCAACGTTAGACTGCCATCCAAATAGATACATATCAGATAATTCAATATAATTCAGTCAACGGATCTATCAACGTTAGACTGCCATCCAAATAGATACATATCAGATAATTCAATATAATTCAGTCAACGGATCTATCAACGTTAGACTGCCATCCAAATAAATACATATCAGATAATTTAATATAATTCAGTCAACGGATCTATCAACGTTAGACTGCCATCCAAATAGATACATATCAGATAATTCAATATAATTCAGTCAACGGATCTATCAACGTTAGACTGCCATCCAAATAAATACATATCAGATAATTTAATATAATTCAGTCAACGGATCTATCAACGTTAGACTGCCATCCAAATAGATACATATCAGATAATTCAATATAATTCAGTCAACGGATCTATCAACGTTAGACTGCCATCCAAATAAATACATATCAGATAATTTAATATAATTCAGTCAACGGATCTATCAACGTTAGACTGCCATCCAAATAGATACATATCAGATAATTCAATATAATTCAGTCAACGGATCTATCAACGTTAGACTGCCATCCAAATAAATACATATCAGATAATTTAATATAATTCAGTCAACGGATCTATCAACGTTAGACTGCCATCCAAATAGATACATATCAGATAATTCAATATAATTCAGTCAACGGATCTATCAACGTTAGACTGCCATCCAAATAGATACATATCAGATAATTCAATATAATTCAGTCAACGGATCTATCAACGTTAGACTGCCATCCAAATAAATACATATCAGATAATTTAATATAATTCAGTCAACGGATCTATCAACGTTAGACTGCCATCCAAATAGATACATATCAGATAATTCAATATAATTCAGTCAACGGATCTATCAACGTTAGACTGCCATCCAAATAAATACATATCAGATAATTTAATATAATTCAGTCAACGGATCTATCAACGTTAGACTGCCATCCAAATAGATACATATCAGATAATTCAATATAATTCAGTCAACGGATCTATCAACGTTAGACTGCCATCCAAATAAATACATATCAGATAATTTAATATAATTCAGTCAACGGACCTATCAACGTTAGACTGCCATCCAAATAAATACATATCAGATAATTTAATATAATTCAGTCAACGGATCTATCAACGTTAGACTGCCATCCAAATAGATACATATCAGATAATTCAATATAATTCAGTCAACGGATCTATCAACGTTAGACTGCCATCCAAATAAATACATATCAGATAATTTAATATAATTCAGTCAACGGATCTATCAACGTTAGACTGCCATCCAAATAAATACATATCAGATAATTTAATATAATTCAGTCAACGGATCTATCAACGTTAGACTGCCATCCAAATAAATACATATCAGATAATTTAATATAATTCAGTCAACGGATCTATCAACGTTAGACTGCCATCCAAATAAATACATATCAGATAATTTAATATAATTCAGTCAACGGATCTATCAACGTTAGACTGCCATCCAAATAAATACATATCAGATAATTTAATATAATTCAGTCAACGGATCTATCAACGTTAGACTGCCATCCAAATAGATACATATCAGATAATTCAATATAGTTCAGTCAACGGACCTATCAACGTTAGACTGCCATCCAATTATATACATATCAGATAATACAATATAATTAAGTCAACGGACCTATCTTGTATATTAATGACCTTTCTGACATTACCGCGAAACCTTGTATTTTATTTGTTGACACTACATCCTTAGTTTTGACATCCGAACGTAATAATGACATAAATGACTATATCCTTGACATAAATAACACAATTGAAGAGGTAGTGAAATGGCTAGATGACAATAATTTAAAAGTTAATTTAACAAAGACAACCTATATTCAATTCGGCACATTTGCAAATAAGGTGAATAAACTCAAATAGAGATAGATTACTTGAAGTAAAGAACACTACTTTATTTTTTTTTGGGAATTGTTTTAGATGCTAACTGTAACTGGAAAGCGCATATTGATAAAATTTGTAACAAATTGAATAGGTTCGGTTTTGCTCTTCATAGTCTAAAAAACATCAGACCGAAAAACAGTTCTACAAGCATACCTAGCCATGCAGCTATGTCACGTCAATTTTAGCGTATGGTCTGATTCTCTGGGGAAATGGTTCAGAGGTGCAAAGAGATTCACCTCAGAGGTGAGAGAGGTGAGAGAGGGAGAGATTCATTTCAGAGGTGCAGAGAGCATTCTAAGAACAGAAAAAAAAATGCGTTAGGGCAATAGTTGGTATACCCCATGGGAGTCTTGCAAACCGCTATTCGGAGATGTAAAGTTGCTGACTCTGCCTTGTATGTATATCTTTGAGACTGCTTTATTTGTAAGAAAACAAAGTAACTTATTCGTAAAAGCTAGCGAACTGTACTCACGGAACACCCAAAACTCTGACAGGCTCTACAAAAACAACAGTTACGCTCTGTGTGGTAAAGTTTAAAACGCATTGCCACCTATTATTAAACATTTACCACTAAATAAATTTATTACAGATTTAAGAGCCCTATCCTCGACCATCCTTGAATTTTCTTGTAGCCCGTGAAGAATCGAACACGATTGTGTGTGGCTCGTGTGTTGAAGATATTTTAACGAAAATAAAAACAAATAAAAGCTTTATCTATTAAAATTTAAGTCAACATAACTTATATTAATTAACTCAAGACACAACTGATTAAAAAAAATAAATAAAAAAAATAGTAACGCACGTTTCGTAAAATGAGCAATTCCAGTAAACTTTCGATCATGTTTTCTATGGAATAACAAAATCTAACATATTTCCAAAAATGCAATTTAAATAATAACAGTTTTAAAATTTAAGTGAACAGAGAAAAATACAATATGTTAGTTCAATATTTATGAAAAAGACGGTCTAAAAAAACGCGTTCTTTTGCCAATTTTACGCTTGTTATTTCTGCTAAAGTAAAGAGTTTACAATAAAAATACTAAATTCAAGTTTAAGTTTTGATTAAATAAATACAACAAAAATATAGACTAATAGCATTGACTTTTTTTTTTTTTTTTTTTATATATGTTTTTTTTTTTAAATCACATCTTAGCGCACTTATAATCATATCGCGCGAAGCACCGACTCTCAAACCGCGCTGAGCGCTTATGGAGGGAGGGCGCATCGCTCCTCGTCGCGTGCACTATTACTTATACTATATAAAGATACATTCAGGCGAACTTCACAAATTATATCTCTAAATCTTGGGAAGGCCTCCTAAGACGTTGGTTACTAAAAACCTATTAAATATAATATTTGTATCCCAGATTATGGGGAGTGTGAGTCACTTTTTCTGTATAAGAACTGCAATGTATGTACCACATTCAAACACATACGAATTTGGAATTTTTGAATTTGATTTAAATAAACGAATGCTAATCTAAATATATTTTGTAGGTAATGTAATAATGTACTTAAATATTTTATTTCCTCATAAATTTAAGTTAACTGAATTATTAACCAACTCTTAACACTATTATTTTTTGCATTCGTTTGAACATCTATTTTAATAAACACGTTATCATTACAATAATAAAATGATAGGGAAACAGACATGGCTTTCATCAATAATCTTTGGATTATACTGTATTCACATATTATTATACTAAATGTTTGCTAGATGTCGGGGAGCAGAGCCAAGCGTTCCTATCAGTAATATATTCATATTTTTTTTTTTCGCTTTTTTTTTTTTTTATAGAGATTAACTTTAATTATAGGTTTTAAATTTTCGTATCGAAAGTTCAGTTACATTTACTGGAAGTGCATTATAAAAGCGAACAGAATTTCCCATAAAAGACCCATTTACTTTTTCTAGCCGAAACTTCGGAATGTACAGTTTATGACGGTTTCTAGAGTTTACCCCATGCATAATTTTTTTTTTAAACTATTTCTATGTTTATGAGTGTACAATAAAATTTCATAAATATATTGGCAAATAGCTGTGAAAATATTAATTTCTTTAAATTTTTAATAGTCTAGCGGCTTCATTTTTAAAAAATAGTTTTGATAGAAAACAGGTTTGATACAACCAGCTGCCCATAATATGTTACAGTACCTAGTATTTTTGTGTAATTTTAGTTCCTACTATGCATGACACTTCATAGCGATCATTTTCGAGCACTGTTGTTAGAAGTAAATCTTCCGGATCTTTATACCTCGCTGAGAAAGCGCTAGCCCTATATAATCATCCGATCATCGATGCCCTGAATAAGGCAGTCTACCGCTTTCTTACGTAATTCTACCATGATGTGACGAAGGTGGCAATTCTTCGCTGGGTGCTGGAGTCAATGGATGTCCAGTTTCTGTAGCTGAAGCCCCTTTAGGTGAAGCTGGCTCAGTTGGGCGTGCTGACGTTTTCGTTGGTGTCGTGACATGAACAACCAACTGTGGCGTAGCCTTTGTTTTAACTTCAACATGTCCTCAACGATTCTCATCCTCAGTCTCCTTGATGCTTTCATTCGGTGTAACGATCTTCTCAACTGACGTGGATTCACGTTCGCGATGGTTACGACGGCAATGCTTCCTGTTCATTATCACGCAACTTGGTTCTTATCACACTTCTGATATAAGAAATCAGGTGGTAGAATATTAAACAGAGAACTTTCTATTAACATTTATTCCTTTTTCACAACTTTTCATTCGACCGCTATAACACGAATAATCTTTTTTGTATCTCCATCCTACCTTCCAACAATTTTTTTATGCACGATCTTATTTTACTGCCAACTACTACCTTGTTTAATTTTAGACTTGATCGAAAATAATACTATACAAGTAATAAACAATTTAAAGTTAACAATAATTTATAAAATAATGATCAGGTATTCACATAAAATTAACATCGCAAATAAACGCACTACTCATCGACATCCCAAAATAAAGTCCCTAGACACTTATGATTAGGTAAACAAATAATTATAATAATATCTAATAGAAGGGTGTGGTTTCCGGCGATTTTACTGGCACATGAGGCTTTCGATCTATGCCTTAAGGTGGTAACTCGCGAGTGATACCTCTGGTATTGCAAGCGTCCATAGGCTGTGGTAACCGCTTACCATCTTGTGGGCCGCACGCTTGGTTGCCACTTCAGTTGTATAAAAATATACTTTACATAGTATAATAAATATATATATATATATATATATGATATAATATATATATGATTGACGACCGGTGTGGCGCAGCGGGCGCAGGTTCGCCTGCGACGCAGAGGTTGCGGGTTCGATTCTCGCCTCGGAACAAATGTTTGTAGATCGTACAAACATTTGTGGGTGTTCTGGGTATTTTCTATATATAATAAAAAATATCTATCTATGTATTGTATTGTATTAAATATATATCAGTCATCTAGTATAGTTCTCACGACGGATCTCGGCCGTAGTAAAGTTAGCCGTTTCGATGCGCAATAGAGCTTTTTCAGACTAAATTGTCTTTGCGCATCACAAACGGCTATCTTCACGGAAGCCTAGATCCGCTGTGCGAACTATACCCATAATACAGCTCTGTTTAAGAGCAGCTTACTTTGGGGCTATATGATGCTGTGTGGATTGTCCAGCATTATTGATATGAATTAGTAGAGAGTCGTGGTTCGCACGGAGTGAGTGAGTGCTTGTATGTATGTATGTATATATATATATTACTGTTAGGCTTGAGCCTGAGCGCGGAGGCGGCGCAGGGCTCGGGGTCGCGCGCCAGCAGCGCTGCGTGCCGGCGCGCCGCCGCCAGCCGGCCGCACAGCGCGCAGTGCACGCGCAGGAACAGGTACCACGACATCGAGCACACGAACCGCGCCTCCTGCAATCAATACATAACAACTAGCTATCATACTAATTATATATATATGTTTTGTGACGATCGATGTGGCGCAGCGGGCGCAGGTCTACCTGCGACGCAGAGGTTGCGGGTTCGATTCCCGCTTCGGGACAAATGTTTGTACGATCTACAAATATTTGTTTCGGGTGTTCTGGGTATTTACTATATATAATAAAAAAAAAACTATCAATGTATTGTATCGTATTAAATATATATCGGTCATCTAGTACCCATAATACAGCTCTAATTAACAGCAGCTTACCTTGGGGCTAAATGATGCTATGTGGATTGTCCAGCATTATTTATTTATTGTGTAGTGTATTTAATTTAGGTACTCATTTTAATTGTAAGTAACCACTGGCAGGGTCGCCACTTGTACAGGTTGCTTGGGTACCAAATAAAACAATCCAACACGTCCGTCCCACGTGGCCACCTGGCTTCGAGTGCCACATTGACGCATGTTTGTTTAATCAATACACTACATATAAGTACTAGCAGTCCGTGCCAGCTTCCCGCGAGTGCAATAAAACCTGTGCGAGCCGGGGCGAGTCGCTAGTAAAGCCTATGTTACTCACGGTTAATGTAGCATTCTAATAGTGATAGAATTTTTGAAATCAGATCAGTACTTTTTGAATTTATTCGTAACAAATATACAAATCTTTCCTATTTATAATATTAGCATAGATATCAGTCATCTAGTATATAACACAAGCTCTGCTTAGCTTGGGGCTAGATGATGCTGTGTGGATTGTCCAGCATTATTTATTATTGACTGATTATCAGTAAGTAAGTAAGTGTGTATGAGTCAGTGGCCAACTCTGGTGACAGACTTTCTAGGCCGCCTGAAGGCCTCTGTCATGGCCTAACAACTTTGAAAAAGCCGGGACCGACTGCTTAACGTGCCCTCCGAAGCACGGGAGCGCTCAGTGGAATTTGCTACTGGCGGTCACCCATCCAAATGATGACCACGCGGAACAGTGCTTAACTGCGTTGATCTGTTAGTAACAACTTAGCCAGCTATGTCACAATCAGTGATGAAAGTTAATACTGGTTTGGTTAAATTAACTTGTTACAGAGACGTCAGTAGGAAGGCAGCATGCTGGTATCAACACCGACAGTCTGTCGTTTGCACATCGCATGTGTTATCATCATTGTCTCCATTAACCTTATCAGCCATATACACACATCAACATTGTCTAGGGATATTCAACACTTTGTTGATCTTTACAAAAACTGAAAATAATTCCTTTTAATAATTTTTATTATTATTAATAAACAACACAAAATAAAGATTCTTGCCATATAGTTCGCACAGCGGATCTAGGCTTCCGTGAAGTTAGCCGTTTGTGATGCGCAAAGACAATTTAGTTTGAAAAAGCCCCATTGCGCATCAAAACGGCTAATTTCACGACGGCCGAGATCCGCTGTGAGAACTATACCTAGTTTTCTAAAGATATTATTTTCAGTTTTTGTAAAAATCAACAAAACGTTGAATATCCCTACACAATTTTGAATATATCAGGAGCGCTCGTGACGTAGCTGGCTAAGTTGTTAGTAACAGATCAACGAAGTTAAGCACTGTTCCGCGGGGTCATCATTTGGATGGGTGACCGCCAGTGGCAATTACAACTGAGCGCTCCCGTGCTCCGGAGGGTACGTTAAGCAGTAGGTCCCAGCTTTTTCAAAGTTGTTAGGCCATGGCCCAAATGTAGTCTATCTATGTAGATAAAAATGAAAAAGTACGAACAAAGTCGCGGGCAACCGCTACTTTATAAAGTGTGATTTGTACATACATTAGGTGGATATTCCCTCAAGTCGTCCTCAGGGTCCGCTGGTTCCGACTTCACTTCAGACTTCACAGAGGACTGCTCCTCATTGCTACTGCTACGTTTCACTGTGGCGGACGCGTTCGACGAATCTGTGGAAATATAAATGTTTTACTTTGACGACCAATGTGGCGCAGTGGGCGAAGGTCCGCCTGCGACGCAGAGGTTGCGGGTTCGATTCCCGCCTTGGGACAAATGTTTGTAGGATCTACAAATATTTGTTCCGGGTGTTTTCTATGTATAATAAAAAATATCTATCTATGTATTGTATTGTATTAAGTATATATCAGTCATCTAGTACCCATAATACAGCTCTGTTTAACAGCAGCTTACCTTGGGGCTAGATGATGCTGTGTGGATTGTCCAGCAGTCCAGTTTATTTTATTTATTTATTATTTATTTATTTATTTATTTATTACTTTTAACAAAAATTTTGTAAAAATTAAGTTCGTATGAGTCAGTGGCCTTCTCACATTTGAATCTCTTTTAATTAATTGTTGTTTATTTAACAATCTTAATTAGTAAAAAGAAAAGGGGGAAAAAAGGGAAGGGTGGCCTTTGCCCTGCAGTAAGACAGCCACGGCTAAACAATAATAATAATAGTTAATAGATTAATTAAATATAATATAATATAATACCTAACTTGTAGTTGTATTTGTATTCGACCTACTGAGAATTAATGCTAACAACCTTTTTTATTTATCTACTTACTTCCTATTTATTTTAACTTCGGCCTATCTCATCTCCACCCTTTTACAGGGTTCATATGTGAAACTACCACCTATTATATAACAACTGTAAATGAACCAACCATATGAGAGCAATAAATGAATTGAGTATTGAGTATTGAGGTAAGTAAAACCGGTGGGAGGTAGGGAGTGGACATTCTGTACGTAGTATAGTTCTCACAACGGATCTCGGCCGTCGTGAAATTAGCCGTTTCGATGCGCAATGGAGCTTTTTCATACTAAATTGTCTTCGCGCATCACAAACGGCTAACTTCACGGAAGCCTAGATCCGCTGTGCGAACTATACTATCTGTTCTTTGGTATTGGTGTGTAGACTTACCTTTGCTGTCAGTATTATTATTCTTCGGTTTATTCTCCTTGTTGTTCTTGCTTGTTTTCCCGCTTTTATCGGACGCGTTGTCGGATTCAGACGACTGTGAAGAGTAATACAATTTTATTGATATGCTGTAGTTGTAGCGTATGGTTTCCGGTGAAATTACTGGCACAAGAGGCTTTCGATCTATGCCTCAAGGTGGCAACCCGCGAGTGATAAATCTGGTATTGCAAGCGTCCATAGGCTGCGGTAACCGCTTACCATCTTGTAGGCCGTACGCTTGGTTGCCACTTCAGTTGTTTAAAAAAAACTTTAACAAAGAAAACATTTGCCATTCACCAATCCGCATTTTGTCCGCGTGGTGGATTACGATCCAATCACTCTCGCTTGAGAGTAGGATAGTGTCAATAGTGGGAACATTAGAAGGCTGTTATGAGGGTATAATTACCTCATGTTTGATCTCAGCTTTGACCCCAGAGCTGGGGGTCTTATCGCTGTCCGACGGCTCGTTGGCCGGGCTGCCGGGGCTCGGCGGGTCGTCCTTCTCCTCTGAATTAGCAAATTAACAAAACATTATCCAAAAACTGTACATCACAATCACTATGTAACACTATGCAACTTGATACCTACCTAAATAATAAAAATGTGTTTTATTTTATAATTATGTAACTAAAATTTATTTTGTTTATCGATCGTACGGATCGTGCGTGTAATAGCTTTTACTGTAACCTCGTATTTAGTTGTCCACTTTTGTTTTTAACTAATTACTCAACCTATAAGTGGACACACAGAACTATATTTAAGTAGAATGTCAGAGTTCGTCGATTTGTATGGAAACCGAGCGTGTAATATTTATTGTATTTGTATTTTACGGACAAATTTACCAGTTGGCCACTGACTCAGACGAACGGACAAATGTATTTTAATGATGGAAAAAATAAGCCGCGCGAAAATGAGCGATTTAAAAGCATCGATAAGCACACGATTCTAGGCACTGGCACACCACACCGCCCCCGGTTGGGAGCAGACTGAGTTTCGCGGCGAGTAAAGAGGTTACTCAGCCCTTACTTAGTCCGTCTTTTCGGCACGTATCACTCATTATACTGAAATATAGTTCTGTGAGTGGACATTTGTAATTGACTATCAGCATTACATGTACTTTGTATGCATGTTTTTAAAGATAATTAAGTTGTTTTCTGTATACCTGCAGTAAGCAGTAATTTTTCTTAAAATTTTAAAATAAAATAAATTAATTAAAAGGCGTATTATTTCATTTATAAAAGAAACCGTCAATTCAGTTTAGCAGCACGCTAAGTTATGTGTTAAGGAGCACTGGCGGTCTAGTGATAGTGTTCATTCCGATGCTGAGGTCGTGGGTTGGAACCCGACCGTGCACCAAAGAAAATCAATTCGAAAAATGTACGAGCGCAATGCCAGTGCTACGATGAATGAAAACATCGTGAGGAAACCGGCATGTCCAAGAGCTAAAATTTTGAAAGACATGTGCCATCCTCCAATCCTTATTGAGTCTGCGTGGTGGATTAAGACCCAATCACTCTGGCTCGAGAGTAGGCAATTGTCCCAGCAGAACATTAGAGGGCTGTCATGATGAAATATTGTCTTTCCTTGTCTTTCGTATATTAATGAAGAAAGAGACGTCAGTAGGAAGGCAGCATGCTGGTATCAACACCGACATTCTGTCGTTTGCACATCGCATGTGTTATCATCATTGTCTCCACATTAACAGTATAGGTTCTATCATTAACCGATTAGGTTCTATCAGTAACGCAATGAGTTCTTTCACTTATGTAATGGGTTCTATCATGGATATAGCTAACATCACGAGGTTCTATCACAAACGCAATGAGTTTTATGCCTATACTATATGGTGACCACTTTTCATAACGGGTTCTATCACTATCGTAATTGGTTATATTATATGCTTATACTTCAGGGTTCTATCAATACTGTATGAGAGCATCTTTTAATATGGGTTCTATCTGGCCTATTAACTCCGTAACCAGAGTTGGCCACCGACTATCACAAACTTACATTACTAATGATACGGGTTCTATCACTATCACAATGAGTTCTACGCCAATATATTAAAGTTCTATCAACACTGTAGGTAGATGAGCATTTTTCATTATTTTACGGGTTATATAAATATTACAATTGGTTCTATTGCTATCACAGTGGGTTCTATCACTAACAATATGGGTTCTGCCACTATCACAATAGGTTCTACGCCTATATTCGAGGGTTCTATCAGTACTGTAAGTCAGTAAGCATTATAGAAGCGTACCTTCATCCCTCTCGTCATCAGAGAGCGGTTGTCGCGGATGATTAAACAGATCGGGGAGGAAGTGCCTCAGCAGCTGTTTGATGCGACGCTTCTCCGCTTTCTGGATGCCGGTCTGGCGACGCGCGTGGTGAATCAACAGTTCCGCTGTGTCGCGGACTATTTTGATTGCTGTGGAAAATTTATGAATTATGAATTATTTATGATACATACTTAGTAGGTATATTTAATAATATGTGTATTATGCGATGTTAGTTGTTTATTTTATCTATGTCCATGTCTATGTCTCTAACATTAATTTTTGTATGTATTAGTATTGTGTTTCGATCGTCCCGAGTTTGTGTGTGTCAAATAAATGTATTTCATTTCATTTCATACAGTAATTGTTAAAGTTTGGTCCTAATTCATTCTTTTTTTATAGCTAAAGTGGCGTTAAACTCTGTAGCCATCTTTTTTTATCAATAAATCTGTTGTAGAAGACTAACGGTAAATAATAAAGGAAGTAAGTTAGTTCGTATGAGTCAGTGGCCAACTCTGGTGACAGAGTATCTAGGCCGCCCGAAGGCCTCTGTTATGGCCTAACAACTTTGAAAAAGCCGGGACCGGCTTAACGTGCCCTCCGAAGCGCGGGGGAGAGTTAAATTTGCCACTGGCGGTCACCCATCCAAATGTTGACTACGCGTAACAGTGCTTAACTGCGTTGATCTGTTAGTAACAACTTAGCCAGCTATGTCACAATCAGTGATGAAAGTTAATACTGGTTTGGTTAAATTAACTTGTTACAGAGACGTCAGTAGGAAGGCAGCATGCTGGTATCAACACCGACAGTCTGTCGTTTGCACATCGCATGTGTTATCATCATTGTCTCGTACTCAAAGTAGTAGTTACCGTAGCCTAGTAGTAAAGTAAAAGAATAATTGAGTTTGCTTAAATACTTGGGAGCTTTATTCATAAACGTAAGTACTTAAAATCTTCGTTTGTAAATTATCATCTTTGTTCATTGACATAAGAATGAAAATACTTAGCAAGTCGCGACAATGAAAATTTTTTTTTTAAGAATAAGGGCATAAATATATGAATCATATAGAAGCAAAACCAGCAAAATCCGTTATAGAAAAACTTATGAAATTTACTTATAATTATTTTATAAAAGCATTACTGCATGGCGGCAGAAATATAGGCAGTACATAGACATTATAAAAACCACTCTCGTGCAAGAGTAGGCCAGTGTCCCAGCAGTGGGAATTACCTTCTTGCCGGTTCTGCATAGTATAATCCATGATGAGGTGCGGGCCGGGCTTGCGAGCCGCGTAAGCGCTTTCCACCTCGTTGTAAAGCGCTTTAGAGCGCATGGCCTTTAGGTCGTTCTGCTTAAAGTTGATGCCTTGGTGGTCGAGCGACTTTAGATAGTACTTCTCGTTCTGTTCTCGCCATTGCTTATTGAAGCCCTGGAGGATAAAGTTAGGTTAAGTTAAATAAATAAATAATGCTGGACAATCCACACAGCATGATTTGGCCCCAAGGTAAGCTGCTGTTAAACAGAGCTGTGATATGAGCAGTAGTTCTCTGTGATAGAGCTCATCCAGGGAAGGACTACCACCATACCTATTTCTGCCGCAAAGCAGTAATGCTAGCATTGCTGTGTTCCGGTGTGAAGGGTATGGTTTCCGGTGAAATTACTGGCACATGACACATGCAACCCGCGAGTGATTCCTCTGTTATTGCAAGCGTCCATAGGCTGCGGTAACCGCTTATCATCTTGTGGGCCGTACGCTTGGTTGCCAGTTCAGTTGTATAAAAAAAATAAAAAATATATATGTATAATGTATGTAAATGGTACCTTCTGAGCCTCTCTCCACTCCTCCTCCTTCGCCTTGAGTCGCCGCAACACCACCGGGACCGCGACCACGGGGTTCTTCTTCAGCCCGGCGATAATGTCCACCGCCTGGGAATCAAACAGTAAGTTAGTATTATTATAGATTAGCAGTCTGTCCCAGCTTCGCGCGGGTGCAATGAAACCTTACCCGTGCGAAGCCGTGGACGGTCGCTAGTAATTAATATAGCCTATGTTACCCAGGGATAATGTAGCATTCTAATGTTGAAAGAATTTTTGGAATCGGACCAGTAGTTTTTGAGTTTATTCATAACAAACAAAAAATAAAAATCTGCTGTGGATGATGATGATAATTATAGATTAATTCACAACTAACTGTACTTAAAGTTATAAGGATACAGTTCGGTCGTTCTTTGTATGAGTCAGTGGCCAACTCTGGTGACAGAGTTTCTAGGCCGCCCGAAGGCCTCTGTGATGGCCTAACAACTTTGAAAAAGCCAGGGCACAGTTAAAAATAATAAGCGCACCGCGGTCATAAGCGCAATGGGTGCAAGTAACAGTATGCGCGATATAAACATGAGGCTTTCGATCTTAGCCTCAAGGTGGCAACCCGCGAGTGATACCTCTGGTATTGCAAGCGTCCATAGGCTGCGGTAACCGTTTATCATCTTGTGGGCCGTACGCTTGGTTGCCACTTCAGTTGTATAAAAAAAATAAAAAAATGAACTGCTGTGCGTTAGTCTCGCTGAAACTCGACAACGCCTGGACGGATTTGTCTGATTGTTGTTTTGAAATATCTGTAGAAGTTCAGGGAAGGTTAAAACGATGAAAGAAATTATGGAAAAATAGCTAAAAATCATAACAGCTAGTATAATATAATAACGATTGGCGGTCACCGATCAATCTATAGTCTGTTTTGTTTTTTTCTTTTTTTTTATACAACTGAAGTGGCAACCAAGCGTAAGGCCCACAAGATGATAAACGGTTACCGCAGCCTATGGACGCTTGCAATACCAGAGGTATCACTCGCGAGTTGCCACCTTGAGGCTAAGATCTAAAGCCTCATGTGCCAGTAATATCACCGGAAACCATACCCTTCACACCGGAACACAGCAATGCGAGCATTACTACTTGGCGGCAGAAATAGGTATGGTGGTAGTCCTTCCCCGGACGAGCTCTATCACAGGGAACTCTACTACTCTTCAAAAAAATTCAAGTTCAAAAAGGTAAACAATGGTGATACCATAGAAAAAAAATACTTACTTTTTGTTAGGGAACTATTTTACGCTAAATTAATGAGTAAGAATTTTTTATTCTAGCCAAGAATTGTAAAAATAATTAAAATTGATGATTTAGGCATAGTTTTGTTCAGATAATCATATTTGTTATGCAAACACTTAAAAAAACAATATTTTTTTTTGGGTAAATATTTTATGGTACTTGTCACATTCTGGGGTACGGTAAGGTTTTGCAGTGCTATTACACATTTGGTCCATTTTCATTTGTTTATCAATAGTGCTTGTCGGAAGGTTTCTCTTTTTTTTTTCAGGTTTTCTTGTCCTGTTAACGTTTTTTCCAGTTTGTTCTATGGGGTTGGTATAAGTAGAGATTTAGATTTTGTAAGCTATTTATTGAGATGCAGATGAAAAATATTTACAGAGAAAAATCATAAAATAAAATATCTTTTTATGTGAAGTTTTAAGTTCCAAGCCAAGTGACAGTTCTTGTCATTTTTCTATCTACCGGTAACCATGGTGATGGTTATGCGTTAAAGATGTTTCGTTAGGTTGATGAAATGAGTCGCCACCAAGGAAGTCGATAGATATAAGGGCCCTGTGTTGTTTCTGTTGATCTTTGTTGGTAGACAGGTAGTAGGTCTGATTCTAATTAGGTATTGATTTTCTGAGATACACAAAATTGACATTTGACAATGACATTCGTTTGTTTACCTTTTTGGAATTAAAAACCAGACTGTAGGTATGATTAAATATATATAGGATGAATTAATGACAGTGAATGACGATGAGCGCATGAATAGATAACATAAGTGAGTAACATAAGTGACGGGAGATAATGAATAAATGGTAAGGAACCTATAAATGATATAAATTGGACAATGAATGAATATGACGGACGATAAATGAATGATAGATGATCAATGAATGAAAAGCGGACTATGATAGAATGAGTGAATGACGCACGATGAATAAATGAATGAATTAATGATGTCTGGTGAATACATGACACATGAAAGTGATTGCGTACTACGTTGTCTCCGTAAATGCGCTGCCTCTTGTGGATGGTGGGCGAGGCGCCGATGACGGATGATGAATGAATGAATGGCGTACAATGAATGAAGGAATGACAGGATGACATTTATGATGCATGACGTAAGATGAATGAATGAATGAATGAAAGACAGGTTACATAATGATGTATGAATAAATGATATATGATGAATGAATGAGTTAATGATGTCCGGTGAATGCATGAGATATGAAAATGATTGCGTACCACCTTGTCTCCGTAGATGCACCGCAGGCACCCGCTGTTGGATGGAAGGCGAGGCGCCGGTGACGGATGATGAATGAATGGCAGGTGACATATGATTGATGAATGAATGAATGAATGAATGACGATGAATGAATTAATGATGTACGGTGAATGAATTACGGACGATGAATGATGTCCGGTGAATGCATGAGATATGAAAGTGATTGCGTACCACCTTGTCTCCGTAGATGCGCCGCAGCGCCCTCTGGTGGATGGTGGGCGAGGCGCCGCCGAGGCACTCGTCGAGGCGGAACCGCGCCGCCTCCTCCGCGTTCATGCGGGTGAGCTTCTTCTGGACGCCTTCGAGTACGCGAATGGTTGACGCGTTCGTTTCTATCACCACGTCGAGCTGGTGGGAAAATAAATAAATTTAATTGGACCACACGATTTTATAGTCCGTTGGCGAGATGGGTAGGCGATATAGTGTAAGTCGCGGGCCGTAAGTGGATCAGATTAGCACAGGATCGCGGTAAATGGAACAAACTAAGGGAGGCCTATACCCAGCAGTGGGTGAAATCAGGCTGCGGATGATGATGATGGCACCACAAGGTTTATGATGAAGGAGGATCATCAAAAAAATGCTAGGAACCCAGCAGTTTGTTGTCAGTTTCTTCTAGGCTGGGGCGCGTGGAACTGCTGTAGATTCACCTAGCTTTATGACGTTTCAAAATGATCTTTGTGATATTGAATGAAATAAATAAATAATCCTGGACAATCCACACAGCATCATCTAGCCCCAAGGTAAGCTGTTGTTAAACAGAGCTGTCTATGAGTACTAGATGACTGATATATATTTAATACAGCACAATACATAGATAGATATTTTTTATTATATACAGAAAATATCCAGAACACCCGGAACAAATATTTGTAGATCGTACAAACATTTGTCCCAAAGCGGGAATCGAACCCGCAACCTCTGCGTCGCAGGCGGACTTGCACCCGCTGCGCCACATCGGTCGTCAAAAAGGCTTTGTGCGATTCCTTACCTCGAATCTTTCATCCTCGCACCTATAGATGTACTCCTCATACTGCGTCTTACGTGATGTCACGAAAGTAGAGTCCTCACTCCATGTCGGGAATGACACCCACGTGTCGTTCAGAACCTGTAAACAATTGACATGTTAGAATGGAAACTTCTGAGAAGGTTGCACGTTAAATGTTTGCATAATTTGCAAATATAAATAACTAGCTGTTCTACTCCTGCTTCGCACGGGTGTAATGAAAGCTTAAGCACTTGCGCAAAGCCGGGGCGGGTCGCTAGTAATAAATATAGCCTATGTTACTCAGGGATAATGTAGCATTCTAATGGTGAAAGAATTTTTGAAATCGGACCAGTAGTTTTTGAGTGTATTCGTAACAAACAAAAATTACAAAAAATACAATTCTTTCTTTTTTTTATATTAGTATAGAAGTGTAGATATATATTAAAATTGACGGATATTTCTGGTTCAGTCGTGAGAGTTTTATGTATTTTTATGACTGTTAGTTACAAACAGTTGACCCGAGGCGGGAATCGAACCAGCAACCTCCGCCCGCTGCGCCACATCGGTCGGTCAAAATGTATGAAGCAAACAAGTCGTAGAGTTCTCTGTGATAGAGCTCGTCTGGGGAAGGACTACCACCATACCTATTTCTGCCGCCAAGCAGTAATGCTCGCATTGCTGTGTTCCGGTGTGAAGGGTATGGTTTCCGGGGAAATTACTGGCACATGAGGCTTTCGATCTTAGCCTCAAGGTGGCAACCCGCGAGTGATACCTCTGGTATTGCAAGCGTCCATAGGCTGTGGTAACCGCTTACCATCTTGTGGGCCGTACGCTTGGTTGCCACTTCAGTTGTATATAAAAAAATAAAAAAAATAAAAAAAAGTCGCCATCACCACACGCATAGTTTGTGTACGTAAACGGTGCTGTTGTATGTGTGAGTGTCATGGTTGTTATCAACTATAGCAAGAGCGAGAAGCACTCTTTCGCTCGCGCTGGCATGCGCGCGCTTGGACCTACACAAAATCAAAAATAAACGCGTGCCTTAGCCCTTAGCTTCAGTGCCGGCAATCTTGCGATCGGGTGAGGTAAGTTAAACCAGTGGGAGGTAGGGAGAGGCCATTCTGTATGTGGTGCTAATATCTGTTGTCTGTGTTATTAGGCTTCGTTTCCACCGAAGCTTAGCGAGGATGTGTAACGAGAGATGTGCCACGTTTGTTTACGTTGCCACGCGTAAATCAAACTTATTTACTTGACACTGGCGAAATTGTGGCAAATATGCCACAGAGTTCAAAACGAAGAAGAAGAACTATATGTCAAAAATCCGCCTGCCTTTTATAAAGAAGTTACAATAATAATGTCGTGCACATTTCAAACGAGCAAGTCACTGGTTGTTCTTGCTGTTTGGTAAATGGCACTGCTTTTCTCCCCTCCCTGAAATAACTGAAGCACATGTGAGCGAGACAGCTTTGGAAGAAAGGGGCAGCTTCTAAATAGCTTCGAAACGTCAGCATAAATGACAAATTCAAGTGGTAAATAGCCGTTAATAATTTAATAAGTGCAGCATATTTATAAGCACTTTTTTGCTTATAGCACTTTTTTTTTTTTTTTTGTTAGATAGTATGTTGAATGTTTTATAATTAACTTATGCGCTCTGCTTTTGAGTTGTTTAAATTGTGATTATGTACCTAAATGTTTGTAAGTTAGAATAGAGATACCTAAATATTTTAGAATAAGATCCATTTGATGTACTACCTAGTTCTACAAACAATAAATTTATTTTATCTTTATTTATTTTATCTTACTTTATTGCGGACACAAGTAGTACAAAAGTTACTAAGTGTAAACAATACTAAATATGTAGTCCTGCAAGGTCATATCGCAGGAAGCGATTTCTTACTGACTACCTATTTAAGGCACACAGGCTGTGCCAGTGTTAACAAGGTTAGCAGTGTTCATAAACGCCTTCTCCCGAACTAGTGTATAGTTCGCACAGCGGATCTAGGCTTCCGTGAAGTTAGCCGTTTGTGATGCGCAAAGACAATTTAGTTTGAAAAAGCTCCATTGCGCATCGAAACGGCTAAATTCACTACGGCTGAGATCCGTTGTGAGACCTATACAACTGTATTTCGGGATCCAGTTCTTACGCTCATCGCCGTTTTTGTCACCACAAAGGCAGAGCGTTCTATGATTCGGATACTTTATTTTTAACGTGATTTATCCCATTTTTTTACGAGAGCACCGGTGGTCTAGTGGTAGTGGCCCCGCCTTCCGATCTTAAGGTCGTGGGTTCAAACCCGGTCGTGCACCAATGGATTTTTCTGTTCGAAAAATTTATGTGCGCAATGCCAGTGCTCTCATACGGTGAAGGAAAACATCGTGAGGAAACCGGCATGTTCAAAAACTAAAAATTCGAAAGACATGTGCAATCCACCAATCCGCATTGGGTCCGCGTGGTGGATTACTCTCGCCTGAGAGTAGGCCAATGTCCCAGCAGTGGGAACATTAGAAGGCTGTCATGATGATGATAATATTTATAGATAAATTTTAGCATAAGTCTTATATAAGTACTCACAGAAAATAATAATATTTAGGTAAATAGCGTTGATCCTAACAACCTGGCCCAAATACTGAAAAGCTAACTAAAAAGAATTTAATTACTAAGTAATTAAATTCTTTTTTGGCACGATTTTAAATATTTAAATCATCATCATAATATATCATTCTATCGGACGTCCACTGCTGGACATAGGCCTCCCTTAAAGAGCGCCATGACGACCGATTGTGAGCCTTCAACATCCACCGACTTCCTGCGACGGCTTTTGTGTGTTGAAAAGGTATAAGGTAGGTATAATATAATATGTACCTCCTTGCAGAGCGCGGTGCGGCCGGAGCAGCGGCGCGCGGCGGCGTCGCGCGGCAACGCGCAGTACGACGTGCCGAGCCGCTTGCACGTCGTCAGATCTGTTACATAACAAACAAAACCATTTACTATACTATATTATAACGGGTGCTTGATTATTAGTGCACGATATTCAAGGAACAGGTTCCACACATCACTAAAAAAATAATGTAGGTACCTATGTTTTTTTTAATGTACACATATTTTTTATACTACTAAAGTGGCAACCAAGTGTACGGCCCACTTGATAGTGGACCATCAGGTCAGCGGTTACCGTAGCCTATGTACGCTTGCAACATCATAGATATCACTTGCGTGTTACCACTCTGAGACGTTAGATGGAAAGTCTCATGTGCCTGTAATTTCACCGGAAACCATACCCTTCGACCTGGAACACAGCAATGCGAGCATCACTGCTTAACGGCAGAAATAGGCATGGTGGTAGTCCTTCCCCGGACGAGTTCTATTACAAAGAACTCTACTACTCTTAAAAATAAATAAAATAATTCGAAGCAAACAAAAAAAAAATCGATTACGTTTTTCTGCTCAATTATTATTTATCATTGTTGGGAATTGAGATAAGCGGAGTAATAACAATGGTTGTTAGTACTGACCGACGTCTGTGTTGTACTAATAACAATGGTTGGTAGCACTGACCGACGTCTGTGTTGTACTAATAACAATGGTTGGTAGTACTGACCGACGTCTGTGTTGTACTAATAACAATGGTTGGTAGTACTGACCGACGTCTGTGTTGTACTAATAACAATGGTTGGTAGTACTGACCGACGTCTGTGTTGTACTAATAACAATGGTTGGTAGTACTGACCGACGTCTGTGTTGTGTGCGGCGTCGGCGACGCGGTCGAGGCGCGGCGCGGCGGCTGGCTCTAGGCGCGCGCTGGACGCGGACGCGAGCCGCTCCCGCTCCCGCTCCCGCTCGCGCTCGCGGGACCGCGCCCGCTCGAACAGCTGCTCGCTGCTCGTGTACTGCGATGTGTAGCCTGGGGGAATAACGTGGTGTTCATTACAATTACCAAATTCATATCAATTACTTATCTTAGACAATTTATATATAAAAATAAGACCACGGAATGTACCTAAATATACTTTGTAAAATTTATTAAATAAAAATACTTTAAAATAAAAATAAAACTTATATTAGGTTCCATTTGAAAACCAGCGCCGCTACAGATGTAGCGAGCGGCATTAGAGCTGAAATGGAACCATTTCTGGCTCACATAACTCAGCGCGGACTAATTTGGACCTCTCACAATCCGGCCTATCTATTGTATCTATGTGTATAAATTATTGTGCGCTGTTTGTTGTGTGTGTGTCCAGAATAAATGTATTTTCTTTCTTTCTTTCTTTCTATCTTATAATAGAGTATAGGAATAGATACAATAAAACTAATAGCTATTGTATTGTGTTGTTTTACAACAATTTCTTATTTTATTCATTTTTCAGAGCACTCTAAATTTATATAACGTACCAAATGACCATCTATCTGTAAAGATATATCTCCTTATTTTCTTATTGTTAAGTTGCACCCTTTTTTAGCGAATAACCCAAACCCAAGAGCACCGGTGGTCTAGTGGTAGTGACCCCGCCTTCCGATCCTAAGGTCGTGGGTTCAAACCCGGTCGTGCACCAATGGATTTTTCTGTTCGAAAAATGTATGTGCTCAATGCCAGTGCTCTCATACGGTGAAGGAAAACATCTTCCTTCTCTCCAATCATGACGGTTTTGGGCTACTGTGGACCAAAATGATGTAAAATAGTTTATTATTTAAGTTTGAATCATGTTACTACCTAATGTTCCGCGGGTTCATCATTTGGATGGGTGACCACCAGTGGCAATTTCAACTGAGCACTCCCGTGCTTCGGAGGGCACGTTAAGCAGTCGGTCCCGGCTTTGTTGTTAGGCCATGACAGAGGCCTTCGGGCGGCCTAGGAACTCTGTCACCAGAGTTGGCCACTGACTCATACGAACGAACGAACTACCTAATAATGCTATCCCATAAGTTTCTGTTTTCAAATAAATCACTTTTTACTTACTTTACTTACTTTTACAATATTTTACACAATACAAAGTTTTATTGTTTTTGAGTAGTCCTATGTCGGTATTCCTTCAATAGATGGTAAAGTCACACCCCGGACAATCAGTAAAATGGTATATGTGTGTATACTGTATGTATATGGCTAGAGTAGTTACCGGTATGTATAGTAGCAGTGGGGGTGTGCGGGGGCGAGGGCGGCCCCACGAAGTCCTGCAGCCACTTCTGCAGCTCAGGATGCCGGCAGAGGAACGGAGCCGTCACCGAAAGTAGCTCAGACGACGATATTATCTCGTTCGTGAACAGCAGCAGGCATCTGGGAACGAATATGTTAATATCAGTTAAATGTTCAGGTTTCAGGAGTAGCAGAGTTCTTTGTGATAGAACACGTCCGGTATGATGGGTATGATTTCCGGTGAAATTACTGGTACATAAGGCTTTCGAACTATGCCTCAAGGTGGCAACCCGCAAGTGATATCTCTGATGTTGCAAGCGTTAGGCTACGGTAACCGCTTACTATCAAAATCTAGGTCTAACAATATACTGTGTGTAGCTGAAGTGTGTGCGGGAAGGTGTGTCTGTTTGTTTGTGAGAGGGTTAGTGCATGTGGATTTCCTAGTTCCTCCCAGTCTCCCAAGAGTCTGGTTATCACAGCAGGAAATCTACAGAGTGTGGGTGGGTTTGTGCGTATGTGCGTATGTGTGTGTAGGCAAGTGGGCCGTACGCTTGGTTGGAGCTTTAGTGGTGTGTAACTGACCTGAGCAGGTTATCGTATACATGGTGGTGTCGGAGCGCGCGGCGCGCGTGCGAGAAGAAGCTGAGGTCGTGCACGGTGGCGAGCTTGGCCGCCTCCGCGTAGGACACGTCCCGCGCGCCCCCCGCACCGCCCCCCGCGCCCCCGCCGGCAGCCACCGCCACCGCGCCCGCGCCCGCGCCCGCGCCCGCGCCCGCGCCGCGCGCCTTTTTAGCTGGCGGCGCGCCTGTGCCTGGGGAGAAAAGGAAGATTTATATTTTATGTGGACTACCTTGAGACTTCTTCTATAAGTCACAATCGATTAGTTACATTTGCTAGTTTATTTCACAAAGCAGCACATAAGTATATTTCAACACAAAGTAAGAAGCTTGCAGCGCCCATGCGGACATCACGGGCACCATGGCTTGCCTGCGATAACGCAGTACCAAAATATGCCGAATTATGAATATGCAAAAAGACAATTATGTTTAGCTGTTGGTTTTCCATAAAAAAAATAAAAAAAATGAAACAAACGCGTCACAATAACCACATGCTAGTTTGTGAAGTAATCGGTGCCGCTGTATGTGTGATCATGGTTGGCCACCCAATAGCAAGAGCGAGATAGCACGCTTTCGCTCGAGCTGTAGACCTACACAAAATCAAAATAAACGCGTACTTATAAACCTTAGCGCCCTAGCTTCGGTGCCGGCAAACCCGCTCTTGTGGTGGGGTAAGTAAAACCGGTGGAAGGTAGGGAGTGGCCATTCTGTATGTAATACTAATATCTGTTCTATGCTTTAGTCTTTCAATGAGCGACTTGTGGGGCCGACAATGAAATTGATTTATAAATTGTCCGCCACCTTGTAAAAGTAGACAGACAATGGTATCTGAATCTTCTGCTCGGTGACGATATAATATGCCCTGATGCTGCTGTGTCCATATCACAAGATATTAGGTCACAATATTTAATCAGGGGAGGTTTTTTAGTGGGCCCGGTTCAAGAACCAAAGTTCAATTCCCGTTGCGGGACAAATAGCTTGATCATGAACCATTTGTTTTGTATTTTTGTCTTTATTTTGACTCGATTTGACCATTATGTTCATTTAGTTAAGGTTCAATTTGGATTAGCATGAAGGTTTGTATTGAAATAAACGAGTGCGCTTTACGATACCACCATACCTATTTCTGCCGCCAAACAGCAATGCTCGCATTGCTGTGTTCCGGTTCGAAGGGTATGGTTTCCGGTGAAATTATAGGCACATGAGACTTTCCATCTAACGTCTCAGGGTGGTAACACGCAAGTGATATCTATGATGTTGCATGCGTACATAGGCTACGGTAACCGCTGACCATCAAGTGGGCCGTACGCTTGGTTGCCACTTTAGTGGTATATAAAAAAATATATATATATAACGATGGTTTATTGGAGACTGATTTCACTGCATGCATTTTAAACATTAGACAATAATGTTGTCAAAAAGATATTTTTCTTTCTAACTTGCTATACTATATTTTTACCGATGTTCAACTGTTCCTATGTACATTTCAATTCAATTCATTTATTTCATGCTCATTGTACAATGTATTCAGCTTAGGTGTAACATAATGATAATGCTGTAGGTAAGTACATGGACCCTGTAAGGGCGTTGCAAGTTAGTTATAGGTATAGGTCTCACAACGGATCTCGGCCGTAGTGAAATTAGCAGTTTCGATGCGCAATGGAGCTTTTTCAAACTAAATTGTCTTTGCACATCACAAACGGCTAACTTCACGGAAGCCTAGATCCGCTGTGCGAACTATACCAGTAGTTTACATATGCAATATTTTAAATCTATACTAATTTTATTTATCGTGTATTGATTTTCTAAATAATTACATACAGTTACATTACGAGACAGTTTATAATTTAAATAGATACAAAAGCGAAATTAAAATGTATTAATATAATAAAAGGTATTTAATAAAAAAAAAACAGTTATTTGTCCCGATAGCAGATAAGCTTTGCTCAGTTTGTCTGTATTGCAATTGTCGGGTTGCTGCCAAGCACAAGGACATATTCCTCGAGTCAGACTTCTGGTCAACTGGAGTCGTATACCGACGCTACAGGGAGGCGCGACTGATGAGAAATCTCTGTTAATATTATTAAATATATGTATATGTATAAAATATGTAAGTATAGGTTTAGATATATGTAGTTTAAATTTTTTTATTATTTATGTACTCTTAGTATTTTTTTTTTTAAATTGCCTGAAATTCACTTTTCCTAGTTCAGGCATATCTAAATTTTATTAGCTCTAAATATTAATATTAAATTAGCACTAAATTGTATTAGCACTAAGAAAATTAATAAAGTTATTATATTATATTTGACGCTGTATAAAAATGTCTGAATTACAAAACGATCAAATAACAAGGGAGTTAACTCCAGTTTGTAAATAACTTACTAAGCTGGTTAGAAGTTGAGAAGTTGGGAGATCTCTTGAGATGGTGATGCTGCGGCACCGGAGCGGGGACGTTGGTCGTTACCACGCTCGAATGCTTCGGGATCTGTGGGGAAAGAAAGTGTTACTAACGTAATAGAGTATAACATTATCCGAGATTAGGTGTTAGTAATACGGAGAAAAAATATCTATCTATGTATTGTATTAAGTATATATCAGTCATCTAGTACCCATAACACAGCTCTGTTTAACAGCAGCTTACCTTGGGGCTAGATGATGGTGTGTGGGTTGTCCAGCATTATTGATGAATGAATACCTGAGCGTGATGCGGCGCGGCGTGGTGCGGCGCGGTTGGCGGGAACCGCTCGGGAGTCGGCTCGCGCTCTGATCGCGCCTGCACAATAACATTATCATTCTATAACAAAAATAATACATTGTTATTGTAATTATCGCAAAACTTCCGATGTGGCGCGGCGGGCCAAGGGCCGCCTGCGACGCAGGTGGTTGCGGGTTCGATTCCCGCCTCGGGAAAAGTTTGTACGATATGCAAATATGTGCTCTGTGTTCTGGATATTTTCTATGTATAATAAAGAATATCTATCTACGTATTATATTGGAATAAGTATATCAGCGTGTTATCACTTTATCATTCAATGTATCAGTAGTTTTATCAAAAGTATTTTCATTCATAAATTCATTATTTGTAGAAAAAAAATATTAGAGCCTTATTCACAATCATACTATAAACATTTGTAAGCTAATATTTCAGAAGAAATATGAAAGAATTGTGAACCAAGAGTGGAGCACAGGCAGACTAAACCGATTATTTCGATGATAAAAAAAGCTTGGGACGAATGTGCTCCAACTCTACTCGGCATCCATAACAATAGCAAGGGTCATGTCAAAAAAACGATAGAAACCCAGACCGGTGTTGTTGCCAGTTCTGTTACGGCATGGGCGGGTTGGAACTGGCGTAAATTTAGATAGATAGATTATATCTTTATCGTGCACCTTATGATAAGAAAAAACAAATTACATCTATGTTTACAGTGTAACAATGGGCGGTCTTATCACTAAAAGCGATCTCTTCCAGACAACCTTTGGATGGACAGGACTTTCTGAACAATTTGTGGACGGATTTACTATTACACTATTGTACTAGCTTGTAAGACGTATCAAAGTGATCCATGTGATTTTACTGAATATAGCACTCTACTTGGAATCCATAACAATAGCAAGGGTCATGCCAAAAAAGCGATAGGAACCCAGCCGGTGTTGTTGCCAGTTCTTTTACGGCATGGGCGCGTTGGAACTGGTGTAAATTTTCCTAGCTTGTAAGACGTTTCAAAGTGATCCTTGTGATTCTACTGAATAAATAATTTTTGATTTTGATTTTGATTTTGAGCACTTCTGATTTGATGTGATTTGGCCACAAGACACTACATATTTGCTTGTAGTCGCAAGACTGATGTCAGATTAACTCAAAGAAAAAAATAATAATATTTCAAATCTTTAATCTATACTAATATTATAAAGAGAGAAAATTTGTATTTTTGTTTGTTACGAATAAACTATAAAAAAAATTCACCATTGGAATGCTACATTATCTCTAAGTAACATAGGCTATATTCATTACTAGCGACCCACCCTGGCTTTGCAAGGTGCGGTTTCATCGCACCTGCGCGAAGCTGGGATACACTGCTAGTCTTTGTTAAATGAAAAAGAAGGACAATACATAGCAAGCCGCTAAAACAATAGTTTTATGAATAGGGTGTTAATGTCCGCCACCTTGTAAAAGTAGACAGACAATGGTATCTGAATCTTCTGCTCGGTGACGATATAATATGCCCTGATGCTGCTGTGTCCATATCACAAGATATTAGGTCACAATATTTAATCAGGGTGTGTTATTGTTATCAGAAAACGGTAAATCCTGGATCTAAAGAGAAGGGGAGTGGCCGGTTGTAGATAAGTAAGTACAGGTCAGTGGCCAACTCTGGTGACAGAGTTTCTAGGCCGCCCGAAGGCCTCTATAATAAATATAAATGTACTGTCTTACCTGAGGAGTGGGCATAGCGTAATGTTCTTCAGGCGGCTTCGTAATCGCCTTAGCATCGGGCAGGAACTGCCCAAACTCTGTCAGAAGATCCTCCTGGTTCTCAAACAGTTTCGCGACCTACGACAAAGAGCTTACTGTAGTTTCTATAACAGATATTAATCTATCGATAGTGTGTGTGTCAGTCAGAAATTAAAACAAAGCATATTTTTTTGATAATCACAGATGTCAATATAATTGTTTTTCATCATTTTAATTTTTTTATGGCTTGCATAAATTTGGATCAGAGGCGATTATGTATTTCGGTTGGCATCGATTCCACTTTGTATAAGAGCTTGACAGTTCACTGATTGAAATCGGATTGCAACAAAGTTGCGTAATCAATAATCAATAAAAGCAATGAATTATGGGGACAAAAATAATTTTGTGTGAATTTTTACATCTTATGGTGAAAATACAGAGTAAATAGATTAAAGTTTATCGGGTCAATTAATGGTTGTTGTCTTTTAACATCAATTCGTGCGCCGTCAATTTAACAATATTGTTATTCATAAGCTTATAGTCACAACTAGCAACATGGATAAACTAAAGTTTTTATGCGAGGTTTCGTTCTACTTCCATTTAAATTGTATACAATCGTGCTAATAAACCAAGTACTACGGATATACTTCAAAAAAAAAAACATGATAAAACTGAAAATAACACAAGAAAATCCGAAATACACTAGTACTACCTTAGACAAGCACACAAAGAATTCTACTACTCAAAACTCATCGTACTATGGCCCGTATTCGATCCATACTTGAGTGGAATCTTGTCAAGCCTCAATTTGACATAAATTTTCTTTAACCACAGCCCGGACTTTCTCAATAAAATGTACTAAGCAAACGCGTCACAATCACCACACGCATGGTTTGTGTACGTAAACGGTGCCGTTGTATGTGCAAGTGTCGTGGTTGGTCCCACATAATTATAAAAATAATAAATTCTTTATTTTCAGAAAGGTCTTATAGGACAATATTATACATTTCATGTAATTTAAGGTAGTAATGATGAGGCTAAAGTAATGTGTAAAAAATTGTTTAAGACCTTTAATTCCAGTCCTAAGTTTCAACTCCTCATTCTAACTAAGATTAAACTTGTTTATAGATACGAGGGACCTCTACTCTGGCTAGTACATAGGTTTAAGTTTTAAGTTTTCGTACATAATTACTTAGTTCGTGTGTTGATGGTAGCGATTTTACAATACTATTTATTTATTTGACATGAATAGTCTGATTGGATTATAATCTGAATTATAGCATGAGCGAGATAGCACACTTTCGCTCGCGCTGGCGCTGGCAAAATCAAAATAAACGCGTGCCTTAGCCTTTAGCTTCAGTGCCGGCAAACTCGATCTTTGGGTGAGGTAAGTCAAACCGGTGGGTGGTAACGAGTGGCTATACTGTATGTAGTACTAACATCTATGCTTTAACTGTTAAAAATTGATGATTCACACTAATCTATGGTCCTTGAATACGGGCCTAAATAAATTTACAAACCATCTAATGTGATCTACATAATATATTGTCGTCTCTTACTCGCTTCATTACCTGTGAGTAGACCTCTTGCTCCGTCTGCTGCTTAGCCTGCGGCTCCTTTAGGTCGCGATGACCGCGCTGATAAGCGTGCAGTATTTCGAGGAACCTCTTGTACTTGTCCGGTTGTCGGGAGAAACGGGACTGCAAGATAACACATTTTAACACGTTTGTGCATGTTATATAATATGTAGATAATTTGGAGTTAATGGTTGAAATGATATTCAGAACTTTAAAAAAGCAGCCTATAGTATTATCATAGGATTCAAACGGTAATTTCTTTCATCATTAAAAATTATTAACACTTGATAAAGATTTGCGCAGTGAATAGTTCAAGTGTCAAGTTTCTAGTTTCAAAATACGCAGACGAATTTTTGGGATATCATAATCTTTACTATTCCCTTAGCGTGATGGTTAACACTAAAAACAAAAATAACCTATGTATAGTTCTCACGGCGACTCATCAAGCGACTTTTCACTTTACAAATAAACATTCCGGTGAAATTACTGGCACATGAGACCTGATCTATGTCCCAGGGTGGCAACGAGCAAGTGATATCTCTGATGTTGCAAGCGACCACAGGCTACGGTGACCGCTTACCATCAAGTGGGCCGAACGCTTGGCCACTTAGGTGGTATAAAAAAATATACGAATATTGGAAGTTAACTAAAACTTCCCAAACACTTCATCATGACAGCCTTTTAATGTTTCCACCGCTGAAACACGGGCCTACTCTCAAGCGAGAGTGACCAAAACACTTACCTTAATTTTATTAACGTATTCTATAGCATGGTTGAACTCGACCGGCTGACCGGCCGGCGCCGGCGCCGCGTGCCCGCTCGGCGCGGACCCGGCGTTACCTGCACATACGGAGGGTTCAAACGGGGGTCCACAGCAGATAGGGGTTAAATAGGGTAGCGTAGTCAGAACTTAAAAAAAAGCAGCCGATAGTATTATCATGTTGTCAAACGGTAATTTGTTTCATCATCTAATATACATAAAACAAAGTTGGTTCTGGACGTCTGTCCTTCTATGTATGTACGCTTAGACCTTTAAAATAACGCAACGGATTTCGATGCGGTTTTCATCAATTGATCAGATTGTTAATTATAATAAATAGTGTGAAGAGTGATATACTTAGTATGACAGTGTGATAGTGAGCTATGAAGTAGGATCTCACGTCTCTCTCGATCTGTTAGTGTGCCTGCGAGATCTGATGCAGTGTGTTGGTGGGCGCCGCACTCGCAGACAGAATTTGCACTATCGCACCATATTGAAAGTGTTATATAATGTATTGTTAAGTGTGAAGATATGATTAATTGTAAGTGTTTTAGTGTGATCTAATGTGATAGTGTGTGACTCACCAGGTGCATGGTGGATAGCCGCAGCCTCGATCTGTTGGTGCGCCTGCGAGATCTGATGCAGTGTGTTAGTGGGCGCCGCGCTCGCAGACAGGTTGTGCACTATCGCACCGCTCGACCTGAGGGAATCATATTTTGTACTAACACTATAATAATTTGCATTTTTAGTGTTGAAGGGGGTGGGTAGTCAGAAATTAAAACAAAGCATATTTTTGGTAATCATAGATGATCAATTGTTAATATTTTTCATCATGTTGTACTTTTAAATTAAACCTATTTTTTTAATGGTTATGATGATGGAGAGGCATATTTTTTTATGAAGAGGGATCTTCTTTTTTTTTTTTTTTTTTATACCACTAAAGTGGCAACCAAGCGTACGGCCCACTTGATGGTCAGCGGTTACCGTAGCCTATGTACGCGTGCAACATTATAGATATCACTTGCGTGTTACCACCCTGAGACGTTAGATGGAAAGTCTCATGTGCCTGTAATTTCACCGGAAACCATACCCTTCGAACCGGAACACAGCAATGCGAGCATTGCTGCTTGGCGGCAGAAATAGGTATGGTGGTAGTTCTTCCCCGGACGAGCTCTATCACAAAGAACTCTACTACTCTTCAAAACAAAAAAGCTATTATCCCAGCAGAGTTTGTTGCCAGATTCTTCTAGGCTGAGGCGCGTGGACCTGCCGTAGAAGTCGCGGCGACAGCTACTAAATCTATAGTCCTAAAACCTGTATACTAAGTTTTATCCAGATCGGTTGTTATATAACAAAAAAGATTTAAAAAAAACTATCACGCCTCAAGCGGGATTTGAACCCGCAACCTAAGCTGCGCGCGGATGCTCTACCAATTGAGCTATCGAGACCATATCATTCGCTCAATAAGCTTGGGATGTCTTCGGCTCGGCGCTCGTGACGTAGCTGGCTAAGTTGTTCTTAACAGATCAACGAAGTTAAGCACTGTTCCACGTAGTCATCATTTAGATGGGTGACCGCTGGTGGCAATTTCAACTGAGCGCTCCCGTGCTTCGGAGGGCACGTCAAGCAGTCGGTCCCGGCTTTTTCAAAGTTGTTAGGCTATGACAGAGGCCTTCGGGCCGGCTAGAAACTCTGTCACCAGAGTTGGCCACTGACTCATACGAACTTACTTACTAGCGCCGATAGCTCCACCTACAGGGGAAACGTTGCAGTTATCCGAGTCTGTTCAATGACTGATGTTACGCTAGTTAGAATTGATAACCTTTTTGGAAATCGGTTAAAAGTAAGTACAAATGACTTACGGCGGCGCTGGCAGCAAGTGAAGCTGCTGCTGTTGGTTGTGGTGTATATTCGGTAGCAACACCCCGCTCGTCCCGCCCATGCCAGTCGGCGACGGCATCGACACCGACACCTGGACGGAACACGTTACTTTATTAGTAGATGAAACTATTGTTTTAAATGCTAATGATATTGTTGAGAGGTCAGAACTTAAAAAAGCAGCCAATAGTATTATCATAACGATCAAACGGTAATTGTTGTCATCATGATTTTCATTTATAAAACTACGGTGCAGAATGTTGCCATTTGCGCGTCCAGCTATCATAATGGCAATTTCAACTGAGCGCTCCCGTGCTTCGGAGGGCACGTTAAGCAGTCGGTCCCGGCTTTTTCAAAGTTGTTAGGCCATGACAGAGGCCTTCGGGCGGCCTAGAAACTCTGTCACCGGAGTTGGCCACTGACTCATACGAACTAATATTATAAAGAGAGATGATTTGTATTTTTGTTTGTTACGAATAAACTCAAAAAGAAAAATCCGATTTCAAAAATTCTTTCACCATTAGAATGCTACATTATCCCTGAGTAACATAGGCTATATTTATTACTAGCGACCCGCCCCGGCTTTGCACGGGTGCTGTTTCATTGCACCCGCGCAAAGCTGGGGCAGATCGGCTAGTTAGTAAATAAGTTGACTAACCTGTCCATTGCTCTGTACTTCAATCTTATATCCGGGTGGTAGGAAGGTGTTGAACCCCACTATCAGCTCCGGATGCCCCTTGAACAGGTTCGAAACCCGCGTGATGACACCGGGCGTGTCGATCCTGTAATGCAAACTGTGATATAGTGGGGTAAATATCAGTTGCGAGACTAGATGGCGGGAGACTTCAGAAATTAAAACAAAGCATTTTTTTGATAATCATGGTGTGTCAATGGTTATTTGTTTCATCATGGGTTTTGAATAGCTAGCGGGGGGGGGGGACATTTGATAATCATGGGGTATTTTGACTAGCTAGTAGGGGACATTTGATAATCATGGGGCGTTTTGACTAGCTAGCAGGGGACATTTGATAATCATGGGGTGTTTTGACTAGCTAGCGGGAGACATTTGACAATCATGGGGTGTTTTGACTAGCTAGCGGGGGACATTTGATAATCATGGGGTGTCAATGGTTATTTGTTTCATCATGTGTTTTGACTAGCTAGCGGGGGACATTTGATAATCATGGGGTGTCAATGGTTATTTGTTTCATCATGGGTTTGATGGGACTAATCCTTTTCAACGAAATTCCAATCGATTGTTACTGGAATTGACATTACATGCTTTTCTATATTTGCTTTTGGGTTTAAATTTTATTATATTTCATTTATGTATTTAAATTTATGTTTGTAATGTTTATATACTCAAATGGCCGGTTTTGTAAGTAAACTTTACCAACAATTTATATTTTACGCATCCTCATAATATTTCTGCCATTTATTGTTTAGCTACAAGGAAAATGAGCGACCACGCTCTACTGTTTGAGGAAAAATTAAGTATTTCATAATTTACTAGTAGGTCAAACTTACGTACTTCATTATAATCAAGTACGGGCACTTTCATGGTCACGCATCAAGACAGTGCCCTATAGACCGCCCGAAGGCCTCCATTTTAACTGCTATAGACCAAACTGACAGCTCAACTTGCCCGGATAATGAAAACTATTTAGTATAAGCAAACTATTTGGTTTTATACATGAATCGTGTTTTGTTCAAATTGTGATAAAATTTAGACTATACATTGTAGTTCGAATTTTGTCACAGGAGTTTTGTGTGAAACCGAATGTAGCAGAAATTAAACGATCGAAAGCTGACCTCTAAGAGTGTATTCTCTCTCTTAGTACATTTGGTTTTATACATAAATCGTGTTTTGTTCACTTTTTTTTTCTAGAATAACCAAATTAATTTTTGTCCTGGAAAAATTGACTTTGTGGGAGTGTTTTGTGGGAGCATAATGAAATATCGCGGTTAAAACCGCTGATTGCAACTAGTGAAAACTAAAACACTCACGTTTGGCTTTTAAACTCCTTCATGATATCCAAAAAGTCGTTGTACACTTGAGGTTGCGTGTTGAACTTGTATTTCACTTGGTCGAGGTAGGAGAGTGCATCTTCCACCTTCAGCCGTTGGAACTGCTGTTGCGGAGGCTGGCACGGCTGCGTAGGTTGAGGAGCTGGCGACTGCCTCCCAAGTGAGGGTAGGGGAGCCAGGCTTGGCTGTGAACAACACTTATGTTAGAGGTTAGAAGAACGGTATTGGTGAATAATGTGTATTTTTAGTGCGGTCAGATGCAAAAATGCAGCCAATAGTAATATCAGTGATCAAACGGTAATTAGTATCATCATTTGGGTAATTATTCATAGTTGATGTACGCCTGAGAGTGAGAGGCGAGGAGTAGTAGAGATCTTTGTGATAGTGCTTTTCGGGGAAGGACTACCACCATACCTATTTCCACCGCCAAGTCGTAATGCTCGCATTGCTGTGTTCCGGTTCGAAGGGTATGGTTTCAGGTGAAATTAAAGGCACGAGACTTTAACGTCTCAGGGTGGTAACACGCAAGTGATATCTATGATGTTGCATGCCAGACTCCACAAATTACAAGAAGATGTTGCATGCGTTCATGGCTATAGTAACCGCTTACCATCTTGTGGGCCGTACGCTTGGTTGCCACTTTAGTTGTTAAATAAAACATACATACATTCATACATAATGCACAGTTATGGGGGAGTCACCGTTTTACTGTAATACAGATTAATATGTTAAACTAACACAGAAGGCAGAGCTGCCCATTTACTTGTAAACATCATCATGACAGCCTTCTAATGTTCCCACTGCTGCGACACTGGCCTACTCTCAGGCGAGAGTGATTGGGTCTTATTCCACCACGCGGACCCAATGCGGATTGGCGGATGGCACATGTCTTTCGAGTTTTTAGTTCTTGGACATGCCGGTTTCCTCACGATGTTTTCCTTCACCGTATGAGAGCACTGGCATTGCGCACATAAATTTTTCGAACAGAAAAAATCCATTGGTGCACGACCGGGTTTGAACCCACGACCTTAGGATCGGAAGGCGGGGTCACTACCACTAGACCACCGGTGCTCTCACTTGTAAACATGCTTTTATTTAAATAAATTAATTTTTAATTTGTATTTTTTGTATACATACAGACAGACTTCATTTAATAATATGTAAGGATTGTGATAGCAACAAGGATAGATGTGGGGCACTACCCGACAAGAAACAGTCCCAAACTAGTTTGAAGGGTAGGATGTTCTCGAATTTGTCAACCCAATCTTACCTGTACTCCTAATAGGTATATACAAAATAGAACAATTAAGTAAGTAAGTAAGTAACTGGATACCTATGTAAACAGACAGATATATCTACAATAAGTTCGAGATAAGCGCAAATATGTAAACATTTTATGAAAATAAACATTTTTTACTTTTTACTTTTATGTTCGAGGATAGTTTACCTTGATCCTGGACTGCAACTGCGGCGGCTTGGGCGGCGCGTACTGCACGGCGCCGGCGCCCGGCTTCAGGTAGTTGATGGTCCCCGCGCCCCCCGCGCCCCCCACGCCCCCCGCCACACCCGCGCACCCGCGCCCCGCCGCGCGACCGAACCCCGCGCCCCCGCCGACCCCTGCAACACACACCCACCATGTCACCACTACACCACTCAATTACCAGCTGGGGACCTATTCGCTATTACCATAAGCGGGCTCGTTACGATATCTGCGTGGAATTGTCGTCGACGAGTGCGGATTGGTGGATGACACATGTCTTTCGAATTTTTAATTCTTGGACATGCCGGTTTCCTCACGATGTTTCCTTCACCGTATGAGAGCACTGGCATTGCGCACATACGACTCGTCAGCAAGAGTCAGTCTCTGTGGGTAGCACCGCATCGCCAGATATTCTGCCTCCAAGCAGTAGTGTGCAAGCTGTGCTTAGCTTTGAGCGCTATAGCAAGTGACATTACTGAGCGATTCTCAGAGAGACCAACTCTGGTGTGGTGATGGTGTAAATAGACAAAGGCATCATTCATTGCCAAACAACCTGTTATAGACAAGACTAGGCACCACTGAGGTCGTAAAAATAAAATCCTGTCCCCCTAAAACCCCGTGACATCAAAAACTTGATCACCATTATAGTTTTCAATTAAGATAGTAAGTGTTTTGGTAGTAATACTGTAAACTTCTATCATTTCTGAATAAATAAATTTAAATCTATACCGGAACACCCAGACAATGAGCAAACATCGGTCCCGGAGCGGAAATCGAACCCGTATCCTCTCGCTTCTTGACCGGGCACTCTCCCAACGCGCCACCGAGGTCTTAAATAAAAAGTTCCCCCACCCACAGGACCTCATTATTACGTCGCGGGTATAAGAAACTTCAAGTACCTTATACCTAAACAACCAGACCTGGGGGGGGGGGGGGGGCTTACTCTTGAACGCGATCGGTATTGGAACACGCAAGTGATATCTATGATGTTGCATGCGTACATAGGCTACGGTAACCGCTGACCATCAAGTGGGCCGTACGCTTGGTTACCACTTTAGTAGTATATATAAAAAAAAAAAAAACAAGTATTGGAATATGACATTTCGTACTTTTGACAGCAAACCGAGCACCAAATTCAACCTTGTTTTCAAGAGTAAACAAATTTGACAGCAGTAAATAGAATTTGGGATTGGATCGGAATTGTCATTGGATTCAAGAGTAAGGCAACTGGAATTAGCCAATTTTTCCAACATTTGTTCCATCCACCAATCCGTATTGGGTCCGCGTGGTGTATTAAGACCCAACCACACTCGCTTGAGAGTATACCAGTGTCCCATCAGTGACAACATTAGAAGGATGTCATAATGTGTCCCCATCAGAAACTTGTAGTACCATGGACCACAATTTAAGAACACCGTGAAAGACACGGACCATATATTAGCAAATTATGCGCACATCTGTCCCGCAGCGGAAATGGAACCCGCATCGTCTGGTGGTACTCACCAAGTATTTGCGGCTGAGCCGACTGGGCGAGGGTGTGCATATTACTAGATCCGGGCTGCTGTATCTGAAACAAACAAATTGACATTATATTTAAATAAAAATTAAATTTCACATGAGTATTCCGATCTTAGCCTCAAGGCAAGCCGCGAGTGATACCTCTGGTATTGCAAGCGTTCATAGGCTGCGGTAACCGCTTACCATGTTGTGGGCCGTACGCTTGGTTGCCACTTCAGGTGTATAAAAAAAAAGACTAGGTCAACTTAAAATTACTCATTAGCCTAAACGTAAGGCTAGATTGTAATTGAATACATTATTTAAAATGTATTGTAAAAAAAAATTACTTCACTTTATTACTTACCTCACTTATTAATACTCGGTACCTAGTATAATGCACGTATAGTTGGTAGGTAGCTAGTTTTACTGTAGTAAATTCGAATCAAGGTCGAACAAATGAATTAAATTATTATCGGTCACGTAACTGTTGAGTAATATTTAAAAACAACTGGAAAAGTCTAGGACGGCCCGATGGACCGATGACATTAACGCCGGTCTCTGAACGTTTCTGACCGTATTATATTTTTTTTATGTGTTTCTTTGCTAGGCAAAGTCACTTGCCACCTCAACAGTTTTACCGGTACCGGTTTTTAGATATTTTGGTATTTTTTTAGTTTTTGAAAACCGAGAAATCACGTGTCGCAGGATCATACACGATCATGGACGATGATTTTGATAAAAATAATAACTAAGTACATACATAACCGAGCACCGGTGGTCTAGTGGTAATGACCCCGCCTTCCGATCCTAAGGTCGTGGGTTCAAACCCGGTCGTGCACCAATGGATTTTTCTGTTCGAAAATTTATGTGCGCAATGCCAGTGCTCTCATACGGTGAAGGAAAACATCGTGAGGAAACCGGCAGGTCCAAGAACTAAAAATTCGAAAGACATGTGCCATCCACCAATCCGCATTGGGTCCGCGTGGTGGATTAAGGCCCAATCACTATCGCCTGAGAGTAGGCCAGTGTCCCAGCAGTGGGAACATTAGAAGGCTGTCATGATGATGATGATGATGATGATGACATACATAAAAAAATATTGTTTATTTTTCGAGAAAATTGGTTTTACCTTTTTATATTTCTCTGCCCAACTGTGAAGTGATTACATTGGTTCATCACAAACACATCCCTCGCTACACATCCTCGCACATTTCTCACCCAACGTTATGAACAACTTAGCCAGTTACGTCACGACTTCACGAGATTTTATGAATAAGGGGGGTATGACTGCACGTTTATTGCTAAGTCACAGCGTACTATGTTATATTTGGAGATGCGTGGTCGCAGTAGATAATACAGTAATGTCACCTAAAAATACTTTGCCTGAGTCAGTGTTGGCGCGACTCGTGTTTTTGTTGTTTAGAAAAAATAAGATAGCATTGATAAAAATATATTTACGGAACAAATTTTATAGTGCAACACCCTTACAGGGTACATAGCTATGTGTTGGCTGCTCTGATATTATTTAATATTACATAAGACCTGTGACATGTTTACCCTCATAATTATGATGCAATAAATGATACTGAATACTGAAATAATAGTAGATATCAGCTAGGCGATTGTGTAACTCGATTGCAATCCAGTTTCAATCAGCAATCAACAAGCTGTCTTAATCATACAATATACACCAGTTTTTGATTGAAATCAAGTGAAATCGATTGCAAACAAATAACATATTCGCCCCACAGATCTTCGGTTTCATTGACATCGCCTATTATGAATAGGACTAACATATTTAAAGAGCATTATTCATAAACGTTGCTTGTCATTAAAATATATAAAATCTTTAAAATCTATTCAAATTTTTGAAATCGGACCAGGAGGCTTATTCGCTATGACCAAACGCGGGCTGGTTACGATATCTGCGTGGAATCGTTGTCTACGAGCCACGTTTAAGGGCTCGTCTGACTGTTTTTCAAACTCAACCTATCGATAGCGAAACTATCGCTATTGAAACAACACAGATACCGAAAACAATCTTACAAATTCACACCATGGCACGTATAGAACACGTTACTAAGTTACACGTTATTGGTAAGGAATCTCTATGTCATAGCGAATAAGCCCCCAGTAGTTTTTGAGTTTATTCGTAACAAACATAAATATAAAATGCAAACCTCTCTTTATAATATTAGTATGAATATCAGTCATCTAGTACCCATAACACAAGCTCTGCTTACCTTGGGGCTAGATGATGCTGTGTGGATTGTCCAGCATTATTTATTTATTTATTATCCAAGTACACAATAATTATAACTACCAGTATAGGTATCATTAGTTGCTTACAATATTATTCCAAGTATCCATATCTGATTTCTACGACTCAACAAGAAACCCTGCCAGTGTTTCTGCGTGTCCTTTTACAGCATGGGCGCGTTGGAACTGTCGTTAATTCGGTAAGGAGTATTTATTATTTCTCTTAAGAAATTTTCTAGCTTAAGAAAATTCACCTAGCTTATAAGACGTTTCAAAGTGATCCTTGTGATTAGACTAGCGACCCGCCCCGGCTTCGCACGGATGCTTAAACTACGTATAACACGTATAAAGTTAAACCTTCTTGAATAACTCGTATCTATTGCTGATTTAAAAGATGTAAAGATGATACAGTTTTGACTTTGAATACCGTAAATAACCGTAAAATAAATAGCTTACTTTAAAACTTGGTAAAATGTTATTCAACTTAAGGAGGCCTACGAGATTGTAAATGTAAAGAGTTCGTTAACCTCGATGACAGCTGGTTTGTCAAGTTTATAACAACACGGTGGTGCTGTCACACCCCGGACACTAAATAAAATGTATGAAGCAAACGCGTCGCAATCACTTGCGCGTTGCCACCCAGAGACGTTATCGTGTGCCTATAATACCACCGGAAACCATACCCTTCTGCAAAACAGCAATGCGTGCATTACTGTTTGGCGGCAGAAATAGGTGTTAGTTCTTCGCCGGACGAGCTCTATCACAATGAACTCTACTACTCTTTTAAAAAGCGTAGCATGAAAGGGTTAAAATCGATTTCGAAATAATACAGATTTTTTTTATTATTATTTACGGTTCCCTAGACTGTAATCTGAATCTGACAACAAGCTCGGCAGTCCTTGGCGATGAAACCTTTTATTCTATACAACTAAAATGAATAAGGATCATCAAAAAAAAGCTAGGAACCCAGCTGAGTTTGTTGCCAGATTCTTGTAGGCTGGGGCGCGTGGAACTGCCGTAAATTCACCTAACTCTAGGACGTTTCAAAATGATCTTTGTGATATTATTGAATAAACATATTTTTTACTTTACTAAAGTGGCGACCAAGCTTACGTCCCACCTGGTGGTAAGCGGTTACCGTAGCCTATGGACGCTGGCAACACCAGGTCAACTCGGGCGTTGCCACCTAGAGACGTAGATCAATACAATTTAAACTTAGTCTTGTTTTTCACAGTTTATCTATTGTAAATTTAAGTGAAAGTTAAAATCCCTTTTTCATTAAAAAAAAACGAATTTCAGCGGCTTGCTAAGTATCGCCTTTCCTTGTCATTATTATGCCAATGAACAAAACAAAGTCAATTACTGCTTGGCGGCAGAAAATAGGTTTAACAACTCCGTCACAGCGAGCTTAGCGTGGGTATGCGCGCGCAATCAATTTCCACTTTGAGAAAGTCGGCTCAGTTACTACAAATCTAGGTATAACACAACAATCAATAAACAGAGATGTTGAGAAACAGTGATGTGATGGCAATAAAAATATTGTGTATTGAGTATTGAGTACAGCCCCCATACCATGAACTTTTAGAGCGATTCAAATTAGGAACTAAACTGAATTGTCAAAAAAATTTGTACCATGAAATTAATAATTATTGAAGTCATGGTTCATCTTGGGTTCCATCTGTTGCCCAGTCTCTTATGAGATAGGTGTCTTCAGCGGAAACCAGAGTTATTTTTAAATTACACACCCTCATTCACACTACATTTCCTCGCATAAAGCCATCCTACACTTTATTTTCTAACTCTTTTTCTTTAATGTTTTAATTAGCTACATCACTGTCTACATTAAATCTATAATAGACCTAAGCAAGAGCAAAGTCTCCTATGACAAGTACTTGTTTAGTACTTAAAAGGAGATTTTATCACTGTTAACATTGTAAACTATCTTTTGGAAACGCAATAAAAACATTTGTATGGTACAAAATTTTTTGACAATTCAGTTTAGGTCCTAATTTGAATCGCTCTAAGAGTTCATGGTATGGGGGCAGATAACAGCAAGCTTTTGAAGTATCCTTAATACATGATACAATGAATCGCTCCCCTCGTCGCGTAGTCTGTCCCTTTGTATGTATGTATATGATAAATAATAATTGAGCGGAAAAACGTAATCGATTTTTTTTTGTTTACTTGGGATTTTTAAGACAAAATATACATTAAAAAAAATATATAGGTACATATATTTTTTTTATGTGCGGAACCTATCCCTTAAGTTTGTCAGGTTGATAATGAATGACCCTGTATAAATAAATATTGCTGGACAATCCACACAGTGATGCTCTAGCCCCAAGGTAAGCTGCTGTTAAACAGAGCTGTATTATGCGTACTAGATGACTGATATATACTTAATACAATAAAATACATAGATAGATATTTTTTATTAATAATTAAAAATACCCAGAACGCCCGGAACAAATATTTGTAGATCGTACAAACATTTGACCCGAGGCGGGAATCGAATCCGCAACATCCGCAGTCGCAGGCGGATCTGCGCCCGCTGCGCCACATAGGTCGTCTTGTCTATGTACGCTTAGATCTTTAGACGAGCGACGCATTTGTTCCGGGAGTTTCTGGGTATTTCCTATTATTATATTGTATTAGGTATATCAGTGATCTAGTACCCATAACACAAGCTCTGCTTAGCTTGGGGCGAGATGATGCTGTGTGGATTGTCCAGCATTATTTATTTATTTATTTTTAAACTATACGCAACAGATTTTAATGCTGTTTTCAGCAATAGGTAGAGTGATTCAAGAGGTTAATACGTAGTTCAAGCATCCGTGCGAAGCCGGCGCGGGTCGCTAGTCTAAATATAAAATGTATACAGTACAATAAATGTAAAGATAGCTTTTGAAGTATTATCAATTCCGACATGTTACTTACATTGGGCGGCAGTATCGATTGATACTTGCAACGGAAACTCAAATACACGGTTGGGATAGGTCGGAGGGGTGGGGGGAAATCCCATCCCTTGGAGGGGAGGGGTCACCCTCTATTACAGGGGTGGGGGTAGTTCCCGGGCGTCAATACTTTCCGATATAATTTATGGTTGCCGGTAGATCTACACTAATAAAGAGAGAGAGTATTTTTGTTTGTTATGAATAAACTTAAAATCTACCGATCGCGTTCAAGAGTAAGCCCCCCCCCCCCCTTACTCTTGAACGCGATCAATAGTTTTTACTTTTATTACAATTATTGGAATATGACATTTAGTACTTTTGACAGCAAACCTAGCGCCAAATTCAACCTTGTTTTCAAAAATACAAATATTTGACAGCAGAAAATAGAAATTGGGATTGGATCAGAATTGCAATGACAATTCAAGAGTAAGGCATCAGGTCCGATTAAATTATCCCTGAGTAACATAGGCTATATTTATTACTAGCGACCTGCTCCGGTTTCGCACGGGTGCTGTTTCTTTGTACCCGCGCGAAGCTGGGACGGACTGCTAGTTGTTCAATAAAGTTTAGTTACTCATTATCATGGGCAGCCCTATGTTCCTGCTGCTGGGACACTGGCCTATTCTCGAGCGAGTGATTGGTTAATCCCCCACGCGAGCTTAATGCGAAAAGAAAAAAAAAATCAACATCTTTCGAAATTGTAGTTCTTGGACATTCCGGTTTTTGGTGTTTTCTATCACCGTTTGGGAGCACTGGCATTGGGCACATATTTTTTCTGATAAAAAACTAATGAGCCCACATCCTTGGGATCCGAAGGCGGGGTCACTACCACTAGACCACCAATGCTCCACATGTCATTACCTTATTTCTTGCAAAACTACTAATGGTTTTAAATTAATAAAACTTAATGATAAACAAATGTTTGATTTTTTGATAAAAAAGATAAGATAATATTAAAGTGATCCTTATGATTTTATTAAATAACTGTACCGACTTTTATTGACCGAGCGAGCAAAGCGTCTCAGTTTTGAGATTGGCCAAAATATGCTTTTGTTCGTCAGTCAGTCAGTCTGTAATCACCAAATTTTTTTTTTTATACCACTAAAGTAGCAATCAAGCGTACGGCCCACTTGATGGTAAGCGGTTACCGTAGCCTATGTACGCATGCAACATCATAGATATCACTTGCGTGTTACCTTGAGACATTAGATGTAGATGGAAAGTCTCGTGTGCCTGAAATTTCACCAAAAACCATACCCTTCGAACAGGAACACAGCAATGCGCGCATTACTGCATGGCGGCAGATATAGGTATGGTGGTAGTCCTTCCCCGGACAAGCTCTATCACATAGAACTCTACTACTCTTCTACATGTCGCATTTTTTAATCAATCCGGTTTAAACTTTGGTATACTGGTTTTATTACATAGTACACACCAATGTGAGCATTACTACTTGGCGGCAGAAATAGATAGTGGTAGTTACATTTTAGATATGTCGCGTTTTAGTGAATGACAAACAGACAATAATTCTTATTTTGGCTATTTAAATTAAAATAATGTTTTTCTTTTTTCTGACACAAGTTTGGCTTTTTCATTATGCCATGATGGAGGCCTTCAGGCGGCCTATTGCCACCAGCACCAGAGTTGGCCACTGACTCATACCAACTTAATGCATGCCTGGGATCAATCTAATTAACTATGTAAGGTACATACCTCATTAGATAAATTAGTTCCCAAGTTGTCGAACAGGGAGAAACCTTGCAAAACTTGTTCATTTGATTTCGCATGGTACTGAAACAAACAGACAAACAATGTTAATTATATATACACCAAACCAATGGTCCATATTTTTTAGTTTTTTATTGACTAATATTACTATTTTTCTTGATATTTTCAATTTTGTGTATAGTACGTACGGCGGATCTAGGCTTTCGTGAGGTTAGCTGTTTGTGATGCGCAAAGACAATTTAGTTTGAAAAGGCTCCATTGCGCATCGAAATGGCTAACTTCACAACGGCCGAGATCCGCCGTGAGAAGAGAACTATATACTAAATATAAGAGTGTTATTATGAATAAGGTTAAGTACACACCTGGTTAGGGTTCTGCTGCATCGGCGGCTCGTCGGGGCCGAGGCGCGGGACGCCCGTTCGTTTCATCATCGCTGCGGTCAGCCAGAGCCCATCACACAATCACCTGAAATACACAGTATATTAGAATACAATAATTAGAAGCATGTGACATGAACTGGCTTAGTTGTTCATAGTATTTCAACGAAAGCACTGTTCTGCGTAGTCACCATTAGGATGGGTGACCGCCAGTGGCAACCAACTGAGCGCTCCCGTCGTTTGAGGGCACGTTAAGCTGTTGGTCCCAGCTTTCTCAAAGTTGTTAGGCAGCCTAAAAACTCTGTCACCAGAGTTGGCCACTGACTTATACGAACTTACTACTGGGCGCTTCTGTGCGTGTGTGGTAAACGACAGACACCATGTTAGTCGAATTATTGAATGCTCGTGGGTGCCAGTATGGATGATGAACAGAACATTTCAAAGTTACTGTAAGTAGGTACCTATTGTAAGAGATAAACAGCTTCAATTGGAGTCAGTCACTGACCCAATGTAAATTGCACTATAAAGCTGGTTTTACCACTGACTACCAGACAGACCAAGACCACTGCTGCACAGCGCTGATTGACTCGAACATAGCAACGTCATTTCTGTCTATTTCTTCTGAGCTAACGAAGTAACAATAATAATCAAAATACTAACGAGTTATTCAATGAAACACTGAAGTACAATAGATACACTTCTATTATTTAGAAATTAGGAAGTTCAAAAACCTTTACGCTGAAGAAAATTACAAAAACTAACACGCATGGCACTCATGGGCATGGCAGACAAACAATCAAATAATTATAATGCTAAATTATATTTGCAAGACGCCGCTACTCAATCACATCACATTATCAAAATAAAATATGGCGGCGGGAAGAAGAGGGGGAACACCGGAAACAAACAGGAAGTCAATCTAAAGACTAGCAAACGGAAACGAAAAAAAATGAAGACTAAAGAACTATTCTTTAGTGAGCTAACCAGACAGAATAGTTTATTGTGATAATTGTGTGTGATGTGTTGTGATGTGACGTTGTGAACACAGAACACCTTGAGTTATTGATGGTGATTCTTATATTACGTGAATAAGCCGGGTCCTTGATTCCTTAAAGTAGGTATCTGATTTTGCGTGGCAGGAGTTTGGATCGCTTTTGGATCGCGCGAGACACGTTACACCAAATGCTCCTCCGGAGCGCGATCTTAGCGCGTTGGTTTGTTCAATGAGAATCCAGCTAATGAATATCAGAAATTAATACGGTCACGACACTGAATAACTATCACATAAATAATTTCAATTTGATGATTTATTTATTTATTTCACATAGGTAAGTATTAAAAGGAGTTGTTTCACGCAGTATGGAGCCAGGCCCTGGTCCTTTTAGGGGTCTAGATAATTAGATAATCATTAAATAGACCGTTTATTACTGTTTATTTATTTTATTTTGGCTTCTTTCATAATCCAAAGTAAGTTTATCACCACAATGCAAAAAAACGAGCAACTGCGTTATTAGGTACTGTCATAGTCAAGATGGGTCACCGGTCAAGTGATCATTGCCAACAATTGTTATGGCAGACCTTTTGTGTTCCCGTTTTACAATTTTGAAAACTCTACAAAATAAACATTTTTCCTTTAAAACTTTGTTTGTCTACCTACTACCTAAAAATAAATTTGTTTTTACTGTTAATCTTATTTTATTTTTTCAATTTTTCTGTGGAGTTACAAAAACCTAGGTTACTATAAAATTGGTCCTTTGATTCTAGTCCTTGTATAAAACAAATACTTACTACTTAAACAAATACAGGGTGCCAGATTGAATGAAGTTATGCTTGATCATCATGTAGGCATCTGTGTAAAGTCGCCTAAAGTCGACTAGTTTTTTAGGCGATTAGAGCACCCAATAAAACTCAAATATTTAACCAGAAAGTCTGACTTTTACTGTGTTATATAAGTTGGTCGGTACCTAGGTAAAAAAACTATCTTTTAGATACATTATTAAATCTGTATTGAATGAATGCATTGCATTTTCTAAACTAACAAGCTCTGAACTTTGCGTTTTGAGGTGCTTAGTACAAATTGCTCAATTGTTTTCAAATTATCTAAGTAAGTATAAAAAAATCCTTCTTTGTACAGGCACTTACATTACATTAACCTACCTACAGTAATACTTACGTAATTATTTATATATTTGTATAATTCAAAAGAAATTAGGTATTTACTCAAAGTTTAATCAGATTTTAGGACACTTTCTACGCATCATTAAGCAATCCAAAGTAGTAGTGTGTTATTGATCATTACGCAATCACTACCAAGGCAGATACCATACCAACTAAATCGTTCGAGACTAAAGGTAAAACAAATTTCAAATTGGATTTTCAAATCTCCGGCCACGATGATGACGCCCACATTACATAGGTAGGTTTTCGTTCGTAAACCGGTCCAGTAGGAGGAGTACAGAAGCGATGACAAAACTCGTGCTTATTTATAGCGGAAAACGTACACAAATCGATAATACCCCGGTTAGATTCAAAGGCGAGTCGCGAGCTAGCGGCGCAACGATTTTCTTACTAAGTAGGCACTATCATCGGCAATGATTTGTCATACATTAATACATTCCCGCCATTTCACGCTTGCGTTCTAAAACTATCACTGCCACAGGGATGGGCTTTTACAGTACAGTCACTTACAAAAATGTTATTACTATTTTTACAGTGAATCACAGCAAGCGGTTCTCGTTTGAAGAAAATGTTAACTTTGGTTGATAATAAATCATACAGGATAGAGCGGTAAAGTCTAATTTGCTGTGGGCCAAAGAAACGAGGACGGCAGCGCGGCGGTATTCGTCATCCAACGTAGAAAATGGCGACTAAATACCAACAATTAAGTACCTCGCGCGACTGACTGATCGTCAATGCGAATCAATGTTACTCGTAGGGGAATTTAAATTAACCTACTATTAACTACACAGAGATGTTACTCTTTTATCTAACAAGCAGAGATAGCATTAACCTCAGATAGCGGAATTGAACTATGTACAAAAATAAGTATCTACGTACCGTTGATTTTTTGCTTGATCCACGTTTTTATCTTCGATAACACGGTAAAAGATGTTTGTAACTCAAAAAACTGTTATTATTTATAAAAATTAAACAATAACGCGTCAAGACATGCTTCGCGCGACCACATTCGTGCGCCTCCAAATAGCGCAACGGCGCAACTTTTTCGAGCGCGGCGTCAACACGGTCAGGTGGGCGAGGTTGCGACATCGCTATAGTGCTGTCTCACTCTTTCTCAAAATATTCCGTCTCTATCGCACTTGCAGTAATGTTGAACCGAAACAAGAAAGACGCGTTCAGAGCCCTACGCAGACAAACGTCGCGTACCGAGCTGCGCGGCTGACTGACTTGACTGGCTGGCTGTTCACAGCACCGCCACCGCCGCCACGCCACCCGTCCACGCAAGCTACGACCGATCTCGTAATCGAGCCCGAACCCTGGGGCAGAGCGGCAACGTCGCTACCAAATAATAGCAAGCGAAACGGACATGCCTCTACATGAAATGCCACCAACCTTCACAGTGGAGGTGGTGGACCAAAACAAATCTCCTTTCTCTAAAATTATACAACAAGCAGTTGCAGTTGTGAGCTGTAGAGTCAACCATACGTTAATTGTGTTTCTTGATCCTAATGTCATACTATAAAAGTAACAATATACTTATTTTTGGTACATGTTGCATTTTTAGGAATTGGTCACATAATTAAGTAAAATACTATTATGAATAAGAGTCTTTATTAGGCAAGATTAACGAAGGCATGACAGTAAACTGTACCGGGTAATATTATACACGCCGCTTCTCAAAAAGCCCTTACCTAGTTGCCTTGACAACACTCGAGACAGGAACTCGTTCAATCGAGCGAGACGTAGGCATTTCAAATTCAATTTATTTATTCATTTGATGACTGGAAAAGACGTTTATGTGACAAAAGTCAAAACGACAATTATGCCAAACATTATTAATTACAACATAAATAAAAATAATGGTAATAAAATGAATTGATGATACACAATAGACAATAGGCACATCACGAAGGTAGGTTCTAAAATTAAATAAACAAAAGTTACGTTTTTAAATAGTTATATTATGTTCGCCTTATTTTGTTATGAATAAACAAAATTAATAAAAATATTGCATAAATACTTGCTTCAGTGGTGCACCATGTGTTGGTATATATTTATTATGATGTAAGTATCCAAGCATTAACAACTTAAGTGAACAAAACAACTGTAGGTAAATTTACTTGCAAGAATATTATTCAAATAAAATGTGAATAAGGAATTAATATCTTAATTTGAAGCAATTTTATTGGTAAGCACGTCTATAATTCATATTGCCCATAATTTCGAACTGAACAAAATCTACGTATAGTTAATTTGAATTATATTAATTATACTTCTAACTTAAAACTGTGTTCAACTTATGTAGGTTGTCCAATAATCCAGAGACTATTTTAAATAGGCTAATTGTGTAATAATAAAGTTATTATTTATTTATTAGGTAGGTACTAGGTATTTAGGTTTTAATAAACTGATATGATAAAATCCTTTGTATTTATATTAATATTTATTTGGTCTTATTAATTATTCGATTTAGGTAGTTATAAGTATATTAAATATTATAATAATCCTGATGGCTAAAATGTTAGGAGTAAAAGTAAAAAAAAAGTTATGTCCATAGTTTCAGCCTATTTTTATTCTATTATACTATTTTACATCGGATTTTAAAACTTTAAGAGTTTGCCTAACTACCAAATTCAGGCGTTACTTTGCGGAAATCCATTACAAGATACCGATCTGTTTTTTACCTAATTGTTTTATTTTAATATATTAAGAATTGATTTGTTAATATTTGAATAATGTTTATTTTATTAACATGGATTTGTAATATATATTAACTTTTTGGTATGCATACAATGTGATTGGACAATAAAATAATAAATAATAACAATAAAAATAATAAAAGTTAAAATTGTATTTGTTTTAAGTTGAAACTTGATGAGGGACAGCAAAAGGTCTAGGTATTAACCTCATTCTATATCTAAGTGTGTGTAAAGAAAACAAGTTTTTATATATACCATGGTTCATAATAATAACCTAATCATCACTGTACTCTGGTATGATGATCCCAATACAGTACAAAACGAGTTTATCATAGGTATAAAAATCCATTGTTGTACGCAGAGCGAGAATACCAAACGTATAGCCTTGAAACCTCTTATCGAACAAGTGACTTGACTACTCGCAATTACCAACATCGAGGTGCGGTGCGACGTTGCCAACATTCAGCGCGCGATACTGCGTCTTAAATTTAACAAGTGCTGCCGCCATTTTGTATTAATTATCAGATGCATTACAACCAAACAACGAGAGACTGATGAATGAACTCGCGTTTTACTCTTTATAGGCGTATACAAACTGTTTTATAAATAAAGTAAAGTCAATAAATCATAATCGCAGTCAATTTGTTCCAATGTTATTTAATTAAAGTTAAATCCATGGTTACGTAACATCTGAAAGGTAAAAATGCATTCTGCCAGAAATTCATGCACATGTAGTGAACAGGCTCAATACCGAGAGAATATCAATAGATGCAGATGGATGTAGATGTACCTATATACTATCTAGATCCCAGAGATCGCAAACGTGCCCTAATGATATATAGGTACTTATGTGGAGGACAGTGTCGGCGCAATATGGTTGAGATACGTACATCCATCAAGTGGTCTGTGAGCTGGTGCCGGGTGCGGAGTTCAACCCCCGAGGTTCCAGGGTAACTCTCGAATCCACCCGCATCCGAATATATCACAAATTCGGACATTTTTAACGCAAATACCACGGTATCGATCACGCACAGACGCCATTTTGAACCGACACTGAGCAAGATTGGGCGCGCGACGTTGCCACGTCGCACGTTTCCAATCCACGCTTCTATTTCTGGCTCCCTCCCCTCGCGCCCGCTGGCGCTGTGACGACGACGGAGGTCGGCAAACAGAACTCGACAAAACATTCAACAACTTATATCTGCTTTAGCGCGGTTCTTATATTTTTTTAAGCATGAGCATGATCTAGTAGGCTAACGAGAGGGTGCGGTAAAGAGGTGGGGGGGCGCTACACTCGAAACGATAAGATAAATAGTCATCATAGCATAGTGTAGATACACTACCTACATAATTGTATTCGAGAGCCCGGCTTGCTTTCACCAAAGAGCGGAGTGAGGCGCGGCCGCGCAGGTCCGCACCGACATGTGCCATTGGCCACTGCAGAGATCGATAGACAAACATCGACGAGGACGGGCTAGCTGTATGCGAATTTGAGCCTTACAGCTCTATGAATAGAATATATTTTACATGGACTTCTGCTATAAACAAACTACCTCACGAACACACTAACGTCCTCCACGTAGATACGCACGAACACAAGCGTTGTGAAAACGACGCGAGCGGACGGTGGATTGCCCCGACCTAGCGATGTAGGTATATCATCATTGTACCTATTATGCCACTTTTCTAGAGTCGAAATTCCTCTACCCCGGCGCACCCAGCGCTCCCTACCGAAGGACAAAGGGGAGATTTCTCACGGAAAACAAAGGGATGTGCCGGTCTAAGGACAATAACATGTAAGATTTGAAAATTAACTTTTTATCAAGTTTTATTGCACAGCGTTGCCAAGTCGCCTTGTCAAGAGTGCGCGGTGTCATAATGAAATTGAGATTTTCTCAATGCACATGATGCGATTGAATTGATAAGGGATTATTCTATATAGGTTAAATAAATGCCTCATTCATAATGCTAAATTAAGATTGAACGGGAGAATATAGGACACTGATGAACGGAACCAACTATACAATATGGCACTACTTAGCATGTTTCTATGTCAATCTATCATTGAATTCACTACATAAAGCAATTTTATATCACAAAATGTGTTGATAATAAGCTTGGAATAGGTAAAGACGCAATCTGACAACCAGTCACTCACCTGTATTTTTTGTTGAAATTGGGTTATTTCTTCACAAAACTCACTGGAACGTCACTTGCCGACGAAATAACGTTGATTTCTAAGGTATTTTAAGATTTCTGAACAATTTTAGTTGCATAGAAAAATTAAACATTCCGTTGGACAAACGTCTTGCGCGCATAGAGACTAAACGCGAACTGTTGGTTTTGGTTTGGTTGGGTCGTTGATTGGAGGGAGACGAGGCACGGGCGGCGGGCGGCGGAACACCGGAGAGCGGCCGACCGAGGGAAACTCGACGGCCATTATTTATCATTCGATTCCAATAAATAAATAAATAGTACAAGATAAAACATAAATTCTTTGTTTAAAAATCAAAACGATTTATTAATATTTATATCGTGTCAAATAACACCTTGATTATTTGTTTACTATAAAAAAGATATTTTACTGATAACATTAATTTCGCGGACCCATGAAAACTCACTGACTCAATCACATTTGGAAAAAGCGCCCTCTGTTTGCTCGTTAGGCACTTAGGGCAAAAATTACTTCATCATTTTGTTTGTGTACTACTTACATCAAGGAACTTATCTATGTCTTACATCAAGTGATCGAAAAAGGAGCGTTGCTAATATGATTATTTTTTATGGAACATAATATTATTGACAACTTGTAGTACTGTATATAAAAACTGAGAAAAACAAAACAAAGTTTTTTTCAGTGCTGTGATGTGTGGGAGTAATGCAAAATTTCGAAAGCACATGCTTGCTAGTTTTATAGAAGAGCCATTGATATTTTTAGTTTGGTCGTACCGCTTCTTTACAACCAATCACATTACACCTGATGGTACGGCTCTAGGCCAATTAGAAAACTGTTCGTGTATCTGTCAAAAAGATAAACAGCTTACGTACGAGAAGTGTGTTGTTGGTTGAAAATTCCTTCATTTTATCTATTTATTACTTGAATTTAGCACCTGTGCTAGTGTATACCTATCAATAATTGAAAACCATGAGGGTGGAACTTATTCTAACTATTTTTGCAATTTTCTTTGCTGTTGTATCGGCAAGAATAGACCCTAAAAACTTGAGATGTCTTGGTAAGACTTTTGAACATAATAATATTTCCTTACCTTTTTTTTTTGAGTTAAAACCAATTTTAATAATTCCAGTGTGCCGCATGACCTTCGAGGAGCTTAACGATGCGATAAAGAAGATTGATAAATGGAAAAAAGTTGATGTAAGTGAGTTTAGTTTTGTAACATTTGAATTTTGAATTATATTCTAGTTGCATTCCTCAGTAACTATGTACGAAGTAATTTTTTTACCTGGTACTCCTGGACTAGATCAGTGCTCCTAGACTAGACATAGACTCCAGCATCCTCCAGGAGTTGAATTTCTGGAATTCCTTGCACCCCTACACCAGCAAACTCCAAACTTCATGTTTCTTTTCTAGGAATAATTTTTTTTAATTAGAATAGAATCATCATCATCATGACTGCCTTCTAATGTTCCCACTGCTGGGACACTGGCCTACTCTCAGGCGAGAGTGATTGGGTCTTAATCCACCACGGGGACCCAATGCCGATTGGTGGATGGCACATGTCTTTCGAAATTTTAGTTCTTGGACGTGCCGGTTTCCTCACAATGTTTTCCTTCACGGTATGAGCACTGGCATTGCGCACATAAATTTTTCGAACAGAAAAATCCATTGGTAAAAAAAGAATAGAACAGAATAGAAAAATATTCAATTAGCGCCACACAATAAACAAAACTAAACTATTGTGACGAATAAAGGCAGCCACTCAGAATGTGCTACAGACTTAATGTGTCTGTAGTGCTGGTTATTCGGTAAACAAACAGTATAAATAAAATTAAACAACTTAAATAACTAAACACCATTAAAATGTAGGCATTACGCTGTACATTGATCTGTCAGTCAATCACGAAAGCCCTTAATATAAGGTATTTTATTATTAGTGCATAAGATTCAAGGATAATATTGTGCATAAATTGCAATCGATTTACAGCAGATTTTTCAGACAAGATGTAAAAAAAAAAGGTTTTTTTTTTTTTTTTTTCTGTGTTCATCTGCGATGAGCAGGTTTGGTGAAGGCAGTGTGGCTTGTAGAAGATTTGCTCCAGTGAACATTTCTCCATTTGTTTAGTAATCATGTTCCATCTAATTCCATGATTTGTTGTCTGCATAGTCTCTTCGGGTATGTAGTAGTAGTTCGCTGTGCAGCCAGGCGGTTTGGATGTTCATTAAGGCGTTCCTTGTATTTGGAAGAATAAAGTTTTATTTCTTCGGTGAGGTAAAAAAAAGGTGTATTCTTTTTTGTGTGTGGAACATATTCCTTGAATATTATGCACTAATAATAAAATACCCTGTATGTTAAAGAAACACAAAGCTGGCAATAAATTGTAACTGTCAGTTCAATGTCAAAAACGTCAGAAATGTCATTCGCCCCTTCAATCTGAGATTTCAACGGTGTAAGACGTGCTAGTTCTTAAAAATATAATAAACAGTCCATTTAATGTCGATTAGCGCCTTTTTATTTGTACATAGGCGATCGTGGTCCTTCGAAGTACTGTGTGTGTTGTGCGGACTTGCGCGAGAGGTGCTTGGAGCTATTGTTCGAGTGCCGCCCGGCCGTGGAAGTTGCGAGAAACTTGGAACTTCTCGTTATAAAACGGCAAGAAGACAAATTGCCTGCTTACGCACAGTGTTTTATAAAGCAAGACCGGAAGAAATTTGGTGAAAAGTGGCCTGCAAGCTATGATTGCAATAAAGAAAATTTTCTGCTGACACCGGCATATTTTTCACGGTACAACATAGCCATTTTGTTTGGAGAAATTATCAAGCAAGTATCAATCAACGCCAGAGACAACAGAAGTTGACGGAACAGTGAAATTATCTTGTTGGCATGATTGATGGTTGGTCTTCGTTCACGTCAGTCTCGTCAGTCTTCAGTATCTGTCACTCATCAAAACAAGAAGAAGCGGTTTGTTTACGTTTTTGCCGCAGTAATTTCTACAAAACTTTTTACGTGTTATTCTTCAGTTTGCGGAAAATCTACAGTAAAGGTGAATTTCGTAAAATATCGCAGTGCTGTGTAGTGAAGTGGCGGCTAGATTAAACGGCACGTAAACATGACGGAAGCGTTGAAGAAACTGCGGCTATCGCGCGGACAATTGAAAGGTACTGTGACCAGAATTGAAAACTTTATTAGTGATCCAATTAACCTTGCGTCTTCAAGTACGGAGATGTTAGAAGCGCGTAAAGAAAAATTAATAACAACTTTTAAAGAGTATGAAGTAGTGCAACTAGATATTTTGTCTCTTGATCCAAGTGATCCTGAAGATATAGCCACATTAGAAAATAAATACTTTGCGGTAATTTCTAAGTTAAATGCTGCTTTAAAGAGCTTGAACACAAATGAAGTGCGTTTGTGCAGTAATGTTTCAACTTCTAAATTGCCTCACCTTGATATCCCAATATTTACAGGCAAAGATTACACAAAGTATACTTCATTTATGGACTTGTTCACTGCAATTATTGATAACAATAGTTCTCTCTCAGATGTGCAAAAACTCTTTTATCTGCGAAAATACCTCACTGAGGATGCTCTAGCTGTTATTGTAAACTTACCGCTGGTCAACCAGTCATATAAAGAAGCATTGGTGCTATTAAAGAAGCGTTTTGACAATAAATCAAGGTTAATTTCAAATCACATAAATGTTATACTGGAACTGCCGTCTATGCAAAAGGGCACTGCCTCTGCTATAAGGGCATTCATATCGCAGGTACAACAACAGTTGCATGCGTTAAAAAACTTAGAGCAGCCCATCGATAAATGGGACATGCTATTAATCACTATTTTAACTAAGAAATTAGATCAGTATACTTGTCGTGCCTATCAACTTGATAGAAATTTAGAAACTCTTCCAACAATGGAAGATTTTATGTTATTCTTAGAAAAGCGCGCTATAGCACTTGAGGACACCAGCTCTGAATCTAAGAAAGCAAACTCAAATAAAGTGAGCAATGTTGTCACTAAAAATAAAAGCAATTTTAAATGCTTATACTGCGATGGGACAGAGCATTCTATACATGCCTGCCCTCGCTTCAAAACGGCTCCTATAGAAGACCGTACCAAATTTGTTGAAGACAAAAAATTGTGCACAGTGTGCTTAAAAAATCACACCGGTAAGTGTAGATTTAATTTTACTTGCAAGGTCTGTAGAGCGGGGCACAATACTCTCCTGCATAAAGACAGCATTCCAGCTACTGAACAATCAGTTAGTTTACATTCACATGATGCCTCAGTGAATGTTTTATTACCTACCATAAAGGTTAAATTAATTGACAGACATGGGTCTGATATATTTGTCAGAGGGCTACTTGATTCCGCAAGCCAGGTTTCTTTTGTGACCACAGAGCTTGTAGAAAAATTAGGCTTAAAAACCAAGTTCCAAACTAGCAATATAGTTGGAATTGGAAACCAAAATCAAAAAATGAATAAATGTGTGGATTTAACCATACTCTCTCCAGTGAATGATGTAAAATTAAATGTTAAATGTAATGTTGTTGACTCCATCACATCCCACCTGCCCCAGCATTCATTTGATATATCCAAATTAAACATTCCAAAAAATATCCAGTTAGCAGATAATAAATTTAATGTTACTGATGTCATATCAATACTTTTAAGTGCTGAAATATATTTCAACATATTGCTGAATGGGCAGGTCAAAATTCACAATGGTCCTGTATTGCAAAATACCCTGTTTGGGTACACAGTAGCTGGTACTATACCTACTAAAAGCATTATACATAATGATCAATATGAAAGTAGCGTTGTGAACTTTGCCATTTGCAATAACAATAAATTAGAGGAGGTGATGGAACAATTTTGGCTATCCGAGAGCATACCTCAAAATGCAACTAAACATTCCCAAGAATTCTTAAAAGCTGAAAGTTATTTTCAAGAGTCTGTACAGCTTCACGAAGAAAAGTTTACTGTTAAAATGCCATTAATGGCCAAGAAAACAGAGTTGCAACTTGGGGATTCATTCTCAGTGGCCCTACAAAGATTTTTGACACTGGAGAGAAAATTTAAAAAGAATTCTATGTATTTAGAAAAATATAAAAGGTTTATTGATGAATATTTAGAGTTGGGGCATGCTAAAATAGTTGACATAGGCGACTATAATGTTCAAGATGGGTCCACTTATTTTTTGGCTCATCATGCAGTTTTTAATGAGGAAAGCTTAACTACCAAGTTGCGGGTGGTTTTTGATGGCAGCATGAAGTCTAGATCGGGGGTCTCACTGAATGATGTTATGTTGAATGGTCCAGTAGTTCAAAGCGAGCTTTTTGATATACTAATTTTATGGAGAACATTTACCTACACGCTAATCTGTGACATTCAGAAAATGTTTAGATCCGTGATCATAGATCCTACACAAACAAGCCTCCAAAATATACTTTGGCGCGATAACCCTCAGGGGCCCATTAGCTGCATTCAGCTGCAGACTGTTACTTACGGTTTAAAAGCTTCCACCTTCTTAGCAACACGGTGCTTAATTGAATTGGCAAACAGATATGGTGATTCACATCCTCTTGCAGCCCAAGCTATGCGCTCAAGTACATATGTGGACGATGTAATCTGTGGTTCAGACAGTCTGGAGCAACTCCAGGAGCTTAAAGGGCAATTAATTGATTTACTAGGAAAGGGTAGCTTCATCCTCCATAAGTGGTGTTCCAATAGTCCCCAACTTCTTGATGATCTTCCATCAGAACTTAAATATTTTGAAAAACTTGATATAAATAAAAATAATATCATAAAAACTCTAGGTCTGAAATGCGATATTTTCCTAGATCAGCTTAGTTTTACAGCCCCATTGGTTGAGAAAAGTGATATCAACACCAAAAGAAAGGTGTTAAGTTTCATAGGAAAAATGTTCGATCCACTAGGATTAATTGCTCCGATTATAGTAACAGCAAAGCTGTTCATGCAGAAATTATGGTCAATAAAAATTGACTGGGACTCTATAATGCCCCAAGAACTGCTCTACATTTGGGAAAAATTTCTGGACAATTTAAAATTAATGGGCACCATTAGCATTCCAAGGTGTGTTACGTCTACTGGCAAGGTTTCTATAGAGCTAGTAGGGTATGCCGACGCTTCCTTTAAAGCAATGGGTTGTTGCCTGTATGTAAGAGTCTTTGATTCTAAGGGCTCAGTTTTTGTGAACCTGTTGTGTTCAAAATCAAGACTTGCCCCATTAAACAAATCTATAACTATCCCAAAACTTGAATTAAATAGTGCTTTGCTTCTTGCAGAGCTTATATGTAGAGTCAGTAAAGTTTTAAAAAATAAACTCTCAGTGAAATCATTTTTGTATAGTGATTCACAAATTGTATTAGCTTGGATAAAATCTACTAATCTAAAGTCAAATCCCTATGTATCCAAGCGAGTCAATCAAATCAAAGAACTGACCAAAGGTGTCAGTTGGCATTATGTTTGCACAGCAGAAAATCCAGCTGATCTTTTATCAAGAGGTTGTGATCCACAAAAGTTGCAGTCCAAAAAACTCTGGTGGTACGGGCCGCAAGATCTTTCAAATGTGGACTACAAGCACACTATGTCAGAGGTGAAACTGCCCATTCCCCTTAATAATAAAGCTGATCATGTTGATACTGTTGTAAACAGCTGTAACTTAGGTGATTCTTTTACTCAAAAAGACACATTTTTTAAGAACCTTTTTGAAAGGTTCTCTGACATTAATAGGCTTCAAAGAGTAGTAGCATATATTCTGCGCTTTCACAATAACTTAAGTAAAAATAATGAGAAATTTGTAGGTTCTCTAACTCCAAAAGAGCTGCATAATGCGCTCTTGGTCATTATACGCTGTACACAGCATAATTATTTTTCAAACGAGATTAACTCTCTTAGAAGCGGCTCTCCTATAAAGTCAGGTTTGTCCAGCTTACACCCTTTCATTGATAAGGATGGTTTGGTCCGCCTCGGAGGTCGCCTACAAAATGCTATAGATATTCCTTATGATAAAAAGCACCCAGTAATTTTACCTAAAGGCTCTCACATAACTAATATAATAATCCACAAAGAGCATTTGCGCCTGTTACATGCTGGTGCAAAGCTAGTCTTAGGCTCCCTTTCTCAGAAATACTGGATCGTTAGTGCCATTCGTGAGGTTAAAAAGGTGGTCAATCGCTGCATTAAATGCGCACGCTTAAAGGCTTCTGCAGCTGTGCAGCTCATGGGGTCTTTACCTGAGGAGAGAGTAACCGCTGTAAGACCATTTCACATAGTAGGAGTAGACTTCTGTGGGCCTTTCAATATAAAGGTATCGAGACTTAGGAAACCTATTATAACAAAAGGTTATATTGCCTTATTTGTGTGCTTTGCAACAAAGGCCATCCATGTAGAGCTAGTTAGCGACCTCACCACAGAAGCATTTTTGGCATGCCTCAAACGATTTATCTCCCGGCGTGGAATGCCTGTCACCATATTCTGTGACAACGCAAAGACCTTTAAAGGTACTGAAAATGATCTGAATAAATTGTATAATTTGTTTAACTCTAAGATACATGTTGATGAAATTCAAAACTTTTGTGTACCCAAATATATTAAATTTAAATATATACCCAGCTACTCCCCTGAGTTCGGAGGGCTATGGGAGGCAGGTGTAAAGAGTCTAAAGTACCATTTTAAAAGAATTGTTGGAAATATTGCTTTGACATTTGAGGCTCTTTACACTGTCATTGTAGAAATAGAAGCCGTCTTAAATTCCAGGCCTCTGCTGCCATTAAGTTCAGATGTTTCTAGCTTTGAATATCTTACACCTGGACATTTCCTAATAGGTACAGCTATGACTGCTTATCCTGAAGTAGATCTTAAAAATGTCTCCATCAATAGACTTAGCTTTTGGAATATGTTGTCTAAAATAAAACAAGACTTTTGGTCTGTATGGTCAAGGGACTATCTCACCCAATTGCAAAGTAGGCCTAAGTGGAAAAAGGTTCACCCTAATCTTAAAGAAGGTGACCTTGTCATTGTACGCACTGATAACACTGCACCCTTATCTTGGCCAATGGCAAGAATTGATAAGATAGTCCTTGGGCCAGATGGTTTTGCCAGAGTGGCCAATATTAAAATGGCCAATAATAAAATCTTTACAAGATCTTTGAGAAAACTCTGCCCATTACCTCTGCCTTAAATAAATTTATAAAATATTACTTTTGCAACTATAATTTAAAACTGTTTAATTAGTTTATAAAATATTTCCTTTTGTAACAAGGTATACTTATTTAAAAATAGTTTTTATTTGTACACCGGCCCCGGCCCAACTATGTTAAAGAAACACAAAGCTGGCAATAAATTGTAACTGTCAGTTCAATGTCAAAAACGTCAGAAATGTCATTCGCCCCTTCAATCTGAGATTTCAACGGTGTAAGACGTGCTAGTTCTTAAAAATATAATAAACAGTCCATTTAATGTCGATTAGCGCCTTTTTATTTGTACACTGTATATTAAGGGAGTATGTCTCACTGGTAAGTACATGTACTCATCACCTTGAGAAATGTATTTCAGCGTCTTGCATCTTGATAGGAAAAAAAAAAATTATAAAAATCTTGGTTGAATATAATGTTAAATTATTAACGGCTATTTACCACTTGAATCTGACATTTATGCTGATGTTTCGAAGCTATTTAGAAGCTCTTCTTCATGAGCACCGCCCGCGACCGAGTTCGACGGTTGCTCGGCGAATACCATGAATAAGAGCTTCTAAATAGCTTCGAAACGTCAGCATAAATGTCAGATTCAAGTGGTAAATAGCCGTTAATAATTTAATATGATTTCTAACCACTATAGTTTTAACTCTTGAATATAATGTATTATTTGACGACCAATGTGGCGCGGTGGGCGAAGGTCCGCCTGCGACTCGGAGGTTGCGGGTTCGATTCCCGCCTTGGGACAAATGTTTGTAGGATCTGCAAATATTTGTTCCGGGTGTTCTGGGTGTTTTCTATGTATAATAAAAAATATCTATCTATGTATTGTATTGTATTAAATATATATCAGTCATCTAGTACCCATAATACAGCTCTGTTTAACAGCAGCTTACCTTGGGCTAGATGATGCTGTGTGGATTGTCCAGCATTATTTATTTATTTATTTATTTATTTATTTTCCAGGTGGGTAACTTTAGAATGGATCCTAGTGGAAACACAATGCAGGAGAAAATCCCAGCACACAGGTCCTCGGTCTACATCTCAGAAATGATTGATGATATCTGTAAGTATTTTCTACTTTCCATCGTAACCACCCTTCTAACATTAAATATTTTTTTTTATACCACTAAAGTGGCAACCAAGCGTACGGCCCACTTGATGGTCAGCGGTTACCGTAGCATATGTAACGCATGCAACATCATAGATATCACTTGCGTGTTACCACCCTGAGACGTTAGATGGAAAGTCTCATGTGTCTGTAATTTCACCGGAAACCATAACCTTTGAATCGGAACACAGCAATGCGAGCATTACTGCTTGGCGGCAGAAATAGGTATGGTGGTAGTCTTTCCCCGGACGAGCTCTATCACAAAGAACTCTACTACTCTTAGGTTATTAGGTACAATAGGTTGAATTCAACCAAACTTAAATATGCACTATTCGCAGAGGTGTAAAAATAAATAAATAATGCTGGAAAATCCACACAGCATCACATAACCCCAAGCTAAGCAGAGCTTGTGTTATGGGTACTAGATGACAGATATACTTAATACAATACAATACACAGATAGATATATTTTATTTAAATAGAAAATATCCAGAACACCTGGATCAAACATTTGCAGATAGTACGAATATTTGTCCCAAGGCGGGTATCGAACCCTCAACTTCCTGCGTCGCAGGCGCACCTTCGCCCGCCGCGCCACATCGGTCGTCAATAATGTTGATGATAATCTTTACTACCAGAGTTAGGCTGCATTTCCACCAGAAATGTTCGTGGATGTGTTAGAGGGGAAAGTGTTTTTAGGAACCAAGAGAATCACTTCATTGACCTAGTCGCGCTCTGACAGCTTCAATGAACTGATTCAGTTGGTTCCAACAAACACATCCCTCGCTACACATCCTCGCACATCTCTGGTGGAAACGCAGCCTTAGACACCTTCTCACTCTAACATAGCTAGCTCTAGAACGTCGGAGCGCTCGTGACGTAGCTGGCTAAGTTGTTCCTAACAGATCAACGAAGTTAATCACTGTTCCGCGTACTAACCATTTGGATGGGTGAGCGCCAATGGCAATTTCAACTGAACCCCCGGGCTTCGGAGGGCACGTTAAGCAGTCGGTCCCGGCTTTTTCAAAGTTAGGCCATGACAGAGGCCTTCGGGCGGCATAAAAACTATCATCAGGGTTGGCCACTGACTCATACGGACTTGCTGTCTTACTCCTTTCAGGTAAGAAGATGGATGATTACGTCCGGGTATATTACAAGTCGACAGGAAAGCTGGCCATCATGCAGCTGATGACCAAGGAGGGCACCATGAACGCTGACTTCTCCAAGACGAAGTTCGTCACAGATGATGATTTGAACAAGAGCTTGGAGTACTATGTAAGATGAAAACACAATGAATTCTTACTCATCAGCAGCTGACCCGGCGCGTTTACACACGCGTTTTTTTCCCGCAATTTTTCCATAATTTAAGAGTAGTAGAGTTCTCTGTGATAGAGCTCGTCCGGGGAAGGACTACCACCATACCTATTTCTGCCGCCAAGCAGTAATGCTCGCATCGCTGTGTTCCGGTGTGAAGGGTATGGTTTCCGGTGAAATTACTGGCACATGAGGCTTTCGATCTTAGCCTCGAGGTGGCAACCCGCGAGTGATACCTCTGGTATTGCAAGCGTACATAGGCTGCGGTAACCGCTTACCATCTTGTGGGCCGTACGCTTGGTTGCCACTTCAGTTGTATAAAAAAAAACTCACTGTTCAACCCTTCCCTGGACTCCTGCAAACATTTCAAAACTAAGTCTAAGAAATCAGACAAAATGGTTCCAGCCGTTCTCGAGTTTTAGCGAGTCTAACGTACAGAAATTCATTTTTATTTACAAGATCTTAATATACACATAGCCGGGCACCGTTAATTAAATAGTTAACTTCGTTAAACGTTAATCCGCTACGAAAAAGTTAGCGTCGTTAAATGTTAAAGCGTTACATTTCGGAAGAATTAACGCAAGTTAACGTTGATCCGTTAATTTATTTTTATTTTATTTATATTTATTTGGGATAACAAACAACAACACTTAAATGTTACTATATGCTTAATTACTAACTTATGAAATATTACTACAAGTGCAGTCAGCCCCGTTATCCACGAGTTAACTAGATAAAGAATAGGCAATAATAAAAAAAACTTAAGTAAGTAAGTATTGTTCTTAACTACCTACGCGTAGAAAGCAGTACAATAAAAAATTAAGTAAACAAACCCATGCTGTGCTTATACCTACATATAATACATATGTATAATACATATGTTAATATGTGTAAAATTGCATCTTTATGTCATTTATAATATTATTTATAATGATATCGTTTATAATATTCTTTTCAACACACTTGCTTATAAAGTGGCTCTATGGTAATCTCATTTTTTTTTTACAACTGAAGTGGCAACCAAGCGTACGGCCCACAAGATGGTAAGCGGTTACCGCAGCCTATGGACGCTTGCAATACCAGAGTTATCACTCGCGGGTTGCCACCTCGAGGCTAAGATCGAAAGCCTCATGTGCCAGTAATTTCACCGGAAACTATACCCTTCACACCGGAACACAGCAATGCGAGCATTACTGCTTGGCGGCAGAAATAGGTATGGTGGTAGTCCTTCCCCGGACGAGCTCTATCACAGAGAACTCTACTACTCTTGAACATTAAAAAACGTTTTAACCATGCTCTGTCAATAGCCCTGACCTAATTGCAATAGCATCTTTAGGACAAAGTAAAACGAAGAGTCACTCCCTACCTCCCACCGGTTTTACTTACCTCACCCGGTCGCAAGTTCGCCGGCACTCAAAATCAAAATCAAAATCAAAATCAAAAATTATTTATTCAGTAGAATCACAAGGATCACTTTGAAACGTCTTACAAGCTAGGAAAATTTACACCAGTTCCAACGCGCCCATGCCGTAAAAGAACTGGCAACAACACCGGCTGGGTTCCTATCGCTTTTTTGGCATGACCCTTGCTATTGTTATGGATTCCAAGTAGAGTTGGAGCACATTCGTCCCAAGCTTTTTTATCATCTAGGTAATCGGTTGTTTTATAGTAAGCTTTTTGAGACAGATTTTGTTTAATTAAGTTTTTAAATTTGACAATTGACTGAAACTGAAGCTAAGGGCTATATTATATTATATTGCTATATTAGTTGTGTGGGGGCCAACCATGACACTCACACATACAACAGCACCGTTTATGTACACAAACCACGCAAACACTTAAAAACTTTAAGCTTTGGGTGGCACTGCATCTGTTATAGTCAGGCGTGGTGCTTAACATCGTGTTTAAAGTGTTCGAGTTTAACATCGGTGCCGAGTTTGTTGCCAGATTCTTGTAGGCTGAGGCGCGTGGAACTGGCGTAAATTCACCTAGCTTTAAGACGTTTCAAAATGATCCTTATGATTCTATTGAAATAAATCATTTTTGACTTTTGACATCAGGCGGGCCCGGGCTTCTTGATTGTTTTGTCACTTACTGACATAAAAAAAAAAACATTTTATTGAGTGTCCGGGGTGTGGTTAGGGGAAAAAATAATTTAGTATACATATATTACTCAGAGTTGGCCACTGACTCATACTAACTTACTTACTGTTTCAGTGCGAGCGGATGTTTGAGGAGAACGAAGATGAAATCACGGAGCTGTACAAAAGTCGACCACACGATGACGTCATGCCGGATGCTGAGAAGGAAGTGAGTTTTTAATTATTATTTCATAGCGCCTAGCGGCAACCAATACGGGCCACTGTAAGCGGTCACCGTAGCCTATGTCCACTTGCAACATCATCATATCACATGCACCCTGAGATCGTAGATCTAAAGTCTCTAGTGCCAGTAATTTCACCGGAAATCATACCCATAACCGGAACACAGCAATGCGAGCATTACTGCTTGGCGGCAGAAAAAGGGGTGGTAGTCCTTCCGCGGACGAGCTCTATCACAAAGAACTACCACGACCACGACGTTGGCCTTCGGTCGGGCGGCCTATTAACTCCGTCACCAGAGTTGGCCACTCATCGAACTTACTTAATCTTTCATCATCATCATGACAGCCTTCTAATGTTTCCACAGCTGGGACACTGGCCTACTCTCGAGCGAGATAGATTGGGTCTTAATCCACCACGCGGACCCAATGCGGATTAGTGGATGGCACACATCTTTCGAATTTTTTATTCTTATACTTGCAATTTACAAAGACATTATATATTTGTTGTAATCTTAACAGATATGCTTCAAGCATACCAGTTACTGCGAGGAGTGGATGCTGCCCACCGATGAAGACACCACCTGGACCACGGAGATGGAGAAGGAATACCAGAAGGTACTGTTTATGTTCAAAAACAACATAGAATGGTGGCTTAGCGGTCATTATCATCATGACAGCCTTTCTCATGTTCCGACTGCTGGGACACTGGCCTACTCTCGAGTGAGAGTGATTGGCTCTTTATCCACCACTCGGACCCAATGCGGATTGTTGGATGGCTTTCAAATTTTAAGCTCTTCGATATACCGGTTTCCTCACGATGTTTTCCTTCACCGTATGAGAGCACTGGCATTGCGCACAAATTTTTAAAATAGAAAAATCCATTTATGTCAGCAAGTGACAAGACAATCAAGGCGCCCACCTGATGTTAAGCACCACGCCTGACTATTACAGATGCAGTGCCACCCAAAGCTTAAAGTTTTCAAGTGTTTGCGTGGCACTGCACTGCGCTTATCACCCCGAGACATTGTTGTTAAGTCTCTTTCGCCCAGTAATTTCACTTGCTACAGTGCTCTTCAAATCTAAACACAGTGAAGCTTGCACACTACTGCTTGGAGGTAGAATATCTGGCACTGCGGTGGTACTCACCAAGACGGACTCTTGCTGACGGAGTCCTACCACCAGGTAGTATAAAGCCCAGGCCCACCACCAGGCCTCCCTTAGTAGTATAAAAAATCACAAGGAACACTTTGAAGCAAGAGTAGCCGAGTTTGTTGCCAGATTCTTCTAGGCTGGGGCGCGTGGAACTGGCGTAAATTCACCTAGTTATAGGACGTTTTTTTTATAAATTTGCTGGACAATCCACACAGCATCCTCTAGCCCCAAGGTAAGCTGCTGTTAAACAGAGCTGTGTTATGGGTACTAGATGACTGATATATATATAGAAAATACCCAGAACATCCGGAACAAATATTTGTAGATCGTACAAACATTTGTCCCGAGGCGGGAATCTAAACCCGCAACCGATGCGCCACATCGGTCGTCTTATGATTGAATAAATACTTTAGTACCTACTCTAGAAGAGCATTGTCTTAACACGAGAGAACATGTGAGAACATTAGAATACTAATTATGTTGTATTATATACTATACTATACTATATGTATTATATACTATATATAAGTAAAGTAGGTCTATTAACTGTTATGTTAGAATTAAATTAAGTACTTTATTCATTATGTTATCAAATTTTATGTGCACTACCTACATATCATGTATCTTCGCTACCCACAGGTTAGCTGGTAGATAATGCTGTCTAGCATTAAGTTCGCCTTTGTAAACATATTTTAAGTTGTACAATAAAGTATTTTCTATTTATCTATCTATCTATTATGAACAGATTCACGGCCCAGACCCGTACGGGTTCGGAGGCGGCATGCCGCCCATGCCGGACATGTCGGAACAAGGCGACGACGACGACGAACTCGAACAAGTCGACGCTGACCAGGAAGACGACGAAGAAGTCGTTAAAGAAGAACTATAACTTTGTAGGAAAGACATGAGTCATGTTTATTTAATAGAAAATTTAATATGGTCCGGTCAAATCAAGAATTTGGTCCGCTAAGTAAGTTCGTATGAGTCAGTGGCCAACTCTGGTGACAGAGTTTCTAGGCCGCCCGAAGGCCTCTGTCATGGCCTAACTACTTTGAAAAAGCCGGGACCGACAGCTTAACGTGCCCTCCGAAGCACGTTAAGCTGAATGTACACCTAGTACATTGGGCGTTTATTACGCTGCATGTCTGTTGGCAAAGCGCACCGCAGTAAATTGGCTCGACCGGACCATATTATATCGTCTATTAGTGCTTTTAACGACCCAATAAGCCGATTATTTATTTAATTAGCTGTCCCGTCCGTGACTTGGTCTGGGTATGACATAAAACCTTTTTTACCCCTTCCAAAAACCTCTTCAGCTATTCACAAGTACCCATACAAACTGTAAGATAACGTAAATTATTTGACATTTTCAACTCCTTTTCAGGGTTGAAATGTAACGAGACCTTGCCAAGTTGGAAAATGAGATAAAATTTTATTTTTACTAAAATTTCAGCCAACATAGCTTCAGATTATAATATCCCAAAAATTATTTTGCCTCAAGCGGGAATCAAAATAATTTTTGGGATATTATAATCTTTAGTATTCCCCTAGTGTGATGGTTAACACTATAAAAAAACAAAAATAACCAACATAGCTTCAGTCTGCGATTTCACCCGCTTCTCCTTAGGAACTTAACATACAAACATTTTTACAAACTTTCACATTAGTACAGTAAGACATACTTTTTGACTTCTACAGTATTATTATTAGTACAGATTGGTAAACTGTATTGTGTGTAAAAATGCCAAAATTCCATACATAAATTTGTGATACAATTTAATTCCATTTTACAATTATATTAATATAGAGAACGAACTCTCGTTTAAATATTTTAAACAATGACTGAAAGTGATTCAAGAATTATTTGTATGTATTTAGATATACTGTATGTACTTAAATGATTATCCTTCTAAATGAAAAAATCGGTACTTATTCAATAAAAAAAGTAATACTTTCGACGAAGCTTAAGAACTCCGTCCAAGATCTATGAAAATTTAGAAAATATTATTTTTCAAAATACAGTTAGGTAAAGTTGAGATTACTAATTGTACCTGTCAAGTAAAAAAATGCACGTTATTTGACACTTTTTTATTGTCAAAGACTTTCCAAGGGGGTTGGTCTTTGGCTATCTTGTCAAAACGACATGGGTCCTTCCATTTTAATTATTTTTCTCGTGTTATTTTAAGTTTTATTGCGTTTGGTGGCAGTTTATCCAATTAACCTTGTTTACTTAGCACAAGTGTAAATTGAAATGGTGGGGTTAATGTTGGTTGGTAATTTAGTCAGACTTTCCAAGGGAATTTTGAAAGAAATGTCATAATTATTTCCAAATTTCGTTTGTTTACGTTGCTAAGCGACAATCCATTTGACACTGGCAAAATTGTGGCAAACAAGCCAAAAAGTCCATATAAGAAGAATAACACCATTTTGTTCAAAAGAAGATAATACCTTTTTGCATTTTAAAATGTACGTGTGTTTTGAAGATACAAATAAATGATTTATCTATCTATCTAATACAAGGTATAGTTATGTATGCATACAAGAATTTATCTAACTAGCTAATTATAATTAGTGAGTTGGGATTTTGAAATGACTGTAATGGGAAAATTTTATAGTGTGTTTTGAAATTTGTTAATAAAATGGTTAAAAATATAAGTTGTTTTACTGCTAACATTGACCGGTTGAGCTATCGGCGCTTTGAGCCGAAGACAAAGGATTGTTTTGAGCAGGCGAGCCATGACTCGATGGCTCAACTAGTAGATAGAGCATGACCAATTGATTTTTTTGGCAAGTTCCAAGATGGTTGAAGGGTGGGAAGTGTCTACGGTGAAAATTTATTTCTTAAGAATATTATTCTTTTTTAGGTATTTTATTAAATATTTCGCATTTATAGTGTGTTACGGCACAACAGTACCAAAGTGCACCATTAGGGTTTATCCACACGCTCTCCATTAAAACAACGTTTCATTCCTTTAAAAAGCGTTGTTTTAATAAGGAGATCTACGGGGAAATATCTGAGAAATAAAGCGATTTAAACAACTCAAGTTTTTAAAATGGAATAATATTTAATTCACATAAAAATTAGGAGGAAATAGAAAGTACAAGAGTGACTAGATTGAAGAAATGAAAACTTATACATAGTTAACACCAATACCCATACAAAAATATACAATAGTCTGTTTGTACAGATTATCTTAACATGGTTTTACACTACCTTCCGCAGGTCAACATACGGTCAGTCCATTGTTTCAGAGGCGCAATTGTAACATTTTATTATATCACAGCGCCATCTAGATCTAAAACTAAGCATTTGTTTTGTAATACGTATAATGTTAATAATTTTGATCGTGTGTAGAATCCTAAAGCCTTTTTACTCATTGATGACTGACCGTTTGTAGCCTGACTATAAGCTGGGGTCCAAATAATGATTCATTATTATTTGAACCCAGCTTTTTATTAATACAGCTTTGCTTTACAATATTTAACCAGTTAAAAAGTAATTCAAGTATTTTAACTTATGCTACGTTTCAGAAACGAACAGATCCTTAAAATAATTTAAAATGAAAATTAGCATCTTTATAATTCAACAAAAAAAAAGTTGGAAAATACTGAAATATGTAGGTACAACTAACATTCTTACTAACACATTACTATTTATCACTAATAAACACCTTGAATTTATTAGTAATTAATTGAGATAAATTAACAAACGAAATTATGTAGATAATTCAAATACTGGTAAATTTTTTTTTTTTTTACTAAATAAAGAGTTTTGAAATAAAGTGTGGAATGCTAACATGGTTAAAAGTTGATTGTATTGTTTGGGCTTGCCTCTGAGTACACTGATTTCAATATTAAGTACATAAGTACCAACTTAATTAGGTAACTTATTGTATACATAAAACTGTAAGTAATTATATTTTTATAACACAGAGTTAGACAATAACGATATAACGATATTTTTTTTTAAATTTCTATTTAAAACTATAGGCACCTACTTGAGACATTCGCTTCGCTATCCAATTTGCGATTATTTGAAATATTCAAATAACCGCAAATTACTTGCTCAGTTGAGACACATTTTTAACATGATATAATACAAAATTCACACATTATAAGCCTCATAATTCTAGATATTACTCCTAAATCTATAAGGAAGGCACTTTTAACGCATTCGACTTTACGTCTACCGCTAACGCAGCAGCAGAAACATTGATAGCTGATCTGTTATGTCTCATGTGAGACTTCACCAGATCAGAGTTGACCAATGCGGCCATGAGACTCAACTCACCAGCTAACACTGTAGCGCATATCAACGATGCAAGTCTAGCAGAGTTTTCGGCTGGCGTATCGCCCGCTCCCTTCACTCCCAAAATCTCCAAACACGCACCTTGCCCTGTCAATACCGTACCACCTCCTACAGTCCCAACTTCCAAGCAAGGCATGGTGCAGGTGACGTATAAATCCTGTCGATTCTCCCCGCATACCTCCATACTAGTAGAGCAGTTACTGCTGGTTACATTCTGAGCAGGATCTTGACCTGTTGCTATGAAGATAGCGGTGACCATATTCGCGGCGTGAGCATTATTACCCCCTATAGACCCAGCTAACGCAGACCCTGAAAGATTCTTTACCTTGTTACATCTAGCCAGAGTTCTGGCGTCAGTCTTGAAGACGTTCCGCAAACTGTCGCTGCTAATAGTAGTTTCGCAGACCACACGTTTGCCTCGCCCTTTAACCCAGTTGATAGCAGCAGCTTTCTTATCAGAACAGTAGTTTCCAGATAGGCTGATGACTTCCATATCTGGGAAGTAGTTTTTGAGAAGTTTTAAGGCGTTTTCAGCGCCTTTCGAGACCATGTTCATACCCATAGCATCTCCGGTTGTTGCTCTGAATCTGAGATACAATGTGGCTCCATCCACTCCTATATGAACCTCCTGCAACCTAGCGAATCGAGAGGTCGAATCGAACGCTTCTTTTATCATCACATAGTTATCTTTATTGTCTAACCACTGTCTGCAGTCGTAAGCGCGCACAACATTAGCAAACTTAACAGCTGGGGCCCTCGTCATGCCGACATCTTCGACAACACTCACGACACCTTTCATGCCTATCGCTTTCGCTCCTCTATTGGTGGAAGCGACTAAAGCACCTTCTGTTGTCGCCATCGGTATCATATACGCTTTCCCGTCCACGTATAAAGGCCCTGCGTAGCCGACGGGAATTCCTACAAAACCTATAACATTCTCGCAGCATGCGTTGAGTACTTTACTGTAGTCGTAGTTGAGGTAAGGCAGTTGCTTGATGGCAGCTTCTGTGTGAAATCTTGCAGCAATAACTCTACGGCGCAGTCGCACACCCCTTAATGGGTCTCCCAGTACAGTTTCTAGTCTGTGCAGCGGTATGTGTGATTGTTCTACTAACATGGTGACTTCTTCGTCGCTCAACGACGTACAAGCTCCTTCAGATCTATAGATCTCCAAGCACTCCACCATCGGCCGTTTCTTCGCGTTGAGCTTAGCTGCTGAGGAACTAGGAGACAGCACGGGCCATTCCAACTCGTCGCAGTTCACAGCATCATCGGTCTGTGTAGAAACTTCGGAGCTAGAGTCATCCCCGACGCAGAACTTGGGTTTATCTCTAGTTATATCCAAGTCTTTTTGTATAACCTCCTTCACTCGCATATCGTTCATATCAATCACCCAGTTTCTTTGCTCCTCAAAAAAGACGAATTTAATGATGAGCGCGCAGAGTAACGTCGCTATAACGATATAATCAGCGCTCACTGAAAACCATTTGACGTAAGAATGTAGGAAGACGTTATCATGTTGATTTTTCGTCAAGTGATCTGATGGTCCCTCTATGATACCTCCATTCTCACTAAAAGACCATCTGCTAGTCAGATGAACACATAACAGCCCCACTGCCATGATCATCTTAACTCTATGCACTACAGGATTGGGCTTTAAATCAGCTTCCGAAAACGGACTATCTGGCACCATTTCTTTCCTACCAGACGCGAAATCAGCAACCAATGATAAACAGGCAGGGTAAAAGGTGACGAATACTAGATAGTCGACGAGTAATGCCAGGCACGCAAAGGTACACATATGCTCCAACCTGGACACTCCAGTCAGAGCTCCAACACCAACCAGCAGCACAGCTAGTAAAGTGTCCAATGTGGCTGTAGGACCAAGTAGAGCCAATGCTCTTCCAACTCTTTTCTCCTGGTCTTCTCCAGCAGACCATCCCGCTTTAGCCATCCTGGCACCTCTAGCTACGTCTGCTACAAGAAGAAACAAGAAAGGAGCATCTTTAATACTCGCTAACTCGCTCCAAAAAAGGCTTGCGACCGCCGACGTGAAAATAAAACTAGCGAACGTTGAAAACACACCAGCGATGATAAGGAGATATTTCGAAGCGATTTTGTGGAGGTTTGAGATTTGGTAGTACGCGTAAAGTAATGCTGCGCATCTGACGAAGGTCATGATGACAGCATCAGCTGCTTGGTACTCGGCTTCGAGACCTGGGCAGGCGGCCGCCCAGCCGGCACAGCTCTCGGACCTGATGCCAGCCTGGCGTTCCACACTGGCGGCGCAGGCGAGCAGCGCGAGTGTAGCCACTATAACCTCCCATTGGTGACGCGCGCAAAACTCACCATGTGCACCCCAGACCCTCATTTTGAGACTATCTGAAAGAGAAATTATGACTTTATTTTTCTGTTATTATGCTTGGGACACTGGCGGCGAGACTTTAGGGCGTTTTAAAATTATCCTTCCAATTGTAAGTACGTGAGTCAGTGGCCAACTCTGGTGACAGAATTTTTAGGCCGCCCGAAGGCCTCTGTCATGGCCTAGTAGTAGTAGGTACTAGTGATTCACGCGGATCCACGCGGATTGATTGTGGACATTTTTCGATGGTACATACTCGTAAATCCATTAGTGAATAATGAATGACAGTTTTCTTTGATTATGTAATTATTGTCTACTCTGTCGAAGAAACGTCTACGGTGATCATTTTTATTTTGAGATTGACCTCTATTTCTAAATTCTCTACATAGTATAAAACAATGTTGCTTCCCGCAGTTTTTTTTTTTAAACAACTGAAGTGGCAACTAAGCGTACGGCCCACAAGATGGTAAGCGGTTACCGCAGCCTATGGACGCTTGCAATACCAGAGGTATAACTCGCGGGTTGCCACCTTGAGGCTAAGATCGAAAGCCTCATGTGCCAGTAATTTCACCGGAAACCATACCCTTCACACCGGAACACAGCAATACGAGCATCTGCTTGGCGGCAGAAATAGGTATGGTGGTAGTCCTTCCCCGGACGAGCTCTATCACAAAGAACTCTACTACTCTTGTAGACATCATACTTTGTATGTACGCTTAGATTTTTTAAACCACGCAACAATACAGTGGTTCAAGAGAAAGGTTTATAAGTATTATAAGCACCAAAGCCGGAGCGGGTAGCTAGTAATGTTATATTTTTAGACCAACCTGTGCTTAGGTTTGAAGGGCACTGTAGCAAGTGAAATTACTGGGCGAAAGAAACTTAACAACAATGTCTCGGGGTGATAAGTGCAGTGCGGTGCCACGCAAACACTTACAACTTTAAGCTTTGGGTGGCACTGCATCTGCAATAGTCAGACGTGGTTGACATCAGGTGGGCGCCTTGATTGTCTTGTCACTGTGCTGACATAAAAAAAAACGCAGCAATATACAGGGTTTTGAACTTTATACTTCGTTCACGGCCGCGGGCCGGAAAAAGTTCAAGTATTTTTTTAATAAGTATTGTTTCCAGTCGCAAGTTCCGCAGTGGTTGACCTTTGGTGTAGGTAGTACCTAGCTATTGTATCTGCTTTCTCCGTCCGACCTCAGTAGGTACTACGATCTTTAGTTAACGACCTAGGTACAATAAAAAACTACCATATTTGTTTTAAGCAAACAGTATATTTACCTGGAGGGCGATTCTCGTGCCAGGGGGCGATTCTCGTGCCATAGATAAATGGTCACATGTAATATATATCGTCAAAACTGACAAAAATGTATAGAAATTTTGACAGCTTTGGCGATATATATATCTATGCACGATAATCGCCCCCCAAGTTGTATCTTTCGATTTCACTTAGATTCATACAAAAACTGACGTATTTTGCGACAGTTCGTTGATTGAAATCGGATTGCAACCGAGTTGCGTAATCGCCCTACTAGTTAATAACCCGCTAATGGTAAATCCGAAAATTTGGATATTTGTATGTTTGTACTTGAAACACGCTGTAACAGATGAAACGATTTGGGTGAAACTTGGAATAGGTACACATACTAAGTTATTTCTTGCCCTGGAATAGCATACAACCTATAATTACGAGAGAAGCCGGGATTAGAAACTAGTTTTGAATACTAGTAGATGTTTTAAAATAATTCACAGATTTAAGATAAAGCATTTCATTAAAATCAATCTGTTACTAGTGTCAAGGTCGACACGTTGAATTTGTGAAGCAATAGATGGGATGTACATCTTGAACTCTATCACAGTAGAAATAAGGTGTACCTTAGATAAACTGAACTATTTTGCAATACATACCTAAACATGCTAAACTTAAAATGTTGTTGGTCAATTTACAGATTTTAGCATTGATCTACTAAATACTTAGTCCATATTAAGCTGTGCAGTATAATTTTTTTTCTTAACTAGTGACCCTTCCTGACTTCGCACGCGTGCTTAGGCACTTTATTATATGCTCCTCTTGAATAACTATATCTATTGATAAAAACTGCATTATTATCTGTAAATAATAAATAAATAAATAAATAATGCTGGACAATCCACACAGCATCATCTAGCCCTAAGGTAAGCTGCTGTTAAACAGAGCTGTATTATGGGTACTAGATGACTGATAATATACTTAATACAATACAATACATAGATAGATATTTTTTATTATATATAGAAAATACCCAGAACACCCGGAACAATATTACAATATTTGTAAATCGTACAAACATTTGTCCCGAGGCGGGAATCGGACCCGCAACCTCTGCGTCGCAGGTCGCATCTGTTGCGTAGTTTAGAACATTTAAGCGTACAGACAGTAGGAACCGACGTTGTCTTGCTAATATTATTATGAGGAAAGATTTGTATTATTGTTTGTTACGAATAAACTTAACTGCTTTTTTTTTATACAACTGAAGTGGCAACCAAGCGTACGGCCCACAAGATGGTAAGCGGTTACCGCAGCCTATGGACTTTTGCAATACCAGAGGTATTACTCGCGGGTTGCCACCTCGAGGCTAAGATCGAAAGCCTCATGTGCCAGTAATTTCACCGGAAACCATACCCTTCACACCGGAACACAGCAATGCGAGCGTTACTGCTTGGCGGCAGAAATAGCTATGGTGGTAGTCCTTCCCCGGACGAGCTCTATCACAGAGAACTCTACTGATGGACCGATTTCGAAAATTCTTTCACCATTAGAATGCTACAGCTGCCCCGAGTAATATAGGCTATATTTATTACTAGCAACCCGCCCCAGCTTCTGCTGGGACGGACTGTTATCTTTTATAAGTAGTAGTACTATCTAGCAAGGAATATATTGAAAATTTCGTTTGTGAAGTTTGTTTTTGAAGAGTGGTTTTGAAGTTCAGTTACAATTACAAAGTTGTTTTTAAAATAGGTAGAGTTTATCTTAAAATCCAGGTTAGTTCGCCTTAGCTGAATGGGTTTTCCCCGCAGGTAAAAACATTACAGTCACCAGTGCAGACATACAAAAATAAATATTATAACATTGTAACCTGACAACTGACATGTGAACTTTTTGGTGTTTTCTCTCAAAGAAAGAACACTTTATCGGGAACCACACAATATTATTAACTACTAGCGACCCGCCCCGGTTTCGCACGGGTGCTTTAACTATATGTAACCAATCCCTTTAATCACTCATCGTTTAAATCGTTAAGATCTTAGTAAATGTACAAACATATAAATAAATAAATTTTTTAAACTATGGCACTATAAATAGATACTTTACTCTGCCTATTTAGTTTCTCTTTAGTCTTGAGTTTTAACATCTAGGCACCTATTAAAACAATACACACAATACAGACAAATAAGTACCTAGTAAAGAACTTTTATTATCATTATTATTTCTACTTATTTTCTTAGCATGATCTGGGATATTATAAACTTAAAGTATGAAATGAAAATGAAATGGTATTTATCTGCTCGAAGTATGGTATTAGGTTTTACCATTTGTTTTAAATGTCTCATACAATTCGTCGTTGACCGACATGTAAACACAGATTTGACACATAAATTAATTAAAAACAAAATAAAATAATAAAATTATGTACCAACAAAAAAATTATAAGTAGTATGCAGCCGAAGGGAAAAAACTGAATGTCAGATGTTAATATCAAATGAATAACATTTACATTATGTATTCCACATCCTGCACTGAGTGGAATAACAATTACCTACATATTTTTATCCTGTCACAGAACTTTTATTTTAATAACAAAAAATTAGTAGGTATTTTGGTCTTGTGAAAGTGACTGATAATTTAATTTGGAAGTTTTTGTAATTTCGGAAGTCACAAATCTAAGTTTAATAGGTATTCATGAATGCTAGTTAACATAACTAATGGTTTGAATTGTCAGAAAGCACCTAAATTTTATATCTTATGCTCTTGAAGGTGTGGTGTTTTGAATCAGTTACCTAAATGACCACAGATGAAAAAACCTGGCCATGCCTAGCCTAGCATTCAGCGTAATAGGTAAGATTATATGAGTGGCCAACTCTAGTGATGTTGTTATTTTATTATTTTTCAAAGTTGGTAGGCCATGACAGAGGCCTTTGAGCGGCCTAGAAACTCTGTCACCAGAGTTGGCCACTGACTCATACGAACTTACTTACTTTTTTATTTATTAGGTGGGTTTATAGGTAGTGTTCTTGAGGGTAGACTGCTATGAGGGGTTTATAGGTAGTGTTCTTGAGGGTACTGTTATTATAAATGCAAAAGCTTGGTAGGTATGTGACTCTGTTTGTTAGTCATTCGCCAAAACAACCAAATTGATTGGAGATAATGCAATAAGAAAATTAAAGTCTTTTTTAAATTTTTGCGATCAGAACTCATAGTTTTGGTAATAATGCGATAAAATCCCGCAAATATTATAAAAAACTAAGAAAATTAAATGATTTTTAGAATTTAATATATTTGTTAGAATAATTTTTACAAGTCAATCAAGCAATTTATTTCTGCGAACCTAGGCTATTGTTAAGTTTTTTCAACTATTATTGTCTTTGCACAATTATTTATTTATTTATTTACTATATTCTGGGTGGGCCGCCAATTCAAAATATTAGTACTTACCTACTTAAATTAATAATAATATAAGGTTCCAAACACAACTTTATACTAGAATAAATAGGTGCTCAGAAAAAAAATACAGTGGTAGTTAGCACCATTTTAGCACACATAAATAACTATAGGATTAGAAAGTGTGTTGCAAAAGGAGGTCAAAGTTTTCTCTCAAAAAACCTACAAATAATGAGGTTTCTTTAGAGAATCTTAACTTATTAAAGACTTACGTGCGAATTCAGTTGTAAACTATGCACTGGTTTTAAAACTAATTTGTGTTATAGCGGAAGATACAAATCACGCACTGTCCATGTACCGATTTCCCATGACCCAGCGGCCGACTTGAACCAAAGAGTTATACAAACAAATCTATATTTAGACGTTCAGGTATAAATAAAGAACGCATACCATCTGCACAACAATCTAAATACAGATCTCTCTTCTTATTCAAATTAGGATATTCTTTCTGTTTTGCGAGGTTTTCATTATTTTTTTTAAATATTAACAAAGTTACAACTCACCTGTATTTTATTCCAGGAAAAGAAGGTTCCTACACAGGTTTCCGCTGGACTGGAACTATTTAATTGTGAGGTTTGAGGAATACTTGAAAATAAAAAGTATTCTGAGGAGCTCCTCACATCACCACTTTCCTCGCCATTTTGAAGTTTCTAAAGATTTTGAAGTAAGGTGTGGTGTTGCCTGCTAGCCGGGATAATTTTTCCCATTTTTAGCCTAGCACGGTAAAGTAAAAAAAGACACGGGCGCGGCGGATGCATAATGTAAAATGTACTAGGTTCTTAATTAAAGGGCATGGTCACGTTGGAACTGGCGTAGTTTGTAAGACGTTTCAAAGTGATCCTTGTGATATTATTGAATAGAGTAATTTGGATTTTGAAATTATTAAGTGTTCTCTCTCTCCGAGACATCCATCCGACAAAAGAATAAAAGCACTAGGTACGTTGGAAAGGCGAAACACGTCTTAAAATTCTTTTCTAAAAATAGGGTAGGTAGTTAGAGTTCGTACGGCAGATGGCAGATCTAGGCTTCCTTGAAGTTAGCCGTTTGTGATGCGCAAAGACAATTTAGTTCAGCTAAGCTCCATTGCGCATCGAAACGGCTAACTTCACTACGGCCGAGATCCGCCGTGCGAACTATTATACCTACTCTACTCACGACCTCGACTGAATGAGACTGGACTGTTCTGATCAAACCTCTATGCTGAAATATATAAATAAATTTAAATGTCAACACACTGGGTTCTGCTATTGCAATTTCCTAACAATTTCTTATTAAATAATAAAAATCATCACAACTAGGTTTTAAAGCAGCACAGAAAAACAACTTGCAACCTGGATTCTAGATAATAATAGGTTGTTTTATTACAAAAAATAAATCATGGCACCAAAAAAGAAAAAGAAGAAGCCTGTAAAAATTAGAAAAGATGCGTGCGATGTGGTCCAAGGAGAAAGATTCCAAATGGTTATGGAAGATGACGCTAAAGTGAATTGGTGGGAAGTATTTTGCTATCCGTATATGCTACTCGGGCGCGTCTTTGACTGCCTTGGATCTTTATGTTCAGGCTCTAACCAATGCATCATTTACTGGATGATGATTCAATGGTTTGTCTGCAAATGCACGAAACTAACGACACCAGACCCTCTAATATTCCCGTATTACTTCTACATGTTTTGCTCATTTTTGTTAATTATAGCATTGTTTGTGTTGTTCTGGTCTGTGTTTGGAAGGACAGTTATTGTCCCGTTCATGAAAGCTGTTCAAAAAGCGTACGCTGACACGGGTGGTCCCAGTTCTAAACTAAATAGATCTACGCTAATGTTTAGAAGGTATTGCTTCAGGAAAGGGGAGATCTTTGATACTTCTCTCACAACAAGCAAGTCTGTGCTACACACAAGTATTCCAGTCTTAAATATAATGTTTACTTTTTTAGATCTGTTTATCTTCGATTTACTGAAATATTAAATAACTTAGCACAAAAAAACTATTTTATTATTTTATATACCTACCACCTCTAAGTTCGTCACGTCACTAGTGAAACTCCCACAATGCAATGATATCCACAGACGCCACAAATTAAAAGAAGAATGATATGTTATTTTACGAACGTCATCATAATAATGCGTTAGCATCCTAGTAGTCTGTGTATCACCCTCTAGAATAAAGAGTAGGTACCTACCTACCTAGTTACCTATATCAATATCGAAAACAAACGGATGGAATAAATTTTTGGACACGCTTAGTTCTTCTGGAAGAAAACTCTATGTCGTATGCTTTTGCTTGCGTTCGGAAGACGTCCATTATGTAGGTACTTACTGTTCGCCTGCTTTCGCTTGTTGATATTTGCTCGCTTTTAATCGTTTTTGTGTGTGCCGACCGTAACGTATACAGCAAAAATATATTATTAGGGACTATCAAGTATTAAATGCTCAATTCCTGCTGTGGGCTAGAGAGAGGGGCTTACCCAGGCTAACCATTGCAACAAATTAAAGCTTTTGTGTTAAATTGTACTTAGTAACTATCTTTCTTTTCTCTTTTCTTTTCTTTAACCACAGTAAGTGACAAAACACCGCAAGTCATAATATTAACACAAGTATTAAAGCCTAATGATGAACTAGGCCTTTGACATACACTTTCAAATAATATTCCAGTGCTTGCAGGTGTGTTGCAGGTGGTTCTTTGATTGATTTGAATTTTTAATGGTGCGCATAGACCGGCCTAAATAACGCCAACAGAAAATATTTAGCGTTGTCTGCCACACTTATCTGTGGCTACACATTATTTTGGCCCTCGATTGTTTGTCCAAACCAAATAGGTACATTTGGTTTGGCTCACCACACGCTTCCGATAGCCAGCAAACGCTGACAAACGATCGTTTGCATTCAAAACAATTTCAAAAAGAATATTTAGAATTAGAAGTCAGCAAGACCCCCATGTACTCTGTGCAAGGCCCATGGACGCACGGACTTATAAAAGAAGGAAGAACCGTCAGGAAGAACCTAAACTCCCTTATTCATTGAGCATAGAGTAAATTGACAACTATGTCATTGAGCCTAGTCTGTTTGCATCTTCAACAGTGTTCCCCAAGAGAATGTAAGCACTACGTTTACAGTGTTTATAATAAAATTAAATGGATTCCATTTCGTGATATTATTTTAATTCGACTAATAAACTAGTGTAAAAATTACCCTGTAAAAATACCGTTGTTAGCACTGCTACAATGGTTTTTTTCATTCGTGCAAAAGAATAACATGAAATAGTGGGATTGTGGGCAATAGAATAATATAAATACCTAACTGCTTACACAAAGAACAAATCATGGCACCGAAAAAGCAGAGGAAGTTAAAGCAAGAAAAGCCCAAAAAGATAAGGAAGGATGCATGCGACGTGGTCCCAGTAGAGAGATTCCAAATGGTTATAGAAGATGATGCCCAAGTGAATTGGTGGCAGGTTTTTTGCTATCCTTACACGATACTGGGGCAAGTCTATGATTGCGTCAGGTCACTATGTTCAGACTCTAACCAATTTTTGATCTACTGGATGATGATCCAGTGGTGCGTCTGCAAATGCTCAAAAGCAATAACGCCAGATCCTGTAATATTTCCATATTACTTCTACATGTTTTGCTCATTTATGTTAATATTATCATTGTTTGTGGTATTCTGGTCTGTGTTTGGAAAAACTGTTTTTGTCCCGTTCATGAAATCTGTTCACAGTGTGGTTATAGATCCTGGTCCCAGTAAAATACAAAAAGGGTCGCTAATGTTTAGGAGATTCTGCTTCAGGAAAGGGGAGATATTTGATACCTCATTTACAACAAGTGAGTCTGTGGTACACACAGGTCCTACTCCAGCCTTGGTTACTATAATTACTTTTTTCGATTTTTTTTTTCATATAACTGAAACAGTAAACACTTAATACAAAAACTGTTTTTTATTATGGTAATAAAGTTCAAGTTCCAAAGAATGCAGTCTTTAAAACCTCTCTACTCTCTTATTGCTAAATGTCTGGCTACCTAGCCAGCCACAGGCGGGCGGCTAAGGTATGTCAAAACTTTTTGATTCCTTTGCCATGCTGTCCCAGATGCGCTGAAAGGAATAAAGGAATATTACCTAGGTAGATTTTGATTTTTATATGGCTGCCCTATTATTTGACAGATAAATGGTAGAAAACGTGTCTATGGTCAAAAACGTCAATGTCAATTGTCATGCCATGCTCAATAGATAAACAAAAACTATTTATCTATGGCCAGTCTTGTGTTGATCATGCAGGGGGAGGACGCGCAAATTTATAAGAAAATAGTTGCGTGTATTTTTGCGTAATTATTATGTGAACACCTGCACAAACTACTTACGCGCTAGAGGATTTGTCGTAACCGACAACGAGTTTGCGAAAAATGGCAGGTATGTGTTTAAAACCATGTCTAGAGGAAGTGAAAGTTTTGTTTTCCTTGACAAAGTTTTCGAATACCTGTAGGTAAGTGAGTAACAAAGAATAATTACATGCAATTGCTACGTAATTTATAATCAATCACAATGTGATTAGTTAGGAAACTTATGCTCAGGAGTTTATTGTCCAAGAAAAACTGGTTCTTTGACCTTTTTATTTTCTGTCACAAAAACTTGTTTTATAGAGCCTTGAAAGTTGAAATATTTTTGCTATTAGAGTACCAACCTACTGGAAGGTGCCATAAGTATTGTGCGTAGCGTAACTCCCACCTACAGGTATATAAGTATTTATAGTAACTATCACCGTATGTATTCTTTATGATAATAGAATACATATTCTTCGAACATATACCTAAACTGTCTTTGAGAATAATCGTACCTAATTCAGGAGCTTTGGTAGGTAGTAGCACAAACGAATGTCCTTGAGGTGCTGGTTTGCCTCGTTTCTTCGTCTCCGTGACAAATACACGATTAAAAAAAATATTTTAGGTAAGTTCGTAAATATATTAGTCAGTGACCAACTCTGGGGTATTCCGGTGTAGCAGACACCGGAATACCCCAGAGTTTTTTTTTTGTTTGATGAGATGTTGGTTTTTTTGTTTTATACAACTAAAGTGGCAACCAAGCGTACGGCCCACAAGATGGTAAGCGGTTACCGCAGCCTATGGACGCTTGCAATACCAGAGGTATCACTCACGGATTGCCACCCTGAGACGTAGATCGAAAGTCTCATGTGCCTGTAATTTCACCGGAAACCATGCCCTTCGAACCGGAACACAGCAATGCAAACATTACTGCTTGGCATGGCGGCAGAAATAGGTATTATGGTAGCCCTTCCCCGGACGAGTTCTATCACAAAGAACTCTACTACTCTTCTCTCTCTTGGATCACCTGGGTGTTGGGATGTGACATCATGTTTCTTTCTATTCTGGTTTGCGAACCATTTGCTCCACTCACGTAATTTAGTTTTTAATCAAATATAAAATTCATTAAGGGCAAGATTCGCGACGGAAACATCGCGACTGGCCTACTCTCGGGCGATAGTGATTGGGTCTTAATCCACCACGCGGACCCACTGCGAATTATTTTATCATAATTTTGACCCGTGAATAATTGACATACCAACCTACTTAATTACTGCAATTTATTACTTGATATTATAAATTTTACATACACATTTATAAAATTACTCGTGCCTAAATTATAATCAAACTCGAACTGCAGCGCCCTTACAGGGTTCATGTATAGTTCTCACAACGGATCTCGGCCGTCGTGAAATTAGCCGTTTCGATGCGCAACGAAGCTTTTTCAAACTGAATTGTCTTTGCGCATCACAAACGGCTAACTTCACGGAAGCCTAGATCCGCTGTGCGAACTATACCTGACAAAAAAACATTGTATTACCTTATACAAAATTGTTACATGATGCAATAAATTGAAATTGAAATTGAAAATTGAAATTGGATTGCAGAATTCGAATCTTTAGTTCTTGGACATGCCGGTTTCCCCACGATGATTTCCTTCACCGTATGATAGCACTGGCATTGCGCAAATACGTTTTTTGAACAGAAAAATTTGCTACCGACGGGTGCCTTTATTACGTAAGTCTATTGCTGTCAAATTGCTGTCGATCGCTAGTCGATCCCTTACGCGCTTATGGTACGCACTGTAGGTGTGAAAAAGACGGCCAGACGCAACAACAAGCTATCGACAACGATAGACTTACGTAATCAGGGGGCTGTAGTCCAACAGTTTGTACATTTGTTCCACGGCACGGGTAAGTAAAAGTATCTGTGGTCCAACTGTCAGATTTTTTTCTGCAATTTGTTATTAAGACCCATACACAGAGGTATTGTCCAACTGGTATTATGAACATTAATTCATTGGTTCACGACCGGGTTTGAACCGGTTTTGAGTGGTAGTGACCCATCCGATCCTAAGGTCGTGACCTTAGGATCGGATGGGTCACTACCACTAGACCACCAGTGCTCTACTTGTGGCTATATAGCGACATACAAAATTTATCAATTGGCAAATTTAAAAACTTAATTAAACAAAATCTTTCTCAAAAAGCTTACTATAAAACAACCGATTACCTAGATGATAAAAAAGCTTGGGACGAATGTGCTCCAACTCTACTTGGAATCCATAACAATAGCAAGGGTCATGCCAAAAAAGCGATAGGAACCCAGCCGGTGTTGTTGCCAGTTCTTTTACGGCATGGGCGCGTTGGAACTGGTGTAAATTTTCCTAGCTTGTAAGACGTTTCAATGTGATCCTTGTGATTCTACTGAATAAATATTTTTTGATTTTTTGATTTTGATTTTTATAATAGCCCTATCGTGTTAAAAAAAGGTGTTCTTTTCTTTCAGTTCCACTACCCCCCTCAATCATGATTATCACGTTATTAGTCCTAGCGACCCTGTCGTATTCAAACACTGAGTACATACCCCCGGGACCCGCGTACAACTGCCCGAAAGGGACGGACGCTAGCTTACTGCATCCCTGTGTTTGCGAGAACGGGACGGACGCTGGTCTTTATATCAGGTATTTGGCGACACATGTGGCGCGGCGGATGAAGGTCCGCCTGCGACGCGGAGGTTGCGGGTTCGATTCCCGCCTCGGGACAAATTTTTGTACGAACTGCAAATATTTGTTCCGGGTATTATCTATGTATAATAAAAATATCTATCTATGTATTGTATTGTATTAAGTAGTATCATTCATCTACCCATAACACAAGCTCTGCTTAGCTCGGGGCTAGATGATGCTGTGTAGATTGTCCAGAATTATTTATTTATTTATTATCAGAGTTGGCCACTGACTTATACGATCTTTATTGTTTTCAGGTGTAGCGGCGCTGGTTTAGCGGCACTTAGCGTTGGCATTGGTAACATAGCGGGGCTAGGTTTCCCGATAGAGAGCTTGTTGCTAACCGAATGCAAGATCTGTGAGTATCCATACTACAGCACAACACTCTCGAGCGAGAGTGATTGCGTCTTAATCCATCACGCGGACCCAATGCGGATTAGTGGATTGCAGATGTTTTTCGAATTTTTAGTCCTTGGACATGCCGCATGCCGGCTTCTTCACGATGTTTTCCTTCACCGTATGAGAGAACTGGCATTGCGCACATAATTATAATACATTTTAACCTAACCATTCATTTATTCATTCGGTCCGAACTACAATTACGCGTGATACGTCTCATAGACACCCCCGTACGTTATTCATATTGTATTCGCTTTATTCCATCCAGTCCTACCAGTAGTTCGATAGTCGAACTGTTTGGATGTTTTTATTCCAAATTGTTATACTGACGGATGGAACTATTTGGAAACATGGATTTTATTCCAAATAGAACTACCTCCGAAGTACAGTCAGTACAGTCTTGATTGAAACAAATACTAAATTTCTGGCGCTTCGGCGGCCGCTGGCGCGGCACGCTCGCTACGCTCGCTCGCCTCGCGCGTAGTTTTTCACTAACCTAACAACATAACCATTACCAACATATTCATTATGTTATCAAATTTTATGTGCACTACCTACATATCATGTATCTTCGCTACCCACAGGTTAGCTGGTAGATAATGCTGTCTAGCATTAAGTTCGCCTTTGTAAACATATTTTAAGTTGTACAATAAAGTATTTTCTATCTATCTATCTATAACCTAACCTACTCATTTCGATCTAAGCGGATGTCACTTATTCAATAGATCGAAATCAACTGGAATAAACTATGAATAAGTACATAAATAAGTACATATAATAATTCCAGCACGTCTGTTCGGCTCGCTCCTGCACCGATCCACAATACGCGTGATACGTCTCGTAGACACTCCTATACGTTCTATAGACGCGTACGCGTTCGCCGGTGTCAACAGGACACTGCAAGAACTCTATATGACCAATACTAGGATCGAGGAGTTCCCTAAGCAAGCCTTTATGGTATGTACGTTAGTGTAAGGCTGCGTTTCCACCAGAGATGTGCGAGGATGTGTAGCGAGGGATGTGTTTGATAAGAACCAATAGAATCAATAGAAGCTTTAATGATAGTGATTCTATTGGTTCCTAAGTTTTTAGTTAGTGTTTATTTCCTCGCTGCACATCCTCGCACATCTCTGGTAAAACACAGCCTAAGTCCGTAGTCGTAATAACTGTTAGGACTCTTTACCTGGTGGTAGGACTCTTCAGCAAGAGTCCGTCTCGGTGGGTGCACCGCAGTGCCAGATATTCTGCCTACAAGCAGTAGTGCACACTGCACTGTGTTTGGCTTTGAGCACTATAGCAAGAGAAATTACTGGGCGAAAGAGACGTCTCGGGGTGACGAGTGCAATGCAGTGCCACGCACGAACTCGAACTTCAAAACTGAAACCTTTCGGTGGCACTGCAAATATTACGGTCAGGCGAGAACTGTCTTGTCACTTGCTGCAATAAAAAGTTGCCATAAAAATGAAAAATTATTTTAATTATAAAGATCTAGTGGTGTAGTGGTAATGACCCCACCATTAGATCCTAAGATAGTGAGTTTGATATTTGTCGGGAACCAACAGAATTTATTCGAAAAAAATACGTGAATTTAAATTTTATTTATTAGTTTTTTTCGTTTGTATCAATATCAACACAATATACTTAAATTACTGGTACAAAATATTAGGGCTAAATCTTAGTGCTACTATACTTATACACGATAGACTGTTTTTTATTATAAAATTTCAGATCCTAGGTAATCTAACGAAGCTATCAATCGTCGGCCATCAAATGACAAAGCTTGGTAAAGACATATTCGCGGGAAGCGAGGCGGTCGGAAAACTGGAGAGATTGCACTTACCTAATGGTAACCTGTCTGATATACCTGTTGAGGCGTTTCAGGTGAGAATACAATATCCAACAGTCAAATTAACAGCCCGGACTTGACTTGAGACTTTTTAAGAGTAGTAGAGTTCTCTGTGATAGAGCTCGTCCAGGGAAGGACTACCACCATACCTATTTCTGCCGCCAAGCAGTAATGCTCGCATTGCTGTGTTCCGGTGTGAAGGGTATGGTTTCCGGTGAAATTACTGGCACATGAGGCTTTCGATCTTAGCCTCAAGGTGGCAACCCGCGAGTGATACCACTGGTATTGCAAGCGTTCATAGGCTGCGGTAACCGCTTACCATCTTGTGGGCCGTACGCTTGGTTGCCACTTCAGTTGTATAAAAAAAAAAAACTTGACAGTCGTGCGTCATGTCAATAAATAATTCATTCGTTCATCATTCATTTATCATGCATTCATAAAAAAGGGAAGCTTTGAGTAGAGAGAGATTACTAGGTCTCCCTGTATCGTGGATATCATAAATCGTTCATTCGCTCATCATCATCCACAGCCCGATTTCACCCACTGCTGGGTATCTGCCTCCCTTTGTATGTGCCACACCTCTCGGTCCTGTGCTAGTCTCATGCAGGTTCGGTCCGCGATGTTTGTTATATCGTCTGCCCATCGCGCTACTGGACGAACAACGTTCCTATAACCACTTCTCGGACGCCATTCAGTTAACGCCTTACTCCACCTGTCGATCACTCATTTATCATTAATTCATAAAAAAAGCAAACGTCGAGTAGAGGGAGATCACTAGGTCGCTATTATATTATATCTGTATCGTGGATATCATAAATCATTCATTCGTTCATCATTCATTTATCATTCATTCATATAATAGTCGAGCGTCGGTCGAGTAGAGAGATATCTAAAGCTACTCAACCTTTCGTATAGTTACGTACTCCATTTAAATATTTGAGATCACTAAACACTTTTGCAAAAAGGGTGACAGATCAATATTTTTGTCTAATCTGTCACCCTAGGCGGACAGAGTTGGCTGTTGGTAATAACTCGATATTTGATTCGGGCGTTAGTCATTCGTTCTTGACTCATTCATTCGTTTTAGATATTTATCAAACAATATAACTTGTTTTATATTTTTTTCTCATTTCGTTTTTTGTTTCGTTCTAATAATTCATTAGTTCAGTACCTATTGAATACGTTCATCCGTTCGTTAAATAAATCATTCGTTCTCTGACTCGTTCATTCATAAAAATAACAACAATGGCAGCACAACAACGATTTTTTTTCAGAACCTAAGAAAACTAAAAACCCTGGACCTCCACGGCAATAACCTGTCGGTTTTAAAACGAAACCAGTTCAAAGGACTCCGAGATGTCGAGGTTTTAGACTTGAGGTAATTATAAACCTTTGAATTCAAAACAGTTCAGTAAAACAGTTTATCCAATCTAACTTGTTTGTAGCACAAGTGTAAATAGTTGTAATGGAAGGGTAATGTTGGTTTGTAATTTAGTCATAGGCTTTCCTAGGGAATTTTGATAGAAACGCCGCCATTTCCTTTAAAAACTTTGTTTGCTTACGTTGCCATGCGACAAACTCATCTACTTGACACTGGCGAGTTGTGGCAAATATGCCACAGAGCCCATAAACGAAGAAAAAGAAAAAGAAATTTCAAAAGTCGCTAAACAAAGTTTGTTTAACGACTCTTAACTGAGCGCTCCCGTGCTTCGGAGGGCACGTTAAGCAGTCGGTCCCGGCTTTCTCAAAGTTGTTAGGCCATGACAGAGGCCTTCGGGCGGCCTAGAAACTCTGTCACCAGAGTTGGCCACTGACTCATACGAATTACTTACCGTGTATAATTAATTATGTCAATTTATTATAATTCCAGCCATAATAAAATAGTGAAATTGGACGGCAGCCATTTAGGTGACTTGGTGAAAATGGGTTGGTGCAATATTAGCCACAATCAAATCCCTGACATACCCAGGTAGGTGCTACCTCAAAAATCAAAATCATTATCAAAAATTATATACAGAAAATACCCAGAACACGCGGAACAAATATTTGTAGATCGTACAAACATTTGACCTGAGGCGGGTATCGAACCCGCAACCTCCGCGTCGCAGGCGGACCTGCGCCCGCTGCGCCACATCGCTCGGCAAATAATAAAATATGTTTTTGGGTTTCAGAGGTATGTTCGGAAGGAATAATCTACTGAAAGTACTCCATCTTGATAATAACAAACTTAAGAAACTGGACACGAATAGTTTTAAAGGAATGCGATTTCTAAGGTAATTTATTTTTATGTCATACTAACCATTATAGATATTAGAGCACTGGTGGTCTAGTGGTAGTGACCCCGCCTTCCGATCCTAAGGTCGTGGGTTCGAATCCGGCACCAGAATCGTGCACCAATGGATTTTTCTGTTCGAAAAATTTATGTGCGCAATGCCAGAGCTCTCATGCGGTGAAGGAAAACATCGTGAGGAAACCGGCATGTCCAAGAACTAAAAATTCGAAAGACATGTGCCATCCACAAATTCGCATTGGGTCCGTGTGGTGGATTAAGACCCAATCACTCTCGCCTGAGAGTAGGCCAGTGTCCCAGCAGTGGGAACATTAGAAGGCTGTCATGATGATGATGATGACTAACCATTATTTATACTACCTGGTGGTAGGACTCTTCAGCAAGAGTCCGCCTCGGTGGGTACCACCGCAGTGCCAGATATTCTACCTCCAAGCAGTAGTGTGCAATGCACTGTGTTTAGCTTTGAAGGGCACTGTAGCAAGTGAAATTACTGGGCGAAAGAGACTTAACAACAATGTCTCGGGGTGATAAGCGCAGTGCAGTGCCACGCAAACACTTGAAAACTTCAAGCTTTGGGTGGCACTGCATCTGTAATAGTCAGGCGTGGTGCTTAACATCAGGTGGGCGCCTTGATTGTCTTGTCACTTGCTGACATAAAAATAAAAATTATATGCGAAAGTCTGCGTGTTTGTTACCGCGTATCTCCGTGACGACTTTACCGATTGTGATGAGATTTTGAATGTAGATGATGGCTTAGTCTTGGAATAACACATAGGCTTGTTACTGCTACTTGTTATCCCAGAAAAAAAAAATCCTGTGGGATAGCATAAACTGAAAAAAACGCGGGTGAAGCCGCGCGGATCAACTCGTTTTCAATTAATAAAGTTAATTATTACTAGCTCATAATTACCAAGAAAAATATTTTACACATCATCATCATCATGACAGCCTTCTAATGTTCCAACTGCTGGGACACTGGCCTACTCTCAGGCGAGAGTGATTGGGTATTAATCCACCACGCGGACCCAATGCGGATTGGTGGATGGCACATGCCTTTCGAATTTTTAGTTCTCAGACATGCCGGTTTCCTCACGATGTTTTCCTTCACCGCATGAGAGCACTGGCATTGCGCACATAAATTTTTCGAACAGAAAAATCCATTGGTGCACGACCGGGGGACCCACGACCCTAGGATCGGAAGGCGGGGTCACTACCACTAGACCACCGGTGCTCTTTGACACACACTTAGAAGAAATATAATACTTACTTATGTACTTTTTCATACATTTAGTCTTAATAACCCCGAGTAAATCGATAAAGTTTATCTGGTCAATTATTAGTTAATTATCATTGTTGGAAATCGAGACGGGCGGCGTAATAACTACTTATTAGAACGCATGCGCACTACAGCGGTCAAGGGGCGGTCATTGACGTGCGGGTCATTCATGACCTTAGGATCGGACAGCGGGGTCACTACAACAAGACCAACAGTGTTCTATAAATTATTAATCTTATTAAGTAAGTAACTATAGTTCTCACGGCGGATCTCGGCCGCCGTGAAATTAGCCGTTTCGATGCGCAATGGAGCTTTTTCAAACTAAATTGTCTTTGCGCATCACAAACGGCTCACTTCACGGAAGCCTAGATCCGCTGCGCGAACTATAAGTACGTATGAGTCAGTGTCACAAGTTTTAGGCCGCCCGAAGGCCTCTGTCATGGCCTAATTAATCTTATTTAAATCATTATGATGTGTTTCCAGACGATTATTTCTACAAGATAACCAAATATCGGATATAGGTCGCGGAACATTCTCGTCTGTCACCAGAATAGGAACTATTGATCTATCTAGAAATAAGATATCTAAAGTTGATTATCAGATGTTCCAGACATCTAAATTTGCCGAGGTAAGTACTTCCTACTAATATTTGACGACCAATCTGGCGCGGTGGGCGAAGGTCCGCCTGCGACGCGGAGGTTGCGGGTTCGATTCCCGCCTTGGGACAAATGTTTGTAGGATCTGCAAATATTTGTTCCGGGTGTTCTGGGTGTTTTCTATGTATAATAAAAAATATCTATCTATGTATTGTATTGTATTAAGTATATATCAGTCATCTAGTACCCATAATACAGCTCTGTTTAACAGCAGCTTACCTTGGGGCTAGATGATGCTGTGTGGATTATCCAGCATTATATATTTTTATTTATTTATTATAAATGCGATGGTCTGTGTGTGTGTATGTTTGTTACCACGTATCTCCGTGATGACTATACCGATTGTGATGACATTTGGAATGTAGATGGCTTTTGTCCTGGAATAACACATAGGCTACTTTTATCCCGGAAAAAATGACTTTTCCTGTGGGAAAGCATAACTGTAAAAACGCAGGTGAAGCCAGCTCGTATTCAAATAGAGAAAACCGACATCCAAATCGACAGACTACGTCAAAATGGCATCTATTCTACTAAATTATATTAGTAGAATAGAATTACTAGAATATTTGTTATCATTTATTTATTTCAGTCCCCATAACACAAGCTCTACTTACCTTGGGGCTAGATGATGCTGTGTGGATTGTCCAGCATTATTTATTTATTTCTCCAATACCAATCGCGTTTAAGAGTGTCCCTGGATTTCTGGAAAGACTTTTTTAAAAACTGTAAATCTAAGACGAAAAATCTCTAGTACTATTCCGCTTAACCTTTTAACTAATGAGGTCACACAGTTACCACAGTTAACTTCAAAAGAAAACTCCGGCAGACTCGAGGTTTGCCAAAGCTCGACAGAGCAACACGTCTGCCGGAGAACAAGTCGATGATCCTGAAGATGTTCCGTGGAGGGATGAAACACGTGTCGATATTTTTCTTTTGAGGTTACCTGTGGTAACTGTGTGACCTCATTAGTTAAAAGGTTAAGCGGAATAGTACTAGAGATTTTTCTTCTGTTTTTTATCTTGTAATGGATTTCCGCAAAGTAACGCCTGAATCTATCAATTAACTGTAAATCTATTTTCGCAGGTTTTGAATCTAGCCGAAAATAACATAACAACCATTGAAAGCCAAGCTTTCACAGACCTCTACGCAACTGTGGTCAACATATCATATAACCAACTAACTACTATCGAATCTGGCGCTTTCCAAAACTGTCTGAACTTGACAGTTTTGGACTTCAGTCATAATAACTTAACAGATATAAATAAGAAGGCATTCGATGAGAATACTTATCCGTTTGAGTTCAATGTCGCCTTCAATGGATTAACTGATTTTAGCCAGGTGAGTGGTTGAAGTGGGGAGTCTAAAATGGGGAGTGGGTAGTCTAAAAGTGGGGATTGGGGTGTCTAAAGTGGGGAGTGGGTAGTGTAAGGTGAGGAGTGGGTACTGTCATGTGGGAAGTATGTAATGTAAAGTGGGGATTGGATAGTGTAAAGTGGGAAGTATGTCGTCTGAAGTGGGGGAGTGGGGAGTCTAAAAGTGGGGAATGGGGAGTAGTAATAAACTAGAAGGGGTGAAGTGAGTAGTAAAAATGGGGAGTGGTCATCTTAAAGCCGTAAATAGTAGATAGTTTGAGGCAAATTATGAAAGTAGATACAGTTTAGGACTACAGTCTTAATAACTTAACAGATCTAAGTGGGAAATGGGTATTCTGAATTAGGAAGTAGGGAATAGGGAGTATTAGTCAGTTAAAAATGGGTGTAAAGTGACCATCCATTATAGTATACTATCGTGTTTATATATAATTTCAGCTTCCAATACAAAACATGTCCGGATTACGAATAATAAACGCTACAAACAACAAAATAAGGATCATTCCGAAGAATTCGTTTCCGAAACTGTACGAACTGCATACAGTCGATGTATCGCATAATGAGCTGGAGGAAATATTCAATGCTGTGTTCCAGACATTGTTCTCTTTGAGGTAAGCCTAGTTGCCTGGAAGAAACCGCTTTAGTTGATAAGACTAGCTATTCCAAGCCTTTTTTTTTATTACAATCCACACAGCATCATCTAGCCCCAAGGTAAGCTGCTGTTAAATAGAGCTGTGTTATGGGTACTAGATGACTGATATATACTTAATACAATAAAATACATAGATAGATATTTTTTATTAATAATTAAAAATACCCAGAACACGCGGAACAAATATTTGTAAATCGTACAAATATTTGACCCGAGCGGGAATCGAACCTGCAACCTCTGCGTCGCAGACATAATATACTGTCTTGTATTACTTTCCTTTTTTGTGTGTGTGTCAAATAAATAAATTCTTATTCTTATTCTTATAAATATTATTGGTTCTGTTTCCTTTTAACATCCACTAGCCTGTCGACCAAGTAGGCGCTGGAGGGGATTGTACGATTGCCTCTTCAGTCAGCTGATCTATTTAGCAATGGTTATGCAATAAGTCTTTAAAATTCAATGAAAAGTTAATGAAAAAGTATTTATAAGTATTCTATAAATAAAAACATTTATTGACAAAAAATAACGTGAGTTTAAAAACAACACGAGCTCCTTAATTCCTAAACTAAGTTTAAAAAACTTGCATTTAAGGAGTCAGTGTTCTTCCTTAGATTATTTGCTGGAACTCATTTAATAAAACGGTGAAGTTAGTTTGTATAAAATTCATTTAAAAATAAACAATTTATGAACATGAAAAATAAAGATTTGTTTGTTGCAGATATCTATACCTCTCTCACAACTCACTGTCATCCATAAAGCCGAGTACATTCGGTACTCTACCGACACTGCTCGCTATCGATGTATCGCACAACAAGCTGACAGCGGTGTCGCGCGGCGCTCTCGCCAAGCTGCAGAGCTGTCGCGAGATCGATCTCAGACACAACTATATTGAGAGCATCTTTGAGATACCTGCTGCGTTAGCGTAAGTACAGTGTCTTTGATTATTAGTGCGCAATGTTCAGTGCGCATAACATTTTGTCTGAAAAATCTCGAGTAAATCAATTTTACTTTTTTTTGGTCAATTATTATTTATCATTGTTGGAAATCGCGTAATAATTAAATATTCGAGCACGCGCGCCCCGTAGCGGTTATAGGAGAGTCATTGACACGCGCAGGTTATTGACGCGCGGGTTATTAACATGCGGTTCATTGACGCGCGGGTCATTGACATGCGCCACGCGCTCCTATAAATGCAAAAGTTTGTATATTTGTTTCTGATTAAATTAAGAAACTTGATAACTACTGAACCGATTTGGCTGAAACTAAAAACACAGATAGATAATGAATAGGACATATGCTATTCCATTCCATTCCAGGTCATTATCTATTTATGTTTTAAATTTCAGCCTAATCGGTTCAGTGGTTATCGATTTATAGAGGAACAAACATCTATCAAACATCTAACCTTTTGCATTTATAATATTATAAATATATTACTATTTTTTAATGCTGGACAATCCACACAGCATCATCTAGCCCCAAGGTAAGCTGCTGTTAAACAGAGCTGTGTTATGGGTACTAGATGACTGATATATACTTAATACAATACAATACATAGATAGATATTTTTTATAGATAATACCCAGAACACCCGGAACAAATATTTGTAGAACGTACAAACATTTGACCCGAGGCGGGAATCGAACCCGCAACCTCCGCTTCGCAGGCGGACCTGCGCCCGCTGCGCCACAACGGTCGTCAATAAATTACTAATAATGTTAGTGTGATTTAAACATTTACCTCACAACGTACATCAAACCCGCAACAAAGATCGTCAAGTAACCAAAATATCGTATTTCAGCTCTCTAAACTTAGCTCACAACAGCCTTAAAGAAATAAAAGCTAACTCCTGGCCCATGATGAACTCCCTCCTCCGGCTGAACTTGTCTTCCAACATGTTGGCGGACAACTTATACGATAGCTCGTTCGCGAGCTTGCTCACCCTGCAGATTTTGGATCTCAGTAGCAATGGACTTAGCAAACCGCCGTGGCAAGCATTGAGTGGACTTAGCAGCTTACAATATTTATATATGCAGGTAATTAAATCTTTGCATAGTATATACCAAAATAGTTTGTTGTCCAACATGTTGGCAAGCAACTTAAGGTAATTGACGTATCGTATGGTAAGGCTACGGTAACCGCCAACCATCAAGTGACATTAGCGGTTACCGTATAAAGAGGAATGATTTTATATGTTTGTAACAAATAAACTCAAAAACGAAAAAAGAATGAAAGAAAAGAAAGAACACTTTATTGGGTCCGCACATTTTTACATCAACTAAGTACTAACCAGTAGGTAGGTACTAATTATACGTATCTACTTATGTCTAACTGGAGTCCTTTCAAATTAAGGTACAGCATACTAAAAAATAAAAAAAAAACCATAATAGGCAGGTACACATAAAAAGTAGATAGGTAATGCTGTGTTATGAATGTAGGGCCCAAACCTACTGGTTCAATTTCAAAAAATATTTCACAATTAGAACGCCTGAGTAACATAGGCTATATTTTATGTCCACCCGTGCGAGCCGCTACTAAATTGATATTCTTTCAGAACAACAACCTCACAATTCTAAGTAAATCCTCGTTTGGAAACCTGCCTACCCTCTTCCAACTGGACTTGTCAGAGAACAGTATCACTGAGGTCTCTAAACAGTCGTTCACTGGTCTACAACAGTTACTGGACCTCTCGCTGCGAGGGAACGGGTTGGAGAGCATTCCTAATGAGGCTTTCAAAGGGTTGGTCGCTTTAAGGTAAGAGTAGGATCATATTTCTGAGGTCAGAGATCATATTTCTGAGGTTACAAGTCAGGGTCTAATGCGGCTTTCAAAATAAGTAAGTATTTATTTATTTAACACAGGAATATTAGGTACATAATTTGTTTATGATTAGGTATGATGAAAGGGTTGGCCGCTTTGAGGTAAGAGTTTGTGGTAAGGTCATATTTCTGAGGTCAGAGGTCATATTTCTGTGGTTAGAAGTCATATTTCTGAAGTCAGAAGTCAGAGTCTTATGTCTGAGGTCATATTTCTAAGATCAGAGGTCAAGGTTAGAGGGAGGATTTCCTTTTGGATTGGGTATTGGTTGTTTTGCGGTAAAAAAAATCAGGTCAGTTAATGTAACTACTTACACATTGTTTGAAATTTTTTTACTAACACATTTTTTTCACAAACTTTTTATTTTTTTATTTATTTAATGTCTAAGATTTGAGGTAATGATGGTATCAAACCGCAATCAGTTTGAATTTTATACTTAGTTAAAAGGTTAGATTTCTGAGGTCGGGTCAAGGTCAATAGATCAATTTTGTGAGAAATATGACCTAGTATTAAATGTATTTAACTATTTCAGGAGATTGGATTTGTCACATAACTTTTTGGAGAAAATTGACAACAAAACGAACGGTCTACTAGATGATTGTTTGTCTTTAGAAATGGTAATATAAATGTAATATCTTTTAGTTTAATTGTTTTAGTACCAATAAACTTTATTTATTTTTATAAAAAATATATTTATTGCCTTGAGTGTGTTAACTAAATAAAAAATAATAATAATAATAATAGTTTAATAATCCTTGTGCGGGAACCTCTAGTAAACCATTGTATTTGTTTTATCTTTTGGTAAATAAATAATTTGAACTTGGAAAAAAAAAAAAATTGAACTATGTGCTTAACATACAAAAATGTAATATATGTATCTAGTCCCCATAATAGTCATGATAATGATAATACATATTTATAATAAATAATGCGGGACAATCCACACAGCATCATCTAGCCCCAAGGTAAGCTGCTGTTTATGGGTACTAGATGACTGATATATACTTAATACATCAGTCATCTGTTATGGCCTGACAACTTTGAAAAAGCCGGGACCGACTACTTAACGTGCCCTCCGAAGCACGGGAGCGCTCAGTTGAAATTGCCACTGGCGGTCACCCATCCAAATGATGACCCCGCGGAACAGTGCTTAACTTCGTTGATCTGTTAGGAACAACTTAGCCAGCTACGTCACGAGCGCTTTGATGATGTCCCGTGGAGGGGTGAAACATGTGTCGATATTTTTCTTCTGAGGTTAACTGTTTTAACTGTGTGACCTCATTAGTTAAAAGTTTTTTTATTTTTTTTTATATATTAAATTCTAGAGATTTTTCATATGTTTTTATCTTGTATTAAATTTTCGCAAAGTAACGCCTGAATCTACCAATTATTTATTTCAGGTCAATCTTAGCTACAACAACATAGGGTTCCTGACTAAAAAGATGTTCCCAGAAAGTCCCTGGATCCCGTACAGACTACAAGAAGTTGATCTAAGCCACAATTCTATACCAGTACTTACTTATGACATCACTCACGGGTCGAAAACTTTGAAGAAATTAAATTTATCCGGAAACATCATCAATGATATTCGAAACCGTAAGTATTTTTGAACCTAGCTTAATATAAGTTTGACCTAGGTCAAAAATAAGAATAACTTTTGTCAGAAAATAAGCGATTTTTGAATCATTATTTGACATAAATGTAAAATAAGTAGAGAGTTATAGAAAATTTAAAGTTCAAAGAGTAGCAGAGTTCTTTGTGATAGAGCTCGTCAGGGGAAGGACTACCACCATACCCATTTCTGCCGCCAACCAGTAGCTCGTGTTGCTGTGGTCCGGTTCGAAGGGTTAAATTACATTACATTTGGGTTTCCGGTGAAATTACAGGCACATGAGACTTTCCATCTAACGCCTCAAAATTTGAACATGCAAGTGATATCTACGATGTTGCAAGCGTACATAGGCTATGATACTCGCTTACCATCAAGCCGTACGCTTGGTTGCCATTTTAGTAGTATAAATAAAAAAATCTAAAATAAGTAACTAAGTATGTCTTAGGTCAAAATAAATATATAGATAATGGTCAAAAATTTATTTTACCATTGAAAATACATAATATATTTTTCAACACACTTGCTTATAAAGTGGCTCTATGGTCATCGCAATTAGGCACAGAATGACACCCATAATCAAACTATGACTTTATCATTGCTATAACTCACTAGTGAGTTATAGATTTTTTTTTGTTATTTTATTATGATTTATTTTTGTTATTTTATTTACAAGTGTGTTGAAAAACGTCGTATGATACACGTGTGTATTGATGATTACCGTCCTCGGCTATCTGAAGACCATCGCCTACGGCTCGGGTCTCAATGGCGCCTCAGCGGTAATCACCAATGTTACACACTAGTACCATAATGTACTAATCTTGGTTATGTCGTCCTAATTTTATAAATCATACAATATCAAAAATATGAATTTAGCCTAAGCTAGGTTTTACAAACGATTTATTAATTATGAATTAGTACGACCTTTGTCAAAAATAAAAAGTAGCAGGAAAACAATGGATGACTAAGGCAGAAAGCATAGATGAATGGCATAAACTGGAGGAGGCCTATACCCGAAGAGGGGTTCCTAACCATACAGAATAAAAGTTTTTTTATATAAATGTACTTAGTAAGTAGGAAAAATAGCATAATATCATTTTTTTTAAACTATGTAAATTATTTGGTAAATGGCTTTTTATTATTATTATTATTATTGTCAAAAATAAACACGACCTAGGTCAAAAATAAGTACGACTCAGGTCAAAAACCAGTACGACATATGAAAAGTATATTCATTGTTTTTATTTGTTTCAGATGTCTTAGGAAATTTAACTTCATTACAAGTATTAGATCTTTCCAACAACAATCTAAGAGAGTTGATATCGAAAACTAGTAAGTGGATTTACAAGTGCTTTATTCATAAACGTACATTAAACCTCTGTTAGCTAATTTGTTTTTAATTTGTGATTGTGATGAGATTTGAACTGTAGATGGTTTAATAAAATAACACACAGGCTTTTGTTATCCCGGATAAATTGACTGTTCCTGTGGTATAACATTAACACTGAAAATCCGTAAGAGTAGTAGAGTTCTTTGTGGTAGAGCTCGTCCGGGAAAGGACTACCACCATACCTAATACTGCCGCCAAGCAGCAATGCTCGCATTGCTGTGTTCCGGTCCGAAGGGTATGGTTTCCGGTGAAATTACAGGCACATGAGACTTTCGATCGACGTCTCAGAGTGACAACCTAGTGATACCTCTGGTATTGCAAGCGCCCATAGGCTGCGGTAACCGCTTACCATCTTGTAGGCCGTACGCTCTTTTTATAAGTCAGCTAGTGACAAGACAATCAAGGCGCCCACCTGATGTTAAGCACCACGCCTGACTATTACAGATGCAGTGCCACCCAAAGCTAAAGTTAAAAAAAAACCGCGGGTAAAACCGCGCGTTTCAGCTTAAGATAAGATAAGATAAGATAAATGTTTATTTCAAGATGGTCATTGTAGTACACGAATAAAACATATTAACAATGGTAGCTTGTAAGATATCACATTTATTTATTATATATTTTTAGCCGCAGCAAAACTTTATTTACCAGATGACATAACAGCAATATATTTACAAAACAACATAATAACTGATATACCAGCAGAAAGTATTGTAAATGCAACTAAATTGAACGTTTTGGATGTTAGAAACAATAAAATGACGAGATTCGAACCTGCTATTGTCAAGCAAATTATGAGCGGGAACCTGGAAATGTTTTTTGAAGGTATTTTAAATTTTAATTTATAAGCTAATAAAGTAACGAGTAGTAGAGTTCTCTGTGATAGAGCTCGTCCGGGGAAGGACTACCACCATACCTATTTCTGCCGCAAAGCAGTAATGCTCGCATTGCTGTGTTCCGGTGTGAAGGGTAATGGTTTCCGGTGAAATTACTGGCACATGAAGCTTTCGATCTATGCCTCAAGGTGGCAACCCGCGAGTGATACCTCTGGTATTGCAAGCGTCCATAGGCTGCGGTAACTGCTTACCATCTTGTGGGCCGTACGCTTGGTTGCCACTTCAGTTGTATAAAAAAAAAAAAAAAAAAAGTGTTGATGGACATTTCACATATCCCCAACCCACAGAACATATATTAGTAGTACGTACAAAATGGTCACTCCCTGCCTCCCACCGGTTGTAGTGACCTCACCCGGAGCGAGGTAGCGGCACCACTCCCACCGCACATAGCCACGCCAGCTAAGGGCTAACGCACTAGTTTATTTTGATTATGTGTAGCTCCACAACGCATGCCAGAGTGAGCGAAAGTGTGCTATCTCGCTCTTGCTCTTATGTAAGCAGCTTAGCGCCCAGCATAGCCTACATATAATTTGCAATGCCTGAAAAGGGCAAATAAGTTCTAAGTGCCATATTGCTTTTAAGACCTTTTGTAACACTTATTTGTGCAAATAAATATCTTGAAATCTTGGAAATCTTGCTATAATTGTGTGGGGACAACCATGACACTCTCACACAACGGCACCGTTTACGTACACAAACCATGCGTGTGGTGATTGCGACGCGCTTGCTTCATACATTTTATTGAGTGTCCGGGGTGTGACATACTAAGCAAAGCTTGTTCTTTATGAACCAGATAACTGATAAATAAGAGTAGTAGAGTTCTTTGTGATAGAGCTCGTCCGGGGAAGGACTACCACCATACCTATTTCTGCCGCCAAGCAGTAATGCTCGCATTGCTGTGTTCCGGTGTGAAGGGTATGGTTTCCGGTGAAATTACTGGCACATGAGGCTTTCGATCTTAGCCTCAAGGTGGCAACCCGCGAGTGATACCTCTGGTATTGCAAGCGTCCATAGGCTGCGGTAACCGCTTACCATCTTGTAGGCCGTACGCTTGGTTGCCACTTCAGTTGTATAAAAAAAAAAAAATGGAATTGGGCTGGACATATGTGCAGAATGGAAAACAGTCGATGGGCTGAAAGAATAACGGAATGGATACCAAGAAATGAAACAAAAGGAAAAGGTCGACCTGGAAAAACATGGGAGGACATTTTCATAGAGAAAGCGGGACCAACTGGATGTCAAAGGCCAGAAATAGAGAAGTGTGGAAGAATATAGGGGAGGCCTACGCCAAAGAGGCGACTACTACTGATGGCGATACATATAGTATTATAATAATTAGGTTTTAATCAAACAAATACCTACATAGACATGAGTGTTAGATTTAAGAAATTTTAACATTAGTCGTAAGCAAAGCATGTACCTAGTAGAAATAAAGACTAATTTTATTTTATTTATATTGAAGCCTCATTCTCTATCCTGTAGACTAACAGATCCTCACAAACTCTTATTATTTTTTATATATTACATATTATATTATATTATTACAGGAAACAAACTAAAATGCGACTGCTACGCGCGTCCGCTAAAGCACTACCTTGACCGATTAACGCCATCTATATTCACAAGTGATACTAAATACAACAACATTGTTTGCAACGAACCCGGCAGTTTGGCTGACGAGAACATACTGAGTGTTGATGAAGACAGACTGCTATGTTTCGATAGTAATGTGACGAGTGCAGACGGGGTATTCGACTATATCAGAGAGCCGGATTTAGCGTTCAGAGATGTACAGTTGTAAGTATTCATTATGTTATATTAAGTATTCTACAAATATTTGTTCCGGGTGTTCGGGGCATTTTCTATGTATATTAAAAAATATCTATCTATGTATTGTATTGTATTAAGTATATATCAGTCATCTAGTACCCATAACACAGCTCTGTTTAACAGCAGCTTACCTTGGGGCTAGATGATGCTATGTGGATTGTCCAGCATTATTTATTTTATTTATTAGATATGATATATTATTATGTTTATTTAAACTTTACAAAGGATATTTAGGAACATTCCGTGGTCTTATTTTATATATAAATTGTACACAGTAGTTGACATTCTAATGTTCCCACTGCTGAGACACTGGCCTACTCTCGGGCGAGAGTGATTGGGTCTTAATGCGGATTGGTGGATGGCGTCTTTCGATTTTCTAGTTCTTGGACATGCCGGTGTCCTCACGATGTTTTCCTTCACCGTATGAGAGCACTGGCATTGCGCACGTAAATTTTTCGAATAGAATCCATTGGTGCACGACCGGATTCTAACCCACGACTTTAGGATTGGAAGGCGGGGTCACTACCACTAACCTACATCAGATAAATAATAAATATTTTCTTGTTCTTATTCTTAGTACTATCATTACATACAGTCAGCAAAAAATGTGCTCTACCACCCTAAGGTATTCGTTTGAACGTCATAGATTTAACAGATTTTTTTGTCAACAGTGATAGACCACTTTCTTTGCTGACTGTACGTAACATAAAAAAACCTAAAACAAAAATAGTTTGCAACGAACCGAGAAGTTTGGCTGATGCAAGCCGGGCAGAACTTATGAATAATACTTGAGTAGTAGAGTTCTCTGTGATAGAGCTCGTCCGGGGAAAAACTACCACCATACCTATTTCTGCCGCCAAGCAGTAATGCTCGCATTGCTGTGTTCCGGTGTGAAGGGTATGGTTTCCGGTGTAATTACTGGCACATGAGGCTTTCGATCTTTGCCTCAAGGTGGCAACCCGCGAGTGATACCTCTGGTATTGCAAGCGTCCATAGGCTGCGGTAACCGCTTACCATCTTGTGGGCCGTAAGCTTGGTTGCCACTTCAGTTGTATAAAAAAAAAGTGAATTGTATTATTTTTCTTCAGTGCACAAACATCAATCGACGTCCATTGGTTCGTCCTAACAGCGGATGACGTCGCAGACTTCATTATCTACATCAAAGATGACAAATTCAACGTCATCTACACAAAAGACGTGGCATACAACCTCCGTTCACTCACAATACCCATGGAGAAGGAACTGGAAAAAAAAATTAAAAACGGCGGCAACTTTGACATATGCATCCAAGCGCGCGCCTCCTCCGACGCGCCGAGAAAATGGCACCCGAGCCAGTGTCAGAAAGTGACAGATGACTTTGACAGCTGGCCGAAGAAACTGACAGTTGACAAGCGCAGGTTGACGAAGAAAAAGGTTAAATACTCGTGGTTTTCTAACAGTGTGCTAGGTTTGGTGAGCGACTCGATTTTGATAACTTTGTGTATATTTCTTGGTGTTTGTTTGAAGATGACTGATTTAACAGACTTGGCTAGATAGTGTTGGTTTCTTGCGTATTGATGTCTAGGTGACTAGGTTACGATGGACCGATGACATAGTAGCGGTCGTTGGAAGTCAGTCAAGGCTGAAGCTCGGTCGTTCTAAAACTTTCTGGAAGAGACCTGTGTCTAGTAGTTGACGTCTTTTGACTGATTTATAAAAAAAATAAAAGAATAAACGAATATGAATATGAATAATATCAATATCAGTATCAGTAGGTATCAGTATCAATATGAATACCTAATGAATATATTCATACCTTATGAATATATTCATAAATCTCTTTTTAGATAAAGAGTAAAGATTTGTATTTCAGTTCGTTACATATAAACTAAAAAATCTGGTCCGATTTCAAAAATTCTTTCACCATTACAATTCTACACTATCCCTGAGTAGCATAGGCTATATTTATTACTAGCGACGTGCCCTGGCTTCGCACGGGTGCGGTTTCATTGCACACGCGCGAAGCTGGGAGGGTCTTCTAGCATTTAATAATATGGTGCATAAAAGATCTATGGTGCTTCATTGATAAGATCAAATTAATACTATAATATACTACCGAGAGCGCTCTTTACAAGGTGCGTTTGGGTGGGTGACCGCTAGTCGCTACATCAGGCACTTAGGTATAGTTCTCACGACGGATCTCGGCCGTCGTGAAGTTAGCCGTTTCGATGCGCAATGGAGATTTTTCAAACTAAATTATTTTTGCGCATCACAAACGGCTAACTTCACGGAAGCCTAGATCCGCCGTGCGAACTATACGTTCTTCAGACGATTTGGACGTGTCATCGTTATGTCAATGAACAAAGATATTGATAGATTTTAAAGACAATAGCAAAGAACAGATATTAGTACAACATACAGAATGGCCACTCCCAACCTCCCACCGGTTTTACTTACCTCACCCCGAGAGTTTGCCGGCACTGAAGCTAAGGGCTAAGGCAACGCGTGCCTTGATTTTGTATAGTTCCAAGCGCGCGCATGCGAGCGAAAGTGTGCTATCTCGCTCTTGCTATAATTGTGTGGGGCCAACCATGACACTCACACATACAACGGCACCGTTTACGTACACAAATCATACATGTGGTGATTTCATTTCATTTCATTTATTTATTCATTCCACAATTTCACAATCGTATTTGAATTATACTATATAAATTATTATATAAATCTAAAATTAAAATTAAAATTGATTGCGACGCGTTAGCTTCATACATTTAATTGAGTGTCCGGGGTGTGACATTAGTTAGGTAAGGTTTGAAGTACGATTATGAATAAGGCTCTTGATATTAAAGATGTTTCCTTAAATTGTTTCCTATATTTTTATATTGAATGTGATAAAATAGTAACTGCATCGTCACAAAGCTTTAATTTTTTTGTCATTATTTAATTAAATTGAGACTTTTTTTATAATAGGTGTATTGTTTTTATGTTATGTTTTTATTAAGTATATTTATAAATATAAGTATATTTATAAATATAAGCATATTTATTGAAATATTAAGAAATACACTCAGAAGAGAAAGAGTTTTTATTAGTATTTCATTAAAAATACAAGAAAAGATTTTGTCTGTTTTTACTGTAACAAATGTTTTATTTATTTTGTAAAAAATGTAAGTAAATATATTTATAATTATTTAATTAATACATACGTATATTGTAAACCTATTCATATAGGTAAGTACTTAAATGAAATCCGTCCATTTTTTGTAAATCGCTATATTTTTATATTAAATACCTTACACACTAATAAATGCATTTTTATTTAAGATAAGGTAAAAATTCAAAGTTCACCCCTAAGTAAGTAAGTTCGTATGAGTCACTGACCAACTGGTGACAGAGTTTTTAAGCCTCCCGAACCTCTAAAAGTTTATCATAATAATCATTTTAAAACCAAAATAAAAAAGCATTGTAGCTAGCACATCGTCTCAACTCAAGACCGTTCGTCGTGGCTTGTTTTCTCAATGGTGGCCCTTGTAACTATCTGCCGTTTTGAACCCTGAAAAAAATATAGTGCCGGCTTATTCCAAATTCAATAATCCCTTGAAAATGAAAAACGTTTAATTCAATAACATGAAGTACAGTTTACGCTCCATTTTTCAGCAATTCATTGTAGATTTTATGTCAGCAGGTGGAAAGACAATGAAGACGCCCGCCTGAAGTTAAGCACCACGCCTGACTATTACAGATGCAGTGCCACCCAAAGCTTAAAGTTGCTAAGTGTTTGCGTGGCACTGCACTGCGCTTATCACCCCGAGACATGTATCTTTCGCCCAGTAATTTCACTTGCTGCAGTGCCCTTCAAACCTAAATACAGTGCAGCTTGCACACTACTGCTTGGATGTAGAATATCTGACACTGCGGTGGTATTCACCAAGACGGACTCTTGCTGAAGAGTCCTACTACCAGGTGAATGAGATCTAAAATTGTGATACCTGTTTGTGTGAGAGTGTCTCCAAGTTTCCATCCTGGAGCGTAGTTCCAATCAACATGAATTGGGATATCTAAAACAATATTAATAAAATAGTAAAAGATACTTGAACCCGCTACTTTGACTCGGCGGCTCAACTGGTAGAGCATCAAGCGTATCAAGTGGAAGGTTGCGGGTTCAAGTCCTGCCGGAGTAAATTTTTTAGATGAGTATTTTATAAATTAGACGCTATAGTAGAATCTTACCATTTACACTTCTTTCGCTAGCATGACCTGCAAATAAAAATAAATATTTTTTATCTCATCAAAATGACGAGACGGTCAAGTCGTTCTAAAGTTAAGCGCCACGCCTGACTATAACAACTTTAGTGTCACCAGAAATTATACCTGCCGGAGAACAAGTCAATAGTCCTGATGATGTCCCTTGGAGAGATGAAACACTTGTCGATATTTTTCTTTTGAGGTTAACTGTGTTACTGTGTGACCTCATTGGTTAAAAGGTTAAGCGGTATAGTACTAGAGATTTTTCGTCTGTTTTTATCTTGTAATGGATTTCCGCAAAGTAAAGCGTGAATCAATTATTTTAATATGATTGAATAAATATATTTTTTACTTTACTTACCCACCGAGACGGACTCTTACCACAGAGTAATACAGAGAAACAGCCTCAAAGAACGCGTTTCTGTAGGTATAGTTCGCACAGCGGATCTAGGCTTCCGTGAAGTTAGCCGTTTGTGATGCGCAAAGACAATTTAGTTTGAAAAAGTTCCATTGCGCATCGAAACGGCTAATTTCACGACGGCCGAGATCCGTTGTGAGAACTATTCTTCACTACATGCGCAGCGGATGTGTGCGTGAGCGTTCACCGACAGGTTCACGTACGAGAGCTAGCGGACGGTTCGGGAGTTTTCGGGTGGTTCCGGCGCAACCGAGCGGACGAAGCGGCAGGGACGCAAGCAGGCCGCTATACTCTGTGCTCTTACCGTGTGGTATCCAGGAATATTCATGATGCTCGGCGTGTTTTGATTTCAGAAGTGTGAAGAATGATGCAAGCTGTAAATAATTACTAATATTATAAAGTGTAAGTCCGTGTATACTAGTATTATTTATCTGAGTGCTTAGCACGAGTTTTTCGTGCGTTTGACAATCGTATATGTAAACGTATCGTCCAGCTGTCAATTTGTATAGGATTTTTAACAGCGCCTCTTTAGTGCGTTAAATGAACTACCGAAATTCCATACAAATTGACAGCTGATCGTTACGTTAACGTTTACGATTGTCAAACGAGTTTTTCGTGATAAGCACTGTGGTGTAGGTATACGTATGTTACTACGTATCTCCGTGACGACTTAACCGATTGTGATGTTTGAAATGTAGATAGTTTAAGTTCTGGAAGAACACATGGAAAGATATCCCGAAAAAATACTGTTTCTGCAGGATGGCATAAAAACTAAAAAACCGCTGGTAAATCGCGCTGATCAGCTCTTAATTACTAAATTAACATTTATTTTTAACTCTATATAAGGTCATTCATTAGCAACCTGACAAACTTAAGGGATAGGTTCCACACATAAAAAAATAACATGTACTATTTTTTTTTTTCAATAACCCGCGCGTCCTTGACCTGCGCGTGTCAATGACCCGCTACGGCGCGCGCACACTCGAACTTTTCATTATTACGCCGCTTATCTCGATTCCCAACAATGATAAATAATAATTGAGCAGAAAAACGTAATTGATTTTTTTTGTTTACATTAAACATTTAAAAAATTATAGGTATTTTTTTTATGTGAGGTACCTATCCCTTAAGTTGTCAGGTTGATAATGAATGACCTTAAATATTATACTCTACTAGCTGTCTGTGTAGCTGTCGCCTGCGACTTTGCTCGCGTGGAACTCAGGAATCGTACTTTCTTCTGTAATAAAAAGTAGCCTATGTCCTATTCCCGGTTATTATCAATGTATGTTTTAAATTTTTGCCAAATCGGTTCAGTGGTTGTCGAGCTATAGAATAACAAACAGCCAAACATTCAAACATCTAAACATCCTAACTTTTGCATTTATAATGTGATTAGTATATAATATAATATTATAAGTGTGATTAGTGTGATAGTGTGATATGCGGACAAAGTCGTGAAGCATTCGACTAGTGTTTTAATGTCAAATCAAATCATTTTAATTATAGGTTTATAGGTTGGGTTTTTCATCTAATTAATTTCATGTTATTACAGTTTTCCCGTCTACGTATAGTTAGTGAAAGTACTCATCAAAAGCAGTAATAAATTCAGTTAACTAATTAAATAGCAGTTTGAAAAATATGTAAGTATAACTTTATAACAGTAAGTAATTATAGTAGTTAGTATTTGTAGGTTGGGATTATAAAAACGATTTGTTAACTTGCGTGTCTAATTTTATTGTAATTACACGATTAAAATATACTTATTATAGTGAGGAAAGTAGTAGCAAATTCGTAGGCGTGACGATGCGCTTTATAAAAACTTCTACTGCAAAAAGTAGTGCAAAAATACTCTCCGGCGGGGAATCGAACCCCGGTCTCCCGCGTGACAGGCGGGGATACTTACCACTATACTACCGAAGATATGATGCTGTTCGAAAAATTAGTTCAGGCTACTCAAGCAAGTCCCAATAAAGATAGGCAGGAACCAATTGGCAGAGAATGGAGAGATCATACCTATAATTGTTCCAATATTATCTTGATAAAATAAAATATGTACATAATTATATTACATTACAAAATATACAAAATACATATGAAACAGTTGAGCCATCTAAAGACCGTTACAAACGACCTATAGATAGCTCAACTGATCCAAATCTTGATATATCTGTACCACACAATGGGTACGCGGATTGTGCGAAATAATGCAATTTTTAATGGACTGTATATTATAGTAAGGAAAGTTCTCAAAAACTGCGGAAAAAGTTGGGTTAGAGACAGTTTTCGAAAGAGGAAGGGCTGCACGGTACCTTTTGTTTCCAAACTGCAGGGTGTGGAGGGTCTCCCAGTGGTTTCAGCACAGACACAGCACTTGAATTGTTATTTGTTATTAAGCGAGCGCGGATTTCAGTTCGAGGTTAAACAGCCATTTTTGTATCTACTAACCTGAATACATAATAATAAATAGTTATAGGTAGGTAGGTATTTTTTTGCGCAATTCAGTGCTATCATGTAGTGAAGGAAAACATCGTGAGGAAACCGGCATGTCCAAGAAACTAAATATTCGAAAGATATTTGCCATCTACAATTCAATTAGGTTTATATTTACTTAAAAGAAGGTCCCAACCATATGTGAAAATGTTATATTTTGCTATTGAATATAAAACTTTTATTAATATTATATTTTAAGTTAGTAGGTTTTTTTTTATAGAACTAAAGTGGCAACCAAGCGTACGGCCCACAAGATGGTAAGCGGTTAGGTAACCTAGAAACTAGTAAACTAATAAAACAAGAACTAAATTAAAAAAAAAAACGCATTGGGCCGCGTGGTGGATTATGATAAGACCCAATCACTAGCTTGAGAGTAGGCCAGTGTCCCAGCAGTGGGAACATTAGAAGTGATAAATGTTTCGAATATGTTTTAACAGCCTTGGTTGGTTCGGCCTTATAGTAAGATAAGTTTATTAAGTTTTAATTTGTATTGTTATTTTTATGTTTATTGTGTCGCGTAAAATAAATATTTTTCTATTAAACTATTCTATTCGAAGTATATTAAATTTTGCTAATTGTTGTAATAAGTAGGTTAAATAAATTTGATAATTTATATTTTAACTCATTGGTAATGTGTACCTAGTACCTACACTATTATCACGAAATACATAGGTAATATGTACCTACTCAATAAGCAGCTTAACGCCCAGCAGAGGTAGCCAACATAAAATTTACAATGCCTGAAAAGGGCAAATAAATTCTAAGTGCCATATAAATACCTAAGACCTACATTGTAACACTTATTTATAGATAGATAGATAGATATCTCTTTATTGTACACCTTAAAAATAAATACTTTCTAGCTTTCTAGCTTAAAAACATTTTCATAAAAGTGTAACAATGAGCGGCCTTATCACTAAAAGCGATCTCTTCCAGGCAACCTTAGGATGGATTGGAAAAGAAAGAACAAATGAGGACGGTGGCGTACATAGTAATATCTATATATCTATATAATATCTATATTTATGTAAATAAATATCTTGATTCTTGAATCTAGTACTACCAGCGGGCTCGGCCGTCATGAAATTAGACATTTCGATGCGCAATGGAGCCTTTACGAACTAAATTGTCTTTGCACATCAAAAACTGCTAACTTCACGATAGCCAGATTCATCAGCAGTACTTTACAACAGGTTATGGGCCCAGCTTACCTTACGTCAGCGTTCGTGACGTAGCTACTTAGCTAGCTAAGTTGTTCTTAGCAGATCAACGAAGTTAGGCACTGTTCCTCGCACTCATCATTTGGATGGGTGACCGCCTGCGGCAATATCAACTGAGCGCTCCCGTGCTTCGGAGGGCACGATAAGCAGTCAGTCCCGGCTTTTTCAAAGTTGTTAGGCCATGACAGAGGCCTTCGGGCGGCCTAGAAACTGTCACCAGAGTTGGCCAGCGACTCATACGAACTTATTTTACTTACCTTCGCAGAGCTGACGGCAATTTTGAAAACCAGCAGTATAAGTCCGATAGCCACGCTCTTGGCTGCCAGTATGGTGACCAGGATCAGCCAGGTGGAGGTGGCTCCGACGTGGAACATCAGAGGCATCATCGCCATCGACATCTTCTTGACACCTCTGTCTGTCAGATGATTTTAAGAGTAGTAGAGTATTTCTGCCGCCAAGCAGTAATGCTCGCATAGATGTGTTTCGGTTCGAAGGGTATGGTTTCCAGTGAAATTACAGGCACATGATACTTTCCATCTAACGTCTCAGGGTGGTAACACGCAAGTGATATCTATGATGTTGCATGCGTACATAGGCTACGGTAACCGCTGACCATCAAGTGAGCCGTACGCTTGGTTGCCACATTAGTGGTATAAAAAATTGATTTGGTTAGCCGTTTTCGAAATGGTGAAGGAAAACATGAAGTTTATTCTGTCAGGAAATCAGATCGTAACAGTGAAATGAATTCTATGAAACTTCATCGTCTTCGATTTAATTGGACCGAAATTTCAGTAATCTTTTAAAGTTAAATTAAACTTGACCAGCCCCCATACCATGAACTCTTAGAGCGATTCAAATTAGGACCTAAACTGAATTATCAAAAAATTGTATATACATGATTGTCTAATTGATTTTATGGTACAACATTTTTTGACAATTTAGTTTAAGTCTTCATTTGAATCGCTGTAAGAGTTTATGGTTGGGCCCCTGTGCCCTGTCTGTCACCCAAAAAAAAAGTGTAAAGTTTTGCGGGTGTGTCCCCACAGGTCTATAAATTACTCTTAAATTTTTCCTTGTAATTCTATTTATTTTTTTTTATTACAAAATCTACAGCTTTTTTAAAAATATTAACTTATTCTTATCTCTAAATCCTAGAGCCATTAACAGATTTATATTATTTATATAAAACCTATAATGACGACAATCACTAATTAATAGATTGAAACAACTTATGTAACTAAACTAAATAACACTAGTGAGAGGATGTGTGTGTGATTGTTCTAAAAATTAATTTAAAATGTATTTGTGTGTTTCTTGTTGGATGTTTTAATAAACTTACTGTTACTACTACTACTACTATTACTAAAAAATAAGCAAGATTTCAGTAGGTACAATAGATCAGACAGTTGTCTACAAACGTATAAAATTAACAATATATGTGCATTTTTTAAATACTTATTCTCTTATATTCTAAGCCTATTCCATACAACCAACCACCATATGATCTAACCTTTTTATTATAAAACTTGTATGAAAAAATAAAGTACTATAGGTTACTTTTAATCGCGTTATTTATATAGGATAAAAGCCCAAACTTTAGATTTATAACAATTATTACAAAATCCCAGAATTAATCAAAAATGAACAAAATGATAACTTCTATAATACGCGTTTTTTACTCAATAAATGTTATTACTCTATTGACGAATTTCATTCCGACAAAATTGACAGCATACGTAATTTTAATTTAAATAAAAAATATGAAATAAACTGTAGGAGGTTTACTTACTGGTTCCACCATCAAGTAATCTTGGCTTGATCTCCTCATATCCCAGCAACCGTCCCCATTCACTTCTCCCCAAACGCTCATCATTGAAATCTTCTAAAACCTCCGTAAAAAACTGTATAACATCACCAAATTTCTGTAAACTATTTTCAACCTCCGTAGTGTTTTCACCCGAATTCTCCGAATGCAAACTCTTTGCGAAAGGCGCGAAAAAAGTAAAAAGAAAGAAAATTATTTTATACATTTTCAGTTATTGTAATGCACGCGTTAGGTAGCCTGTGTTTCAAAATTCTGAATGGCCTCTCATTTGAGAGGCGTTAATTTTACACAGTAGGCACTACATTTATTTTAGGTGTAAATTAAGCCTCGCTCACACGTTGCTAATATAAATATTTACAAAATAAATACTTTATAAGACCTAACTTAGCAAATCTTTATAAAATGTACCTAAGTAAATTGTTAGATAGTGAGTGAGAGACTCGTGTCGCAGCTAATTGCTGCTACTACTACTCGTAGGCTACACTGAAAACCAGCGCTGCAGACACATTATGTCTGCAGCACATGCTGAGTGGCTGCCTTTTTTTCGTCACAATAGTTAAGTTTTGGTTTTTATTGTTATTTTTATTTTTATGTTAATTGTGTGGCGTTAAATAAATATTTTTCTATTCTATTCTATTCTAACTACTCTGTATCTAATGTATCTAACACTTATTTTATGCAAATAAATATTTTGAATCTTGAATCTTGCTTTTGGCGTGAACTAGAACTTTAAACCCCTATCGGCCGTCATGAAGTTAGCCGTTTTGCAATGGAGCTTTTTCGAACAAAATTGCCTTTGCGCATCAAACTCCTAACTTCACGATGGCCGAGATCCGTTGGCAGAACTTGTGAAGTTAGCCGTTTTGCAGGATTTATTTATTTATTTTCGTTTTCGTTTATTTGGGAAACAAACAGTACTTAAAAACCAATAACTAAACTAAAATAAAAAATAATGACTATTAACATGTTCATCATCATCATCAGCCCACATTAGTCCACTGCTGGACATAGGCCTCCCCCAATACGCGCCATTAACATGTTACCGCATATCAAATCAAAAAAACTTGCTTGTTGAGAAAATATAAAAGAAAATAATAATAATAATAATAGAAGTAAGTATACAAAATATAAATATTTGTTTAAATTATATATATGTTTTAAATTAACTTTTATAACAAATCTTATAACGTATTCAGTAGGTATTCCGTATTCAGCATTGGTTTGGAATGGAGCTTTTTCAACCTAAATTGTCTTTGCGCAGCTAACTTCATTATTAATACAAGCAGCGAAAAAAACTCGATGTCTGTATGATTATTTTCCATCTGTCACCTAGTTTTGTCCCCTTTATCACTATGTTTTTTTTTTTTGATAAACAACACAGCATCTTCTAGCCCCAAGGTAAGCTGCTGCCTGCGCCCGCTGCGCCACATCGGTCGTCGCCATATTGGTAGTAGTAACAAGAGGAGAGATAAAACTGCTGTCGCACCCTCACTAACAGGGAGACAGCTTATAGCCGCTTATAGCCTCGCTTAAACTAAGCCTGCTTGCACCTTCTGGGGGTTGTTAAGTAATAAACAGTTTTTCACAAGCGCTTGGACGAGGCTAGTAAAATGCTTTTTCAACACACTTGCTTATAAAGTGGCTCTATGGTCATCGCAATTAGGCACAGAATGACACCCATAATCAAACTATGACTTTTTCATTGCTATAACTATAGATTTTTTTTTGTTATTTTATTATGAGTTTTTTTGTTATTTTATTCACAAGTGTGTTGGAAAAACGTCGTATGATACACTTGTGTATTGATGATTACCGTCCTCGGCTAGCTTAAGACCGTCGCCTACGGCGCCGGCGCAATGAAAAAATTTTTTACTTTGTAACTTGCTCACTGTAATTGTTCTGAATAAATGCTTTATTATTAATGGCGCCTCAGCGGTAATCACCAATGTTACACACTAGTACCATAATTTACTATTATGCTAGCAGCTTTAAAAAGTTACGTGTGGCTGTGGCCTTACTTTACCGATAGATTTTATATCTAGCACGACCTTATTTGAACCTTAAGATCAGAAAGCAGGGTTAGTACCACTAGGCCACCAGACACCAAGCTACCCTAAGTAAGTTTGTATGAGTCAGTGGCCACCTGTAATGATATAGTTATATAGGCCGCCCCGAAGGCCTCTGTCATGGCTTAACGACTTTGAAAAATTCGGGACCGATGACATAATAATTATTTAGTTTACCAGCACCAAACTGAAACAAAGTTTAGTTGATGCGACATTGGTAAAATGAATCATTATCAAATGACATTTAGATGAAAGAAATGTACCAAAGGAATCAAAGGTGTAAAAACTTCGCTTATTATTCTTGTCTAAACAATCATTCTGTGAGACGTCCTAGGAAATGTAACAATTTAGCTTCCGGCAAGGCGTAGAGAAGCCTTACGTGCCCTCCGAAGCACAAAATAGTTTTTTTTTTTTTTTTAATAAATAATGCTGGACAATCCACACAGCATCATCTAGCCCAAGGTAAGCTGCTGTTAAACAGAGCTGTATTATGGGTACTAGATGACTTACATATATTTAATACAATACATAGATAGATATTTTTTATTATACATAGAAAACACCCAGAACACCCGGAACAAATATTTGCAGATCCTACAAACATTTGTCCCAAGGCGGGAATCGAACCCGCAACCTCTGCGTCGCAGGCGGACCTTCGCCCACCGCGCCACATTGGTCGTCAAAGGTTTACCTACTATTTTTGTATTATAACTACCTACTGAACTTGGAGCATTTATTCTCTACCTTTAATCAGTTACACTTGTCGGTAATCTGATTTTATCTGTTTTTTATAGCGAAAAGCAGTTTATTTTTATTTTTTTTATACAACTGAAGTGGCAACCAAGCGTGCGGCCCACAATATGGTAAGCGGTTACCGCAGCCTATGGACGCTTGCAATACCAGAAGTATCACTCGCGGGTTGCCACCTTGAGGCTAAGATCGAAAGCCTCATGTGCCAGTAATTTCACCGGAAACCATACCCTTCACACCGGAACACAGCAATGCAAGCATTACTGCTTGGCGGCAGAAATAGGTATGGTGGTAGTCCTTCCCCGGACGAGCTCTATCACAGAGAACTCTACTACTCTTTTTATTGGTAATGTTTATTCTATAACTCATTATTCAAAATAGTACAATCTGGTTATGCTTACGATAAGAATGCACCTCGCTCACACTGATATCATTATTGTAAGTAATCTACAGGCATAAAACGCATAGAATTACCAATTCCATCAGTTATCTAATCCCATAGCTTTGCTTGGTTTGAGGCTAGATGGCGCTGTTTCAAAATATCCGCCAGTATTTGTTTAAAAACCTCTACACTGGATTAAGACCCAATCACTGTCGGCCAGTGTTCCTGTAGGTAAATTAGAAGGCTGTAATGATGAATGCATAGGAACATCCTGACCCGAAGTTAATAGTTGTCATGCAAATATTCGTCCGTAGCGGGAATCGAACGCACTCTCGCCTCAACCGAGCAATCACCCACCACGCCACCGAAGTCGAGGCGGGTCTATGCTATTGTGTCTATACCATAAACTCTACGGTAATCTAATATAATAGTTTAGCCACAGAAGTTTTTATGACGTCTACAAAACATTTTAGATACTTACCCACCACTATAAGCAATTGGTGTGTCTATGCATCATTGTGTCTATGGTAATCTAATAGAATAGTTTAGCCACAGAAGTTTTTATGACGTCTACAAAACATTTTAGGTACTTACCCACCACTATAAGCAATTGGCGTGTCTATGCATCATTGTGTCTATGGTAATCTATTAGAATAGTTAGCTACAAAAGTTTTTATGACGTCTACAAAACATTTTAGGTACTTACCAACTACTATAAGCAATTGGCGTGTCTATGCATCATTGTGTCTATGGTAATCTAATAGAATAGTTTGGCCACAGAAGTTTTTATGACGTCTACAAAACATTTTAGGTACTTACCCACCACTATAAGCAATTGGCGTGTCTATGCATCATTGTGTCTATGGTAATCTATTAGAATAGTTAGCTACAAAAGTTTTTATGACGTCTACAAAACATTTTAGATAGGTACCTACCATTAAAAGTCTATCAAATATATAATTTTTATGTCTGCACGCATTTTTAACGGAAATAGAATGTCGTTAGTATTGAGGTAAGCTCATTTTAAAATTGTTAAACAAGCTTCATCATCATTATCAGAGCCTTCTAATGTTCCCACTGCTGAGACACTTTTTTGCTCTCGAGCGAGAGTGATTGGGCTTATTATAAACGGACCCAATGCGGTGGATGGCATTTTCAAGTTTTAGTTTCTCGGACAAGGCAGTTTCCTCACGATGTTTTTCTTGGGTCATCGAGTTATTCCCGACATAGGAAGGTTTTTTTTTCTTTTAATATACAACTGAAGTGGCAACCAAGCGTACGGCCCACAAGATGGTAAGCGGTTACCGCAGCCTATGGACGCTTGCAATACCAGAGGTATCATTCGCGTATTGCCACCGTGAGGCTAAGATCGAAAGGCTCATGTGCCAGTAATTTCACCGGAAACCATACCCTTCGCACCGGAACACAGCAATGTGAGCATTACTGCTTGGCGGCAGAAATAGGTATGGTGTTAGTCCTGAATCCAATGACAATTCCAATCCAATGCCAATTTGAATTTACTGCTATCAAATTTTTGTACTCTTGAAAACGAGGTTGAATGTGCTCAGGAACTGCATGATCTTATCCCACCATCTCCTTTTCATCAAAGGACTAGCAGACGTACGGCGCAGTACCACCCTTACCTTGTCAGCATACCACCCATTCGCACCAAGCGCTACAGCGCAACATTTATTATGCGAACTGCCAAGGTGTGGAATACTCTGCCGTCTTCTGTTTTTCCTGACAATTACAATCCGGGCCTCTTCAAGGCTAGAGTGAATAGGTGTCTCATAGACTTTCGTGCTCCACCGTCGGCCACATCATCGCATTCCACCAGGCGAGATCGTGGTCAAACGGTCTATTCTTAAAAAAAAAAGGTTGAGTTTGGCGGTAAATTTGGCACTTCGTACTTTTGACGAAATGTTATTTTCCAATACTTGTCCAATACCGATCGCGTTCAAGAGTAAGGCCTCTGGTACCTTACTCTTGAATCCAATGACAATTCCGATCCAATTTCAATTTATTTATTTCCTTTGACAAATTACATGTTCTTGGATCGTCATAAATTACAAACATTATTATGATTAAATTGTCTTAAAAATACAATATGTAAAATACAAATTAAAATGTCACTAACATAAACAAACAAATTCAGAAGTAGTATCTGCAATAGCATCGTCAACAATGTACAAAATAAGTTACAATTTAACAAATAGCATGGTCATCAGTAAAAAGTTCTTTATCAGCAAAAGCTTCGTCCAATCTATAAAAACTTTTAGCAATTAAATGTCTTTTTATATACAATAGAAATTCATTATCTGGCATTTGCTTATACACCTTGGCCAGTCTTGTCTTAGGTACTACAAGGCGATTTTTATGCCTAGTGTTATAATTATTTACATCTTTCATTGTTTTTATATTTCTTAAGTTATCCTTAACATGTAAAATATTTTGGTAGATAAATTCGCCAATCATAGTCATAATGATCAGTTCCTTAAACTTATCTCTACAGGATTCCAAGTAACCTAATCCTAGTATGTACCGTATTGCTCGTTTCTGTAGAATAAAGACTCTATTAGCATCTGCTGCTGTTCCCCAAAACAATATGCTACAACTCATAAGCGAGTGGAAATAAGCAAAATAGACATCTCGTGCTGCCTTTTCTCCGCCTTTCTCCTTGATCCAATCCCAAATTTACTGCTGTCAAATTTTTATACTCTTGAAAACAAGGTTGAATTTGGCGCTCGGTTTGCTGTCAAAAGTACGAAATGTCATATTCCAATAATTGTCCAAAGCCGATCGCGTTCAAGAGTAAGGCCATCGAGTAAAAACATCGAGGTAAGAAAAATTAAAACAAACAAACTATTTATGTTACGTTTAATATCTTACTTAACAGGAATTACAGGTGATTCACATAAAAATAATAAAAAAAAGTTTCAATAAATCACAGAAAAAATAAAGTAAATACTTTTACAGAAGTTGACAGAGAATATCTGAATTAACACTATTTATTTATTTATTTACTTTAATTAAAACGGGATTAATCCCAATTACAATAATTAAAGACAGAAAATAATAATAATTAAATGATAAGTACAATAATATAAAATACTAATGATAATAATTTTAACAGATTAAATATATCTAACACATTTTAATTTATGTTAAAATCACAGGAAAAATCTTCAAGAACTAACTATAATATATCAATCACAAGGTACCGTCTAACAGTAACACGGCAGAAATTACGACAACGTTACAAAATACCGGTAACGTTATTTATTATCCAGAAATAACGATAACGTAAGTAACGATAGAACTTAAGCAGAAGTCATATTCAGAAACAATGCTTCTGACAATCGTAAACTTTAACGTATCGTCTACCTAGCTGTCAATTTGTATGGGATTTTTCATAGCGCCTCTTTAGTGCGTAAAATGAACAACAAAAATTGTGAACCAATTTCATAGTGGCCTAGGTCTTAGTAACACCATAGAGAAATTGGAAAAAAATATAAAACTAACATTATATATAATTATGTACATATTTTTATTTGTTTAATAAAGACGTTTTCTATTTGAACTAATACTTACCATTTTATTTTTATGTAGACAAACAAAGTTCTCTAAGAAAAATGTTTGTTGTGTTGAGTTTCATAAAACGGGAACACTGGAGGTCCGCCATGACAGCTATTAGCCAATGATCGTGACGCATCTTGACTTTGACAGTACCTAATAACGCAGTTGTTCGTTAAACCCGCCATGTTGTTTTGCATTGTGTTGCACTCCTTCACAAAGATAAACTTACATAAGATTGTGAATGAAGCTAAAATAAATTAAATAAACAGCTTAAAATGGTTTCTTTATTGAATATCTAAATATCTAGACAAAGGACCTAGGCCCGGCTCCATACATCAAGAAACAACTCCTTTCATACAACTCGACAATACGTTTACGTTTACGATTGTTAAACGAGTTTTTAGTGATTCGCCCTCAGAAATCCCGATATCTAACGTTACTAGGACCTGCAATCACTCACATAACAGAAATAACGGTAACGTTACGAAAGATCGGTAACAGTATTTATCATCACTTACATAGAAAACTGGAAAACGAAGTGTAGGACGGCCCCCCACTCGATGGACCGATGACATTAAAGCGGTCGCTGTTAGTCGGTGGACGGTGAAGGCCCAAAATCGGTCGTCGTGGCGCTCTTTGGGGGAGGCCTATGTCCAGCAGTGGACGTCTATCGGCTGATATCATGACGATGATAATGAACATAACAGAAATAACGGTGCCTTACGAAATATCGGTAACGTTATTTATAATATAACTTACATAACAGAAATAACGATAATGCAAGTTACGATTAGACTTAAACTAGTGATTATCCTCTGGCTGTGCCCGCGCGAAGAGAACAGTGCAATATCATGGTAGTTTGAGTTCCATCCTATAAGATGCTCATCCCGGTTCTGAACTCGAAGCCATAGTTCTAAAGGACGGAAGTATCTGAAAACCAGGAGATTAATTATAAAAGTTACTGACTGCCTGACTAACTGACTGACAGACTGACAGACTGATAGACTTTTTTATTTTTTTGACATTTTAAATTTTGTATACTAATTTTAACATTACATTACATTACATTTAATATAATATTTGCATGCCAAAGATTTTGGTAGGACATAAATGAACTAATTTAATTTTAAGACCATTCATATGACATGTGTTCGTGCAAATAAATATCATTTATCATTTATCTGGCATATTGAGACTGACAGACTGACAGACTGACGACCAGGAGAATGACAGATGCACAATCTAAACCAGTCTTTTAGGCTTAATAAGTTCTTGTGAGTCAGTGACCAAGTCTCATGACAGTTTGACGACCTATGGTCTGACATCACTAAGTAAGTAATGTATGAGTCGGTGGCCAACTCTGGTGACAGAGTTTCTAGGCCGCCCTGTCATGGCCAAACAACTTAGAAAAAGCAGGGATCGACTGCTTTACGTGCCCTCCGAAGCACGGGAGCGCTCAGTTGAAATTGCCACTGGCGGTCACCCATCCAAATGATGACTACGCGGAACAGTGCCTAACTTCGTTGATCTGTTAAGAACCACTTAACCAGCTACGCCACAAGCGCTCCTCATCATCTGACAAATTCTCTGAGTAGGTGCTGAGTTTTTAGAGCTGATTTTCAGCCAGCCCTTTTAAAAATACTGACTTGACGAGTGACTCCGGAGAAATCCTGTTAGTCTTTCCTTTCGACATTGTCCTGATGAGGTCCGATGCTGTCTTCGAAGACCCTGGCTGCATGATTTCACTGAAAATATACAATTATGATAAGTATAATAATGTTACTTTCTTTTTATAATAATGACTCTATGTCTGTCTGTTTGCCTACGAGTCCGTCGATTTAGACGGACTCGTAGGACAAACAAATGTCTGTCAATCAGTCTATCAATTTGTCTGACTGTCAGTCCATCTGTCTGCTTGTCCGTCTGCCTGATTGTCAGTCTGTCAGTTAGTCCGTCAGTCAATATGTCTGTCTGTCAGTCTGCCTTTCAGTCCATCAATCTGTCTGTCTTACCTCATCAGTCGTCCAGCGTCTCTGCTCCGGTATATATATATATCGCGCTCATGAGTCAATGTCTGTCAGTTTGTCAGTGTGTCTGTCAGTCCGTCAGTCTGTCTTACCTCAGCTGCAGTCGTCCGGCGTCCCTGCTCCGGTATATATCGCACTTATGAGTCAGTATGTCTGTCAGTTTTTCAGTATGTCTGTCAGTTTGTCAGTATGTCTGTCAGTTTTTCAGTATGTCTGTCAGTGTGTCTGTCAGTCCGTCAGTCTGTTTTACCTCAGCTGCAGCAGTCGTCCGGCGTCTCTGCTCCGGTATATATCGCACTTATGAGTCAGTATGTCTGTCAGTTTGTCAGTATGTCTGTCAGTTTGTCAGTATGTCTGTCAGTTTGTCAGTGTGTCTGTCAGTCCGTCAGTCTGTCTTACCTCAGCTGCAGTCGTCCGGCGTCTCTGCTCCGGTATATATCGCACTTATGAGTCAGTATGTCTGTCAGTTTGTCAGTATGTCTGTCAGTCCGTCAGTCTGTCTTACCTCAACAGTCGTCCGGCGTCTCTGCTTCGGTATATATCGCACTCGTGTAGATGCCCCATATGCCCGGATGCTGTGCACAGCTGATCATATATTTGGAACTCTAGTATCGTAGCCAGAAAGTATTTTATGTACTCCTGTTAAGAAAATATAAGTTTTTAATGGATTTAAAATTAAAAATGTGTAAAAACGGATATAGAACAAATTTCTCAAAATCATCAAACTAAAGGAATCATAATTCCGAGCAAGCGAGACATGACTCAATGACTCAACTGGCAAAGCGCCCGCGTGTCAAGTGGAAGGTTGCAGGTTCAAGTACCGCATGTGTCAATTTGTTTTTGCTATATTTTTTTTATAAATTAAGTAAAAATACTGATATTTAAGTATATCAATATTTAATTCTTCAAAATGTTACAATTCTTACATTAATAAAAATGCAATGTTTAATTCTTCAAAATGTTAAAATTCTTATACTGATATTATAAATGTGAAAGTAACTCTGTCTGTTACCTTTTTACGTCTAAACTGCTGAACCAATTTGAATGAAATTTGGCATAAAGATAGTTTAAAGTCTGATGAAGGACATATGCTACTTTTTATGTATGTACCAAGAGTAATTTTTTATTTCATTGGTAACAAATTTATCATACCGGTGGACTGAGTGGGAAGTAATTTTGGATTGGCTGGGACTAAATCCGCGTTTGCCCATCAGTGGGACATAACAGGCTAATCGTAATCGTAATCTTCACCTATAATTGTTGTCGCATTTAGCTAATTAGCATGTTGAATGTTTATTTTGGTGCACTGGTGCACTGGTGGTCTAGTGGTAGTGACCCCGCCTTCCGATCCTAAGGTCGTGGGTTCAAACCCGGTCGTGCACCAATGGATTTTTCTGTTCGAAAAATTTATGTGCGCAATGCCAGTGCTCTCATACGGTGAAGGAAAACATCGCGAGGAAACCGGCATGTCCAAGAGCTAAAAATTCGAAAGACATGTGCCATCCACCAATCCGCATTGGGTCCGCGTGGTGGATTAAGACCCAATCACTCTCGCCTGAGAGTAGACCAGTGTCCCAGCAGTGGGAACATTAGAAGGTTCTCATGATGATGATGTTGTTTATTTTAGAAATTGTTATAATGTACACACCGTTGGTGATCAAATAAATAAATAAAAAAAATAATAAATAAAATAATGTTACCTGATCGGATATGATGTGGTATTTGGATCCAGGGTCGAAATCGGCTTCAGACCTTGGTATGGGAGGCACCACTCCTTGGTAACGTAACTTGATTTCCCACCATCTTCTGTTCATGTTGTGGACGCCATCTTCGAAAACTGACCACCGCCACTGAAATACCATTTAGAAAATGTAAATCTTTATTTCAGGCAGCTTTTTTTCATTTTTATGTCAGCAAGTGACAAGACAATCAAGACCACCATACCTATTTCTGCCGCCAAGCAGCAATGCTCGCATTGCTGTGTTCCGGTTCGAAGGGTATGGTTTCCGGTGAAATGACAGGCACATGAGACTTTCCATCTAACGTCTCAGGGTGGTAACACGCAAGTGATATCTATAATGTTGCATGCGTACATAGGCTACGGTAACCGCTGACCATCAAGTGGGCCGTACGCTTGGTTGCCACTTTAGTGGTATAAAAAAAAAAAAAAAACGCCCGCCTAACGTTAAGCACCACGCCTGACTATTAATAGGAGCTATAACATAAATTAAAGTTCCGCGTGGCACTGCGCTGCGCTATTTCTGGCAAACGACCTGTCACGTCATTTGCTGATATAAAGAAATGCAAGGAGAGGTCAGAGTTACCTGGTCGACCATGAAAGCGAAAGGCAGGTAGGCCACCTTCTCTAAAGCCATGGTCATCAGGAAATTCATGCTCACTTCGTATGGATCATGGGTTCTGAAACACATAGGAAAATAATCAGCCGTTTTTTCATGGACCTACTATTTTCTCCTATTAGTAGGACCACGAGGGAGACCTATTTCTGTCTTTCCTATTATATACTATAAATAGAAACAACCAATAATTTATACACCCTGTATATATTATTGTGTAATTACATCCTGTATATAAAAGTATGTGGTTACCAAAAGAAACAATGATAATAAAAGTATCAACTTCATATTATTTAGGTAAGTATTTACGGCTGTTTTCTCGTGGTCCAAGGATTTTGTCCCATTAATGGGACCACAAGGGAGAACTGTTTCTCGTAGTCCCATTCCTATGCTCAGTAACGTATTTATCCTCCTGTATATAGGTATTCTTCTTGCTAACATAACGTAACCTACTCATTTCGATCTAAGCGGATGTCACTTATTCATTAGATTGAAATCAGTAGTTTAGGTTATGTTAGGTTAGTGAAAAACTACGCGCGAGGCGAGCGAGCGTAGCGAGCGTGCCGCGGCAGCGGCCGCCGAAGCACCAGAAATTTAGTATTTGTTTCAATCAACTTTAGGTTGTAAATACTTACCTAAATAATATGAAGTTGATACTTTTATTATCATTGTTTCTTTTGGTAACCACATACTTTTATATAAGGATGTAATGACACAATAATATATACAGGGTGTATAAATTATTGGTTGTTTCTATTTATAGTATATAATAGGAAAGACAGAAATAGGTCTCCCTCGTGGTCCTACTAATAGGAGAAAATAGTAGGTCCATGAAAAAACGGCAAAATAATCATGTATGTACACTTTCATTATTTGTTTGTGCATTTCTTCTTCTTTTCTTTTATGGCCTCTGTGGCTAGTTTGCCACAATTTTGCCAGTGTCAAGTGTATTAGTTTGATTGTCGCTTAGCAACGTAAACAAACGAAATTTGGAAAGAAACGATGACTTTTCTTTCAAAATTCTCCTGGAAAGTCTTTGACTAAATTACCAACCAACATCACCCCTCCATTACAATTACTAACACTTGTGCTAAGTAAACAAGTTAAATTGGATAAACTGCCACCAAATTTACGCAATAAAACTTAAAATAACACGAGAAAAATAATTAAAATGGGAAGACCCATGTCGTATTGACAAGATAGCCAAAGACAATCGTTTGTGCATTTAAAAGTACCAACTTTATATCTGACATTGTTGACATTTACATTATTTCACTTGTAATTATATTATTTAACTTGACATTTAGATTGATATGTCTTTAATTTTGTTAGACATAGGATAGTGTAAAATTTAATTATTATTTTTAATGTTTAATGTTTTAATTTTGTTTTTAATTTATTAGATTTTTGTTTTTATGTTATTAGTATAAGTATTGTAATTAATTTTAATAATTAGTGTAATTGTTTATGCACCGTTCTAGTTAAATAAATAAATAAATAATATTCAAGTAATAAGTAGTTTAGTAGTAGTAGTTTAAGAGTAGTAGAGTTCTCTGTGATAGAGCTCGTCCGGGGAAGGACTACCACCATACCTATTTCTGCCGCCAAGCAGTAATGCTCGCATTGCTGTGTTCCGGTGTGAAGGGTATGGTTTCCGGTGAAATTACTGGCACATGAGGCTTTCGATCTTAGCCTCAAGGTGGCAACCCGCAAGTGATACCTCGGGTATTGCAAGCGTCCATAGGCTACGGTAACCGCTTACCATCTTGTGGGCCGTACGCTTGGTTGCCACTTCAGTTGTATAAAAAAAAAAAATTTTTAAATTCCATTTTTACATTACCTTGTTTTTTTTTTAAAAAAGCGTTAAAAATCTCTAGTAAATCGATAAAGTCTATCTGGTCAAATCTTAGTTATCATTGTTTGAAATTGAGACGGGCAGCGGAATAATTCATATTCGGTTATTGACATCGATTTTCAACAAGAATCTACTTTCTACTAATATTATTAATGCGAAAGTGTGTATGTTTGTCACCACGTATCTCCGTGACGACTAAACCGATTGTGATGAAATTTGGAACTCAGAAAATACCCAGAACACCCGGAACAAAAATTTGTAGATCGTACAAACATTCGACCCGAGGCGGGAATCAAACCCGCAACCTCCGCGTCGCAGGCGGACCTGCGCCCGCTGCGCCACATCGGTCGTCAGAAGGCTGCTAAGATGATGAATTACTTACTTGTTTTGGTAAAGGCCAACTCTCTGCAAATGTTGCAGATTGTAGACAGATAGTGATGCTGCGTTCGCGACTGCTTCGTGAAATGCTGTAGACAGATAGACATAGACAATTCACAATAGACATAGATATACACAATAGACATAGATATACACAATAGACATAGATATACACAATAGACATAGATATACACAATAGACATAGATATACACAATAGACATAGATATACACAATATACATAGATATACACAATAGACATAGATATACACAATAGACATAGATATACACAATAGACATAGATATACACAATAGACATAGATATACACAGTAGACATAGATATACACAATAGACATAGATATACACAATATACATAGATATACACAATAGACATAGATATACACAATAGACATAGATATACACAATAGACATAGATATACACAATAGACATAGATATACACAATATACATAGATATACACAATAGACATAGATATACACAATAGACATAGATATACACAATAGACATAGATATACACAATAGACATAGATATACACAATAGACATAGATATACACAATAGACATAGATATACACAATAGACATAGATACACAACACACAAAATATAGACATTACACAACTTTTTTAAATACTTTTTAAGACAGTCTATATAACCTGATGTTAATCACCACGCCTGACTATAGCATATGCAGTGCCACCTAAAGCTTAAAGTTTTTAAATGTTTGCGTGGTACTGCACTGCACCTACACCATCACCCCGAGACATTGTTGTTAAGTCTCTTTCGCCCAGTAAGTTCTAAGTTCTAGTTCACTACTTCTCTAGTTCTCTACCCCGAGACATTGTTGTTTAGTCTCTTTCGCCCAGTAAGTTTTAAGTTCTAGTTTACTACTTCTCTAGTTCTCTACCCCGAGACATTGTTGTTAAGTCTCTTTCGCCCAGTAAGTTCTAAGTTCTAGTTCACTACTTCTCTAGTTCTCTACCCCAAGACATTGTTGTTAACTCTCTTTCGCCCAGTAAGTTCCAAGTTTTAGTTCACTACTTCTCTAGTTCTCTACCCCGAGACATTGTTGTTAACTCTCTTTCGCCCAGTAAGTTCTCGCCCAGTAAGTTCTACGGCAGACGTGTTACTCTGTCGAATGCGGGAGCCAAAGTGGAACTCACCAGGGTTGGCGCCATCCCTGAACAGCTGCGGCTGGTCTCCATACTGCAGGTAGTACTGGATGTGCGCCATCTCGTGGTGAGTGGAGACGAGGTCTTGCATCGTCACCTCGGTGCATTGCTTGATCCTGGAACAGAGGGTTTCGTGGAGTATGATGGAAATCAGTTTGATGATGACCAGTTTTTTTTTCATGCAACTGAAGTGTCATCCAAGCGTATGGCCCACAAGATGGTAAGCGGTTACCGCAGCCTATGGACGCTTGCAATATCAGCGGTATCACTCGCGGGTTGCCACCTTGAGGCATAGATCGAAAGCCTCATGTGCCAGTAATTTCACCGGAAACCATACCCTTCACATCGGAACACAGTAATGCGAGCATTACTGCTTGGCGGCAGAAATAGGTATGGTGGTAGTCCTTCCTCGGACGAGCTCTATCACAGAGAACTCTACTACTCTTGTAGTTTGATGGGAACTTTGTTGGGACAGTAGTGCCATCGAGATTGATGGCATGGATTGAGTCGCTGCCGCTGACCTATCCTGAGGACCGATGTGGCGCAGCGGGCGCAGGTCCGCCTGCGACGCGGAGGTTGCGGGTTCGATTCCCGCCTCGGGTCAAATGTTTGTACGATCTACAAATATTTGTTCCGGGTGTTCTAGGTATTTTCTATTTATAATAAAAAATATCTATCTTTGTATTGTATTGTATTAAATATATATCAGTCATCTAGTACCCATCACACAGCTCTGTTTAACAGCAGCTTACCTTGGGGCTAGATGATGCTGTGTGGATTGTGCAGCATTATTTATTTATTTATTTATCCTATCCTACTGCGAAAGTGTGTGTGTATGTTTTTTTTTTTTTTTTATTCACAAGGCTTGCGCTTGACCACTATCTCGCCTGATGTTAAGCGATAATGTGGTCTACGGTGGAGCACGCTTGCTTAAGAGTAACCTATTCACTCGTGACTTGAAGACACCCAGGTTATAAGTATCGGGAAACACAGACTCTGGCAAAGAATTCCACTCCTTGGCGGTGCGCAGAAGAAATGATGATGCATATCGCTTAGTGCACATTGGTGGGATAATGGGTGTTACCACGTATCTCCGTGATGGCTTAACAGGCTGACAGAATACCTATAGTCTATCCTATTACAGAAGTCCCAGGCTGAAGCCGTGCACTGCACGCTGCGCTGCGCGGGGCGCGCCAGCACGGAGCCGCGCCAGAACTCCGGCGGCACCGGCTTCAGACCCAGCGATGTGTAGAACTCTTCTGCCATTTGGAACATTCTGGAAAATTTGAGAGTACTTTTACGCGTACGGCCCACAAGATGGTAAGCGGTTACCGCAGCCGATTGACGCTTTCAATACCAGAGGTATCACTCGCGTGTTGCCACCTTGAGGCTAAGATCGAAAGCCTCATGTGCCAGTAATTTCACCGGAAACCATACCCTTCACACCGGAACACAGCAATGCGAGCATTACTGCTTTTCGGCAGAAATAGGTATGGTGGTAGTCCTTCCCCGGACGAGCTCTATCACAAAGAACTCTACTACTCTGAAATTACAGGCATATGAGACTTTCGATCTAAAATAATAAATATTAAGTTCTCTACCTGAGTGGAGTGAAGCCCTGGCGAAGCATCTCAGCGGTGACATCAACATTTGGAGACTGGGGAAATGGCATCACCAGATCCATGATGGATTTCCAATTCTGGGCCCACATGTTACCTACAAAAAGATCGTGTTAGTGTTTCGGAGAGCACGGTAGGCTGTTTATCAGTCGTTAGGCTATAGCAAAAGCCTTCGGTAGACTTATAAACTTCGTCACCAGATATAGGCTACGGAATGTTGTATTATTTCGGTCTTGATGAATCGATCTTACCAAGTAAATGTGCTGGTATAGGACCGTCACTCCGCAATGTGGCTTCACCATACCGTTGTACCAATCTCCGTCTGACGTATGTGAAGAGTTGCTTGTACAGTGGTGCTACCTGTGAGAAGACCAGGATACACAGGCTTTTATTTATATCACTCTATGTATTGTGTTGTATAATATTGTATTAAGTATCATCTAGTAATCTATCACAAGATCTGCTTAGCTTGTGGCTAGATGATGCCGGGTGGATTGTCCAGCATTATTTATTCATTTATGTCATCACTGTCAGATAAGTGGACCAACGGAGAGGAAAGATGACATCGCGGCAGAACCAGACTAAGATGGCGGGATGACCTGGGCACGTTTGATCTTGAAAGCACTTGAGGATTGGCCCTTAAAAGCACAGGACCGTACTTGATGGAATGGGGATGGAGAGGCCTTTGCCCAGCAGTGGAATGATACAGGCAGAATATCAGGCATGGAAGTGGCGCCTACTGTAGACTCTTGCTGAAGAGGCTGCTGTGGTTGCCTACCACTAAGGTTACAAGAAGCAAAGATGCTTAACCTTTATTCGACCATATTGAGCAGCATAAACTAAGTTAGCTCGGCTCCTGGTATAGCTTAATTTTTGCATTTATAATATTAATGTGATTGACAGCTGACGGAGATGCTCCCCAGACTCGCAGCAGATGAGATCTCCTTGGAGAAAAGAAAGTGCAGATTTTACCGAAAATTTATTTTGCCACCTCCACTAGAGAATCATCCATGAACTCTTTGGTATGGGTATTATAAACGAGTATCAGTTTAATATTGTATGACTGTTAAACAAAGGGAAATACAAATTACTGTTTTGTAATGTCTGAAACTTACCTACTCAGTTTGTTTGTATGAGTAAAAACCCTATTTAACCAAACATATCAGATATTTTCGTTAGACCATGAAGTGTTATGATCGAATGAATACCTGATTGTACATTTCCTCAGTGCTTGCTCTGAATGACTGGTCCTCGTATGCTGCTCTCATCTGCTCACCAGCGTCTCTGTACCCTGAAGGGTTGACATAGTTTACAGTAAGTTAGTAAGTTCGTGTTAGTAAGTTACACCATGACAGAGGCCTTCAGGCGGTCGCAAACTTTGTCCCCAGAGTAAGTGAGTTCATATTAGTCAGTTGCCAACTCTGGTGACAGAGTTTTTAGTCGAACACCAATGGATTTTCTATAAAAAAATGTAGTGCACAATGCTTGTAGAATGATAACATTGTGAGGACACCAGCATAATCAAGAACTAAAATTTCTAAAGATATGTTCCATCCACCAATCCACGTAGTTGATTATGACCCAATCACTTTAGTTCAAGTCTCTTTTAATAGGGAACATTAGTAGGCTGGTCTAATAAATCGTAGTTTCTGACAAAGGAGTCCTAGTGTAGGGTTATGACTATGGTGTTTACCTGTAGCCTGTGCTGCTTGATTCGCCAACTGCACATATCTCATGAAGCGATTCTTCAAATTAGGCCCAGTCTTGTCTCTGAAGCTCCGCCACACGTACAATAGCTCACTCTCTATCCTCGAGTGAGCTAGGATCCGAGATATTTCTGGATCGAGCTGCATATTGCAGAAGTTTGAGCTATCCGTGCCTGAAATTAGAAGCTTTGGTAAGCGTAGCAAGCTTACAAATTTACCTACTCTTTGTTATACCTACATAGTTTGTTGATCTGTTATAATTGCTACTTAATTGTTATTTCACGGTAAGGTACTGAATTTGTTACTCAATAAAATAATATTATTATTTATTTTTAAAAAAGTAGCGTAACAAATTATTTTGTAAAGCTATTTTTATGTGTTCCGGTTCTAATGATAAATGGTTTCATATATTAAAAAAATACTACCACGTGTTGTAAAGCCCGATCATGACTAATAGATCGAACTCGAAGCACGAAAGCGCTGTTTCATTCCTGCTACGCGATACCAGTTAGGCGACTGTTTATTTTTGAAAATAAAACTTATACTGTAACATAAAGTACAATAAATGATTTGAATTTGAATTTGGCAGTAGTGACAGTTGGGTGTTTAAGTAAGCGAAGCAAGCTACCTTCAGTATACGGCTGGTAATGCTGGTAAGGCTGGTTTGCGAGCTGGTACGGCTGGTACGATGGTTGGTAGTCAGTCGGGAAGGGTATTCGAGGTATATGTGGGTCATACGGCTTTTGCACGAACGGACAGATCTTGGCAGAGTTATAGATCTCCTTCATCTCTGATATTAGCTGCTGAAGCTGCAAAAAAATCCTTTTTACCAAAGGATAATGGGCAAAGGTATATGAAGCCTGGGCCCACCTCCAATAAAAATGACTTGTTTATTACATTAAACGTCTGTGTAACTTAGGTTCATTATCAGGAAGGCGCATGCCGGAATTCGCTGACCACCTAAATATAAGTCTAAAACAACCAAAATCAGCTTTTTTTAAATGAAATAACTCCAGTCACACAGTGAAAATTCTGGCATGCGCCTCCCTCGTTCGTTCGTTCGTATGAGTCAGTGGCCAACTCTGGTGACAGAGTTTCTAGGCCCCTGATAATGAACGTATGCATACATACTATACAACTCTACTTGGAATCCATAACAATAGCAAGGGTCATGCCAAAAAAGCGATAGGAACCCAGCCGGTGTTGTTGCCAGTTCTTTTACGGCATGGGCGCGTTGGAACTGGTGTAAATTTTCCTAGCTTGTAAGACGTTTCAAAGTGATCCTTGTGATTCTACTGAATAAATAATTTTTGATTTTGATGATTTTGATTTTATAAATTGAATATACAAGTCATTCTTATTGGAGATGGGCCCAATTTGCCCATCATCCCTTAAATATCTAATTTGTTGACTGACAGACAATTTCAGTAGATGCCAGATGAACGAGTCCAATAAAAGTGGAATTTAATTCAAAATACTTCTCACCCTTAGAACATGGTCCATAATGACAATCACCAGACACTTACTTCGGTAAACTTATCATCAGGCAGCGCCGCCCGACTGGCCTGCACGATCTTCATCAGCTGTCTCCTACCCTGAGGGTCTGACAGTCTGGAGCCATCGAAAGCTGCTGCCTTCCTCCAGGATAGCCTCTCGAACTTGGAGCTCAGGGTGAGCTCTTCTGTCATGCGTCTCCGGTTGTAGTCAGTGATGTTTGTTACAAATTTCCACTGGGCCATTGTTACTCTGGAAGGAATAAGATACCTGTTTATGCCGCCAGGCACTAATGTTTGCGAAGGGTATGGATAACAGTAAATTTACTGGCACGTAACCTTATGGTGACGAGCGCAAGGACATAATTATCATATTGAATTAGCTCTTCGTAGTATTCGTCGAGCAACCGTCGAACGCGCTCGCGGGCGGTGCTCATGAAGAAGAGCTTCTAAATAACTTCGAAACGTCAGCATAAATGACAAATTCAAGTGGTAAATAGCCGTTAATAATTTAATATGATTTCTAACCACTATAGTTTTAACTCTTTGACATAATTATCCTCATCTGTCGTCCACCTCTAAGACTCCCAAAAAGTTCCTATGAGTCAACACTGGTGGTGAAGTTAATAGGCCGTCGAAAGACCTTCGTCATGGCCTAACAACTTTAAAAAAGCCAGGAATGACAGTTTAACGTGCCGGCTGAAGCATAGAAGCGCTGGTTGAAATTTCCACTGGCGATCTCTCATCCAAATGGTGACCTTAATCTCAGGGTGTCGATTCTGTTAGCAAACTTTTGACAGATCGTAAACGAAACGCAATCAAACTGTAGCTGTTATCGTATTGTCTTATTCTGTAATTTGGCTACGATGAAATTTGTTATTGACCTGGTGGTAGGACTCTTCAGCAAGATTCCGTCTTGGTGGGTACAACCGCAGTGTCAGATATTCTACCTCCAAGCAGTAGTGTGCAAGCTGCACTGTGTTTAGGTTTGAAGGGCACTGCAGTAAGTGAAATTACTGGGCGAAAGAGACCTAACAATGTCTCGGGGATAAAAGCGCAGTGCAGTGACACGCAAACACTTCATAACTTTAAGCTTTGGGTGGCACTGCATCTGTAATAGTCAGGCGTGGTCCTTAACATTAAGTGTGCGCCATGATTGTCTTGTCACTTGCTGAAATAAAAAAATTAAAAGACTGCGATCGAAGCTAAACTACAGCTGAAACCAAGTAGTACGTCAACCGTTGTACAGTCAGCAAAACATTTGGTCTACCACCCTAAGGTTGGGATTCATTTGAATGTCTTAAGATTACACAGAAACTTTTGTCAAAAGTAATATAATAAATAAATAATGCTGGACAATCCACACAGCATCATCTAGCCCCAAGGTAAGCTGCTGTTAAACAGAGCTGTGTTTATGGGTACTAGATGACTGTTATATACCTAATACAATACAATACATAGATAGATATTTTTTTATTATATATAGAAAATACCCAGAACACCCGGAACAAATATTTGTAGATCGTACAAACATTTGACCCGAGGCGGGAATCGAACCCGCAACCTCCGCGTCGCAGGCGGACCTGCACCCGCTGCGCCACATCGGTCGTCAAATAATAGACCACTTTATTTGCTGATCATCAGTGGCATCAAGGCTCAGGTCTCGAAGGTTACCTGTAGCACATGCCTGAAGCTTCTCTGTCGTACTCCCGAAGGAACTGGGCGGCTTCCATGGCATTGGTGTTGGATCCCTGAAAACAGTTATAAAAAAAAGTAAATATGTTCGTTTGAACCAGTGGCCAACTCTGGTGACAGAGTTTCTAGGCCGCCCGAAGGCCACGGCCTAACAACTTTAAAAAGCAAATACAGTACTAAGCAGAGGGTTACGGACCTCTAAGCGATATATCGCAAGTTTTCTTAAGAGTAGTAGAGTTCTCTGTGATAGAGCTCGTCTGGGGAAGGACTACCACCATACCTATTTCTGCCGCCAAGCAGTAATGCTCGCATTGCTGTGTTCCGGTGTGAAGGGTATGGTTTCCGGTGAAATTACTGGCACATGAGGCTTTCGATCTTAGCCTCAAGGTGGCAACCCGCGAGTGATACCTCTGGTATTGCAAGCGTCCATAGGCTGCGGTAACCGCTTACCATCTTGTGGGCCGTACGCTTAGTTGCCACTTCAGTTGTATAAAAAAAAAAAAAAAGTTTTCGTGATCCAGCTTATTTCCGTGAATGCTCATTGAAGATAAAGCGTAATGGGGACAACGGGAAGTTATTTTTGGACTTCCTACTGTCCCCATTAATGGGGTCAAAATCATGGAGACGAGAATACACGAATGATTTGATCTTAGTTGTCACCGACATAAGTTGAACTACGATATTTCATTCGATTATCGTTTGTTGCTTTTTTTTTTTTATACCACTAAAGTGGCAACCAAGCGTACGGCCCACTTGATGGTCTGCGCTTACCGTAGCCTATGTACGCATGCAACATCATAGATATCACTTGTGTGTTACCACCCTGAGACGTTAGATGGAAAGTCTCATGTGCCTGTAATTTCACCTCTTGAAGCGTTTGCTGGTACTTCACCTAATAATTGCTCAAATATTTGATCAAATCGACGACCGATGTGGCGCGGATTGTGAAAGTCCGCCTGCGACGCAGAGGTTGCGGGTTCGATTCCCGCCTTGGAACAAATGTTTGTACAATCTGCAAATATTCGTTTCGGGTGTTCTGTGTATTTTGTATGTATAATAAAAAAAAATCTATAATCTATGTAATACTTTCACAGAATAAACTTTTTATTGGGGAAATAGCAAACAATTGAGAAAATACGCCAAGTGAAGTGGCAGCATAACATAATATTATTTGAAACAAAAATTCAGTCATAATTATTACTACTAGTCCAGTAACCTAGATCGCTGTAAATAGTTGACTCAACTAACGAGTAGTTCTCCGCCTCCGCGCATGCGTCATTGTCGCGGGACAAGTCACACTGTTACAAACTTAAACCTCCCTCCTGATACGTCGATAAGACAGGATATAGTCACACAGTTACATAAACCTCCCCCATGATACGTCGCTATCACGGGACACAGTCACACAGTTACAAACTTTAACCCCCCCCCTATTGCGTCAATTTGCCCTGCTGCTTTCCGTTTGAGTTTGAATCCGGTCATTCGTTTCGCATGTTCCCTCTATAGTGTTCCAATTGCCTACTGTCAATGACTAGTTGCCCTGTGGTATACTTGAGTCCTTATTTACTCTGCTTCGGTAGACACTGGCCTTGCTTCGAAAATAATTGAAGATGTCACGCGCATCTCGACAAATTGAGGTCGTTTCAAGCATTTTCTAACGCTATTATTTTGAAACGGTATAACTCACTTAATTGTAAGGATTTCCTGTCATTTAAATCAGTAAATTGTAAATAAACATATTTTAAAACACCTAAATTACATAGTCCTAACCGTAGGTCCTGACCCACTGGGATATTCCCTGGATGGTGGGTATCAGAACCTGCACTGACGGACTCTTCAGCAAGAGTCCGTCTCGGTGGTTAGCACCGCAGTGTCAGATATTCTGCCTCCAAGCAGTAGTGTGCAAGCTGCACTGTATTTAGCTTTGAAAGGCTACTACAGCAAGTAGGTAAAATTACAAAAGCTCACCACCCCGAGACGTAGTTATTATTTAACTACGTCTTAGGGTGGTGAGCGCAGTGGAGTGCTACGCCGAGATAATGTTAAAACTTTATGATAAATCTTAAAGTTTTGAGTGACACTGTTATTGTAAGTTATAGGTCAGGCATAGCGTTTAACATCAGGCGAAGGACTTGACTATCTCGTCATTCTAGCATGTGAGCAATTTATCTTCAAAATCTCAGTTTCTGTTATAATTACTAAAGTTGGTATTTAGGGAAATGAAACATAGACCTTTTTAATTCTTCGTAATTTTTTTTCATAAATTATTTTTTGATGACTAAAAACACTATTTTAATTTTATTTGTTTTGAAACCTAATGTCTGAAGTTGTTAATTAAATTTTGTATTTTTTTAATTTTTTTATTTCAGCAAGTGACAAGACGGTCAAGTCGCCTGCCTGTTGTTAAGCACCACGCCTGACCATAACAGATGTAGTGCCACTCAAAGCTTAACAATGCATAACATTGTTATTATTTGATATACTTATATACACTATTGACCTGTAACTTATATGACTATGACTATGACTATGCAGCTATGCAGTGCTATGCGATACTCTGCAGAGCTCAGCAGCATGATGTGCACATCAATGACGGCGTTATCAGTATTCTATCAGCGAAAGTGTCTAAGTCAGCATTGTTTGTTCGTCACGGTAATAAAGATTGATACCCTCACTAATTGGATCTAATAAATCACATCTATGCCCGTGTCTTGGCTCGAGTATTTTCTTTAGAAACTTAAACAGGCTAGATTAGTTACATTCTAGGATTATCTCCGCGATCTCCATCGGAAGACTGCGATTCCGATAGGAATTTTCTTTCAGAATGTTATAAATTGATCATGATTCTGAACATGAAAGACAGACGGACAGACTGACAGACACACTGTGACACTGGAGTATATCGACATGCAGTGTTAGCACTGCTCGCTAGTCGACGCGACGCAAGATTAGTTACATTCTAGGATTATTCCCATCCTACCTACCCTACCTATTTTTCATACTTTTTAATGTACCTAGGTAACCTACTTTACCTTTTTTATTTATGTCAGCAAGTGACAAGCACCACGCCTGACTATAACAGACCTACCTACTAACATTTTTTTTTCTTTATTTCTTTCTCAGAATAAAAGCTTCTAAGTAAGTACAACGAATAAGGGAGAGACAAAACAAGATTGGAGAATGTAATAAAATTAATAGCCGGTCCTTTTTGGAGAAGGGCGGCATCAGACAGACTTCATGGGAAAGAGCTACAGGAGGCCTTTGCCAATAGGCACTGAATTATGAGACCTAATATGATGCAACATAAACTTTTTTTGAAGAACTTGTTTTTATTTTATAAGTAGGTATTCAGAATAAAGGCAGTATTAAGTAAGTATAGTTCGCACGGCGGATCTAGGCCGTCGTGAAGTTAGCCGTTTGTGATGCGCAAAGACAAAACAATTTGAAAAATTTCCAATGCGCATCGAAACGGCTAACTTTACGACGGCCGAGATCCGCCGTGAAAACTATCTAAAAGTGCTTAAAATGCTCTCTGTAGGTAAAATCCATCCTAGAAAAATAGTCTACAAGCGTAGCGTTTTTTTTTAAACGCCTTATTGCTCTACTATCATCACGATTGTAATTTGGCTGCTGTCATGCCGTCTTGAGCAGCGTGAAGGTTGAAAAAACCTCTTTTGTCATGTGTGAGCCACCATGACATGTGTGGTAAAAAAGTAATGTCATACGAGGCGTTTAAGGTGTATTCAAATGTAAGCGGTAGTGCGGTAGATCTGCGGGTATTTTTGTTCTGTGTTATGGTGAGTCGTTCTTTCTGATACTCATGAACGACCTAAGGAATTTTTTATACGATGCATGAGCCCTGAAGATAGACAACAATTTTAACCACAAAAGAGTGGACGAAAATTCCATTTTACTCATAGAAAACTGAGGTAGTTTATCCTACTAATATTATAAATGCGAAAGTCTGTAAATGTTTGTTACCACGTATCTTCACTTTGGTCCACTTTCACAACCATTTTTCACAACTAGTTAAGAAAAGACTTTTACTCCTAACCGGTTATTAAAATGGAATAAAAAGTCGCCTTTCTTAACTGACATCTGAAAATAGTTAAGAAAGGAAAAATATAATTCTGCTTTCACAACTAGCATAGACATAAGAATCTGTACTCATTAACATTTAACTAAAAACCTCATTTTTCAAATTATATCGAACTTATGTATGAAAAAGCCCGACGCTACACGGAAAGCGCAGCCGCCGCGAAGCCCGGCCGCAAGACCGACACGGGGACAGAAGATAGTAGTGCAATAAAATAGTGCGGGAGCCAGAAGCTCAGAGAGGTCCTGAGAGTGGTTTGTTCACACGAGTCTGAGGTGGCGAACGAAGCGAGCCGGCGACCCCCGTAGTGCAGCCAAGGACTCGTGTGAAAACCACTCTTAGGGGCGACCGTCTAGAGCTTCTGGCGGGAGCCCACACGGAGTCCAAAACAGAGTACAAAGTTTTTTATAACTATGCTAGTTGTAAAAGCAGAATTATATTTCTCCTTTCTTAACTATTTTCAGATGTCAGTTAAGACAGGCCACTTTTTATTCCATTTTAATAACCGGTTATGAAATAAGGAGTAAAAAGTGTCTTTTCATATCTAGTTGTGAAAGTGGACCAAAGGGTATCTTCTCCGTGACGACTAAACAGATTGTGTTGAAATTTGGAATGTGGATGTCTTAAGTCCTGGATTACATAGGCTACTATTTATCCCGGGAAAAAATGACTGTTCCTGTGCTCCACCCGCGTTTTTTCAGTTTTTATGCTAATTTAAAAACTGAAATAACGTGGGTGGAGCCGCGCGAGTCAACTTGTACCCGAGGGGTGGTTGCAAAATGGTTGCAACACAATCGAAATCGTCGTCAGAAATAATCGTCGCAAGAAATAATTAAAAAGGTACCTAGGTAGGTACCACCTAATTATAGATTAGGTACGCGTTAAATTCCCAAGCAAGCAAGTATTTTTTCATATTTTAATCGAGATAGATTTCAAGATTGATACAAAAAGAGAAAATTAAAAACATTATTGTTCCAATAATTAGCAACAATCTGCCAATCTACGAGTAAAAGTAAATAGACCACTTACCATCCTGATATACTCTTGACAGCACGCATTATGTATGAAGAAAGCAAAAAATGCAGAATGCAGCACAAAACTATTGCCAACGTTCATTATAAAAAAAAACAATTATCACTTTTCAGCTAGGTATCTACATTTACTAAATTTGGAACTAATTACTATCCATTTAAAGCCATGAAATAATATAAAAGAAATACTTTGCAACTTTAGAAACGTATTACAAAACTAAACGAAACAATAAAAAGTTTCATAATTTTCACAACTTTTACTTTCCCGCGCGAATTCGACTTCGCTGTTTTCTTTTTAATTTTTAGCGGTGGTATCTATATTCTACCAGTTCTCATTAGACAAGAATATGGGACACAGAAAACTGTCTCGCAGCCTTTCTTGTCGTCAACTGGAGTAATATTTCCGCCGCTTTTGTTTAGTGCATGGTTTGATGAACACGGGCGGTATGCTTGGGTGCGGCAGACACAAACGCTGTCCTCCTGAGGTAATACTAGCTTTTCCTGTGTGTTTTCTTTATCCTTACTGTAAAAGTAAGTGAAATCGTATAAGTCAGTGGCCAATTCTGGTGACAGAGTTTCTAGGCCGCCCGAAGGCCTCTGTCATGGCCTAACAACTTTGAAAAAGCCGGGACCGACTGCTTAACGTGTCCTCCGAAGCACGGGTAATTAATTAATACTTACTGTAATGAATGTGCGACATTTGCAGGGGTATTTTGTAACATTCGAAAAGGTGTCGGATCGGAACGTTTCCGTTTCGGAATAATCGTTCTTCGGAATCTCCATCGGAAGACTACGATTCCGATAGGAATTTTCTTTCAGAATGTTATAATATTAATCCTGATTCTGGATATGACAGACAGACAGACAGACTGACAGACACACGGAGTGTATCCACATGCAGTGTACCTAAGCACTGCTTGCTAGACGAAGCGACCGAGACGCTACGATGATAATGATAAAGAATCCTATCTATATCATTGCGTGCGCTACATACATACATAGGTAGATAGGTACCTACCGGTATTCTATAGTCGTAAACTTTCTCACGTAAGTTTACGACTAGCTAGAAGAGAATTGAGTAAGTTTACGACTATGGTACATTGATGCAGTAAAGTGACGAAACGCTCTCGACGTAGCTGGCTAAGTTCACAGTTCAACGAAGTTAAGCACTGTTCCGCGTAGTCATTTGGATGGGTGACCGCCACTGGCATTTGCAACTGAGCGCTTCCGTGCTTCGGAAGGCACGTTTAGTCGTCAAGTTGTTAGGCCAAGTTGTGACGGGGGCCATCAAGCGGCCTATTAACTAAGTCAGTTGTACTGTAGTGATGCAGTTAAAATATTTTAGCAAATATTGTTATTAGACGATCAAATCGTTCTGTCCGCCTATAATGGTTGCAATGTCACACAAACCTTTAAGTTTGAAAGTTCTGCGTGGCACTGCACTGCGCTCGTCACTCCGAGGCGTAGTTTTTTAAAATCACCCAGTAATTTCATTTGCTACATTTCTAACTTAAACACAGTGCAGCTTGCACACAACTGCCGGTCAGGCGTGGCGCTTAACATCAGGCGAAGGCAACGGAAATCGAATCCGCAACCATCGCTTCTCAGAGCACTCACCCACTGTGTCACTGAGCTCGCAAAAGGCGCCATCTTTATTTGACTTAACAATTGGATACATAATCCGACATGCTCCGAAAACTCTATTGTGCAAGTAACCAGCTAAGTTACTGTTTTGCTAGTGCCTTATCTACAACCATAGTATACTGGGTAGATGGAGTACTGATCCCGATCATTTTAAAGTTAGCCGTTTGTGATGCGAAAAGACAATTTTTAGTTCGAATAATTAATTTTTAGGAAATATATAAAAACCGACTTTAATAATAAAATGTTTCGGCCGATTGTGGTTGTACGCGACAATGTAGTTATTGACACATTTTTTATTATAATATATTCTTATAGTATTATACAGATTTCGATCAAATTAAAAGAGGACCTATTCTGAAGTATTAAATCGCGATACAAAAATACAATAAAAACATATCTTTTTTTTTGTATACAACTGAAGTGGCAACCAAGCGTACGGCCCACAAGATGGTAACCGGTATCACTCGCGGGTTGCCACCTTGATTGAAAGCCTCGTGTGCGAGTAATTTCACCGGAAACCATACCCTTCACACCGGAACACAGCAATGCGAGCATTACTGCTTGGCGGCAGAAATAGGTATGGTGGTAGTCCTTCCCCGGACGAGCTCTATCACAGATAACTCTACTACTCTTCAATAATATACATAGTCGAATTGATAACCTTTTTTGAAGTGCTAAGTGTAATTGTACAAATTAAAGTGGCAGTAAGCAGGCCATATATCTCGTAGAACCGAATTAACGATCGTAACGCTGGCTAAGTTGTTCCTAACGGATCAACGAAGTTAAGCACTGTTGGATGGACCGCCAGTGGCGTTCTACTGAGCCCTCTTGTGTTTCGAAGAGACCGTTAAGCAGCCGGTCCCGGCTTTTTAAAAGTTGTTAGGCCATGACAGAGGCCTTTGGGTTGCCTAAAAACTCTGTCACCAGAGTTGTCCACTGATTCGTACGAACTTACTTACTTACCGCTGGGGTATAAGCGATCGCGATTGGTAGACGAAGGTTAAAGCCCACAGAACTATATTTAGGTAGAATGAGTGAGTGTATGTATGTACCTCGCGTGCCGAAAAGGGCTAAGGGCTGAGTAACCTATTTACTCGCCGCGAAACTCAGTCTGCTCCCAAACGGGGGCGGTGTGGTGGTGTGGCACTGTGGCAGTGCCTAGAATCGGTTTGCAGCGTGATAACGATGCTTTTAAATCATCAATTTTCGCGCGGCTTATGTTTCCCATCACTAAAACACATTTGTGTGTAAAATACAAATACCAAACGCAAATGTTACGCGCTCAGTTTCCATACAAATCGACGAACTTTTTCATTCTACTTAAATATAGTTCTGTGGTAGAACCCCACTAGATTAGACCGAGACAGGGTGCCAGGTCGCACTTTTCAAACAACTTAAAGTGCGATCTGTCACCTCGAGGTGACAAAACTAGGTGACAGATGGGAATAATCCGATAATACTATGTTAGTTAGTCGTGGATAGTGAACGGAAATCGGCTATTTTTAATGTAGCAAGGAAAGTCGCGGACGGCAGGACAGCTAAACTTTATGATAGAATAGAGGCATAATTCACCGTTTCACACGATATTTGAGTCTACGTGCTATGTCCGCTATTTGCCCTTCTTACTCGTAGATTGTAAAACTTTAATTTAAACAAACTTGAATTTTCAGTATTCAAAATATTTATATTTACATTTAACTTTATAATTCATTTGTTTATAATTAATATTTACATCTGTATAAGTTTCATTTTCTAGCTAATCTAACGTATGTTATTTAGTTAGATAATATAATGAGAATTTATTAATTAATACATTTTGTAACTGTTTAGGTAGGTATAAAGTAAAACACAAAAAAATGCAGTTCATGCAAATATTTGTCTCGCAGCGGAAATCAAACTCGTAACCTCATACATTTTTCTAAAAAATCCATTGGCGCAGACCGGGTTCGAACCCACGACTTTAAGATCGGAAGGCGGGGTCAATACCACCAGACCACCAGTGAAATAACAATATTATTACATAATTATACCTACTTATAAACAATAAGTAACCCTTTGATTGAGTAAATAATAATATATTGCACTGAAAAAAAAAAAAAAAATTACTGTTAGATAGCTATGTATCAACTCACGAAATAAACTTTTTTACTACTATAAGTAGTATTTTTATTATAAACATAATTAAAAATGTCTGGTGATAAATGCTTTTAGCACTAAGCCCTTCTCATAACATTGTAATTTATAATATTTACAACTAAAGTAATCAATAAAGAATTACTTTCATAAAAATAAATCTAAATAATTATAAACAGATTTTACAACTGCATTCCTCTCAAACATAGGTACCCAGAGGCAAGTCCAAATGGCAAGTTGTCGTATAATTTTGTCTTTTAGTCTTCTTCATTCACCATTTTCAAATAACTATCAAGTAAATTAATATGCAATTAACCCTTTTGACATTTGAAAATCGTGAAATAGGACCTAAAAAATATAAAACAAATCTTTATTAAATACAATAAAACGGGTTATGATTGGGATTTATAAGAGTAAGGGCCTAATTCATGATTTTCAAGTAGGCGCTAAGTAGGCTAACTGGCATTTATTCTACTTGACATTTGACTATTGTAAAATAGGCTCTATGAGGCACTAATAATAATTCTACTATTACTATATCAAAGTTGGCATATTCGTTTTTGTGTTTAATAACTTTGTAATGGCTGAACTGATTTTAAATAGCTTAGCTATGTTATATTTGGTTAGCAATTTCAGGGACATCGTTATTTTCTTGATTGACTAAATTATATTTTTTCCGAGACGTGTCAATATTATGTCTTCGTTTCATATGCTTCTTGTAGTTAGAACCATTGGTAAAGTCTCTCTCACAGTAGATACAATGGTAGGGTTTTGCTCCCGTATGCTGTCTTAAATGAAGGTTAAGACGGGTTTTAAAACGAAAAGTTTTGTTACAGTATTGACACACAAACGGCATTAGGTCTGTGTGAATTATGTAGTGAGACTTTAGGAGGCGTTTCACTCTAAAGCTTTTTCCGCAGTGCTCACAGACAAATGGTTTTGAACCAGAGTGTAAACTTAAGTGAGCTTGTAGGTTACCGCGGGCTCGGAATGACATAGAGCAGTGCTCACACTTAAAAGGCTTTACTTCTTCGTGGGTGGTCATATGAGTGCTTAAAGTACCCTTTGTGAAGAACATTTTGCCGCAGACATGGCATGAGAAATCTCTGCTACGTTCTGTGTGCACCAGTTTATGTTGCTGGAGGTTACTTCTAGTCTTGAATTCTTTATCACATATTGTACATTTTAAATCTAAAATTTCACTTTTAAATGATTTTCGTTTATAACCTTTTGCGTATAGGACTATATGGTCTTGCAGTTGGTCGGGAGTTTCAAATGATGAGCCACAGTTCTCACACATTAGGTACAGGTCCTCTTTATGGAAGTCATAGTGCTTTTTGAGATAGCGGTCCCGGGCAAACCGTTTACTGCAGTATTCACAGCTATATCGCAACAGTTTTTTATGCTCTCGGACGTGTTTCACAAAGGTTCGGTAATTAGGGTATGTTTTAGTGCAGTCGTTGCATTTAAAAGTACAGCAAATTGAGTGTATTTGCACAGAATGGAGCCTTAAGGATTGTATGTTCTCAAATAACGCGTCGCAGTCACCACATCTCCAAGTATAATCGTTCCATGTTAAGATTGGAAACGGTAAGGAGGTATTTAAGTCTTCAGTAGCTACGTTTTTTAGTAATTTGAACTTTTTCTTTCTTTTTTTCACCACAGACAGTAAAGGCTCGTCTTCGTCACTAGAATTAAAATCTTGGAAGTTGTCTTGACGATCAAAACTGATTTCTAACCTTTCTACTTTAACTTCAGTAATATCTATTAAAGTGTTGGGGTCCACAGTGATTACTTCGAGGTCGCTTTCGGTTTTTACCTCAGGCTTAGGCTCTTCGAAGTTTTCCCAGTCTTCGTTTACTGGTTTCGCTATATCTTCGTTCACATCTTCAGTCTCTTCTTTCTTGCGGAAAATTGAGTTTAATTTCGCCTGTGCAGTGCGCACGGCGTGTAGAAATCTCCAAGTACGTTCTAGTAGGTCGAAGCAGGCGTAGCATATTGTGATGGGAAGGATATCTTCAGGAGAAATCTCAACATTTATCCATTGCATCTTTGTGACGATCTTGGAACTAACTCCGACGTCTTCATCGGGTGATATCATGTTTTCTTTCTTCGTCAGCTCAGCACAAAGCCGGCAATATGTCTCGTCGGCGTCACACATTGTTGTCAACTTAATTTGAGCACCATTAGACCGTAAATCGATTTAATTTTAGGTAAATGTTAGATAGTTTACAAAATTCGTCGAAAAACAATAGTTGACTTTTGTTTGACAATAGCTAACTTTGACTTTGACATAACAAGATGGTCAAGCTTCAAGCAAGCAAGCGAGATGCTTTGGTGCTGCCATAAAATGCTTTTGAAATTCTACCACTTTGCAGAAAAAAAAGTCGTAAATTCATGATTAGGATAATCTTCTCTTTTATTTATAAATGACTTGCTGTGCGTTAGGCTCGCTAAAACTTGATAACCGCCGGACCAATTTGGCTAATTATGGTCTTGAAATGTTTGTCCAGGGAAGGTTTAAACAATAAGAAAATATGGAACATTGCGAAAAAAATAAAGTGAGTGAAACCACGCGGGCCAGCTAGTAGTAAATAATTCTGCAACAAATTATAATTTATTAACTAGGTACTTTATTAGAAATAGAAATAGAAATAATTGTATTTACTGCAAAAATACATGCAGGTACAGTACACAGAAAAGTAAAGTAAGCGAGCTGCTTTTAAGTAGAACTATTCAGTATTTTACAGGTAACTTACTAACTAAAGTGGATTTCTCACTAGGCTCAGCCTGAATCGAGAAATCCTAATTACGAAACAGCTTATTTGTAGGTATCTAGCTGACAGAATCAGACAATAAAATAATGAGTACATACTTAATACAATAATATATTTTCAATATTAGGCCATTTTTCTATCCGATAATAATTTCTAGATACCTAGGTACATATTTAACATAAATTTTCACACCTGCTATTTATTGCCGAAAATGTTAAGTAATAAGATTTTTTTTTAAGTAAGTATGTGCCTAGGTACTTATGTCATATAATTTACTTTTGAATTTTATTATTTGTGGATATGTGATAATATTGGCTTTGAATGTAAAAAAAAACTAGTAGCAGTTTATGTGGAGTAATAAAAAAGAAGAAAGAAATAGAATAGAAAAAAAATATTTGACGCCACACAATAAACTTATAAATAGCAATGCAAATTAAAACTAGACTATTGTGACGAAAAAAGGCAGCCACACAGCATGTGCTACAGATTTAATGTATGTAGCGCTGGTTAGGACGTTTTATATCTCGTCATTCTACAGTCAAGCTAAGTAAGGTAAATCAAGAGTCCCAGGAATGCGGATACATCAATAATAGATGCAGGAGATGCAGTTTCTACGCAAGTAAACTTTATATCGTGCGAATACCTACCTACCATGATAAACATACCTACATAGGTTCATGGATCACCCTAAAGCTTCAATGATATGCGTACTTAATACTAATGGAGAGACGAGAAGTTTTTTTTTAGTTTATTTGTACTTAAGTACCCTAACATAGAGTGAAAAAATGACAATAAACACATGAACAAAGTGCTTCCCCTTAATAAATAGAGACAGTAAGAAAAGTGCCAATGGACACATTCTTAGAAACTAATTTATTTTATAAGAGTAGGGCAACTTAAAATTACTCATTAGCCTAAACGTAAGGCTAGATTGTAACATTATTGAATACATTATTTTAAAATGTATTCTTAAAAAAAAAAAAAAATTGTACTTGAGTATTATATTTGTAATATACTTGAACTTGAACAGAGAGCAGATTTTTTTTTTAAAGAAAACCGTAATTTTTGTTTTGCACTAGTACCTACTTTTAAAAAACCGTTCTTTTACCATAACTCATGCTAACCAGGCAGTATTTTATTAGTTATTAATTTAACGGTTACCAAATTTTTGTGTAGGTACCTTCTACTTATAATAGGTTTTTTTTGTAATTCATCCAGAATAAAGGTTTGACTTCGCTGTTTTATATTTTTGCATTCTCACATAAATAACAACCGTAAAGTCTATGTAATATTGAAATAAGTCCAGATGTTTTTTACGCGGTCGCGGTTTGAGTTCACGTGATCAGATTGTAAATGTACCTAGGCAGTTGTTTGTTTCTATAATAAATTGGTGTGCACCTACAGCGATGCGGCCATTATTAAAAAAACAGGTTGTAGTTAAAAATTGTTTTTATTTAAGATGTAGAATAATCAAATAATTTGTCAAACTTTAGTTGAAAAATAAACTGGCAGTTCATCTGGAAATCTGTCAGATGTTTAATAATTCATTAAACTAATTTTATTGTTAGCATGATAAAACATTGTTTTAATGAACACCAGTTTTTTTATCGATTGGTATGAAACCTTAAAATTAAACATTTCTTAGTAAATAAACAATGGAAATCAAGTTCAAATAGTCAATATGACGTAAAACGTAGGTCAATGACACTTTATCCAATTAGTATTCAGTGCGTTAACAACTAAATTGTAATTCTGCTGGTAGGCACTAAACTGCGCATATAAATAGATAGATTGATAATGTAGCAGATGGTAGATTGTAAAATCTGTGCTGTGCTGTGTACGATCTTTATTTTTTTATTTGCGTTGCCTGTGCGGTTTTGCATTCAGGGTTGCCAGAATAAAAACAGATCATAGTTATGGTAGAAATTTCATTAAGTTCGGACAGGGGTTTCGATTCGATGAAAAATGGTATTCTGGGAGTCACACCGCGTTTTGATGTAGGTTACGGGTTCAAATCCGCGTTAACTTATTCTCTTGTCCAGCGTGTACCAGGCGGGCTCGCACAGCGCATGCGGCGCGCGTGTCACAGCGCCCCCGCCACCACTTATAGGCGACAGGCATCGAGTATAGGTAATTATATCCAATATTTTATTTGGGTACTTACTATAAACTAAGTAGATAGGTCGATGGCGACAGGTCTTGAAATAAAGCATCTGATGTATGAATCTACCAATTATTGCAACGCTCATCATCCAAAATCAGAGGTTCTTTTACATGGTCTAGGTACGAGGTACCTACTTTTTTTAGAACAATCCCAGATATCAAATAGGTAACGATACAAGTGCGTTCACTCGTGCGTGAGTCATCAGCCAAATAAATATTCTAGTCGTCTTAAAATACGTCTAGGATAGATAACATCTAACACTAAAATAATCACCCACATCACGTACAAAGTCATGTTATATTTTGAACAGATTTTTGTTTTATTCTTGGTTAAGGACATTGAACTTGATTGTCTTTGGCTATCTTGTCAAAACGACATGGGTCTTCCCATTTTAATTATTTTTCTCGTGTTATTTTAAGTTTTATTGCGTAAATTTGGTGGCAGTTTATCCAATTTAACTTGTTTACTTAGCACAAGTGTTAGTAATTGAAATGGAGGGGTAATGTTGGTTGGTAATTTAGTCAAAGACTTTCCAGGAGAATTTTGAAAGAAAAGTCATCGTTTCTTTCCAAACTTCGTTTGTTTACGTTGATAAGCGACAATCAAACTAATACACTTGACACTGGCAAAATTGTGGCAAACTAGCCACAGAGGCCATAAAACAAACGAAGAAGAAGAAGACATTGAACTTAGTTATCTACGAAATTGGACTTTAGATTTTTTTACAAGTAAATTTAAAAAAATACTTTTAAAAATAATGCTGGACAATCCACGCATCATCTAGCTAACTAACCCCAATCTAAGCAGAGCTTGTGTTACGTGTAGGTGCTTGTACTTACTAGATGACAGAATATTTACATAAGTAATATAATACAATAGGTACTGTACCCATACCTAGCTGTAAAGTAAGTAGTTTTTTTTTTATAAGTAGGTATGCATAGAAAATACCCAGAACACCCAGAAAAAATATTTGCAGATCGTACAAACATCCCAAGGCGGAAATCGAACCCGCAAACAGACTTTATCCAGGCGCTCTAGCGCCACAACGTTCGTAAAAAAAAAAATTTTGAAAATGAAACATTTGTCATGGTTTCACTTCGGTGTCATTCCACCCGTCTTGAACTTGGAACAATTTTTAGTTTGCTAATCTTTGCTTGCTAGATTAAAAATATAATGGGTAAATCTTTAGATCTAAATAAAAATGAACCGCTGTGCGTTAGTCTTGCTAAAACTCGAGAACGGCTGGACCGATTTGGCTAATTTTGGTCTTGAAAAGTTCAGGGAAGGTTTAAACGGTGATAAAATATACAGGGTGTAAAAATTTGTCAAAAAAAATAATTTACGCGAGTGTAACCGAGTCTACTAGTACTTATAATAAAACAAAGTTCGCTTCCCGCCTTTGTCTGTCTTTAGTATTGTAGGTAAAAACTCTGTCACCAGAGTTGGCCACTGATTCATACGAACTTACTTACTTTTGCGCTTACATAAATGATAAATGATATTTATTTGCACGAACACAATAAAATTATTCATATTCATATTCATTTATTCTGCACAATGTACATTTAGCTTAGGTCTAAAATAATGTAGCTGCAAGTGAGTATAGTTCGCACAGCGGATCTAGGCTTCCGTGAGTGATGCGCAAAGACAATTTAGTTTGAAAAAGCTCCATTGCGCATCGAAACGGCTAATTTCACGACGGCCGAGATCCGTTGTGAGAACTATACATGAACCCTGTTAGGGCGTTGCAGGTAGTAACTAGTTATAGGTTAAATAAATAATACAATTTCAATTTCATTCATTTCAAAAAATACATGTCATATAATCTTAAATTTCTACCACCGGACTAATAGGCGTACGGCAGCGTACCATCCGTATTTGGTCGACATCCCACCATGCCGAACCAAACGCTTTTCATCCTCTTTTCTCATTAGCACGAGTAAAGAATGGAATTCGTTGCCGGGGTCTGTTTTTCCGGACCAAGTGAACAGATTCTTTCTAGGCAAGCGTGCTCCATCATCGACCACACCATCACTTACCATCAGGTGAGGTGGTGGTCAAACGCTTGACTATAATCAATAAAAAAAAAAAAAAAAAATAGTTCATTTATGTCCTACCAAAATCTTTGGCATGCAAATATTATGTTATGTAGGTATCTTAAATTATAACAAAAAATATATCAAGAAATTTATCAATATCAAAAAATAATTAAAAATATTATTATCAGATCAGATCTTACCTAGGTACCTACGCAACCCTACCTAGAGCGTTATAAAAGGAAAGCTTATAGTTTACCCATGCGAAGCCGGGGCGGGTCGCTAGTATATAATAAATAGGTACCACATCAGTCATCATCATCATGACAACTTTCTAATGTTCCCACAGCTGGGACACTGGCCTACTCTCCAGCGAGAGTGGTCTTAATCCACCACGCGGACCCAATGCGGATTGGTGGATGGCACATGATTTTCGAATTTTTAGTTCTTGGACCTGCCGGTTTCCTCACGATGTTTTCCTTCCACCGTATGAGAGCACTGGCATTGCGCACATAATTTTTTTTGCGAAAAATCCATTGGTGCACGACCGGATTTGAACCCACGACCTTAGGATCGGAAGGCGGAGTCACTTCCACTAGACGACCGGTGCTCACTCATATGTAGGTAACTGTTTGAAGGTTGTACCGTAAGACCCAAAATTTTCAAAGCTTCGTGCGTAGAATATTTTAAATCGAGTGTAATATAAAATCGATTCACATCACAAGGCATTATTGGAGTTTTTATATGTTCGCAAGGTCGTTAGCCTGGGATTAAGCGCCACGCCTGACCATTCACTCGAAGCTTTGTATTTGTCACCCCGAGATGTCTCATTCGCTACAGTGCTCAAAGCTAAACACAGTGCAGTGCACAATACTGTTTGGAGGTAGAATATCTGACACTGCTGTGCTACCGAGACGGACTCTTGCTGAAGAGTCCTACCACCAGGTCGCTAACTCATAAATAATTCGACGACCTCGTTGACGCAGTGAGCGAGTGTCCGGTTAAGAAAGGTTGCGGGTTCGATCCCCGCTCCGGGACAAATGTTTGCATGATCTGCAAATATCAGTATCAGTATCAGTATCATTTATTGCATCATAATTATGAGGGTAATACATGTCACAGGTCTTATGTAATATTAAATAATATCAGAGCAGCCAACACATAGCTATGTACCCAGTAAGGGTGTTGCACTATAAGATTGAGTAGGAGCAGACCAATTTTAGTATTAATGGATAGGTACCTAGTTTGTGATAATTATAAAATAATAATAATAAGAGTAGTAGAGTTCTCTGTGATAGAGCTCGTCCGGGGAAGGACTACCACCATACCTATTTCTGCCGCAAAGCAGTAATGCTCGCATTGCTGTGTTCCGGTGTGAAGGGTATGGTTTCCGGTGAAATTACTGGCACATGAGGCTTTCGATCTTAGCCTCAAGGTGGCAACCCGCAAGTGATACCTCTGGTATTGCAAGCGTCCATAGGCTGCGGTAACCGCTTACCATCTTGTGGGCCGTACGCTTGGTTGCCACTTCAGTTGTAAAAAAAAAAAAAACATTATTTGGGGTAGCAATAAAACCTATCATTCGTTATTTGAGTCACTGAGAAACTGAATATCTGTTCCGGGCCCGTCTTTTACGTATTTACAAAAAATATCTAAAGTTATCTATATTAATACTATAGAGAGAAGATTTGTATTTTTGTATTTTTGCTTGTTACGAATAAACTCGAAAACTACTGGTATACTATAAGAACCTTTGGGTAAACACATGTACTTTGTTATTATTTTTTTTATAACATTTTGTCTGAAAAATCTCGAGTAAATCGATTACGTTTTTCTGGTCAATTATTATTTATCATTGTTGGAAATCGAAAGGGGAGCGCGTGGCGCATGTCAATTCTATTTGTTATCTAGTTCTCATAGTGCAAGCTTTGCTTAAACAAATAAATTACTTACATTTATTAACAAAATAAAATATGTAGGTACATGAATTTTAGATTAAATTGCAAAATATACAAAATACATATGAAACAGTTGAGCCATCTAAAGACCGTTACAAACGACCTATAGAAAAATCTAGCTAAATAGCTTTGCTTAGTTTAGGGATAGATAAGTTTTTTTTTATACAACTAAAGTGGCAACCAAGCGTACGGCCCACAAGATGGTAAGCGGTTACCGCAGCCTATGGACGCTTGCAATACCAGAGGTATCACTCACGGGTTGCCACCCTGAGACGTGGATCGAAAGTCTCATGTGCCTGTGATATCACCGGAAACCATACCCTTCGAACCGGAACACAGCAATGCAAACATTACTACTTGGCGGAAGAAATAGGTATGGTGGTAGTCCTTCCCCGGACGAGCTCTATCACAGAGAACTCTACTACTCTTAAGCAAGCAAGTGCAAGTTAAGATAAATAAATAAATAAAAATGTCTGCCATTATTTATGTGTAAGAGTAGTAGAGTTCTCTGTGATAGAGCTCGTCCGGGGCAGGACTACCACCATACCAATTTCAGCCGCCAAGCAGTAATGCTCGCATTGCTGTGTTCCGGTGTGAAGGGTATGGTTTCCGGTGATATTACTGGCACATGAGACTTTCGATCTTAGCCTCAAGGTGGCAACCCGCGAGTTATACCTCTGGTATTGCAAGCGTCCATAGGCTGCGGTAACCGCTTACCATCTTGTGGGCCGTACGCTTGGTTACCACTATAGTTGTATAAAAAAAATTTTTATTATTTATTTGATTCCCACGATAACTACTTTTACAAATGAATCAATAACAATAGGTATCTGTACGTGTAAACGCGTCAATTGATCTTATTGCGGTATTTTTTAATTTTTTAGCAACATTACAATTTCATGTCACATGGAGACGAGCCAAAGAGCTTTGAAGTAGGGTTCGCAAAACAGCCGCTCAAAATATATCATTATTATTATAAATGAGAGCATTGGTGGTCTAGTGGTAGTGCATTCCGATCCTAAGGCCGTGGGTTCAAACCTGGTGGATTTTCCATTCGAAAAACTTATGTGCGCAATGCCAGTGCTCTTATACGGTGAAGGAAAACATCGTGAGGAAACCGGCATGTCCAAAAAATAGAAATTCGAAAGACATGTGCCGTCATCAACCCTCATTGGGTCCGCGTGGTGGATTAAGAACCAATCACTCTCGCCTGAGAAGGCTAGTGTCCCAACAGTGGAAATATTAGAAGGATGTCATGATGATGATTATAAATGCACCTATTACAAATTTACCTGGTGGTAGGACTCTTCAGCAAGAGTCCGTCTCGGTGGGTACCACCGCAGTGTCAGATATTCTACCTCCAAGCAGTAGTGTGCAAGCTGCACTGTGTTTAGCTTTGAAGGGCACTGTAGCAAGTGAAATTACTGGGCGAAAGAGACTTGAGAGAGAGAACAACAATGTCTTGGGTGATAAGCGCAGTGCAGTGCCACGCAAACACTTAAAAACTTTAAACTTTGGGTGGCACTGCATCTGTAATAGTCAGGCGTGGTGCTTAACTTCAGGCTCTTTGATTGTCCTGTCACTTGATGACATAAAAAAAATGTGTACGTTTGGATGTTTGAATGTTTGATCCACTAGCAAAACCGGTTCAGTAGTTATCCAGTTATACTCGGTAACTACTGAAGTAGTTATCCAGTTATACTCGGTAACTACTGAAGTAGTTATCCAGTTATACTCGGTAACTACTGAAGTAGTTATCCAGTTATACTCGGTAACTACTGAAGTAGTTATCCAGTTATACTCGGTAACTACTGAAGTAGCTATCCAGTTATACTCGGTAACTACTGAAGTAGTTATCCAGTTATACTCGGTAACTACTGAAGTAGATATCCAGTTATACTCGGTAACTACTGAAGTAGATATCCAGTTATACTCGGTAACTACTGAAGTTGATATCCAGTTATACTCGGTAACTACTGAAGTTGATATCCAGTTATACTCGGTAACTACTGAAGTAGATATCCAGTTATACTCGGTAACTACTGAAGTTGATATCCAGTTATACTCGGCAACTACTGAAGTTGATATCCAGTTATACTCGGTAACTACTGAAGTAGATATCCAGTTATACTCGGTAACTACTGAAGTAGATATCCAGTTATACTCGATAACTACTGAAGTTGATATCCAGTTATACTCGGTAACTACTGAAGTAGATATCCAGTTATACTCGGTAACTACTGAAGTAGATATCCAGTTATACTCGGTAACTACTGAACTTGATTTGGTTGAAATTTAAAACATAGATGACTGGAGAATAGGACATCTTTTTATTATTTTAGTATGGTTCTTGAACAAAGTCATGGGCAACAGCTAGTAGCGAGACATTTGGTACAATAATGCTTGGCCTTACTGTAGAATGACCAATGACATCAAAGCGTATGGTGACAACGAACTGGAAAATTAAATGTAGGACGGCCCCCCACTCGATAGACCGATGACAATAAAGTGGTCAGGAAGTCCGTGGATGGCGAAGATGGACCGATGACACCGTGGTCCGTGGATGGTGAAGGCTCAAAATTAGTCGTTATGGCGCTTGTACAAAATAAAACGAGTGGGAAATGAATATTTTTAGTTTTTATTAAAATTTACAAGTCACAGGTCACCCCGCTTGAAACTAATTCTAAACAGGAAAGGAAAAATTATTGCCATAACACAACAATATGTTTTACTTATATAATGTTGCAAGTATTTAACTTAAATTTAACCATGTGCGTTCACACTATCACGATTACATATTTGTATGTTTGGTTTGTTCCAAACAGCGCTCTTTGGAAAAGACTCTATGTCCAGAGTTGGCTACTGACTCATACGAACTTACTTTAGTGGATAACAGTGGCTATATCTACCGTCTGAATATGATGATGATGAAAAAAGTAATGAGCCTGTTTTGCAGACAGTACTTAAATCCTCATTGCGAATTCTAAAAGCTCTCCATCAGGCATCAGTTTATAAAAGGACGAAATAAATCGAAATTTTCGCATTCCGCAGTATTTCGCGAATCGAACAGCGCTGTGATTTACAAAGTGTTTTTTTTGCGGGAAAAAGGTTCTCTGAGTGTGAAAAGTGAAAAAAGTGAGTTTTTTTGGAATCTCTGTTTTTGAAAACATGATTATGAAGTAGCTATTACTTAGAAACCTATTCCTTTATTCCTATAACTAACGTACTTAGGTACTAGCGGCTTGCTAAATATTATTTTTCCTTGTGCCATCCACCAAAACACATGGGTCCGCGTTCATATGACCTAATCACTCTCGCTCGTGACGTAGCTGGCTAAGTTGTTCTTAACAGATCAACGAAGTTAAGCACAGTTCCGCGGGGTCATCATTCGGATGGGTGACCGCCAGTGGCAATTTCAACTGAGCGCTCCCGTGCTTCGGAGGGCACGTTAAGCAGTCGGTCCCGGCTTTTAAATTGTTAGGCCATGACAGAGGCCTTCGGGCGGCCTAGAAACTCTGTCACCAGAGTTGGCCACTGACTCACACGAACGAACGAACGAACGAACTCTCGCTCGGGAATAGACCAGTGCACCAGCTGTGGGACTGTCACGATGAATCCCAACAGTCACATACAACATAACTCCACACTAAGGATTTACTGTGTTGTGGATATCAAAAACAGTAGGTATACCACATAATCCATACCTACATAAATAAAATAAAAATGTTGAACAAATATTTGTCAAAAAAAAAAGACGAAAATTTGTCCCGCAGCGGGAATCGAACCCGTAACCTCTATGGACTAACTGGACGCGCCCATCGCGCCACCAAGATCGTCAAAAAATAGTTTTTCTTTCAGAATACCATGAAGAGAACATTACCTACGTTTCCTATTATCATAATATTCTTCCTGTGTGCTGACGGCATTGCTGACGGCATTGCTGACCGCATTGCTGACCGCAATGCTGACCGTATCGATGACGGCTTTGCTGATGAGATCGACCTGGAGGTTCAGAGTGGGCTGATGATCAAAATGTTGAGGGTAAGTTCGAACTCAAATTGCAATACAAAATATTTTTATTTAATAAAATCACAAGAATCACTTTGAAACGTCTAAGCTAGGTACCTACGTCAGTTCCACGCGCCCCAGCCTGAAAGAATCTGGCAACAAACTCCGTTTGAGTGGTCTCTGCTGACGGAGGTTATAGGCCGCCCGATGGCCTCTGTCATGGCCTAATTACTGTTATAGCTATCAAAATATTTTTCACAATTTCACAAGGATCATTTTGAAACGTCTTAAAGCTAGGTGAATTTACGGCAGTTCCACGCGCCCCAGCCTAGAAGAATCTGGCAACAAACTCGGCTGGGTTCCTAGCTTTTTTTTTGATGATCCCTCTTCATCATAAAGCTTCAGTGTGGTTCCAAGCACTGTTCCGCGGGTTCATCATTTGGATGGGTGACCGCCAGTGGCAATTTCAACTGAGCGCTCCCGTGCTTTGGAGGGCACGTTCAGCAGTCGGTCCCGGCTTTTAAATTGTTAGGCCATGACAGAGGCCTTCGGGCGGCCTAGAAACTCTGTCACCAGAGTTGGTCATTGACTCATAGCAACGAACGAAGTGTGTTGCCAATCGAACTAGGTGAGGCTCATGCCAAGAATCATGTTCCAGGATATGGCTAACCAAACAGCAGCCGACTCTCTAAATCTACCTGCAAATGCTTCCTCAATCAGGGAAAATATCACGGACACTTTCAGGTAAGTGCTGACTCTTAACCACATAGCTCATAGAATCAGCAAGCTAAAGTGGCAGTGAGCCGGCGATTTATTTATTTACTTCGTCTTCTTCTCCTTTCGTTTTATGGCCTCTGTGGCTAGTTTGCCACAATTTTGCCAGTGTCAAGTGCATTAGTTTGATTGTCGCTTAGCAACGTAAACAAACGAAATTTGGAAAGAAACGATGACTTTTCTTTCAAAATTCTCCTGGAAATTCTTTGACTAAATTACCAACCAACATTACCCCTCCATTTCAATTACTAACACTTGTGCTAAGTAAACAAGTTAAATTGGATAAACTGCCACCAAATTTACGCAATAAAACTTAAAATAACACGAGAAAAATAATTAAAATGGGAAGACCCATGTCGTTTTGACAAGATAGACAAAGACCTTTATTTACATATATATATATAGATAAAACATGACAGTTTACACCAAGGAGTTGTATCTAATTACATTTACAGAAAAAAAATAGTAATAATCCCAATATTTTTTTTTTTAAGAGTAGTAGAGTTCTCTGTGATAGAGCTCGTCCGGAGAAGGACCACCATACCTATTTCTGCCGCCAAGCAGTATTGCTCGCATTGCTGTGTTTCGATGTGAAGGGTTTCCGGTGAAATTACTGGCACATGCGGCTTTCGATCTTAGCCTCAAGGTGGCAATCCGCGAGTGATACCTCTGGTATTGCAAGCGTCCATAGGCTGCGGTAACCGCTTACTATCTTGTGGGCCGTACGCTTGGTTGCCTGCCACTTCAGTTGTATAAAAAAATAACACTTTTTGGTTAAATAAGTGTAACAATTACATATATAGCTCGCAGAACATATAGACCTTAACTACCAAACCAAATTTCGCTTAAGAGTTCAGCACCGCAACAAATGGATATTAAAAGGCTCTAGAAGGCTATCATGATGATCTAAATAATACATTTTATGACAGCTGTTAATATTTAAGATAATAAGAGAGCACTGGTGGTCTAGTGGTAGTGACCCCGCCTTCCGATCCTTAGGTTCGAATCCGGTCGTGCACCAATGATTTTTTCAATTCGAAAAAATTATGTGCGCAATGCCTGTGCTCTCATACAATGAAGGAAAATATCGCGAGGAAACCAGCATGTCCAAGAACCTAAAATTCAAAAGACCATCCACCAATCCGCATTGGGTCCGCGTGGTGGATCCAATGCGGATTGGTAAGACCCTATCACTCTCGCTTGAGAGTAGGCCAGTGTCCCAGCAGTGGGGACATTTAGAAGGCTGTCATGATGATGAACAAAAATGGCCACCACTCAGCATGTGCTCTCACGTTGAAATGGCAGCAGGCTGGCCATAAAGAATAAGAGCTCTCGAATGGCGTCCGCAAACTAATCGGCAAAATCACGTCACAAGAAATAGAATGAGATAGAAAACCAACTTACCTAAAAATTTAAAATAGCGGAAGTTATAGGCATTATCGCTAAAAACGATCTTTTCCAGACCACCTTAAAAATAATAATATCTGTTTGTCTGTCGTTTCATAAAATTTAACACCTCTAATTCCCAGTTGCGAGAATCGAACCTACGGTTACTACGCTGACGTAGACAACGACTGCCAGATCTTCCACGTCTGCCTACCCTCGCAGACAGCCACGGGCAGGAACCTCACCTACCGCTGGAGCTTTATTTGCCCCAAGGAAACAGTCTTCAACCAGGTAAGAGCCTTAACTGAGGTGGTGCTCTAAGGAAACCATCTTCAACCAGGTAAAAGTGTTAAGTAAGAGGTGGTGCGTGGTGCCCTGAAGAAACTATCTTCAAACAGGTAAAAGTCTTAAATGAGGTGGTTCCCGAATGAAACCATCTTCAACCAGGTAAGTTTATTTCTGCCATTGATAGATTCAGGCGTTACTTTGCGGAAATCCATTACAAGATAAAAAACAGACGAAAAGTTCTGCCGCCAAGCAGTAATGCTTGCGTTGCTGTGTTCTAGTTTGAAGGGTATGGTTTTCAGTGAAATTACAGGCACATGAGACTTTAGATCTACGTCTCAGTGTGGTGACGTGCAAGTGATATCTCTGATGTTGCAAGCGTACATAGGATACGGTAACTGCTTATCATCAAGTGGACCGAACGCTTGGTTGCTAATTTAGTGGTATAAAAAAAGGCAAGCCTTGGCCCTCTACTGCTTGGGCAGTTGTGTTCAAGCTGCATTGTGTTTAGGTTTAAAAGGCACCGTAGCAAGTGAAATAAAACTTAATGACTTTGTCTTGGATGACAAATGTAGTGCAGTGCAGTGCCACCCAGAGCTTAAAGCTTTGGGTGATGACATTGCAACTATAATGATCAGGCGTGGTGCTTAACATTAGGCGAACGAATAGCCAGTTTTGTCACTTGTTGAAAATATTAAAAGTTTACTTATAGTGCCGCGGATTCATTTAATTTTAATGATTCACAGGAAGTCTTAGTTTGCACCAGACCTGAGGACGCCATTGACTGCAAAGATTCTCCTGAATACTACGACATAAATGAAGAAATTGGAAAGAAAATTAACAAATCACGAGACGTCACAGATACTGAGAATACTATATCAAATCCTGTAAAGAAAGATGATGCCACTACCGTGAAAGACAATAAGAAAACAGAACAAATATTTCCTTCTAGAAACCCAACCAGACGGCCTGCAAAACAGAACTACATAGTACAACAACTGGTTAAAGATATAGTAGATGAAGAAATGAAGGAAAAGCTACAGAATCTAGATTTTACACAAGATATTGAAGAAGTTTTTCCCGTTGTTTCGTTTAATAAAGATCCTGAAGGTGTTGTGAACAGAGATAGAATTGTGATAACAGATGAAAGAGTCGATGCTGATGATAAAATAGAGTTCAATGAAAGAGATGCGAGTGAGAAAGAAGATTTTGATGATAGTGAAGGCGACAGGTTAATATTAGAAAGGAGCATGGGCCGAAATCTAAACCGTGGCTTGCTTAGGTTCAACGCAGACGTTTAGTTAAGTTTTATTTTAATTCTCAAGTGGCCAATATAATTGTAAATAGTTATAGAAACCAGTAAATACGTGAACATTATATTGTGTTTTTTATTTCATATCATGCTTTCAAGTGCGTATAGAATTGGTTTTCTAGAACTTTGCAATACACGCACTAATAATTCAATCTTTAAAATCGAAGGTAAAAATCAAGAAGAAGTGAAAAGTTTTTACATAGTATTCCAAAAACCTTTTGCTTGTAATGCGCTTGCTCGAGTCGAGCGTTTGGGTTTTACTCGTTCAGACAACTTGAGTATTTCTTTATTCCCTTATTCCGTCTATTAATCACGTATTGTTTTTTAGCAGCAGCAGAATCGTTAATGGCGTCGACGAGTCACGGTCACGCGTCGCTTCTTGATTTAAACATCACGCATATAACGAAAATCACAAAATATCACAAGAAAAGGGGGCTCTCTTGTAATATTTCGTTATTTTTCAAGCCACCCCGCCCCGTTTTGAGCGCCATGTGATTAATAAACGACCTCTTAATGTGGCGGTAACAGCAATAAAAAATCTAATTACCAAAAGAAGCAGCGTTGTTAATTCTTAATTGTCGATTTTCATGAGTTGGTATCAAAAAATAATGAATCAAACATTTTATTAGTAATAAAACATGACTCCTTATCAAAAAGCTATTAATTCTGTTCACGAGTGAAATGTCATTAAAATACCTATTTTTGATTCAAAATCTCAGTAGCGAACGAATTGTTCAGCTTTTCAAAATGGCATGAGCAAAAATGTACGCAATTTTAATGATATTTTTGGTGAACACGCTTGTTAGTGCTGAAGACTTTAGTGATGAGACGAAATATATAGATTTGTTGCCTGAAAAAGAAAAGCAAGAGTTTTTAGAAAGGGTAGCAAGAAGAATATTCAATGGGGTGCAGTCGAAAGACGATAGAAAAAGCGTCAGCGGAGAAGTCTCTGCGATTCAAATGGATGAACACGATGAGTTTGTGAAAAAAATTCTTGAAGAGGAATCCTTAAACTTAAGAAAACATGGTGACAACATTGAAGACGTAAAACGTGTTGATGTTAGTACAGGTCATAAAAGAAATGAAGATAATGTAAAAGGTGACGCCATGGAAAAGAAAGATATGGCTGAAGCTAATGACGCTAGCCTTGTTGATCTGACATTACGTGATGGCAAAAGAAATAAAAGAAACAGCTTTCAAAAAAGTAATAATAACTCAAAAATTATTAATGTAAGTGTGAGTAAAGCTGAAAACAATATGATAAAAACAAAAAGTAATATTTCAAATATTCGTTTAATTCAAGACAAAGATGAACTTGATGTAGAAGATATTCAAATTAAGAACTTTAAACATCATCTTGAACGAGTAGACAATACGAATGAATTTGAAACTGCTACTCATAGAAATAGTGAACCACAGGTGACACAAATGATTGACTTTGAAGCTGAAATAAAGGATGAGAAAGGCCACAAAATAAATGACAATTTGAAACATTTGCGACGACATCTTGACCTTATAGATAATACGACAGAGTTAGAAACTACTACTCAGAGTTATAAAACACAAATTACAAAAATGATTGATTTCGAAGCTGATGTAGTGACAAGTAAAGAAGAAACAGTTCCTGATAAAAGTTCAAATTATAATGAAAATATTGGAGACAGTGCAAACGACCATAAACAAAGTATTGAAGAAGTTAACAAAAATGACAATGCTGATATGGTTTATGGCTCTACTCAAAATATATACGAATCTTTTGAAAACCAAAACGGTGCAAAGGATTCTGAAGAAAATAATACAGTTAATGAAACTACTGGAAATACTACAGCTAGTGACAAGTCTACAAATCCTAACGTTAAGTCAACATTAATTCCAACAACTGAAAAAGTATTAAACGAAAACTACACCGCAACAAACACCCACAAAAATGTTAGTCAAACAGCTCGTTACCTCAGATCATATACAACAAGCGGAAGTTCAGAGAGTAATAAAGAAGAAGTGGTAAAAAATATTTCTAAAGAGATTACTGGAGACACAGCTGTAACAGACAAAAGTACATATTATGAGGCAATAGAAACTGGTCAAAATGTAGAATTGGCGATTAACTCTAATGCACAAAGTGAAGTTGGAAATACGACAAACAAAACTACCAGCAATACAAATAGCAGTAATACAATAGAAAACAATACCAACGTTAGCATTACTACGCTTATAACACATTTGGAATCAAACACGGAATCTGCAAATCTGTTAAAAAACATCAATTCTGACTACATGTCTACCAACAAAACAACAGCAATTTCTTCCAATATTACTTATAATGAAAATACAACAAAATGGAATACTGATGGTGATTTTACTACTTTAAAAACCGAAGCAATGACTAAATCTTCATTGAGAACTAAAACAGAAAAAAATAACTTGAAAGAGTCAACAGACGGAACAGTTATCAATTCCAAAGAAATTGAGAAAGTCACCACCGATAAAATAAAAAATTATACTATAGGAGATCAAAATCTTGACAAATTGCAAATGATTCAATATAACAACACTGCTAACAACAAAAAGGAAAATTTGGATCACAATCATACCCTAGAAAAAAATACGTATGCTCGCAGTTTAGCAAATGACATGATTAAAGCATTGAGATCGGAAATACCAAGAGAGCCTTATCTTCATGAGAATAATTTGAAAGGTTTGAGAGTGTTGTATGAAGCTACGAAGCCTAAGGAGTATAAAGTATATGAAGTCCGTAAGTATTTTTTGACAATTATCTTAAAATATATATTGATCTACAGACACACAATATAAAAACCACACAGAATTTATTGATAAAGTATTAGATAATGTAAAGTGATGCTTTTTAGGCTTCTGTCATCCTTGACTTAAGAAAACGGGTTTGCCTGTGTACACCCGGATAAATAATATAACTGGTAAAGAATGATAAAACAACCAAACATTCGACCTTTTACTTTAACAAATGTAATTTACACTTATATTAAAATAATTTAAGTAGTAATACAAACTACTCCAGAAAACACAGTAATAAAAATTCAGTAACTAATGTTACATACACTTTTCCAACAGCGAAATATAGCCAACTTGTCAAGAAAAAGGATCAGCAAGATTTTGTCAATAAAGAAAACCCGTACTATGTTCCTATTTACAATTATTCGCCCAACAATGCCTATTACAACCCACATAACCGTTACGGACCTAATGCTGATAATAATGATGATGATAATGATGGTAGTATCGTCAATGATAAGTTTGCACTGAACGCCAATAAAAAAGGAAAAAATAATTTGGACGACGAGAATGGAGACTATAGCAATCTTGGACCAGGACAGAGTGACAGAGAATCTTCAGTTTCCGATGAGCTTATAAAAGATAAGTCTATTGGAGACAGAGACCTTAAAAAACTCATAAGTCTGTACAAAAACTATGAAAGCCAAAGGAAATTTAGGTTTGGTAACCCTAATTCAAAAATAAATAAAAAAAAGTTTCAGTACAAGCTAAATTTACCTGTTGTGGTACAATATCCTAAATTTACAGATATAATTTTGAATCCTAATGACTATTCGGATATAGACTATGCTAGAACACTATATAAACCTACCATTAGGAATCGCTGTGAGATTGAAAAGGAAGAAAATACTAATATATTCCCAGACTCCACAGAAGAAGATCATCCATATAATGTGATGAACGACGAAAATAATCTTAAAAATCATTTGAGTTCTGTAAGACAATTACTGTACAAGAACAAACGTTTCGGTTATTCACCATCAATAAACGAAACTAATAAGTCTGTTGATGGAGTTGACAAAACTTTAAAACAAATTTTGAGAGCGAGACCGAATGAAAACCTTATATCAACAAACAAAAACATTGCTATTGACTACTTCTTTGGTAGAAAGAACGAAGATTATGAAACTAACCTTAACAAACTAAAAAATTACAATAAACATTCTAAAGCTATAAACAAATTTGTTAAAAGTAAGAATCGAAATGGAGCAAAAAAATACCGTATTACTAGAAAACCAAATAAAACTCCATACAAAAGTATAAGCTATCTTTACAATGAAATAAAACCAGCGACTCCTACATACACAGACGTTTTTCCTCAACACAATTCAGATAATTTACTGAGGATAAGATTAAAGAACTCAGATAAAAATATAAAGAACGATTCCACAGATTTTGATACAATCAAAAAAATCTTAAGCATTGCTGACGAAACAGATTTACTACCAACTCTGAATAAACTACTTAAGTTGAACTTAACCACTGAAACCAGAAAAGGTAGTGATGTGAATTTGGAGCTGTATATTTTGGTGTTAGAGGATATGATGCGGAATGATGCGGAAGGGTTGAAACAGTATGATTGGCTACATACTACGGTGGATGTACAAGCAGCATTGTTAAAGATGAAATTGATGACGTAAGTACAAAATCCAATCAGTTAGGCGAAATAGTTAAGCCATGAGGGAAAAGCCATAAGCTAGCCATAAAAATTGATAACGTAACTCAAAAATCATTTAGGAAAATGAATACACGATTCTCAGAGGCGTGGTAGGCGAATGTCTGTTCGAGAAGCGAGATGTTGCGGGTTCGATTCCCGCTGCACGATAAATGTTTCTCCTTCCACATTTATTTCACTTGCTAAAGTGCATTTTAAAGCTAAACACAGTGCAGCTTGCACACGACCGCTTAAAGGCAGAACATCTGACACTGCGGTACCCACCAAAATAGACTTTTGCCACAGAATAGATATCAGTACTACGTACAGAATGGCCACTCCCTACCTCCTACCGATTTTACTTACCCCACCCAGTCGCGAGTTTGCCGGCACCACACGGCACCTTTCGCCGGCACTGAAGCTAAGGGCTAAGGCACGCATTTATTTTGTGCAGGTCCACAGCGCGCATGCCAGAGCAAGCTAAAGTGTGCTATCTCGCTCTTGCTATAATTGTGTGGGGCCAACCATGACACTCACACATACAGCGGCACCGTTTACGTACACAAACCATACATGTGGTGATTGCGTGTTTGCTTCATACATTTCATTGAGTGTACGGGGTGTGCTTTTGCTGAAGAGTCGGTAGCTTTGACATAACCTTTTAAAATTTCAGAGTAAGATCACAAAAGAAACTCAATCTATCCCAACCAGACCAACAGCTGTTAAAATATATAATCTACTTGCACAAATGCGTGAAAAATCAGAAGAAAGATTTCAGAAAGAACACGCTCCCTCTGCCGAGAAACAAGAAGAAAAGAGGACAGGTGGTGTTAAAACAAAGCGGTCTACTGAGTAGAAACTGGCTTTTCAGAATGATGGAAGCGGCGAACACTGATAGAGTTATCATAGAAGAAGATTTGAAGGATTTCAACAAGTTTTTAAACGATTTGCAGTTTTATCTCAATGATGTAAGTTTTGGTTTATGCCTTTCTATACTAATATTGTAAAGAGAGAAGATTTGTATTTTAGTATTTTTGTTAGTTACGAATAAACTCAAAAACTACTGGTCCGATTTAAAAAAATCTTTCACCATTAGAATGCTACATTATCACTGAGTAACATAGGGTATATTTATTACTAGCGACCCGCCCCGGCTTTGCACGGGTGCGGTTTCATTGCACCCGCGCGAAGCTGGGGCAGATCAGTATCAGAGGCAGATTGTAACTTATATAGGAAAGCATACGGTACTTACCTGCCTGATGGTAAGCTCTAGTAATGTCACCGGTTACCATACCCTTCGAACCGGAACATAGCAATACAGCTTGTATGTGTGGTTGTACATACTCAACCGTTGTAGTAGGTATAGTTCGCACAGCGGATCTAGGCTTCCGTGAAGTTAGCCGTTTGTGCTGCGCGAAGACAATATAGTTTGAAAAAGCTCCATTGCGCATCGTAACGTCTAATTTCACGACGGCCGAAATCCGTTGTGAGAACTAGTATAGTATAGCTCCAATTTCATGCTCGGAATTTGTCTTTATCATCTACTGTATGGAACTCCCAGGGTCGAGTTTTGTTTGCACTTAACCATTTGAACCCCGGACGCAAAAAAGGGTCTTAATAAGTTTGACCGCTATATGTCTGTCTGTGGCACCGTAGCTCTTCAGAGGCCTTCGGGCGGCCTAGAAACTCTGTCACCAGAGTTGGCCACTGACTCATGCGAACAAACTAACGAACCGTAGCTCACCGATTTATGCAGTTTAATATTTGAAAGCAGGTTTTCTAGCAATGGTTCTTATATATGTTTTATCAACAGCTGTTTTAGAATTATCAGCGTAAGAGTTTCTTTAAATGTTTAATATATGGTTAGGTATTATTTTGTTTGTCACATCACTAAATACATAGATAGTACTCTTATGTAAGCAGCTTAGCGCCCAGCATAGATAGCCTACACATAATTTGCAATGCCTGAAAAGGGCAAATAAGTTCTAAGTGCCATATTACTTTTAAGACCTTTTGTAACACTTATTTATGCAAATAAATATCTTGAAATCTTGAAATCTTTGTTAAATTAACATTATTTTCTTATTTTCAGTTGCACACAGCAATAAAACAGATTGCAAACGTAACAAAATACAAAAGTCAAAGATGGTTCGAGAATCTCAAGGAACTTTACCTGGAAACTACAAGAAAGCATCTTCTAGAAGTTCTACTACACATTACCGCTACTAGGCTACTGGATTTAATAGAAAACGGCGCAGCCAGGGGTGTGGAAGATGACTTCTTAACATTTGTTATGAAGAACGAGAAAGACGTAGAAAGAGCTAAAGAAGAATTTGATTTTGTGCTTAAAATTATAGATAACTTGAAACAAACAACTTGACTTTATAAATAAATAAAATAAACATTTTACTTTTAAAGTTTTATTGATTATAAGATTTACATTATTTCTTATAATAAATTTATTGAATCTCTATTACTAAATCACAAAATTATTGGTTAAAGGTAGTCACATACGCTCAGTTTTGCTTGATCGTTTTGCTTGTTATGCATAATCATACCTACTTTGAATTATATAAATTTACACTCATGTCTAACCTACAGTCACTAACCTAATAACCTACACACAGTCCTAACCTTTTTAGAAATTAAAATGTACTACCTAAGAGACCACAGCTAAGAGGGGGCTCTTCTCACACAACTCATTAAAACTTAACTGAAGAGCTCCAAACCCTGTAATATTTAAAACGTGTAATTTAAATAAAAATATTTTGAATTTTGAATTTTTTAGAATCATAAAAAAATATTGGCTGACATTTTTTTTAAACGCATCGCCATTCTAAGCAAAGCTTGTACTATATTTTTTTTGTAAATACATAGATAGGTAGGTACTTGTAATACTTAGTAGCACCCAGACCTAGGACAATACTTGCAGATCATGCAAACATTTGTCCCACAGCGGGATTGAACCCGCAACCTCTCTAGTCTCAACCGGGCACTCGAATAATAAATAGTTTTAACCCATAATTTGGTATTTTTTTGATTCTAGGTTTTGATGAAGTACAAGATGTAAGGTACTAGATAATTTATTTCATCTTCTTTTGTATAATTATCAGCAAGTCGTTCGCCTGATGTTAAGCGTCACGCATGACTGTAAAAGTTATACCCAAAGCTTTAAATTGTGTTGTCACTCCTAAAATTTGTTGGGTCTTTAGAATAAATGTACTTATTAAAAAATAATAACTACGCCAAGTACAATTTTTTTTCATTAATAAATTATCTTTGTCTTTAAATTTCGCAAATACATAAGTAAAACTTCACTATTTAACATTAAAATAATTAAACCTACTACTTAAAAAGTACCTATAGCTAAAGTAATATAAGGTCATTCATTATCAACCTGACAAACTTAAGGGGTAGGTTCCACACATAAAAAAAAAATACTTGTACTTTTTTTTTTCTAAAAGTTTTTTATTATATATAAAAAAAAATACGTAATTCTGCTTAATAATTAGTTATCCTTGCTAGAAATCGAAAATGCAGCGCTCGGCACGTGTCAGTGACCCGCGCGTCAATGAACCGCGGGTCAATAACCCGCGCGTCCTTGACCTGCGCGTGTCCTTGACCCGCTACGAGGCGCGCATACTCGAATATTTCATTATTACGTCGCTTAACTCGATTCCCAACAATGATTAATAATAATTGAGCGGAAAAACGTAATCGGTTTTTTTTTTCTTGGGATTTTTAAGACAAAATATACATAAAAAAAAAATTATAGGTACAACATATATTTTTTTTATGTGTGGAACCTATCCCTTAAGTTTGTCAGGTTGATAATGAATGACCCTGTATATTAAAAGGTGACCCAAAATTGTTTGGATTTTGTAAAATTCTTCTACATAACACTATTTTTTTATCTATACTAATATTTTAAAGAGAGAAGATTTGTATTCTTGTATTTTATTTACGAATAAACTGTAACAAAAACTACGTCCGATTTCAAAAATTACTTTAACATTAAAACGTTACATTATCCCTGAGTAACATAGGCTATATTTACTACTGGCGTCCCGCCACGGCTTCGCACGGGTGCTAAGTTTTCATTGCAACCGTGCGAAGCTGAGATAAATCAAAATAAAACTTTGTCGCACATGCACTTCTTACTTTATAACACTAATAATTCTTGTTTCTCTGATAATAAAAAAACAGTACTATAAATGTACCTATAATAATAATAAATAAATAATAAATAAATCGTCGTGACAGCCTTCTAATGTTCCCACTGCTGGACACTGGCCTACTCTCAGGCGAGAGTGATTGGGTCTTAATCCACCACGCGGACCCAATGCGGATTGGTGGATGGCACATGTTTTTCGAATTTTTAGTTCTTGGACATGCCGGTTTCCTCACGATGTTTTCCTTCACTGTATGAGAGCACTGGCATTGCGCACATAAATTTTTCGAAAAGAAAAATCCATTGGTGCACGACCGGGTTTGAACCCACGACCTTAGGATCGGAAGGCGGGGTCACTACCACTAGACCACCGGTGCTCTCAATAAATAAATAATGCTGGACAATTCACACAGCATCATCTAGCCCCAAGGTAAGCTGTTGTTGACAGAGCTGTGTTATGGGTACTAGGATGACTGATATATATTTATAATAACTTAATATTATTTTTATCAAGCAATCTGACAAAGTTAGTAAGTAAGTAAGTTCGTGTGAGTCAGTAGCCAACTCTGATGACAAAGTTAGTAAGTAAGTAAGTTCGTATGAGTCAGTAGCCAACTCTGATGACAAAGTTAGTAAGTAAGTAAGTAAGTTCGTATGAGTCAGTAGCCAACTCTGATGACAAAGTTAGTAAGTAAGTAAGTTCGTATGAGTCAGTAGCCAACTCTGATGACAAAGTTTGTAAGTAAGTAAGTAAGTTCGTATGAGTCAGTAGCCAACTCTGATGACAAAGTTAGTAAGTACCGAAGTAATTTCGTATGAGTCAGTAGCCAACTCTGATGACAAAGTTAGTAAGTACCGAAGTAATTTCGTATGAGTCAGTAGCCAACTCTGATGACAAAGTTAGTAAGTACCGAAGTAATTTCGTATGAGTCAGTAGCCAACTCTGATGACAAAGTTAGTAAGTACCGAAGTAATTTCGTATGAGTCAGTAGCCAACTGTGATGACAAAGTTAGTACAATAGACAGTTTGGAATGAAGAACAATCGAAAATTCTGTGTTTCCATTTAGTTTGAGTTAGTTTCTTAATAGATCTAAATCTTTTTTTTTATTATGCAGAACTAGTTTTGGGACACCTTAAGATATACTTAGTAATTAATTATTACTAAATTATTAGTAGAGTTCTCTGTGATAGAGCTCGTCCGGGGAAGGACTACCACCATACCTATTTCTGCCCCCAAGCAGTAGTGCTCGCATTGCTGTGTTCTGGTGTGAAGGGTATGGTTTCCGGTAAAATTACTGGCACATGAGGCTTTCGATCTTAGCCTCAAGGTGGCAACCCGCGAGTTATACCTCTGGTATTGCAAGCGTCCATAGGCTACGGTAACCGCTTACAATCTTGTGGGCCGTACGCTTGGTTGCCACTTCAGTGGTATAAAATATATATATATATATATAAATTTGCTAACAAAGAAACTGAAACGTGACTAAATAAATAATTGTTTATAAAAATATTCAATAATGTATAAGGTTTTTTAAAACTATCATGGTTACTAACATAATTTTCACTAAAAACGGGATATTTACCATGATTTGTGAGTGTTATTGATTCACGATATTTCGACGCAGTTACAAGCACCATGATCACGGGAGAAATCATGGTAAATATCCCGTTTTTAGTGAAAATTATGCATAAGGTTGTTCATTATTAGTTATTGCATTCAAGAAACAGATTTAAAAAAAGATATCCCGATGAAATCAATAAAGTTTATACAGTTAATTATTGGTTCTATTTTTTTTTTTTTTTTTTTTTTTAACAAATTATGATAATATATTTTTCTATAACTACCCTCATATTAATTTTGTAGATTTTTGTATCTCAATATCTTATTATTTCTGTAGTACAATTCAATATGGATTCAATTATATGCTGTTGTTGCAAATTTGACATGACAAATTATTATGTAAATAGAAATTCACGCTTTGAACTGAAAAATATAGATGCTGAAAGAATTATTTACAATATTGTCGCATTAGTAAAATATCGGTTTGAAGGTGCCTTTATAGATAAGGTTGTGCCTTGGTTCACTTTAAATAAATTCCATATTCCTGGCACATGAGGCTTTCGATCTTAGCCTCAAGGTGGCAACCCGCAAGTGATACCTCTGGTATTGCAAGCGTCCTTAGGCTGCGGTAACCGCTTACCATCTTGTGGGCCGTACGCTTGGTTGCCACTTCAGTTGTATAAAAAAAAAAAAACATATTTCACACGCTATATTGATGTTTTATTTATATTATTAGGGGCTTGTGCATATTATACAAAACTGCGATGCAACTGTGATATTACCTTTAAGCATCCGATTTTAAAATTAAGTTAATTCGTGTAAACGATTAATACACTTCATCATGACAGCCTTCTAATGTTCCCACTGTTGGGACACTGGCCTACTCTCAGGCGAGAGTGATTAGGTCTTAATCCACCACGCGGACCCAATGAGGATTGGTGAATGGCACATGTCTTTCGAATTTCTAGTTCTTGGACATGCCGGTTTCCTCACGATGTTTTCCTTCACCGTATGAGCACTGGCATTGCGCACATAAATTTTTCGAACAGAAAAATCCATAGGTGCACGACCGGGTTGAACCCACGACCTTAGGATTGGAAGGCGGGGTTACTACCACTAGACCACCAGTGCTCTTAATACACTTATATAGGTTTGATTAGGTACTTATGTATTTGTGTATATTAATGAACAACTTTGTATATAAAATTATTATGGAATGTAATAAATCGCTGGCGACTATCGCCAGCGATTCCTCCGTGTAAACGATTAGTTGTTAGTGTAATCTTTGGTTTAAGCTTCAGTCTCCAAGTCTGCTTCGATTTCTTCTGGTGTCCGAAGGTCTATTGCGAAGCGCTTCTTCATACTTGGAGGTCTTTCGTCGGAATCTGGAAATAATTATGTTCGTAGTTAGTAGAGCACTGGTGGTCTAGTGGTAGTGACCCCGCCTTCCGATTATAACGTCGTGACTTCAAACCCAGTCGTGCCGATAGATTTTTCTGTTTGAAAAATGTATGTGCGCAATGCCAAGAGTAGTAGAGTTTTTTGTGATAGAGCTCGTCCGGGGAAGGACTACCATACCTATTTCTGCCGTCAAGCAGTAATGCTCGCATTGCTGTGTTCCGGTTCGAAGGGTATGGTTTCCGGTGAAATCACAGGCACATGAGACTCTCCATCTAACGTCTCAGTGTGGTAACACGCAAGTGATATCTATGATGTTGCATGCGTACATAGGCTACGGTAACCGCTGACCATCAAGTGGGCCGTACGCTTGGTTACCACTTTAGTAGTATAAAAAGAAAAATACGTGTCTACATAAAAGAACTACTTCGTCTATCGCAAGGAAGTCAATTTCTTGGTCTATCGTCATAGTCGTGTATCACAAGCTCCGAACGTCATAGGCAAGCTGCCGAAACATTACTTCTTCAACATCTTGAAGTTGTTGTATTTTTTTTTATACTACTAAAGTGGTAACCAAGCGTACGGCCCACTTGATGGTCAGCGGTTACCGTAACCTATGTACGCATGCAACATCATAGATATCACTTGCGTGTTACCACCCTGAGACATTAGATGGTAAGTCTCATTTGCCTGTAATTTCACCGGAAACCATACCCTTCGAACAGGAACACAGCAATGCGAGCACTACTGCTTTGCGGCAGAAATAGGTACGGTGGTAGTCCTTCCCCGGACGAGCTCTATCACAGAGAACTCTAGTACTACTTTTTTCTTTTGACTAATCATTTATTAAGGGGAAAATCGTTTATTAAACCAATATAATTAGTAAAAAAGTATTTATGTAGTTAAATATTTACTTTGAAAATGTCCGCGAGTATTCTTAGGTGAATCGAATTTTAATACTTAAGCAAAATTGATAAAACATGTTCTTTTAGTTTAAACAAAATAAAGACAGTAAACCTTACAATATAATAATCTGAATTATTTATAATAGCATAGTCATCATGACAGCCTTCTAATGTTCCCACTGCTGGGACACTGGCCTACTCATTAAAACCAATTGTGGATAAAAGTTCGCTTCTATCGGTTTACTATGCTTATGTTCACTCCATACTAAGTTACGGAATAACAGCGTGGGGAAATAGTTCGGATATTCGTAACGTGCTGATATGCCAAAAACGAGCTTTAAGAATACTATTTGGGTTAAGAAAACAGACATCAGTAAAAAAATATTTTTTTACAAGCCAAGATAAAGATCTCTATTTACATATATATCGGCGCAGACTACAAAATCAGCACTTTATCAAATTTTACCCGGCTGCAAGCGATTCAAAAAGTATAAAAGGCGGCGTAACATCGTGTAGCGCCGCAGTCGATCGTCGGCGGTGAAGGGAGAAACATCTCTCGTATAAAAGGCAGTGCATAAGTCAACAGCGGGCATTCATTCATCGGCGGCGGTAGAGGAAACAACTCGGCTATAAACGTCTGGCACACAGCCCGACGCCAGCAGCGGCAGTGGAACAGTTCCGAGCTTCGTGACAAAGTCAGTTTTCTTTGTCGTGTTCTTTTCAGAACAAATCGCATAACCAACCGTTCCTTTCGGAACGAATCTGTTTCTTGTGACGTCACGCTGGTTTACAAATTAGTAATGTAGTTTGATTAGTCTTTTTAAATTAATTTGATTTCATTATTTATTTTTGTTTATTCATTTCATTTAATTTGATTGTTGATTAGAATATTTCATTAAGTTTGCCTAATATTAACTATATCATTTTCAGGTTGATTGTAAAATAAACGAAAGATGAACGATGACGGTACTTTCACTCGCCCGAGCACCCCTCCTCCTACATCAGAAGTGGGATGAGTCAACGCCCACCAGGACCAGTTAATATGGAAAACGCTACTTTGGCGCTTTTAGCCAATACTTTCAAAGACACAATGTGTGAAATGATAACACATATGACCAGTGAAAATCATTCTGCACTCGCTGAAATGATTAATAAAATACGACCAGACAACACGCGTACCGTCCGTATTTCAGACGTTTATTTTCCCAGCTTCGATCCGGACAAGAATATGGATGTAAAAGAGTGGGTAAATCTTATAACCAGAACACAATCTGAATACAAGCTTATGGACCATGAAGTTAGACTCAAAGCAGCTGGTGTTCTCAGAGGCAGAGCTCAAACTTGGGCTGATGAATGCTTACTTAGAACCACCACATGGGCTGAAATGAGAGATGACATGTTGCAAACTTTTGAGCCTGAGTCCAGGTATTTTTCAGATGTTCTTAGATTTCGACGGTATACTGTTGACGATGCAGACACCACATCTGAATACATCTCAAATGTTTGGAAAATGTTCAAGAAAATCGTAAAACCAAATCCTACAGAACAAGACGCTGTGGAGTTTGTTATAGGTAGTATCACGGATGACTCTCTTCGCACGGAATTACTGAATAGCAAATCTGCTTCAGTGCCTGAGCTAATCGCAATCGCAAAAACTATGCGAAAACGGCAACATCCAACTCCGACACAGGGGCATTCATCAATCAAACGAGCAAGAGTTGAAAACAATAAGACTGACGAAAATATGACCTGTTTTGTATGCGGAAAAAAAGGACACAGGGCGCGATGGTGTAGACAAAATGCCTTTGCTCAATCTAAAGTCGATACAACCAAAGCTTCAGCAAATCAAGAAACTGGTTCAACCGCATCTTTACAGCCAGAAAAAAAGAAAAAGGAATGTTCATACTGCGGTATACCAGGGCATACTTATGACAGTTGCTTCAAGCGATTAAATGCTACAAGGACTATAAACATCTGCCAAAAAGGTAATGAGATTTCAAATGTTGTACCTATTTCAGTTTGCGGCAAAAATTTTCAAGCTTTATTTGACAGTGGAGCGGACTGCTCGTTAGTAAAAGAAGCAATAGCTATGTCGCTTCCTGGAACACGTAAAACCAAGACCGTACACTTAAAAGGCATTGGACCTGTACCTATTATATCATTAAACCAATTGACGACTGTTGTCACCATTAACGATGTGAACATCGAATTTGACCTCCACATAGTATTGGATCATGAAATACCTACAGACTTTCTAATTGGGAAAGATATATTATGTATCCCAGGAATAGAAGTAACTCTAACAAACAAAGGTGTGACAGTTATAAAAACACAGCAGAAAGAAAATGTTAACATTTGGCAGCTTACTTCTACAACAATAGATACTGACCTCACAATAAAAAGTGATGTTGAATCTTTGATGACACTATTAGCGAAATATGAGGAATCATTCTCAGACGGTATGTCAGGATCTAGGATCAAAACTGGTGAATTAAATATTCGATTAAAAAACCCTGACAAAACTGTAAACCGCAGACCCTATAGGCTAGCACCTATCGAACGTGAGAAAGTTCAGAAAATAATCGATGAACTCTTGGAGAAAAACATCATTCGCGAAAGCAACTCGCCATTTGCCAGTCCAATTATAATGGTAAAAAAGAAAAACGGTGAGGATCGATTATGTGTGGACTACCGGGAGTTGAACACAAATACAGTTAGAGACCACTACCCGTTGCCTTTGATCTCAGAACAACTTGACCAGTTAGCCGATGCTACCTACTTCACATGCTTAGACATGGCTGCAGGGTTCCATCAGATTCCAATATCCGAAGACTCTGTTGAAAAGACTGCATTTATAACGCCGGATGGGCAGTTTGAATACTTAACTATGCCTTTCGGTTTAACCAACGCTCCCTCAGTGTACCAGAGAGCTATTAACAAAGCTCTTGGAAGTTTGAGAGGACAAGTAGCTCTTGTCTACATGGATGATGTCCTTATACCAAGCAAATCAATATCAGAAGGATTTGATAAACTGGAAATGGTATTAAAAGCTCTCACAACTGCTGGATTTTCAATCAACATGAAAAAATGCTCTTTTCTCAAAACATCGATCGAGTACCTTGGATATATTGTAAGCGATGGGAAAATAAGACCTAGCCCTTCGAAAGTTGAAGCTTTAGCAAGATCTCTTCCTCCTGCAAATGTTAAACAACTCCGGCAGTTCAATGGCTTAGCTGGATATTTCCGGCAATTCATACCTAACTTTTCGACAGAAATGATACCTCTATATAATTTGACAAAATCTGAAGCCAAATGGGAATGGACCGCGAAGCATGAAGCCGTACGCTCCAAAATTATTAATTACCTAACATCTTCACCTTTGCTTACCATATTTAATGAAGGTTACCCAATCGAACTTCATACTGATGCTAGCGCAGTTGGACTTGGAGCAGTTCTTATTCAAATCAAAGATGGAGTACGTCATGTCATTGGCTACTTTAGTATGAGAACAACATCAGCTGAATCAAAATATCACAGCTATGAACTGGAAACGTTAGCAATTGTGCGAGCGATCAAACATTTTCGACATTTCTTGTACGGAAGAAAATTTACAATTATAACCGACTGCAACGCTGTCAAAGCTTCAAGATACAAACAAGAACTGTTACCTCGGATTCACAGATGGTGGGCTTTCTTGCAGAATTTTGAGTTCGAAGTAGAATACCGACAAGGAGAAAAATTACGACACGCAGATTTTTTTAGTCGAAACCCACTCAGAGTAATAATGAACCTTTCAACCAAAGATGACTGGTTAATAGTAGAACAACGCCGCGATCCAGAGCTGAGCAAAATAATAGCTAAAGTACATAAGGAACCCTGTCCAGAGTATGAATTAAAGGACAACATACTGCATTACAAAACTGTGTCAAATAGCAAAACTAAACTTGCCAAAGTTGTGCCGCAGTCGTATCAATGGAGTCTCATGAACACATACCACGAAGCACTTAAACACATGGGATGGGAAAAGACATTAGCAAAGCTGAAGGAAAACTTCTGGTTTCCCAAAATGTCTTCGACAGTAAAATACTTTGTGGAGCACTGTGTGATATGCAAAACGATGAAAGGATCATCCGGCGCTACGCAGAGTCAGTTACATCCAATCGAAAAGATACCAGAACCTTTCCATACGATTCACATCGATATTTCAGGCAAACTAAGTGGATCTGCGTCCCAAAAAGAATACGTTTTTGTGGCAATTGATGCTTACACTAAGTTTGTTTTTCTTCAACATTCTAAAAGCAAAAACCAAGCAAGTGCGCTAAAACATCTTCAAGAAATAGTGTTTCTATTTGGTGCACCAAAACGTATAATTGTTGATGGTGATGGAGCATTCATATCGAATTATAAAGATTACTGCGACAAATATGGAATTGAATTGCATCAATGTGCTGGATACACAAGTCGAAGCAACGGGCAAGTAGAAAGAGTGATGAGAATTATAAAGAACGGTCTAACAGTCATCAAGAACACACAGAAAATACATTGGGGGAAATCATTAGGAACGCTTCAACTCGCTATAAATTGTACCATATCTAAAACTACTCGGCAAACACCAATTGAATTGCTAACTGGCAAGAAAGGAAGCGTTCCACCTGAATTACTGACAATAATAGATGAAGAAAATGAAAGAGTTGATCCACAAACGTTGAGAGAAGCTGTTTTAGGTAGGATGACCGAACAAGCAGAAAAAGATAAACAAAGGTACGACAAAGAAAAAGCAAAAGTAAAAAGATTTGAAAAAGGAGAGTACGTTCTTTTGAAAGAGCCACCAAGATTGGGAACGAAATCAAGTCAAAAATTTGATGGACCCTTCGAAATAAAAAAAGTTCTGCCTCATGACAGATATGAGATTCGCCGTACTAACCAACGCGGCCGTTGCAGAAAGGTGTGCCACGAGCAATTACGAAATGCACCTAAATTTGGAGTACAAAGTCACATGGCCATATCGGCAATGAATGAAGAAATTATACCCGACGAGAATTCAACTGGTATGAATTAAGGACGTAATATGTGTGAGCCAAAATGAGCGCAGAGGCTTTGAGGCTAGACCAAAATGAGCGTTGAGGCTCTGAGGTCACGACCAAAATGAGCGTTGAGGCTCTGAGGTCACGACCAAAATGAGCGTTGAGGCTCTGAGGTCACGACCAAAATTAGCGCTGAGGCTATGAGGTCTTATAATCGGTTTTGTTTAAACAGTTTCATTAATGTGTTGTTGTGTTAGCAAGAGTTTATTATACGCGATACAAGTAATTGATGCTTATTTCAGATAAACAAACATAATAGGCGCAGGGACGCGCCTATCGTCAGTATGGCCGTATCGGCGCAGACTACAAAATCAGCACTTTATCAAATTTTACCCGGCTGCAAGCGATTCAAAAAGTATAAAAGGCGGCGTAACATCGTGTAGCGCCGCAGTCGATCGTCGGCGGTGAAGGGAGAAACATCTCTCGTATAAAAGGCAGTGCATAAGTCAACAGCGGGCATTCATTCATCGGCGGCGGTAGAGGAAACAACTCGGCTATAAACGTCTGGCACACAGCCCGACGCCAGCAGCGGCAGTGGAACAGTTCCGAGCTTCGTGACAAAGTCAGTTTTCTTTGTCGTGTTCTTTTCAGAACAAATCGCATAACCAACCGTTCCTTTCGGAACGAATCTGTTTCTTGTGACGTCACGCTGGTTTACAAATTAGTAATGTAGTTTGATTAGTCTTTTTAAATTAATTTGATTTCATTATTTATTTTTGTTTATTCATTTCATTTAATTTGATTGTTGATTAGAATATTTCATTAAGTTTGCCTAATATTAACTATATCATTTTCAGGTCGATTGTAAAATAAACGAAAGATGAACGATGACGGTACTTTCACTCGCCCGAGCACCCCTCCTCCTACATATATAAAAGCTTAATTGAAATATATACAAATAAATATAATTACTTAAAGAAGGGAAGGGAGGCCTTTGCCCTGCAGTGGGACAATCACGGCTAAATAATAATAATAATAATAACTTAAAGAAAAGCGACAAACATAGTTATAACCTAAAAAATAAGGACAAATTATATTTATCGATGACGAGACTCGCAAAAGTTCAAAAACAAGGAGAGTATATTAAAATGAAAATGTATAATAAACTACCAACTACAACAAACTCGGAACATTTTAAGACTTTAAAAAAAAAATTAAAACTTTTCTTCTTCTTCTTTTCTTTTATGGCCTCTGTGGCTAGTTTGCCACAATTTTGCCAGTGTCAAGTGTATTAGTTTGATTGTCGACCGACCACCACCGACCACCGACCGCAGACCCAATGCGGATTGGTGGATGGCACATGTCTTTCGAATTTTTAGTTCTTGGACATGTCGGTTTCCTCGCGATGTTTTCCTTCACCGTATGAGAGCACTGGCATTGCGCACATAAATTTTTCGAACAGAAAAATCCATTGATGCACCACCGGGTTTGAACCCACGACCTGAGGTTTGCAAGGCGGGGTCACTACCACTAGACCAACGGTGCTCGATAGTTAGTATCAGTGAACTAGTTTTAAACAATTTAGTATTACCTTATAATAATTATATATATTACATAAACGACTGCAAAATGCAATTAAATTAAAATTCGATAGCAAAAAAAAAAAAAAAATATCGTTTGATTGGGTTACCTGTTGTCTGCATCTCCTTGACTCTCCTGGAGTAGTCCTGGAAGGCTGCTGCGAGAGAGTAAGTCAACCTTCTTGCGGCGTTCCTGTGAAATTTACAGTAAGTTCGTATGTCCGTAGTCTCCCTCTTATGTACACCTAGGTAATTGATAGATAATCTACATATTTTTTTAGACAATCATCATCTATAGCTTTATGACGTTTCAAAATTATCCCTGTGATATTATTATTAAATACAAATAATCATAATTTTTATTTTCCTTCGTGCGCCGTCACCACCGTCACCAGAGTTGGCCACTGACTCATACGAACTTACTTACTATCCAAAAAATGTATTGTCAAAAAAATATGATGAAAAGGTATATGAATTTTTTTGTGTGAAGTGCGATTTACACTGGGTCAGTGACTGAATTCTAATTATTAAATCAGTGCTGACTTTGAGAACTGACTTTCTCTGTTTACAAATAATAATAATATAATAATAATGCTGGACACTCCACACAGCATCATCTAGCCCCAAGGTAAGCTACTGTTAAACAGAGCTGTATTATGGGTACTAGATGACTGATATATACTTAATACAATACAATACATAGATAGATATTGCGCCCGCTGCGCCACATCGGTCGTCGCGTCAAAGGGTCAGTACGAGAGAATTTAAAGTCACTACTGACACGGCAGGCGAGTCAGCACTGTAAATGTAAATGAACCTACCAGTATGAGAGCAATAAATAAATTGAGTATTGAATATTCGGCACTAACTTTGCTCGAATTTGGAGTCAGCACTGGCTTTGCTACTGACTCAATGTAAATAATATTTGATAAAACAATTAGGTCATTTCGATAACGCCATTTCGTCAAACCTTGCGCTTGCGCAACAATATTTTAGATGACAATCTGATAAAATCTGGAATTTTATCTGGACAAGGTACCTTACTGTCGGTGTCACAAAAGGCCGATAAAAATATTTTGACACTACTCTAGATAGTAAGTAAGTAAGTTCGTATGAGTCAGTGCGGCCAGCTCTGGTGACAGAGTTTTAAGGCCGCCCAAAGGCCTCTGTCGTGACTTAACAACTTTGAAAAAGCTCCGCTCCGAAGCACGGAAGCGATCAGTTGCTATTACCACTGGCGGTCACCCATCCAAATGGTGAGTGCGAGGAACAGTGCTTTACTTCGTTGATCTGTTAAGAACAGCTTAGCCAGCTACGTCACGAGCGCTCGGATATTGGACTAACCTGGACTCACAAACAAAAGCATGACACTCAAAAGGGTTCAGCCCTTTAGCATCTGCGGTATCTTTCACAATGATCATTGAAAAGACCCTGGTGTAGACCAGGTCCTGGACGCCGTAAGATATGGATTCGATGTTGAAAAACACCGCCATGTGCTCGAACTCTTCGCGTTTGGTGCCCTGGTTGATGGTCTCGAGGTGGACCCCATCGACGGTGATGGTGAGCTTCACTATGGGCAGGATCTGACCTGGAATGAGGAGACCACTTCATCATGACAGCCTTCTAATGTTTAGTAGAGAACTTGTGGTAGCACTGAGTAATAGTGGTAGTGACTCTTTCGATCCTGGTTCGAAACCGGTTGCACCAATGGGTTTTTCTATTGGCGACCGATGTGGTGCGGCGGGCGAAGGTCCGCCTGCGACGAAGGAGGTTGGGTTCGATTCCCGCCTTGGGATAATAAAAAATATCTATCTATATAGTGTATTGTATTATCAGTCATCTAGTACCCATAATGCAGCTCTGGTTAACAGCAGCTTACCTTGGGGCTAGATGATGCTGTGTGGATTGTCCAGCATTATTTACTATTTATTTGTTAGGTGGTTATTACCTGGTGGTAACGCCTTGGCAGCTGCCACCATAAGATCCACTGGCTTCCTGGTGTGCTTGATTCCCCATAGCCCTCTTGCATCGCTCTGTCCGAGGTACTTCACCTGGAACCACCATAGGAAAATAAATATTGAGAGACATTTTAAACGCCTGTATTCAGTATTCATTTATTTATTGCAGTCATTATGTTGCATGGTTAGATGTTAGTTTAGGAAATAAAATATAGACGTAAAATCTCGAGTATATCGATAAAGTTTATCTGGTCATTCATTAGATATCCTTGTTGGAAATTGAGATATATAATGCGCTAATAATCATGACAGCCTTCTAATGTTCCCAATGCTGGGACACTGACCTACTCTCGAGAGTGACCCAACGCGGATTGGTGGAGAAGTAAAACATTGTGAAGAAACCGACATAAACTGAAAATACGAAAGAATCCATCCATCGATCCGCATTGGGTCCAAATCAGTGTCTCAGGCCAGTGTCCCAGCAGTGGGAACATTAGAAGGCTGTCATGATGATAGGGTTTGGCTGTACCAAGGTAAATGGGAGGTCAATAGGTAGGTACTATTTTGTACAGTTATTCATGATCAGCTCATACAAAGGCATGAAGAATTACTCGCTTGCCATAGAAATCACATAAAAGTATTGTGTTATCCACTGTAACAATTTATATATAAATAAATAATAACAAAAGTGTATAGAAGTGACACTACCAGAAGCCAGATTTTATTACCTAATTAGCTGACCCGCGCGGTTTCACTCGCGCTGTTTATCTTACCGTTTAAAACTTCCCTGGACTCCTACGAAATATTTCAAGACCAAAATCAGCCAAATCGGTCCAGCCGTTCTCGAGTTTTAGCGAGACTAACGCACAGCATGTCTTTTTTATAGAAAGAAGAAATATCACACCTAGACAAGGTGTGATTTTTTAATTAGTTCCAACTGTAATTTAGTTAGTTCGAGTTTGAATCAATAAGCTATTAGTTTATTGTTTTTATAGTGCTAATGATTTTAATATCCAAAAAAATATTTCGCCCCAAGCGGGATTTGAACCCGCAACCACCGCTTGATACGCGGGTGCTCTACCAATTGAGCTATCGAGACGAACGAAATAATAATTGGGATGTCTTAGTCTCGAAGCGCCGATAGCTCCACCTACAGGGGAAACTTTGCAGTTATCTCCTGTTCAATTAATAAAGTTAATTTAGTTCAATGACGGTTCACAGTGCTTATTTATCAGGTTATTTTTATATTTAAAGTGTTGCCACACAAGGAATACTAAAGATTATAATATCCTTAAAAATATTTCGGGCTTAAATCCCGAAATATTTTTTGGGACAAATCTAAATTATTAAGCTATTAGTTAAACAAATCACTCGATCGTTGATTTTAGATGAAACGGAACCGCAACCTGAATGTGGGTACTGGCGGAAGATCAGCGCACCACGCTCGTTCCACTAGTAAAAATAAAATGAGCATTTATTTCTACTAGGTACATGCTTTGCTTATGACTAATGTTAAATTTTCTCAAATCTAACATTCATGTCTATGTTTAAAGGTATTTGTTTGATTAAAAACTACTTATTTTAATACTTTATGTATCGCCATCAGTAGTAGTCGCCTCTTTGGCGTAGGCCTCCCCTATATTCTTCCACACTTTTCCGTTTCTGGCCTTTGACATCCAGTTTGGTCCCGCTTTCTCTATGAAAAGGTCTTCCCATCTTTTTCCAGGTTCCACTAGTACGTGGGGCATAATGCTGAGCCGCTTCCTCATTCATGGATAAAGGATAGGGCGTGCCACCTACTGTACAACATCTATAGGTTCATGTCTGATTTTTAAACTTAATATATTAGCTATCGTGACCAGGTAGACCAGGGTGAAGAGTAGTAGAGTTCTTTGTGATAGAGCTCGTCCGGGGAAGGACTACCACCATACCTATTTCTGCCGCCAAGCAGTAATGCTCGCATTGTTGTGTTCCGGTGTGAAGGGTATGGTTTCCAGTGAAATTACTGGCACATGAGGCTTTCGATCTTAGCATCAAGGTGTCAACCCGCGAGTGATACCTCTGGTATTGCAAGCGTCCATAGGCTACGGTAACCGCTTACCATGCTGTGGGCCGTACGCTTGGTTGCCACTTCAGTTGTATAAAAAAAAAACAATGTTATTTATAGTAGAGTTCTTTGTGATAGAGCTCGCCGGGGAAGGACTACCATACCTATTTCTGCCGCCAAGCAGTAATGCTCGCATTGCAGTTCGAAGGGTATGGTTTCCAGTGAAATTACAGGCACATGAGACTTTCCATCTAACGTCTCAGGGTGGTAACACGCAACGGTAACCGCTGACCATCAAGTGGGCCGACCGCTTGGTTGCCACTTTAGTGGTATATAAAAAAAAAATGCATTAACTGTTGCTCAACACCAGAGTTTACACAGCAACTGTGTTAAATACGGCAACATGTTTGTGCCATGTTTATCAAACAGATGCTTTCAATGAATATGGGGCTCAATGTGGTAACCTTTTGTTCAAAATGTACCTGCTTAATGCTTTTTGTACTACCTATGAGTCGCAGGTCCGCCTGCGACGCAGAGGTTGCGGGTTCGATTCCCGCCTCGGGACAAATGTTTGTACGATCTACAAATATTTGTTCCGGGTGTTCTGGGTATTTCTATATATAATAAAAAAAAATATCTATCTATGTATTGTAATTGTATTAAATATATATCAGTCATCTAGTTACCCATAACACAGCTCTGCTTAACAGCAGCTTACCTGGGGCTAGATAATGCTGTGTGGATTGTCCAGCATTATTTATTTATTTTTATGAGTAAGAAAATACGTTTGTTCATGGATCTTTGTATCCAGAACAAACGTATATATAAAAATACGTTATATATAGAAAATCTTTAATTAATTAAATCTTAAGAGATTATAATCTTTCTTTCTTTCTTTCTTTCTTTCAACCGGATCGTTGTTCAATAGATGGAATACGGAAACACACAAAAAAACAAACGAAGCAGCCGTTCTCTAAGTACCGGTTTACCGGTACCGGTTTTTCGCTACGAGTTTCACTTCTATAGGTTATTTGATACCTTCATTATTATGTATAGTACGTTAATTATGTGCACTAGACCATAACGAAGGTATATAAGTACATGTAGCTTCCGACGAATGAGTAAATTATCTAGTTTTGCTTTCATTTGATGACCGATGTGGCGCGGAGGTTGCTGGTTCGATACCCGCCTCGGAACAAATGTTTGTACGATCCGCAAATATTTGTTCCGGGTGTTCTGGGTATTTTCTATATATAATAAAAAATATCTATCTATGTATTGTATTGTATTAAGTATATATCAGTCATCTAGTACCCATAATACAGCTTTGTTTAACAGCAGCTTACCTTGGGGCTAGATGATGCTGTGTGGATTGTCCAGCATTATTTGTTTATTTATTTATTTAAACAACCTCAGTGGCACAGTGCGCGAGTGCCGGTTAAGTAAGTAAGTTCGTATGAGTCAGTAGCCAACTCTGGTGACAGAGTTTCTAGGCCACCCGAAGGCCTCTGTCATGGCCTAACAACTTTGAAAAAGCCGGGACCGACTCCGAAGCACAGGAGCGCTCAGTTGAGTCAGCCAATGGCGGTCACCCATCCAAATTATGACTACGCGGAACAGTGCTTAACTTCGTTAACCTGTTAAGAACAACTTAGCCAGCTACGTCACGAGCGCTCACTTACTGGGCGAGTGCCGGTTTAGAAGCTAGAAGTTGCGGGTTTGATCCTCGCTGCGGGACAACAGTACTAGGCTATCTAAACATTAGCCCCGTCGCGGGAATCTAACTTACACCTAGAAACTGAGATAGGCCAGTCACAGGTCATCAAATTATGACAAATTATCCTCAAACAAGAAGGTCATACCACTTGACATCACTTAGTACCTAGTACATTAAACGTTCATCTTATTAACCCCTCATTCATGACCACTAGTTCATTCATAACACTAAAGAATATAATAGAATAGAATAGAATATAAAAATATTTATTTAACGCCACACAATTAACATAAAAATAAAAATAACAATAAAAATTAAAACTTAACTATTGTGACGAAAAAAAGGCAGCCACTCAGCATGTGCTGCAGACATAATGTGTCTGCAGCGCTGGTTTTCAGTGTAGCCTACGAGTAGTAGTAGTAGTAGTAGTAAAGAGACTCTTTTGTAAGTTATTATTTCTTTATTTAGTATTGAGTTTTTCAGATATTCATATTAAATGTAATAGTTTTATTATTTATTAGTGTATTATATGATTGATGGTATTAAAGTATTGTGATTTTGTTTTTTATATATTTATCAGTTTTAACTATTATCATAGTTTGTGCACCCCCGTCCATTATAACTTTGCTCTTGCTATCCTACCTGGTTGCCTGGAAGAAATCGCTTTAAGTAATAAGGCCGCCCAATGTACTATATCTACTTGCTACATTTAAATTTATTATGTAATCCTTGTGTAGAATAAAGTGTTTATCTATCTATCTATAGAGCACTGGTGGTCTAGTGGTAGTGACCCCGCCTTCCGATCCTAAGGACGTGGGCTCGAATCCGGTGCACCAATGGATTTTTCTATTCGAATAATACATGTGCGCAATGCCAGCGCTCTCATACGGTGAAGGAAAACATCGTGAGGGAACCGGCAGGTCCAAGAAAAATTCGAAGGACATGTGCCATCCACCAATCCGCATTGGATCCGCGTAGTGGATTAAGACCCAATCACTCTCGGAGTAGGTCAGTGTCCCAGCAGTGGGAACATTAGAAGGCTGTTATGATTCATAACCACTGAAGTTGTGTTATTCCATAGCTGTTGCCCGCGACTTCGTTCGCGCGTAACTCGGGAACCGTACTTTTTTCCGGGATTAAATAGCCCCATGGTCTATTTCTGCCGCCAAGCAGTAATGCTCGCATTGCTGTGTTCCGGTGTGAAGGGTATGGTTTCCGGCGAAATTACTGGCACATGAGGCTTTCGATCTTAGCCTCAGGGTGGCGACCCGCGAGTGATACCTCTGGTATTGCAAGCGTCCATAGGCTGCGGTAACCGCTTACCATCTTGTGGGCCGTACGCTTGGTTGCTACTTCAGTTGGATCCGATACTTTAAAGTATCGTATCGTATGTGAATGCTAAGTTGCCTGCCTACATTATATATATTTATTTACCTATACTAGATGTAAACTCCCCTAACACTTGCTCAAACCTCAGTGGTTTTTTAGTGTCAGTTATAAGTTTCTTTGTTATGTAAGTTTTTTATTTCGATAAATAAATAAAAAAAAAAAAGTTAAAAGAAAAACTATCTATGTTTTCAATTCCAGCAAAATCGGCTCAGTGGATATCGTTATATTTTATTTATTTTATTTATTTACGCACACAATACACGCAAACAACAAAAATCATAATATCTAAAATACAGTTTTGATCCGGTTTGTACCATAGCTTTTAAGCGCACAGAAAAAACATTAGTAGATTGTTACATTAGTACATTAGTACATTGTGGGTGAAAGTAACATGTGTGAGGGCGCCAATAGTTCGAGGGACTAAATAAGTCCCTCGGACCCAAAAATAACCCAAGCTAATTGCTTTTCATTACAAATACAAGGTAATATTAAAAGCATGAATTAGCTAGAGACTCATTTCTAATTTTTTAAAACTCATTTTATACAAATCTCTGCTATACAGGGTTATTCATTATCAACCTGACAAACTTAAAAGATAGGTTCCAAGCATAAAAAAAAATATATATGTACCTATATTTTTTTTTATGTATATTTTGTTTGAATGACCTTATATAAAAAAAACTCTACGACTCGAAAAAACAAATGAAGATCGGATTGCCGCGTTCCCGCCTATTTTGTTTTTTTTTCTGTGGCCGGCCAGCTATTCAGCCATTATTTTTCATTTACATCATTGAAAAAATGGTAAATGTTTTGACCAAATCTATGTTATTTTGTGCACTGGTGCACTGGTGGTCTAGTGGTAGTGACCCCGCCTTCCAATCCTAAGGTCGTTGGTTCAAACCCGGTCGTGCACCTATGGATTTTTCTGTTTCGAAAAATTTATGTGCGCAATGCCAGTGCTCTCATACGGTGAAGGAAAACATCGTGAGGAAACCGGCATGTCCAAGAACTAAAAATTCGAAAGACATGTGCCATCCGCCAATCCGCATTGGGTCCGCGTGGTGGATTAAGACCTAATCACTCTCGCCTGAGAGTAGGCCAGTGTCCCAACAGTGGGAACATTAGAAGGCTGTCATGATGATGATGATGATGTTATTTTAATGAAATTGTTGAAACTTAATTATAATAAAGTTATTTAAAAAATATATTATTCTTTAATCAATACTTAACTTTATGTTACTTCAATTTCGTGGCTGTATAGAAAGTAGGAACATGGTTCAATAGAAATGCGAAAATAGAACTATTTTTTTTTAAATATAATTTGACAGCTGTCGGTTGAAAGCGATTCTCCCTAGGGATGAAAAGTATTACTTTCATCCCGCTCCTCAGGCAACTTCAGACCTACTTTCAGAGTATGAGTAATGAAAAATTAATAGTGTTGAGTAACAATTTGCTTGAAATCACATAAAGTACTTATAGCCCGTATAATAAGGGATTTAAAATATTTCTATATTCACAAAAATAATCAGAGCGTGCAATGATTAGGCCGGAAATTACATAATTATGTACATTGTTAATTAATGAACCCTCTTCCTCAAGAGAAATGAAAATGAAATTAAGAGCAGAGAAAATGGACCTACCTGGAAAGATATTGGTAGATCTTCAACTGTGACAGGTCCTTCTTGACTTTCCGCCATTTTGTTTTAGGTTATCTTTCATTCATAAGAAGCATTCTTAGACCTGAAACAAGAAATTAAATTGGATTACAGGATGACACTACTGGCGAAGAGTAGTGTCATGAGAAATGCTTTTAACCTTTCTCTCTTTCGAGTCTTTTTTATTTATTTATTTGGGTATTTGATTGCATTGAGTTCTTTGTGATAGAGCTCGTCCGGGGAAGAACTACCACCATACCTATTTCTGCCGCCAAGCAGTAATGTTTGCATTGCTGTGTTACGGTTTGAAGTAGCAAGAGAAATTACTGGGCGAAAGAGACTTAACAACAACGTCTCGGGGTGATGAGCGTGCAGTGCCTAGCAAAACTTAAAAACTTTAAGCTTTGGGTGGCACTGCGTCTGTTATGGTCAGGCGTAGCGCTTAACATCAAGCGGGCGACTTGATAGTCTTGTCACTTGCTTAAAAAGACTTCAAAAAGAGGTTATAATTCGACTGTTATTTTAGTTAGGCTGGTTGTTACGCGATTTCCCCGCCAATTTGTTTTTCTAAAAATTAATTATTTAAGGTTTAAATCTGAATAAATAAAGTAGATATTTATATTTGCAAATATATTTATTTATGTATGCGAAGATGACGGTCACATTCTAATCTATGCGTAATATTCAGAGAAACATAAAACGTCATAAAATATTGTTTGTTCAAGTGTTGCATTGAAAATATAACTTGAAAAAAAAAACTATTGCTAAAATCTAAGTGTAATAAGTTGAATTGAATTATATTGAATTGAACAAGAAATAGTGTTCTACATATCTGTTAACTTGACAGCTTTGCTTAGAGTAATTATGATGAAGAGGGGCCGCCGGACCATTTGTACCATGAGGCAGTACCATTAATGGTACAATTGGCACCGATTTGTCCCAAGTGTACCATGATAAATGAAACTAGGATGGCGCCCGGGTTCACTCGTATTTTGGATGTTTTTTTCTCTTGTTTTATTTAATTTTGAATTCTCTTAATGTTAAACTTAATCTATACAGTATCGGTACAATAACAAACCCGATTATAATGGTAGTAATTGTATAATGGTGGTAATTATTATAGTACCATCAATGGTACTATTGGGACAAATTAGTGCCAATTGTACCATTGATGGTACTGCCTCATGGTACAAATGGTCCGGCGGCGAAGAGGGATCATCAAAAAAAAGCTAGGAACCCAGCCGAGTTTGTTGCCAGATTCTTCTAGGCTGGGGCGCGTGGAACTGCCGCAAATTCACCTAGCTTTAGGACGTTTCAAAATGATCCTTGTGATATTGAATGATTGAATAAATATATTTTTTACTTACTTTACTTTGGCCAAACGTGGGCTTTGACTGAGCAGCTAACTAATAAATTAAGAGTTTGTCAGAACGGAATAGAAAGAAGTGTAACAGGAGTCAAGAGAAGAGACAGAGTAAGACTAACTGAAATAAAGAGTATAACAAAATTTAAAGATGTAAGAACAGTATGCAAAAAACAGAAATGGCAATGGGCAGGACATATCATAAGAGAGCAAAAAGAAAAATGGACTAAAGCTATAACAGAATGGTATCCAAGAGACGGTAAAAGAAACAAAGGACGACAAATAAGACGCCGGTCCAGAATGGACCCAAATAGCTAGAGACAAAACGAAATGGAAATCTTTAGAGGAGGCCTTTGTCGAAGGGCAAGCTGTTGTAAGAAAATGAACCGGGTGCCGATAAGATTTTTAGAACTGTTAGATTTATAAACAATAAGATTATAGCATTAGGTAATAGATTTAAGTAGCATTGTAAATGAAAGGAAACAGCAATAAAGGCTTATTTTAATTTATTTTATTTAATAATAAAGTTGTGAAAGACCGGAGCTTGTCCGAGGAAATACTACCACCATTATTTCCTATTTCTGCCGCCAAGCAGTATATGAGCTCCGGCTCAAAGGGTATGGTTCCGGTGAAATTACAGGCATGAGATGATTGATCTACGTCCCAGGGTGACAACGCGCGAGTGATATCACTAATGTACAAGCTACGGTAACCGCTTACAAACAAGACCTTTTGATACGTGATACCCAAACATCAATCAATCTCTCGAAATCATTCCGGGGACTACCACCATACCTATTTCTGCCGTCAAGCATGTTTGCATTGCTGTGTTCCGGTCCGAAGGGAATGGTTTCCAGTGAAATTACAGGCACATGAGACTTTCAATCTACGTCTCAGGGTGGCAACCCGTGAGTGATACCTCTGGTATTGCAAGCGTCCATAGGCTGCGGTAGCCGCTTACCATCTTGTGGGCCGTACGCTTGGTTGCCACTTTAGTAGTATAAAAAAAACACTAGCCTGGTGGGTTTTACGCTAGATTCTCACCATTAGTAAAAAAAACAGAAGTTATTTAGTAGGATTTTCTTTCTTTAGTTTAATAATTATTTTTTCAACACACTTGCTTATAAAATGGCTCTATGGTCATCGCAATTAGGCACAGAATGACACCCATAATAAACTATGACTTTTTCATTGCTATATATATATATAGATTTTTTTTGTTATTTTATTATGAGTTTTTTTTGTTATTTTATTCACAAGTGAGTTAAAAACGTCGTATGATACACGTGTGTATTGATGATTACCGTCCTCGGCTATCTTAAGAACAATCTCAGACTCAATGGCGCCTCAGCGGTAATCACCAATGTTACACACTAGTACTATAATGTACTTTGAATGAGGTCCGCTCCTACTCAATTTTATAGTGCAACACCCTTACTGGGTACATAACTATCTGTTGGCTGCTCTGATATTATTTAATATTACATATGACCTGTGACATGTAACCCTCATAATTATGATGCAATAAATGATACTGAATACTGAATACTGAATACTATTTTCACACTACCACCTGTCTTAACGGACGTCACAGATGCGTTGCCACTTACCGAGGGGTGAATCCATACAACAGGTGTTTTTGATTCGATTCCCCGCCGAATTTGTACGGCTTGTACCATGTTTGAGGAGTCAAGCCCGTCTAAGGGACTAGCCACACAGAATAGACGTAACAAGAACGCGTCGTAGACGGGCGCAGACGGGGTTCAGACATGACTTTATAAAACACTAGCAGTCCGTCCCAGCTTCGCGCGGGTGCAATGAAACCGCACCTGTGCGAAGCCGGGGCTAGTCGCTAGTAATAAATATAACCTATGTTACCAAGAGATAATGTAGCATTCTAATGGTGAAAGAACTTTCGAAATCGGACCAGTAGTTTTTGTGTTTATTCAAATTCTTTCCTCCTTAAAACATTAAATGTAATACACACATCAACATTGTCTAGGGATATTCAACATTTTGTTGAGTTTTACAAAAACTGAAAATAATTTCTTTCAATTAATTTTTTTAATATTTTTTATTATTAATAGGCTTTTATTATTATTAATAAACAACATAAAATAAAGATTCTTGCCATACCTAGTTTTCTAAAGATATTATTTTCAGTTTTTGTAAAAATCAACAAAATGTTGAATATCCTTATACAATGTTGATGTGAAGATATTATTTTCAGTTTTTGTAAAAATCAACAAAATGTTGAATATCCCTAGACAATGTTGATGTGTGTATGTGCCAATAATCACAAAAAATCTGTCAATTTAGTGGCTTGCTTAGTATTGTCGCTTATAATTAATATGTTAATAACATAGGTGATGAAAAGACGCAACACGGGCGCGGCGCGTCGCGACAGCTGACACGCCCCCAGTCGCACCCGCGTCCCGTTCATACCAAAATATGGTTTGAAATAAGACTCAGACGAGTAAACGTGACGTGTCCGCGCCCCGTCTTTTCTATAATTTTTTCGTCACGTGTCACTTTCGTTTTGTATGAAAGGGGCACCGCGTCCGCGATGCTTCCACGTCTACGTCTTTTCTGTGTGGCCAGCCCCTTAGGCACTTGACAACGACGAATCGACAAGTGCTGAAAAATCTTGCATTCTTGCGTATTGTCATGAAAACCACGAGTCAAGTATCTACCTACCTTATCAGTGATAGATAACAGTGTTATCAGTGTACAGTAGTGATAACATCTATAAGAACTTGCGATAGGATGGCATTTTTAAATTCACCTTTACCTATTTTAAAAAACGGATAATTTTATTCACTAAATTCGAAATGAAAATCAAAAGAGTTCTATATTATCCTATCAATATAAGAGAGAAAAATTGTATTTTTGTATTTTTTTTTGTTACGAAAACTCAAAAACTACTGGTCCGATATCGAAAATTCTTTCACTATTAGAAAGCTACATTATCCCTGAGTAGCATAAACTATATTGATTACCAGCGACCCGCCCGGGCTTTCCACGGGTGTGATTTCATTGTACCCGTGAACCCGTGCGAAGCTGGGACGACCTGCTAGTAAGTTTTTTAATAAAAAAAAAATATCCTGTTTTTCTCATAAGATTGTATATAAAGTTGTATCCGTTGTTGTATCCTAAGAAATAAATAAATAGGTAATAAAACAAGGATCACTTTGAAACATTTTACACGCTAGGCGAATTTTCGCCAGTTCCAACGCGCCCATGCCGTAAAAGAACTGGCAACAACTGTAACACCGTCTTGGTTCCTATCGCTTTTTTAGGCATGACCCTTACTGGTGGGCCAGGCTGTACTTATATGCTATGTGTGTCACATTGAATGTAAAATGTCAGAGCTATGTTTATTGCGAGTGGCATAAAGTAAGCCCCGCAAGACCAATGGCTATTAGAATAAGGAAGAACTGGCAGTGGACATGCCATATAGCTCGCAGAACCGATAACCGCTGATAATAAAGGTTCTCCAATGGCGACCGCAAACTGGAAGGGACCCACTCGATGGACCGATGACATTAAAGCGGTCGCAGGAAGTCGAAGTCGGTGGATAGTGAAGGCTCAAGATTGGTCGTTATGGCGCTCTTTGGGGAGGCTTATGTCTAGTAGTAGATGTCTATTGGCTGATATGATGATGATGATGTGTGTTTATTTACTTTATCGTGTAGGTACCACTTTACAGTAGGTAGACCGTGACAAAAACAATAAAAAACCTTATCCTTATCTATGACGTCATCAAAACTCACCAGTTCAACACAAAAATACCTCACTCACTCACTAAATAAACACAGCACTATTACTAAATCGAAATAGTATAGAAGATACACAAAAATTAAATTAATAAAAACAAAATGGCGGCACGTCCGAACTGGGGTAAAGCGCGAATGTGAATACTAACTAAACTCACTTTTCAAATTCGGAACGCATCTCGGCCATTTTTGCTAGAGCTGGCAGGTAATAAATAAGGTTGGAATACGTAGGTACTCTATGCCTTGTAAATTTTGTTTTTTTTTAAGCACACATCATATTAATAAGATATAAACTGTAAGATTTAGTTAAAATCACGATTAAATTATAATTGGGATAGGAGTTTTAAGGCAGTTTTAATTTATTTTATTTTAACTATGATCACTGTTTTATAATAAGCTCTACAATTTTAAGTTTAATTTATTGTGAGTACAAGAACTTCGTTTGATGGAATTAAAAATAATTGTATCAAAATGTCACAAGACAGTTAATAATAAAATGAATATTTTATTGAAACTTTATGAATTTTTCACAATAAAATTGTTTATACCTAGGGTAACTTGAGTTTTTTTTTTAAACTACCTACTAAGTTACTTGAAAATCTTAAAATGATGTCATGACAGAACTGATCTAACGTTTTCATTGATGTTAGATTCGGTTTCTCTACGTTCATACAACTTTGTAAAAACACGCGAGGCTCTACATACGCTGGTTATAATGCACGTCGATACAAAGTTACGTAATACTGCAGGCTTTACAAATTGAGCCTTAAATTGTGCAGATTAAGGTCTATTTTTGATTTATAAAGTGTAAGAGAAGGTTTGTAGATTATCACACAATGAGGTGAAGTAGTGATAATGTATACAGGGTGATTATTTAGAAATAATGTGAGCTTCATAAATCAAATTAATTCCCATTTGTCACTCCATTCGGCCGCCTAGGGAGACAGATTGAACCAGATTGTTCTAGGCTGGGGCTCGTGAAACTGGCGTAAATTCACCTAGCTTTAAGACGTTTCAAAATGATCCTTGATATTATTAATTATTAATTTAATATAATTTTTATTGATTTTACTTGAACTTTTATTAATTGAAAAAAAACTATCTGAAACCCCATATGTACCAATATTTTAAATATAAAACACAATTTACAAAAGGTATACAGGTGAGTGAGTACTCTCGACTGCCCTCTGAGGCGATAATCTAAACAGCTAATAGCTATGGAAAAACTTTGTTAGGAGTCATGGGCTTGATTTTGTTAAAAATAACAATTGTATTAGTTTGTTTTGATTTGATTGCTTTATCTTTTTATAATAAATGATAAATAACTTTATTCATAGTGCTAAGGTTTACAATAACAAGGAATTAATAACTAAATAAGAGTAAAAATTATACTGTGCCTGAACTAGGAAAATCTGTGTTTCAGGCGTAAAAAAGGCTAACATGTAGTATTATGTTATATGGGTACATGAATAATCAAATTAATAAACATCTCTAATAATAAAAATCTCTAAAACTATATTTTATATCACATGAATGCTGATGTCTGCTAGATCACTAAAATCTGCTTTCAAAATCGGTACACCCGCTAAGGAGCTACAGTACCAAAGTACAGACACAGATAAAAACCACCCTTTATAATGTCATGCATGTGTGCGTCCACCTGTGGCAGTGTGTATGTGTGCAGTAGCGCTCTCGATGCGTGACCGATGTACCATGTTGCTCTACTATGTTAGTGGTAGCCGGTGTTACGGGCACGTAAGGATTGTCATTCTAATTTTTTAAAATTCCCATCTGTCACCCAGCTCTGTCTACTTAGGGTGACAGACCGCACAAAAAGATCTATCTGTCACCCTTTTTGCAATATAGTGACGGATTGCATGAAAACTCTATCTCTCCATATTTTTAAACTCTACTCTTATGAGTACAGCAAGTTTCTCATTGCAGCAATCATACAACTTTAATATATCAATATTTTTTTTTCATTTGACAATCTTGCCAAAAGTGGCAGTTGACTTTACCACTTTGTTTTTTGGATATAATAATCTGGGTTATTCAAATAGGAGGAATGTATGACTACCTAAGCAATACCAATGAAATGTATGATGGCCTAGGATAGATTTTACGTAGTTTCATAAATTTTTTTTACAACAATTCAGTTTGAACATCCAAGAGCTCGAAAAAGTGGCAAGGTTAGCAAGTTTCACGGTTTTAGCCATTATTGGCATAATTAATTTTCAAATCTTGATTTCAAAGACAGTCTGGAATACCACTTATGTAGGTTAATATTTATCCCTGCAAAAAATAATAAATAAATAATGCTGAACAATCCACACAGCATCATCTAGCCCCAAGGTAAGCTACTATTAAACAGAGCTGTATTATGGGTACTAGATGACTGTTATATATTTAATACAATACAATACATAGATAGATATTTTTTATTATATATAGAAAATACCCAGAACACCCAGAACAAATATTTGCAAAAAACTTTTAAATAAGAAAAAAAAAATCTATTGGTATCGTAAAAGCTTTCTTTAGTTCGGAGCTACGAGTAGATGGCACTGTTTAAAAAAACTCTAACAACTGAAGTGGCAACCAAGCGCTAAGAGATGGAAGGACGAAAGCGGTGGAAGCCCACCTGATGGTAAGCGGTTACCGCAGCCCAGCCGAGTTTGTTGCCAGATTCTTTTAGGCTGGGTCTGGGTGACCGCCAGTGGCAATTTCAACTGCGCGCTCCCGTTCTTCGGAGCTTCGGAGTCGGTCCCGCCTTTTTCAAAGTTAGACCATGACAGAGGCCTTCGGGCGGCCTAAAAGCTCTGTCACCAGAGTTGGCCACTGACTCATACGAACTTACTTACTTTTTAGGGCTAGATGGCGTTATTATTTAAGAAGTAGAGCATACTTCAAACACACACCGGTATCGTCTCCACGCATCGCCTCCCGTGGCGTTATACGTTTAACTGGCACGGTTCACCGACTGCAGGTTCGATGCCCGGTTTGGTGCATTTTGCAAATTCTTTGGTATTCATTATAATAAAAAAATATAATTATAAAATAATAATATGTTGTTAAACGGTAAATAAAAACATTTTGAAAAAGCTGGCATGAGATAAATCAGTAAGTAAATACCTTATAGAATTTGTAGGTCAATGGCCTCCATCACGTCCTAATAACTGTTACAGCCGGGACTGACAGCTTACAGTGCAGTGCCTTCTGAAGCACGGAAGAGCTCATATGAAAATGTCAATGGCGGTTACCCATAATAATCATGTCTCAGAACGTTGCTTAACTTAGTTGATATGTATGAACAAAAGAATATAATATCCTAAAATTTATTTTGCCTCAAGCGGGATTTGAACCCGCAACAACCGCAATTTTTGGGATATTATAATCTTTAGTATTCCTCTAGTGTGATGGTTAATGGGAGTGCACCGGTGGTCTAGTAGTGCACCGGTGGTCTAGTGGTAGTGACCCCGCCTTCCGATCCTAAGGTCGTGGGTTCAAACCCGGTCGTGCACCAATGGATTTTTCTGTTCGAAAAATTTATGTGCGCAATGCCAGTGCTCTCATACGGTGAAGGAAAACATCGTGAGGAAACCGGCATGTCCAAGAACTGAAAATTCGAAAGACCACCAATCCGCATTGGGTCCGCGTGGTGGATTAAGACCCAATCACTCTCGCCTGAGAATGGGCTAGTGTCCCAGCAGAGGGAACATTAGAAGGCTGTCATGATGTGATGGTTAATACTATAAAAACAAAAATAATCAAATGTATGAACAACTTACGCCAGCTACGTATGTTAAGGTTTGCGTTAGGGTAGGTATACGCACTGAACCAAAACACCCCACGTCATTATCTTTAAGGGTGGCAGTTGACATTATACTTTGTTCCCACAATGTACTAGTAATTAAATATCTATACAGATCTAAGAGTAGTAGAGTTCTTTGTGATAGAGCTCGTCCGAGAAGGACTACCACCATACCAATTTCTGCCGCCAAGCAGTAATGCTCGCATTGCAAGTGATATCTCTGATGTTGCCAGCGTACTAGACTTCAATTACTATTTCTCTTACAGTGACGCGAACCAAATACGGTTTGAACTCACTACCTCTCGCTTTTCAATCAGGTATTCGACCACAGTGTCACCGAGGTTAATAAAAACCTTTGATAAATGTCTTGACAAGTTGAAGCCGAGTATTTTGCTATCAGTAAAAGTTTAGGCGCTCTAGAATTTGATTCGTTACAAAGTGTTACCATTACGATTACGATAAGCCTGTTGTGTCCCACTGCTGGGCAAAGGCCTCCCCTTGATCTCTCCAGTCATCTCGGTTTTGTGCCCAAGCTCTTTTATTGTTATAGTTATAGATTATCTCGATCTTAGAATAAATCTCGATTAAGTATTTTAATATTGCCTATGTTTGCATTAAAATTAAAATCTACCTACCTAATCACCTATCAAGCTATAACATTAAGATTCCTTTAAAGGGTGACAGATAGACATTTCCGACCTGTCACCCTAGACAATGAGATGGGTGACAGATGGGAATAATTCGTTTACATCGAGGAATTATAATTATAATTAATTGGATAATTACTCGATGTTCGTTTATTATGCAGTAAAGCCTATCTGTGATCGACTTTCTTGGTGGTATAGCTTAGCTGTAATTTTTTTGACGACCGATGTGGCGCGGAGGTTACGGGTTCGATTACCGCCTCTGTTCTGTTGGATGTTCTGGGTATTTTCTATGTATAATAAAAAATATCTATCTATTTATTGTATTGTATTAATTATATCAGTCATCTAGTACCTATAACACAAGCTCTGCTTAACTTGGGGTTAGATGATGCTGTGCGGATTGTCCAGTATTATTTATTTATTTATTTTATTAATTATATTAATTATGAGGTTCCACTCGTATCCTACAGGATAGGGAATGGGGTTTCAATATAAACTATTGTTATTGTTTTAAACACGTGCACGCGACCGTCTAGCTTGCTCGACCCCGACCGAATGAATCGCAGGCTCGAGCGACTCGATGACGCGTCGTACGCATACACTTAATCGGCAAACGCCACACAATATAATCTGTGCTTTAATCACCTTTAAAGCCCATTTGCACCATACAATAATTGCAAGCCACAATTGCCTGGCCAAATTGATTTTGGAACAAAAATGTTAGAAAATGGATTCGATAGGTAAGGCAATTTTCGCATGCAATTATTGTATGGTCTAAATGGGCCAATAAGCTTGAAAAATACGGATGTAAAACTAAGCTAACTTAACCAACCACCAAGACGGACTCTTCAGCAAGAGTCCATCTTGGTGGGTACCATCGCAGTGTCAGATATTCTACCTCCAAGCAGTAGTGTACAAGCTGCACTGTGTTTAGGTTTAAAGGGCACTGTAGCAAGTGAAATTACTGGGCAAAAGAGACTTAACAACAATGTCTCGGGGTGATAAGCGCAGTGCAGTGCCACGTAAACACTTATAAACTCTAAGCTTTGGGTGGCACTGCATCTGTTATAGTCAGGCGTGGTGCTTAACATCAGGCGGGCGTTTTGATTGTCTTGTCACTTGCTGACAAAAAAAAAACCTACATAATAAATTATTCTAACCAATCATTATCCAATAAAATGTGTCAAGTGAATCACAATAAACATAAAACCAAAGACAATAAAACATGTGACAGTCTGTAATTAAACTAATTAACAACACGTGGCTATAGACAATTGAATTAGTCTTAATTTTAGAGATCCTTCGAGGATTATACAATTCCTTTCTTCCCATGAGGTTGTGTTATGGGTAGATGACTGATATACTTAATACAATGCAATACGTGTACATGCATAGATATTTTAATTATAAATAGAAAATACCCAGAACACCTGGTGGTAGGACTCTTCAGCAAGTGTTTTTTTTTTAAAACAACTGAAGAGGTAACAAGCTTACGGCCCACAAGAAGGTAAGCGGTTACCGCAGGCTATACACGCTTGCAATACCAGAGATATCACTCGCGGGTTGCCTTGAGGCTAGTAACCACCCCATTAACGGGGACACGGTTAATGGGTGCATCAGGAATACACGAGATCGAAAGCCTCATGTGCCAGTAATTTCACCGGAAACAATACCCTTCACGCCGGAACACAGCAATGCGAGCATTACTGCTTTGCGGCAGAAATAAGTATGGTGGTAGTAATTCCCCGGACATGTTCTATCACAAAGAACTCTGCTACTCTTAAAAAGTGTCCATCTTGGTGGGTCCACAGTGTCAGATATTCTACCTCCAAGCAGTAGTGTGCAAGCTAAACTGTGTTTAGCTTTGAAGGGCACTGTAGCAAGTGAAATTACTAAACACAGGTCAGCTTGCACACTACTGCTTGGAGGTAGAATATCTGACACTGCGGTGGTACCCACCAAGGCGAACTCTTGCTGAAGAGTTCGTCTTGGTGGTGTTTTCGGTGTTCACTACGCTCATTTCCACAACATCCTTTTAGTTTTCCCTGTTCGAATAAACATGTAATAAAACTAGTGACGTTATTTAATCAATCAGTCAATCAAAGCTATTGATGCGTTGATACGGCGCAAGTAATTTGCGCATGTTGAGGCGATTCTTCAGAGATACACTTTCCTTGCAGGGACACCTTTAATAAACCAACGCTTTTACGCTTTATTAACGCGGTTCTTTATGATACATTTTTTTCTGTTTTGTTCTGGGCTGTTTATTGTATAAAATACCCGATTTGGAGAACTTGTCTGTGCTAGGGTGACAGATAAAACTTTTACAAAGTAGATTTTAATAATTTAACTTTTTTGAAACACCAAGCACGTTTCTCTCACACACAAAGCGACTGGCATTTTAATAAAAGTACATCAATGTCTTACCATTTTTCACTTCGGGTGTGAACGCAGCTGAGGTTCCTTCATGTGTAATATCCATACTTTCCATTTGCAACCGTTTATTAGCGAACAAAAATAATATTTTTGGTATAAGCAGTAATGCTCGCATTGCTGCGTTCCGGTGTGAAGGGTATGGTTTCCGGTGAAATTACTGGCACATGAGGCTTTCGATCTTAGCCTCAAGGTGGCAACCCGCGAGTGATACCTCTGGTATAGCAAGCGTCCATAGGCTACGGTAACCGCTTACTATCTTGTGGGCCGTACGCTTGGTTGCCACATCAGTTGTACAAAAAAAAAAAAAAAAAGTCAAAGTCAAGTTAAAGTCAAATGAGTTTTATATTCAATAAAATCACTCTGTAAGCGTCTTACAAGATTTTTTATTTATTTCAATTTATATAAGTTCATCCTATTGCTAAAAGGGTCCAGGCCAGATCTGACAAAAAAGTTCAAAAGAGGGCGACAGATGGAAATAATTCATTTTGAGTTTCTCGAACCGTGTTTTTTTTTAATACCACTAATGTGGCAACCAAGCGTACGGGCCAGTCTAGTGGTTTAGAAAACGTGAAGGTAAGTTACGCATGTTGCTAGCGCCGTGTTTACACACGTAGAGATTGACAAGTTCCCACGCCAATAATTACAAATATTACTCTGAAAACCAATCGCAATGATTAATGCTAATTACGTGTTTGTTCAATGGTAGATAATAAGAAATCATGACCATTTTAATGTTCCCACTGCTGGGACTGCCTACTCTCAAGCGAGAGTGATAGTGTGATTGTATACTATACAGTTTTTGTGTTGATAATGAATGACCCTAGATATGATTGTATACTAGTCAATTACCTATTGTAAATATATTGTGATTTATCTACATTTCATTGAAATATCAGAATAGTACCTACCAAAATAATGATTTTCCCTTCAAAGAGAAATTCTTCTATATTATTATAAAGTAATTCTATTCAATAATTTAGGTATTTTATTGAAAGATTTCATAGAATAGTAAATGAGAATTACCCTTCAAAGGGGATTTAGATATTTTTTTTGTTTCAAAACCCCCTTTAGACTGAGCTCGAGGCTTCAAAGGGGATTTTGACACTAAAACTCCCAAAATCCCCTTCTTTGACACTAACCCGTAATATCGTTATTACTCACTTAATAAAAATTAAATGAGTTAGGTTTTCAATTAAGTATAAGTGAGTTTAGAGTATAAGTGATTATGTATTTGAAATTTTATTTATATCCATTGATTATTTTATATTTTGAGTTAATTTAATTTGTGCTGTGTTTATTTAGTTTAATTTACTTTTTTTTTTTTATGACAGCAAGTGACAAGACAATCAAGGCGCCCGCCTGATGTTAAGCACCACGCCTGACTATAACAGATGCAGTGCCACCCAAAGCTTAAAGTTTTTAAGTGTTTGCGTAGTACTGTACTGCGCTTACGCCCCGAGACGTTGTTGTTAAGTCTCTTTCGCCCAGTAATTTCACTTACATGCAAATACGATTTAATTTTTTTTAAATAAATAAATGAAATGAAATGAATTAGCTCTGGAAATTACAGACACAGAGACTAAGACTTGTAATTTTATTGTTCTGTTTATTGTTTTATTTTATATGTAATAATATTGTGCCTGGTAATTTCACCGGACACCAAACCCTTCGAACCGGAACACAGCAATACGAGTTTCAGAAATAGGTATGGCGGAGGTTCTTCCCCAGACGAGCTCTACCACAAAGAACTCTACTACCCTTAGGTATACCTATAGGTACACATTTCTTAACATATAAATTAATTAGAGTTCATTTCGTTGTTCTTAACAGTTCAACAAACTTAAGCACTGTTCCACGTAGTCAAAATTTGGATGGGTGACCGCCAGTGGCAATTTCAACTGAGCGCTCCCGCGCTTTGGAGGGCACGTTAAGCAACCAACCAACCAACCAACCAACTTTTTAAAAGTTGTTGTTGACAGAGGCCTTCGGGGGGCTAAAACCTCACCAGTTGGCCACTGACTCATAAAAACTTTTTTATTTCATATCATTTTATTTCATTTGATTGCAAATTGCAACATCTTGCCTTTCTGTATCAATCTTTTATTTTTAATCAACACAGCATCATCTAGCCCCAAGGTAAGCTGCTGTTAAACAGAGCTGTATTATGGGTACTAGATGACTGATATATACATAATACAATACAATACATAGATAGATATTTTCTATTATCTATAGAAAATACCCAGAACACCCGGAACTAATATTTGTAGATCGTACAAACATTTGACCCGAGGTGGGAATCGAGCCCGCAAACTCCGCGTCGCGACGGACCTGCGCCCGCTGCGCCACATCGCTCGTCGCAGTTCACAACAAAATATTACAATAACAATTTAGTTTATTCTCACTGCTTATTAAACTGTCGCAATTCTTATAATCTTTGTACGCAGATTGCGAGAATACAGATTGTGGATATAAACTCTTGATACTTTACTTTTACGGCTCTCAGTTGAATTTGCCTGGTCACCCATCCAAATGGTGAGAACGCGGAACAGTGCTTCACTTCGTTGATCACACTAATACTAAGCGAACTTTTGAATGTATGTTTGTTCCTCTATAACTCGACAACCACTAAACCGATTTGGCTGAAATTGAAAACATAAATAGATAATGACCAGGAAATGACATAGGTTACTTTTTATCCTGATAAAAATTACGGTTCCCGAGTTCCACGCGAACGAAGTCGCGGGCAGCAGCTTGTTTGTTATAACAACTTAGCCAGCTACGTCACGAGCGCTTCACATATTAAAAACACAAGTATCAAGAGGTCTCGCCCGCGCTATAAGCCCATCGTTACACTTTGGACCGAATCGTGAGAAATAAAAAGCTTATAAAATTTGGGCAACGCGACCTTGATACTTGGGAAATAACCGATATTTCCGGGATGTTTTCCCAATACTGGGACTGTGGAACTAGTTCTGAATAATAGTTATCACCCATCTCACTGTAGTTTTCTGAGTGATGTTTTCCTTCACCGTTTGAGAGCATAGTAATAAAATAAAATAAATAAATAAATAATGCTGGACAATCCACACAGCATCATCTAGCCCCAAGGTAAACAGCTGTTAAACAGAGCTGTATTATGGGTACTAGATGACTACAATACAATACAAAGATAGATATTTTTTATTATATATAGAAAATACCCAGAACACCGGAACAAATATTTGTAGATCGTACAAACATTTGACCCGAGGCGGGAATCGAACCCGCAACCTCCGCGTCGCAGGCGGACCTGCGCCCGCTGCGCCACATCGGTCTTCAGTCAGTATTTTGGATTCCAAGTAGAGTTATATTTAGATATATAATAGACCGTGGGAACATCAATTGACCCTATTGAAGAGTAATGGACCCAGTATCGATCCTCGTGATGATCAAGAAAGCCTGCGGCTCGCAACAATTATCAAAATTACCTTTTAAAGGTTAAAATATGTTTTCCTCTTACTTTTGAGGTCGCTAAATCACAATTCCTTATTACTGTTCTAATTTTAATTGCGGATGGATTCAAATTATAAAAACAGTGATACGTACGAAGTGGTAACGAATAGGACGGCCCCCAACTCGATGGACCGATGATATTGTGTGTATGGTCAGACCGTACAAATATCGATGTAAATAAATAATGCTGGACAATCCACACAGCATCATCTAGCCCCAAGGTAAGCTGTTAAACAGAGCTGTGTTATGGGTATTAGATGACTGATATATACTTCATCATGACAGCCTTCTAATGTTCCCACTGCTGGGACACTGGCCTACTCTCGGGCGAGAGTGATTGGGTCTTAATCCACCACGCGGACCCAATGCGGATTGGTGGATATATACTTAATACAATACAATACATAGATAGATATTTCTCATTAAATAAATACATCGGTCGTCCACTAAATAGCTGCCGAATGAAACAGGGAATACAATAGTTGATTATGGAAATAATAATATATATATTTTTACGCTTGAATGTGGAATTCAACGAAGATCAACGAAGTAAGCACTGTTCTGCACACTCATCATTTGGATGGGTGACCGCCAGTGGCAATTTCAACTGAGCGCTCCCGTGCTTCGGAGGGCACGGATTTTTCAAAGTTGTTAGGCCATGACAGAGGCCTTCGGGCGGCCTAGAAACTCTGTCACCAGAGTTGGCCACTGACTCATACGAACTTACGAATAATAACTGAGACCCTTTACAATATCTATCCCTAAATCTGTCACAAAAAGCCCACCAAGGTCGTCGTACCCTTTAAGGTAATCCATGACCTAATGTAACCAGGGTTTAAATGTCAGTGACTGTTGGATGGTCAGTAGAATGTCCCGTTCACTTTAAAATGAGGTTAAATCTTTGCAATTCGACACACATTTTGTCACATAAAAGAAAGACTTACTCGACTTGGTGGCGCGATGGAGAAATGCCAGATCGATTCCCGTTGCGGGACAAAAGGCCTTTACTGTCCAGCCACGTCACGAGCATCAAAGACATTTGGAAAAGCGAGTACTCGTGGTCTAGTGGTAGCCTTCCGATCCTAAGGTCGTGGGTTCGAATCCGGTCGTGCACCAATGGATTTTTCGCTACGAAAAATTTATGTGCTCTCATACGGTGAAGGAAAACATCGTGAGGAAACCGGCATGTCCAAGAACTAACCATTTGAAAGACTTTGCCATCCACCAATCCGTATTGGGTCCGCGTGGTGGATCAAGACCCAATCACTCTCGCTCAAGAGTAGGCTAGTGTCCCAGCAGTGGACCAGTGTGTGTTTTTTCAGTTTAAAATATTTGCAACCATTTTGCATATCTAGGTGGCTATTTGGTCGCTTGATAATGATCCTTGTGATACATTGAATAAAAATATTTAAAATTTGATTTTAAGTTTTTTGGGTACTTTTTTTTTTTTTTTATACAACTGAAGTGGCAACCAAGCGTACGGCCCACAAGATGGTAAGCGGTTACCGCAGCCTATGGACGCTTACAATACCAGAAGTATCACTCGCGCGTTGCCACTTTGAGGCTGAGATCGAAAGCCTCATGTGCCAATAATTTCACCGAAAACCATACCCTTCACACCGGAATACAGCAATGCGAGCATTACTACTTAACGGCAGAAATAGGTATGGTGGTAGTCCTTCCCCGGACGAGCTCTATCACAGAGGACTCTACTACTCTTAAAAAATCTCTTGTTCCAAGTCAAAGTCAAAAGAGTATCCTACTAATATTATAAATGCGGAAGTGTGGTAGTGTATTTGTTTGTTACCACGTATAGTCTCCGTGACGACTCAACCGATTGTGATGAAATTTGGAATGTAGATGGCTTACGTCCTGGAATAGATTACTTTTTATCCCAGTAAATGTACTGTTCATGTGGGATAGCTTAAAAACTGCAAAAAACGCGGGTGAAGCCGCGCGTCAGCTCGTTATTTAATAAAATCACAAGAATCACTTTTAAACGTCTTACGAGCCTGAATTAGCGCCAGTGTCAACGCGCGTGTCAAAGAAAAACTTCAAGGAACTGAGAACCCACACTTTTGGTATTAGGCAAGCCTCTCACTACGCCATGGAAGTTAATCTAAATAAATAAAATTTAACATTAAATAAAATAAAATATGTACATAATTATATTACATTACAAAATATACAAAATACATATGAAACAGTTGAGCCATCTAAAGACCGTTACAAACGACCTATAGATAGCTCAACTGATCCAAATCACTACCAGACGGAAGCGTTCCCAACATGCTGGCTGCATTGCCACGTTGAATGGCAATGCTGATACGTTGAGCCAGATAAATAAATAATGCTGGACAATCCACACAACATCATCTAGCCCCAAGCTAAGCAGAGCTTGTGTTATGTGTTACAATACATAGATAGAAATTTTTTGTTATACATACAAAATGCCCAGAACACCCGGAACAGATATTTGCAGATCGTACAAACATTTGTTCCAAGGCGGGAATCGAACCCGCAACCTGCGTCCTACGGACCTTCGCCTGCTGCCACATCGGTCGTTAAATCTATTTCGTTATTTTCCTCCACAAGCTCAGTACTTCGATATTCCGTCTCTAGGTAAAAACAAGTAATAGTTTAATTGTTATACATTGTGTATTGCAGTCGAGCGGTGACCGGCGCCGTGGGAATCACGACATAGTTGTGTGGATAAGCCTATCTAGCCCTCGATTCCACTAGGTTAAAAAATAATAATTATAGGCCTTAATTTCGATTCCACTAGGTTAAAAAAAAGGTGATAATTATAGGCCTTAATTTTTTTTTTTTTTTTTTTATACAACTGAAGTGGCAACCAAGCGTACGGCCCACAAGATGGTAAGCGGTTACCGCAGCCTATGGACGCTTGCAATACCAGAGGTATCACTTGCGGCCACCTTGAGGCTAAGATCGAAAGCCTCATGTGCCAGTAATTTCACCGGAAACCATACCCTTCGAACCGGAACACAGCAATGCTCACATTACTGCTTGGCGGCAGAAATAGGTATGGTGGTAGTCCTTCCCCGGACGAGCTCTATCACAGAGAACTCTACTACTCTTAATTTCACTTAGGTTGGATTCGACCAAACTCGAATAGGCACTATTCTTCGAGTAATATTCGCGAGTAAACTGACAGTTTTCTTGTATTTGACATTTCTTATTCCACAGAATGAATGAATGAATGAATGAGTGAATTGATGAATAAATGAATGAGTGAATGAATGGAATTCTTTATTGTACTTAAAAAACTAGTACAAAGGCGAACTTAATGCTAGTAAGCATTATCTTCCAGATTTTGGTGTATCATGGATAACAAAATGTGTCGGTAGTACACAAAACAAAAAACAATTTAATATTATATGATGAACAATGCAAATCTTACTTTTATACAATGAAGTTACTTATCAATATAGGTAACACATATAAACATACATACACCTACCTAATAATCTACTTATTTAAACAGAATAATTATTCCAAAATAATAATAGTCAAATCCGCCCTTAAAAGAATAAGAGAATAAGAGTTATCATCATCATGACAGCCTTCTAATGTTCTCACTGCTGGGACACTGGCCTAATCTCGAGTAAGTGTGATTAGTTCCTCATCCACCACGAGGATCCAATGCGGATGTAAAACTTTCTCATTTATAATATTAGTGTGATGTGATATGATTAGTGTGATTAGCGATCTGCCTTTTGAATCACTCTATCTATCGGTAAAAACCGCATTATAATCCGTTGCGTAGTTTAAAAGATCTACGATTATGTGGCAATTCTTGCGTAAAGTCATGAATGAAACTAAAAATGCTCGTGACGTACGAGTAGCTGGTTAAGTTGTTTATAACATATTAACTGTTCGCATACTTACTATTTAGATTGGCAATTTCACGCGCTAAGCAAGCAGTCCTTAATTTTTTAAAGTTGTTAGGCCATGACGAAGGCCTTCGGGCGGCCTATTAACTCTGCCACCAAAGTTGGCCACTGATTCATACGAACTTACTTACTCGTACTTTAGTCAACTCCGTACGTATTAACTATGTCTTTTCTGTGGAATAGGACACTTACTTTTACTTAATAAATAAATAAATAATAACCTTATTAAGGACACAATTGGCATGGTAATTTTTCAATACATAATTTAAAAAAAAATAGTCCTACAAATGGCGGTCTTACCAATAGCGGTTTCTTCCAGACAACTCTTACTAACTAAACTAAATCTAATATTAATAACTGAAGCTGCTGATCTACTGATAACAAATTTGTCATCGACAAATGAGACTGAGAGAGTTGAAATCCCCAGGTACCATAACACTATCACCATACTTATTTCTGCCGCCAAGCAGTAATGCTCGCATTGCTGTGTTCCGGTGTGAAGGGTATGGTTTCCGTTGAAATTACGGGCACATGAGGCTTTCGATCTTAGCCTCAAGGTGGCAACCCGCGAGTGATACCTCTGGTATTGCAAGCGTCCATAGGCTGCGGTAACCGCTTATCATCTTGTGGGCCGTACGCTTGGTTGCCACATCAGTTGTATAAAAATGCAAAGCAAAAGCAAAAGCAATGCGAGCAATACTGCTTGGCGGCAGAAATAGGTATGGTGGTAGTCCTTAAAATTATTCATTTTCGTTTTTTTGGAATAATGTTATGAACTAATTTTTTTTTAAGATAATTGATTAGCTTTTAATCATCATGACAGCCTTCTAATGTTCCCACTGCTGGGACACTGGCCTACTCTCAGGCGAGAGTGATTGGGTCTTAATCCACCACGCGGACCCAATGCGGATTGGTGGATGGCACATGTCTTTCGAATTTTTAGTTCTTGGACATGCCGGTTTCCTCACGATGTTTTCCTTCACCGTATGAGAGCACTGGCATTGCGCACATAAATTTTTCGAACAGAAAAATCCATTGGTGCACGACCGGGTTTGAACCCACGACCTTAGAATTGGAAGGCGGGGTCACTACCACTAGACCACCGGTGCTCTTAGCTTTTAATGAAATTTGATAATTGATTAACTTTTAATGACTCAGATATACATATATGTATACTGTACACAGTTGATTTGATCTCGTTTTATACTAAATATGAAACCTTTAATTATGTTGTTAATAGGTTCGTAATTAACGACTTAATAGTCAAGATTCAAGAAATCTCATTAAGATGATGACTATATTATGTGTTTAAAATTTGTGGTTGTGTTTAGTATTTAAAGATGATAACTGTGTTTTGTATGTTTAAAAAATATTATTTTTCATAACTATTATTCTTGATTCGTACTTGTAGTTGATTTGATTTCAGTTAGTTAAAGTTTATATTATTTTAAGTTCATGTTTACTAAACAATTACTTTGTGGTCTACTTAGTAAGCATAAATAGTTGATTAAAAATAGTTATATCATAAATTTGTTTTATTTGTAGGTTTTGGGGGTATCCAAGAATATTGTTTCATTCTTCAAAATCTACTATATAAAAAAATATAAAAATGTTGTCAAAGCCGGGGCTAACACCGGTTTTCGGTTTTGGGCCCTCAAAACCGAAATTCAAAACCGGTTTTGAGAACCTTCCGGTTTTGCACGCCCTAGTTTCCACGTCAGTTGTATAAAAAAAAAGCAGAGTAATGAAACTGAAAGTCTTATCCACACTATGCAAACCTCTGATATATAACGTCAATTCACCTACATTCTCGCTTCAGTCGCGCGCGCTTTGTTTCCGAGAGTGTTTGTGTTTTTGGTATGTACTTTAAATAATACATAATTACATATTAATTTATATAATGGTTTCATTCGCGTTGAAATCTTGATGTGTACACGGAATCCGTACATTTTTCGAGGATAAAAAATAGGTTATGTGGTATTCCAGAAATCTATATATGTGCTAAATATAATCGAGATTCGTTCAGCCGTTCTGGTGTTATTGAGTTACAATTATCAATTCATTCATCCAAGCTTTCTCATTTATTAAATAAATAAATAATGCTGGACAATCCACACAGCATCGTGGCGGGCGACAAAAGTTTATCTCCTCTCGTTACTGTCAGGGTGATAGATCTCACTATTTGTGCGATCTGTCACCTCGAGGGGACAAAACTAGGTGACAGATGGGAATAATCCCATCTAGCCCCAAGGTAAGCTGCTGTTAAACAGAGCTGTGTTATGGGTACTAGATGACTGATATATACTTAATACAATACATAGATAGATATTTTTGAATATATAGAAAATACCCAGAACACCCGGAACAAATATTTGTAGATCGTACAAACATTTGACCCGAGGCGGGAATCGAACCCGCAACCTCCGCGACCTGCGCCCGCTGCGCCACATCGTTCGTCATTAGTGTGTTAAATAAAATAATATTTTATTTATTTTATTTTTTGAATAGTAAAGTGCCCTAACGAGCCATAATATTGAATAATTACCAAAATCAGGAAAAATAAAGTTTTGGCATTTTTTCTTCGTCATAAGTGCCACAGTGAAATGCATTCCAATTTCATCTTAAATTCAACATACCTATAGATAATTATTTTAAGAGTTAAGTTTTTTTTTCTCTCTTGTTACCTAGTTTAAGTATCTTTAGTTTAATTAACAACTTTGTAAATATTACCGATTAGGCGGTGTGGTCGCTCAGCGACAAAGCCTTTTTTTTATTCAATAAATTAAAAAAAAAAAACTTAAATTCAACATAGTTACGTTTCAAATTAATTCATGCATCGAGAATAGCATTAAGAGTTTTCACATTCAGAATTAATTACCGTAAAATTATATAAATATCACCTATTTTCAACTAAAATTAGAATTTTATACCATCATAAGTACGGAAGTACTTGGATAACAATAACAATAAATTACTATTTAATTACATAATTGTGAACTATAATAAAATAAATAATTAACAATAGTTTCGCGCTCTGATTCTGATTGACGCGTACGTGCAGCATACAGCTAGCAACACGTAAGCGTTATGCAAGCGTCACGCAAGCGTCACACGTTCGTCCCATCCCATGACACTTAATATGTCGGGTTTATCAGAGACTTAGAACAAATGTTTACAGCTAATGCAAACATTGTCCCGCGTTGAGTATCGAACCCCGTATTTCCTTAAAACTCTTAAACTTAAATTCGGAAAACAAGAGTAGTAGAGTTCTTTGTGACAGAGCTCGTCCGGGGAAGGACTACCACCATACCTATTTCTGCCGCCAAGCAGTAATGCTCATTGCTGTGTTTTGGTTGGAATGGTACAGTTTGCCTAGCACTATACCTAAGTCTGATAAATAATTAGGTAGGTACATGATTTGACAATTCATTAATGTCATGTCAAAACACAAAATAATATTGCCACATTCACTCCGTCAGTGCTGTTACAGATCAGATCAATTAACTGTGAGCTAACAGCTCATTATAGCTCAATGTTAGTTAATAATATTTCGCACTAAGATAAAAAATATGATTATCAACATAAATGTCACGTACGTTTCGAACTACCGGTTCAGAAGACTTCATTTTGATCCGTTGTCGGCGTCGTTCCAAATATTATTTTCGTTTCGTTTATCAAATAGGTTTTTTTAGTTTGGGAAAATGCACATCTATATCACAATGCCTCGATGCGATGTATTGGTCTGTCACTTTATTGAAAAGAGGGTGACAGAACGTACTTTTTTGTGCGATCTGTCACCTTAAGGGGACAAAACTAGGTGACAGATGGAAATAATCCTCTTCTTCCGAACTGAGCGTGTGGCGTTGTATTGAAGTGAACCAATGAACTGACTCAATTGTTTAGTTCAATTTTGTTTCTCTTTAAACATGTTACTGTATTTAGATTTATATTATGTTAGATTTATTCCAATTCAATGCAATCGTTAGGATCACTTTGAATTGTCTTTGTTTTTGTATGATATCGAGAACCTAATGTCTAGATAAACCTAACATAGGTTTTTAGGCATTATTAACCAGTGTTGTAAAAAGTTTTTTTGTGATGAATAAATTATCTATCTATCTATCTATCTATTAGCTTAGATTATTATTAGCTGTTCATTTTATTCACTAATATTTTTTTGTAAAAAGTGGCACCAATTTGTCTGACATACATAAATTGCAAACAAACAGACAGTCAATAAATAACACTTGTAAAGTTAACAGATACATAAATCTATACCTACGTAATCATTTTTTCCATTTTACTTCCTAATTTCATTTATAAAGCGTGCGCATGCTCAGTAGGTAGTAGGTAAGTAGACATACAACTTCAGCTATCATCATCAATATCAGTAATTTCAGAATACATTCTATCTTCTTTTTTTATTTCTTATTTTATTTGTTCTTCTTTTTTTGTTATTTTATTTTTAATATTATAATTATTATTATTTTTTTTCCAAATTCATGTTTTTAAGTAGGTACCTACTGTAAGCTGTATTTTTTTATTTTTTTATATTTATTTTATTTCTTCTTTGTTGATATGTCAGTTCTGTGTCTTTGTCCTGTCAAATAAATTATTTCTTTCTTTCTTTCTTTCTTTATCTCTTTGCTAAATTTCATCAAGATCCGTACAGCCGTTCTAGCGTGATTGTGTACCAATCATTCATCTATCCATCAACACTTTCGTATTTTGTATTTTTTTTATACAACTGAAGTGGCAACCAAGCGTACGGCCCACAAGATGGTAAGCGGTTACCGCAGCCTATGGACGCTTGCAATACCACAGGTACTCGCGGGTTGCCACCTTGAGGCATAGATTGAAAGCCAGTATGCCATTAATTTCACCGGAAATCATACCATTCACACCGTAACACAGCAATACGAGCATTACTGCTTGGCGGCAGAAATAGGTATGGTAGTAGTCCTTCCCCACCACTCTTAAAATTATGTTGTAAGATAATTGACGACTGATGTGGCGCGGCGGGCGAAGGTCCGCCTGCGACTCAGGAGGTTGCGGGTTCGATTCCCGCCTTGGCACTAGTATTTGTACGATCTGCAAATATTTGTTCCGGGTGATCTGGGTATTATTTTTATTTTTTAGATAATAAAATATATCTACTCGTAAGTACATTATGTATTGTACTAAGCATATCAGTCATCTAGCACCCATAACACAAGCTCTGCTTAGCTCGGGGCTAGATGATGCTGTGTGGATTGTCCAGCATTATTTATTTCATTTTTATTTATTTTATTATTAGAACTCTTGCTCGAGAAACACTGGTGGTCTAGTGGTAGTAACGCCTTCCAATCCTAAGGACGTGGGTTCGAACCAGGCCGTGCACCAATAGGGTTTTCTATACAAAAAAATATGTTCCAGTGCTCTCATACGGTGAAGGAAAACATCGTGAGGAAACCGGCATGTCCAAGAACTAAACATACGAAAGGATGTGATATCCACCAAGCCGCGTGGTGGATTAAGACCCAATCACTCACGCTCGATAGTAGGCCAGTGTCACAGTACACATTAGAGGCTGTCATGATGATGGCTCTTGCTCGTGAGTAGGCAGTCTCAGCAGTGGGTTATTAGGGTCGTTATGATAAAAAAAAAGTAAAGTTAGTTCTTATGAGTCAGTGGCCAACTCTGGTGACAGAGTTTTTAGGCCGCCTGAAGGCCTCCGTCATGGCCTAACAACTTTGAAAAAGCCAGGACCGTTGCTAACGTGCCCTCCGTAGCAGGGGAGCGCTCAGTTGAAATTGCCACTGGCGGTTACCCATCCAAATGACTACGCGGAACAGTGCTTAACTTCGTTAATCTATTAGAAACAACTTAGCCAGCTACGTCGAGCGTTCCGTTGTGGTCTGTTGAGAACAACTTAGCCAGCTACGTCACGAGCGTTCCGTTATGATCTGTTGAGAACAACTTAGCCAGCTACGTCACGAGCGTTCCGTTATGATCTGTTGAGAACAACTTAGCCAGCTACGTCACGAGCGTTCCGTTATGATCTGTTGAGAACAACTTAGCCAGCTACGTCACGAGCGTTTCGTTATGATCTGTTGAGAACAACTTAGCCAGCTACGTCACGAGCGTTCCGTTATGATCTGTTGAGAACAACTTAGCCAGCTACGTCACGAGCGTTCCGTTATGATCTGTTGAGAACAACTTAGCCAGCTACGTCACGAGCGTTCCGTTGTGATAATGATCTAATAGTTTAATAGAGTTTACGAACCATGGCTGTAATTGTCGTTACCAAGGATAGTTTTTCTCTATGCCTTCTGAACCATAAATTAGGTTGATACGCCTCAGATAAGATTACTAGCTGCCGCCCATGGCTTTATTCACGTGAATGAACTCTATACAATACCATAACTATTATCGTTGACCACCTACTGTAAACTGATAGTAATAAGAGACTGTTGTACAAAATTACTCTAAGAACTAAATAAATAAATCTTTCATCATGACAGCCTTCTAATGTTACCACTGCTTTGACACTGGCCTACTCTCAGGCGAGAGTGATTGGGTCTTAATCCACCACGCGGACCCAATGCGGATTGGTGGATGGCACATGTCTTTCGAATTTTTAGTTCTTGAACATGCCGGTTTCCTCACGATGTTTTCCTTCACCGTATGAGAGCACTGGCATTGCGCACATAAATTTTCGAACAGAAAAATCCAGTGATGCACGGGTTTGAACTCACGACCTTTGGATCGGAAGGTCACTACCACTAGACCACCGGTGCTCTTCACCGGTGGCAAATAAATCTTTAAATCTTTAAATCTCTAACCAAAATTAAACTGGTTGACACTAACTGACAAATTCTACTATTCTAATACTCTGTAGAATTTATAGAAACCTGACTCTTGTACTCCCATATCAGACTAGGAAACCAATAACCATTGTGGTTAATGGATTAAGAAACTGTGTCTGTCTGTCTGTCATCTCAAATAACTAGATTAACCAATAGTTGACATTGATATTTTGACCTGGTTAATCATAGCTTTAAAACGAATGGTAGGTCGGCCCGCACTTGATGAACCGATGACATGAAGCGGTCTCATAAGGTCGAAGAAGATGATGATAATAATGAATGAAGATGTTTGGCTTAGTACACAAATCCCCTCGATAATCCCCTGCGAAGGGGATTTCTATACTTTTATTTGGAAATGCCCCTTTTTTATACCACTAAAGTGGCAACCAAGCGTACGGCCCACTTGATGGTAAGCGGTTACCGTAGCCTATGTAGGCATGCAACATCATAATATCACTTGCTTGTTACCACCTTACGTTAGATGGAATGTCTCATGTGCCGGAAACCATACCTTTCGAACCGGAACACAGCAATGCGAGCATTACTGCTTGGCGACAGAAATATGTATGGTGGTAGTCCTTCCCCGGACGAGCTCTATCACAGAAAAGTCATCATTTCTTTCCAAATTTCGTTGCTAAGCGACAATCAAACTAATACACTTGACACTGGCAAAATTGTGGCAAACTAGCCACAGAGGCCATAAAAGAAGAAGAAGAAGAAGAAAAGTTACCAATAGATTATACTTTTTTTTGTTTAATGTCAGCAAGTGACAAGACAATCAAGGCGTCCACCTGATGTAAAGCACGGAGTTTCGGTCATTTTGCCGGTACGACATGTTCCACCCATTTTAATTGTTTTTCTCGAGTTATTTTGAGTTTTATTGTGTAAATTTGGTGGCAGTCAAACCAATACGACTTGTAGTCTTGGCACAAGTGTAAGTGATTGAAATGGAAGGGTGATGTTGGTTTGTAATTTGGTCGAAGATTCTCCTAGAAAATTTTGAAAGGACGCCATCATTTCTTTCAAAATGTTGTTCGTCAAATTCAAAATTCGAAATTGTTCGTCTTTGATGTATACGTCGACATTACTTGACACTGGCAATATTGTCTAAACAGACAGAATGCAATAAAAAAAAAAAAGATGTTAAGCATTATAGTTCGCACAACGGATCTAGGCTTCCGTGAAGTTAGCCGTTTGTGATGCGCAAAGACAATTTAGTTTGAAAAAGCTACATTGCGCATCGAAACGGCTAATTTCACTACGGCCGAGATCCGTTGTGAGACCGGATCTAGGCTTCCGTGAAGTTAGCCGTTTGTGATGCGCAAAGACAATTTAGTTTGAAAAAGCTACATTGCGCATCGAAACGGCTAATTTCACTACGGCCGAGATCCGTTGTGAGACCTATACAGCCTGACTATTACAGATGCAGTGCACTGCGCTTATCACCACCCCGAGACATTGTTGTTAAGTCTCTTTCGCCCAGTAACTTCTTGCTACAGTACCTTTCAAACCTAAACACAGTAATGCTTGTACAAGGAAGTGTGCACTACTGCTTGGAGTTAGAATATCTGACACTGCGGTGGTACCCACCAAGAGGGATTCTAGCCGAAGAGTTACCAATAGATTATACTTCTTCTTAGGCGGGCACTCTTTGCAGAGGTGGGTCCTGATGAATGACGTCTCTTGCTATGCTACTCGTATCTATTTGAGGCATTGCAAGAGCAGTCGGTCATGGTGGATCTGGTGATATCTGCCCTCCATTCTGCCTTGGACTACAAGACTTTCCGTTGAACCTTCATTTCGGGTAACTTTTTTTTTTTTTAATACTACTAAAGTGGTAACCAACCGTACGGCCCACTTGATGGTCAGCGGTTACCGTAGCCTATGTACGCATGCAACATCATAGATAACACTTGCGTGTTACCACCCTGAGACGTTAGATGGTAAGTCTCATGTGCCTGTAATTTCACCGGAAACCATACCCTTCGAACCGGAACACAGCAATGCGAGCATTACTGCTTGGCGGCAGAAATAGGATGGTACTTGCCCAAAGTACTGAGAGATTATACTAACTATTATTTACAGAGGCGTGGCAATAACTTCAGAAGAGTTCTAAACATTGTTACATTACCAACACCGTGAGAAAATAGATTACCATCTACCTTTACCATACCAGCCTGTAATATTGCATGATCTAATGGGAGTTTCCAAACGATGGATCGGTGTGAACTGATCCGTTGGTCAACAAGATTTCACGCCATTTTAGGGTACCGTATTTGAATTATTCCCATCTGTCACCTATCTTCTTCTTCTTTTATGGACTCTGCGGCTTGTTTGCCACAATTTTGCCAGTGTCAAGTGTATTAGTTTGATTGTCGCTTAGCAACGGAAACAAACGAAATTTGGAAAGATATGGTGACTTTTCTTTCAAAATTCCCTTGGTAAGTCTTTGACTATATTACCAACCAACATTACCCCTCCATTTCAATTACTTACACTTGTGCTAAGTAAACAAGTTAAATTTGATAAACTGCCACCAAAACGCAATAAAACTTAAATAACACGAGAAATATAATTAAAGTGGGAGGATCCATGTCGTCAAGATAACCAAAGACAATCCTTTAAAGTTGTGACACAAGTAAACATGAGAAATGTCAAAAACATTATTACTATTATATTTTTTTTTTTACTCTCCTGATCTTTTTCATTTTCTTAGTTCGCGGTTCCTTTTATTTTAATGTTTCCCTAATTTTTGTACTAAAAATTATAAAAAAACGATATAAAAAATATAAAAAAAATGGCAAATGCGCAAAATGCGCGAAGCCAAGAAGAAAGAAAAAAATATATATATATATTTTTTAACGTTATTTTGTATTAGCTGTTGACTGCGACTTCGTTCACGTGGAACTCGGGTACAGTACTTTTACCGGGATAAACCTATGTTCTATTCCCGGTTATTTTGTTATAAATTACAGCAAATTCAGTTCAGTGGTTGTAGAGTTATAGAGGAACGAACATTCATCTAAACTTTCGCATTAGTTATGATATTAGTGTGATGTGTTTGAGTATAAAGAAGACTCAAAAAAGACAATGAAGTAATCTAGGTCCTTGAAAGTTTTCAAAATACGTAATAACAAATAACAATTAACATTTTGAAACGGCTAAATGGATCGTGCGTAAACGACATTCCTCCATCTTGAAAAGTGTTTTTCGCAATACAATTTTGAATGTAAGCTAAATTTAATTTTAAAATGGTATTTTGCAATGCCATTCCATTACTGTGATATTATCATAATAACATCGTCTATTTCAATGCGACCGCGAACTGTAAAATGAAGTGTCGGCCCCCCACTTGATGGACCGAGCGGTCGCAGGAAGTCGGTGGATAATAAAGGACCAATTTCATAGTGGCCTAGGTCTTTGTAACACCGTAGAAAAATTGAAAAAAAATATAAGACTAACAGTAACAAACAATTTTATTTTTAAGTAGACAAACAAAGCTCTAAACGAAATATGTTTGTTGTGTTGAGTTACATAAAACGGGATCACTGGAGGTCCGCCATGACAGCTATTAGCCAATGATCGTGACGCATCTTGACTTTGACAGTTCCTAATAATAGTTCGTTAAACCCGCCATGTTGTTTTGCATTGTGTTGCACTCCTTCACAAAGATAAACTTACTTTAGATTATGAAAGAAGCCAAAATAAAATAAATAAACAGTTCGTTCGTTCGTATGAGTCAGTGGCCAACTCTGGTGACAGAGTTTCTAGGCCGCCCGAAGGCCTCTGTCATGGCCTAACAACTTTGAAAAAGCCGGGACCGACTGCTTAACGTGCCCTCCAAAGCACGAGAGCGCTCAGTTGAAATTGCCACTGGCGGTCACCCATCCAAATGATGACCCCGCGGAACAGTGCTTAACTTCGTGGATCTGTTAAGAACAACTTAGCCAGCTACGTCACGAGCGCTCCTGATAAACAGTGATAAATGGTTTCTTTAATGATTATCTAATTATCTAGACCCTTACAAAAGACCAGGGCCTGGCTCCATACTGCGTGAAACAACTCCTTTAAAGAAGTTATGACCAAAAAGCCTTTAATCTTGACGCTTGGGTTTTTTCATCTCAGGATGTACTTGATGTTAAAATATAATTAAGAATTTCATAAAACTTTTAGGCCCTCAACCAACTCGCTAGAATTTATGGTGGTTATACTTGGGCCCACAAACTTATCATGTCTTTTCTAAAAAACATGGCTTAAGCTGAATAAATACTCAAATTAGTAGTTTCCGGTGAAATTACTGGCACATGAGGCTTTCGATCTTTTTTTTTCATACCACTAAAGTGGCAACCAAGCGTACGGCCCACTTGGTGGTCAGCGGTTACCGTAGTCTATGTACGCATGCAACATCATAAATATCACTTGCGTGTTACCACCCTGAGACGTTAGATGGAAAGTCTCATGTGCCTGTAATTTCACCGGAAACCATACCCTTCAAACCGGAACACAGCAATGCGAGCATTACTGCTTGGTGGCAGAAATAGGTATGGTGGTAGTCCTTCCCCGGACGAGCTATATCACAGAGAACTCTACTACTCTTTCTATGCCTCAAGGTGGCAACCCGCGAGTGATACCTCTGGTATAGCAAGCTTCCATAGACTGCGGTAACCGCTTACAATCTTGTGGGCCGTACGTTTGGTTGCCACTTCAGTGGTATAAAAAGAACTACTGGTGCGATTTCAAAAATTCTTTCACCATTAGATTGCTACACTATCCCTTAGTAACATAGACTATATTTTATGTCCACCCGTGCGAAGCCGGGACAAGCCGCTAGTCCTAACTAAATCAGTTCACAAACTAGTAAGTTAATAGCTAAACCACAATCTAATCAAACCGTCAGACAGACAAAAAGTGCGACACAATGTGGAAGTGACAGAAAAAGTCTACACTGTTTCCTCAGGCATGGGAATGACACCATATTCACTAAGAAGCCAGACGAAATTATGTCGCTATGAGCATTATAGACGAGCGATGTGGCGCAGCGGGCGAAGGTCCCCCTGCGACGCAGAGGTTGCGGGTTCGATTCCCGCCTCGGAAGAAATGTTTGTACGATCTACAAATATTTGTTCCGGGTGTTCTGGGTATATTCTATATACAATAAAAATGAAAACCGGCATGTTCAAGAACTAAAACTTCGAAAGACATGTGCCATCCACCAATCCGCATTGGGTCCGCGTGGTGGATTAAGACCCAATCACTCTCGCCTGAGAGTAGGCCAGTGTCCCAGCAGTGGGAACATTAGAAGGCTGTCATGATGATGATGACAATAAAAATATCTATATATTTATTGTATTGTATTAAGTATATCAGGTCATCTTGTACCCATAACACAAGCTCTGCTTAGCTTGAGCTAAATGATGCTAAAGCATCATTTAGCTCAATCAATTGTCGAGCATTATTTATTTATTTGTTTACAAATTACAAAATGACAGCAAAATTACAGTCGCATTGTAAATTTTTGATATTTTTGATATAGTGATAGTGTCAAAATTCGTTCAAAAACTATTTTACTGTCAACGTAAGTATTTGCAGTGTAGAGTTTTGTCATTTTCGCTATTTTATAAGTGTCAAAATTTATCAATTGTCAAATTTAAAAACTTAATTAAACAAAATCTGTCTCAAAAAGCTTACTATAAAACAACCGATTACCTAGATGATAAAAAAGCTTGGGACGAATGTGCTCCAACTCTACTTGGAATCCATAACAATAGCAAGGGTCATGCCAAAAAAGCGATAGGAACCCAGCCGGTGTTGTTGCCAGTTCTTTTACGGCATGGGCGCGTTGGAACTGGTGTAAATTTTCCTAGCTTGTAAGACGTTTCAAAGTGATCCTTGTGATTCTACTGAATAAATAATTTTTGATTTTTGTTTTTTTTTTTTTTTTTTCAAAATTCCCTTGGAAAGTCTTTGACTAAATTACCAACCAACATTACCCCTCCATTAAAATTACTAACTTGTGCCTTAGCACAAGTGCCTTAGCACAAGTTAGTAAGACAATCAGTGTCAAAACTCGAATAAGCAACAATAAGTTTGCTGTCATTTTGCTAATGGCATCTTCAAGTGTCGAAATTGAATCATGCAATAGCAATTTTGCTGTCACTGTATTATACTTAGTAGCCAAAGACATTATGGGATTGTCTTTGGCTATTTTGTCAAAACGACATGGGTCCTCCCATTTTAATTATTTTTCTCGTGTTATTTTAAGTTTTATTGCGTAAATTTGGTAGCAGTTTATCCAATTTAACTTGTTTACTTAGCACAAGTTAGTAATTGAAATGGAGGGGTAATGTTGGTTAGTCTTTCTTAGGGAATTTTGAAAGAAACGCCGCCATTTCTTTTAAAATGTTGTTTGTCTACGTTGCCATGCGACAATTAAACAATATTCACTTGACACTGGCGAAATTGTGGCAAATATGCCACAGAGCCCAAAACGAAAAAGAAAAAAGACATTATATGCTTGAAGATAGATTGGCATTAGTAGATTTGTGACATTTTCGCCAAAGTGATAGTGTCATAGTTCGATCATGCTAATGTCAATTTTGCTATCATACGAGCTACCCCCTACCCTGCTACTGAATATCTTCGCAAAGTGCTTACATTCTCTTGGATCTCCGCCTTATGAGATCCAATTACGATGGTTCATTTTTTTTTTAAAGGTTTTTAATTTTAAGTTAGTCTTATACAAATTTGGCGAAGATCTGATGAGGATCTTCGGCGTGATGAGCAGAATTTCTTTTCGGTTCGTGGTACTTCTAGTTAGAATAATGAATAATAAGATGGTTATTTTGCGTTTAAAACACGTGTGAATTATGCAGATACAAGATCTATACCAAAATACTATAATTATAATGCTCAATAAACCATTCCCATGTCCTATTTTGCATAACCGTGGATTACTGTTAATTATAACTGCATTACATTTGTAATTGTAATGTTTTTCTCCTTTGTTCTACTCTGTTGTAACTAATCTATGTTACTGTAAGCTGACCAAATAACTGTGACTCTTCCCTTATTGACCGAGCGAGCGAAGCGTCTCAGTTTCGAGATTGGCTAAAAATGCTTTTGGATGTCAGTTTGTCCGGACTTTTTGTGTTCTCGCCTACAGGCCGCATTTTTCAAGCAATCTGGTTGAAACTTGGTATAAGTACAGGTATAACTTTAAACAATTTGGTTGTCGTCGGGGATTTTTGATAGGGGGCGTACTTTCTCCAAAAAGGGACAAAATGGGGCTGCTGAATATCTCCGCCGAATGTGATTTGATTTCGATGATTTTTATTTTATATGAAGGGTATATATTAACTTTAAGTATATCTGATATTTGGTGAAGATCTGATGAGGATCTTCAGCGTGATGAGCAAAATAGTTCCTCAAAATGCAATATGTTGCTCACTTTCAAAGCTCACTTTACAAATTTGTGCTAGCGAAGTCTACTGTTCGGAGAACTGCTAGTTTAGTTGCTTGACGCCCTCTGGCGCGGTAGGGTAGAAACGAGAAGTTGCGGATTCGATTCCCGCTGCGGGACATACAAACATTGAATGTTTGCATCTCAAAATTTGTTTTGGGGTAGGTGATTTAAGTATACAAATGAAATGTATATCAAGTAATTATCAAGCTTTGCTTATTTGGGACTAGACAGCGCTGGTTGAAATATCTGCCAATTTTATCTACTTATAATAAATAAATAAATATTTTTTTTATTTTCTTCTCACAAATAGGTTTCCTAAGTGCTAGTCCATGAGTATTTGTACTTTAATTAATATAAAATTAATATCATTAAACCTGATTTGTGAGAGACTGGTGCCTGAATTAGGTTGTACGCCTGTAACAGGTCACCAGTGCTCCACTCCACTGTTATTAGGTACATAGTTGGAACAAGGTGTGTGTAACAATTTCCTTATTGAGAGCAAACATTGGTAATGTACGACAGAAAAAAAAAAAAAATAAGGTAATTTAAACGAAACTTAAACTTGAACGATGATAAACTTAAAATACAAAAAAAAAATGAGAATGATTATAGAAATACAGGAAAGTTAATCTTTCAAAAATTATCTGCTATAATTATTTATTATTTAATTTTATATTGTTTATATATTAATTTATATATCGACCCTCGTTTCTTAGTACCTATTAAAGGGTCTGTAATAAGTATCTGGCTTGACTTTTTCTTAAATTGGTGCGGCTAATTCTACAACACTGATGAAGGAAAACATCGTAAGGAAACCGGCATGTCCAAGAACAAAAATTTCGAAAGACATGTGCCATCCACCAATCCGCATTAGATCCGCGTGGTGGATTAAGACCCAATAAATAAATAAATAAATAAATAATGCTGGACAATCCACACAGCATCATCTAGCCCAAGGTAAGCTGCTGTTAAACAGAGCTGTATTATGGGTACAAGATGACTGATATATATTTAATGCAATACAATACATAGATAGATATTTTTTATTATACATAGAAAACACCCAGAACACCCGGAACAAATATTTGCAGATCCTACAAAGTCCCAAGGCGGGAATCGAAGCCGCAACCTCTGCGTCGCAGGTGGACCTTCGCCCACCGCGCCACATCGGTCGTCATTAGAAGGCTGTGATGATGATGATATAACACTGCACTGGTTTGACTTTAATATTATGCGCTTTTTGTTTCAGATATCAAGTCAAAACTAGGGTTCCCTAAAGTTTCAGCATGTCACAACCGAGGCGGGTGTCACTGCATGGTTCCGTGGGTATGGTGGCGGTGTTCCTTTACCTTCTGGATAGATCTCTAGCGGTAAGTATCTACGCTTAGGGCCGATATCCACTGAAGGTGAGTGGAGATTGTAAAGTCTTCATCATCATCATGGCAGCCTTCTAATGTTCCCACTGCTGGGACACTGGCATACTCTCGGGCGAGAGTGATTGGGTCTGAATCGACCACTCGGACCCAATGCGGATTGGTGGATGGCACATGTCTTTCGAATTTTTAGTTCTTAGAGATGTCGGTTTCCTCACGATGTTTTCCTTCACCGTATGAGAGCACTGGCATTGCGCATAAAATTTTTTCGAACTGAAAAATCCCCATAATGGCGGAGAAATTGCGTAACATACTAAATAATGGTTTGAAGTCGGTTAAGTAAGTAAGTTCGTATGAGTCAGTGGCCAACTCTGGTGACAGAGTGTTTAGGCCGCCCGAAGGCCTCTGTCATGGCCTAACTTTGAAAATTAATCCTCCAAGCAGTAGTGTGCAGCTTTCACGCTACTGCTTGGAGGTAGAATATCTGACACTGCGGTGGTACCCACCAACACGGACTCTTGCTGAAGAGTCCTACCACCAGGTAAAACGTTTCGTTTCGTACGTTTCGGTTACCTTCAATAACATAGGCACATATACATACTTACATACTTTATTAATAAAACTGTCTCAAAAAGCAAAAAATCGTTTATTCCCAATGTTCCCATGATTTTGACCCCATCTATAAGGACTGTGAGATGTCAAAAAATAACTTCCCGTTGTTGACGACCGATGTGGCGCAGCGGGCGCAGGTTCGCCTGCGACGCAGAGGTTGCGGGCTCGATTCCCGCCTTGGGTCAAATGTTTGTACGATCTACAAATACTTGATTTGGGTGTTCTGGGTATTTTCTATAAATAATAAAATATATCTATCTATGTATTGTATTGTATTAAGTATATATCAGTCATCTAGTACCCATAACACAGCTCTGTTTAACAGCAGCTTACCTTGGGGCTAGATGATGCTGTGTGGATTGTCCAGCATTATTTATTTATTTTTTTATAAGGACTGTGAGATGTCAAAAAATAACTTCCCGTTGTATAATATCTGACTAACCTGATGATGCACTGTCTTCCAGCAACTAGAGAGTTATATACCAGACCAGGACTACCCGGTATACACGGAGGTGCCTCTCGGCCTCTCCTTCACGTGCGATGACAAGATACCTGGCTACTACGCAGACCCTGAGACCAGGTGCCAAGTAAGTAACCACCATACCCTTTGTACCTACTTGCCTTGTCGTGGTGTGAGGTCAAACTTTTGTTATTCTGGCTTAGTCTTAAAACCAGCGTTGCGCTGTCTTGTACAAGGCAGCATCAAGCTGATACTAGGCCATTTTGACCACACATCACAGAGCGTTTTTTGTTCCTTAGCTGCTTAGAATATTTTACTTGGCTCTTCAATTTTTTACTTTTTACTTACCTACTTATATTCTTGGCATGAGCCTCACCTAGTTCGATTGGCACCACACTGAAGCTTTATGATGAAGAGGGATCATCAAAAAAAAGCTAGGAACCCAGCCGAGTTTGTTGCCTGATTCTTCTAGGCTGGGGCGCGTGGAACTGGCGTAAATTCACCTAGCTTTATGACGTTTCGAAATGATCCTTGTGATTTTATTGAAATACATCATTTTTGACTTTGACTTTGACTTTGAGTTTAATAATATGTGTATTATTCAATGTTAATTGCTTATTATTTATCTATGCCTATGTCTATGTACCTAAGATTGAAAATGAAAAATGTTTATTTCAATAACAAGAAGTACAGTTTTACGCAAAAAAAGAATTTGCTTGTATTAGGAGATACCACCATACTTATTTCTGCCGCCAAGCAGTAATGCTCGCATTGCTGTGTTCCGGTGTGAAGGGTGTGGTTTCCGGTGAAATTACTGGCACATGAGGCTTCCGATCTCAGCCTCAAGGTGGCAACCCGCGAGTGATACCTCTGGTATAGCAAGCGTCCATAGGCTGCGGTAACCGCTTACCATCTTGTGGGCCGTAGGTACGCTTGGTTGCCACTTCAGTTGTATAAAAAAAAAAAAAAAGAGATACAGCTCTTAAGAATCCTATCCATGATAGCCCGTGAAGATCGAACACGATTGTAGCTCGTGTGTTGGAGATATTTTAACGAAAATAAAAACATATTAAAGCTTCATCCCTTAAAATTTAAGTAAGTAGGACAAATATTAATAAACTCAAAACACAACTGATTAAAAAAATAATTAGTAACGCACATTTTCGTAAAATGAGCATTTTCAATCAACTTTCGATCATGATATCTATGAAACAACAAGGTCTAACATATTTCCAAAAATGTAATTCAAATAATCATAGTTTTAAAATTTAAGTAAGTAGGTAAAAAACATCACCTTAGTCCAATATTTTTGAAAAAAAAAGGTCTAAAAACGCGTACTTTTCCCAATTTTACGCTCGTTGTTTCTTCGAAATTAGAAAGTTTATAATAAAAATATACCTACTACATTAAAGTTTTGATATTTATTTACAAAATAAAATTTAAAAAATGGTCTAAAAGTTTTAATTTATTTTTATACGATTTTTTAAAGAATCCTCCGAATCCACTTTATAGCTTGATGCAAAACGCGGCTGCTCTCACTACGCGCTAAGCGCTCGTAGAGGGAGGACGTATCGCTGTTTGTCGCGCGAGCTGTTACGTATAATCATAGGGAGCTTATACAAATTATAAAGCGATCGTGTGGTTTTGATCCGTGATAGTTAAATCTCTAAGTAAGTACCTATGATATAATAATGTAAGTAGTAAACCACACTGGTTCTAGAGAACTAGTGATACGAGTAAGTAGCTTAGAATGTTAGTAGTAGTACATAGTAGTAATACATAGTATTATTAGTAGTAAACTTTTATGACATTATTAAAATTACCTTCTTCGTGGTAGGTACATAATCTAGCACTAAGAAGTAGGTAAAATTTCTACCTAGATACAGATACCTACCTACGTACCTACTTAGTAGCTAAATCGTGGGTATCAGAAACTCTAGTACCAACCTACCATGGTAATACAAGACCCAGACAGAAGAAGCAATTACGTGTCAAGTAAAAGTATATATTTCATTTCAAGTTCCTAGTAAGTTCCTAGGTGTTTGCAGGACACGTAAACATTTTTACCACTGCAGAATTCGAACCCGCACTTCTTGCATCTCAGCTCAGTTCAGCTGCTCAGCTGAATACTTGCCAGCCACGCCACCAAGATCCACGTCAAAGTACCTAGGCTCTGTGACCTAGATCAGGTACTAGGTAAATTGTTTTACGTAAGCTTACAAAGGGCACGGATGTCCCTACGTATATGGGTACCTATACCATAGGTACTTACACAATCTAGCTACCTACTAAGTAGGTAGACACTAGACCTAGACTAAACTTACCAGACCTACTTTGACGATCTCGGTGACGTGGCTGGCGAGTGTCCAGTTGAGACGCATGAAGTGCGGGTTCGATTCTTGCAGTGGTTATTATGTTTGCGTGTTCTGCAAATAGATACCTAGGAATTTGAAATGAAATAAGTAGGTACCTACTTTTCTATTTGCGATACAATTGCATTTATCGATTTACTAACTAGAATCTAATTAGGAGAGCTGGTACCAACTTTATATAAGTACAGGTAGGTGTATCTGTAGGTAGGTATGCAAAATAATGAACCTACCGTAACTATACAAGTACCGATAGGTATGATGAATAACACGTTATTCGAATGTTAGTTTTTAGACATAGGTACTGTACCTACTGGTTTCCTCACGATGTTTTTCTTCACCGTGTGAGATAGATCATTGAGAAGCGATTCTAAGTTTTTATCTATATATGGTTTTTATCTTTTTATGGTAAGTAGGTAAAGATAGACAATTAAATTCAATGTCATTCCAGCACCGCTGGACTTAGGTTGTCTTTCAAATTTGGACTCTATTGTCACAGGTTATGGTATGTTATTATTTGCACTTACCGAGCTCGCTAACTCTTGATAAAATCAAAACTTTGAATCTCTTTGACCTGATGGCATTGCGCACATTATTATTACGAATAAAAAAATCCATTGGTGTGCGACCAACCGTCTTCAAACCCACGACCTTATGGTCGTCGGTCGGTTCGAAGCGCAGCGCAACTCTGTGGCGCAAGCCAGAAAAATGCGACCGGCGCGCATCGGGCGGGCGCGCCGCACCACAAAATATAGGAGAGGGAGAGGGACGTGGTGCAAAACAGATAGAAGAATAATGTGCGCTGGCCGATGGCGGGGCGCGCCCCCGCGCGCCCGCGCGTCTTCTATCTGGCCTGCGCCTTGATCACAAGACAAGGTCACTCACTACCACTAGAACACCAGTGCTCCGGCCAAATTCTATGTAAAAAAATGTAAACATAGAAACGACCACGGAATGACAAACTCGGGTAAAACCCGTTTTTTTTTCACTAGCTGGGGTCTCTTTCCCGTAAATCATGTAGGTAGGTATATATTTATTATTATATACTTACTAGTAGGTACCTACCTACCTATTTAATTATTATTAGACTTACCTACCAAAGTAACAACTTATGTAAGTATCACCCTCCCTATGTACTTACCTAGGTACTAATAAAATTATTGACAGGATAGATGAAGCAGTTGTATAAGTAGATAGCCTCAATTTCTCTTGAATCTAATAGAAAACAGAATTCTTTATGGTAAAATGCAAAAGTTTGTGAGTTAGTGAGAGTGTATGTTTGTCTGCGCTTACTCCGTAACGGCTGAACGGATTTGGCTGATACTTGAAATACACATAGTTTATGTCTTGGAATAATACATAGATTATGGTATGGTATGTTTTGTTTTATGATGGTGTATGGTATGGTAGAATAAATGAGAACACTTACTTAGTTAGTTTAAAAAAAACATAAGCACGACGGTATGGTACGGTATGATCTAGTATCATAGACGTGTAGGTAACAAAATGTCCCCATAAACCCGAAAGGGGGATATCCCGCCGAAGCACGTATAATACACGTCGTCCTCGTGTATACTTTGACGTGTGCAAAAGTTAAATAGGTACATCATAAATTCGTAATTCATTCATTACCTTACAAAAATTAATGTAACATTATTAATTAATTTGGAGTTTACACAGATAATTTATTTATTATTAATTTATGAATGAAAAATCGTCGTCGTCAAAAGTCGTTGAAAAAACATTGTTCACCAAGACCTGTGGAATAGCCTCTTTTCGAGTTTATAGGGACATTATGATACACCGTGTATGAAGTGAATACCTACTCTCGAACGCCCTTTGTGAGTAAAATCTAAACGGTTTAAGAGTAGTAGAGTTCTCTGTGATAGAGCTCGTCCGGGGAAGGACTACCACCATACCTATTTCTGCCGCCAAGCAGTAATGCTCGCATTGCTGTGTTCCGGTGTGAAGGGTATGGTTTCCGGTGAAATTACTGGCACATGAGGCGTTCTTAGCCTCAAGGTGGCAACCCGCAAGTGATACCTCTCTGGTATTGCAAGCGTCCATAGGCTGCGGTAACCGCTTACCATCTTGTGGGCCGTACGCTTGGTTGCCACAACAGTTGTATAAAAAAAAAAAAACGGCTATAGATATGGAAAAATGTTGTCGTTTAGATTTTACCCTCAGCGGGCGGTTGAAAGTACTCACTCTGTAGATAGTAAAGCAATAAAAGCAAAAAAAGTATAGCATAGTAGTGCATCAAGTAGTAACATACCTATAGCATAAAATATTAATATACATAAGTACTTCTTTCAATAAAGTACAAAGCAGTTGGTATAATGGATATAAATGAAAATGTAATAATATAATGGATATAGATGAAAATAATTGTCATTTTCTTTGTGAAATTATGTAATTACGTAAATAATAACATATTTATGTTTGTAACTTTCAGATTATTCCGAAAAACTATATTGAAACTTTTTTTTTTATTTTCAATTTATTTGTTATGTACTTTTCGATAATAGTTCGCTGTAGAAGTAGTTGCACTTTGGTGAAACCTTTGTAGTTCAATAAAGTTTATATCAACTTCACCAAAAAAATATGGATCATCATCCAAAGCCCATAAACCACAGCTGAGCTTCCCCATTCATTCTTGGTCTAGCCCAATGCACTTAAAAGCTGTAGTGACCTCCGATCACTTCCAAATTTTCGGAATTTCAGATATTGTACCTAACATTTCTGTAGAATTATAGGTAAAATTATAAAACGAATGTTCCTTTATAAAATGCTACTTGTATTACAGACTCTTGGCCCCTGATACTGTGAACTCTATAGCCACAGAAAATGTGCGCATATTGACAAATGAAAACGTCGATAGATTGATTATTCATGAGAACAATGATGGAATGGTTTATGAGAACGACAGTGGATTTATTCACCATAACAATATTGGATTAGTTCAGGAGAAAGATGATGAAATGATCGATGACACGGATGATTATGACACAGTTATTTCGGATGAAGTAATAATAAATTGCATAATACAAGTTGATAGTTATCTGTAATCAGTATATTAAAATCCACTAAGCAAAGGTTTTTTTCGTGTCCTCGATAATATTTTCCAACGTTTAGGTTTCTTCAAGAACATAACATAATATTGCGTTTTAATAAATACGTTTAATAAATACTCTGTTTATATAAATAGTCTGCGACACAGATGAGGGGTTATTTGATTTTTTGTTTTAGTGTAAAATAACCTTATGAAAGTACAGTCAAACTGTTCTTGTTTATTTATTTTTGCAAGAAAAAAATTCATAATTATTATGAGGTTACCTACTTATTAGAAAAAGAAAATACTCAAGATACAAAATACACAGCGTGTAAAAAAACGACTAGAGATAATTATAAAGTTGTGATCTTATTTTGTTGTACTATGTGTATGAAACTAGAAAAAAACGAAAAGGACGTAAACAAGACAACATTATTTTTTGCGTTTTTTTCCGCTAAATATTTTCAGAATCATGGCCTGATCTTTCACACCTGATTAATCACGGTAGAAGTCTTTTTACACCCTGTATAAGTACATGGTGTAACCTATGCTCAAAAAGGGGGTATTCACAGGTCTTGCCAAAATTTGGCAAGATCTGTGGAATACTCTGACAGCTTTTGATCTGGACAGCTTTTCACTCTATACAAAGCACAAGTCCGGTCAGGTATGGAGTATTGCTGCCACCTATGGGATGGTTCAGCTCAACACCAGCTGCCTTAGACTCGATTGAGCGAAGGGCTTTGAGACTTGTGGGTGAGCAACAAGTTGCGGACACTAAGTTCCAGAGTCTCGAGCACCGCCGCAAAGTTGCGTGCCTATCTATCTTCTACAGATTGCATTTCGGTGAATGTGCCCAGGAACTGCATGATCTTATCCCACCATCTCCTTTTCATCAAAGGAGTAGCAGACGTACGGCGCAGTACCACCCGTACCTTGTCAGCATACCACCCATTCGCACCAAGCGTTACAGCTCAACATTTATTATGCGAACTGCCAAGGTGTGGAATACTCTGCCGTTTTCTGTTTTTCCTGACAATTACAATCCGGGCCTCTTCAAGGCTAGAGTGAATAGGTGTCTCATAGACCTTCGTGCTCCACCGTCGGCCACATCATCGCTTTCCACCAGGCGAGATCGTGGTCAAACGAAGGTCTATTCTCGATAAAAAAAAAAAATACCCCCAATGTTATTTCAATTACTTTTTTTTTATACAACTTAAGTGGCAACCATGCGTACGGCCCACAAGATGGTAAGCGGTTACCGCAGCCTATGGACGCTTGTGATACCAGAAGTATCACTCGCGGGTTGCCACCTTGAAGCTAAGATCGAACGCCTCATGTGCCAGTAATTTCACCGGAAACCATACCCTTCACACCGGAACACAGCAATGCGAGCATTACTGCTTGGCTTCAGAAATAGGTATGGTGGTAGTCCTTCCCCGGACGAGCTCTATCACAAAGAACTCTAATACTCTTTTATGCACTATGACTTTTGAAATTTCAAAGTTTTTCATTCATGAAATGCGTACTGTATGCGTAGGTAAATGAAATGAATACTTACTTACTAATTGGACTTTTGCACCGTCAAAGTGTTCACGTGCATGGGTGGAATACCCCCCTTTCGGGATTATAGGTACATTATGTTACACGTTTTAAATAATTAGATATCATACATCATCATACCAGATTAATTAAATTATTACTAGCATCCGTTCGCGTACCTACCTGGTTTATGTGTTCTTCCAAATCATAAATTATGGCATGTGTATTGTAAAACATTAGTAGGTACTTAGATAATAATCAGTACGATTTTGTTTTTATCAAGCTCATCATAAAATAGGTAGGTAGGTAATGAAAAACACTAACTCAAATATTTCATGACCATGACTAAAACTGCACTCTCTCAAGAATTGGACTACCAGCGATTCCAAGCTCTATCACAGTTCCCCGAAAGTTTATATTGCTCCGCTCGCATAGTACGGCGGCTATAGCACTCGCGCTTTTCAACCGCACTTATTTACTATGCTGCCGCCCTGGCAGGCTTCAATCAATTTTTAATGTATACGCTTCAAACTATTTTATCTCGTCTCGTCTCGTCGAGATAAATAGTTTTAGGTAACTACCTAGGTACTTACTGTTAGTGTGATTTCAAATTAGCCGCAAAGTGCCGCGCGGGCACTTTCATCAAGTCACCCTTATTTGTACCTCTAACCACAGAACAGGTATTAGTACTCTCCAACCCCAGCCCTGCCTGTATGGTAGCCGCGCGCTACACGCGCTAATACAATCAAAAGTAGGTAGGTATCATGTGCTTGTAATTTCACCGGAAACCATACCCATCGAACTAGAGCATCGAACTAGAGCACAGACGCGAGCATTACTGCTTGGCAGCAGAAATAGGTACTACAGGGTATTACCTACCTACCTACCTACCATGTAATGGTTCCTGTTTGAGGACAAAACTGAGAGTAGGTAGGTATAACGTTGAAAAGAGCGTGTGGTCCCCAGTCATAATAATAGGTAAGTAGGTACCTAGGTTTTAATAAAAAAAAGTAAGTAGGTAGGTACTTACATATATATTTAAATGTATACCTACCTACCTATTTTTATTCACGTCATTATCTGTTCAACAAGTAGAGTTAGGTAGGAACATAAGAGTATGCAGTAGACACCTATTTTTAAACATAATCACCCAGTCGACATGACAAAGGATCAAATGTATTTGTCCTTTACTTAGTTGTGTAAGTTACTAACGCACACAACGGTGAGCCGCGCACACGTAGAGCCTCGCGTCGCGCGCCCGTAAATACCTAAACTTGACAGCGCTGGATCTTGGAACGGACTCTTAAATAACTATATTATAATGTTTACAAGATCGAACTATAGGTACGTAGACATTTAAAATAAACATTATTTTGAAGTAAAAATGAAAATGAAAAAGCGCGCTCAAATGTGAGTTCAATTAATTAAGATTAAAAAATAATATTATTAAATATTATTAGTAGTGATTTGGATCAGTTGAGCTATCTATAGGTCGTTTGTAACGGTCTTTAGATGGCTCAACTGTTTCATATGTATTTTGTATATTTTGTAATGTAATATAATTATGTACATATTTAAAAAAATATTATTAAAGATTATTAAATATATAATATATATTAGTTTTTTTTAATGTATTAGTATTGTGTTTGTGTGTGTCAAATAATATTTCATTTCATACCATAGCGTGAATAGTGTTTTTAGGAAACATACCTATTTCTGCCGCCAAGCAGGGCTGCGTTTCCACCAGAGATGTGCGAGGATGTGTATCGAGGAAAGTGTTTTTAGGAAACGTACCTATTTCTGCCGCCAAGCAGGGCTGCGTTTCCACCAGAGATGTGCGAGGATGTGTAGCGAGGAATGTGTTTCTTAGGAACCAATAGAATCACTTCTTTAAAGCTGTTAGAGCGAGGTTAGGTAAATTAAGTGATTCTATTGGTTCCTGGGTTCGAACCCACGTTATTGGAATCGGAATGCGGGGTCACTACCACTAGACCACCACTGATACTCAAAAAATTTTCTAGGTACCTACTTTACCTATGCCTGATTAAATTGTAATAGCAAAGTTTTAACTAACCGATTTTAATTAGGTCCTTACTTATGCCTGATTAAATTGTAACAGCAAAGTGTCTTTCGTGATGACTATGCTATCGCATTTTTTCAGTAGTTAGGTCTTCAGGCGGCTACCAGAGTTAGCCACTGACTCATACGAACTTACTTCCTTACTTTGCTGCTGTTGCATCGGTACCAGGGTACTGAGCATAGGTTGTCAATCATAATTATTAAGAATAAGAATAAGAATAAGAATTTGTTTATTTGACACACACAATTATGAGAGCAGTACAGTAAAAGGTCAAAAACAAAAACAAATAAATTTTTACACAAAAAAGAAAGAAAGACCTAGCGTAAAGTAATTAAGTAAAGTATTATTAAGTAAGTAAGTAACAACAATTTAAGTCAGCACCAACAACAGGTTAGTGACAAAAATCTCCTATCCTGTTATAGGATTTTCGAAGGACATGCACGTAGACAGAAATGTATGCTAAAAAGGGTTTATTCCCATCTGTCACCTATTAATGTCCCCTTAAGGTGACGAAAAACAGAGGCTATTTAATTAATAATGTTATCTACAGTAGGTATTTTTGTTATTTTTCTGTCATACAAGTGTGTCACACTAGTCTTTTATATTATTTGAGTTCTTTAATATTTAGTTTTTTAATTATTTATACTGTTTGTTTTCCGAACAAAATAAAATAAAATAAATAAATAAAGAAAAAGGCAGCCACTCAGCATGTGCTTCAGACTTAATGTGTCTGTAGCGCTGGTTTTCAGTGTAGCCTACGAGTAGTAGTAGCAGCAGTTAACTGAGACACGAGTCTCTCACTATTTAACAATTTACTTATGTACATTTTATAAAGATTTTCTTAATAAAACAAGTAACATCTACAAACGAATAAACTCTTCTTAATACTTGAAAACTCAAAACTCTTGATTACAAGCTTAAGAAATGGCCAGAATTGTGTAATTTTATGAAGATTATACCAAAAAACTACTGTTTACGGATGTTATTACAGATTACAAGGGGGTTATTGTGGGTGTCAATCGATAAGGACCAAAAAGTATCTCATCCAGTACGATGCATGATATATATAAGGTCATCCATTATCAACCTGACAAACTTAAGGGGTAGGTTCCACACATAAAAAAAATACTTGTACATTTTTTTTCTAAATGTTTTTTTTTATTATTAAAAAAAATCGTAATTCTGCTTAATAATTAGTTATCCTTGTTAGAAATCGAAAAGGCAGCGCTCGGCACGTGTCAGTGACCCGCGCGTCAATGAACCGCGGGTCAATAACCCGAGCGTCCTTGACCTGCTCGTGTCCTTGACCCGGTACAGGGCGTGCACACTCGGATATTTCATTATTACGTCGCTTAACTTGATCCCAACAATGATAAATAATAATTGAGCGGAAAAACGTAATCGATTTTTTTTTGTTTACTTGGAATTTTTAAGGCAAAATATACAAAAAAAAAAATATAGGTACATATATATTTTTTTTTAAGTGTGGAACCTATTAAGTTTGTCAGGTTGATAAGGAATGACCCTGTATATGACTCATACGAACGAACGAACGAACGAACGATGCATGATAATGTTTTTTTTATTTTTCAGGTATGGCATTGGTGTGTTGGAAATGAGAAGTACTCCTTCATCTGCGCGCCAGGAACCGTCTTCAGCCAGAGGACAAGAGTCTGCGACTACTTCTACAAGGTACCACCATTTTTGTAAAATTTGCCATTATCATCATCATCATGACAGCCTTCTAATGTTCCCACTGCTGGGACACTGGCCTACTCTCAAGCGAGAGTGATTGGGTCTTAATCCACCACGCGGACCCAATGCGGATTGGTGGATGGCACATGTCTTTCGAATTCGAATTTTTTTTTAGTTCTTAGACATGCCGGTTTCCTCACGATGTTTTCCTTCACTGTATGAGAGCACTGGCATTGCGCACATAAATTTTTCTTAGCGAAAAACCCATTGGTGCACGACCGGATTTGAACCCACGACCTCAGGATCTGAAGGCGGGGTCACAACCACCAGATCACCAGTGCTCATAGACCACCAGTGCTTATTATGTTATTTATATATGCTTTATTTTCTGACAGGTGGATTGTCAAAACGCGCCGTTATACTACTCAGTGAATGAGGACCTTTACAAAGATGAACAAGGAAACTACATTAATGGAAAAAAGTAGAATTTTTACTTAATATTACTTTTTACTCGTCCATACTCAGAGACTCTAATTGACGTTCAATTCAACTCTAGTTCCAGTTTGTATCGAGTTTCAATAGTTACCCAAAAAGCTATTTATAATGAAGATCAAATTAAACTTTAGAAAACTAAAAGAATAGAGCGGTCAGAACTGTGTGTCTGTTGGCTGTATTATGATATGAAAACAAAATATAACGACCGTATCATTCGTTGCTAGCCATGCCTAACTTTCATTTAATTTTAATCAGAATATTTTTAAACCTTTTTGTTGGTAACATAATATTTCATTTTTATTTTCATCTCTTTGAGTCTCTGGGTGCGGCCGTAGATTGTCTAGTATAGTCAACATTAAAAGTTACAGAAGATTAGGAATAGTTTCAAGAGTAAATCATGACACGACTTAAAAACTTTGTATCATAAATACCAAAACCATAATTGCTTATGTTAATAATAGTTACTTAATTTTGATATTCGAATTAACATTAAATCCTGATTGTACCTTTTTTTAATACCAAGCAACATGTAAGTATATAAAAAAATATGGCTATATTTTTCAAAATTAGTTCAAAAATCACAAAATAAGAAAAAAATATTTGTGCCTTGTTTAACCCCAGAACAGTAGTTGTTATTTCGATAAAGTTTAATTTAAGGTTGAAACTAAAATAATGAAGTGACGTAATAATAAAACATATAATACAGGTAGATATAGAAAACACTCATATGTATTACAAACTAGTTACCATTAATCCCTAAGATTCAATTAGTATATAGATTTTATATGAAAGTAATTCGTGATAGTAAAAATAATATTGTGATATTTTTTGCTCGTGACATAATAATGAAATATGTTTTATAAATTATGGTATTTTTAATATATTTTTTATTTTTTATACATAACATTATACTACATAATATTTAAAAAACACATTTTTTTGACACAAAAATGATTTTCCTGAATATTGACATTTCCATAATATTTTATCTTCTTGAACATAATTCTGATACCTTTTTCATATATTATTTATAACATTATAACTTTAATACCAATTTTTAAGCGTTAGTTACTTTTATATATATTGTAATACAAAAAAATGTCACGTTATTGTAATTTTCAATCTATCATTAAACTTGCCATATTGCATCATATTTAACAACTTTATTCTAAAAACTTTTAACTTTTCTATTTATATTTTATTATATTTTTTTAATAAGTATTTATATTTATTAATATTTCCAGGGGTAACTCGTACAACAACGAGTATGACAGACGAAGATTGACAGCGAGAAGGAAAAGACAAAAAAACATACGGAAAACTAAATCGACTGACAAAGTCGACAGAAAATGTCGCACTAAAACTTAATGACATTTTGACAGAATAGCGTACGTTCGTTCATTCAACAAAAACACATTCTCATTAACTCGATAAGTTAAAACAAGATTATTTTCTTTTGGCTACAACCTTTATCCTTCCTACTAATATTATAAATTTGAAAGTCTTGGTTTGTGTGTTTGTATGTTTGTTACCACCTATCAACGTGACGACTTTACCGATTGTGATGAAATTTGGAATGTAGATGGCTTAAGTCCTGGAATAACACGTAGGCTTAGCTACTTTATATCCCGGAAAATTAACTGTTTCTGTGGGTTAGCGTAAAAACAGTAAAAACACGGGTGAAGCCGCGCTTTTTAACTTATAAAACAGGTTTATTTAAAAGAAAACCTTAAAAACTTCATTATCAACTGATTTATTTCTAATGTAGTTTGTTGTTATAAATGATTAAGTCAATCCCGAAATGTAGCCAAAAATTATGGGAGTTACTTATGTTTACAATAAGATTTTTCATAATTATATACTTATGTACATAACATTGGTTGGAAGAAATGATGTAAAATAATAAGGTGTTGATAATTGGATGGAGACGATCCTAAATTATGTTATATCGTGAGCTTGACCGCTTGACAGTCAGTGACATAATATCGAGTGAACGAGAATAGTGCCCCTGAACGTATACGATATTTGAATTGACGGTTAATTTTTTACCTCCTTTTTTAAGGGGTTTAATTTTGACTATATATACGGAGATAGTGACTTTTATATATTTTCTTAGTATAGAACGCTCAAGATCTTTAATTTTTATTCATTTGTCATAAGTATTTGATTATCTATTCGTTTATTTTATCATTTTCTATTTATTTATTATATTCAATTTATTTCTACCTCTATCTTGATATAAATGCCATTATTTTGCCAGCATTGAAGTAAAAAAATGTAAATGAGATTTATATTAAACCTTTTTTAATAAAATAGTTTCAAATTATCAATTTGTTTTATTATTTTGCTATAAATAAACAGAGCACCGGTGGTCTAGTGGTAGTGACCCCGCCTTCCGATGCTAAGGTCGTGGGTTCAAACCCAGTCGTGCACCAATGGATTTTTCTGATCAAAAAATGTAGCTATGTGCGCAATTCCAGTGCTCTCATACGGTGAAGGAAAACATCGTGAGGAAACCGGCATGTCCAAGAACTAAGATTCAAATGACATGTGCCATCCACCAATGTGCATCGGGTCCTCGTGGTGGATTAAGACCACTCTCGCCCGAGAATAGGCCAGTGTCCCAACAGTGGGAACATTAGAAGGCTGTCATAATGATGATTTACATAAACACATCGAACATTCACAATATAGCATAGACACAATATGATACCTCTGATGTTGCAAACGTACATAGGCTACGGTAACCGTTTACCATCAAGTGAGCCGTACGCTTGGTTGTTACTTCAGTGGTATATAAAAAAACCACTCTGAGACCACCTGAGTGTTAGATGGAAAGTCTCATGTGCCTGTAATTTCACCGGAAACCATACCTTCGAACCGGAACACAGCAATGCGAGCATTACTGCTTGGCGACAGAAATAGGTATAGTGGTAGTCCTTCCCCGGACGAGCTCTATCACAAAGAACTATACTAATCTTAGGCTTTTTGCTTGCTATTCCTTGAGGGTATAACTAAGGGCCTTACTCATAATCGTGCTTTAAACCTCTGTTAGCTTATGGTGTCTTTACGTCTTTGTTCATTCACATAAGAGTGACGAGGAAAAACAATGCTTAGCAAGCCCTTAAAGCACAGCCTAAAGTGACAGTTTCTTTATGAATAATGGGCTTAAAAGTATTTTGTTGCTACAACACTTAGACCAGAAACATTTATCCGGCAGCGGGAATCGAACCCGCAGCTTGTCGTTACCGGACACGCGCCTACCGAGTTCGTTTTTTATGTTTGATTTGATTTTGCTCTAATTTGTTATTATTACGCCGCCCGTCTCGATTTCTAACAATTATAACTAATAATTGACCTGATAAACATTCTCGATATACTCGTTATTTTTAGCACAGTTTTTTTGTGTGTTGGACCTATTCCTTGAATATTATGCACTAATAATGAAAGACCCTGTACCTAGCACTGTAAGCAGGTACCTGGAGCGCTCGTGACGTAGCTGGCTAAGTTGTTCTTAACAGATCAACGAAGTTAAGCACTGTTCCGCATTGGATGGGTGACCGCCAGTGGCAATTTCTACTGAGCGCTCCCGTGCTTCGGAGGGCACGTTAAGCAGTCGGTTCCGGCTTTTTCTATGTTGTTAGGCCGTGACAGAGGCCTTCGGGCGGCCTAGTAATTCTGTCACCAGAGTTGGCCACTGACTCATACGAACTTACTTACTTAGCAGGTACCTATGTGAATACTATATACGAGTAGTTGTAAAAACCGTAAAAAAACCGTGTAAAAACACCGAAATCCGTGTGATTTTTGAACATTTTAGGCACGGAAGTTGAAACCATTCAAGAGAAAGGACTTGTTACTTGTGATGTAATATGGTTTTATACAGGGTATTTTATTATTAATACGCAATATTCAAGGAATATTAAGTTCCACACACAAAAAAGTACATGTAACTACTTTTATTTTTACATTTTGTTGGAACCTCCGTGTAAACTAAACTCTGTATAGAGGTGATAGAGCACTCTATGGTTTGAGTGACAGACAGTAAGAAAAGACTGTCAAGTCTACGATACAATGGCACAGTTTGTATTTTCCTTTACCTAATAAAATCTCTCAATATCCCGTCGATCTGTCTCTGTTTTATCATGTTTTGGCCCCAGCAGTATTTGTATACGCAATGGCTGCAGCTGGGACGACGGGAGGATCGATTTCCATCGAAAAACTTCGAGGGATTCAAAATTATAGTACGTGGAAGTTTCTTATGAAAATGACTCTGATGCATGAAGACATGTTCGATTGTGTCACATCAGACGATTGTAAGGACGAGAAGAAGCGGCAGAAGGCTTTTGCCAAGATCTGCTTGTCGGTAAGTGTGGAGGTGCTTCCGCATGTACAAAATGCTTCTTCTGCGTTCGAAGCGTGGAACAACCTGCAACGTGCTTATGAGGATAGAGGATTGAGTAGACGGCTTGGCTTGCTACGATCGCTTTTCGGGCTTAAGTTAAGGGAGACCGAAGGCATGGAAAAGTATATTACCAGAATCACAGAACTATCACAACAGCTGCGAGAAATTGACTCACCATTGGACGACGAGTTTGTGGCCATCATCATGCTTAGTGGACTCACTAATGACTATGATCCGCTTATCATGGCGCTGGAAAACTCGAATATGAAGTTGACTACGGACATAGTTAAGTCAAAGTTGCTCCAAGAGACACAGAGGCGAGAGGACAAGTTTGAGGCACCGGAGGCATCGGCTTTAGTTGTTAAAAAGACGGTGAAATGTTTTAAGTGCAAGAAACCTGGCCACTACAAACGAGATTGCCCGACGAATACCAGCAAGGCGACGGATTCAGGCAGCAAGTCCAAGGACGCGTTGCTGACGGCGCTTGCGGTGAACGTGAAGGACAATCGGTGGTATCTCGACTCTGGAGCTACGAATCATATGTGCAACAGGAAAGACATTATGCGTGAGTGCATCTCGGTTCAACCGCTGGAGGTGCATGTTGCCAACGGGGCAAAGTTAGCAACGGCTGTTCGAGGAAGCGTGATAGCTAGGTTAAGGGACTGTGAAAAGACAATTAGCAACGTTTACTATGTACCAAATTTAAGTACGAATCTTTTGTCGGTGGGTGAGCTGACTAGGAAAGGTTATACGGTTAAATTTGATAGGAAATATTGTAAAATCTTAGGTAGTGGTAATAACGTAGTAGCAACAGCATCATACATCAATGGGGTCTATCAACTAGACACTGTTGGGGAGTCGGAGGTTGCCATAAATTCTAGGGTGGAGCCTGAGGCCTGTGAGGAGTCACAGGAGGTATGCAGGAAAGCTGCGGACAAGGTCACACAGGAGGTTTGGCACAAGAGGTTGGGTCACCTTAACTCCAGAAGTATGAACCTAATGAAGAATGGGATGGTTTCAGGTATGCATTTTGATAATAAAAACTATAAAAATTGTGTTTCCTGTATTGAGGGAAAACAGTGTAAGTTGCCCTTTCCCAAGAAATCTTCGAGTAGGTCTAAGGAGATTTTAGGCCTGGTGCATACAGACGTATGTGGTCCATTACAGACACCATCACTCAGTGGTGCTAGGTATTTTGTTACCTTCATAGATGATTTTTCTAGGAAAACGTGGGTTTATTTTCTGAAAACTAAGGATGAGGTCTTCGATAAATTTAAGAGTTTCAAGGCCTTAGTAGAAAATCAAACCGATAGAAAAATAAAGTCTTTGAGGAGTGACAATGGAACTGAGTATGTCAACCGTGCATTTCAGAAGTACTTGGAAGCCAGTGGGATCCGACACCAGACTACGGTCCCGCGATGCAGTTCTCAGAATGGAGTAGCGGAGAGAGCCAACCGGACGATCATGGAGAAGGCTCGATGCATGCTCCAGGATGCAGGCTTGGAGAAAAAGTACTGGGCGGAGGCCGTGAATGCAGCAGTTTACCTGAAGAACCGCTCGCCTACTAAGGCGGTACTGGGGGTTGTACCAGAGGAGAAGTGGACTTCGAAAAAGGTAGATGTCAGACATATTCGGATTTTTGGGTGCGTTGCTTATGCTTTGGAGGAGAATCGAAGAAAATTAGATTCTAAAAGCAAGAAATGCATATTCGTGGGTTATTGCGAGGACAGTAAAGGTTACAGGCTGATTGATCTATCATGTCCTAAGAAATGCATAAAAGCAAGACATGTAACTTTCTTGGAGAATGTATTTGTTAAGGGGGATACATCACATGATGATAACAAAGACATTTCAGTCGGTGTTTATGAATGTCCGATCAATTCTAAAAGCTCTGAAATTAGGACAGAGTTAATTCCTGCTTCACCTCAGAGAAATCACCAATCTGATGAGACAGAGGAGGGTGATGAGACAGGGGTAGATGAAACAGAAGATTCGTCCGATCCTACTTATGTTCCAGATTCTTCAGTTGAGGAATCAGATGAGCTGGAGTTTGAAGATGTACACGAATACGCGCAGCTTGCTGGAATGAAGAAATTGGCGTTCCAGAGGCGGTGCAAGTATTATGCAGAGCTATGAGGCATTTTGAAGGGTAATGGTTGAATACGGTCTTACGTTTGAGAAAGGCGACATGAGGTGACTGCCTACGCGGACGCGGATTGGGCTGCGAATGAAGTGGATCGGCGCTCCTACACCGGGTATGTGTTTCATATTGGTAACTCATTGGTCTCGTGGGAAAGCCGTAAGCAGAGGACTGTGGCTCTCTCCAGTGCTGAGGCAGAATACATGGCAATTTCTGACTCGTGTAAAGAGGCGTTGTTTCTACGTACATTTATATCAGAATGCATGAACATAACTTGTAATGTAACTCTGTGGAATGACAGTCAGTCAGCACAGAAATTGTGTGTAAATTCAATTTGGCATGCAAGGACTAAACACATTGATATTAGGCATCATTTTATAAGACAGTTAGTCAATGAAAAGATTGTGTGTTTAGGTTATGTGCCTACGGATAAAATGATAGCAGATGTGTTAACTAAACCATTATCTAAGGAAAAACATGTTAGGTTTGTTTCTTTGTTTTTTCCAAGTAAGTAGGTAACGTAATATTGTTTTTTTGTTTTTCATATGAAATGTAACTATTGTATGAGAACGATATTTTGTACATGCTTGGTATATTTAAGTGTGTACTCAACATAGGATGACTAACTTATACGGTTAAGTTTAAGGGGTAGTGTTGGAACCTCCGTGTAAACTAAACTCTGTATAGAGGTGATAGAGCACTCTATGGTTTGAGTGACAGACAGTAAGAAAAGACTGTCAAGTCTACGATACAATGGCACAGTTTGTATTTTCCTTTACCTAATAAAATCTCTCAATATCCCGTCGATCTGTCTCTGTTTTATCACATTTTGTCTGAAAAATTTCGAGTAAACCGATTACGTTTTTCTGGTCAATTATTAATTATTCTTGTTGGAAATCGAAAGGGGAGCGCGTGGCGCATGACAATGACCCGCGCGTCAATGAACCGCATGTCAATAGCCCGCGCGAACCTGCACGTGTGAATGATCCCCCTATAACCGCTACGGGGCGCGCGTGCACGAATTACTCGAGATTTTTCTGACAAAATGTTAAAAAAACCAAAAAAAAGCGTAGGCATGTATATTTTTTTTGTGTGTAGAACATATAATTGATAGATTTAGGCGTTACTTTGCGGAAATCCATTACAAAATAAAAACAGACGAAAAATCTCTAGTACTATTCCGCTTAACCTTTTAACTGATGAGGTCACACAGTTACCACAGTTAACCTCAAAAGAAAAATATCGACACGTGTTTGCGCTGGACTTTGGCTCCAGCGCTCGACGGAGCAACACGTCTGCCGGAGAACAAGTCGATGGTCCTGAGGATGTCCCGTGGAGGGATGAAACACGTGTCGATATTTTTCTTTTGAGGTTAACTGTGGTAACTGTGTGACCTCATCAGTTAAAAGGTTAAGCGGAATAGTACTAGAGATTTTTCGTCTGTTTTTATTTTGTAGAACATATTCCTTGAGTATTGCACACTAATAATAAAATACACTTTATAGTGCCACCACATCTAAGGGAATAGTGCGTTTTTTTTAAATATAGTTATGTAGGTAGGTAATTAGACTTACTTACTTTCTAAAGTTTTTAACCGAAGAAAAACAGTTCTCAAGCCAACGCGTGTAAGTATATTTTATTTATAAAAAGCATAAACGCAGAACATTTAAACCTAAAGGACCAATTTCATAGTGGCCTAGGTCTTTGTAACACCATAGAAAAATTGGTTAAAAATATAACACTAACAGTAACAAACAATTTTATTTTTAAAGCAGACAAACAAAGTTCTAAAAGAAAAATGTTTATTGTATTGAGTTTTATAAAACGGGAACACTAGAGGTCCGCTATGACCACAGAAATCGGAATTATTTACATTTCCATGACAGTTATTAGCAATGATCACGTGACGCATCTTGACTTTTTTATTGTTTATATTATACAACTTTGACGACCAATGTGGCGCAGCGGGCGCAGGTCCGCCTGCGACGCGGAGGTTGCGGGTTCGATTCCCGCCTCGGGTCAAATGTTTGTACGATCTACAAATATTTGTTCCGGGTGTTCTGGGTATTTTCTATATATAATAAAAAATATCTATCTATGTATTGTATTGTATTAAGTATATATCAGTCATCTAGTACCATAACACAGCTCTGTTTAACAGTAGCTTATCTTGGGGCTAGATGATGCTGTGTGGATTGTCCAGCATTATTTATTATTTTTATTTATTTAACTAAAGTGGCAACCACGCATACGGCCCACTTCATGGTCAACGGTTACCGTAGCCTATGTACGCATGCAACATCATAGATATCACTTGCGTGTTACCACCCTGAGACGTTAGATGGAAAGTCTCATGTGCCTGTAATATCACCGGAAACCATACCCTTGAAGGGTACCGGAACATTACTGCTTGGCGGCAGAAATAAATATGGTGGTAGTCCTTCCCCGGTCGAGCTCTATCACTTCAAGAACGAGTCTCACGGTCGAGAACTTTACTACTCTTTGACTTTTATTTTCTTTTTCTTTGTACTTTGACAGTACCTAATAACCCAGTTGTTCGTTAAACCCGCCATCTTGATTTGCATTGTGTTACACTCCTTCACAAAGATAAACTTACTTTAGATTAAGGAAGAAACCAAAATAAAATAAATAAACAGTGTTAAATGGTTTCTTTAATGATTATCTAATTATCTAGACCCATACAAAGGATCAGGGCGCGGCTCCACACTGCGTGAAACAACTCCTTTATTGGTGACACCACAGAATAGATATTAGTTCGGGTACGCAGTACTTATATCTGTTCTGTGGTTAGGGGCTAGATGCTGCTGTGTGGATTGACCAGCATTATTTATTTATTTATCTAGTACTATTTCGTTTTGTGCATTTTCGTACACAAGCACATAATATTACTATTATCAATACTTCTTCAATCTATAGTAAGTAATATTATTTGACGACCGATGTGGCGCAGCGAGCGCAGGTCCGTCTGCGACGCAGAGGTTGCGGGTTTGATTCCCGCCTCGGAACAAATGTTTTTACGATCTACAAATATATTTTCCGGGTGTTCTGGGTATATTCTTTATATAATAAAATATATCTATCTATGTATTGAGTATATATCAGTCATCTAGTACCCATAACACAGCTCTGTTTAACAGCAGCTTACCTTGGGGCTAGATGATGCTGTGTGGATTGTCCAGCATTATTTATTTTATTTATTTATTATTATCAATATTCCTTTCATCTATACTAATATTCTAAAGAGAGAAGATTTGTATTTTTGTATTTTTGGTTTGTTACGAATAAACTCAAAAACGACTGGTCTAATTTTAAAAATTCTTTAACCATTAGAATGCTACATTATCCCTGAGTAACATAGGTCTTTATGTCTACCTGTGCAAAGCCGGGACGGGCCGCTAGTCATCGAAATACATTCCTACCAATCTAGCCTACTCTTTACCGTCCCCCGCTACCAGCAAATGACCACTTACCTTCAGTCAGTGATCACAACCGGCGGACGGCGCACGCCCTTCGCCACAAAACCGTAAAAAAAAACGCGAGTGACACCTGTCAAAGTGCAGTGACGTTCAAAGTGACGTTGACGGTAGGGCGATAATTTTCTTTTTTATTTCTGCATCATTTGTGTTGCGTAATGTTTCGTAACTTTAGGGTACCGTATGGTTTTCGAGGAACGGTTCCGTGCGGATGACTGTTGGTATGTGATTTCAAGAATATCTGTAACACCTTTGTCACTTTGACTTTCAATACATTTTCAATTTCGATTTATTTATTAATTAACAAAGGATTATTATGTACTTAGACATTATTTATACCTACTTACATTACATTAAATGATTACATTAGAATTATTATTAAAAATACATTGAATAATTGATTGACAAAAACAGTTTAGACGTTTTTCATTTGGTATAATTGTAGTTTATGTCACAATCTCTTTAATTATTAAATAATGTCATGATTGTCATTACCTAGATTAACATGATTATTACCATAATACCATACTTCAAGCAAATAAATATTAATTTCATTTCATTAAAAAAATTAGGCACATGTTAAAAAGTTACTAGAAAATGATGATTTAGATTTAGCTAAGGACTCATATTAAGAACTAAGGATTCTACCAAACTTGAATGGGCACTATTCTCTGAATGAATCATAGTTATTCGCGAGTAAACAGTTTACTTAGACATAACATTTCATATTATGCGGAATAGTTATTCCAGAATTTGGTTAAACCCAGCTTTAGAATGAGAGGTTTTCGAATCGAGATTTAAAAAAAAAAGTAGTTCCGATTGCTTTGACAGATGGCGCTATCTGCTCCACTGCCATACTGGGAAATGTTATCAGAACAAGAAAAAATTGGTAACTCTGCTTTTGTTTCGTCTCGTGTCAAGCGAAAGGTTGTGGGTTCATGTCCTGCTTGGGGCAAAATAATTTAACTCCAGTACAACCAAAGTTAATGTACTACGTAGTACGTACTATGACTTTGACACCAGCCAGAGGTATGACAGACAGTGACAGCAGGAGCAACCAATGTTGAATTCCCTACATACTCACCATAGCTCGCTAAACGTAGTGCTTAGATTCTCTTGGGCTCGCCAGTTGAGCTACCGCCATCTAAAAAGACAGCTTTTTTTTTTAATAACTTGAGACGAAAACCCCTAATTAGGAAAAAGTATCTTGTAATTAAAAAAAATTTAAGTAAAATAAAGCAAAAAATCTCTTTATTCAATCATATCACAAGGATCATTTTGAGACATTTAGTCCGAGCTAACATTTAGTCCGAAATTTATGATGTTTTACGAACGGTCTTACGACATTTATTACAGTGCTTCTTGTAGACATTTTCTCACAAATGAGACTTTCTATAGCAATTACCAGGAGTCTTGTGTTTCTCAAAATATCTCTAGACTCATTAAACCTAGGACTACTGCTAAAACCTGTTTCACTATATATAAAACAGTAGGTTATGTGAGTCAGTGGCCCACTCTGGTAATGGAGTTTAAAGAACACTATATTATAGCCTCCAACAACTAATTTACTCCTACCTTTAATTAGATAAGTACCTATTTAATATATATTGATAATTGACGACCAATGTGGCGCGCGGTGGGCGTAGGTCCGCCTTGGACGCGGAGGTAGCGGGTTCGATTCCCGCCTTGGGACAAATGTTTGTAGGATCTGCAAATATTTGTTCCAGGTATTATAATATCCCAAAAATTATAAGCGGGATCCCGCTTGAGGCAAGATAATTTTGCCTCTCTCATCTTTAGTATTCCCCTAGTGTGATATACTATACTATAAAAACAAAAATAACCAATTTGTTCCAGGTGTTCCGGGTGTTTTCTAAGTATAATAAAAAATATCTATATATGTATTGTATTGTATTGTATTAAATATATATCAGTCATCTAGTACCCATAATACAGCTCTGTTTAACAGCAGCTTACCTTGGGGCTAGATGATGCTGTGTGGATTGTCCAGCATTATTTATTTTTTATTTATTTATATATTTTTATTTCATGTCAGCAAGTGACCTAAAAAAAATGAACCCATAAACAATAAACCAAGGAGTCGTTCGTCAACTCACACCATGAATCTTATCCCAACTGGTGTGAGTTGACGAATCGTAAAATAAATATTATTTTCATTCTGCAACTCACACCACCTTTTGCTTCCATTGAATTTATGCGTCGAGAACAGTCACCGAAAAAAGCAAACTCTAGGATCAAATAATTATTATTGCTCTACTATCGTCATTGTTTGTAAACTTCGTTGTTTTTAAGAGATAAAAAGTTAAAAATAAAAAACAGACTATTAACGAAAATTTTACAATAGATGTGGCGTTAAAAAAGTAGTCCTTTTAAAATTTAACCAAGAGTTTATCCTATCAGTTAAGTTAAAAGGTTACCTATAACAACTTACTTTAGAAAAAAAGGGCATCAATGATGACTTTTCTTCTATCTAATCTATTACGGACATATTTTTACGCAAAGACATTAAGAAAAAACTGTTTTAATCAATAGCCAACTTTTGTCTATTATTTTACTAACACTTTTTTAGTTGACTGTACTAAAATTCACCAAAAGTAAAAGTGTGCGAGTTGCAGAACGATGAGTATAGCTTTTTTACGATTCGTCAACTCACACCAGTTGGGACAAGATTTATGGTGTGAGTTGACGAACGACTCAAACCAAGACAGGGCTACTAAGCTGCGAGGCCAGTCGACATTTAGAAACCAGCTGTAGCCAATGTAGCAATAGGCGCAGTGCTATTGCCTTGCGCAATGTCTTTGTAGGTAATACTAGTCTTAATACCTACCTATTTGCTGGTAGGTACTACACAAACGGAGCACTGCTGGTCTGTGGTACGAAGAATATTGTAATCTCATTCAACTGAACTTGATCCCTAACTCATTCGCTTTCTTACCATTAAACGGAAAACAAGGCACAGGTTTTTATAAATTTTAATTCAAAATTTACAGTTTACACGTTTACTAACAAAACTCCTGCTTTTAAAACCAGCAAAGTGCAAGTCCAACAACTAAAATTTTAAAGATGTGCAATCTACCAATCCGCAATAAGTCTTGGATTATGAAGCAATCACTCCAGCCCGAGAGTATAACGATGTACCAACAATGGGACCATTAGAAAACTATGATGATAATGACTATAAAATATAGTTATCAACACTTGCTAACTGCTAACACAGAGAAGTAAACTTACGGCATTCTTCGTTTAATTACCATTTTACAATTTTACACCATAGCACTTTAAGAACACGTTACTAAGTTACACGTTATTGGTAAGGAATCTTCTATTAGAGCTAATAAGACCCCAGTTCTTTTGAAAGACGTCTCAGGTTGGGTTGCACTATTCTCCGAGTAAATCGTATCTATTCGCGTGTAAACAGACAGTTCACTTGTATTTGACATTTCTTATAAGCTTGGGACAACTCAGCCACAGACGCCACAAATTAAAAAAAGTTCACAGTTAAAATTTCCACTGGCGCATGATGGTCCTTTCAAATGTTGACTACGCGGAACAGTGCCTATCTTCGTTGATCTGCAAATATTTGTTCGGGTGTTCTGGGTGTTTTCTATGTATAATAAAAAATATCTATCTATGTATTGTATTGTATTAAATATATATCAGTCATCTAGTACCCATAATACAGCTCTGTTTAACAGCAGCTTACCTTGGGCTCGATGATGCTGTGTTGATTGTCCAGCATTATTTATTTATTTATTTATCTGTTAGGAACAACTTACTACGTCACGAGCGCTCATTGGTATGATTAGTAGTCAGTGTTACGAGTGGCTTGAACGCTTGCAATACCAGTCACTTGCGTGTTGAAACCTTGAGACAAAAATAAAATGAAGCCCATAATTTCACCGACATCAACCTTCGAGCCAAAACAACAGCGTGCAACATAAGTATTTCCCTATTGAACTTTGAATATAAAACCACAGATTATAGCTTAATATTTTAAATCTTAACGATTAGGATTTCTACTTGATTATGACTAAATAATCATGCTTTTGCTGAGACAGGACCTTTTGATCCTTAAGCGCGATTTTCATTATAACATAATATCTATATGTACCTATAATACCTAGTTCATAGGCCTATATTGCCATTCAACGTGGCAATGCAGCCAGCATGTTGGGAACGCTTCCTACTGGTAGTGATTTGGATCAGTTGAGCTATCTATAGGTCGTTTGTAACGGTCTTTAGATGGCTCAACTGTTTCATATGTATTTTGTATATTTTGTAATGTAATGTAATTATGTTCATAGTGTGTTTTTAGGTATTAGGTATGTTTCCTTAAGTATGATCTTGGGGGTCATGTTTTCTTTCATTATATTTTTTATTCTTTATATCCCAAAAAATATTTCGCCTCAAGCGGGTTTTGAATTTAGTACTTTAACTATCTTGGTATCTTTAGATAAAAATTATTACTACATAAACATTATTATTTAACCTGGGTTACCCAACCAGACTGTAATAATTACATTATTTTATTACAATGTTATGTACCTACTTAAATAATAAAGGAAGGGTTTCTTTTTATAGGTTTTTAGTTGTTTCTTTGGCTTTCTTAGCAAATCTTTATAAAATGTACCTAAGTAAATTGTTAGATAGTGAGAGACTCGTGTCGCAGCTAATTGCTGCTACGACTACTCGTAGGCTACACTGAAAACCAGCGCTACAGACACATTATGTCTGCAGCACATGCTGAGTGGCTGCCTTTTTTTCGTCACAATAGTTAAGTTTTAATTCTTATTGTTATTTTTATTTTTATGTTAATTGTGTGGCGTTAAATAAATATTTTTCTATTCTATTCTATTCTATAAATCAAGTAGATTAGGTACTTACCTTATTTACTACTGAACGAGTAGGTACCTTACCTACTCGTAGACATACAGTAGCACCAACTCAAACATTAATGGTTTCTAAGTGTTATTATTCCAACTTTTAATAATATTAATAATTTGTCAAATTGGTAATAAAACAAAAACTTAGTAATAATGTCGCGAATGGGATTTTTATAATGTTAATTATTTTCATCTGACTTTAAGAAGGTATGTTTTTGTATGTTTGTTACGCGATTTCTCTGCCTATTATGAATTGATTTGAATGGATCTTTTTTTGTTTCATAGGTAATGCTTCAGAATAGGTCCCATTTAAATTTTATAGAAATCGGTTAGGTACTTTAAAAATAAATCATAAAAACGTGTCATTGTCGCGTACAACCACAATCTGCCAAAACATTTTTTTAGGTTGAAGACCGTTTTTATTTTTATATTTATCAATTAATTTTTAGTAAAATCAGTGTAAAACAAAGTTTGCTTTCCGTCGTATTTTCGTCTGTATGTACGCTTAGATCTACTACGCCTAATTTATACTAATATTATAAAGAGGAAAGATTTGTATTTTTGTACGTGTGTTTTTTTGTTTGTTACGAATAAACTCAAAAACGACTTTACAGAATTGTTTGCAGTTTCATGTTTTATTTTAATTCCATTTTATAATATTCATTCATGTTTTCTAAACAGAATACATTTCAGATGACGACTTGAAAACGCCTATTCCGATTTCAAAAATTCTTTCACCAACGCTACATTATCTTTGGGTGATAGGCTATATTCATTACTAGCTATAGGTCGCACAGCGGATGTAGGCTTCCGTGAAGTTAGCCGTTTGTGATGCGCAAAGACAATTTAGTTTGAAAAAGCTCCATTGCGCATCGAAACGGCTAATTTCACTACGGCCGAGATCCGTTGTGAGACCTATACCCGCCCCGGCTTCGCACTAAAGTCATTGCACCCGTGCTAAGCTGAGGCATATTGGATAGACATAAAAATATATCGTGTCACTCTTTTGTTGATGGTCATAAGGAACCGTAAACAACAGACAGACAAGACTTTCTAACATGATAAGGGTAACGATCTCAGTGTAGTTACCGCGTTCTGCAAATTACGCTTTCATTGTCAGTTTAGTAATTACTATTATTGTTGTAGGTTATTAACCAACGTAGTAATTCAGAGTAGTAGAGTTCTCTGTGATAGAGCTCGTCCGGGGAAGGACTATACCACCATACTTATTTCTGCCGCAAAGCAGTAATGCTCGCATTGCTGTGTTCCGGTGAAATTACTGGTACATGAGGCTTTCGATCTTAGCCTCAAGGTGGCAACCCGCGAGTGATACCTGTGGTATTGCAAGCGTCCATAGGCTGCGGTAACCGCTTACCATCTTGTGGGCCGTACGCTTGGTTGCCTCTTTTTATATTAAAAAAAAAACGATTGTCAACTTCAAACAAACAACAAAAACTATTGTGAACTATATCATTCATTTTAAAAACAGGTGTTTTCACGTACCGGTATATCGGTTTTGAGTCGAAACAGTATCGGTACCTCTTGAAAGAAAGAAAGAAAGAAAGAAAACTATTTATTCAACCACCACAAAGTAACAGAGAATAAAAAAAAACAAATATGGATACCAAATGCCTACTTATAGCTACTATCTATCCTATCATACTAAAACCTAAATACAGTTACATACATATATTGAATAATGAATAATAGATAATATACAATTTACATTAACATTAAATAAATATCTATACCTACATAAAGTAAGAAATAGTTAGGCGTTGAGTGGTGGAGAAAGGGACCTTAGCTCAGCATATGCTACTGCATGTTGTCTCTTTGTCTCTTCACCGATACACAGGTACGTGAAAACACCCGTTTTTAGAATGAATGTTTGTCATCTACTTTGTATTTTAGAATTTACTAGCCGATATGCCCCAGCTTCGCACGGGTGCAATGATAAGCCCGTGATAAGCCGGGGCAGGTCGCTAGTAATAAATATAACCTATGTTACTCAGGGATAACGTAGCACTCTAATGATGAAATAATTTTTGAAATCGGACCAGTAATTTTTGAGTTTATTCGTAACAAACAAGAAAATAAATCTTCTCTCTTTATAATATTAGTATAGGTACTAGTATTATGTTATCTGTGGTATAAGTATCGTATAATACTTGTACTAATACGGTTAATAGTCGCTGCAAGTAATTTTTACGTAAACGAAATAAAAGTTACTCAGTTACATTATAAAACATAAAAGTTCTTCTTTTTTTTATACCACTAAAGTGGCAACCAAGCGTACTGCCCACAAGATGGTAAGCGGTCACCGCAGCCTATGGGCGCTTGCAATACCAGAGGTATCACTCACGGGTTGCCACCCTGAGACGCAGATCGAAAGTCTCAAGTGCCTGTAATTTCACCGAAAAATTTATTCAATTTTCACATAAATATTTTTCTTTTATAATATCAACTTTAGAGGAGTCTAAAATTACTTAATTTTGCTGTAATGTTTTGTCAGATTTTGAAAAACTACATTGAAACAGTTTTTTTTAAGTTTCACAAATAAAAAAACTTTTTAGCATTTTTTTTTTGTTTTTAAGAAAATTAATTTGATTTAATTAAAATTAAAATCCAACGATATTTAATTAGAATGTTTTTTTTATACATAAACAAAGCTACGGAACACAAAACGACTACGTAGGATCGCACTTGACCGCGCAGTGCACGAAACTTGTTTGAATTCGGGTCATTTGCGCGGTAACTTCTTATTGTGTACATTACAGGTATTATGGCATCAACTTATTTATGTAGGTGACTGTACCGTACGACACAATGTATACTGTATAGTGTATACAGTTTCTGAGTCAGTGGCTAATTCTGGTGACAGATTCTAGGCTGCCCGAAGGCCTCTGTCATGGCCTAACTGAAATAGGTATTCTAGCTTAGATATTGCAAATACCTCACGTAACATTCAACTAACTATGACCGATGTGGCGCAGCGGGCGCAGGTCCGCCTGCGACGCCGAGTTTGCGAGTTCAATTCCCGCCTCGGGACAAATGTTTGTAGGATCTGCAAATATTTGTTCCGGGTGTTCTGGGTATTTTCTATATATAATAAAAAATATCAACTATGTATTGTATTGTATTAAGTTTATATCAGTCATCTAGTACCCATAATACAGTTCTGTTTATCAGCAGCTTACCTTGGGGCTAGATGATTTTGTGTGGATTGTCCAGCATTATTTATTTATTTTATTTATTTATGAGGCTACTCATAACATAGCAATAATTCAAAACTCGAACACTTCATTATTATTTTCTAGCTTTTTTTTATGTCAACAAGTGACAAGACAATCAAGGCGCCCACCTGATGTTAAGCACCACGCCTGACTATTACAGATGCAGTGCCACCCAAAGCTTAAAGTTTTTAAGTATTAAGGTGACATCACTACGTTTGAGTTGCAGTGTCACCCATCAGCTACCACCCATTTAGATGGGTGACCGCCGACCAGTGGCGATTTTAACTGTCAAACTATCTTTAGACAGTTTGATATTATGTACAATAATAATAATAATAATAACGTTTATTCACCAAAAATGTACAATGTACACAATAATAAAAGTAAGAAAAAATATAATACAGACAGTACGTAAGTATAGCTTTTAAATAAGTAGGAGGTACTTAGGCACAGATAGGAACACGTCCCTAAATGTAGATAGGTATAGTTCTCACAACGGATCTCGGCCGTCGTGAAATTAGCCGTTTCGATGCGCAATGGAGCTTTATCAAACTAAATTGTCTTTGCGCATCACAAACGGCTAACTTCACGGAAGCCTAGATCCGCTATGCGAACTATAGTTAAGTAATGAGGTAGGTGCATTAAACTTTTTTAGACAGTTTGACATTATATCAATAGAAATTTAACGCTAACAGAGTTTATGTCATAAACTATGTTAGTCGGGTTGGTCACACAAATTAACCCGCTACGCTATTAATTTGTACAGTTCGTGAAATTTACCACAAAACCATAAGACCAATTCCTAAAAATAACTTAAAAGTCCCGAGAAGTCGGTAAAAACATAAAAATAAAAAACCGGTCGACCTTGATGCATTGGTTTCGTCCACAAGTTGTGAACCACAACATTACACAAGCAAGCTGTTATGTATTGCACATTTAATTGACATACATAACTTATTATACATACATCAAGCTTGTATATAATCGATTGGCACCACACTGAAGCTTTATGATGAAGAGGGATCATCAAAAAAAGCTAGGAACCCAGCCCAGTTTGTTGCCAAACTCTTGTAGATGCGGCGCGTGGAACTGACGTAAATTCACCTAGCTCTAAGACGTTTCAAAATGATCCTTGTGATATTATTGAAGAGATTTTTGACTTTGATTATGTAAAACAATAAGTATTTGTTTACTAGAAGAGTAGTAGAGTTCTTTGTGATAGAGCTCGTCCGGGGAAGGACTACCACCATACCTATTTTTGCCGCAAAGCAGTAATGCTCGCATTGCTGTGTTCCGGTTCGAAGGGTATGGTTTCCGGTGAAATTACAGGCACATGAGACTCACCATCTAAGGTCTCAGGGTGGTAACACGCAAGTGATATCTATGATGTTGCATGCGTACATAGGCTACGGTAACCGCTGACCATCAAGTGGGCCGTACGCTTGGTAACCACTTTAGTAGTATAAAAAAAAAAAAAAAACTATTATGTAGCTTTTATACTACGTGCCTTCATCAAGTACGAGTATATAGTACTAATCTAAGCATACGCCGAAATATCAGTGCGTTTTGCGTCTTTTATAATGATTCGTCACTTGCTGACACAATTTTGCGCAATTTCGAAACGTTTGTATTGACTCGGCTCCGTTCCGCTTTGATGGACGATTGCCTTTAGTATATGCAAGTACTGTATTGTGTAAATGAACCTATGACTGGAAGGAAAACTTTACCAGAGCTCTGCTGACATCATCTAAGTCGTTGGAGCGCTCGTGACGTAGCTGGCTAAGTTGTTCTTAACAGATCAACGAAGTTAAGCACTGTTCCGCGAACTCACCGTTTGGATGGGTGACCGCCAGTGGCAATTTCAACTGAGTGCTCCCGTGCTGCGGAGGGTACGCTAAGCAGTCGGTCCTGGTTTTATAAAAGTTGTTAGGCTATGATAGACAGAGGCCTTCGTTGGCCTAAAAACTCCAGAATTGGTCACTGACTCTACGAATTTACTTTTCATAGTCAAAATCAAAGTCAACACGCAAGCCCAATGTGAATTTCTAACGATGTTTTTCTTAATTTTTGAGAGCACTGGCATTGCGCACATAATTTTTTCGAACAGAAAAACCCATTGGTACACGACCGGGTTCAAACCTAGGATCGGGGCAGCACCACTAGACAAGCAGTGCTCTACTTACATTCAATTCATTAAACTTTACTTCGATCCACCAAAAAATTCCATCCACTTTCTCTATTACGCAAAACTGTAACTCTGTCTTTGCATTTAAAACAATTGTAGGTAAAGTTATATAATGTTTATACATAGGTAGGTACATAGGTACACATAGCGAGAAGTACGATGTTTTAATATGCGCTTACGTGCTGTAGACGGCAGGTTAAGCTGCCTCTGTCAAAATTCTTATCTAAAATATTTTTATTCAATAAAATAATATCATTTTAAAGATTTCATTATATGAGTAGTAGAGTTCTTTGTGATAGAGCTCGTCCGGGGAAGTACTACCACCATACCTATTTCTGCCGCAAAGCAGTAATGCTCGCATTGCTGTGTTCCGGTGTGAAGGGTATGGTTTCCGGTGAAATTACTGGCACATAAGGCTTTTGATCTTAGTCTCAAGGTGGCAACCCGCGAGTGATGCCTCTGGTATTGCAAGCGTCCATAGGCTTTCCATCTTGTGGGCCGTACGCTTGGTTGCCACTTCAGTTGCTTAGATAAAAAAAAAACGCGATGTTTTAATATATACGTGCTGTAGACGGCAGGTTAAGCCGCCTCAGTCAAAATTGTTATTGTAAAATATTTTTATTCAATAAACCATACGGATCATTTTAAAGATTTCAAACTCAAAAGTTCATTAGAATCACAAAGATCACTTTGAAACGTCTTACAAGCTAAGAAAAATTTCGCCAGATCCAACGCGCCCATGCCGTAAAAGAACTGGCAACAACACCGACGGAGTTCCTTTTTGGCATGGCCCTTGCTATTGTTATGGATGCATAGTAGAATTGGAGCCGAAGTCGTCAATTATTTAACTTCCTCGTAACAAATTGCATTGTAAAAGTTTATGAAACAGTAAAATTGATTATTCGGTAGCGAACCGGTGAAGCAATAATTTTGTCTACAGCTTTCTGTTTTGAAGCTATCGTGTCGTGGTTAAAGGTCTTTTCTGTAAATAAAACAAGTAATTCTTTATAGATTAACTCGCTAGCTCAATCTTTTGGTTCTGCTCGTCACGTCAAAGATCCTCATTGGATTTTCTGAAAATCTCCAGTAGTGGTGTGCAAGCTGCACTGTGTTTAGCTTTGACCACTGTAGCAAGTAAAATTAGTGGGCGAAAGAGATTCGATTACAGTGGTAGGACTCTTCAACAAGTGTCCGTCTCGGTGGGTACCACCGCAGTGTCAGATATTCTACCTCCAAGCAGAAGTGTGCAAGCTGCACTGTGTTTAGCTTTGAAGGGCACTGTAGCAAGTGAAATTACTGGGCGAAAGAGACTTAACAACAATGTCTCGGGGTGATAAGCGCAGTGCAGTGCCACGCAAACACTTAAAAACTTTAAGCTTTGGGTGGCACTGCATCTATAACAGTCAGGCGTGGCGCCTAACATCATGCGAATGTTTTGATCGAATCGTCATCCGCTGACATCAAAATAAATATAGCTAGGCGTATACCTACTTATTTGGCCATAGGCTACGGTAACCGATCAGCATCAGGCTACGCTTGCCACATTAAAAAGTTATTCGAGATTCGATAAGAAAGAATTCGATAAAGAGATTACCCAAAAGCGGTTTTACTCAAAATAAGTTAGAATGTTCGTCATCAGACATCATCTTGGCAGGATTACGTAATTTCATCTCATTCATAAAACTTAAAGTATTTCCCACGAGATAATCCGAACTAGATAATTAAATATTTATAAAATGTAACGGGGTGAATGCAGACTTTTTTATATGAATACGAGCTGGTCCGCGCGGCTTCACCTGCGTTTTTGCAGCTTTTATGCTATCCCACAGGAACGGTTAATTTTTCCGGGATAAAAACTAGCCTATGTTTTATTCCAGGACTTTTGCCATCTACATTCCAAATTTCTTTACAATCGGATAAGTCGTCGCGGACATACGTGGTAACAGACTTTCGCATATAAAATATTAGTAGGGTATTTTGATATTTTGATAAACGATGCGTTACATATTTATTATATTTTAGTAGGTAGTGTTAGAGGGGGTTTTATAGAAAGACTGTCAGGTTAATATTACACAAGATATATTTTACAAGACTACAATTATTCGAAGTCAACGATCACACTCACAATCCCTGACATCTTCGTTCTTCCCGTTGCTCCGGTAACGCGGCCGAGCATGCGCATTGCGCGCCGCACCTTTGCCACAGCACACCGCCATCTAGGGACGCCAGTAGGTACTACTTACAGTAAGTAAAGTTTTTTACTTTTTCAACACACTTGCTTACAAAGTGGCTCTATGGTCATCGCAATTAGGCACAGAATAACACCCATAATCAAACTATGACTTTTTCATTGCTATAACTCACTAGTGAGTTATAGATTTTATTTTGTTATTTTATTATGAGTTTTTTTTGTTATTTTATTCACAAGTGTGACGTTGAAAAACGTTGTATGATACACGTGTGTATTGATGATTACCGTCCTCGGCTATCTTACGACTCTCAATGGCGCCTCAGCGGTAATCACCAATGTTACACACTAGTACCATAATGTACTATTACATTACCATTACTTTTTACATAAGTAACTAAAACTAATTATTATCTGTTCTGTGCTGTGACATTGGACAACACAGAACAGTTCTGTGTTGTCCTAGTATGTATGTGTAAAAGGGGTACGCTTGGGGTGTACTTAGTAATAGATTTCGCAAAAAATGGGATATTTACCGAGGGTTTTTTTTTTTATGTCAGCAAGTGACAAGATAATCAAGGCGCCCGCCTGATGTTAAGCACCACGCCTGACTATTACAGATGCAGTGCCACCCAAAGCTTAAAGTTTTTAAGTGTTTGCACTGCACTGCGCCTATCACCCCGAGACATTGTTGTTAAGTCTCTTTCGCCGAGTAATGTCACTTGCTACAGTGCCCTTCAAAGATAAACACAGTGCAGCTTGCACACTACTGCTTGGAGGTAGAATATCTGACACTGCGGTAGTACCCACCAAGACGGACTCTTGCAAAAGACTCCTACCACCAGGTAAATGTTGTTTACCCGTAATAATGGTGCATGGGAACCCAAAATATCGGGAATCAATAAAACCTAGCTGGCTAATCAACATTATGGTCCCTAACAGATCAACGAAGTTAAGCACTGTTCCGCGTACTCACCATTTGGATGGGTGACCGCCAATGGCAATTTCAACTGAGCCCTAAAAAGTCAAAGTCAAATATCCCTATTAAATCATATCACAAGGAACATTCTGAAGATGAATTTACGGCAGTTCCACGCGCCCCAGCCTAGAAAAACCTGGCAACAATCTCGGCTGGGTTTCTAGCTTTTTTTGATGATCCCTCTTCATCATAAAGCTTCAGTGTAGTGCCAGTCGAACTTATCGAACACAAATTAAATAAAACTCTCAACATGGTAAAGTAAGTAAATACGAACTTACTTACTTTACCATGATTTGAGAGTTCAGTGGCCAACTAAATCATGGTAAATATTGCGTTTTTAGTTAACATTCAGCTGTTGATATCGCGTTTTTATTGAAAATTTAACTGTCCACGTGCCTGAGAAATAAGATGTACGGAAGCGGTCAGATGTTAATTCTATTGGTGATTATATCCGAATTACAAAATTACGACCACGAAGAAACATCGCATAACAATTTAGTTAAAAGCATACCGTATCTTGGAATCACCTCTACCGCTACGTTATTTAAAACGTACATTTAGTTTGAATTTTAATGCGCTTCGCATAAAATACAACGAATTTTGCTGATGTGGTATTTTAGAGTCGAAAGTCAAAGTCAAAAAAGCTTGTTTGTTCAATAAAATCACAAGGTTAGTGTCAAAATCGCCTTAGAAAATCCGCTCGGAGTTTTCGGGAATTTTAGTGTCAAAATCCCTTTTGAAGCTTTAACTGTCTAAACGGGATTTCAAAAGGTCTTAGAAGTTAGGAAAAGCAGAAAAAAATACGATTATTTTGTAAATTGTTTTCTGCCTAAAAAATCAACAATTACGAGTTTAGGTAGAGACAAGTGTTCTGAGGGATCTATCTACATAAAGTTATTTATTTAGTTGATCTGAGCCTCTAGCACAAACTTAACGCGCGTTTCGTAACGGTATCGAGACGCTAGCAATTTGTTGAGATTTTGTACAGCGCCCCCTATCGTAAGGTTTATAAACTAATTTTGGGATCACGAGCAATTTGTCTGATAACGTATCGAAAGCTTATCGTAAGTGTGACGTCATCTTTAGCTTTACTACAGCCGTTTATAGCGATCACGAACCCCGCGTTGAGGACGCTACGAAGGCTGGCTAACGTCACGCTTACCATTATGTCAAATTCAATCACTTACAGCAGCTATGTGGATGCACCATCCACCGATATCCTGCGACCGCTTTAATGTCATCGGTGCATCGAGTGGTACACTTCGATAACCAGTTCGTGTTAGTTCAGGAAGGCTTTCTAATTGTCCAACAAACAATGTAACGACTACTATGACTAGGAATTAGTGTTATGTTTAGTTAGTAATTGCTGTCATTGTGTTGTACTGTCATTCATAGCTCGGGTGAATAAACTACGTACTTTCAAATCTTTGAAGATTGTGTGAATGATTTGATGAATAGTTTTAACATTGTTTACAAATAAAATACATAATACGAAAACTTTTGAGCAATTTAATTGATTGAGAGCTATTCTGCGATGCCGTAAATCGTAATTGGATCTTAACTGATTTTTTATGAGAATAGCTTAGCTACATTTCGAATAAATAAACTGATTAAATTCGATCAATTATGGCGAAGATATTATCCAGTCGCCCTCTTTTTGCCCCTTTCGGAGGAAGTTTATTTTCTTTTTTCAGAGGTTTTGGATGTGATGGGAAGGAGTCCAATCAAAACACCCCAACGACCAAAAATCTATAGTCCTAAAACCCGTATACCAAGCTTAGCCCAGATCGGTAAAATACGACCTGTATTAAAGAACCAGTGGTCAGGAGAGCACCGTTGGTCTACTGGTAGTGACCCCCCTTCCGATCCTAAGGTCGCGGGTTTAAACCCGGTCAAAAATGGATTTTCCTGTTCGAAAAATTAATGTGCGCAATGCCAGTGCTCTCATACGGCGAAGGGAAACATCGTGAGGAAACCGGCATGTCCAAGAAACAAAAAATTCGAAAGGCATGTGCCATCCACCAATCCGCATTGGGTCCGCGTGGTGGATTAAGACCCAATCACTCTCGCCTAAGAGTAGGCCTGTGTCCCAGCAGTGGGAACATTAGAAGGCTGTCATGATGATGATGATGATTAAAGGACCAACAAACTGATAGATGAAATCAAAAGTCAGACACTTCATCTCTGATTCGCACGGTCAACATATAAAACCAGATGACTGTGGTAAATTATCTTATTTAATCTGTGCACAGCTAAGCAAGCCATTTGAATCCATTTATAACAGTTACATAAAATTCTGAATACATATTTCCGTAAGCAGTTCAATACTTCCTGCACTTAAAGGAAGTTATCGAAAACACGCAAGGAAATAGACCTAGAAAGTGAGTTAATAGGGCACAAGTATCATCAATTGCACGATTTATAGGATACTTCGTTTTACTAGTAATCATTGTTGTTTACATAATTTTTAACAGACTTCTAGAAGAGGTTATCAATTTGACTGTATGTTTGTGATTCGATTTCTCCGCCAATTATGAACTGATTTTAATGATTCTTATTTTGTTTGATACGTAATATTTCAGAGGTGATCCTGTATAAATTTCATCGAAATTGGTTTAGTGATTTTTGAAAAAATCATAAAAACGCGAATAACACCCTCTCGTATCTCCACAACTCATCATAACCTTAGGCCATGACAGAGGCCTTCGGGCGGCCTAGAAACTCTGTCACCAGAGTTAGCCACTGACTCATACGAACTTACTTACTTTATCATAATTTTTTTTTGTTGTGGTTGTAGTTTTAAAATCGGTTTTATTTTTATATATCACTTGCAAGTCATTTTGACTACCTCGGCGGCGAGGTGGGTGAGTGCCCCGTTGAGTAGCGAGAGGTTGCGGGTTCGTTATCCGCTGCGGAACCAATGCATTTTCTGCAAATGTTTGTTTCGAGGTTTTTCGAAACTAAAACTGGTTATGAATAACGAAAAATCAAGTCAGTATTCAGTTTTCAGTATCATTTATTGCATCATAATTATGAGGGTAATACATGTCACAGGTCTTATGTAATATTAAATAATATCAGAGCAGCCAACACATAGCTATGTACCCAGTAAGGGTGTTGCACTATAAGATTGAGTAGGAGCGGACCGATTTTAGTATTAATGGATAGGTACCTAGTTTGTGATAATAATAAAATAATAAAATCATTATTTGGGGTAGCAATAAAACCTATCATTCGTTATTTGAGTCACTGAGAAACTGATCAAGTGTATAATAGCTTTTTTTTAATAGCATTTCTTTTATTTTATTTTCAAAAATAGTATAGTCAATATATATAATAATATATAATAATATAGTCAAAAGTCTTCATTATCATTAGTCATTACTATTGCATATTGTATTGTATAACTCTATCGCCATAGTTCATTTTATGGCATTAATGACTTTCCCGATTGGTTTGTGTATCGTTTATGTAACTGAGAAGAAATTATGGGATTTGACACATTAATATTGCATTCAGAAAAGATTATTTATTAGAATACTTTAAATCATTTCCAATTAAGCGTCAATAATTTTAATTAACTGTGTCAGGCATGCTTTGGTATGTTTAGTGAATTAAATTATATCTAACGGAAATAACTGTATTAATTTTATATTCTGCCTCCGATAAATCTATACTAATATTATAAAGAGGAAATATTTGTATTTTTGTTGGTTACGAATTAACTCAAAAAGTATTGTTCCGATTCAAAAATTATTTCACAGTTTGATAGCTACATTATCCCCGAGTAACAAGGCTATATATATTACTAGCGACGCGCCCCGGCTTCGCACGGGTGCGGTTTCTATATATATATAAGAATATTTCTATGGCTAACCATAGAAATCACATACTAATGAATAAAATTATAGCTAACGGAAATAGCTCTTTCAAATACAAATACAATTCTTTTATTGCTTTGCATTCACAAGAGTAGTAGAGTTCTTTGTGGTAGAGCTCGTCCGGGGGAGGACTACCATACCTATTTCTGCCGCCAAGCAGTAATGCGAGCATTACTGTGTTCCGGTTTGAAGGGTATGGTTTCCGGTGAAATTACTGGCTTTCGATCTAACGTCTCAAGGTGGTAACACGCGAGTGATATCTATGATGTTGCATGCGTATATAGGCTACGGTAACCGCTGACCATCAAGTGGGCCGTACGCTTGGTTGCCACTTTAGTTGTATAATAAAATAAAAAAAAATAATGAGCGAATGAGACTCAATAACTTCTTCACGGGATTACGAGCGCTAAAACTAGGACTGTTTATTAAATAATATTTTTTTAAATAAATAATGTTGGACAATCCACACAGCATCATCTAGCCCCAAGGTAAGCTGCTGTCAAACAGAGCTGTGTTATGGGTACTAGATGACTGATATATATTTAATACAATACAATACATGGATATATATTTTTATTATATAATATATAGAAAATACCCAGAACACCCGGAACAAATATTTGTAGATCGTACAAACATTTGTCCCGAGGCGGGAATCGAACCCGCAACTCCTGCGTCGCAGGCGGATCTGTGCCCATTGCACATCGGTCGTCAGACGTTTAATGACTTATGAGCCTCTAGAACACTGTTGGAGGCCTAAAAGCCCTTTAATTACCTCTGGGGGCTCCCAGTGTCCCAGCAGTGGGAAAATAGAAGGTGGATAACTGATTGCACATGACATAGGTTTCACATATCACGCTTGACTTGCTAAGCAAAAGTGCGTTTTACTGACCCGTTATTAAACTGTCACTTGTTGGCATGTTTTAAAATTTTGCGTGGCACTGCACTGCGCTAATCACCCCGAGACATTGTGGTTAAGTCTCTTTCGCCCTGTAATTTCACTTGCTACAGTGCCCTTCAAACTTAAACAGTGCAGCTTGCACACCACTGCTTGGAGGTAGAATATCTGACACTGCTGTGGTACCCACCGAGACGGACTCTTGCTGAAGAGTCCTACCACCAGGGGTTGGACAAGTATTAGAACATTTCGTACCTATGTGTGCAAACCTCACGACAAATTCTACCTTGTTTCCAAGAGTACAAACATTTGACAGCATTAATTTGAGTTAGATCGGAATTGTCATTAGATTCATGAATAAGGCCCCCAAGACTTCCTTATACAAGCTCATCACATATAACTCTTCTAATTATGGAAACTATTGACTCTATAATTAGTTTTAGATTTAGTATTTATTTTCCATGTCACGTGAAGGTGAGGTAAGTCGCCGGCGCGAGCGGGTATTGAATTTAAACTTCTATTGAGTTGGCCGATTTCACGTACTGGCTGCGCAAGAGTCGATCTGTTTGTAGGGTGGCCATGCGTTTTGGTAAACCAGGATTTTTATTAGCAAATAAGTTCGTATGAGTCAGTGGCCAATTTTTTGTGATCAAGTTAAAAGACCTCCGGCCTAACAACTAATACCATTTTGGTTGAACCACAAGCTCTCTCTCTCTGTTATAGCAATATTAATAATATAACACTGACGTTCTGGTATGCAAAACAAGACAATTTTAATATTTTTCATTTATTTTTTTATATCAGCAAAATGGCAATTAAGCGTACCACTTGGTTGTAAGCGGTAATCATAGTTATTAATATATTTCTTTACAAATCCTGTCACCTTTTTGCGGCTAAACCATTGCACCAAATTTTTTTTTGACCGGTTATTTAGCACGGAGATAGTTCAAAATCTGAGGAAAAATACAATAAAATAAAAATATTGCGCTTATGGCATAGCTGCCTTATGCTGTTCTTATCAGAAGTTGCTAGGCCATGACAGAGCCTTTCAGGCAACTTATTAACTCCATCACTAGAGTTGGCCACTAAAGTAAGTAAGTTCGTATGAGTCCGTGGCCAACTCCGATGACAGAGTTTCTAGGCCGCCTGAAAGCTTCTGTCATGGCCTAGTAGCTATGAAAAAGCCGCGACCGACTGCTTAATGTGCCCTCTCAAGCATACTCGGAATACCCGGAACAAATATTTGCAGATCGTACAAATATTTGTTCCAAGGCGGGAACCGAAACCAACCTTCTGCGTCGCTGGCCAAACGCGTATAAAATGAATAATCAGTCACTTTTACAATCCATGGTCACCCTAACCTAGTATTATACTATGCGCGCACGCAATACTGTGCGGTGACTGTGGTTTGTGGTGCTTATGAGATATTTGAGGAAATAATTATTACAATTGCCTGTGTAATATGTTGACTGTTAGCTGGTGATATAGATGGCGTCTGTGGCAAGTATTTATTTTTAGTTTTTGACTCCATAATACATAATATTAACTTCGTCACCAATGTTAACTACTTTTACGAGCATACCTTTGTTATTTTTGTTAATGTCATAAATGCAAATTATTTATTTATTTATTTATTTATTTAGTGTACTTAAATAACATGATCAAAAATTTTGAACTCTGGAAAATACAATTAGTATAAACTGTGTCGCAGTTTCCAGCGCCCAACCTTAGAACTAGAGACGCCCAAGACGTTCATCATTCCAGGTAGTATAATAATACATTGTACATACACTAATACTCGTAGGTAGGTATTCTAATTACAGACAGAATAAATCAATTTACAGCACTTATTAGCACTAAAAGGAAGCAAAAAAAAATGACTGAAAATAAAAAAAACAGGATTTGTATAAAAGTGACGAGACGATCAAGTCATTCGCCTGATGTTAGGCGTCATGCCTAACCTTAACAGCTGCAGTGTCACACAAACCTTTAACATTTAAAGTTCTGCTAATAACATCCCCAAACGAGCATCCAAACATTTGCAATTATAGTATTAATGGAATTGTTTTAGGAAATAAATACTTTGTAATCAATCTACGATTATAAATTAATGCATCATCATGACAGCCTTCTAATGTTCCCACTGCTGGGACACTGGCCTACTCTCAGGCGAGAGTGATTGGGTCTTAATCCACCACGCGGACCCAATGCGGATTGGTGGATGGCACATGTCTTTCGAATTTTTAGTTCTTGGACATGCCGGTTTCCTCACGATGTTTTCCTTCACCGTATGAGAGCACTGGCATTGTGCACATACATTTTTCGAACAGAAAAATCCATTGGTGCACGACCGGGTTTGAACCCACGACCTTAGGATTGGAAGGCGGGGTCACTACCACTAGACCACCGGTGCTCTATAAAATTAAATTAAATTAATGCATTTGTATTAGTATTTATTTATTTTACCAGATTATAACAAAGTCCGTTATACAAGGCAAGTCACATATTACAGTATAATACATTTAATAAGCCAATAAAAACATTACAATAAGATTTACATAGATTTACATGCAAAAGTTCAGATGTTTGGATCACAGAACTATATTTAAGTAGAATGAGTGAGTGTATGTACCTCGCGTGCCGAAAAGATGGGCTAAGTAAGGGCTGAGTAACCTCTTTACTCGCCGCGAAACTCAGTCTGCTCCCAACCGGGGGCGGTGTGGTGTGGCAGTGCCTATAATCGGTTTGCCGCGTGCATCATTCATTTTCGCGCGGCTTATGTTTCCTATCACTAAAATACATTTGTGTGTAAAATACAAAATAAATACGCAAAATGTTACACGCTCGGATTCCATACAAATCGACGAACTCTTTCATTCTACTTAAATATAGTTCTGTGGTTTGGATGTTTGTTCAGAGTAACTTGACAACCAAGGAACCGATTAGGCAGAATTTTAAACATAGATAAATAATGATCGGAAATATAACATAGGCTATTTTTTATCCCGAAAAAAGTACAGTTTTTGAGATCCACGCGAACGTAGTCGCGGGAAACAGCTGATGATCAATATTTCTATCTTTAAAAACTTTAAGTCCCGAGGTGGAAATATAGTAGGTAGAGGAACGTCATGGCCTTGCAACACGTTCTAATCCGTAGACTGGCCGCCGTGTGGTCACCATACACCGCTCGAGTCAGTTAACTCGCGACCGTGTTGCCGTAAGAAAGTGCGCGGCAGTGAACATTGTTTTAAGCAATTTTGAACAGGTAGGTTTTATTCGTTTACAAGTTATTTTTAACTTTAATAAAAGATCAGTGATTTTTTTGATAAAAGTTTATTGTGTGCAAGCGAGTGATAGTTGAAATGTCAAATTGTTTACTTTAAAATATAAATTTGCTATATTAAAGTAATAAACTGGAAAAAACATTTTTTTGTATTTTTTTTTAAGTTACGTTATGCTTTGTAATGTTTAAAAGAATTGTTTGCATTTTCGAGATATCTTACATAATTTAATTGTATGGCTGTCTGTTGCTGACTGTACTGCTTTTATTATTGTCAAGTAGTAGGTACTTTTTTAGGAACCATTTTAAAGTATTTTTAATGCAGTTTACAAAAAAAATGTTATTATTTTTATTCTAATACTTTAAAATTAAAACTAAACATATCTATTGCAATACATTCTTATTTTTTTTAAATAATATTTACTTTTCAACAATATGCAAAATATAATATTAATATATTTTTTTTATTAAATTTTTAATAAAAGGTTAATGTCCTAGTTTCCGGCTTAAAAGTCGGACACCGTATTCAGAATGCGAGTAAGTATTTTTTTTTAATTTTATCGTTTTTTGTTGCAGGTACAATGCTATAAATGCAAACATCCCCTGCCGAGACCAAAAAGGGTATAACCCAAATAATCTGGACTTTCACAAAGGACTTTATCTATTTGTATTTCAAATTCGCGATCTACGCAGTGGCTATATACATTTGGTTTCTGTTCTACGACTATTATTTTGGATAATTTCAAAAACCTAGTGATGTGAAGGAAGTGATCTGTGATCTATAAGACTTTGATATTATTGTGCATACAAGAATCATTGGTAAGTTTTTATTATATTGTATATATAGGTATATAGTATGAGTACTGGTGGTCTAGTGGTAGTGACCCCGCCTTCCGATCCTAAGGTCGTGGGTTCGAAACCGGTCGTGCACCGATGGACCAATGGACCGCTACGAAAAATTGATGTGCGCAATGCCAGTGCTCATACGGTGAAGGAAAACATCGTGAGGAAACCGGCATGTCCATGAACTAAAAATTCGAAAGACATGTGCCATCCACCAATCCGCATTGGGTCCGCGTGGTGGATTAAGACCCAATCACTCTCTCTTGAGAGTAGGCCAGTGTCGCAGCAGTGGGAACATTAGAAGGCTGTCATGATGATTGATTAGTTTATTTAATATAACTTACCCAAAATTAATTTATTCAAATATAAGCATGTTTACAAGTAAACGTGCAGCTCTGCCTTCTGTGAAAAACAGTGACTTCCCTATAACTGTGTTCACACAAGTATTTTATTGAAACAATGTTTATTTAAATGACTTGTTTTTTAAAAATTACCAACTAAAAATAACGCAAAAAATATACGATCCATTTTTTTCTGACACAACAATAATTTTATTAAAAAAAATTAAACTGGCTTCTGTTTCGATGTGGAGATACGAGAGGGTGTGTACTGTACTGACACGTTTTTATGATTTTTCAAAAAGCGCTTCAAAGAACCAATGTTATAGTGGGTCTTAGTAACACCATCGAGAATTTGGAAAAAAATATAAAACTCCTTTCGATAACATTTATATGGTACCACCGTTATATTCTATCAAACCAAAAAAAATATATAAATAAAATATAATAAATGGTGAAACTAATGCACAGAAAAACATACAGTCTTATTGATAACCTCTTCCTTTTTGATAAATAAATAAAATAAATAATGCTGGACAATCCACACAGCATCATCTAGCCCCAAGGTAAGCTGCTGTTAAACAGAGCTGTGATAAGGTACTAGATGACTGATATATGTATACTTAATACAATACAATACATAGATAGATATTTTTTTATTATATATAGAAAATACCAAGAACACCCGGAACAAATATTTGTAGATCGTACAAACATTTGTCCCGAGGCGGGAATCGAACCCGCAACCTCTGCGTCGCAGGCGGACCTGCGCCCGCTGCGCCACACCGGTCGTCAAATGATTTATGATCCTCTTTTGAAGTCTGTTAATAATCTATTTTCATTCTGGCATGGCGCAGTAACGATTGGCAAAAAAAAAAAAAAAAAATTATGCGTACGCTTTCAGGAGCGCTCGTGACGTAGCTGGCTAAGTTGTTCCTAACAGATCAACGAAGTTAAGTACTGTTCCGCGTAGTCACCATTTTTACGGGTGACCGCCAGAGGCAGTTTCAAATGAGTGCTCCCGTGCTTCGGAGGGCACGTTAAGCAGTCGGTCCGGTAGGTCCGGTAGTCGGTAGGTTGACAGAGGCCTTCGGGCGGCCTGTCACCAGAGTTGGCCACTGACTCATTCGAGCTTACTTACCACCGGAAAACAGCGATGCGAGCATTACTGCATAACAACAAAATATACGCGTAAACTGACACTAGAATATTCAAAGTATTATTGCAATAAGTATCACCTTGAAAGTTGAAACCAATCACAAAATGATTACTAAATACTTGAATAAACAAGTTTGGTTAGATCTATTGTTATTGGGCAACTATATTTACAACTAGTTATAACTAGTTAAATCATTCTTAAATGACGATAATGATTTAAATTACACGTATTTAAATGATACTGGTTTTAAGTGTTGCTTGCGTTTAAGAAGTGACGATCAATGTGCGGGTGAAGGTCCGCCTGCGACGCAGGAGGTTGCGGGTTCGATTCCCGCCTTGGGACAAATGTTTGTACGATATGCAAATATTGGTTCCTGGGTATTTTCTACGTATAATAAAAAATATATATCTATGTATTGTATTTTATTAAGTATAATAAATAAATAAATAAATAATGCTGGACAATCCACACAGCATCATCTAGCCCAAGGTAAGCTGCTGTTAAACAGAGCTGTATTATGGCAAACTAATATATACTCTGTGTAGGTATTATATTTTTGTTTGTGACCAAATAAAACTGTTTTAAAACTTTTTTAGTAATTGGGGGCAGTCGTGCCTAAACTTACTATAACAACAGGATCAGTTGTCTTTAAACTTACTTACAGGGGTCAGTTGTCCCCAAACATGTAAGTTACCAATGTCAGTTGTCCTCAAACTTACTTATTTATGGGGTCACTAGTAATTAGTAAAATCTAAATCAAACTTATAGATCGAGTCAAGTTGGACGATCGTATAATAGAAAGTAATGAAACGAATGTTTGAAACCGATACATTTGAGAAGCCGTGACCCCTTCCTCATAAACATTAACCATTTCATAATAAATAAATAAATAATGCTGGACAATCCACACAGCATCATCTAGCCCCAAGGTAAGCTGTTAAACTGAGCTGTATTATGGGTACTAGATGACTGATATATACTTAATACAATACAATAGGTATAGATATTTTTTATTAAGTATATATAGAAAATACCCAGAACACCCGGAGCAAATATTTGCAGAACGTACAAATATTTGTCCCGAGGCGGGAATCGAACCTGCAACCTCCGCGCCACATCGATCGTCATTACCGCGGCTCTTAGCCACAGAACAAATACTTCAAGTTTAAGATGACATTTTGTCCAAATGTCACCAATAAATGTCAGTTATGACAGGTCTAGGAAGCGTTTGACCCGGATGACGCGAGAGGTGTGAATTCGATTACCGCAAAAAAGGGTCAGGATTATAAATTGCTAGCTTCTGATTGCGGCTTCACTCGCGTGGTACATTCATAAAAAGTTGTTTTTTTTTTTTTTTTTTATATACTACTGAAGTGGCAACCAAGCGTACGGCCCACAAGATGGTAAGCGGTTACCGCAGCCTATGGACGCTTGCAATACCAGAGGTATCACTTGCGGGTTGCCACCTTGAGGCTAAGATCGAAAGCCTCATGACTGGCACATGAGGCTTTCGATCTTAGCCTCAAGGTGGCAACCCGCAAGTGATACCTCTGGTATCACGTTGTTTAGCTCCTTCTTCTGATTTTAAGCTAAAAATCGAAAAAATCGGACACGAGTTCCATAGAAGCAGAGAATATACACCTAATTAATAAAATTTTATAAAATAAAAGCTATATCTTAGCTATATCTGTAGGATATAGTAGCTAGCTGCAAGACGGGAAAGACATTTTCCATATCGTAGCTACCAAATCTGGCTACGAGATGGGACTAAACGTGTTTTCAACAAAGCGCTTCTGCGCTTCGCAGGGCACGTTAGCCGTTCCCGGATTATTCAAAGTTAGGCCATGTTGGCCTAAACTTATAAGATAAATGTCAATGGGGATAGTGGCACGGTTAAAAGTAACGTGTCACTGTCCCCATTGAAGATAAAGCGTAATGAGGACAACGAGAAGTTATTTTTTGACTTCCCGCTGTCCCCATTAATGGGGTCAAAATCATGGGGATATCGGGAATACACGCTTATTAACTCTGTCATCAGAGTTGGCCACTGACTCTTACAAACTTACTTACTTGTTATAAAGTTTTATTGAAAGTATCAAGTACCAATTAGTAAGTTATTTTAACATGTCTACTAACTACTGGTTAACCTTGGTTCCACTAGCAAGGCGAGTTTATACAAAATGATACGTCATCTGTTGCCACTGGAAAAAGTTGATTTCAAAATGTTTTTTAAAACTAGTTCCCGCTAGTAGCTTCACTTGTACGGATAAAGTACCTGACTTCGTTAATTATTGGGATAATATAAATAAAATGAAATGAAATTTGATTTATTTGCCAGAATAAAGGTAATTTAAGAGTAGTAGAGTTCTCTGTGATAGAGCTCGTCCGGGGAAGGACTACCACCATACCTATTTCTGCCGCAAAGCAGTAATGCTCGCATTGCTGTGTTCCGGTGTGAAGGGTATGGTTTCCGGTGAAATTACTGGCACATGAGGCTTTCGATCTTAGCCTCAAGGTGGCAACCCGCGAGTGATACCTCTGGTATTGCAAGCGTCCATAGGCTGCGGTAACCGCTTACCATCTTGTGGGCCGTACGCTTGGTTGCCACTTCAGTAGTATAAAAAAAAAAAAAAAAAAGGTAGGTACGGTTCTTCAAAAAATTTTACATAGGTAACATTCGAATCACAGTTTTCGACAATTTGTCGTGCAAATATTAAATACTTAGTTTAATTTTATAAGTAGTTTAGAGAGTACTGAGTGGTGTTTTTTTTTTTTATGTCAGCAAGTGACAAGACAATCAAGACGCCCGCCTGATCTTAAGCACCACGCCTGACTATAACAGATGCAGTGCCACCCAAAGCTTAAAGTTTTTAAGTTATTGCGTGGCACAGCACTGCGCTTATCACTCCGAGACATTGTTGTTAAGTCTCTTTCGCCCAGTAATTTCACTTGCTACAGTGCCCTTCAAAGCTAAACACAGTGCAGTGCACACTACTGCTTGGAGGTAGAATATCTGACACTGCGGTGGTACCCACCGGACGGACTCTTGCTGAAGATTCCTACCACCAGGTAAACTGTGTCGTGGTCTATGGCGGTGTGCACGCAATACGCATGCTCGGTATCGTTACCTGGGCAACGGAGGTACAAAGATGTCAGAGAGTGTGATCGTTGACTCCGAATAATTGTGGTTTTGAGAAATATATCATAAATAATATTGAACTGATAGACTTGTCTTTAAACCCTCTAACAGTAGGTATTAGGTATTAACATCATTAATTCATTCAAGCAATATAAATAATTGTAATAGGAAATATTATTATATTACATTTGAAAAAAACAGTTATTTTATTACCATATCCAGCGAATTGACAAAAAAGTGACTAAAAAATTAGATAATCTTTAGTATATATTATTTAGTAAGAGTAGTAGAGTTCTCTGTGATAGAGCTCGTCCGGGGACGGACTACCACCATACTTATTTCTGCCGCCAAGCAGTAATGCTCGCATTGCTGTGTTCCGGTGTGAAGGGTATGGTTTCCGGTGCAATTACTGGCCATGAGGCTTTCGATCTTGGCCTCAAGGTGGCAACCCGCAAGTGTTACCTCTGGTATTGCAAGCGTCCATAGGCTGCGGTAACCGCTTACCATCTTGTGGGCCGTACGCTTGGTTGCCACTTCAGTTGTATAAAAAAACCTCTCATGAACTAAATTAACTTAAATCATTGAACAGGCTTGGATAACTGCAACGTTTCCACTGTAGGTGGAGCTATCGACGCTTCGAGCCGACAACATCCCAAAGATTCGTTCAAGCGAGATTCTCGATAGCTCAATTGGTAGCACCCGCGTATCAAGCGGTAGTTGCGGGTTCATATCTTAGTGGTATGAAATAAATAGTTTGTGGTCATTTTTGTGTGCATAACTTTTGGTTTTCACAATTTTTTTTTTTTATATATATAATGTTGGACGCTTGCAATACCAGAGGTATCACTCGCGGGTTGCCACCTTGAGGCATAGGTTGAAAGCCTCATGTGCCAGTAATTTCACCGTAAACCATACCCTTCACACCGGAACACAGCAATGCGAGCATTACTGCTTGGCGGCAGAAATAGGTATGGTGGTAGTACTTGCCCGGACGTGTTCTATCACAAAGAACTCTACTACTCTTGAGATTTAGCGGAGAAATGTCAAATACAAGTAAACTGTCAGTTTACTCGTGAATATAACGATAAAAATTCAAATATTTTGGCCAATATTGGCCAATAAACGTTCTCTGCTGGACATAGGCCTACCCAAAGGGTCCTATGACGACCGATTGTCATCGGTCCATCGGTCGGGCATGTGGGGCATCAGGTCAAGTTAAAACAATAATATATGCAGACACCTTGCCTTGTACATATTTTTGTATAATTCGTATGACAATGTTATTGCATAAGCTTGGTCGGATGACATTGACCGAAATTTTAAGATGATTAGTTAAGGTCTTCGTATTGTCTGTATTGTTTAGTTAAACCAGAGAACAGATATTATTACCTACTACGTACAGAATGGCCACTCCCTACCTCCCACCGGTTTTACTTACCTCACCCCGGTCGCGAGTTTGCCGGCACCTTTCGCCGGCACTGAAGCTTAGGCATTTTGATTTGATTTGGTGTAGGTACACAGCGGGAGCGAAAGTGTGCTATCTCGCTCTTGCTATAATTGTGTGGGGCCAACCATGACACTTACAACGGCACCGTTTACGTACAAACCATGCATGTTTCTGCCTTTCTTTATTTCTGCCGCCAAGCAGTAATGCTCGCATTGCTGTGTTCCGGTGTGAAGGGTATGGTTTCCGGTGAAATTACTGGCACATGAGGCTTTCGATCTTAGCCTCAAGGTGGCAACCCGCGAGTGATACTTCTGGTATTGCAAGCGTCCATAGACTGCGGTAACCGCTTACCATCTTGTGGGCCGTACGCTTGGTTGCCACTTCAGTTGTATAAAAAAAAAAATGTAGTGATTGCGATGCGTTTGCTTCATAGATTTTATTAGGAGTGTCCGGGGTGTGGTTAAACTAAGATTAGTTTCTATAACACACAAAGGTGTTAATTTTCAGTGTTGCGTTTCTACGTACTTCACCATGATAGCCTTCTAGTGTTCCCACTGCTGGGACACCGGCCTACTCTCAAGCGAGAGTGATTGGATCTTAATCCACCACGCGGACCCAATGCGGACTGGTGGATCACACATCTTTCGAATTTTTTATTCTTGGACATGCCGGTTTCCTCACGGTGATTACACATCACATCACGACTATGAATACCAGCAAACCTCTTAATAACTAGTAACTAGGTACGCGAGACTAGCAACAATTAGTTACATCTACCGGAAGCTTACTAGATTCATCTCCATTGTTGCGCGTTACGTAACCCCCCGCGCAAAGTCGGTCAAGTCAACCGCAACGGTCAAACTGTGTTACGAAATTACGTAGCTAAGTAAGTAAGCAAGTAAGTAAGTAAGTACGCAAGTAAGTAACTAAGTTAAGTAAGTGGGTTAGTGTCAAAATGAAATGATATTAAATGTTTGTTTATTTCCCTATAAAATTATGACCAAATCAGACCAAATGTAGTAAAATCTTCTTTAAAAACCCCCCTAAAGGGGATTTTAGGTAAGTAAGTGGGTATTGACAGCTTTACGTACCCTCCAAATCACGAAAGCACTCTAAGTGTAAGTAATTATGTAAGTAAATAAGTACCTAAGTTTGTCAGGACAGGATTGACAGCTTTACGTGTTCTCAGAAGCACAGAAGGGTTCATTTTAAATCGCGACTCAACATGTAAGTTGTCCATGGTGACCCCGCGGAACAGTGCTTATCTTCAAATTCAAATTCTCAATCAAAAAAATCACAAGGATCATGGAGCGCTCGTGACGTAGCTGGCCTGTTCCGCGTAGTCACCATTCTGATGGGTGACCGCTAGTGGCAATTTCAACTGAGCGCTCCCGTGCTTCGGAGGACACTAAGCAGTCTCCCAACTTTTTCAAAGTTGTTAGGCTATGACAGCACCGGTGGTCATAGCCTAACAACTTTGAAACCACCGGTTAGCACCGGTGGTCTAGTGGTAGTGACCCCGCCTTCCGATCCTAAGGTCGTGGGTTCAAACCCGGTCGTGCACCAATGGATTTTTCTGTTCGAAAAATTTATGTGCGCAATGCCAGTGCTCTCACACGGTGAAGGAAAACATCGTGAGGAAACCGGCATGTCCAAGAACTAAAAATTCGAAAGACATGTGCCATCCACCAATCCGCATTGGGTCCGCGTGGTGGATTAAGACCCAATCACTCTCGCCTGAGAGTAGGCCAGTGTCCCAGCAGTGGGAACATTAGAAGGCTGTCATGATGATAGGCTATGACAGAGGCCTTCAGGCGGCCTATAAACTCTGTCACCAGAGTTGGCTACTGACTCTTATGAGCTTACTTTTATAGATCATTTTAAAACGCCTCAAAGTCTCGTCGTCTAGTCTTCATTGATCTGTTAAGAACTTAGCCAGCTACGTCACGAGCACTCCAGTATAGGTACAGTGCAGTGTCGCAACTAGCTGTCGCCCCCGGTATCCACTGGTGCCGGTTCACTTGCCCTTGCGCAAGCGCAGCTTGTTTCCATTACCATACGACATTCCGTCGATTGCCAGTCAATTTTTAATTTCAATTCATAATGATACTCATTACTGACATAGCACTGGTGGTCTGTTGGTAGTGACCCCGCCTTCTGATCGTAAGGCCGTGGGTTTGACTCCGGTCGTGCTAATAGATTTTTCTATTTTAAAAATGTATGTGCGCAATGCCAGTGCTCTCATACGGTGAAGGAAAACATTCGCAAAAACTTAAAATTCGAAGACATGTGCCATCCACCAATCCGCATTGGGTCCACGTGGTGGATTAATAAGGGTTGTCTGGAAAAAATCGCTATTATGAGATAAGACCGCCATTTGTAGGACTATTTTATAATTATGTATCTTAAATATGAAAAATTATCATGCAAATTTTGTCCTCAATAGAGTTTTATTTATTTATTTATTTTATTTATTAACCGACAACTTTAGCAAAATTAGTATAATTGCAATGTCTATGCTATTGTATCCTTGCCTTTGTTTAGTACCTATTAGATTTTTTTAAATTACTTAATAATGTGTACTCATCAAGAACTTGGCTCTTACATACTATAATAATAATAAATAATAAATAATGCTGGACAATCCACACAGCATCATCTAGCCCCAAGATAAACTACTGTTAAACAGAGCTGTGTTATGGTACTAGATGACTGATATATACTTAATACAATACAATACATAGATAGATATTTTTTATTATATATAGAGAACTAGTTTTTTGTGGTGCGCGAGCTGCAGGCAGCTCGCGTGTGGGTTTGAGGCTGGGACTTGGACATTAAATATTTTCAAATTGAAAAAAGGTATAAAATGTTTACATTTGGACTCCTACAAAAGATGTAAGGAAAAAAAAGATAAATAAAATTAAAAAGAATTAAAAGTTGGTTATTACTTGCACGGATAAAAAATATAGGTCGCCAGGTGCGCTCGCTGCAAGCAGCTCGCGAGGGGTTAAAGTTTCTATAGAGGTTGCGTGGTGCGCTCGCTGCAAGCAGCTCGCGAGAGGGTTAAGTTTCTGTAGAGGTAGCGTGGTGCGCTCGCTGCAAGCAGCTCGCGAGGGGTTAAGTTTCTATAGAGGCCGCGTGGTGCGCTCGCTGCAAGCAGCTCGCGAGAGGATTAAGTTTCTGTAGAGGTTGCGTGGTGCGCTCGCTGCAAGCAGCTCGCGAACGGGGTGTGCTGCTGTAGAGGTTAGGCGACACGCTCGCTGCAAGCAGCTCGCGAACGGTGTTCTACTATAGAGGTTGCGCGGTGCGCTCGCTGCAAGCAGCTCGCGAACGGAGTGTGCTCCTGTAGAGGTTGCGCGGTGCGCTCGCTGCAAGCTGCTCGCGAACGGTGTGTGCTCCTGTAGAGGTCGCGTGGTGCGCTCGCTGCAAGCAGCTCGCGAACGGGGTGTGCTCCTGTAGAAGTTGCGTGGTGCGCTCGCTGCAAGCAGCTCGCGAACGGGGTGTGCTCCTGTAGAGGTTGCGTGGTGCGCTCGCTGCAAGCAGCTCGCGAACGGGGTGTGCTTCTGTAGAGGTTGCGCGGTGCGCTCGCTGCAAGCAGCTCGCGAACGGGGTGTGCTCCTGTAGAGGTTGGGCGGCGCGCTCGCTGCAAGCAGCTCGCGAACGGTGTTCTCCTATAGAGGTTGCGCGGTGCGCTCGCTGCAAGCAGCTCGCGAACGGGGTGTGCTCCTGTAGAGGTTGCGTGGTGCGCTCGCTGCAAGCAGCTCGCGAACGGGGTGTGCTCCTGTAGAGGTTGCGTGGTGCGCTCGCTGCAAGCAGCTCGCGAACGGAGTGTGCTCCTGTAGAGGTTGCGCGGTGCGCTCGCTGCAAGCAGCTTCGCGAGAAGATTGGTTGCTGTAGAGGTTGCGTGGTGCGCTCGCTGCAAGCAGCTCGCGAGGGTAAAAAGTGCTCTCCATAACAGGGGCAATAATAAAAAAAAATTGAAAAAAAAAAAAAAAACTTTCATTCCGAAAAAAAAAAACCCAAAAAAAAAAAAAAATTTTCATGGTCGATTCGAAGTTAGTCTGGGGTAAGTTCGACATTCAGTTGTACTTCCATGGACAAAACCTACACGAATCTTGAAAAAAATTTCCAATCCCCTCAATAGTTTCAGAGATAATACGAAAAAAAAAAAAACGGGGGGATTTAGGGGGGATTCAAAAATTGATTTCTACCAATCAGGACACCCTCTACACGAATCTCAAAAAAAAACGCGACTTTTCCAACGGCAAGTAGAAAATCCCCACAAAGACCCCCTCAAGGGAGGGGAAAATGGGGATTTTGGGATTTTTCTAGAAAGTTTCAAAACACCCTCTATACGAATCCGTAATCGGTTTTACCCCACCCCTAGCGCAAGTGCCTCAACTCACATGTCAGTGAGTGAGTGAGTGAGTGGTAATTAAGCTTTATATAGTATAACTAGTTTTTTGTGGTGCGCGAGCTGCAGGCAGCTCGCGTGTGGGTTTGAGGCTGGGACTTGGACATTAAATATTTTCAAATTGAAAAAAGGTATAAAATGTTTACATTTGGACTCCTACAAAAGATATAAGTAAAACAAAGTAAAAAAAAGTAGTAAAAGGTTTAAAAGTTGGGTATTACTTGTACGGATAAAAAATATAGGTCGCGTGGTGCGCTCGCTGCAAGCAGCTCGCGAGGGGTTAAAGTTTCTATAGAGGTAGCGTGGTGCGCTCGCTGCAAGCAGCTCGCGAACGGGGTGTGCTCCTGTAGAGGTTGCGTGGTGCGCTCGCTGCAAGCAGCTCGCGAACGGGGTGTGCTCCTGTAGAGGTTGCGTGGTGCGCTCGCTGCAAGCAGCTCGCGAACGAGGTGTGCTCCTGTAGAGGTTGCGTGGTGCGCTCGCTGCAAGCAGCTCGCGAACGGAGTGTGCTCCTGTAGTGGTTGCGTGGTGCGCTCGCTGCAAGCAGCTCGCGAACGGGGTGTGCTCCTGTAGAGGTTGCGTGGTGCGCTCGCTGCAAGCAGCTCGCGAACGGGGTGTGCTCCTGTAGAGGTTGCGCGGTGCGCTCGCTGCAAGCAGCTCGCGAACGGAGTGTGCTCCTGTAGAGGTTGCGCGGTGCGCTCGCTGCAAGCAGCTCGCGAACGGGGTGTGCTCCTGTAGAGGTTGCGTGGTGCGCTCGCTGCAAGCAGCTCGCGAGGGTAAAAAGTGCTCGCCATAGCAGGGGCAATAATATAAAAAAATTAAAAAAAAAAAAAAATTCATTCCGAAAAAAAAACCCAAAAAAAAAAAAAAAAATTCATGGTCGATTCAAAGTTAGTCTGGGGTATATTCGACATTCAGTTGTACTTCCATGGACAAAACCTACACGAATCTTGAAAAAATTTCCAATCCCCTCAATAGTTTCGGAGATAATACGAAAAAAAAAAAAACGAGGGGATTTAGGGGGGATTCAAAAATTGATTTCTACCAATCAGGACACCCTCTACACGAATCTCAAAAAAAAACGCGACTTTTCCAACGGCAAGTGGAAAATCCCCACAATAACCCCCTCAAGGGAGGGGAAAATGGGGATTTTGGGATTTTTCTAGAGAGTTTCAAAACACCCTCTATACGAATCCGTAATCGGTTTTACCCCACCCCTACTGCAAGTGCCTCAACTCACATGTCAATGAGTGAATCAGTGAGTGAGTGAGTCAGTGGTAGTTTAGCTTTATATAATATAACTAGTTTTTTGTGGTGCGCGAGCTGCAGGCAGCTCGCGTGTGGGTTTGGGTCCTGGACATTGACATAAAATATTTTCAAATTGAAAAAAGGGTATAAAATGTTTACATTTGGACTCCTACAAAAGATGTAAGAAAAAAAAAGTAAAATACAATTAAAAAGAATTAAAAGTTGGTTATTACTTGCACGGATAAAAAATATAGGTCGCCTGATGCGCTCGCTGCAAGCAGCTCGCGAACGGGGTGTGCTCCTGTAGAGGTAGCGTGGTGCGCTCGCTGCAAGCAGCTCGCGAACGGGATGTGCTCCTGTAGAGGTTGCGCGGTGCGCTCGCTGCAAGCAGCTCGCGAACGGGGTGTGCTCCTGTAGAGGTAGCGTGGTGCACTCGCTGCAAGCAGCTCGCGAGGGGTTAAAGTTTCTATAGAGGTTGCGTGGTGCGCTCGCTGCAAGCAGCTCGCGAACGGGGTGTGCTTCTGTAGAGGTTGCGTGGTGCGCTCGCTGCAAGCAGCTCGCGAACGGGGTGTGCTCCTGTAGAGGTTGCGTGGTGCGCTCGCTGCAAGCAGCTCGCGAACGGGGTGTGCTCCTGTAGAGGTTGCGTGGTGCGCTCGCTGCAAGCAGCTCGCGAACGGGGTGTGCTCCTGTAGAGGTTGCGTGGTGCGCTCGCTGCAAGCAGCTCGCGAACGGGGTGTGCTCCTGTAGAGGTTGCGTGGTGCGCTCGCTGCAAGCAGCTCGCGAACGGAGTGAGCTCCTGCAGAGGTTGCGCGGTGCGCTCGCTGCAAGCAGCTCGCGAACGGTGTGTGCTCCTATAGAGGTTGCGCGGTGCGCTCGCTGCAAGCAGCTCGCGAACGGGGTGTGCTCCTGTAGAGGTTGGGCGGCGCGCTCGCTGCAAGCAGCTCGCGAACGGTGTTCTCCTATAGAGGTTGCGCGGTGCGCTCGCTGCAAGCAGCTCGCGAACGGAGTGTGCTCCTGTAGAGGTTGCGTGGTGCGCTCGCTGCAAGCAGCTCGCGAACGGGGTGTGCTCCTGTAGAGGTTGCGTGGTGCGCTCGCTGCAAGCAGCTCGCGAACGAGGTGTGCTCCTGTAGAGGTTGCGTGGTGCGCTCGCTGCAAGCAGCTCGCGAACGGAGTGTGCTCCTGTAGAGGTTGCGCGGTGCGCTCGCTGCAAGCAGCTCGCGAACGGGGTGTGCTCCTGTAGAGGTTGCGCGGTGCGCTCGCTGCAAGCAGCTCGCGAACGGGGTGTGCTCCTGTAGAGGTTGCGCGGTGCGCTCGCTGCAAGCAGCTCGCGAACGGGGTGTGCTCCTGTAGAGGTTGCGCGGTGCGCTCGCTGCAAGCAGCTCGCGAACGGGGTGTGCTCCTGTAGAGGTTGCGTGGTGCGCTCGCTGCAAGCAGCTCGCGAGGGGGTTAACTCCTGTAGAGGTTGCGTGGTGCGCTCGCTGCAAGCAGCTCGCGAGGGTAAAAAGTGCTTTCCATAACAGGGGCAAAAATATAAAAAAATTGAAAAAAAAAAAAAAAAAATTCATTCCGAAAAAAAAATCCCAAAAAAAAAAAAAAAATTTTTCATGGTCGATTCAAAGTTAGTCTGGGGTATATTCGACATTCAGTTGTACTTCCATGGACAAAACCTACACGAATCTTGAAAAAAATTTCCAATCCCCTCAATAGTTTCAGAGATAATACGAAAAAAAAAAAAACGGGGGGATTTAGGGGGGATTCAAAAATTGATTTCTACCAATCAGGACACCCTCTACACGAATCTCAAAAAAAAACGCGACTTTTCCAACGGCAAGTAGAAAATCCCCACAAAGACCCCCTCAAGGGAGGGGAAAATGGGGATTTTGGGATTTTTCTAGAAAGTTTCAAAACACCCTCTATACGAATCCGTAATCGGTTTTACCCCACCCCTAGCGCAAGTGCCTCAACTCACATGTCAATGAGTGAGTGGTAGTTTAGCTTTATATAATATAACTAGTTTTTTGTGGTGCGCGAGCTGCAGGCAGCTCGCGTGTGGGTTTGGGTCGTGGACATGGACATTAAATATTTTCAAATTGAAAAATGGTATAAAATGTTTACATTTGGACTCCTACAAAAGATATAAGAAAAACGTTATTAAAACAATTAAAAAGATTTTAAAGTTGGTTATTAATTGCATGGATAAATAATATAGGTCGCCTGGTGCGCTCGCTGCAAGCAGCTCGCTAGGGGTTAAGTTTCTGTAGAGGTTGCGTGGTGCGCTCGCTGCAAGCAGCTCGCGAACGGTGTGTGCTCCTGTAGAGGTTGCGTGGTGCGCTCGCTGCAAGCAGCTCGCGAACGGGTGTGCTCCTGTAGAGGTAGCGTGGTGCGCTCGCTGCAAGCAGCTCGCGAACGGGGTGTGCTCCTGTAAAGGTTGCGTGGTGCGCTCGCTGCAAGCAGCTCGCGAACGGGGTGTGCTCCTTTAGAGGTTGCGCGGTGCGCTCGCTGCAAGCAGCTCGCGAACGGGGTGTGCTCCTGTAGAGGTTGCGTGGTGCGCTCGCTGCAAGCAGCTCGCGAACGGAGTGTGCTCCTGTAGAGGTTGCGTGGTGCGCTCGCTGCAAGCAGCTCGCGAACGGGGTGTGCTCCTGTAGAGGTTGCGTGGTGCGCTCGCTGCAAGCAGCTCGCGAACGGAGTGTGCTCCTGTAGAGGTTGCGTGGTGCGCTCGCTGCAAGCAGCTCGCGAACGGGGTGTGCTCCTGTAGAGGTTGCGTGGTGCGCTCGCTGCAAGCAGCTCGCGAACGGGGTGTGCTCCTGTAGAGGTTGCGCGGTGCGCTCGCTGCAAGCAGCTCGCGAACGGGGTGTGCTCCTGTAGAGGTTGCGTGGTGCGCTCGCTGCAAGCAGCTTCGCGAGAAGATTGGTTGCTGTAGAGGTTGCGTGGTGCGCTCGCTGCAAGCAGCTTCGCGAGAAGATTGGTTGCTGTAGAGGTTGCGTGGTGCGCTCGCTGCAAGCAGCTCGCGAAGGTAAAAAGTGCACTCCATAACAGGGGCAATAATATAAAAAAATTGTAAAAAAAAAAAAAAAAATTCATTTCGAAAAAAAAATCCCAAAAAAAAAAAAAAAACAATTGGTCATGGTCGATTCGAAGTTGGTCTGGGGTATATTCGACATTCAGTTGTACTTCCATGAACAAATCCTATACAAATCTTGAAAAATATTTCAAATCCCCTCAGTAGATTCGGAGATAATACGAAAAAAAAAAAAACGGGGGGATTTAGGGGGAATTCAAAAATTGATTTCTACCAATCAGGACACCCTCTACACGAATCTCAAAAAAAAACGCGACTTTTCCAACGGCAAGTAGAAAATCCCCACAACGACCCCCTCAAGGGAGGGGAAAATGGGGATTTTGGGATTTTTCTAGAAAGTTTCAAAACACCCTCTATACGAATCCGTAATCGGTTTTACCCCACCCCTAGCGCAAGTGCCTCAACTCACATGTCAGTGAGTCAGTGAGTGAGTGAGTGGTAGTTTAGCTTTATATAGTATAATACCCAGAACACCCGGAACAAATATTTGTAGATCGTACAAACATTTGACCCGAGGCGGGAATCGAACCCGCAACCTCCGCGTCGCAGGCGGATCTGCGCCCGCTGCGCCACATCGGTCGTCAAACTACTATATACTTATATTCTTGGCATGAGTTCACGTTCAGTTCAGTTAGCTCACCTAGTTCGAGGCACCACACTGAAGCTTTATGATGAAGAGGGATCATCAAAAAAAAGCTAGGAACCCAGCCGAGTTTGTTGCCAGATTGTTTTAGGCTGGGGCGCGTGGAACTACCGTAAATTCACCTAGCTTTGAGACGTTTTAAAATGATCCTTCTGATATTATTGAATAAATATATTTTTACTTTACTTTACTTTACTAGACCCAATCACTCTCGCTGGAGAGTATGCCAGTGTCCCAGCAGTGGGAACATTACAAGGCTAAAAATATATACTAATACAAATTATTAACTTACTTAAGGTGCCACCGAAATCGTGGTGTAATGGAAACAAGCTTTACATCGTGCTAACAATCTTACCAAACCAGTGACATTTTAATATGTTTTTAATTATTTTTGCAAAACTGCGGTTAGAATCATAATTATAAATTAAACTTGTAATTAAATACCTTGATCTGACCAGCTGGGAATTCACGAACATAAAGTTCGGAAATCCCCTTCGAAGGGGGTTATATAAGGGGATTTCCGATCCAAGTCGTGTAAAGATGTTTTTATTTTTATGTCAGCAAGTGACAAGACAATCAAGGCGCTCTGATGTTAAGCACCACGCCTGACTATTACAGATGCAGTGCCACCCAAAGCTTTAAGTTTTTAAGTGTTTGCGTGGCACTGCACTGCGCTTATCACCCCGAGACATTGTTGTTAAGCCTCTTTCGCCCAGTAATTTCACTTGCTACAGTGCCCTTCAAAGTTAAACACAGTGCAGCTTGCACACTACTGCTTGGAGGTAGAATATCTGACACTGCGGTGGTACCCAACGAGACGGACTCTTGCTGAAGAGTCCTACCACCAGGTGAAACTGTTCTTTTTTTTTTTTTTATACAACCAAGCGTACGGCCCACAAGATGGTAAGCGGTTACCGCAGCCTATGGACGCTTGCAATACCAGAGGTATCACTCGCGGGTTGCCACCTTGAGGCTAAGATCGAAAGCCTCATGTGCCAGTAATTTCACCGGAAACCATACCCTTCACACCGGAACACAGCAATGCGAGCATTACTGCTTGGCGGCAGGAATAGGTATGGTGGTAGTGTTCCCACTGCACTGAGCCTACTGTTGTTCTTTAATGGATTATTCCATAAAAAAAGTACCTATAGTGTGCAATGCCAGTGCTTTTAATCGGTGAAGAAAAACATCGTGAGGAAATCGGCATTGCTCACAAACTTTTTTATAACAGAAAAACCATTGGAAAATAAGAGTACTTAAGCCCTAAGTCCCAGCTGTGGGAACAGCTCAGATGAATAACTCCAAGGTAAAAGCTATCCTTGACTATCTTCTTATAGAATACTAAAAATTAAGTAAGTTCGTATGAGTCATTGGACAACTCGGTGACAGAGTTTCTAGGCCGCCAAAAGACCTCTGTCATGGCCTTACTTAAAAAGCAGGGACCGACTGCTTGACGTGTCCTCCGAAGCACGGGGGCGCTCAGTTGAAATTGCCACTGGCGGTCACCCATCCAAATGATGACCCCGCGGAACAGTGCTTAACTTCGTTGATCTGTTAGGAACAACTTAGCCAGCTACGTCACGAGCGCTCCTATATAGGTTACTATGTTACCTTACTCTCTAAAAAAGGTCCTCTAAGTTACTTAAACCTTTTAAGTACTGTCATGCCTTGAATTTTAATTAATTAACTGTTACTATAATTATCATTTTCAAGAGGTTTGCCGACTTTACTAATAAGGATGGTTAGGTTTTTGCTCGGTGTCATTGTACGGGACTTTTAGCTCCGTAGTCTGAAAGATCATTTTGCTTATATACCACTAAAGTGACAACTAAGCGTGCAGCCCACTTGATGGTAAGCGGTTACCGTAGCATATGCATAGCATGTGTTACCACCCTGAGACGTTAGATGGAAAGTCTCATGTATCTGTAATTTCACCGGAAACCATACCCTTCGAACTGGAACACAGCAATGCGAGCATTACTGCTTGGCGGCAGAAATAGGTATGGTGGTAGTCCTTCCCCAAACGAGCTCTATCACAAAGAACTCTACTACTCTTAAATCTTCAGCAAGAGCACACCCCGGACACTCAATAAAATGTATGAAACAAACGCGTCATCACCACATGCATAGTTTGTGTACGCGGTGCCGTTCTATATGTGAGTGTCATTGGTATCGATTATCGCAAGAGCGAGATAGCACGCTTTCGCTCGCGCAAGTGCACCAGCACCAGCGAACCAAGCCACAAAATAAAAATAAAACCTAATATCCCTTAGCTTCAGTGCCGGCGAAAGGTGCCGTCGAACTCGCGACCGGGGTGAGGTAAGTAAAACCGATGAGAGGTAGGGAGTGGCCATTATGTACGTAGTACTAATATCTGTTCTGAAATAAGCGTGATGTATGACTGTTTTAATATAATTTAGTTAGTGATTGTAAGTTGACATTTTTATTTTTTTAATTTCTTTGTATATTATGACTAATTATTTTTTCCATAGATTTAACCTGTTACAATTATTATCATTAGTATTTTATATTATGTTCAGATATTTTTTATTAAACAAAATAAAATATGTACATAATTATATTACATTACAAAATATACAAAATACATATGAAACAGTTGAGCCATCTAAAGACCGTTACAAACGACCTATAGATAGCTCAACTGATCCAAATCACTACCAGTAGGAAACGTTCCCGACATGCTGGCTGCATTGCCACGTTAAATGGCAATGCTGATTTTGAGCCAGATATGAACCAGCCAATTTTTTAACGCTAACAGGAATTTACATATTGGAAATAAGCATGTTTGTAAAAAATAATCATGAATATTTTTTTGAAAACAAATCTAAACGCAATCTTCGTAGTAAATATAAATCGAATGTATGTATTCCTCAGGTAAATAATACCATGTTTAAAAAAAGTGCTTTTTACTCTGCCATTCAAATATATAACCATTTACCTTTAGAGCTCAAAATACTTAACGGAAATGCATTTGGCAATAAATTAAAAACGTGGCTTATTTCAAAAGTGTTTTATAGTTTGTTAGAATTTTTTGATGAATGTGTTTAAATTTAATTTTAATTTTTATAATAATATAAGTACTAAGTGTACCATTTTTGTCTGTGCTACCAGGTACCTACATTGTATTATTGTGTGTAAACAAACCTTATGCATATTGTACGTCCGAAAGGGGCAAACTGTTGGACTATTTTTGTATTTTTAATTTTACCATCTTACATTTATAACAGTTTTACAATAAAAAATATTCTTATTCTTATTCTTATTCTTATTAAAAACGCGGTGAGCCCCGGTACCCCACGGACCCAGGGTCTCCACTCCAAAAGGCTCAAATATGTAGGCTCTATCTAGACCGGCATATTTGCGCCTTTTGGTGTTCTCCGCACAATCTGCCGCCGCGCCAGCTCTAACTGATGTCCTCGACAGATGTGATGCGGCTAAGGTGTCGACGCATGTCGCGTCCCACACCAAAGGCCTACCCATATTATTATTACCCATTTTTTTTTTTTATATTATTGTACTTATCATTTAATTATTATTATTTTCTGTCTTTAATTATTGTAATTGGGATTAATCCCGTTTTAATTAAAGTAAATAATTAAATAAATCCGTCTTGGTGGGTAGCACCGCAGTGTCAGATATTCTGCCTCCAAGTAGCAGTGTGCACTGCACTGTGCTTTTAGTATGTAGCAAGTGAAATTACTGGGTGAAAGAGGTCTTGAGTGTGTTATTTTTGTCAGTAAATGAGGACAGTCAAGTCGTTCACCCGATGTTAAGAGCTACGCCTGACCATAACAGTTGAAGTGTAATATTGTATGATATTGTGTAAAGTGCGTGACTTTTGTCAATAAAAGCCCTTTTCCTTGTTCATGTCTCGAAATCTTTTTAACGAATAGATTTTTTTATGGCCTTTCGATCGGTATAAAGATATAGGATAATTATTTTTCTCATGTAACGGGTTCGATTCTCGGTTCAACCATGCAATTATTTCAATATCTATGAATGCAGTTTAAATTGTTTTTAAAATTCAAATAATATCTTCTTTCAGTAAAATGTTCCATCTACAATATTCAAGGTACTTCACCTCCATGTGGCATGTCCGTGGGACGCTCTGTAAATAATACGCTGTGTTTATGACTGACTGCCTGACCATAGAACTATATTTAAGTAGAATGAAAGAGTTCGTCGATTTGTATGGAAACCGAGAGTGTAACATTTTGCGTATTAGTATTTTACACACAAATGTATTTTAGTGATGGGAAACATAAGCCGCGCGAAAATAAATGATCAAAATCAAAAATCAAAATCAAAAATTATTTATTCAGTAGAATCACAAGGATCACATTGAAACGTCTTACAAGCTAGAAAAATTTACACCAGTTCCAACGCGCCCATGCCGTAAAAGAACTGGCAACAACACCGGCTGGGTTCCTATCGCTTTTTTGGCATGACCCTTGCTATTGTTATGGATTCCAAGTAGAGTTGGAGCACATTCGTCCCTAGCTTTTTTATCATCTAGGTAATCGGTTGTTTTATAGTAAGCTTTTTGAGACAGATTTTGTTTAATTAAGTTTTTAAATTTGACAATAGATAAATTTTGTATGTCGCTTGGGACTTTGTTAAAGAAACGTACACATTGCCCTTTAAAAGATTTACTGACCTTAGTGAGCCTAACTGTGGGAACAGCGAGTTTATTTTTATTTCTAGTATTAACATTATGATTATCACAATTTTTTTTAAACAGATTAATATTTTTGCGAACATACATAAGATTTTCATAAATATATTGATTTATAAGCATCGATAAGCACGCGGCAAACCGATTCTAGGCACTGGCACACCACACCGCCCCCGGTTGGGAGCAGACTGAGTTTCGCGGCGAGTAAAACCTCTGGTATTGCAAGCGTCCATAGGCTGCGGTAACCGCTTACCATCTTGTGGGCCGTACGCTTGGTTGCCACTTCAGTTGTATAAAATAAAAAAATAAAAAAAGATTTTTTATTTGTTCGTAACGAATAGGCTCCGGAACTACTGAACCGCTTTGGTTAAAACTAACATAGATGAATAGATAGATGATAGATGACTCTTTATTGTATTTCACCAAAAATTAAATTAAACTAAAATACAACTAAAATTAACAAAAGTTTGAGGTGGTACAATGGGCGGCCTTATCGCTAAGAGCGATCTCTTCCAGGCGACCTTTGGATGGACTGGAATTAAAAGCAGATGTATTGGAGGGATCGTGAACAGGAATAGGCTACATTTATCTCGGAAAAAATGCGAATGAAGTCGCGGACAACAGCTAGTAGTATACACCCAGATGCAGAACAAATATTTGTAATTCATTCAAAAATATGCCTCCAGTGGGGATCGAACCCGCAACCATACAAGCAAACATCTTGTTGACGACCGATGTGGCGCAGCGGGCGCAGGTCCGCCTGCGACGCAGAGGTTGCGGGTTCGATTCCCGCCTCGGGACAAATGTTTGTACGATCTACAAATATTTGTTCCGGGTGTTCTGGGTATTTTCTATATATAATAAAAAATATCTATGTATTGTATTGTATTATGTATATATCAGTCATCTAGTACCCATAACACAGCTTTGTTTAACAGCAGCTTATCTTGGGGCTAGATGATGCTGTGTGGATTGTCCAGGATTATTTATTTATTTATTTAACCTCTTGCCTCTTAAATGAGCATTCATCCACTGTGCCAATGCGTATAAGAAAACGACATTTGTTTTGAATGTGAATAATAAATTTGTTCTTTGAACCCTCGAACAAAGGACTGGACGTGGTTTGAATAAAATCATAAAAAATTATTGTTATTTTCAATTTATTACCAGTTGCGGTCACCCATCCATTAACATAATTCCAACAGTATATTACAGTCCCTAGAATTCATCATCATGACAGCCTTCTAATTTACTCACAGCTGGGACACGATCCTACTCTCGAGCAAGAGTGTTTGGTCACCCAATGCGGATTGGTGGATGGCACATGCCTTTCAAGTTTATAGGATTAGACATGCAGGTTTCCTCACGATGTTTCTCTTCACCGTATAAGAGCACTGGCATTGCGTACATAATTTTTTCGAACGAAAAATTTATTGATGCACGACCGTGTTCGAACCTGCGTCCTTAGGACCGGAAAGCGGGGTCACTACCACTAGACCACCAGTATTCTTTTTTGCATCAAGATTTATTTCCGTTTTTTGCAGTTAATACAGACCTAGCTACTACACAAACGTTGATACAAAAGACTTAAGAATCCTATCCATGATAGCCCGTGAAGATCGAACACGATTGTGGCTCGTGTGTTGGAGATATTTTAACGAAAATAAAAACATATTAAAGCTTCATCCCTTAAAATTTAAGTAAGTAGGACAAATATTAATAAACTCAAGACACAACTGATTAAAAAAATAATTAGTAACGCACATTTTCGTAAAATGAGCATTTTCAGTCAACTTTCGATCATGATATCTATGAAACAACAAGGTCTAACATATTTCCAAAAATGTAATTCAAATAATCATAGTTTTAAAATTTAAGTAAGTAGGTATAAAACATCACCTTAGTTCAATATTTTTGAAAAAAAAAAGGTCTAAAAACGCGTACTTTTCCCAATTTTACGCTCGTTGTTTCTTCGAAATTAGAAAGTTTATAATAAAAATATACCTACTACATTAAAGTTTTGATATTTATTTACAAAATAAAATTTAAAAAATGGTCTAAAAGTTTCAATTTATTTTTATACGATTTTTTAAAGAATCCTCCGAATCCAGTTTATAGCTTGATGCAAAACGCGGCTGCTCTCACTACGCGCTAAGCGCTCGTGGAGGGAGGACGTATCGCTGTTTGTCGCGCGAGCTGTTACGTATAATCATAGGGAGCTTATACAAATTATAAAGCGATCGTGTGGTTTTGATCCGTGATAGTTAAATCTCTAAGTAAGTACCTATGATATAATAATGTAAGTAGTAAACCACACTGGTTCTAGAGAACTAGTGATACGAGTAAGTAGCTTAGAATGTTAGTAGTAATACATAGTATTATTAGTAGTAAACTTTTATGACATTATTAAAATTACCTTCTTCGTGGTAGGTACATAATCTAGCACTAAGTAGTAGGTAAAATTTCTACCTACCTACGTACAGATACCTACCTACGTACCTACTTAGTAGCTAAATCGTGGGTATCAGAAACTCTAGTACCAACCTACCATGGTAATACAAGACCCAGACAGAAGAAGCAATTACGTGTCAAGTAAAAGTATTTATTTCATTTCAAGTTCCTAGTAAGTTCCTAGGTGTTTGCAGGACACGTAAACATTTTTACCACTGCAGAATTCGAACCCGCACTTCTTGCATCTCAGCTCAGTTCAGCTGCTCAGCTGAATACTTGCCAGCCACGCCACCAAGATCGTCAAAGTACCTAGGCTCTGTGACCTAGATCAGGTACTAGGTAAATTGTTTTACGTAAGCTTACAAAGGGCACGGATGTCCCTACGTATATGGGTACCTATACCATAGGTACTTACACAATCTAGCTACCTACTAAGTAGGTAGACACTAGACCTAAACTAAACTTACCAGACCTACTTTGACGATCTCGGTGACGTGGCTGGCGAGTGTCCAGTTGAGACGCATGAAGTGCGGGTTCGATTCTTGCAGTGGTTATTATGTTTGCGTGTTCTGCAAATAGATACCTAGGAATTTGAAATGAAATAAGTAGGTACCTACTTTTCTATTTGCGATACAATTGCATTTATCGATTTACTAACTAGAATCTAGTTAGGAGAGCTGGTACCAACTTTATATAAGTACAGGTAGGTGTATCTGTAGGTAGGTATGCAAAATAATGAACCTACCGTAACTATACAAGTACCGATAGGTATGATGAATAACACGTTATTCGAATGTTAGTTTTTAGACATAGGTACGTACCTACTGGTTTCCTCACGATGTTTTTCTTCACCGTGTGAGATAGATCATTGAGAAGCGATTCTAAGTTTTTATCTATATATGGTTTTTATCTTTTTATGGTAAGTAGGTAAAGATAGACAATTAAATTCAATGTCATTCCAGCACCGCTGGACTTAGGTTGTCTTTCAAATTTGGACTCTATTGTCACAGGTTATGGTATGTTATTATTTGCACTTACCGAGCTCGCTAACTCTTGATAAAATCAAAACTTTGAATTGCCTCTTTGACCTGATGGCATTGCGCACATTATTATTACGAATAAAAAATCCATTGGTGTGCGACCAACCGTCTTCAAACCCACGACCTTATGGTCGTCGGTCGGTTCGAAGCGCAGCGCAACTCTGTGGCGCAAGCCAGAAAAAAGCGACCGGCGCGCATCGGGCGGGCGCGCCGCACCACTTCATACAAAATATAGGAGAGGGAGAGGGACGTGGTGCAAAACAGATAGAAGAATAATGTGCGCTGGCCGATGGCGGGGCGCGCCCCCGCGCGCCCGCGCGTCTTCTATCTGGCCTGCGCCTTGATCACAAGACAGGGTCACTCACTACCACTAGAACACCAGTGCTCCGGCCAAATTCTATGTAAAAAAATGTAAACATAGAAACGACCACGGAATGACAAACTCGGGTCAAACCCGTTTTTTTTTCACTAGCTGGGGTCTCTTTCCCGTAAATCATGTAGGTAGGTATTTATTTATTATTATATACTTACTAGTAGGTACCTACCTACCTATTTAATTATTATTAGACTTACCTACCAAAGTAACTACTTATGTAAGTATCACCCTCCCTATGTACTTACCTAGGTACTAATAAAATTATTGACAGGATAGATGAAGCAGTTGTATAAGTAGATAGCCTCAATTTCTTTTGAATCTAATAGAAAACAGAATCCTTTATGGTAAAATGCGAAAGTTTGTGAGTTAGTGAGAGTGTATGTTTGTCTGCGCTTACTCCGTAACGGCTGAACGGATTTGGCTGATACTTGAAATACACATAGTTTATGTCTTGGAATAATACATAGGTTATGGTATGGTATGTTTTGTTTTATGATGGTGTATGGTATGGTAGAATTAATGAGAACACTTACTTAGTTAGTTTAAAAAAAACATAAGCACGACGGTATGGTACGGTATGATCTAGTATCATAGACGTGTAGGTAACAAAATGTCCCCATAAACCCGAAAGGGGGATATCCCGCCGAAGCACGTATAATACACGTCGTCCTCGTGTATACTTTGACGTGTGCAAAAGTTGAATAGGTACATCATAAATTCGTAATTCATTCATTACCTAACAAAAATTAATGTAACATTATTAATTAACTTGGAGTTTACACAGATAATTTATTTATTATTAATTTATGAATGAAAAATCGACGTCGTCAAAAGTCGTTGAAAAAACATTGTTCACCAAGACCTGTGGAATAGCCTCTTTTCGAGTTTATAGTGACATTATGATACACCGTGTATGAAGTGAATACCTACTCTCGAACGCCCTTTGTGAGTAAAATCTAAACGGTTTAAGAGTAGTAGAGTTCTCTGTGATAGAGCTCGTCCGGGGAAGGACTACCACCATACCTATTTCTGCCGCCAAGCAGTAATGCTCGCATTGCTGTGTTCCGGTGTGAAGGGTATGGTTTCCGGTGAAATTACTGGCACATGAGGCGTTCTTAGCCTCAAGGTGGCAACCCGCAAGTGATACCTCTGGTATTGCAAGCGTCCATAGGCTGCGGTAACCGCTTACCATCTTGTGGGCCGTACGCTTGGTTGCCACAACAGTTGTATAAAAAAAAAAACGGCTATAGATATGGAAAAATGTTGTCGTTTAGATTTTACCCTCAGCGGGCGGTTGAAAGTACTCACTCTGTAGATAGTAAAGCAATAAAAGCAAAAAAAGTATAGCATAGTAGTGCATCAAGTAGTAACATACCTATAGCATAAAATATTAATATACATAAGTACTTCTTTCAATAAAGTACAAAGCAGTTGGTATAATGGATATAAATGAAAATGTAATAATATAATGGATAGATGAAAATAATTGTCATTTTCTTTGTGAAATTATGTAATTACGTAAATAATAACATATTTATGTTTGTAACTTTCAGATTATTCTGAAAAATTCGGTTGCGTTAAAAGAAAAAAAAGGTTTGAAAAACATATTGAAAATTTTTTTTTTTATTTTCAATTTATTTGTTATGTACTTTTCGATAATAGTTCGCTGTAGAAGTAGTAGCACTTTGGTGAAACCTTTGTAGTTCAATAAAGTTTATATCAACTTCACAAAAAAAATATGGATCATCATCCAAAGCCCATAAACCACAGCTGAGCTTCCCCATTCATTCTTGGTCTAGTGAGTGCCCAATGCACTTAAAAGCTGTAGTGACCTCCGATCACTTCCAAATTTTCGGAATTTCAGATATTGTACCTAACATTTCTGTAGAATTATAGGTAAAATTATAAAACGAATGTTCCTTTATAAAATGCTACTTGTATTACAGACTCTTGGCCCCTGATACTGTGAACTCTATAACCACAGAAAATGTGCGCATATTGACAAATGAAAACGTCGATAGATTGATTATTCATGAGAACAATGATGGAATGGTTTTTGAGAACGACAGTGGATTTATTCACCATAACAATATTGGATTAGTTCAGGAGAAAGATGATGAAATGATCGATGACACGGATGATTATGACACAGTTATTTCGGATGAAGTAATAATAAATTGCATAATACAAGTTGATAGTTATCTGTAATCAGTATATTAAAATCCACTAAGCAAAGGTTTTTTTCGTGTCCTCGATAATATTTTCCAACGTTTAGGTTTCTTCAAGAAACCAACATAATATTGCGTTTTAATAAATACGTTTAATAAATACTCTGTTTATATAAATAGTCTGCGACACAGATAAGGGGTTATTTGATTTTTTGTTTTAGTGTAAAATAATCTTATGAAAGTACAGTCAAACTGTTCTTGTTTATTTATTTTTGCAAGAAAAAAATTCATAATTATTATGAGGTTACCTACTTATTAGAAAAAGAAAATACTCAAGATACAAAATACACAGCGTGTAAAAAAACGACTAGAGATAATTATAAAGTTGTGATCTTATTTTGTTGTACTATGTGTATGAAACTAGAAAAAAACGAAAAGGACGTAAACAAGACAACATTATTTTTTGCGTTTTTTTCCGCTAAATATTTTCAGAATCATGGTCTGATCTTTCACACCTGATTAATCACGGTAGAAGTCTTTTTACACCCTGTATAAGTACATGGTGTAACCTAATGTCCCTCTATGCCCGAAAAGGGGGTATTCACAGGTCTTGCCAAAATTTGGCAAGATCTGTGGAATACTCTGACAGCTTTTGATCTGGACAGCTTTTCACTCTATACAAAGCACAAGTCCGGTCAGGTATGGAGTATTGCTGCCACCTATGGGATGGTTCAGCTCAACACCAGCTGCCTTAGACTCGATTGAGCGAAGGGCTTTGAGACTTGTGGGTGAGCAACAAGTTGCGGAGACTAAGTTCCAGAGTCTCGAGCACCGCCGCAAAGTTGCGTGCCTATCTATCTTCTACAGATTGCATTTCGGTGAATGTGCCCAGGAACTGCATGATCTTATCCCACCATCTCCTTTTACAGTTACAGCTCAACATTTATTATGCGAACTGCCAAGGTGTGGAATACTCTGCCGTTTTATGTTTTTCCTGACAATTACAATCCGGGCCTCTTCAAGGCTAGAGTGAATAGGTGTCTCATAGACCTTCGTGCTCCACCGTCGGCCACATCATCGCTTTCCACCAGGCGAGATCGTGGTCAAACGAAGGTCTATTCTCGATTAAAAAAAAAAAAAAAATTCCCCAATGTTATTTCAATTACTTTTTTTTTATACAACTTAAGTGGCAACCATGCGTACGGCCCACAAGATGGTAAGCGGTTACCGCAGCCTATGGACGCTTGTGATACCAGAAGTATCACTCGCGGGTTGCCACCTTGAAGCTAAGATCGAACGCCTCATGTGCCAGTAATTTCACCGGAAACCATACCCTTCACACCGGAACACAGCAATGGGAGCATTACTGCTTGGCTTCAGAAATAGGTATGGTGGTAGTCCTTCCCCGGACGAGCTCTATCACAAAGAACTCTAATACTCTTTTATGCACTATGACTTTTGAAATTTTAAAGTTTTTCATTCATGAAATGCGTACTGTATGCGTAGGTAAATGAAATGAATACTTACTTACTAATTGGACTTTTTAAATACGATATACTAATTCAACTTTTGCACCGTCAAAGTGTTCACGTGCATGGGTGGAATACCCCCCTTTCGGGATTATAGGTACATTATGTTACACGTTTTAAATAATTAGATATCATACATCATCATACCAGATTAATTAAATTAATTAAGAGTAGTAGAGTTCTCTGTGATAGAGCTCGTCCGGGGAAGGACTACCACCATACCTATTTCTGCCGCAAAACAGTAATGCTCGCATTGCTGTGTTCCGGTGTGAAGGGTATGGTTTCCGGTGAAATTACTGGCACATGAAGCTTTCGATCTATGCCTCAAGGTGGCAACCCGCGAGTGATACCTCTGGTATTGCAAGCGTCCATAGGCTGCGGTAACCGCTTACCATCTTGTGGGCCGTACGCTTGGTTGCCACTTCAGTTGTATAAAAAAAAAATATATATATTATTACTAGCATCCGTTCGCGTACCTACCTGGTTTATGTGTTCTTCCAAATCATAAATTATGGCATGTGTATTGTAAAACATTAGTAGGTACTTAGATAATAATCAGTACGATTTTGTTTTTATCAAGCGCATCATAAAATAGGTAGGTAGGTAATGAAAAACACTAACTCAAATATTTCATGACCATGACTAAAACTGCACTCTCTCAAGAATTGGACTACCAGCGATTCCAAGCTCTATCACAGTTCCCCGAAAGTTTATATTGCTCCGCTCGCATAGTACGGCGGCTATAGCACTCGCGCTTTTCAACCGCACTTATTTACTATGCTGCCACCCTGGCAGGCAGTTGTATACGCTTCAAACTATTTTATCTCGTCTCGTCTCGTCGAGATAAATAGTTTTAGGTAACTACCTAGGTACTTACTGTTAGTGTGATTTCAAATTAGCCGCAAAGTGCCGCGCGGGCACTTTCATCAAGTCACCCTTATTTGTACCTCTAACCACAGAACAGGTATTAGTACTCTCCAACCCCAGCCCTGCCTGTATGGTAGCCGCGCTACACGCGCTAATACAATCAAAAGTAGGTAGGTATCATGTGCTTGTAATTTCACCGGAAACCATACCCATCGAACTAAAGCATCGAACTAGAGCACAGACGCGAGAATTACTGCTTGGCAGCAGAAATAGGTACTACAGGGTATTACCTACCTACCAACCTACCATGTAATGGTTCCTGTTTGAGGACAAAACTGAGAGTAGGTAGGTATAACGTTGAAAAGAGCGTGTGGTCCCCAGTCATAATAATAGGTAAGTAGGTACCTAACCTAGCTAGAGTAGGTACCTAGGTTTTAATAAAAAAAAGTAAATAGGTAGGTACTTACATATATATTTAATATGTATACCTACCTACATATTTTTATTCACGTCATTATCTGTTCAACAAGTAGAGTTAGGTAGGAACATAAGAGTATGCAGTAGACACCTATTTTTAAACATAATCACCCAGTCGACATGACAAAGGATCAAATGTATTTGTCCTTTACTTAGTTGTGTAAGTTACTAACGCACACAACGGTGAGCCGCGCACACGTAGAACCTCGCGTCGCGCGCCCGTAAATACCTAAACTTGACAGCGCTGGATCTTGGAACGGACTCTTAAACGCGCTTTTTCTATTTTATAAGTACTCACAATTTATTTGTGATCCTATTTAGGTACAGCCCCAACCATTATTTATTTTATTTTCTCTCCATCCAAAGGTTGTCTGGAAGAAATCGCTTCTAAGCGATAAGACCGCCCATTGTACTCATACTATAAAATGTGTTTTGTTTTATGTTTTTAATACTGTTAAGGTGTACAATAAAGCATTTTTCATTCATTCATTCATTCATTCATTCGCAATGATATTTTTACGTTTAAAAATAACAAAATAATTAAGAGTAGTAGAGTTCTCTGTGATAGAGCTCGTCCGGGGAAAGACTACCACCATACCTATTTCTGCCGCCAAGCAATAATGCTCGCATTGCTGTGTTCCGGTGTGAAAGTATGGTTTCCAGTGAAATTACTGGCACATGAGGCTTTCGATCTTAGCCTCAAGGTGGCAACCCGCGAGTGATACCTCTGGTATTGCAAGTATATAGGCTGTGGTAACCGCTTACCATCTTGTGGGCCGTACGCTTGGTTGCCACTTCAGTTGTATAAAAAAAAACTTTTTAAATGACGCTGACATCTATGGTGTTGTTTTTGATTCTTCGTTTTCTTTTATTTATGGCATCTGTCAATTTATTAGACACTTTCGCCAGTGTCAAGTATAGTATATATATATACCAACAAAGAAATACTTTTCATAAGTATTTTTTACAATTTGACAAAGCCCTTATACAGCTGCAACACTACTAAATGAAACATACTTATAAAAATATAAATAATGTTATTAGAATAGAATAGAATAGAATAGAAAAATATTTATTTAACGCCACACAATTAACATAATAATAAAAATAACAATAAAAATTAAAACTTAACTATTGTGACGAAAAAAAGGCAGCCACTCAGCATGTGCTGCAGACATAATGTGTCTGTAGCGCTGGTTTTCAGTGTAGCCTACATAAATTATTATTGAGATTGGACAAGGCCTCTGTACAGCCGCTTTGCAAAACATGACTGTATAACGAGACCAAGTGTTCCTAAGGTCCCTAAGGTTAATAAATAATATGAATATGAATATGAATATATGAATAAACATGGCGGAGTTCTTTAAAAAAAATATATGTAATTATATTAGCTGGCGTCTCTGTGGCAGTTTATTTCATTTAATTTAATTGTGTGCTGCTGGGACCGTAATTTGTGTGCTACTTGGACCAAAAAAATATATGTAATTATATTAGTTGGCGTAAAATTCTGTGGCAGTTTATTTCATTAATTTAATTGTGTGCTACTGGGACCGTTTTTATTATCATCATCATGACAGCCATCTAATGTTCCCACTGCTGGGACACCGGCCTACTCTCGAGCTAGATTGATTGGATCTTAATCTACCACGCGGATATATTGCGGTTTGGTGCTTTCGAATTTTAGTTCTTGAAAATCATAATCAAAATCAAAATCAAAAATTATTTATTCAGTAGAATCACAAGGATCACTTTGAAACGTCTTACAAGCTAGGAAAATTTACACCAGTTCCAACGCGCCCATGCCGTAAAAGAACTGGCAACAACACCGGCTGGGTTCCTATCGCTTTTTTGGCATGACCCTTGCTATTGTTATGGATTCCAAGTAGAGTTGAAGCACATTCGTCCCAAGCTTTTTTATCATCTTGGACATGCCAGTTTCCTCACGATGTTTTCCTTCACCGTATGGGAGCACTGGCACTGCGCACATAAATTTATGCACGACCAAGTTCGACAGGATTCGTTTTTATGTCACCATTAAATAAAGCTACCATTAGTGGCCAATGCAATAAATAATATTTCCTTACCACGTACCATTACAGTTATGCAATGGCAGACATGCGCGCGCAGTATGTCGGACCTAGATTTGTTATTACGAAAATGAGTTTCTCCAAAAAGGTCAAGTGACTGAACAAAATTAGTATTAAAATATTTACATTAGGATTATTAAGAGTAGTAGAGTTCTCTGTGATAGAGCTCGTCCGGGGAAGGACTACCACCATACCTATTTCTGCCGCAAAGCAGAAATGCATGCTCGCATTGCTGTGTTCCGGTGTGAAGGGTATGGTTTCCGGTGAAATAACTGGCACATGACGCTTTCGATCTTAGCCTCAAGGCGGCAACCCGCGAGTGATACCTCTGGTATTGCAAGTATATAGGCTGCGGTAACCGCTTACCATCTTGTGGGCCGTACGCTTGGTTGCCACTTCAGTTGTATAAAAAAAATTAAAAAATTAAAAAATTAGGTATTTTCAAAATCAATATAAACATTTTTACACAGTGCCTTCTAGCTCATAACTAAGCAAAGCTGATAATTTTTTTTGTAGGTACTTAAATAAACTTATAATAGAATTAATTTTATGTATGATGGTATGACATATTTTTTATTTATTACTACTAAAGTTAGGGTGCTTCGGATACTGTCTGTAAACCCTTTCTGTGTGCTTTTTGAATAAAATCTTGAAATAGGGTAAAAAATTATGTATTCAGAATTCAGTAGGTTTATTCACAAAAGACATGGTACATTTTACATTAGGTGGAAAATATAAATTATTGAGCTGCATATCTCGCCCGAGTACAGGCACGTGAACATCATAATTATTAAGTACACATTATATTGAAGTTATTAATTCATTTAAAAAAATTGAACACATAAATATTAAGTTAGAATAAATCAATTACCAAAATCTGAATTAAATGTCATTCACAATACCTACCTATTCGAAATTTGATGTCACTTGATTCATACATTTGTCAACTAATTTAGAGATTTATGTGTAGTGAATTATCTCCGCCAACATTAGAAAAGTAAAAAATTGTCTTTACTATTTTACCTAAAAAAGTCAGTGATGGAATTTCTAGTTCCCATAGTACCTTTGCTTAGCTTGGTGCATCTAGCCACGTACGGCTTGGTTCAGAAATCCCCTTAAATAATCCCCTGCGAAGGGGATTTCCAAACTTTTTGTTCGCCGCGCTCTGTAAAAACGTACATCGATAGGTACTGTAAAAAAATATTTTGGCGTTGTTATTTTTCTCATAATATCAACGACATAATATTATGTATATTGTATGTATGGTAAAGTAACTGTCTCGCAAGGCCGGGCTGCGCAGGCGCAAGGTGAACGGCCGCGCTCACCAGTCCACAATAACATATTGAAATTGTTTCGTATGATATCGTTGAATTCGACCAAACTCGATACACTATTCTCCGAATAAATCGTATCTATTTATTTGAGTGTAAACTGACAGTTTACTTGTATTGACATTTCTTATTCCCGGAGTCGTAACTGGTACCGAAAAAATTATGTTAGACGAATCTACGATGATGTCTGGGTTCGAATTTCTGACACACCAAAGGATTTTGCGATATAAAAAACAATATTGAAAATAATTTTCACATCACAAATAATTATATTAATAACCATGATAGTTTTAAAAACAATATTGACAATTATAATTTGTCTGATTTTTTTAACGCATTTGTGTAATGCGTGGTGATATAATGGTAATTGGCTAAGTAAGGTCATGACGGAGGCCTTCGGGCGGCCTATTAACTACGGCACTAGAGTTAACCACTCGTACGAACTTCGTTAAGAGGCCTTTCCAAGATTTAGCGATTTAATTCATGAAGTTTGCGTGAATGTATCTTTATATAGTATAAGTAATAGCGCGCGCGACGAGAAGCTATACGTCCTCCCTCCATAAGCGCTCAGCGCGGTTTGAGAGTCGCTGCTTCGATCGATATGATTTTATGTGCGCTAAGGTGTGATTTTAAAAAATTCGTATTAAAAAAAGTCAATGCTATTAGACTATTTTCTTTGTTGTATTTATTAATTAAAAACTTAAACTTTAATTAAGTAGGTGTATTTTTATTGTAAACTCCTTACTTTAGCAGAAATAACAAGCGTAAAATTGGGAAAAGTACGCGTTTTTTAGACCGTCTTTTTTCAAAAATATTGAACTAACATGCTGTATTTTTCTCTATTCACTTAAATTTTAAAACTGTGATTATTGCAATTGCATTTTTGGAAATATGTTAGACTTTGTTATTTCATAGAAAAAATGATCGAAAGTTGACTGGAATTGCTCATTTTACGAAACATGCGTTACTAATTATTTTTTAATCAGTTATGTCTTGAGTTAATTAATATTATGCTCTGTTGGCTTAAATTTTAAGGGATAAAGCTTTTATTTGTTTTTATTTTCGTTAAAATATCTTCAACACACGAGCCACAATAGTGTTCGAAACTTCACGGGCTACAAGAAAACTCAAGGATTGTCAAGGATAGGGCTCTTAATAAAGTAGAAATTATCGGTAACTTTGATAGTGTTAGAATAACTTAGAATGCAACGCAGTGAAAGTGAGCACCGGTGCGGAACGATGCAGTAAGAATGCGCGCACGCATCTGTGTTGTGCTCAGGGCCGGTAACAAAACAACCTCAGTGGCGCGGTGGGAGAGAAACGAGAAGATGCGGGTTCAAAGTCAAAGTCAAAAGTGAAAAGAGTCTAAAATTTCATTATGACATCCTCCTGATGTGCCCAGCGCTGGATCTCTGGCCTAGTCTCAAGCGAGAGTGATTGGGTCTTCATCCACGCGGACCCGATGCGGATTGGTGGATGGCACAAGTCTTTTGAACTTTTAGTTCTTGGACATGCAGGTTTTTCCTCACCGTATGACGCTCATGCAGTAAAAGAACTAGCAACAACACCCTGTTGAGATTTTTTATCTATCTGTTAGATATTTACGTCAAAAGATGGCAACGCGAGTGATACCTCTGGTATTGCAAGCGTGTATTGGCTACGGTTACCGCTTACCATCCGGTGGACCGTATGTTTGACTGTCAACTAAGTGCTACTTAAAAAAATTCAACGAAACCGAAGTCATAATACTAATCATTTTTATTTGTTTATATAACTAAAGTGGCAATCAAGCGCACGGCTCACAAGATGGTAAGTGGTTACCGTTGCCTATGGACGCTTGCAATACTAGAAGTATCACTCACGAGTTGCCACCCTGAGACGTAGTTCGAAAGACTCATGTGCCTGTAATTTCACCGGAAACCATACCCTTCGAACCGGAACACAGCAATACTGCTTGGCGGCAGAAATAGGTATGGTAGTCCTTCCCCGGACGAAGTCTAACACAAAGAACTGTACTAATCATAGTTTATTTTATGATATTTTATTATATGGTATATTTTATGGTATTTAGTTAGTAAAAGTATCATTATTGAATTGGTCATAAAAACCTCTACTAATAAATATGTCCAAATGAATGCATGCATAAGGAAGCAGACATAATGAAACAAGCGAATGTTAGTTTCGTAGTGTTGTGCTTTATCGATAAATTTGTCGATGACATTGATTAAATAGGTTAAGTACTCTTATGTAAGCAGCTTAGCGCCCAGCATAGATAGCCTACATATAATTTGCAATGCCTGAAAAGGGCAAATAAGTTCTAAGTGCCATATTACTTTTAAGAACTTTTGTAACACTTATTTGTGCAAATAAATATCCTGAAATCTATCTTGAAATTAATACAGTACTGTATAGAACAGAACCACATCTGACGTTAGCAGTTTGACAGTGTCAGAAAAAGATAAGCTAACCGATAGATATATAGGCTAGATGGTTACCGCTTACCATTATGGAGGGAATTCTTTTAACACTGACAGCAAAGTTATACCTTTAGTGTATTTCACATAGGTGCTGATACATTTCAGTTTTTCCTTTTATGCATTTTTTATTCGGCAATGTCAAAGTTATAAAATACAATCAATTTACCACAATTTATAAATTTACGATAGTTTGTTTCAAATTGCAACACATATAAATATTATTTTTTTATTATTATGAATACATTTTAAAAATAATGTACTCAATATTATTACAATCTAGCCTTACGTTTAGGCTAATGAGTAATTTTAAGTTGACCTAGTCTTATAAAATAAATTAGTTGCTAAGAATTGTGTCCATTGGCACTTTTCTTACTGTCTCTATTTATTAAGGGGAAGCACTTTGTTCATGTGTTCATTATAATATGTTTTACAACACAAAATAAGAACTTCTGTTAAAAACCTTCAAATACCAAATGTGTCAGCACCCTTCTTATTGTGTGACTATAGTAGCATGATCACAATAGAATAGTGTCAAAAATCTAGAATTCAACTGTAGTTTTGCTGTTTTTAATTTGTCAGCAAGTGACAAATTGCCTTGTCACTTGCTGACATAAAAAAAAAACAGCACAAGGTGCCCACCTGATGTTAAGCACAACGCCTGACTATTACAGATGCAGTGCCACCCAAAGCTTAAAGTTTTCAAGTGTTTGCATGGCACTGCACTGCGCTTATCACCCTGAGACATTATTGTTAAGTCTCTTTCGCCCAGTAATTTCACTTGCTACATTGCCCTTCAAACTTAAACACAGTAATGCTTTAATAGTATTAATAGCATTACTCTCCAGGTTAGCCGTATGTTTGCTTGTTTATTATCGATAAATTAACACAAGGTTAATTTATCGATAAAAAACCGGAACCTAACAACGTTGATTTATTGTAAAATGTTTATTTGCGATAAATATTACAAGATCTTGTGATTTGTTTATAAGGTTTACAATTTCATCAAACAATATGTTTAGTGATGATGATGATTAGTGTTTCTGATCGATCGTATCGATATCGATGTATGGGTATGATCAACCCTAAGGTACAATCGACGTAGGTACCGTAAAACGTAAACTTATAATACCGGTATATAAGTTTATCGATATACTACATCTCCCTTCACTACACAACACAATGCAAGGTCTTACGATTCAGTCACTTTCTGTTAAACACTATAACCGAATAACCACCTTATGTTCTAGGATATAAAGGAGAAATTACAGGTGTCTTTAAAAAAAAAATATGAATATACTAAGGAACTTTTTTTTTATATATTATTGAGAATTTTATATCTACAAAAGCTATTGAATACAAAATATAACCAACGTTGTGGAAGAGATCGTGTTTCAGCAATAAGTCCGCCCATTGTAGGATAAATTTGTTGTTCGTTGTCTGATTTAGTTTAAGTGTATAAATAATTTATTAAAAATTCAAATATGTACCTACCTATTGGTTATTTCAATAATATAGGTATTTTATTGAAAGATTTCACAGTACAGTGAATAAGAATTACCCTTCAAAAGGGATCTAAGGAACTTTTTTGTGTCAAAATCCCCTTCAGTCCGAGCTTCAAGCTCCAAAGGGGTCAAAGTCAAAGTCAAAGTCAAAAATGATTTATTACAATAAAATCACAAGGATCATTTTGAAACGTCTTAAAGCTGAATTTACGCCAGTTCCACGCGCCCCAGCCTAGAAGAATCTGGCAACAAACTCGGCTGGGGGATTTTGACACTAAAATTCCCAAAATCCCCTTCAATGGGGATTTTGGCACTAACCAGACTAATTGGATATGTAAAGTGTTGTTTCTATTTTCAGGTGGTGACCACACGATGAAGCGGTCACGCCATCGATGGCTTGGGCTGACACTGTTTTGTAAGTAAATTCATTTTTTTTTTTTATACAACTGAAGTGGCAACCAAGCGTACGGCCCACAAGATGGTAAGCGGTTACCGCAGCCTATGGACGCTTGCAATAACAGGGGTATCACTCGCGGGTTGCCACCTTAAGGCTAAATAAATTAATTTATTTAATAAATTGCTTAATAAATTCAAAATAAACTGACACAATAAAATCACAAGAGTTTTCGAAAGCTAGGTGAATTATATTTTTGTTTTATACTATTTCATTATTAAAATGCAGGTACTTTATTTAAAAACTTAGTATCTACCTACAGACCTAGATGATAATTTTCTTATTCTTTTGCCTTTTTTTTCTTAATTGTATCTATTCTTACATACTTAGTATCTTAGCTTATCTTTTGTTTCTGTTTACTTGACGACCGATGTGGCGCAGCGGGCGCAGGTCCGCCTGCGACGCAGAGGTTGCGGGTTCGATTCCCGCCTCGGAACAAATGTTTGTACGATCCACAAATATTTGTTCCGGGTGTTCTGGGTATTTTCTATATATAATAAAAAATATCTATCTATGTATTGTATTGTATTAAATATATATCAGTCATCTAGTACCCATAATACAGCTCTGTTTAACAGCAGCTTACTTTGGGGCTAGATGATGCTGTGTGGATTGTCCAGCATTATTTATTTATTTATTTATAAAAAAAACTTATGGTAACGAGCCGAAGCAGAGAGCCCTCGCGTCTACATACAAGTAATTCTTAGTTAGAGCGAGGAGTCAAAGTATTTGACTCACTATAAGGTATCACAATTAGCAAAAAATTTACAGCAACATAGGTATACTGCTGCAATGTTAATACAATATTCTATTCCTACTACTCAAAGCTACCTACTACTAAAACTGTTGTTAACCTTTTTTTTAAAATAAATACATCATTATAAAGGTATCGACAGAATATCAGCGCCTAGCTTCTTCCTAGTGGCGAGGCACAATGCTGAGTCGACGCCTTTTTGCTGTTGTGGCACACAAGTACATGACAGCGTCAATTGTTGCTGTTACGAGTACTGCTGATTTTCTTCTATTTTTTTTTGTATGTACTGTATATGTGTGTCTTAATAGCAAATGAAAATATGTCTATGTCTATGTCTATGTCTATTATATTATATTATATAATTTACGCCAGTTCCACGCGCACCAGCCTAGAAGAGTCTGGCAACAAACTCGGCTGGGTTACTAGCTTTATTTTCGAAGATCCCTCTCCTCTCCATAAAGCTGTGTGGTGCCGATCGAACTAGGTGATCGAACTTGGCATGAGCCAAAACAAGTAGTTGTTGTAAGAGTAGTCAGAGTTCTTTGTGATAGAGCTCGTCCGGGGAAATACTAATTTCTGCCACCAAGAATACTTGCATAGCTGTGTTCCGATCTGAAGGGTATGGTTTCCGGTGAAATTACAGGCACATGAGACTTTTGAACTACGTCTCAGGGTGGCGCGAGTGATATCGCGCGGATCGGATTGCAAGCGTCCATAGGATGCGGTAACCAAAACAAATATTTTCTCATTTTTTTAAATAATTATAAATAATGCTGGACCATCCACACATCATCATCTAGCCCCAAGCTAAGCAGAGCTTGTGTTATAGATACTAGATGACTGATATACTTAATACAATATACATAGATATTTTTTTTTTTATTATACATAGAAAACACCCAGAGCACCCGGAACAAATATTTGCAGATCGTACAAACATTTGTTCCAAGGCGGGAATCGAGCCCGCAACCTTCTGCGTCGCAGGCAAACTTTCGCCCGCCGCGCCACATCGGTCGTCTTTATAATATTAGTATAGATAATATAATACTATTTTAAAAGTATTATAATATACCGTGAATATATTAATCTCGTTCTCAATCAATAATTCATCATTCAACAAATAACTTAAGTTCTAAAGTTTAGTTAATATTATACTTATGCCTTTTCACATGTGATGGCGCCGTATCAACGCAACGGATTTTAATGAATGAATGAATGAATGAACACTTTATTATACAAAAAAATTATTTGTTATCTAATATAGTAGTAGTAGTAGAGATTTTTGTGATAGAGCTCGTCCGGGGGAGGACTACCACCATACCTATTTCTGCCGCCAAGCAGTAATGCTTGCATTGCTGTGTTCCGGTGTGAAGGGTATGGTTTCCGGTGAAATTACTGGCACATGAGGCTTTCGATCTATGCCTCAAGGTGGCAACCCGCTAGTGATACCTCTGGTATTGCAAGCGTCCATAGGCTGCGGTAACCGCTTAACATCTTGTGGGCCGTACGCTTGGTTGCCACTTCAGTTGTATAAAATAAAAAAAATAAAAACATTTCAATTTCAATTTATTGCATCATGTAACAATTTTGAATAAGGTCTTAGTAATACAATGTTTTTTTGTCAGGTACATGAACCCTGTAAGGGCGCTGCAGTTTGAGTTTGATTATAATTTAGGCACGAGTAATTTTATAAATGTGGTGTAAAATTAATAATATCAAGTAACAAATTTACAAAGTACAAAGAGCGATTTCTTCCAGGCAACCATGGATGGAGAAAGTGAGAGTAAAAAAAAACTAAGTAGTGACGGATAAAATGTGCACATAATAATTATTTATGAAATTAAATGATTTATTTTTTTGGAATTACGGTTACATAAGATTTATTGTTTACGTAAGTATAAGTGTCACACGCTTCACCGTTTAACTCGGCATGCAAAAATACAAAATAAAAATTAAAAATACGAATTAAAAAGAACACAACAAGAATTTAGAATTATTAATAAGAAGTTTGTCAAGATATATAATATTAAGAATGTCAAGTTTATATAAGTATGTAATGCGTTATTTATTTATTTATTATTACCAACGAAAGATACACAGGCATACACATTTTTAAACTACAGAGGTACTCAGGTCAGGTGCTCTCTCAATTAGAGGTGACCACATCATGCACTAAAATAAAAGTTATTGTAAATTCAACTGAAATTAGCAATAGAGTATTCAAAAGGAAGGTTCAAAGCACCCTTGCAAAGAAGCGGGTCCGCTAGTAATTTAATATGGCTGTTAGGTATTTGGTCCTCTTCGAAATAATACGCCAGGTAAATGATTTACTTAGGTTTAATTATGTACCAAACCATACAAGTTGAAATTATAGGAATATAGAAAACAATTAAAATAAATCGACGCTTGCGCCACGCTGTTACAGTCAGCCAGTGTTGCCAGGTATATTTTGTATAAACAATGGCCTTAAATCTTTATGGCAATAAACAAACATAAAGGCTGAACATTTTGTTGTCTGAGTTGGCTGTTATTTAATTTTTATTTTATTATTATGTCAAATTACAATAATTTGTACAATACCGATTGCGTTCAAGAATAATCTGACTCACACTAGCCTGTGTCGTGGGTATCAAAAACTCGCAGTACTATACCAACACCTGGAAGCGATGTCTGGAAGAGATCGCTTCCTCAGCGATAAGACCGCCCATTGTGCATTTAGTTAAATCACTATTCCTAAATTGTGTAATTTTGTTTTTAAGGTGTACAATAAAGTATTCTCATTAATTCATTCATTCATTCAACACCAGAATATATTATGCAGAACAAAGTGTCCCCGCAACCACAACCCGGACACTAAATAAAATGTATAAAAACGCGTCGTAATCACCACATGCATAGGTTGTGTACGTAAACGGTGCCGTGTGAGTGTCATCGCCTCGATTACAAGAGCGAGATAGCAAGCTTTCGCTCGCGCATGTGAAAGAGCACTGTGCCTACACAAAACCATAATTAACGCGTGCCTCATAGCCCTTACCTACGGTGCCGGCAAACTCGCGACCGGGGTGGGTAAGTAAAACCGGTGGGAGGTAGGGAGTGGCCATTCTGTACGTAGTACTAAATATGTCTGTTCTGTGCCGCAACCTCTTGCCTCTCAACCGAGCACTCGCCCACAGCTCCCAAGGTTATTGCCGTGTACATGTGAAAAGGTAATAAAGATGAGTCTTAAAGTTCAAGGACTATAGAAGGTACCACATTATTATTCAGCTCGAAATGTCACGGTGTCGTCTGCGCGGGCGCATGGCAAAATCAGATTGTAACTTCATTGAAATAAGGTAATATTTAAACACTAGTTAAGCTAGACAGTTCTACTCGGTCAACCAGTAGTAGAGTCAAGAGTAGTAGAGTTCTTTGTAATAGAACACGTCCGGGGAAGTACTACCACCATACCTATTTCTGCCGCAAAGCAGCAATGAAGATGAAGAGTGAAGACTGAAGAAGTGTGACTCTGTGAAGAGTATGGTTTCCGGTGCAATTACTGGCACATGAGGCTTTCGATCTATGCCTCAAAGTGGCAACCCTGGTATTGCAAGCGTGCATAGGCTGCGGTAACCGCTTACCATCTTGTGGGCCGTACGCTTGGTTTCCACTTCAGTTGTATAAAAAAAAAATAGCTGTCGTCCCGTTACTTCAATACAATAATTTAAAATGATTATTATATTTATTCATGTTATTAATAATTTATAAACTACAAAATTTGTACGCCTAGCGCAGATCACAGTGCACCTTTAATAACTTTAACAACTGTATATATACAACAACTGTAATAACTGTATGATATGTAACTTGGCGTTATTATAAAAATGTTGTATTGTATTCAATTCAATTCAATGTCTTTATTTGTGAAACACAGGTATATACAGTTAATTGATAGATTGATAGATTCAGGCGTTACTTTGCGGAAATCCAATACAAGATAAAAAAGAGACGAAAAATCTCTAGTACTATTCCGCTTAACCTTTTAACTAATGAGGTCACACAGTTACCACAGTTAACCTCACAAGAAAAATATCGACACGTGTTTCATCCCTCCACGGGACACTGTACTGGAGATTTTTCGTCTGTTTTTTATCTTGTAATGGATTTCCGCAAAGTAACGCCTGAATCTATCAATCTATCAATTAACTGTATATACCTGTGTTTCACAAATAAAGACATTGACTTGAATTGAATACAATACAACATTTTTATAATAACGCCAAGTTACATATCAGAAAGGTACATTATCTATATTTAGGAATATAGTGACTTAAGTTATATTATGTATAAAAATTCGGCAATAATAATAAAATTTTACATTTGTAGATAAGTGTGTCAAATTAAATCATAAATAAAAAAATATATATATACTTCTGGCTAAATAGTTGGCAGTTTGTAGAACTCATGTACTGAGTAGAATGCTCTCGTGGTATATCAGGGTAAGTGTCAAAACCCCCTTTGGAAATCCCCTTTACAGGGGTATTTCGGGAATTTTATAATCAAAATCACACTAATATTATAAATGCAAGCTATGCTCTGCTGCAGCTAAATTAGATTTAAAAGAGATTTGTGAACAAATAGTGGCAAAATCAATAGATTCCTGCTTGTCCTTCAATTAAAAAAAGCTGTGTTAAGAGTTAGGTACAGTCGACTCACTAACTGATATTACTGGTGAGATCAAAGGAAGGCTTGCCCAGCCGTGGGACACAACGGGATATTCGTCAAAGTCAAAGTCAAAAATGATTTATTTCAATAAAATCACAAGGATCATTTTGAAACCTACCTGGTGGTAGGACTCTTCGGCAAGAGTCCGTTTTGGTGGGTACCACCGCAGTGTCAGATATTCTACCTCCAAGCAGTAGTGTGCAAGCGTTACTGTGTTTAGGTTTGAAGGGCACTGTAGCAAGTGAAATTACTGGGCGAAAAGACTTAACAACAATGTCTGCGTGATAAGCGCAGTGCAGTGCCACGCAAACACTTAAAAACTTTAAGCTTTGGGTGGCACTTCATCTGTTATAGTCAGGCTTAACATCAGGCGGGCGTCTTGATTGTCTTGTCACTTGCTGACATATATAGTCAGGCGTGGTGCTTAACATCAGGCGGGCGTCTTGATTGTCTTGTCACTTGCTGACATATATAGTCAGGCGTGGTGCTTAACATCAGGCGGGCGTCTTGATTGTCTTGTCACATGCTGACATAAAAAAAAAACGTCTAAAAACTTGGTGAATTTACGTTATTACGATATACCATTGTAATCGTAAGGCACCTACAGATATTGTATCATTGAAATTGAAATTGAAATAATTGACGACCAATGTGGCGCGGTGGGCGAAGGCCCGCCTGCGACGCAGAGGTTGCGGGTTCGATTCCCGCCTTGGGACAAATGTTTGTAGGATCTGCAAATATTTGTTCCGGGTGTTCTGGGTGTTTTCTATGTATAATAAAAAAAATCTATCTATGTATTGTATTGTATTAAATATATATCAGTCATCTAGTACCCATAATACAGCTCTGTTTAACAGCAGCTTACCTTGGGGCTAGATGATGCTGTGTGGATTGTCCAGCATTATTTATTTATTTATAAAAACGGTAAAAACCGGTAGGTATTCTCCGCAACACTGTTTAGGCTGAGTATGTTGAGGAAAACTTTTGGAGTAGGTATTCCAAATTTCGAAGGTCAACAACATTCAACTTGGTAATAACATGAGACTTTTCGACGAAATTACAATACATGCTTAATCAGACTTCTAGATCTAGAAATGTTGGACTTAGCCAGAGAATTAGAGACGAATGAAACTAGTTGCCGGTCTGTTTTTCCGGACCAATCAGATCAGAGTAGTAGAGTTTTCTGTGATAGAGCTCGTCCGGGGAAGGACTACCACCATTCCTATTTCTGCCGCAAAGCAGTATTGCTCGCATTGCTGTGTTCCGGTGTGAAGGGTATGGTTTCCGGTGAAATTACTGGCACATGAGGCTTTCGATGTTAGCCTCAAGGTGGCAACCCGCGAGTGATACTTTTGGTATTGCAAGCGTCAATAGGCTGCGGTAACCGCTTACCATCTCGTGGGCCGTACGCTTGGTTGCCACTTCAGTTGTATAAAAAAAAATACCAATACAATTTAAGAGTCTTCAAAACCAGAGTGAATAGGTTCTTTCTAGGCAAACGAGCTCCATCATCGACCACACCATCACTTACCATCAGGTGAGGTGGTGGTCAAACGCTTGCCTATCACCTATAACGTACTTACGCTACGGCCTAAGTACGCTTTCAATACCAGAGGTTTCACTCGCGCGTTGCCACCCTGAGACTAATTTCACCGGAAACCATACACTTCGAACCGGAACCGGAAACCATACACATCTGGAGTGAGCCTAATCCCTCGTTATCTTTTTCCAGGTTTGACCCTCGCGCTCCTGGCCATGGAACTGCCTTCCACATCAGCCCTGAAAGCCACATCTCTGACACACGCAAAGACCAGCAGCACGACAGGCGCGCCGGAAGGACCGATTGCTGAAGATGAGAGCCAGGTAACTCATCATCAGACTAATAACTGACTAGCAATCTGGTGAGGTTTTATTGCACCCGCGCGAAGCTGGGACGGACTGCTAGTTCTCTAATATACAGACAGACAGATGACACCCGTTTCTTTCGTCGCAAGATAATAACCAATAAATCATTCTTAGATAAATCAAAACTTTCTAACTAATAGATAGAGTTATGAGGATTGTCTTTGGCTATCTTGTCAAAACGACATGGGTCTTCCCATTTTAATTATTTTTCTCGTGTTATTTTAAGTTTTATTGCGTAAATTTGGTGGCAGTTTATCCAATTTAACTTGTTTACTTAGCACAAGTGTTAGTAATTGAAATGGAGGGGTAATGTTGGTTGGTAATTTAGTCAAAGACTTTCCAGGAGAATTATGAAAGAAAAGTCATCGTTTCTTTCCATATTTCGTTTGTTTACGTTGCTACGCGACAATCAAACTAATACACTTGACACTGGCAAAATTGTGGCAAACTAGCCACAGAGGCCATAAAACAAAAGAAGAAAGAAGATAAAAGATAGAAAGAGTTATATCTCTGCAATTTTTTACCTAACTTTTTTAACACTTACACTTGTATCCAGAGACGTGAGATAAGATTTTAAGGCAATAATTTATATTTTTCTTTCCCGGCTAACAAGAGCACTGTATCTGGGGCACTAAAGTAAGTTCGTATGAGTCAGTGGCCAACTCTGGTGACAGAGTTTTGAGCCCGAAGGCCTCTGTCATGGCCTAACAACTTTGAAAAAGCTGGGGCCGACTGCTTAACGTGCTCTCCGAAGCACCTGGGAAGCACTATACGTAACGTTTTCTAGAAAGGAATGAGAAAAATTACAGTTTTCTTTGAACAAAATGGTATTTTCTACTTTTCTGTAAAATTATTCAAAAAGGCTGGTTCATATTTGGCTCAACGTATCAGCATTGCCATTCAACGTGGCAATGCAGCCAGCATGTTGGGAACGCTTCCTACTGGTAGTGATTTGGATCAGTTGAGCTATCTATAGGTCGTTTGTAACGGTCTTTAGATGGCTCAACTGTTTCATATGTATTTTGTATATTTTGTAATGTAATGTAATTATGTACATATTTTATTTTGTTTAATAAAGATTTTATAAAGTTTTATTCATTTAATATATTGTATGAGTTTATATAATGATTTTTTTGAAGTGCCTAAGTAGTATATGAGTCTATATAATTACTAATATAATGACTAATAATATTATTATATTAATATAATTAAACTAGTGGTTCCCCGCGATTGCATTCGCGTTGACCATGCAAACAAACAAACATTTAAACTTTCATTGTCTGATGTGATTTAGTTTTGTGTAGGCGTTAAAATAAAGTTAGGTAAGGCACAGATAACATAATACTAGTAGGTAAGGTTAGATAATATTAAATATAGGATCTAACGTCTCGCCCGAGGACACTCCGCGCCTAGGTGTTTGACATATTAATAGTTTAATACCTTTATATTAATTTATGCAGTCAGGTGAATAGCGGTGTGTTAGATCATCAAAACAGCTAATTTACATTCTACCGTATCGCCATCAAATGTTTTGAAGGTTCACCCAAATCACAAATTTCTTAATATTTTTATTGTTAAATAAAAAAAAATAGTTGTCTGAAATAAAAATAAAAATATTTTATTTCAGACAACAAACAGTCCATGTTTTCTTTTACATTTAAAAAACAACACACATTTATAAATAAATAAATAAATAAATAATGCTGGACAATCCACACAGCATCATCTAGCTAGCCCAAGGTAAGCTGCTGTTAAACAGAGCTGTATTATGGGTACTAGATGACTGATATATATTTATTACAATACAATACATAGATAGATATTTTTTATTATACATAGAAAACACCCAGAACACCCGGAACAAAATAGCTGCAGATCCTACAAACATTTGTCCCAAGGCGGGAATCGAACCCGCAACCTCCGCGTCGCAGGCGGACCTTCGCCCACCGCGCCACATTGGTCGTCACAATACACACAATAGTAAAATAAAATAAAATTAATAATAGGCACTGCGACATGCGAGAGGCTAATCAATCAAAGAAATAGCTTCCTTCATTGATAACCCTCACGAGACACTTCCAGAGTGGACTTCAGAGACACTTCAAGCGTAGCGTGTATTGATAAAGAACTTGGCTCTTAAATTTTTCACTTACCTACTTATATTCTTGGCATGAGCCTCACCTAGTTCGATTGGCACCACACTGAAGCTTTATGATGAAGAGGGATCATCAAAAACAGCTAGGAACCCAGCCGAGTTTGTTGCCAGATTCTTCTAGGCTGTGGCGCGTGGAACTGGCGTAAATTAACCTAGCTTTAAGACGTTTCAAAATGATCCTTGTGATTTTATTGAAATAAATCATTTTTGACTTTGATTTTGACTTTGGAGATTCAAGCATTCTGCCACAGTCCTCAGAATGCTGTTGCGACTGTCCCGTACTCTGCGCATCATTATTGAAATATGCATGATGACTGATTTTGAAAAACTGTTCTATTTTTTTGATGCCACTAATCAGAGAACCAAGATGCTCCTAATCTGCTTTTAACCTTTTATGGCGGATTGCTATATTGTGTAGTTTTATTATATTAAAAAAATATCAATCTCGCATCTAATGTTAAATAAATATGGTTTTTATATTCCTTGAATCCTTTTTCATAAGGTGAATACAAGATTTTAGTGATTATTGGTTACTGTCATCATGCCTATTGTATGTTTCGATTCCAATTCTGATTCCAATGTTGATCCTGATTCTGATACCGATCCTGGTTCTAATTCTGGTTATTATGTTTTCCAGGCAGACCCCGAAGGCGAGGAGAGTAACTCCACTCGGAAGATAACAGGTATCCCGCAGATAGACTACCTGACAGATCCGAACCTGCCGCGCGAGCTGAACGGCTACAACCTGTCCGACTACCCATTCTACGCGACAGTGCCGAAACTGGAGTTCATTGACTTCAAGTGCGATGGTCTGCATGATGGATTTTATGCTGCTGTAGCTCATAAATGCCAGGTGTGTAGAAGATATTATCAAGTATTACCAGGTGGTAGGACTCTTCAGCAAGGGTCCGTCTTGGTGGGTACCACCGCAGTGTCAGATATTCTATCTCCAAGCAGTAGTGTGCATGCTGCACTGTGTTTAGGTTTGAAGGGCACTGTAGCAAGTGAAATTACTGGGCGAAAGAGACTTAACAACAATGTCTCGGGGTGATAAGCGCGGTGAAGTGCAAACACTTAAAACTTTAAGCTTTGGATGGCACTGCATCTGTAACAGTCAGGCGTGGTGCTTAACATCAGGCGGGCGCCTTTATTGTCTTGTCACTTGCTGACATAAAAAAAAAAGTGTAAGGACCTCAAGAGCTTGTCTCTTTCGAAAGTCACTTACTAATTTATCAACTTATCTGTGATTTTTATGGTATTTCAAAAAAAACTTAGAGAGAGACTTGACAGAAGCCAATAATCTTCCACTTGATGCGAAGGTGTCAAGGTGCATTTTGCAATATGGAAGCATCCTTTTAGACCCACCGTTTCTGACTCTTCAGCAGGGATTCATTGGATCAACATTTGAGCCCACTACTCAGGTGGTTCCAGAGTATTATCTGTGGTACAATATTAATGCAAGATATGGTCATATTAAGGTGGGAATGTAGTGCTGGTGGTTTAGTGGTAGTGACACCACCTTCCTTTGACCCGAGGTCAACGGTTCAAAGCCTTGCTGTGCACTGTGGATAGTTCAAAAAAATTGTTTCAATTGCAACACAGTGCAAACCATGATATGTTTTCGAAAAATTATTAGAGCACTCTCAATCTGTGAAATAGACCTCGTTAGGAAACCTGCATGTCCAAGAACTAAAAGTTTGAAAGGCAATGGCAACCCATCAATACGCATTGGGTCTGCGTGGTGGATTATACTCCAATCACTCTGGTTTAAAAGTAGGCCAGTGTCCCAACAGGGAAAACTTAGAATTCTGACCATAATAATGTTGAAGTGAGACGAATGTCTTGTAATATTTGTAAACGAAAATCTGTAAACGTATGAGTCAGTAGCCAACTCTGGTGACATAGTTTCTAGGCCGCCCGAAGGCCTCTGTCATTGCCTAAAAACTTTTGAAAAGCCGGGACCTACCCTCCGAAGCACGGGAGCGCTTAGTTAAATTGCCACTTAATCCATCCAATTGATGACTACGCGGAACAGTGCTTAACTTCGTTGATCTGAAGATCAACTTAGCCAGATCTTAGATCACGAGTATTTAAGAGTAGTAGAGTTCTTTGTGATAGAGCTCGTCCGGGGAAGGACTACTACCATACCTATTTCTGCCGCCAAGCAGCAATGCTCGCATTGCTGTGCTCCGGGTCGAAGGGTATGGTTTCCGGTGAAATTACAGGCACATGAGACTTTCCATCTATCGTCTCAGGGTGGTAACACGCAAGTGATATCTATGATGTTGCATGGCTACGGTAACCGCTGACCATCAAGTGGGCCGTACGCTTTGTTGCCACTAAATCCTGTGAAGCTATAAACGCCATCACCAGCTTTTTATTAATCTTTCCAGGTGTACCATCACTGTTTGTTCGGAACCCGATATGACTTCCTCTGTGCTAACTACACCGCCTTCGACCAGAGGACCTTCATATGCCAGTTCGTCTCTGAGGTGGATTGCGAGAACTCTCCCAACTTCTGGAACAGGTTCGTTGCTGTATGCTGTATAGTACCACTAGTGTGCTCCGTGTTCGGAGACCTAAGAGTAGTAGAGTTCTTTGTGATAGAGCTCGTCCGGGGAAGGACTACCACCATACCTATTTCTGCCGACAAGCAGCAATGCTCGCATTGCAGTGTTCCGGCTCGAAGGGTATGGTTTCCGGTGAAATTACAGGCACATGATACTTTCCATCTAACGTCTCAGGGTAGGAACACGCAAGTGATATCTAAGATGTTGCATGCGTACATAGGCTACGGTAACCGCATACCATCCAGTGGGCCGTACGCTTGGTTGCCACTTTAGTTGCATAAAAAAAAAACCTCGCAATCACATGCTTTTAAAAGTGAGCAAAATTCTGTATTTTGAGGAGCTATTTCACCAAATTTTTATCAGACCGACTTAAAAAACCTACTTTCCATAACTAGTCAACAGCAGTTTTGCCCCATTTTAAGACCAGTAAGTTAGGGGAAGTACCTAACCCAATCAAAAATTCTGGTAGAATATATCTAGTTCCCACAGTTCGTTCGTTCGTTCGTATGAGTCAGTGGCCAACTCTGGTGACAGAGTTTCTAGGCCGCCCGAAGGCCTCTGTCTTGGCCTAACAACTTTGAAAAAGCCGGGACCGACTGCTTAACGTGCCCTCCGAAGCACGGGAGCGCTCAGTTGAAACTGCCACTGTCGGTCACCCATCCAAATGATGGCCCCGCGGAACAGTGCTTAACTTCGTTGATCTGTTAAGAACAACTTAGCCAGCTACGTCACGAGCGCTCGCAGTACAAGCTTCGCTTTGTTCGGGGCTAGATCGTGCTGTGTAAAATGTCCGTCAATATTTATTTCTGCTTTACAGAAACGAAGCTCTATACAAAGCGACTACCGCCGCGCCCACGCCACCGCCTCCCACGACCACCACCACGACCACGACAACGCAACGCCCCGCCCGACCGCTCAGACGACGCAGGCCGTACTACGCTGATGATTACTATGATGACGATTACTATTACAACTCGAGAGACGAATATGAATACGAGGAAAGGTACGACTCTTGCTCAGCTGTGGTATATGACGTTGGTCATAATTGTTAGTGGTTCAGTACTTTGCGGAAATCCATTACAAGAGAAAAAACAGACGAAAAATCTCTCTCTAGTACTCATCTAAAGAAGCCAAAAAAAATACGTTGGCTCCAGCGCTCGACGGAGCAACACGTCTGCCGGAGAACAAGTCGATGGTCCTGATGATGTCCCGTAGAGGGATGAAACAGTGTCGATATTTTACTTTTGTGTTAACTGTGTGACCTCATTAGCTCGTTCGTTCGTTCGTATGAGTCAGTGACCAACTCATTAGTTAAAAGGTTAAGCAGAGTAGTATAGAGATTTTTCGTCTGTTTTTATGACGTTTGTCATCATCATCATGACAGCCTTTTAATGTTCCCACTGTCAGGACACTGGCCCTACTTTCGGGCGAGAGTGATTGGGTCTTAATCCACCACGCGAACCCAACGCGGATTGGTGGATGACGATGATTATGGCGTTGGTATAAAATTCAAATTGCAATAAATCACGCGTTCTTTTGCGTGACCTAAAAACGTATTGCTAGTTTCTATTTAAGCGCGCCATCTATATGTGTAAATGAAAGAGGTTATGGCTGTATCTTCAATTACTCAATAGATGGCGTTTTATCAGTTTTATTTAATTATTCACAACCATTATACTATCAATGCTGTTAAAAGCTCTGTACTGTTTCTTAAATACTTCAAAAATGTATGCTTTTTTTTTAGACCTAGGAGACCTAGACCGCGACCACAAGCCAGACCTGCGGCCAAGAAGAGACCAGTAGATGACTATGATGATGAAGAACGGTAAATATCATTTTTACACTCTTTGTGTCGAGCGATTCACCTAACTTTAAGACGTTTCAAAATGATCCTTGTGATAATGATTGAATAAATATATTTTTTACTTTTACTTTACTTTACTGTGTGTGGCAGTGCACTGCGCTTGTTACCCCAAAGTATACCTTTTATAACTCATGACTATTTGCAGGTACGATCGACGTAGACCCGCTACTGCCAGAGGAAGACCAGCCAAAAGACCATACGAAAGAAGACCTTACGACGAGGACGAAGACAGAAGACCTTACAGAAGCGGATCCAGAAGAACAAGGCCCCGTGATAATGAAGAAGACAAATACGAAGACGATAGACCAACTAGTTCAGACACAGCCAGAGACTCCAATAGGGAAACCGCAAGAGAAGACCGAGATGACATCAGACCAAAAAGACCTATTGAAGATGAGGTGAGGCCTAAAAGACCTGCTGATGATGAAGTAAGACCTTCGAAAAGACCTATCGAAGACGCTCCTAGAGAAGAACTACGACCTAAGAAGCCTGTAGATGATGCTAACCCAGAAGAACTAAAACCACTAAGACCAGTAAACTATAACAGACCAAGAAAGGAATACAGGCCAAGAAACGAAAGACCTGTTGTAGCTGATGTTGAGGAAGATGAAGTTCTCGATACAGATGTAAAGGTAAGAGATCGCGATGAAATTAGACCTAGAGATGAAATACGTCCTAGAGACGAAATTAAACCAAGAGACGAATCTAGGTCAAATGCCAGAGATGATTACAAACCTAAAGAAGATACTCGACCAGAAACAAGAAGTCACAACTTTAGGCCAAGAGATGAACGCAGACCCTATAACAGAGATGAAGATGGTCCAAGATTAAGAGGTGAGGATAGATATCAGTCAAAAGGTCGACGATACGAAGATAGACCTACTAGAGAAGATAGACCAAACAGAGATGATATACCAAGCAGAGAAGACAGACCTAGAGATGATAAGCCAAGACCATTCAGAGAGAGAAACTACGACGACGATAGAGTTGAAAAGAAAGATATATCAACAGCAACAGCTGGTCTTGTTAAGCCCGTCGGTCATGGCATTTTCGCTCAACCTAGAATGCCGCCTAAAATCAAACGTCCTGTCCCCGTCAATGCTAAAGATAAATTCGAGTACGTTCCAGTTATAACTACAACTAAAGCTCCCAAACAGTATGATGATGAATATGAGGACTACGATGAAGAAGATACAAGAAAACCGTCATCTTCTGGCAAAAGCAGTTCTATTCAGCAGAGACCTTATGAACCTGTTGAAAAAGAAAAGTTTAAGCCCACTAGATCTCATTTAGGTAACAAATCTAATAGGAAACCTATAGATTATGACGATGAGTACTACGAAGAGCCACCACCCAAGATTCATAAAGAAAAAGAAACAAAAACCAAATCAAAACCAACCGACGACTACTACTACGACTATGATGATAAACAAGATAAAAGAAGACAGAAAGATAATATTGAGACAAAAGTAAAGGGGGTTAGAACTAATGTAAGGGTGGTAAAAAGGCCTTTTTTACCGTCTAGGGGTGGTAGTCCATATTTGCCGCGAGGTCTGCAGCCTGTTGCAGGCAGAGATATGACAGCTCCTATTAATACCACCCCCAGAATTACTACTTCCACTACTACTACTTCTGAACCTATCACCAATCCTCCTACTACTACTACTACTACTACAACTACTACCACCACTACAGAGGCACCTACAACAATAACAACAACTACTAAACCGACCACAACAACGAAACCAACAACATCGGTCACAACACAAACAACAACGGATCTGAAACCGGAAGAAGAATACGAGTATTACGAAGAAGAAGACGTTGATTACGATAAAAAGAATGAATCTACAACACCGTTTCTTGAAACAACAACTAAAGTAGAAACCACTACATATTTGAGAACAACAGTGCCTCCCATAACAACAGCCAAAACAACGACAACAACAACAGCTAAAACAACGCCCAAGCCGGAAATAACAACAGTATTACCAACAACACCTGAAGAGCAAGCTAAGCACTTAGCAACAAAAGTACTACGCGTATACAACGAAAACTACGAAGCGATAAGGGATAAGTTAGAATCCACACTGTCACCCGGAGACTATGTTAAACCTTACCTAGCTACATCGAAACCAGCACAGGAATATAGACCTAAAATACAACTGCATCCAGAAATATCAAAGCCCTACACAGCTACTGGCAAACCATTCATCCCCGATATTTATATAAAGCAGAATTTAGCGGATTCAGTTGAATCGGACTATGATGTGAGACTAAACGAAGCTTTAGCACCTAAATTTTCCCCTAGGACCCCTGCTGGGTTTTCTATAATCCCAGATAGAGATTACACTTTCTCTAGATTTAGAAATATACAGCCTGAACCACAGTTTGCGGCTTCAGAACTGGCCAATTTCCAAGTTAGAAAGAGACAACAAAGCCCAGCTGTCAGTTTAAGAACCCCAAACTCTTTCTACATACAACCACAGAGAATTATGTTCGACGAACTGAACCGGTTTCCACGACAACTATATAGACCTGAATTTTATTAAATGTAATAACTGTGTTTATTATGAAAACCTGTAGTGTGCTTGTTGAACCGACATTAATAATAAATAATAAATAATGCTGGACAATCCACACAGCATCATTTAGCCCCAAGGTAAGCTGCTGTTAAACAGAGCTGTATTATGGGTACTAGATGACTGAACTTAATACAATACAATACATGGATAGATATTTTTTATTATACATAGAAAGTACCCAGAACATCCGGAACAAATATTTGTAGATCGTACAAACATTTGACCCGAGGCGGAAATCGAACCCGCAACCTCCGCGCCGCAGGCGGACCTGCGCCCGCTACGCCACATCGGTCGTCAATTCGAATAGTATTGTATGTATACTTTATACATAGATTTGAAAGATACATTAGCTAGCTGAGCTAGATTAGCAAGCTATTTAACGCACGTTTTTATCAAGGCCTTAAATGTTTATTAATTAACTGTCTTATTGCAGGACAAAGACTTTTTTCAACAATTCTTTGAAGACTGAAGCTTATTAGCTATTTAATAATGTAGAATTTTAAAAAAGGCAGAACAGTTTAGTTTAAAACAATGTAAACACAAGAAATATAATATTAAGAAATTTAAGGAATGTAAATAAAATTGAAAGGTACATTATAGAAACGAATGTAAATATGCGAAGGATTAATAATATAAGAATTCCAAATTGAAAGAGACATTAGTTAGGAACAAGGAAAAAAGTACTTCTTGTTTTATGAAGTTTAAAAAGTAAATACAATGAAAATGTCGGTTGAACGTCAAACTAAATACATACTACAGGCTTTCGTACCTAAATATTAATTATAATAATTTTGAACAAAATAATGAACTTAAGAACTACCTACTCAGTATCATGTTCGTTCTCAGTATCAGATTTGTAATTTTTTATCATAATTATGAATAATAGTGTGTCCTTAGTTACCCTAAATTACAGATCTTTTAGAAGATTACTTGTTTAAGTGCAATTTGATAAATAAAATATAGGTACCTACTTAATATTTTGAAACCTTTTACATTGGTTTTATAAGTATGTTTTTAAAAACCGAAAATTTTCAAAGTACTTAAATTATGTATAGGTAAATTAGGATAAAATAATTTTGTATTTGACAATAAGATTTGTAAGTATAAAATGAAATATTTTAATTTGAATTTCAGTTATTTCATTTTCATAATTTCCTAATTTAGATAAATTTGATTTTCAGTTATTTATTTTTTATAATTTTAATACCTCATAGGTAGAAAAGTTTTATACTAATGTTTGATAGTGTTTTCTAAGATAACATAGTCACTGTATTAATAGTATAGTTCGCACAGCGGATCTAGGCTTTCGTGAAGTTAGCCGTTTGTGATGCGCAAAGACAATTTAGTTTGAAAAAGCTCCATTGCGCATCGAAACGGCTAAATTGACGACGGCCGAGATCCGTTGTGAGAACTATACGTACGCTTGGATCTTTTTAACTTCCTACGCTACGGACTTTAATGAGGTTTTCATCGATCGATAGAGTGATTTTATATGTACAGTTTATGCACTCGCGCAAAACCGGACGGATCGCTAGTATCTATGTAAAAAAAACAACAAGTTAATCTATACGAAAACTTTAATATAAACAAATATTATTACAGTATGACTTATGACTTATCTATACTAATATTATAAAGAGAGAAGATTTGTATTTTTGTATTTTTGTATGTTATGAATAAACTCAAAATCTAGTGGTCCGATTTCATAAATTCTTTCACCATTAGAATGCAACATTATCCCTGAGTAACATAGGCTATGTTTGTTATTAGCGACCCGCCCCGGCTTCGCACGGGTGCGGTTTCTATGCACCCGCGCGAAGCTGGGACGGACTGCTAGTTTAACATAATTATCTAGGGTAGTACCACATTTTTTATAAGAAATAACTTAATTATTACATAATTACTTTGGATTTTTATATAATAAACTGATTCGGGGCTTGGAAAAATCAGTTTACTTAATAATTACATTTATACGTGCATATTTTAATTTGTTTACTTTATTGTGTTAAAATATAGGTAAGGGTACTCAAAATAATAATTATCACAATGGTCAAAACGTATGAACTTTTAAAATCCGATTTTAAACCCGAAGAATATTGAAAAAATAAATGAATTTTGATAATCTTTGCTAGTTTTTTGCTAATCGACATTTATCTAAAAATCCCAACTTTTTTGGGAAACCAAAAACTTTTACTAAAGGAAAGCTACAAATACATCAGAATTCAAATACAATTTTAAAATTTGAACTTTGATCATCATTAGGTACCTAAGGCAAGTTTAAGGCCATATTCATAATAAAGTTATTTAATCCCAAAAGAAATTTGACTCAAGCGGGACCTGAACCCACTTGCCTTTTCAACTTATTTTAAGAGCTGTTTACGTGACATTGGTACTCTCACGGATTCTAATTTAAAAACATCTTCCTTTATCGTTAACAGTTAAAACTTTACCAGTTAACAAATTAAAACAATGGAAACCTAGCATTGTGAAATCACAAATGCGAATTTTCAAAATTCCCCTTCATACCATACTTTAAACTCCATTCATTATCATTATCCACAAACCCATTGTTCTTTTCCCCCTGAATCTTCTCCACGCAGGTTTCCCTATGGAAGATCCTGTTGATGGGAAACTGAAGGTAGTAGAAGAGGAAGGTGGAACCCCAGATAACAAGCTGGTAGATGCAGACCTGCCACCAGGTCATGACTCCGAAGACAGCGTACAACCAGCGGCCAGTGATGAAGTAGATGGAGTAGTAACTGCAACAAGATGATAGAGAGACCTACAATAATGTTTTTTTTTTATGTCAGCAAGTGACAAGACAATCAAGGCGCCCACTTGATGTTAAGCACCACGCCTGACTATTACAGAGAGCTTAAAGTTTTTAAGTGTTTGCGTGGCACTGCACTGCGCTTATCACCCCGAGACATTGTTGTTTAGTCTCTTTCGTAATTTCACTTGCTGCAGTGCCCTTCAAACCTAAACACAGTGCAGCTTGCACACTACTGCTTGGAAGTAGAATATCTGACACTGCGGTGGTACCTCCTACCCACCAAGACGGACTCTTGCTGAAGAGTCCTACCACCAGGTACGTATAGATGATAGAAGGAGATATACTTAACCATAAAATGCTTTACAACATTGACGACATTGACAGGCATTTGCCTGCAGACAAGCTGATGCGAAGAAAATGCATCCTACTAATTTTATAAATGCCAAAACCTGTGTGTGTGTTGTCATGTTTGTTACCCCGTAGGTATCTCCGTTGTTACCCCGTAGGTAGTCTCCGTGACGACTTATCACTTAACCGATTGTGATGCGATTTGGAATGCACATGGTTTAAGCTCTGGAATAACACTTGGGCTTTTTTTAACCCGGATTAATTGACTGTACCTGTGGATAGCATAATACTGAAAAACCACGGGAGAACAGCGCGGGTCAGCTCGTCTAAAATATTAGTAGGACTGTAGAAGAGTAGTAGGATTTATTACGTAGTACTAATAACTGTTCTGTGAATTATAAGGTGACATTATTATTATTATTATTTTTTAGGCAACCAAGCGAACGGCCCACGAGATGGTAAGCGGTTACCGCAGCCTATAGACGCTTGCAATACCAGAGGTTTCACTCGCGGGACACCTTGAGGCTAAGATCGAAAGCCTCATGTGCCTGTAATTTCACCGGAAACCATACCCTTCGATTATTTTTTAGGCAACCAAGCGTACGGCCCACGATATGGTAAGCGGTTACCGCAGCCTATGGACGCTTGCAATACCAGAGGTAACACTCGCGGGACACCTTGAGGCTAAAATCGAAAGCCTCATGTGCCTGTAATTTCACCGGAAACCATACCCTTCGAACTGGAACACAGCAATGCGAGCATTACTGCTTGGCGGCAGAAATAGGTATGGCGGTAGTCCTTCCCCGGACGAGCTCAATCACAGAGAACTCCACTACTCTTGTAAAATAGTAGTAGAGAGTCTACATTAGTTAAATAAAAGTTCTCACGCGATAGCATATAGCACTCCAATGCCCCCAACCAGACTGAGCTCTAGTCTTTGGTTCGTCGGATGTCTTCTGGACTGAAGAAGGGTTTCCACGAGGACCATCACAGTGATGTTGGTGTGGACGCAGTGGTTGAACCACCAGGGGACCACCTTGTCGTAGACAGTGGGGAAGACCAGCTCACGGTCTATGAAATAGACAGTCCAAAACATAGTAGAGATGAACTGAAAATAAATAATAATAAACGAAATAAATTATTAATTTTTAGATAAATAAATAATGCTGGACAATCCACACAGCATCATCTAGCCCCAAGGCAAGCTGCTGTTGAACAGAGCTGTGTTTATACTAGATGACTGATATACTTATTACAATACAATACATGGATAGACAGATTTTTTATTATATATAAAAATACCCAGAACACCCACCCGGTTCAAATATTTGCAGAGCGTACAAACATTTTACCCGAGGCGGGAATCGAACCCGCAACCTCCGCGTCGCAGGCGGACCTGCGCCCGCTGCGCCACATCGCTCGTCGAATAATTAATTTTATGATAAAGAAAACCGACTTCAAACAAAATAATAAGTTTCGATAGATAGCAAACTCGTTTTTTATGATTTATTCAAAAAAATACTGAAACAATTTCGATAAAATTTATAAGGATGTTCTGATATTATTATTATTTTTTTATACAACTGAAGTGGCAACCAAGCGTACGGCCCACAAGATGGTAAGCGGTTACCGCAGCCTATGGACGCTTGCAATACCAGAGGTATCACTCGCCAGTTGCCACCTTAAGGCTAGGATCGAAAGCCTCATGTGCCAGAAATTTTACCGGAAACCATACCCTTCACACCGGAACACAGCAATGCGAGCATTACTGCTTGGCGGCAGAAATAGGTATGGTAAGTAAGAAGTTAATTATTCTGAAGCTACCTATCAAACAAAAAAAATTAAAATTAATATATAATTGCCGGAAAAATCGCGTAACAATCATACAAAAAATGTTTAGGCAGTTAAAATTAAAACATAATGGCACAGAATCGATTGATATGGTGTTTGAGGAAGAAGGCACCTTGGACTAACTTGGAACAACTTTTGTTATTTAAGATAACTAAATATTTATGTGCATATTTTACATTCATTATTTTCTTTTGTTAGGTTGCCTAGGTCAGACAGGCAAATAAAGTATTATTACTAAAAACTTAACCTTGGCAGTAACAGAAATACCGTCTCTAAAAATATTTTAAGAGTTCTTTGTGATAGAGCTCATCCGGGAAAGGACTACCACCATAATTTTCACTAAAGTAAGTAAGTAAGTTCGTATGAGTGAGTGGCCTCTGGTGAAAGAGTTTCTAGGCTGTCCGAAGGCCTCTGTCATGGTCAAGCTTTGAGAAAGCCGGGACCGACTGCTTAACGTGTCCTCCGAAGCACGGGAGCGCTCAGTTGAAAAAATGATGACTACGCGGAACAGTGCTTAGCTTCGTTGATCTGTTAAGAACAACTTAGCCAGCTACGTCACGAGCGCTCCATAATTTTCACTACAAACGGGATATTTACCATGATTTGTCAGTTTTATTGATTATAGGGGGTCAAAGTCAAAGTCAAAAATGATTTATTTCAATAAAATAACAAGGATCATTTTGACACGCGCAGGTCATTGACGCGCGGGTTATTAACACGCGGTTCATTTACACGCGGGTCTTTGACATGCGCCACGCGCTCCCCTTTCGATTTCCAACAAGGATAATTAATAATTGACCAGAAAAACGTAATCAATTTATTCGAGATTTTTCAGACAAAATATAAAAAAAATACATGTTTTTTTGTGTGTGGAACATATTCCTTGAATATCACGCACTAATAATCAAAGACGCTATATAGGCTACGGTGACCACTTACCATCAAGTGGGCCGTACGCTTGGTTGATATAGTTGTACTTTAGTGGTATAATAAAATCTAATGCGTACTGTATGTTTGCTCTTACCAGAGTGAATGGCACCACCATCCCACAGAACATAACATCTCTATAATACAATAACTTCTTTCCGATTTTTGATTGGTGCTTGTCCAGCCATTCCAGGACGTCGTACAGGAGCGAGAGAGACAGGAATACTGTTTGGAATACCTGGAATGAGAAACTTTATTAAAAATATAATATTATTTTCTAGTTACATACTAAATTAAGTTTATAATTATTAAAGATATCCCAAAAATTGTTTAGATAAAGAAACGAAAGAAAACATGTTTATTGACCCCCAAAATCATACGTAAACATATATAAGGTCATTCATTATCAACCCGACTAACTTAAGGGGTAGGTTCGACTCATAAAAAAAATACTTGTACTTCTTTTTTTTTCCTCTAAACCTTTTTTTTTTAATTAAAAAAAAATTAAGTAATTCTGCTTAATAATTAGTTATTCTTGTTAGAAATCGAAAAGGCAGCGCTCGGCACGTGTCAGTAACCCGCGCGTCAATGAACCGCGGGTCAATAACCCGCGCGTCCTTGATCTGCGCGTGTCCTTGACCAACAACGGTAAATAATAATTGAGCGGAAAAACGTAATCGATTTTTTTTTTGTTTACTTGGGATTTTTAAGACAAAATATACATAAAAAAAATAATTATAGGTACATATATTTTTTTTTTATGTGTGGAACCTATCCCTTAAGTTGGTCAGGTTGATAATGAATGACCCTGTATACCTAATATCTAAAAAAAAACTCTGTGAACTAGGTAAGCATAAGGGTCAAAAGGTCCTGTCTCAGCAAAAGCTGCTCCGCGTACGCAGGAGGTAACGGAGCAGCACTGGTATTTCACCTTAAGCGGAATTTGAACCCGCAACCATCGCTTGATAGGCTATTATTATTATTGAGCTATCTACGCTTCGAGCCGAAGACATTCCAATGATTATTCGTCTCGATAGCTCAATTGGCAGAGCACCCGCTTATCAAGCGGTGGTTGCGGGTTCAAATCCCGCTAGAGGCGTAATAATTTTTGGGATATTATAATCTTTAGTATTCCCTTAGTGTGATGGTAACACTATAAAACAATAAATACTAATTATTATTATGATTTTAATCATCATGGCAGACTTATTAGGTTCCCTCCGCTGAGACACTGGCCTACTCTCGAACGAGAATGATTCGGACCCAATGCGGATAAATTACTTGATAATATATAATCGTCGATAGAGTACAACAGACGACGATCAAAAGATCACCAGTCTACAGAGTTCAAAGACGATAACTTATTAGTACTTCTATTACCTTATCAGTGGTAATTCTGTCTGTCAGGCGATCAGACATGCAGTACGTGATAAATCTTCGCTATAGACTTGGTTATGATAAGGTTTACAGATAATATCACCGTCTGGGCACATATTATTTGTATAGATGTATAAATAAGGGTTAGTGTCAAAATCCAGATATTGGGAATTTTTGTTTCAAAATCCCATTTGGAGCTTGAAGCTCAGACTGAAGGGGATTTTGACACAAAAGTTCATGTCACACCCCGGATACTCTTAATAAAATGTATGAAGCAAACACGCCGCAATTACCACAAGCATATAGTTTGTGGTAATTGCGTAAACGGTGCTGTTGTATGTGTGAGTGTCATGGTTGTTATCACCCAACTATAGCAAGAGCGAGAAGCACTCTTTCGCTCGCGCTGGCATGCGCGCGCTTGGACCTACACGAAATCAAAATAAACGCGTGCCTTAGCCCTTAGCTTCAGTGCCGGCAAAAAGGCGCCGGCAAACTTGCGACCGGGTGAGGTAAGTAAAACCGGTGGGAGGTAGGGAGTGGCCATTCTGTACATAGCACTAATTTCTGTAGTTGTTGGTATTGTGGTCATAACACCACCAACGCGCGAAGCATGCTATCTCGTTCTTGCGGTAATAGGTGCAATGCAAAACATGAGAGGCCAACAACCGATCAAGTGTTTTTTTTTTTTTTTTATACAACTGAAGTGGCAACCAAGCGTACGGCCCACAAGATGGTAAGCGGTTACCGCAGCCTATGGACGCTTGCAATACCAGAGGTATCACTCGCGGGTTGCCACCTTGAGGCTAAGATCGAAAGCCTCATGTGCCAGTAATTTCACCGGAAACCATACCCTTCACACCGGAACACAGCAATGCGAGCATTACTGCTTGGCGGCGGAAATAGGTATGGCGGTAGTCCTTCCCCGGACGAGCTCTATCACAGAGAACTCTACTACTCTTTGTGTTTTGTTTTACTTGCAAATCAGTTTGGAGAATTACTTTTTGGGTAAAAACCGAAACTCGATAGGAACTGCTGCTCGAAATCGAATTGCAACTGAATCACATAATCGCCCCTCTGACTACTTAGAGTTTGAACTGAATAGAACGCTAAACGTTGATTAGAGAATCGGCCTTTAGATAATGTATCTCGCTTGACCTATGCATTGGTGTTGCCATTAGCACATACCGGAATAGATAATTTGTTTTAGGGTTTGTCTATCCTACTAATATTATAAATGCGAATGTCTGTGTGTTTGTTACCACGTATCTGCGTGACGACATAACCGATTGTGATGACATTTGGAATGTAGATGGCTTAAGTCCTGGAATAACACATAGGTTACTTTTTATCCCGGAAGAATTGATTGTGGGATAGCATAAAAACTGCAAAAACGCGGGTGAAGCACAGCGGGTCAGCTTGTGGTAGATATAACACAAGCTCTGCTTAGTTAGGGGGTAGTTTATGCTGTGTGGATTGTCCAGCATTATTAATTCATTTATTATCTTTACTCACACGATGCTACAAATTTTTTTTTATATTTTTTTTTTTATACAACTGAAGTGGCAACCAAGCGTACGGCCCAAAAGATGGTAAGCGGTTACCGCAGCCTATGAACTATGAGCTTGCAATACCAGAGGTATCACTCGCGGGTTGCCACCTTGAGGCTAAGATCGAAAGCCTCATGTGCCAGTAATTTCACCGGAAACCATACCCTTCACACCGGAACACAGCAATGCGAGCATTACTGCTTGGCGGCAGAAATAGGTATGGTGGTAGTCCTTCCCCGGACGAGCTCTATCACAGAGAACTCTACTACTCTTAAAAACATGCGCATGTAATGCATCCTGTCTAAGCACGATAAGGTCAAGCACATTATCACTGCACTATTTACTATGCCCTATGTATAGACACGTGTCGTGTATTTGGGCAACGACCTGCGATAATAAATGTGGTTGGTGTACCTACTTGTAGGTACAGTCAGGCGCGGAAATTTATACAGCTCATTGAGAAAAAAACGACGATTTCTAAAAATCTGATACAATAAACCGACTTTCAACTAAAAAAAAAATTCGGCAGATTGTGAGGCGAGGGTACAGTCAGCTGCGGAAATTATTACATATTATAGACCGTTCCATACGATCTATAGATAGCTCAACTGATCACGATAATTATCACCATAGTGTTAATCATGTAGTAATTATAATTTATCTATAACAGAAGATTAAAATAGGTTAAGGTTTTATAGATTAGTTTAGTAACTTACGCAATTTATAATGTTTACTCGGATTAAGGTGGTACCCGGAGCTAATTTAAGTCATGAGCTGTTTTTCCCTATATATACCCTCGATAAATAAAATAGGTGGAAAGTAACTGAAAAGTCAACACGCATATTAAATATTTTATCTTTAAATTGCCCGTTTAAAAAAGTTTAATGAACGTCGTATTTATGTGTTAATAAATCAATGAAAAAACCACAAAAATACATAATAAATCTTTCGCAGACTAGTTTTTGTCTGTGGCTTCGCTCATAGATAAGAAGCTTATCGATCAACCATCAACATAAATTTGGAAATAACATTGGTGTTGATACTTTTGTAACATTTTTTAGACTAAACTAATATGGTTGGTCCTTTTCTAATGAATTAAAATACAAAGGACCGCGATAATTATAATTTGATAAGTTTAGAAACTGCTACAACAGAATCGACATCATTGTCTTACCTGTCTGTCATCTTTTCACAACTAAACCGCTGAACCGATTCGAATGAGACTTAGCACCGAGGTAGTATAAAGTCTATGGAAGTAAATAGGATATACGGAGCGCTCGTGACGTAGCTGGCTAAGTCGTTCTCAACAGATCAACGAAGTTAAGCACTGTTCCGCGGGGACATCATTTGTATGACCGCCATTGGCAATTTCAACTGAGCGCTCCCGTGCTTCGGAGGGCACGTTAAGCAGTCGGTCCCGGCTTTTTCAAAGTTGTTAGGCCATGACAGAGGCCTTCGGGCGGCCAAGAAACTTGTCACCAGAGTTGGCCACTGACTCATACGAACGAACGAGCGAATAGGATAATATCTCATTGGCGCGGTGGGTGAGTGCCCGGTTGAGAAAGGGGTTGATGCGGGTTCAATCCCCGCTACGGAACAAATAAAAAAAAAAAAAAATGCTGGACAATCCACACAGCATCATCTAGCACAAGGTAAGCTGCTGTTATACAGAGCTGTATTATGGGTGCTAGATGACTGATATATATTTAATACAATACAATACATACATAGATATTTTTTATTATATATAGAAAATACCCAGAACACCCGGAACAAATATTTGTAGATCGTACAAACATTTGTCCCGAGGCGGGAATCGAACCCGCAACCTCTGCGTCGCAGGCGGACCTGTGCCCGCTGCGCCACATCGGTCGTCGAACAAATGTTTGCAAGATGCAAGTATTTGTTCCAGGTGTATTTTTATATTACAAGTACTTACCTGAAAAAAAGTCTTTCTTTCTACCTACCTAATCATGACAGCCTTCTAATGTTCCCACTGCTAGGACACTGGCCTACTCTTGAGCGAGAGTGATTGGGTCTTAATCCACTACGCGGACCCAATACGGATATGCGGGTTGTCGGGTCTGCTTTGCTACCTACGTTATTACAAAATATAGCGATAGTTAATATACTAAGTAACTATCGCATCAGTTATTTGGTTCCCATTAGGACCTGTGAATTGCTGCAGTGCATTAATAAATAATAAATAATAATAATGCTGGACAATCCACACAGCATCATCTAGCCCCAAGGTAAGCTGCTGTTAAACAGAGCTGTATTATGGGTACTAGATGACTGATATATATTTAATACAATACAATACATAGATAGATATTTATTATTATACATAGAAAACACCCAGAACACCCGGAACAAATATTTGCAGATCCTACAAACATTTGTCCCAAGGCGGGAATCGAACCCGCAACCTCCGCGTCGCAGGCGGACCTTCGCCCACCGCGCCACATTGGTCGTCATTGCAGTTCGTTAGTCTCGCTAAAACTCGAAAATGGTTAAACTAATTTAGTCTTATTGTTTATGTTATTCATTCATTCATTATATACAATATATAAATACCTAATATATATGTATCTACTAGAGCACCGGTGGTCTAGTTGTAGTGACCCCGCCTTCCGATCCGAAGGTCGTGGGCTTAAACACGGTCGTGCAACAATGGATTTTTCTGTTCGAAAAATTTATGTGCGCAATGCCAGTGCTCTCATACGGTGAAGGAAAACATCGTGAGGAAACCGGCATGTCCAAGAACTAAAAATTCGAAAGACATGTGCCATCCACCAATCTGCATTGGGTCCGCGTGGTGGATTAAGACCCAATCACTCTCGCCTGAGAGTAGGCCAGTGTCCCAGCAGTGGGAACATTAGAAGGCTGTCATGATGATGTATCTACACCTATTTTTATTATTTTATTTTATTGGTTGCCCGTGATGTCATCCAACTTAGGACCTGGCAGAAAACCAGTGTTACATCGTTCCCTATGAGGTGCGATGTAGCTTATGCTGAGTCAGTCCATTTGACCCCTACTCACACAAATCACAAATTATGTAGGATAATTTATTAATTATTTTTAGTTTTATTACTTATCTAGTTGTTATTTTCTTTTGTGGTGTTAATAAATGATTTTTATTTCTTTCTTTCTTCTTTCTTAAAATACTTGAAGTGTAAGAAAACAGAAAAATTATCTGAGTGAAACCGTAAGGCTTAGCTATACCACAGATAACATAATACTATTAGCTAGCTATACTAAAATGTTATACATAAAAGAGTAAAGATTTGTATATTTTGTTTGTAAGAAATCAACTTAAAAACTACTGGTCCGATTTCAAAACTATTCAAGAAAAGTTGTGCCTAAATGGTACCTCTAATACTTAATTCCATAACAAATAAAATTGCGGAGCTTCTATATAAAAAAAAACTGTATTCAGTTGAAAAAATGGTTATTGCTCGAGTCTTTCTATACTATTTCCGAATTTCTTGAGAAGGGCGCGTCGCGCGTGTCGTTTTTTTAAATATCAATTAGGTAATGCGTGAATTTGTTAAATAATTAATCTCTATCTAGTTTCAAAGCCCAATTATTTACACACCAGAAAATTGGTAAAAAGTCTTTCATGTTGTATTTTACTTGTAACACCTTTAAGTACCATATTTTTATGTAAATAAAAAAATAAATGAATGAATGAAAAAATATTCTTGCAATATTACAATGCTACATTATCCTTGAGTAACATAGGCTATATTTTATGTTCACCCGTGCGAAGCCGGGGTCGCTAGTCTGTTCTAATATTATAAAGAGAAAAGATTTGTATTTTTGTTGATTGTCGAATATCAAAAACTACTGGTCCGATTTCAAAAATTCTTTCACCATTAGAAATAGAATAAGAACTTACGAAATTCCATCCAGTCAGGTAGCCAAGTCTGAAGCGATAAAGATTGTCCAAATGCAAGTAATTACTCGGTCCTAACTCTATGTTCGATGCAAAATTGCCGATGTAATAATGATGGGTTGTTGCAAAGATGTGAATAACAGTAGTCCAGTATAATTTAGCGTCACTTTTATCGAAAAACTTCTCATTTTCCGTTACAAGAAAACATAGAATGTTATAGTAAATATTATAATCTTTCCATACTGCTTCCATTTTTCATTTGTTATTACCGACATTAATTATATATCATTTTGCTGTTACCACGGCTATTATTATTTATGAACAATTTAAATATTTATATTTTTGATAAACTATGGTACTTAATTCCCAAGTTACCCAAAAGTGGGTTAAGTAACTTTGTATTAGTATTATTTCACTTAACAATAAAACTAATTATACATTAATTAGACGCGCGTCCTAGGATATAATACGACTAATTAATATTTTACGCAACCTACCCGCACTAATTTTTGTTATCAGAAAGTGTTGCTATCAGGGATAATTTTTATTTTTACCCATTGTTTAAATTGCACAGAGATAAATAAATAAATAAATAAATAATGTTGGACAATTCAGCATCATCTAGCCCCGATGTAAACAGAGCTGTGTGATGGGTACTAGATGACTGATATATACTTAATACAATACACAGATAGATATTTTTTATTATAGAAAATACCCAGAACACCCGGAACAAATATTTCTCAATCAAGAGATCAAGATGCGATCTAACATTTTATTGTTTTATTATGTAACTAGTGGCTTGTCCCGGCTTCGCACGGGTGGACATAAAATATAGCCCATGTTAATCAGGGATAATGTAGCATTCTAATGGTAAAATGGCTATCTAACTAAACAAAGTTACAAGTTCTGATTCTTTTGTTTAGCATTGAGTGCAAAGTCGTCGTACGTTTACAAAAACTACCCACAATTTCGTGCAGATAAACTTTATATTTCGTGACTGTAAGCATAGTTGTATTGTAAGTGAATTTGTAATTATTATTTTCCTGCTCATTGCATAATATTGTAAAGTTTTTATCATGTTTCTCAGTAAGCGATTTTGTAAATCTTATGAGAAATAAATAATATTAATACCTAAAACCTAAAAAAAATTATAAGATTTTTTGAAATCGGACCAGTAATTTTTGAGTTTGACGACTTTGTTATTTCATAATTAAATAAGTACTTTTACACAAATAGTTTTTAATGCTATTCAAATTATCATTATTTATTAGAAATGTCGGCCACAGACTCAACACGAATGTACCCCTACCTTTTTGTCTAGTCTAGGCACAGAAGTATAACATGACGACCGATGTGGAAGGACTACCACCATACCTATTTCTGCCGCCAAGCAGTAATGCTCGCATTGCTGTGTTCCGGTGTGAAGGGTATGGTTTCCGGTGAAATTACTGGCACATGAGGCTTTCGATCTTAGCCTCAAGGTGGCAACCCGCGAGTGATACCTCTGGTATTGCAAGCGTCCATAGGCTGTGGTAACCGCTTACCATCTTGTGGGCCGTTGCAACTTCAGTTGTATACAAAAAATATATATGTGGCGCAGCGGGCGCAGGTCCGCCTGCGACGCGGAGGTTGCGGGTTCGATTCCCGCCTCGGGTCAAATGTTTGTACGATCTACAAATATTTGTTGCGGGTGTTCTGGGTATTTTCCATTTATAATAAAAAAAATATCTATCTATGTATTGTATTGTATTAAGTAGGTATAATATATCAGTCATCTAGTACCCATAATACAGCTCTGTTTAACAGCAGCTTACCTTGGGGCTAGATGATGCTGTGTGGATTGTCCAGCATTATTTATTTTATATACATCTGTGAGTCTTTGGTAGTGTCTAGTCTAGTCTGATCTAGTCTAGTCTATGGTTTATGGTTTACGTCCAGCAGTGGACGTCTATCGGCTGAGATATGATATTGTCTACAGATAGATTAGGTACTTGTTAATTAATAACCAATTTCCCTAAAATCAGGTAACCAGCCTAGCTTTGCAACACTGCTCCATATCGACTTGAATAGACTCAAATAGTTTCTGATAAGACTAATTAATAATGTAAATAAACTATCACTAGATCCAACGGTGAAGGAAAACATCAAATTCCTTGCTATTTAGATACATAAATATTCATATTCATATTCATTTATTCTGCAAAATGTACATTTTTTTTTTATACCACTAAAGTGGCAACCAAGCGTACGGCCCACTTGATGGTAAGCGGTTACCACAGCCTATGTACGCATGCAACATCATAGATATCACTTGCGCGTTACCACCCTGAGACGTTAGATGGAAAGTCTCATGTGCCTGTAATTTCACCGGAAACCATACCCTTCAAACCGGAACACAGCAACGCGAGCATTACTGCTTGGCGGCAGAAATAGGTATGGTGGTAGTCCTTCCGCGGACATTTAGCTTAGGTCTAAAATAATGTAGCTGCAAGTGAGTACATGAACCCTGTTAGGGCGTTGCAGGTAGTAACTAGTTATAGGTATGTATGTACTTAAATATACTAATAATTAAATAATTAGGTATTTAAAAAAAAATACAATTTCAATTAACGGACATTTAAGAGTAGTAGAGTTCTCTGTGATAGAGCTCGTCCGGGGAAGGACTACCACCATACCTATTTCTGCCGCCAAGCAGTAATGCTCGCATTGCTGTGTTCCGGTGTGAAGGGTATGGTTTCCGGTGAAATTACTGGCACATGAGGCTTTCGATCTTAGGCTCAAGGTGGAAACCCGCGAGTGATACCTCTGGTATTGCAAGCGTCCATAGGCTGCGGTAACCGCTTACCATCTTGTGGGCCGTACGCTTGGTTGCCACTTCAGTTGTATAAAAGATATATATATATGTATACAGCACCATCGTGCCTGAAAAACTAAGAGTTTTCGTACTTTTATTTACTAAATCAGTTTGAACCAGTCTGTTTGATTAAATAACTTGAACGTCTATGGCGGCCATTAGACATGTGCAATTGAATTTAGTTCGAATAAGCTCCATTGCGCATCGAATCGGCTAACTTCACATCGGCCGAGATCCGCCGTGCGAACTATAATTCTGCTGTGTTTGTCAGTTTATTGCCTCCCGTATGCTGTTATTGATTTAGAAGCATTAGCCCCCTGCCCCGTAGCACTGGAGTGAAGCCCTAAGTTACGTAATGCCATAGTGTTAACTAACTAAGTAACTATAGTTAAATAGGTGAATGAACTTCCCTTCCCATGGCTTCCTATCAACTTAGGGATGTATCAAGTTCAAGTATCATCATCATCATTTAACGACCTCAGTGGCGCGGTGGAAGTGTGCCCGGTTGCGAACCGCGATAGGTGCGGGTTCGATCCCGCTGCGGGATTTTTTTTCATGGTCTGCAAGTTTTTGTTCTGGATCTAACTGTATCTACATAATAGGTAGGAATAATTAAGTAGAAAAATGTACTTAACATTTGTTCTTGATACTAGTTACCTACCTGATTCCCACAGTATACTGTGTAAAAATGTCTGCCATTTATTTATTATTTAAATTATATCAGTCTTTGTCCAGCTGTGGGACCTTCACACAAATATGTAGGAAAATACCACGCAAGGTAACCGCGAAAACAGCTAGTTAATAAATAAAAGTCAGTATTTATGAACTAAGTAAATATACCTAACTCATCACTTTAAGAGATAAAATTAAATGGTGTAATGATAGAAGATTGGTTATAATAGCTAATAAGCTCCACACAGACTGACTTTACGACGTGCAGTCTCAATGTGTACAGTTTAAATAAAACTTTTTTTATTTTTAGTCGGTTTTTTTTTTTGTGCATTTAGAAACCAGTTTTTTTTGAATTCGTTTGAGCTAAATATTGTGGACACCACAAAACCATATTATCAATAGTAGTAGTAGTAGTAGTAGTAGTAGTAATAGCCATTTATTTCAGACCAGTATTATAAAGTATAAAAGTACTATTAAAACTTAAAACGAATCTATCATGCAACTACTAAGTTTTTTTTTTTTTTTTTTTATATTATCAATACACATGTTTAAAAATCCTGAATTTAATGTGTTTTTTTACTAAATAAAGATAATTTTATTAATAAAGGTGTTAATATGTAGATATTTAGCTACAATAAACTTGTATCTAATAATGTATTCTGAGGTAGTACGTAGTGCGTGCCACAGATTATGTATATTCAAATAATAAAGTCTGTGAGAAGGAAAAAACCATAAACGTCGCGCACGTCGTCGCGTCGTATTAGAAAGAAGAAAGAAAGAAAGAAAATACATTCATTCTGGACACAAAGACAACAGACAGCGCACATTAAATACACATTTCTAATATTATACTAAGTAGTAGATACAGAAGGCCCTTATTCATAAACAAACTTTCAACCTTTGATAGTTACATACCTACTGCGTCTTTCAAACCTCCCATCATCCTCGTTCATTGACGCAAGAATTAGGTACCGATAGACAATATTATGCAAGCCGATAAAATTACAGTTTTTAATGAATAGGGGCCTAAGAAGATAGATAGGCCGGTTGTTAGAGGTTTTCAAATTAGTCTGCGCTGAGCTATGTGAGCCAGAAATGGTTCCATTTCAGCTCTAACGCCGCTCCATGTAGATGTATCGGCGCTGGTTTTCAAATGGAACCGTCTCGTATCAGAAATTCTCTATACTTATTAATTTATTACTTAGAGAATACTATATTATAAAAACTAAAAGAGAATTATAATTCATTAGTAAGCTGCACTTATCCAAGGCTTTAAATATTATCATACTTAATTAATTTTTTTCCCAGTACCTAGATAAATTTATACTGCAGATGTGCAGTCTTCCGTGAGGTCCGTTTATATTGTCTTAACGTCAATTTATTCTGATACCGCGTCATGTAATTATAAGGAAAACCCATTGTATTTTATACCTACCAGGATATCTTCATGTCACTCTTAGTAATTTCACCAACAAGCCTAGGTATTTTCCGACTTCTAAAAAAGAGGTTATATATGTGAGTGTATGTTTTTTGTATTTTTTTTTTTTTTTTTATACCACCAAGGTGGCAAACAAGCATACGGCCCACCTGATGTTAAGCGGTTACCGTAGCCTATGAACGCTTGCAATACCAGAGGCATCACTCGCGCTTTGCCGACCCTTTAAAAATTTTAAAACGCCCTTTTTGAAGAACCTCATGCTGTAGTCTCCAGGGAAAACCTCAGCAGGGAGATCATTCCACAGCCTAAGTGTATGTTGTATGTTTTATTTTGCCGCCAATCCACCGAAATAATTTTGGTTATATTTTTTTTTTTTATTGGTCAATATTAGGTACCTATAGGTAGATTATATGATTTTATTATCGAAATCGGCAACACGTCTGCCGGAGAACAAGTCGATGGTCCTGATGATGTCCCGTGGAGGGATGAAACACGTGTCGATATTTTTCTTTTGAGGTTAACTGTGGTAACTGTGTGACCTCATTAGTTGAAAGGTTAAGCGGAATAGTACTAGAGATTTTTCGTCTGTTTTTTATCGAAATGGGCAGTACTTTACGAATAAATCATAAAAAAACCCTAACCACAGTCTGCCGAAACATTTTTTTTGCTTTTTTTTAGTTTTTTTTAACATTAATTTAAACTTAAAATTAATGACTACCTCTTAGTACTAGTCTTATTATATTCTGTGACGCGCTCGCCGCCCTAAACCACAGAATATTATATAGAAAGCTTGTAAAATGGGAACCTAATATTGGTATAAAACAACCGATTACCTAGATGATAAAAAAGCTTGGGACGAATGTGCTCCAACTCTACTCGGCATCCATAACAATAGCAAGGGTCATGCCAAAAATTGATAGGAACCCAGCCGGTGTTGTTGCCAGTTCTTTTACGGCATGGGCGCGTTGGAACTGGTTTAAATTTTCCTAGCTTGTAAGACGTTTCAAAGTGATCCCTGTGATTCTATTGGAATAAATAATTTTTGATTTTGTTTTTTTGATTTTGGTTTCAGAACCTGAAATTGTGTTTATAATAATATGTAATAAGGTAATGGGATTTATACTTACATCTAAGGGTCATTCTCTCATAACACAACAAGGAAAATTCCATTAATATCAGACCGGCCGCTGTCGGCAAAAAACAAAAAACTCTTCCAAAAATAAATAGCGTTAATGCTAGCTTATATTTCATTTCATTTCATTTCATTTCATTTCATTTCATTTCATTTCGGGTAATCAGGTTATGTATTTCCATTTTTTTTTATTGCAAATATTTTATATCTGTAACAATAAGGGCCATTATCCGCAAGCCGTTGATGAGTCGGGGCGGTCATACCAAAATAGTCCGAATATTGAACCTCATTTTGTTCTTTTTTGGCATCTTCTGTCGGGCTAGTGTCAAAATCCCCTTGGCAAATGATGGTTGAGTCTCCCTCTGTTAGACCGACCATTTTTCATACTCAAACCTCCATCGTTGTACAGTTTTAAATTTTGTCGACTTGACATTGGCAAAATTGTGGCAAACTCAGCCAGCACAGACGCCATAAATAAAAGAAGAAGAAGACCTTCTTTGAAATTCGGATAAGAAGTCAGGAAATTATTTTTTTGTTTGCACAAGGCTATAAATAACAAGCCAATCTGCCCCAGCTTCGCGCGGCTGCAATGAAACCGCACCCGTGCAAAGCCGGGGCGGGTCGCTAGTAATAAATACAGCCTATGTTACTCAGGGATTATATAGGATTCTAAGGGTGAAATAATTTTTGAAATCGGACCAGTAGTTTTTGAGTTTATTCTTATCAAACGAAAATACAAAAATACAATCTTCTCTTTTTATAATATTAGTATAGATTAAAGATATGTGTATCTTTGTGTTAAAAATACCTACGCGCGCCGCGCGGTCCGAAATTTGGGATTGCATTTTTTATTTCCTAGCGGCTCGTCCCGGTTTCGCACGGATGAACATAAATTAAAGCCTATGTTACTTAAGGGTAATGTAGCATTCTAATGGTGAAAGAATTTTTGAAATCGGACCAGTAGTTTATAAGTTTATTCGTAACAAAGTATTTTTTTTCTATACAACTAAAGTGGCAACCAAGCGTACGGCCCACAAGATGGTAAGCGGTTACCGCAGCCTATGGACGCTTGCAATACCAGAGGTATCACTCGCGGGTTGCCACCTTGAGGCTAAGATCGAAAGCCTCATGTGCCAGTAATTTCACCGGAAACCATACCCTTCACACCGGAACACAGCAATGCGAGCATTACTGCTTGGCGGCAGAAATAGGTATGGTGGTAGTCCTTCCCCGGACGAGCTCTATCACAGAGAACTCTACTACTCTTATAAAAGTATACAAATCTTTCCTTTTATAATATTAATAGGCTAGCATAGACTAGCGACCCGCCTCGGCTTTGCACGGGTAGCTATACTAACTATACATTAAAATCCTTTGCGTAGTAAAAGATCTAAGCTAATGGTTAAGCGCCACGCCTGACTATAACAGTTGCAGTTTCACCCAAACCAGTGTTAGTTAATTCAGGTTTGTTACCGCGTAATATCTACGCGGTGTGCCGCCCATATCTGATTAAGCCTATTAGAGCTCGTTTATTTTTGGTACGTAAAGCGCTAAAAATAACCTGTTTGGAATCATATCATTATTATTAAATTAAGATGTTGTTTATCAAAAGGTATTTTGCAGTGCGCATACCGCGCATGAGTGACCGCCATTTTGTTATTGACTCGCGGATCAAAAATGAGGAAAGAGATGAATAATAAAAAATATCTATCTATGTATTGTATTGTATTAAGTATATTTCAGTCATCTAGTACCCATAATACAGCTCTGTTTAACAGCAGCTTACCTTGGGGCTAGATGATGCTGTGTGGATTGTCCAGCATTATTTATTTTTAGAGCACCGGTGGTCTAGTGGTAGTGACCCCCGCCTTCCGATCCTAAGGTCGTGGGTTCAAACCCGGTCGTGCACCAATGGATTTTTCTGTTCGTAAAATGTATGTGCGCAATGCCAGTGCTCTCATACGGTGAAGGAAAACATCGTGAGGAAACCGGCATGTCCAAGAACTAAAAATTCGAGAGACATGTGCCATTCACCAATCCGCATTAGGTCCGCGTGGTGGATTAAGACCCAATCACTCTCGCCTGAGAGTAGGCCAGTGTCCCAGCAGTGGGAACATTAGAAGGCTGTCATGATTTATTTTTATAATTTTTTACCTAGTAAGCCACTGACTCATACGAACTTACTTACCATGACAAAACCCCGAAAAAACAATCCCAGTACAACCACCTAAGGCTCATCCGACCAATCACACAGCACAAGGAAACAAAAACAGTAAAACATTCTTGTTTTTTGAGTGTCTTAGTTAATATATATACAGGGTCAATAATTATCAACCTGACAAACTTAAGGGATAGGTTCCACACATAAAAAAAAATATATGTTACTATAATTTTTTTTTTATGTATGTTTTGTCTTAAAAATCCCAAGTAAACAAAAAAAATCGATGGGAATCGAGTTAAGCGACGTAATAATGAAATATTCGAGTTTGCGCGCCCCGTAGCGGGTCAAGGACACGCGCAGGTCAAGGACGCGCGGGTCACTGACACGTGCCGAGTGCTGCCTTTTTGATTTCTAACAAGGATAACTAATTATTAAGCAGAATTACGATATAATATATATATATATATATATGTATATATTATATTATACAGCTGAAGTGGCAACCAAGCGTACGGCCCACAAGATGGTAAGCGGTTACCGCAGCCTATGGACGCTTGCAATATCAGAGGTATCACTCGCGGGTTGCCACCTTAAGGCATAGATCGAAAGCCTCATGTGCCACTAATTTCAACGGAACCATCTAATCTAATAGGTATGGTAGTACTTCCCCGGACGAGCTCTATCACAAAGAACTCTACTACTCTTAAAAAAGTTTTTTAATAAGCTGTACCTATAGATGTAGGTATAAGTAATATATAATTAACTTGTTGAGGTAGGAAACACTATTCTAATACATTTTTAACTTCCTACATTAACTTGTTTGTAATTGTTATAATAATTATCTGATAAAATACGAATTAACTACAGTATTTTTTTTATTTTTTTTTATAAACTGAAGTGGCAACCTAGCGTACGGCCCACAAGATGGTAAGCGGTTACCGCAGCCTATGGACGCTTGCAATGCCAGAGGTATCACTCGCGGGTTGCCACCTTGAGGCTAAGATCGAAAGCCTTATGTGCCAGTAATTTCACCGGAAACCATACCCTTCACACCGGATCACAGCAATGCGAGCATTACTGCTTGGCGGCAGAAATAGGTATGGTGGTAGTCCTTCCCCGGACGAGCTCTATCACAGAGAACTCTACTACTCTTAGTATAAAGATATATATATATTCTTCTTCTTCTTCGTTACACTCTTGACAGTGCGGCCGTGGTCGTCACTTCAGGGTGAGCTGTGGCTCGCTTCACAATTCGTCGCCACTCATCTCGAATCGCAGCTTTCCTGGTACGTTCATGCAGCGGGCCACTTAATGCAGTCTTTATCTGGTCTGTCCATCTCAGAGGTGATCTGCCTCGCGCTAGTGTGCCCTCCACTCTTCACATATATATATATTATATATATATATTATACTCTAGTATAAAGTCGTAAATTTTAAAAAATTATTATAAAAGTCACGTGTTTCGTGTTTAAAATGTATTCTTACCACAGATAAAGAAATTACTACGTGACCTATTACGATCTAATTAAGTTTTAATCATTTTGATAATCAAATCATTATAGGTATGCATTTGACGAGTCTAACAGCATTCTCGTCTTATTATGTAGGTAGCTCTGACTTTCGGTTGAGGTTGGGTTCGATTTCCACACAGGACAAAATATTTAGTACCTACCTACTGCAAAAAAAAACATTTTTTAGTGACGAACACTACCTATATTTTTTTTTTAGTGTACAAGCATTAAAATAATTAAGTTTTATACAAGTATTGTAATAAAGGTAATAATTTTTTAAAATATTTTGTTTAATATACTGCTAGGTTTATTTTTTAGCACTCTAGACCTTGTGTAAAAAGTATTCATTTAAAATTTCATTTTACTCAGGTAGCATGTGTTGCACTTTAGTTTTTCCTTATACTATTTCATGCAAATCGGCTCAGCAGTTTATCGTAACTAAACAGACAAACAGACAGATTTTTGCAGACTTCGCATTTATAATATTAGTGTTGCTTACCTACTTATTACAGATGATATTTTGTGTTTTGGACTCAAGGATGCCATGTTTTATTCACCTAACTGGTTTTAAAGTTTTTTGCGGTTTTATTATCAAGTTAGTTCGCAGATTATCAGCGATAGTATTCGGACTGTGGCCTACTCTCGATCGAGAGTACCTACCTGGTAGGACTCTTCAGCAAGAGTCCGCCTTGGTTGGTACCACCGCAGTGCCAGATATTCTACCTCCAAGTAGTAGTGTGCACTGCACTGTGTTTAGCTTTGAGGACTATAACAAGTGAAATTACTGGGTGACATAGGCGTCACGGCGTGACAAGCGCAGTGCAGTCAAGGGCGGATCCAGCCTTTGATAGAAGGGGGGGTCACATACTCAAAGTTTTGCCAGGACAGACCCAGTATTGCAGTGTTTTATGATTAAATAATTTTAATTAAATACTAACAAAACCATGTTTTCTATTTTTGTCACACACACGAGAAAAGGAGAAACGTAGGAGGTCTTTCCGTCATTGACGCTCTAAATATTTTATATTTGTATGAGTCTCGCAACTCAATTTACGTTAGTAACATTGAATAGGTACACAATGTAACGAAAAAATCTGTATAAATATCCTACATTTGTATGAGATAATCAACTCAAATTACGTTAGCAGCTGCCTGGCAGCAGCTGGTCACGTGCAGTTCAACGGCGAGCGTAGCGAGCCGCAAGAAATTTTGGGTACTTATCCGGAATGTAGGTACATAGTTCTTAAATCAAAATCTAAATGATCCTTTACATTCTGCCTCATCAAATGCAAAGTCAATTTTATCTAAAAAATAATGTATATAATGTAATTAATGTCAATAAAATAATATATAACAATAATAATATCAAGAGAATGTCAAATAAAATGTCAAGAAATCCTTTTATAATCTAAACATTCCATAACATTATAAAAACATTTATCCAACAACCAATTTTTTAACATCGAATTATAGGAGGTCCTTAATCTTGATGATTGTTTTTGACTGGGAATAGGACATTGGCTTTTTATCTCGAAAAAAAAGTGAGATTCAAAAGTGTGTTGAAAAACGTCGTATGATACATGTGTGTATTGATGATTACCGTCCTCGGCTATCGCCTCAGCGGTAATCACCAATGTTACACACTAGTACCATAATGTACTAGTATATTATAAAAATGAATTGTTGTGCGTTATGCTCGCTAAAACTCGACAACGGCTTGACCGATTTGGCTAATTTTGATCTTGAAACGTTTTAAAGTTGCGAAAATATAATGGTCGGGTGTACTAGTAAAAAATAAAATCATCCTTTGTACTTACGTAATTCCAATTGGTGAAGAAAAAAGCTGTTAACTGCCGCATAGCCTTGATCAATGGTATTTCTGCTACCTCCTCACTAATGGTTAATCCCATGTAACCACCGTAACACGTAACACCGTAATTAATAAATACGTATGTAACGTGCACTATTGTTCTGAATACCAATCTTACATTCTGCTTTGTTCCGTCGTTCGTAATTGGTACAGATACTTCACACATTTTTATTAATTTTCACGTTTTTTTTAATATAATGAACACTAATATTAGTTTAGTAGTAGGTTTTTATAAGCTCATATTATGAAGATCATTTTTGTCGTTCACTCACATAGAAAGCTCGCGAAACATTTAAATGTTCAATTTTATGTAGTAAGTGATACACTTTTCATAGAAATACCGTTGAAACTTTAATACATAGTAAGATAATAAATTAATAAACTGTACTATAGCCTGAGCAAACTTATTTATTTTTAAGGAATCAACGTTTTTTAAGTTCAATTAATTTATTTTAACACTCAATGAATTATTATTAACAAGCAAAAAACAAATGCACACACTAAATTGATTCGTCATAACTCTAATTTATTTAATAAGTGTTTTCAAATTCGCTCACTAAAATAGTCCACAAAAAAGTTATCAATTCATTTCACTCACTAAAATAGTTCCATCGTAGCAATGTGTTTAATTTCTTACAGTTAATTTACTATCGATTTTAAAAATATAGCGTAATGACTAACGGCAGGTTAGCAGGTCGCTTGCATACTAAGGTACAAACTAATTATCTACTTCACAACAATACAGGTAGAACTGCGAACTGATTCGCTAAGTTTTTATATTGAAACCGGTATTGTTATAGTTTTAATTTAAATTTAAAGAAATAACTGGCCAACTTTGCTGACGGAGTAAAATGGATATAGAAATATTTACTTTTCTAAATTTACAATAATATATATTAAGATAAATTGATGATTTTAATATACAGGGTCTTTTATTACCTGACATAAATGATTTGGTTCCACGCATAAAAAAGTACATATACCTACCTTTTTTTATACATTTTGTTACAAAAAACTCGAGTAAGGTTGGATTCGATCAAACTCGAATATGCACTATTCGCAGAGTAATCGTAGTTATTCGCGAGTAAACTGACAGTTTACTTGTATTTGACATAATTTCTTATTCCACGGAATAGTTTTTCAAAAGTTGGCCATCCAGCCTAAATCGATTACGTATTTATGGTCAATTATTAGTTATATTAGAAATTGAAAGAGCAGCGCGCGGCGCGTGTCAGTGACCCGCGTGTTAATGAACCGCGCGTAAATAACCCACTACGGGGCGTGCGCGCTCATATATTTTATTATTACGCCACCAGTCTCGATTTCCGACAATGATAAATAATAATTGACCAGAAAACTTAATCGATTTAATCGAGATGACAAAATGTATAAAAAGGTACATTATTTTTATAAGTGTGGAACTTATTCCTTATTGTCAGGTTGATAATAAAAGACCCTGTATATTTGTTTCATCCGGGTCAATAGGAAATAAAAACATATTAGATTTAATGTAGTTTTAATTATATGTATCTATATCTACCTTACTCAACTATTATAATACTAGCAGTTCTCCGAACAGCAGACCTCGCGATCACGGTGAAGATCCTCATCAGATCTTCACCAAATATCAGACCTACTTAAAGTTAATAACTTACCTTACATATAAAATAAAAATCATCGAAATCAAATCACATTAGGCGGAGATATTCAGCAGCCCCCTTTTTGTCCCTTTTTGTCCCTTTTTGGAGAAAGTACGCCTCCTATCAAACATCCCCGACGACAATCAAATTCTATAAAGTCATAGAACCTGTATACCAAGTTTCAACCAATCTGGTTGAAAAATGCGAGAACACAAAAAGATCGGACAAACTGACATCCAAAAGCATGTTTGGCCTATCTCGAAACTGAGACGCTTCTCGCTTCGCTCGCTCGGTCAATAAGGTGTTTGCTAAACAAAGAAAAAGGTATTTTCCAAATAATAGTTATTCGAGAGTAAACTGACATTTATAACTGTTGAAACTTGCTATAAATATAACAAGTATTATCATAAAAGAACCAATTTCATAGTGGCCTAGGTCTTAGTAACACCATAGAGAAATTGGAAAAAAATATAAAACTAACATTATAATACAATTTTATTTTTATGTAGACAAACAAAGTTCTATATGAAAATTTTTTGTTGTGTTGAGTTTCCTAAAACGGGAACACTGGAGGTCCGCCATGACAGCTATTTAGCCAATGATCGTGACGCATCTTGACTTTGACAGTACCTAATAACCCAGTTGTTCGTTAAACCCGCCATGTTGTTTTGCATTGTGTTGCACTCCTTCACAAAGATAAACTTACATAAGATTGTAGAAGCTAATATAAATTAAATAAACAGCTTAAAATGGTTTCTTTATTGAATATCTAAATATCTAGACCCCTACAAAGGACCTAGGCCCGGCTCCATACATCGAGAAACAACTCTTTTAGTTAACTATTTATCTATAGTTCTTTATTCTTTTGTAGGTTATTTTTTTTTATTTTTTTTATACAACTGAAGTGGCAACCAAGCGTACGGCCCACAAGATGGTAAGCGGTTACCGCAGCCTATGGACGCTTGCAATACCAGAGGTATCACTCGCGGGTTGCCACCTTGAGGCTAAGATCGAAAGCCTCATGTGCCAGTAATTTCACCGGAAACCATACCCTTCACACCGGAACACAGCAATGCAAGCATTACTGCTTTGCGGCAGAAATAGGTATGGTGGTAGTCCTTCCCCGGACGTAGAGTATCACAGAGAACTCTACTACTCTTAAAATTATTTAACTTTGATGATATCGGCACAGAAAATAAGCAGGCGCCCATGACCATTCCATGAGTGCTACCATACCTGTAAATGGCAACATCGTTCTTAGATATCCAAGTCAAAGTCATAGAATAAAGACCTGTTTTTAATCGACTCAAAAGAGGTTCTTAGGTTAAGTTACAAAGAAATTGTACCTATAGTACCTACAATTATGAAAATAAATATCTTTATCTTTTCTTACTTAGACTCATAATAATAATAAAGCCTTTTATTTTTCCTTAGCTAACATATTAATAACATTGCTTGAAAAAATATATACAGGGTCATTCAATCATCATTTTTTATTTTTTTAGCTACTCTAAATTAATCATTAGGATTATTATTTATGATTGTATTTATACCTAAGTACTACATTGTTAACAGACGTTTGGTACAAATAAAATATTCTATTCTATTATATTCTTTTATTTTTCCTTAACTAACATATTAATTACATTGCTTGAAAAAATATATACAGGGTCATTCAATCATCATATTTTTTTTAAATATAAAAAAAAAATGTTTAGAAAAAAAAGTACAGGTATATTTTTTTTATGTGTGGAACCTATCCCTTAAGTTTGTCAGGTTGATAATGAATGACCTTATATATAATATAGTAATCTTATAATTATAGTCCTATTAGCTTACTTAGACTTACTACCTTTCAATTTAAAAAAGAACCACCATCATAAATAGCCCCCTTATACCCCTATCGATTTTTGTTTTCCAACAAGGTTTATACAATTTATTTACTAATAATTAATCAGATAAACTTTATTAACTAAATTTACCGATTTACTCGAGATTTTTAGAGAAAATGTAAAAAAAGAAAAAAAACTTATGCTTGGAACCTACCTATTCCTTGAATATTAAGCACTTCGTTCGTTCGTTCGTATGATTCAGTGGCCAACTCTGGTGACAGAGTTTCTAGGCCGCCCGAAGGCTTCTGTCATGGCCCCAAGTCTCGAGCACTAATAATGAAATACCTTATAATAAGATCCAGTTTTGTTATTAACGGTTCCGTTTTTGTTATTAAAAAAAGTTATTATAAGTGGACTTGAGCCGACATTGAAATAATGCAAAATATGTTCTAATGGTACCTAGTCTTCGAGAATACAATAGTTACCTTGACTTTTTACTATGACTATGAAGTTAAGATACTTAATTTATTTTAATATTTTAAGTAGTTTTTGCAACGTCGATGATTTTAGAGACCTTACTATCTTGAAAAATAACTGGGGTTTGTCAGCGAGCGCTCCAGAACCGAAATATATGATGCAGCTCACAACGTTGCGACGCTTAAATTGGAGCTGGGCTGGTCACGTCTGTCGCATGCCTGATGAGCTGTGTTCCAAAACTTCCAAAACAACCACTCAGTGGAGCCCTGAGATAGCAAATCAGCGTCGTGGCATGGCAGACCCAAGAAGAGATGGCGAGATGATTTCCACAACTTAATAGAGCTTGGGTCAAACTGGCACAAAACCGAGATGACTGGAGAGAGCCTTTGCCCAGCTGTGGGACACAACAGGCTAATCGTAATCGTATTATCTTGAAGCTACTTTATTCTGTTTACTTGAAAGGCACACCATAGTAATTGGATACTTATTCCGACTAAATTAAAACAATAAACATTATAAAATAAACTATCTAATACCCCTTTTATTTATTTTATTTTATTTGGAAAACAAACTGTACTAATTACACAGTTATTAAAACAACTTAGCATTTTACATAAACCGGTGAAGTTTCCGCAATTAAATAATACAGAAGTACAATAAGATTGCCAAAGAAATATAGAAAAAGCTTTAAGGCGCATACAGCACCTAAACTAGCGCCACCACCTACTTTATGTTATTATTCTGTTTAACAAAGGAATTTTCAAAAATCCATCGACCAGTTTGTGATACCTATCATAAGCTTTTTTTTAATGCCTCTGAAATAGTTTTATTCTATTTAGTTTAGGCAGAGATACGAAGTTGCCCTTGGTGGCCACCAAAATCTATTTTCGTATCTCTTCCTAAACTAAATAGAATAAAACTATTACAGAGGCATTAAAAAAAAGCTTATGATAGGTATCACAAACTAGTCGATGGATTTTTGAAAATTCCTTTGTTAAACGGAATAATAAGATAAATAAGGTGGCGGCGCCACTTTAGGGGGGGTATGGGCCATAAGAAGTAATCTTTTCACTTTCTCCATTATTAGTTACAAAAAGTGCTTCAGAGGGCCTGTTAAGCAGTCGGTCCCGGCTTTTTCAAAATTGTTAGGCCATGACAGAGGCCTTCGGGCGGCCTAAAAACTCCAGAGACCAGAGTTGGCCACTGACTCATACGAACTTACTTACTTAGTTACAAAATTTTTACTTGTTTTAAATTGTTTGTAAATATTTTGACCATTGTATGACACACACTTTTTATCAAGGGAAGCTAAGGAGAATGAATATTTGAATGTATTTGCTTGCTAATACAATCTCGGAATTAGCAAGGTAGCCTGATAAAACCTTGGCTTAGATGAACCGATACTATAAAAAATATGATGTTACTGACTGACTGAAGCACCGCCTGATGAGAATCTATTGGCAAAACAAAGCTGTTTAATTTGTATATAAAACTCTTCAGCAAGAGTCTCAAGTGTTTGCGTGGCACTGCACTGCGCTTATCACCCCGAGACATTGTTGTTAAGTCTCATTCGCCCAGTAATTTCACTTGCTACAGTGCCCTTCAAAGCTAAACACAGTGCAACTTGCACACTACTGCTTGGAGGTAGAATATCTGCGGTGCTACCCACCAAGACGAACTCTTGCTGGAGAGTGCTACCACAAGAAAGAAAAAATACTGTGCAACCAAAGACTCAATCCTTACACTAGCAAGATATTAATCTTTGGCTGTTTCAAATTGTTGTTAGTTCCGGTTATTTGAAGTCCACAACCTTGCAGCACGAATTGGACGAATTTATGTTACGGAACTATAGTTTATAATAATTTAGTGTTGAATTAATGATTTGGCTTATCGACTTGTGCCATGCTATGTCACAATATGTCTGCCTTTTTTCGTCACAATAGTTTAGTTCTAATTTGTATAGTTATTTTTATGTTTAATGTGTGGTGCCAAATAAATACCTATTTTTAATATTCTATTCTATTCTATAGTATTTGATCAATTTACTAAAAAAGGTAGGTAGTAAAACATAGATAGATAATGGTTCATCATCATCATCATCCACAGCCTGACTTCACCCACTGCTGGGTATAGGCCTCCTTTAGTTTGTGCCATCTACCACGATCCTGTGCTAATCTAATGCACTTACGGCCCGCGACTTTCACTATGTCGTCTACCCATCTCGCCAACGGACGACCGACGTTTCTGTAGCCACTTCTTGGCCACCACTCAGTTGTCGCCTTACTCCACCTGTCATCACCACGTCTTGCCATGTGTCCTGCCCAGATAATGGTTCAAGTTCAAGTTTAATATTAGGATAGAGTAACTTTACAAAAAATATGATCATCTAAGGCGTCACACATAAAAATATAAAAAACAAATGACACATTTTTGAACATAAGTTATTAATTAGTAATACTACCTAATATGAAAGAAAGAAAGAAAGAAAGAAAAATCATTTATTAACACACAAAAGAAAAATACAAAGAGAAAAAAAAAAATAACAACTAGATAGGTAATAAAACTAAAAATAATTAAAAATTTATATTTAACACAAAATTGCAGTCGCTAAATGGCAATCTAGAAACTTGGAGCCTTTATTAGTATACATAGCAAAGCTACAGTAGGAAATGTTGCTCATGTATTGGTAACGGCGGAACCAAGGGAAAGTTTCTGTCACCAATTTCATTTGCTAATAAAATTCTTGCATAAAATGAAAACTATTTATTAATAAAATAAAGGCAACACCAGTTTCTCGTCAATAAACATAAATATCTAATAATAATATAAATATAGCTGTAGAGATGCAGATGACTGTTACCTGTGTGTGTCTATGACTAACTGTTCTCCAAACGGAAGACCTCGCAAGAAGCTCAAACTTTTAAAGTGAGCAATCAGCTGCATTTTGAAGAGATTCTGCTCATCACGCTGAAGATTCTCATCAGATTTTCACCAAATTTCGATGACACCAACACAAAGTTACTAGCTTTCAAACAAAAATCATCGAAATCGTATTTTTTATGGCAGAGATATCCAGTAGCCTACTTTTTGCCCCTTGAAAAAATCCCAAAATAAAAAAATCCCGACGACAAACCTATTCTATAAAGTCATAGAACCTGCATGTTTCAACCAGTGTCACAAACTTATGTAAAATTAGGAACACTAGGTAAATTTTTTTACTACTTTTACGCAAAGAATCTAGGCTGAAAATATAATTGTCATCTAAGACAATGCAATGACCTGCACTTTTAGTTCACCCGGATTCAAAATGAAAACTAATTTTCACCTGCTCACATCACACATCTATAATTGCCCAAAGCGTGAACCGGTTACAAAAGAAAGTAGCTCTTTTTTATGTTATTCATTGACACGGGGCCTCAGGCAGTCAGTGTAGTCTTGATCGTTATTAGCAAAACACCTTTCGCAAGAAAGTCGCGACGCAAGGAAGAACGCGAATAAATGCATCGGTTGCCAAAAACTTTGCAATAAAAAAAAGAAAAATAGCGCCTAATATTTAAAAGCAAATGTCAAATTTTAAATAAAGAATGGCGGGCAAAAAGTTTTTACTCCCGATTTTGTTTTTATTTCTAAGCGGCCAGGTGGAAAGTGCGACTTTGATAGAAAAATCGTACGAATATGTTGTGAATTTCGGCAAAAGCATTGCTCCTAGTTTAATGTCGATATGGGAATGTATGGGGGAAGAAGAGGCGTGGTCGTGTGCGAAAGAGAAAGCTGGGAAAATCCTGGACGGCTGGGGTGAACAGGTGGAACATGAGAGGAAAAACTGGCAAGGTATTTTCTTTTAAAATTAAGTTTTACCAAAAATAAAATTAAAATTTAAAATGTTTTCTAACCACTATTTTGTATCTATAGCTTCAATGTACCTATTTACACACTTGTCGTGAAAATACGGTCAAGCACGATCGATAAACATCCTCTTAGGTCCTAAGATCTTTAGGGCTGTAGGTATTAAGGAGGGGTAGTCAGAGCCAGTCAGAGGATATTATAACACATTTTTTTTTATACAACTGAAGTGGCAACCAAGCGTACGGCCCACAAGATGGTAAGCGGTTACCGCAGCCTATGGACGCTTGCAATACCAGAGGTATCACTCACGGGTTGCCACCTTGAAGCTAAGATCGAAAGCCTCATGTGCCAGTAATTTCACCGGATACCATACCCTTCGTACCGGAACACAGCAATGCGAGCATTACCGCTTGGTGGCAGAAATAGGTATGGTGGTAGTCCTTCCCCGGACGAGCTATCACAGAGAACTCCACTACTCTTAAAAGTGTGTTATAAGTAGTTCAATAAATTTTTACCTAAATAATAACTTGTACAGTAGGTACCTACTTTTGCATGGGTCATTAGCAATTGGCGAATTTTCTCTTTCAGTAAGGCTAGATTCGACTAACTACTGGAATAACTAAATTTCCGCGGAATGAGAAATGCCAAGTAAACTGTCAGTTTACCCGATACAACTATTTACTCTGCGAATAGTGCCTGTTCGAGTTTAGTCGAATCCAACTTAAAGTGCCATTGCAGTGCCAAAATATTCTGCCTGCAGTTTGAATATAAAGGAAGCAAGTGAAATTACTGGGCGAAGTTATTTTTGTAATTACAAAAAAAAAACTTGCTTGCTTAGTCATACATATTTTTTGTAGATTGTTTAAATTTTTTAATTAACTACGTACCAACTCATTGCAAAAACAAGAACAGAAAAAAGTAAGTAAATTAAATTTGAAAACTGCAAATTTACGTTATTTAATTGCTATTTAGCTACTTTTTAACAGTTAATTATACAGATTTAAACATTAAATGCTAATTAATATTGTAGCTACACAGACACTTTGTCATAATAACACATTCTAGAAATAATTTAGAATAAATTAACTTCTAAACAAAAGATTTAATATTGAAGATATTAGTAAATCTGCATAATTGCAGCAATGACTGACAGACTGACCCAACTGTAAAGTAGGCAACAAACGGTCAGTCTTATCGTATCAGATGGCGAGAATTAGGACAAAAAACCAAACCATCCGTTGTTGTTGCTTCACAACAGCATGGGAGCGTTGGAACTGGTACAAATTCTCCTAGCTTGTAAGATGATTCAAAGTGATCCTTGTGATTTTATAAAACAAACCTATTTTTTTACTTTGATTTAATTATTAATACCAAGCATAAAGCCTGGTTTACACATATTAAGTATCAAGTGAGACTGAGAGTGACGTGCACGTGTTAATTGATTAATCAAATCAGCATGACAACTGATTATTACGCATTTTACTAATTGCCTATCACTTTCACTTGTCACTAACACTGTGTAAACCAGGCATAACGCATTACTACCCAGGAGCCTTATTCGCTATGACCAAACGCGGGCTGGTTACGATATCTGCGTGGAATCGTTATTGACGAGCCACGTTTTAGGGCTCGTCTGACTGTTTTTTAAAGTCAACCTTTCAATAGCGAAACTATCGCTATTGAAACAACACAGATACGGATAACAATTTTACAATTTCACACCATGGCACATATAGAACACGTTACTAAGTTACATGTTATTGGTAAGGAATCTTCTAGGTCATAGCGAATAAGCCCCCAGAGCAAGTGTCATGTGGTGCATCTAACTGTAGATTAGCCCTCTACCGAGCCACTTACGGTTTGTCTATCAAGAGATGGCGCGATTTAGGTCAAAACTTGATCGTGTGTGTCGAATATTCAAGTTTCGCCCGTAAATCTGTGGACTGACCGTTTGTGGGCTACTTTAATGGATTACTTAAACGTAAGCTGCCGTGGGAAGTTTGTCTTACAAAAAAAAAAGGATTTCGTTTTAGTATTAAGTACACGGAAAACATTTAATAGAATAATCTATACAAATTTTAAGGCTATAAACAATAATATTGAGGTAATCTTTTAAGAATTTTTTACATAAAAACTTAAGACACGTTCAAGCCGACGCGAAACAACGCCAAAGCAATTAGTGCGGGAGAAACGCTGTCGATAACTAGTATTTTTAATTAATGTTGATACTTATCAATCGGTTGTATACAAGTACTATAATAAAGCATTAAACTAAACGTATACGTATAGGCATCCGTGCGAAGCCGGGGCGGGTCGCTAGTATACTATAGAGATAACACTTGAACTGTATTGTTTTTTGGGTACCTGTCAAAATGTCTAGAACTCCACAGACTTTTATATCGACATTAACGGTTGTTACAAGATGTAGATAACTGTCGATCAATTTGACGAGGCCACTTAACTTTTAATTTTACAAATCTACCCACGTCACGATGTTGTCGATATATCTCTAGCTTGGGGCTAGATGATGCTGTGTGGATTGTCCAGCATTAGGTACTTAATTACCTTTTTATTATTCTCTTGTTTTTTGGGTATCAATAAATGTATTTTCTTTCTTTCTTTTTTCTTATCTATTTTGAAGGTGGTGCGTAGGCGAGTGAAAAGCAAGAGGTTGCGGGTTTAAGAAATATGAATATAAACATGACGTTTCAGCACAGTCGCGCCGCGGTCTGCCGCGCTTGTTTTGACGTAGCTTTATCAAACCAAACTTTCTTATAACCACATAATGTGTCCGAATTTAAAACAGGCGTTTTCTCGCTAAATGAATATCACTTTATAGACTTTCTTTTATGGTTTTTAAGTCAACATAATAACACGGTGAGAGATTCGATGGTAAACCTTAACCCATGAATCATCATTGCTATGTTAAAACAAAGTTAATGTTCTTCTTCTTTATCTATGATAGCGAATACTGACAGTCACACTGTCACACATAATCAAACTTCAAACAGTATTTTGTTGCCAAACAGGTAATAATATTGTTCAATATCGAAATTTTATTCAATATTTAAAGAAGAATAATATTGTTCTGTGGTCAAACTCTTCTATAAGGCTGCGTTTCCACCAGAGCTAAGCGAGGATGTGTAGTGAGAGATGTGTTTGTTGGAACCAATAGAATCACTTCATTAAAACTGTCAGAGCGAGAGTCAGAGCTAGGTCAATGAAGTGATTCTATTGGTTCATAACGGCGCGTGAAACTGGCGTAAATTCAGCACCTTTCTTAGCTTGTGAGACGATAACATTTTATGTTGGTTACTGTATAGAATTTGAACGTTTGTAACTAACTAAATTGACTAAATGAAGTTGTTTCGGCAGAATAGAGTAGTAGAGTACTTTGTGATAGAGCTCGTCCGGGGAAGGACTACCACCATACTTATTTCTGCCGCCAAGCAGTAATGCTCGCATTGCTGTGTTCCGGTGTGAAGGGTATGGTTTCCGGTGAAATTACTGGCACATGAGGCTTTCGATCTTAGCCTCAAGGTGGCAACCCGCGAGTGATACCTCTGGTATTGCAAGCGTCCATAGGCTGCGGTAACCGCTTACCATCTTGTGGGCCGTACGCTTGGTTGCTACTTCAGTTGTATAAAAAAAAAAAATACCAGCGTCTAGTATTCTTAGTGGACATAATGCTGAGTCGAGGCTTTGCTGCTGTTGCACACAATATACCTAGATTGTCTTACAAACTTAATTTTAAGTCTAAGAAATGTTTTTTTTTTTTTTTATTAAATAATTAAATAAATAAATAATGCTGGACAATCCACACAGCATCATCTAGCCCCAAAGTAAACTGCTGTTAAACACAGCTGTATTATGGGTACTAGATGACTGATATATATATAATACAATACAATACATAGATAGATATTTTTTTTATTATATATAGAAAATACCCAGAACACCCGGAACAAATATTTGTAGATCGTACAAACATTGATCGCGAGGCGGGAATCGAACCCGCAACCTCTGCGTCGCAGGCGGACCTGTGCCCGCTGCTCCACATCGGTCGTCAATACAATACAGAAACAAAAGAAAAGAAAAATGAAATAGATATATAGATAAAACGTCAGTATTAGCTAGATACGTTTCGTAGGTATAGTTCGCACAGCGGATCTAGGCTTCCGTGAAGTTAGCCGTTTGTGATGCGCAAAGACAATTTGGTTTTATAAAGCTCCATTGAGCATCGAAACGGCTAATTTCACGACGGCCGAGATCCGTTGTGAGAACTATACCTAGTACCCACTAAATTAATTTTTAGTCTTTCCTTGCGTGTGCGGTCAAACAGGTCCAGTCTCAGCTTAATGCCACTCCCTAGCAGTGAGGAAGGAGCGCTGGTTTTCAGACTGTATAATTAGAATGATTTTCAAATGTGTCTGTATTGTGTGCTAATGTGGTTAATAAATGAATGTCTATTTCAAGTGAATGTAATATTTAAGCTGTCCTCCCTCGCAATGATGAAGTCAGTCTAATTTCACCGGAACAGCAATGAGAGCATTACTGTTTGGCGGCAGAAAAAGTTGGTGGTATTTCCCAGACGAGCTCATCACATGACATCGACTGTTATTTACACTTTCTGCTCACACCGTTCCTGGGAATCAATTAAAAAATAAACAAGTGCGAGTTAGGTGCCATTCACACCATACAATAATTGCATGCAAGAATTAAATAAATAAATAAATAAAAATAAAAATATTTTATTTCAGACAACAAAACAGTCCAAATTTCTAGATATTAAAATTTAAGTACACACATTTAAGAATAGTAAAATAAAATAAAATTAATTTAAAAATAGGCACTGCGACATACTGAGAATTGCCTTATCAAATCCATTATCGAAAATGTTTGTTCCAAAATCAATTTGACGTAATCGCGCCCTGAGGTTTCCATACTGTAGAAGATAGGACAGTTTGATTTTTAGACCGCAAAAACTTTTTAACTGTGAATTATACAGAAGAAGTGGCTGAAACTTAAAAAGGATTCCTAGCTTTATTCGAGTTTCAGCCACCTTTTTTTTTTTAACCTATTGTAAACGTGGTCGCCATTCCACCTTTATTCCCGACCGACGACCGATGTGGCGCAGCGGGCGCAGGTCCGCCTGCGACGCAGAGGTTGCGGGTTCGATTCCTGCCTCGGAACAAATGTTTGTACGATCTACAAATATTTGTTCCGGGTGTTCTGGGTATTTTCTATATATAATAAAAAATATCTATCTATGTATTGTATTGTATTAAATATATATCAGTCATCTAGTACCCATAATACAGCTCTGTTTAACAGCAGCTTACTTTGGGGCTAGATGATGCTGTGTGGATTGTCCAGCATTATTTATTTTATTCCCCAGCAGCGGTCATCGGTTCTGCGAACGATATGGCCTGCCTATTTCCACATCAACTGTCAAAGTGACGTTTCGATTCGGCCCAAAAACACTTTAAATTTTTATTTATTTGTTTACTGACATTTCGGCCTTCTTCTTCTCCTTCGTTTATGGACTATGTGGCTTATTTGCCACAATTTTGCCAAGTGTATTAGTTTGATTGTCGCTAAGCAACGTAAATAAACGAAATTTGAAAAGAAATAGTGACTTTTCTTTTAAAATTCCCTTGGAAAGTCTTTGACTAAATTACCAACCAACATTACCCCTCCATTTCAATTACTAACTTGTGCTAAGTAAACAAGTTAAATTGGATAAACTGCCACCAAATTTACGCAATAAAACTTAAAATAACACGCGAAAAATAATTAAAATGGGAAGACCCATGTCGTTTTGACAAGATAGCCAAAGACAATCCGACATTTCGGTCAACACTTATTCTAAGAGTTATGTCGGTGACATAGGTTCTTCCACTGATTGATACACAGAAGTATTGATACTATAATATATTATAGATGTTTGATAGGTAGGTATGTTCTCCTGGCGGATCTGGGCTTCCATGAAGTTAGTCGTTTATATGCGCAATTGAGCTTTTTCTAACTAAATTGTCTTTGCGCATCACAAACGGCTTACTTCACGGAAGCCTAGATCTGCCAAGAGAACTACACTAGTAGAATTTTATTAAATTGACCAACTGAAGGGGCACTGGTGGTCTAGTGGTAGTGACCCCGCCTTCTGATCCTCAGGTCGTGGGTTCGATTTTTCTATTCGATAAATTTGTGCGTAATGCCAGTGCTCTCATACGGTGAAGGAAAACATCGTGAGGAAACCGGCATGTCCAAGAACTAAAGATTCGATAGACATGTGCCACCCAAATCGCATAGGTCCGCGTCTCACTCTCGCTTTAGTGTAGGCCAGTGTCCCAGCGGGAATATTAGAAGGGTGGGATGATGATGATGACTGAAGGAATAAAATGCAAATAAATAAATATCTTGAAATCTAAATATCTTGAAATATCTTGAAATCCTAACTCAGTTACACCACGAGAGCTAAACAGTAAGCAGTTGCACCATCTAACGTTAACGTCAAATTGTGAACGTTAGATGGTGCAACTCACCCTGGTATAGCAGCAACCAGTTATCCTACTTAGGTTACCAGCGGTACTGTGCGGTCGCGGTTATCTACCATCTACCATAACGTGCTTAGAAAGGTTGAAATTGTATTAGCACGATTGTCATCGTATCCGTATTGTAGCTACTTGACCTGGCTTTACTTGGCCTAATTAAATAGGTAAGCACCCTGCTTGTATGCTTAGATCTTCGCCATTTTTTCTACTAATCTTATAAAGAGAGAAGAATTGTATTTATGTTTTTGTATGTTACGAATAAACTCAAAAACTACTGGTCCGATTTCAAAAATTCTTTCACCATTAGAATGCTACATTATCCCTGAGTAACATAGGCTCTTTATTACTAGCGACCGGTCCCGGCTTCGCGCGGGTGCTTAAGTTTTCATTGCACCCGTGCGTAGCTGGGGCAGATTGGTTATTCATTTCACGACGTACCTATAATTTACACCGGTGAAAAATCTCTTTATTTAATTATCTCAAGGATCATTTCGAAATTTTGAAGCCGTGACTGGTTGCATATTGCATAATGATGACATTTGTATTGAAAGTAGTAAACAAGTAATTATTTTATCATAATTTTGACCCGTGAATAATTGACATACCTACCTACTTAATTACTGCAATTTATTACTTGATATTATTAATTTTACATACACATTTATAAAATTACTCGTGCCTAAATATAATAAGAGTAGTAGAGTTCTCTGTGATAGAGCTCGTCCGGGGAAGGACTACCACCATACCTATTTCTGCCGCCAAGCAGTAATGTGAGCATTGCTGTGTTCCGGTGTGAAGGGTATGGTTTCCGGTGAAATTACTGGCACATGAGGCTTTCGATCTGAGCCTCAAGGTGGCAACCCGCGAGTGATACCTCTGGTATTGCAAGCGTCCATAAGCTGCGGTAACCGCTTACCATCTTGTGGGCCGTACGCTTGGTTGCCACTTCAGTTGTATTAAAAAAAAAATTTTTGAAATGTAAATTTCCTAAGAGACATAATAAATACTCTCTAACCCGTAAACCATTAGGCCTGAGGCCTGAGGGCGGCCTAAAACTCAGTCACCAGATTACTGACTCATACGAACCGGTCTCTTTCCTCAGAGGCTGCTGATGCCGAAGTGTCCTCATCTGGAAGATCCTTCGACGAGCTGCCTTCCAGGATAGGAGAGGAGGTGGAACACTCCCTGGCTACCCTAGCTCAGGTCTTCCATCATGGTGTCGCCAGGTAAGAAGAAGAAGAAAAACACTTTATTGTACACCAACACAACAGGTAATATAAACCTAACACATTTTATAATTTGAGTACAATGGGCGGTCATATCGCTTAGAAGCGATTTCTACCAGACAACCTTTGGATGGAGAGTAAATAAAATAAATAAAATAATGGTTGGGGCTGTATAGTTCGCACAGCGGATCTAGGCTTCCGTGAAGTTAGCCGTTTGTGATGCGCAAAGACAATTTTCTGGTATTGCAAGCGTCCATAGGCTGCGTTAACCGCATACCACCTTGTGGGCCGTACGCTTGGTTGCCACTTCAGTTGTATAAAAAAAAAACACTTTTGTCAACATTTGTAATGGCACTAACATGATGTTAATGTAAACTTTTGATTTCACATTGTCATTCGAAACTCTAGTTCACACCAAAACCGGTGCTAGCCACTTTCTTCCCTTGTTTTAACATGACCTAGAATGTTAAGGTAAACGCTCACTGAACCGGAACGAGTACGTGATGACGTCAATGCGTCTTTTTTAATAATTTGACTTCTTATAATTGCGATGCCACGGTAGTCGGACGGATATTCTGCCTTCAAGCAGTATTGCTTTTTTTTTTACTAAAGTGGCAACCAAGCGTATGGCCCACAAGATGGTAAGCGGTTACCGCAGCCTATGGACGCTTGCAATACCAGAGGTATCACTCGCGGGTTGCCACCTTGAGGCTAAGATCAAAAGCCTCATGTGCCAGTAATTTCACCGGAAACCCATACCCTTCGCACCGGAACACAGCAATGCTAGCATTACTGCTTGGCGGCAGAAATAGGTATGGTGGTAGTCCCTCCCCGGACGAGCACTCTCACAAAGAACTCTACTAATTAATAAATAAATATATAAATAATGCTAGACCATCCACACAGCATCATCTAGCCCCAAGGTAAGCAGAGCTGTGTTATAGGTACTAGATGACTGTTATATACTTAATACAATACATAGATATATATTTTTATATAGAAAATACCCAGAGCACCCGGAACAAATATTTGTAGATCGTACAAACATTTGACCCGAGGCGGAAATCGAACCCGCAACCTCCGCGTCCCAGGCGGACTTGCGCCCGCTGCAAATTACGAAAAAGACAGCTATTGGCTGTCTGTTCCAATTCACATTAAACTAACAAGATATATGTAATCAAAGTCTAAGAGTAGTAGAGTTCTCTGTGATAGAGCTCGTCCGGGGAAGGACTACCACCATACCTATTTCTGCCGCCAAGCAATAATGCTCGCATTGCTGTGTTCCGGTGTGAAGGGTATGGTTTCCGGTGAAATCACTGGCACATGAGGCTTTCGATCTTAGCCTCAAGGTGGCAACCCGCGAGTGATACCTCTGGTATTGCAAGCGTCCATAGGCTGCGGTAACCGCTTACCATCTTGTGGGCCGTACGCTTGGTTGCCACTTCAGATATAAAAAAAAAAAAAAAAAAAAAAACCAAGTCAGATATAAATTGATGTATCTTCGAAAACGAAAGTTTCAATCGCACTTTCACATGACCAACTTGAAACAGTATAATTGCGCGTACACAGTATATGAAAGCTAATTACTGATTCGCCTGACGATGTTTTTATGAACTGATTTATCGTGATATGACTTGTAGGAAAGAGACGTCTATATTCTATTCAAGCTTTTATTTGACTTATGAATTACACTTAACATTATACTAACTACTTACCTTTTTACTATCTATTGAAGATGATTTTATACCTACTTATACTAAATTAATAAATGCGAAAGTTAGTGCGTGGGTGTGTTAGTTTGTAACTCCTTCATGCTCAAACTGCTGGACAGATTTGAATGAAAGGAGTTGTTTCTCGATGTATGGAGCCGGGCCTAGGTCCTTTGTAGGAGTCTAGATATTTAGATATTCAATAAAGAAACAATTTTAAGCAGTTTATTTAGTTTATTTTAGCTTCTTTCACAATCCTATGTAAGTTTATCTTTGTGAAGGAGTGCAACACAATGCAAAACAACATGGCGGGTTTAACGAACAACTGGGTTATTAGGTACTGTCAAAGTCAAGATGCGTCACGATCATTGGCTAATAGCTGTCATGGCGGACCTCCAGTGTTCCCGTTTTATGAAACTCAACACAACAAACATTTTTATATAGAACTTTGTTGGTCTACATAAAAATAAAATTGTATTATAATGTTAGTTTTATATTTTTTTCCAATTTCTTTATGGTGTTACTAAGACCTAGGCCACTATGAAATTGGTTCTTTAACGTAAAGCTTGCGTGGTTCATACATAATATTATGTAGCCCGTGTCCTTTCTCATACTTCTGTCTTTTCACCTCTATCATCATCATCATGATAGACGTCCACTGCTGCACATAGGCCTCCCCCAAAGAGCGCCATGACGACCGATTTTGAGCCTTCACCATCCACCGACCTCTTATAGGGTGACTTATCGAACTTTTTTGTCCGATCTGTCACCAGTTAAATAAATCTGGGTGGTAGATGGAATTATTTCCTTTAAACTTTTAAATGTATCCTTATCTGTGCTAAATATCATCAAAATGGGATCAGCGGTATAATCGTGAAAAGGTGATAGACAAAGTTACTATCGCATTAATAATATTTAGATTTTCCATGTTTATTCATTCAAAAATTTATTTGCAGAGCGCTACAATCAAGAAAGCACGGCGGCGGCGGAATAGACAGCATCACAATATCCACTGGTGACAAGAAGAAGATGAAAAAGAAAAAGCAGAAACCCCCAAAGATCCACCTAATCCATCCCGTGATGATGCCATCACGTAAGGCTCCTAAGGAACAGAAAGGTCGGAGCTTTCCGAATGGGCGACAGTCTTGGGTTATAGGGGCTGTCCCGGAAACAGAGGGTGTAGAAAGGGAGGAAGAGACAGACGATGTAGAACTACCGGGGGTTGAAAGAGACGGGAAAGGTTTAGTTGGTAAAGCTGGTAATGTAGTGGAAGGTGCAACAGAGAGGGATGACGAAATAAGTGTAAAAGCACCGGTTGTTGGTGGGAAAGGTTTAGATGAAATGGTTGCAGTTGGTAATGTAGGTGCAACAAGGCAAGCAAGGGGTCTTCTAGCAGATATGTGGAGTATGGGAGCTGATGCACTGGATGTTTTGGCGGATTCTGCACTCGAGGCAGAGAATAAGGAGAATGAGATTCAGGATAAAAGCTCGCTTGAAGGTGATGGTCTTGTTACCTAGTCGGGTCTAGTTAAAGTTTGAGTCAGTTGCCAACTCTGATGACAGAGTTTTTAGGACACCTGAAGGCCTCTGTCATGGCCTTGTAGTTAGTTAATTAGGCCTAACTCCGTTACTAGAGTTGGCCACTCGCTCATACGAACTTACATAGTCGGGTATTCATTCTTTTTTTATTAGGCACACTTATTTTTCCGTATACATTGTCGTGAGATCTGGTTCAAGTGGTTAAAGTTCTAGACCAATTTTTTTTTTAATCCTATTGACAGTATTGAATCGAAAATCATATGTATTTATACTCACTATACGCTTCTAATTTTATTCATAATTGCTAAAACACGAATTAGTTTTCGAATCTTGATAAAACACGCATATTATAATTACAACTTATTTCCTAATTTTAATGTGTCTAATCAAGACTGGCGACACACCCAGCCTTAAGGTGTCATCATGACATACTGCTGGGGTATAATAGGCCTAGGTACCCTTAAACGATAGTGGTAGACCCATGGTGGATGGCTCACACATCTCGAATTCTCAGTTGGACATGCCGGTTTCATCATGATGTTTTCCTTCACCGTATGAGAGCACTAGCATTGCGCACATAATTTCTTATAGAATAATTTATTTGTGTACGACCGGGTTCAAACCGAAGAGTAGTAGAGTTCTCTGTGATAGAGCTCGTCCGGGGAAGGACTACCACCATACCTATTTCTGCCGCCAAGCAGTAATGCTCGCATTGCTGTGTTCCGGTGTAAAGGGTATGGTTTCCGGTGAAATTACTGGCACATGAGGCTTTCGATCTTAGCCTCAAGGTGGCAACCCGCAAGTGATACCTCTGGTATTGCAAGCGTCCATAGGCTGCGGTAACCACTTACTATCTTGTGGGCCGTAAGCTTGGTTGCCACTTCAGTTGTATAAATGTATAAAAAAAAAAAAACCCACGACTTTAAGATTGAGGGGTCACTACCACTAGACCGCCAGGGCTCTTTTAATTGCGACTATGATGTATGAGTCATTAGAATCTGAATAATAAAGGAATTAGTTGGATGATACGATCTAAATGATATTTTTATAACTACTAAGAGATAGCTTTTACTATTACTTTTATAGCAATTGCTTAGAAAATGGTCTTTAAGCTTGTAGGAGAGGATCTACGAGAAATTTAATTATTCCATTAAAAAATTTTACCCAATAAATTGATAAATATTTTATTCTACGTATGTACAATTTTTTTTTTGAGTTGGCCACTGACTCATAGAACTTAGTACAATTTTATATCAACAAATCTAATTATTTTCTACATATTTTTCAGATGATGTAAACACTTATTTGGTAAATAAAGAATTGCATGTGCATTTTGAATGCCAATAATTAAGTTTTCCGATAATTTAGCATCCGAAATTGTCGGCTGCTTCTATTTGAATGTTGGCTGAGTAGTTCGTTGCCAAAAGGCACGTGGGTTCGAATCCTGCCCGTTAAAAATTTTTGAATTGCATTTAAATTTAAAATTTGATTATACCTATAGAAGATATTATAGAAAAATAGCATGTGGCAATATTTCAATACTGCATTTTATTATACTAGTCGAAAGTTAGCATGGGCATGATTTTTGTATGTTAGCCTCGTTGGCACGCACCGATATAGTGGACGCATTGCTTAACAATATTTATATATACAATAATTAATTTTTTGTTCGTCTTTATAATCTATATAGCATGTTTATTATCAATACTCATACTTTTAGTGCAAAAATGAAAAGAATAAGAATAAGAATAATTTTATTTTGACAAAAAATAAACTTGTGAAACAATAGGTACTTAGTTAGAAGCTTATAATAAGTCATCATCATCATGACAGCCTTCTAAAATGTTGGGACACTGGCCTACTCTCAGGCGAGAGTGATTAGGTCTTAATCCACCACGCGGACCCAATGCGGATTGGTGGATGGCACATGTCTTTCGAATTTTTAGTTCTTGGACATGCCGGTTTCCTCACGATGTTTTCCTTCACCGTATGAGAGCACTGGCATTGCGCACATACATTTTTCGAAACAGAAAAATCCATTGGTGCACGACCGGGTTTGAACCCACGACCTTAGGATTGGAAGGCGGGGTCACTACCACTAGACCACCAGTGCTCAATATAATAAGTACGATAGTATTATAGCACAAAAGTACCTAATTAAAACAATTGACGATAGGTATATATAGTTTAAACAAAAAACTAATACTATTCTAATAAATTAATATGATGATCGTACATTAGAATCATCAGAATGTTTATTTGCTGTTTGTATCTACAACATATTAAAATCACCTTTTTATGTATATCTATTACAAAGTTATATCACAATTAAAAAAAAGGTTATACACACATGCCGCCTATTTTGGTAAAGGCGCATTCTTTGATTTTAATAGTTACCCCTTAGCTCTGTGGTTACACTAATGCCGGATTATTCCCATCTGTCACCTAGTTTTCTCCTCCGTATATCTATAATTTTTGAAAATCATCAATTTCATGAAAATCTATAATTTTTTATTTAACATTTTTGTGGAATTAAATAATAATAATAATAATAATGCTGGACAATCCACACAGCATCATCTAGCCCCAAAGTAAGCTGCTGTTAAACAGAGCTGTATTATGGGTACTAGATGACTGATGATGATATATTTAATACAATACAATACTTATATAGATATTTTTTATTATATATAGAAAATACCCAGAACACCCGGAACAAATATTTGTAGATCGTACAAACATTTGTCCCGAGGCGGGAATCGAACCCGCAACCTCTGCGTCGCAGGCGGACCTGCGCCCGCTGCGCCACATCGGTCGTCAATAAATTAATTAAAACTTCTCTGTTTATAACACAATAGAATATCGTTCTAATGTTTTCTGTCTTTTTAGAACAAAGGGGTAAAAAGAAGAAGAAAAAGAAGGCTATATTGAAACTCCTCATCCTGGGAGCAGTTCTGAAGGCCAAGATTGGAACTCTTCTGCAGATTCTGTCGTTCAAGCTACAGGTAATGAGTTAAGTCACCCTGCACTTTGATGAATTTGAACAAAAATATTATGTAGTATCTTGCCATTAATTTTTTATTCGACCAAACTTGAATAGGCACTATTCTCCGAAAAAGATCGTATTATTCGCGAGTTTTTTTTGCCACCAAAAGTTTTATTCTGCGTGGCACTGCACTGCGCTCATCACCCCGGACGTTGTTGTTAAGTCTCTTTCACCCAATAATTTCACTTGCTACAGTGCCCTTCAAAGCTAAACACAGTGCAGTGCACACTACTGCTTGGAGGTAGAATAGAACACTGCGGTGCTACCCACCAAGAGGGACTCTTGCTGAAGAGTCCTACCACCAAGCAAAAATGGTGTGCTAATGTGGTACATAAATTTATCTGTATGTATATGTATACAGGGTCATTCATTATCAACCTGACAAACTTAAGGGATAGGTTCTACACATAAAAAAAAATATATATGTACCTATAATTTTTTTATGTATATTTTGTTTTGCAAGTAAACAAAAAAAATCGATTACGTTTTTCTGCTCAATTATTATTTATCATTGTTGGGAATCGAATGAGGCGGTGTAATAATGAAATATTCGAGTGTGCGCGCCCCGTAGCGGGTCATTAACACGCGCAGGTCAAGGACGCGCGGGTTATTGATCTGCGGTTCATTGACGCGCGGGTCACTGACACGTGCCGAGCGCTGCCTTTTCGATTTCTAACAAGGATAATAAATTATTAAGCAGAATTACATAATTATTTTTTTTAATAATAAAAAAAATGTTTAGGAAAAAAAAAAAGTACAAGTATTTTTTTATGTGTGGAACCTATCCCTTAAGTTTGTCAGGTTGATAATGAATGACCTTATATACATATATATTTTATGTTAGCAAGTGACAAGACGATCAAGTCGCCCGCCTGATGTTAAGCGCCACGCCTGACCATAACAGTGCCACCCAAAGCTTAAAGTTTTTAAGTTCTGCGTGGCACTGCACTGCGCTTATCAACCCCATGTATTCTATGTTCCAGGTGAAGTTCTTCATCGTGGCTGTCCTGGGCCTGGCCATCAATCTGGCGAGGTTGTGGATAGACTTGAAGAACAAACATCAACACCAACCGCAAAAGGTAACTTACCCTTCTGCCTATCAACACACTGTTTATTTCCTGCTCACACAGCGCGGACAAAGTTGCGGGGCGTTCTACTTGTCCCTACTCTAATAATAGTAGAATAAATAAATAACTAAATTATAAGTAACGCTGAACAATCCACACAGCATCATCTAGCTCCAAGGTAAGCTGCTGTTACACAGAGCTGTGTTATGGTACTAGATGACTGATATATACAGGGTCATTTAATACAATGCGAGAGCGCTCATGACGTAGCTGGCTAAGTTGTTCTTAACAGATCAACGAAGTTAAGCCAGTGGCAATTTCAACTGAGCGCTCCCGTGCTTTGGAGGGCACGTTAAGCAGTCGGTCCCGGCTTTTTCAAAGTTGTTAGGCCATGACAGAGGCCTTCGGGCGGCCTAGAAACTCTGTCACCAGAGTTGACCACTGACTCATACAATACAATACATAGATAGATATTTTTGATTATATATAGAAAGTACCCAGAACACCCGGAACAAATATTTGTAGATCGTACATTTGTCCCGAGGCGGGAATCGAACCCGCAACCTCCGCGTCGCAGGCAGACCTGCGCCCGCTGCGCCACATCGGTCGTCTTCTTCTTCTTCTTCTTTTCTTTTATGGCCTCTGTGGCTAGTTTGCCACAATTTTGCCAGTGTCAAGTATTAAGTAGTTTGATTGTCGCTTAGCAACGTAAACAAACGAAATTTGGAAAGAAACGATGACTTTTCTTTCAAAATTCTCTTGGAAAGTCTTTGACTAAATTACCAACCAACATCACCCCTCCATTTCAATTACTTACACTTGTGATAAGTAAACAAGTTAAATTGGATAAACTGCCACCAAATTTACGCAATAAAACTTAAAATAACACGAGAAAAATAATTAAAATGGGAAGACCCATGTCGTTTTGACAAGATAGCCAAAGACAATCCTCTCGGTCGTCAATATACATAATAGTCATGAACTTGACTTCCGTTTGTCATGAATACTTATGCGAAACGCATAACCTCCTTTCTCGAGCCGGTTAACCGACCCTACGACTTTCTACAGTCACTCAGTAAGGAATATTGATTACCTCAAATGGTCAGTTATATTCCCGCTGGTTCCCACAGCTGGGACACTGGCCTCTTCTGCGTCGCATTGAAGGGGAATCGCGAAAAACTCGTTTGAATGTCGTAGTCGACAATTTTTAGGGGATTTTTAAGTTGTTCTTAATAGACACTCATTGATTCTAGGTTAAGGGGTCGTTTTCTCCCACTGCCCATGTTTGTTATTCCACATACCTACTAGCTTTTCCCATCGGCTATTTCTGAGAAACGTACCTACCTACCTACTTACTCAAGACCCTTTAAAAGGTGACCAACCAGATCTAGGTAGGAAACTAGGTACCTACCTACCTACTTACCTATACCAACAGCCTCTTTCTACCATCGCACCGCTCGCCATCGGCAGGGGATCCATCCACACACTCTAGAGCCAGGCTGGTCGCGCACCGTAAGGGTTCAGAGGAACTTCCTCCCGCGAACACTTAGGCTGTGGAATGATCTCCCTGGTGAGGTTTTCCTGGAGACTACAGCATGAGGTTCTTCAAAAAGGGCGTTTTAAATTTTTTTAAGGGTCAGCAAAGCGCGAGTGATTCCTCTGGTATTGCAAGCGTTCATATGCTACGGTAACCGCTTAACATCAGGTGGGCCGTATGCTTGTTTTCACCTTGGTGGTATAAAAAAAAACCTATATTTTATGTGATAACCACTTGAACGTCCTACGTACGCGTTCCCCCCTGCATACGTCCTTAAAATGCCGCGGTTCGTTTACACAAGCACACCCGCCGCGCGGGCACTTGAGACTAAAAAATGGTTCCTTTGTCCTTGGCTTGTTTACATTGAAATTTCACACGAGTTAAGAGTCTGTTAAGAGTAGTAGAGTTCTCTGTGATAGAGCTCGTCCGGGGAAGGACTACCACCATACCTATTTCTGCCGCCAAGCAGTAATTCTCGCATTGCTGTGTTCCGGTGTAAAGGGTATGGTTTCCGGTGAAATTACTGGCACATGAGGCTTTCGATCTTAGCTTCAAGGTGGCAACCCGCGAGTGATGCCTCTGGTATTGCAAGCGTCCATAGGCTGCAGTAACCGCTTACCATCTTGTGGGCCGTACGCTTGGTTGCCACTTCAGTTGTATAAAAAAAAAACGAGTATAGCTAGATAACCAACCAATCACGCTATTTTAGAGCATAGGCCGTCTCAAGTGAGACAACATGGTAATAAAATTTGATCGCGAGTTTGTAATTGGCCGTGTAGTGACTCCTGTTGACCGAGCTTTTATATTCTACTAGCTGAACCGAGCGGTTTCACTTGCATTTTCTAATCGTTTAATTAATTACACCTTTTTTTTTATACAACTGAAGTAGCAACCAAGCGTACGGCCCACAAGATGGTAAGCGGTTACCGCAGCCTATGGACGCTTGCAATACCAGAGGTATCACTCGCGGGTCGCCACCTTGAGGCTAAGATCGAAAGCCTCATGTGCCAGTAATTTCACCGGAAACCATACCCTTCACACCGGAACACAGCAATGCGAGCATTACTGCTTGGCGGTAGAAATAGGTATAGTGGTAGTCCTTCCCCGGATTCTTACAAATATTTAAGACCAGTATTAGCCAAATCGATCCAGAGCTTGTCGAGTTTTAGCGAGACTAAAGCACAACAATTCATTTTAATACAATTTATTTTTATACATGGTATGTTATTAATACTGATGGGGCCTAATTTATACCAGTCTCCGGCCGACATTGGTCGCCAGAAGGTCCAACATATAATTAGGCTAAAATAGTCTGAAATTACTGTGAAATTACTGGCACATGAGGCTTTCGATCTTAGCCTCAAGGTGGCAACCCGCGAGTGATACCTCTGGTATTGTAAGCGTCCATAGGCTGCGGTAACCGCTTACCATCTTGTGGGCCGTACGCTTGGTTCTATAAAAAAAAAAGTCTCTAGTTCTCTACAAGCCGGCCCAATAATATTGACAACAAAGACATTGATTTGAGATGCTCTAAGATTGGTACTACATATGTTGTACGTAGTACTAAATATTTGGGGCCCAACTATGAACTCATAAAGCGATTCAAATGAAGACCTAAACTAAATAGTCAAAAAGTTTTGTAGTTAGGTACCATGACATCAATTAGGTAGACAATCATGTCATGGTCAACTATATCATACCCAACTATGAACTCATATAGCGATTCAAATGAAGACCTAAACTAAATAGTCAAAAAGTTTTGTACCATGACATCAATTAGACAATCATTTGTCAATCACTCATATAGTTCTGTGGCACCAACAAACAAACAGACAGTAGACAGCAAATTTTACCAGACCTGGGGCCCAACCATGAACTCTTAAAGCGATTCAAATGAAGACCTAAACTAAATTGACATAAAAAATATATATATCATGACATAATTGTTTATTTGATATCATGGAACAAAATTTTTTGACAATTTAGTTTAGGTCTTCATTTGAATCGCTATGAGTTCATGGTTGAGCCCCTGTTCTATGACAGCACCTTGGCAATCTGTACAGCCGTATGCAACCAGTTTCGCATCACGAAGGGTAGGTACTAAGTAGGTAGCGAATTTCGCTGCATACCTACCTAGGTACCGAGGCAGGTCAACGACACAGGTCGCGTAATGCCAGTCTCCGGGTCGTAGTGAAAGTGGAAAGGAAAGGGTGGGCGGACGAAAGCGCCTGCGCATCTTAAAATGATTTCACGAACAGACATCAGGTCATCAGTATCATTTACCTGCTTAGCACTATAAATAAACAGTACCTAGTTATATAAATAAGTGTTGCCTATGGGGTTGGTATGTGGCTTAGATACTACAATACAGGGTATCATAGTGTGGGGTCACGGTTATATGAGCGCTCCCGTGCTTCGGAGGGCACGTTAAGCAGTCGGTCCCGGCTTTTTCAAAGTTGTTAGGCCATGACAGAGGCCTTCGGGCGGCCTAGAGATTCTGGCACCAGAGTTGGCCACTGACTCATACGAACGAACGAACTTAATACAATACAATACATAGATAGATATTTTTATTATAAATAGAAAATACCGAACGAACGAACGAACGGTTCTAAGCCTGCCGCATGGACACTACTTCTTACCCCTTTGCTAAACTAACCTACTGTAACAAGTTTGTGCTAACAAACCTACTTAATATTAGTGTAAGACATTGCTTTTTGAGAAAATAACTAAACTTATTTTTATTATTATTTATTGCATCTTAATTTCCCTACACTTAACAGCTTTAATGTCATCGGTCCATCGAGTGAAGGCATCCTAAGTTACAGGTAGGTAGGTACGTAGGTACAGGTCTCTTTAGGGTCTTGCTTTGAAATCCTTTCATCACACTTGGAAAGCTAGAGCCTTATTAGTATTACAGGGTTCTTTAATCAAAAAATAGATATTTATTTATGTAGTTTTAGGTATTAGGTACTTACCTAAATGCTGTATCTTTTATATTTCATTTTTATTTTTACTTTGTTTTTGTACTTACTTGCCTCCTTTTTTTTATCTTTGTATTTCTTCTATGTGTGTGTCAAAGAGCACCGGTGGTCTAGTGGTAGTGACCCCGCCTTCCGATCCTAAGGTCGTGGGTCCCCCGGTCGTGAACCAATGGATTTTTCTGTTCGAAAAATGTATGTGCGCAATGCCAGTGCTCTCATACGGTGAAGGAAAATCGTGAGGAAACCGGCATGTCCAAGAACTAAAAATTCGAAAGACATGTAACGTGCCATCCACCAATCCGCATTGGGTCCGCGTGGTGGATTAAGACCCAATCACTCTCGCCTGAGAGTAGGCCAGTGTCCCAGCAGTGGGAACATTAGATGGCTGTCATGATGTATGTCAATAAATAATTTTCTTTCTTTCTAATCAAACGAACCTTAAACCTCTGCTAGCGTCTTTTAAATATATCCTCGTCAAGAGACCGGAATCGAGTTGGATAATCGTTTCGTCTCTCCAAGTTCATTATGCACCGTTATGTAGTACCTACCTACAGCATTAGGCAATGGATGGGTGACCACTAATAATTGCACCGAGTTCCCGTGCTTCAGAGTGAAAGAATAAAATGATTATCTGCGAGAAATATATAGTTACTCTTTTAAGTAGGTGGGTACTAGTATGTTTTTGAAAGGTTCACAATTTCACCAAATAGGTAGGTATAGTTCGCACAGCGGATCTAGGCTTCCGTGAAGTTAGCCGTTTGTGATGCGCAAAGACAATTTAGTTTGAAATAGCTCCATTGCGCATCACCATTCACGACGGCCGAGATCCGTTGTGAGAACTATACATTGGCATACGTTAGGTGCATAAATTAAACTATTGTTATTACAATTACATTTTCATCATTCAATAAATTGAAATTATCGCTATTTAAGCTATCAACAATGTCTCGGAGTGATAAGCGCAGTGCAGTGCCACGCAAACACTTAAAAACTTGGGTGGCACTGCATCTGTAATAGTCAGGCAGGCGGCACGGGCGCGCCTTGCACTTGCAGACTTAAAAACCGGACCCGGGAGTAGGTAGGCTAGAGTTGGCCACTGACTCATACGTTACTTATCATTCTTGGTTTCCAGGTGATCTACTATGAGCACGCTCAACATCAGCATCACTACGACCATGAGGAGGAGCCCGAAACGCACGGCTGGGGACCCTGGTCCAGGAGTATGGAGCCTGAGGTACACCTATACTTAGTATCTTTTTGACAATTGTCAATATGTCACGTAGTAAGTAGGTATACATACATATTGTTCTATTTTATTCAGGATGTAATAACAAATCAACTTGTTACAAAATTATGGTTTCCCTCTTTTAAACCGACCCATCTTAAGACTCAGATTGCGGAGATAAAAAACAGACTAAAAATCCTGAAACTTTAAACTAATGATGGTCCTGAAGATGTCCCGTGGAGGGATGAAACACGTGTCGATATTTTTCTTTTGAGGTTAACTGTGGTAACTGTGTGACCTCATTAGTTTAAAGGTTAAGCGGAATAGTACTAGAGATTTTTCGTCTGTTTTTTATCATAAAAAAAAGCTCTGACGGTTTTCTTTTCGAACAGAAACTATATAGGTACCTAACCTAGACCTAAGTACCTAAACTCTTGATTTTTAGTTCAGAAACTTAAAGAGGATAACACTGGGTCATAGGATCGTCATAAGTAATATTTTTTCCTTGCAGGAAACAGACGTAGAAGTAGACGTTGATCTTCAGAACTCACCGTACCGGGGCCAGGTTCGGAACCCGCACTACTCGCGGCCAATCGCGTAGCTCCACTACGCCCCGTCAGTCATTATAAGTTGAATTGTATTCTATCGTGTTTCTAGTATACATTTTGTATTTCTATAATGTTAAACACCCGTTAGCAGCATCTGCTGATAATATTTTCTATGAAAATGTTAGTTAACTGTTCGTTTTCTTAAATGAAAAAGTACTACGGATGCTCCTACATTATAGAAACCAGACATTCATAGTTCTAATCGTAGTTTCGGAAACTGGTAATTTCACTAAATGACAGTTCACAAAATGTAATTTTAATGTTGCCACCTCAATACCAATAGTGTTGTGTTCAGATCATCAAATGAACTATGATTTTATCAGCTCACTATAGCTCAATTTATCATTTCAACTATGAATTAACCAACTCATTCATAGCGTGATAGCTCAATGAGTGATTATCAGTTTACAGATTTTTGACAACTTTTTATAAACCTAACCTATATATTTTATTTTACCTTATGTGTGACAAAGACATTGAGAATGTGTGATAAATGTTAGTTCGAAGGTATGTGTCAGTGGCCAACTCTAATGACGGAGTTTATAGGCCACCCATAGGCCTTCCTCGTGGCCTAACGACTGTTATAGTCGACAGGTTAATGTGCAAGCAAAAGACCCTCATCAAATGCATAATGCCAGTAGCGGTTATCCGTCTTAATGATGACCGTACCGATCGTTGCTTATAATGTCTCGATTTGTTTACAAATTATATATTAAGTTAGTTTTAGTTGTGGCCATAAGCATTAAGTATGTGAGTTAATTTATTTGTATGAGTGTTGAAATTTTATTAAATTATTTGTATTTTTTTTTATTTGTTGTTTCCTTATCTGACTATCGTTTTCATCTTACATTTATGAAAATAATGCGGGACAATCCACACAGCATCATATAGCCCAAGCTAAGCAGAGCTTGTGTTATGGGTACTAGATGACCGATATATTTAATACAATACATAGATAGATATTTTATGTATAGAAAACACCCTAAACAAATATTTGCAGTTCGTTAAAACATTAAGGCGGGAATCAAATAATATAATAATATATATATGGGATAATTGACGACCTCGGTGGCGCAGCGGGCGCAGGTCCGCCTGCGACGCGGAGGTTGCGGGTTCGATTCCCGCCTCGGGTCAAATGTTTGTACGATCTACAAATATTTGTTCCGGGTGTTCTGGGTATTTTCTATATATAATAAAAAAATATCTATCTATGTATTGTATTGTATTAAGTATATATCAGTCATCTAGTACCATAACACAGCTCTGTTTAACAGTAGCTTATCTTGGGGCTAGATGATGCTGTGTGGATTGTCCAGCATTATTTATTTATCAAACCCGCAGCCTTCTGCGTTGCAGAACCTTCGCCCGCCGCGCCAGTCATCAAACAAAATAAAGTTTGACAAGTCAACGCGGACAAAGTCGCAAAGAGTATTCTACTAACATTATAAATGTGAAAGTATCTGTGTGTGTATGTTTGTTACCACGTATATGTAGATGATTTAAATTCTGGAATAACACATTAGGCTATATTTAGTGTTATACTTAAATTATAATTCATAGATTTTTTTTTTGACATTGTCAATAACAGTGTGAATGTGGGCTACTTTGCTGCAGCAATAGTATTACTTTAGGTAATACCTACTAATGTGATTTGACTTATAATATCAATAAATGACTATTATTACTATTATTACTAGGCTATTTTTATTCTGAAAAAACGTGCCGCTCCTGGGAACAAGAATAAGAATATTTTTATTGTAAAACTGTTATAAATGTAAGATGATAAAATTAAAAATACAAAAATAGTCCAACAGTTTGCCTTTTTCGGACGTACAACATGCGTAGAGTAATAACTAAACAGTCCCTACCTAAACTTCAGCAATATATAGGATAGCATAAGAGTGCAAACTAAGGTGCGCAGGTCAGGTAGTAATAAATAAAAGTCAGTATATGTATAAATGCGTGTAATTATATGGTATGGTAGTGTGTGTGCGGGCGCGCGGCCAGGTCGGCTGGGGCGAGGGCCCGCGCGCGCCCCCTGCGCGCCGCGCGCCACGACATCCACACGCGCACGCACACACCCTCCCCCTGCTCCCCCGTGTCGCCGCACGCCCAGCTGCAACCATATATACACATTCTGATTCATATTCAGATATAAGTATAGAATAGCTCTCACATCTGTATCATTAAGTGGTTCAGACATTATCAGCTTTATAGCATAACATATTAATATCACAAAGTATCCTAAAAAAAGATAAATGATCGACAACGGAGAACAAGTCGATGGTCCTGAAGATGTCCCGTGAAGGGATGAAACACGTGTCATTATTTTTCTTTTGAGCTTAACTGTGGTACGGTGTGACCTCATTAGTTAAAAGGTTAAGCGGAATAGCACTAAAGATTTTTCGTCTGTTTTTTATATCCTAAAAAAGTTAATTATTAATTAATGAATATAAAACAGATTGACGATAAATTGAAATACAACAATACAACATATAAATTGGATTTAGTATAAAAAAAAATAGTAATGTCAAAGATTACAAGAAAGTCATTTAAAATAATAAATGTCATATTAAAAAAAAAAAAATGACATTCAAATAGTCATCAACACTTCTACACTAATTTTACTTTAAAAAATAGATGCTCATTTATCAGATAGCTAGCTAAGTATTGTTTTGTCTTGTTATACATAAGTCAGTATCTTGTTTTATGTCAATTCACTGAAGTCACGCCAAGGAATTTATAAACTATACTACCTAGTATAGTTCGCACAGCGGATCTAGCCTTCCGTGAAGTTAGCAGTTTGTGATGCGCAAAGACAATTTAGTTTGAAAAAGCTCCATTGCGCATCGAAACGGCTAATTTCACGACGGCCGAGATCCGCCGTGAGAACTATACCTACTTAATAGTTCCATAAGTCACGCACGCTCATTCTACTCATTTAAAAATTAGAACCTAAGTTAATTTAAGTTTCTCTTAATTAATTAATTAATTATTCTCTTAATTTATAATTATGTACATATTTTATTTTGTTTAATAAATACTATAATACGCAAGTGATATCTATAATGTTGCATGCGTACATAGGCTACGGTAACCGCTGACCATCAAGTGGGCCGTACGCTTGGTTATCACTTTAGTAGTATAAAATTTTTTTTTAAAAAAAAACACATGAAGACTTCGCTCGCTCGGTCGACTACTCAATTAAACCTAATATTACCTACATTTTTTTTTTATACCACTAAAGTGGCAACCAAGCGTACGGCCCACTTGATGGTCAGCGGTTACCGGAGCCTTTTTTTTTTTTTTTTTTTTTTTATTCACAATAGGCTTGCGCTTGACCACTATCTCGCCTGATGTTAAGCGATGATGTGGTCTACGGTGGAGCACGCTTGCCTAAGAGCAACCTATTCACTCGTGACTTGAAGACACCCAGGTTATAAGTATCGGGAAACACAGACTCTGGCAAAGAATTCCACTCCTTGGCGGTGCGCAGAAGAAATGATGATGCAATATAAGCCTATGTACGCATGCAACATCATAGATATCACTTGCGTGTTACCACCCTGATACGTTAGATGGAAAGTCTCATGTGCCTGTAATTTCACCGGAAACCATACCCTTCAAACCGGAACACAGCAATGCGAGCATTACTGCTTTGCGGCAGAAATAGGTATGGTGGTAGTTCTTCCCCGGACGAATATTTTTAAGAAAGATTTTTTTTTTTATATTTTCAAGAAAGTTTAAATGTTCTTAGGTTCACGATCATTTTGGAAAGTAGCTCATTAGTTGGATTTATTTGGCCGCCAACGCCATCTACCGTGTTCGATAAAATCTATTAAAAATTTTTTTATTAAAAAAAAAAAGTATTTATCAGATTTACGATTCAACACATAGAATACTATTACAATTTATTTAATGTAAAAAAAAAAGTGAGCTGATGAACTGAACTATAATGAGTTGATTGAATTGAGCAATAATGAGCTGATTAGATCACGGTTCGTTTGATAATTCAAAAACTTAAAAAAACATCGTGAGGAAACCGGCATGTCCAAGAACTAAAAAATCGAAAGACATGTGCCATCCACCAATCCGCATTGGGTCTGATTGGGATGTTATTACGATTTATTTAGAACACATACCCCGTCCATACACTAGGCATGCGCCCCGGACTCTCCTGTTTCCTCTTCTCAGCTAGGGAGCTTCGTATCAACTCTTCAGCAAAACTCTTCATCGCAGACAGTAGAACAGCATGTACAGCACTGAAACGTGTATTTATTATTTACTAGCTATCGCCCGCGACTGCGTTCGTGTGGATACGAGAGCCCTACCTTTTTCCGGATCAAAAATGTAGCCTATATCCTATATTATATTATATTATTAAGTACCTACCTTTAACATTGTAGTACATAACCTAGTTAATATTAAGTACCTACCTTTAACATTGTAGTACATAACCTAGTTAATATTAAGTACCTACCTTTAACATAGTAGTACATAACCTAGTTAATATAGTACGTCCAAAATGGATAAGCTGAGCTTACCTACCAGTGCCATACCTAGTAATAAGATCATTTTGTGCCTTCATCAGCTAAACAATAAATATTTTCTTATTCTTATTCTTGACTCTTGTTCTTTGACGACCGATGTGGCGCAGCGGGTTCAGGTCCGCCTGCGACGCAGAGGTTGCGGGTTCGATTCCCGCCTCGGGACAAAATGTTTGTACGATCTACAAATATTTGTTCCGGGTGTTCTGGGTATTTTCTATATATGATAAAAAATATCTATCTATGTATTGTATTGTATTAAATATATATCAGTCATCTAGTACCCATAACACAGCTCTGTTTAACAGCAGCTTACCTTGCGGCTAGATGATGCTGTGTGGATTGTCCAGCATTATTTATTTATTTATTCTTATTCTTATTCTATTCCCGGTCATTATCTATCTATATTTTAAATTTCAGCCAAATCGTTTTAGTGGTTGTCGAGTTATAGAGGAACAAACATTCAATAAGAGTAGTAGAGTTCTCTGTGATAGAGCTCGTCCGGGAAAGGACTACCACCATACCTATTTCTGCCGCCAAGCAGTAATGCTCGCATTGATGTGTTCCGGTGTGAAGGGTATGGTTTCCGGTGAAATTACTGGCACATGAGGCTTTCGATCTTAGCTTCAAGGTGGCAACCCGTGAGTGATACCTCTGGTATTGCAAGCGTCCATAGGCTGCGGTAACCGCTTACCATCTTGTCAGTTGTATAAAAAAAACCAAACTTAAATTTATAATATTAGTGTGATGTGACTAGCGACCCGCCCCGGCTTGGAACGGGTGCTTCAACTACGTATAGGTATACCGTCCTCTATTTATGAAAACCGCATTAGCCTATGTTACTCAGAGATAATGTAGCATTCTAATGGTAAAAGAATTTTTGAAATTGGACCAGTAGTTTTTCGTAACAAACAAATATATGAAATATTTCCTCTTTATAATCATTATCATCATCATCATGACAGCCTTCTAATGTTCCCACTGCTGGGACACTGGCCTACTCTCAGGTGAGAGTGATTGGGTCTTAATCCACCACGCGGACCCAATGCGGATTGGTGGATGGCACATGTCTTTTGAATTTTTAGTTCTTGAACATGCCGGTTTCCTCACGATGTTTTCCTTCACCGTATGAGAGCACTGGCATTGCGCACATACATTTATCGAACAGAAAAATCCATTGGTGCACGACCGAGTTTGAACCCACGACCTTCGGATAGGAAGGCGGGGTCACTACCACTAGACCACCGGTGCTATATCTCTTTATAATATTAGTATAGATTAACGAGCTGACCCGTGCGGCTTCACCCGTGTTTTTGCAAGTTTTTATGCTATCCCACAGGGTCAGTACATTATTCCGGGAAATAGTAGCCTATTTATTCCAGGACTTAAGCCATCTACATTCTAAACTTCATCACAATTGGTAAAGTCGTCACGGAGATACGTGGTAACTAACATTCACACACACACACACAGACTTTCGCATTTATAATATCAGTAGGATTACAGTAAGTAAAAGTAAGTAAAAGTAAGTAAAAGTAAGTAAAAGTAAGTAAAAGTAAGTAAAAGTAAGTAAAAGTAATCCTAGTGAGTAACTTACCTATAAGAACATCCATTCCCAACATCCTCATTCCTCAGCTCGATCCCGATATCGGAGCATTTCCTCTCAATATACAAGAACCTCAACCGATCATCGTCATCCTCCACCGGAAGCACTCGCAAACCGGACACCTCCACGCTCTGCTTCCTGACAGCCACTTTGACAGGACACGACAGCACGTCGACCTCCTCGTCGTCTGACAGCTCGATCGCATCTGCCAGAGTTCTGTCAATGTCAAACTTAAAGACGGTTTTCGAGTTGATGTCTGTGGGATCCGGGTATAATTCTTTTATGTTCTCTATCTCATTCCACGACCACTCGCTTTCCGTTTTGACTATTTCCGTTCTGATTGGGTAGTGGCCGTGTAGGCGTATGTATAATAGTATTTGTTTCGTCCGCCATATTGGACCGTGCGTGAAATGTTCCGATAGAAGTTTGTTGATAAATTTCGCTCTCGACCACTGGAAAATAACAATATTTTATACATAAAAATGGCAGTTCGTTCCAGCAATGAAACCGCACCCGTGCGAAGCCGGGGCGGGTCGTTAGTAATAAATATAGCCTATGTTATTCAGGGATAATGTAGCATTCTAATGGTGAAAGATTTTTTGAAATCGGACCAGTGTTTTTGAGTTTATTTGTAACAAACTTAAATACAAATGATCTCTCTTTGTAATATTAGTATAGAAGATATAGATTAAAAACTGGAAAACTTACAATATACTAATGCTATGAAGCTAATTTTAAGAGTACTAGAGTTCTTTGTGATAGAGCTCGTCCTGGGGAGGACTACCACCATACCTATTTCTGCCGGCAAGCAGCAATGCTCGCATTGCTGTGTTTCGGTTCGAAGGGTATGGTTTCCGGTGAAATTACAGGCACATGAGACTTTCTATCTAACGTCTCAGGGTAACACGCAAGTGATATCTATTATGTTGCATGCGTACATAGGCTTCGGTAACCGCTGACCATCAAGTGGGCCGTACGCTTGGTTGCCACTTTAGTGGTATAAAAAAAAAATGCTAAGAGCACTGGTGGTCTAGTGGTAGTGAACCCCACCTTCCAATTCTAAGGTCGTGGGTTCGAACCTGACCATAAGATCGGAATAGGCCTAGCAGTGGGAACATAAGAAAGCTGTCATGATGATACTACTATTCTAAACTAATAATATTTAAAAAATATTATAAATATGAGTTTTTTTTTTTTATACAACTGAAGTGGCAACCAAGCGTACGGCCCACAAGATGGTAAGCGGTTACCGCAGCCTATGGACGCTTGCAATACCAGAGGTATCACTCGCGGGTTGCCACCTTGAGGCTAAGATCGAAAGCCTCATGTGCCAGTAATTTCACCGGAAACCATACCCTTCACACCGGAACACAGCAATGCGAGCATTACTGCTTGGCGGCAGAAATAGGTATGGTGGTAGTCCTTCCCCAGACGAGCTCTATCACAGAGAACTCTACTACTCTTAAAAAAGAGTGTGGATGTTCGAGTGAAGTGTTTGTATATTGGGGTGTTGGAGTGATTGGATGTTCGGGTGTTTCGGGTGTATATTATGTTGGGATGTTGGAAGCTTAGATGTTTCGGTGGTTGGATTTTTGTATGTTTGGATGTTGGGGTGTTTGAATGTTGGAGTGTTTGGATATTGGGGTGTTCGGATGCAAACATTTGTCACGGCGGAATAGAACCCGCGCCCGTCCCACTTAGTACACTCACTTCTATATTTCTTCTCTTAGCGTAGTCCAGTTTCCAATACTTATCGCTGTTCTCGACTACAAACGGGAAATGCTGCATAAAGTCAGGGTCACGCACTTCGTCGCTTATAAGTGGGATACGCTTCACTAGATGGTTGACCGCGCTGCGAACGTCGCTAAACCTGGGGATAACAAGTTGATTTAATAAGCGGCGCGTTCCGCTACCGGGTCCGATTTCCAACAAGGATAACTAATAATTGACCAGATAAATTTTATTGATTAAATCGAGATTTTAACACAAAATGTATTTATATTTTTTATGTGTATCCTATTTCTTATATATTATGGCCTAATGAAAGACCCTGTATATAAAACTGAATTGTTCGTTAGTCTCGCTGAAACTCGAGAACGTCTGGACCGATTAACCTAATTTTGCTAATATTTCTGTGTCCATGTGAGACAATTAAAGCTTGTGAAACCGCGCGGGTCAGCTAGTTAGCTAAATAAATTACTCACCTGCTCATAACGGAAACTAAGCTATTATACAAATTGTCTTCCATTTTGACTTCAGCCACATTATCACAAAGTACTTCATTGTTTTTCATTTTTGGATTCGTTAGATAGCAATGATCGTTCTCTAGGTGCGGGAAATTCTGCAAAAGTCTATCAATTCTGATACAATTCTCCGTTTTCAGCTGATTCTTCACTTCGGGCTTGAGTAACGACATACCGCCTTAAAAAAAGTAATAAAAAAATATTTTCGAAACAATTTCAATGGTACAGTAATACATTAGTTCCGCATAGTCATTTGGATGGGTGACCGCTGCCAATTTTAATTGAGCGTGCTTCGGAGGGCACTTTATGCAGTCGGTCTCGGCTTTTTCAAAGTTCAAAGACACTTTCGATCTCAGGGTGGCAACACGCAAGTGTTTTTTTTTTTTTTTATATACAACTGAAGTGGCAACCAAGCGTACGGCCCACAAGATGGTAAGCGGTTACCGCAGCCTATTGACGCTTGCAATACCAGAAGTATCACTCGCGTGTTACCACCATGAGGCTAAGATCGAAAGCCTCATGTGCCAGTAATTTCACCGGAAACCATACCCTTCGCACCGGAACACAGCAATGCGAGCATTACTGCTTGGCGGCAGAAATAGGTATGGTGGTAGTCCTTCCCCGGACGAGCTCTATCACAGAGAACTCTACTATTCTTTCTAATTATGCAAGCGTACATAGGCTACGGTAACTGCATACCATCAAGTTGGCCGAACGCTTGGTTGCCAGTGTTGCCACTTCAGTGATATAAAAATAAAAAATAACGAAATAATCCTTGGGATGTCTTCGGCAAGCGAGATATGACTCGATAGCTCAATTGGTAGAGCACCTGCGTATCAAGCGGAGGTTGCGGGTTCAAATCCCACTTGAGGCGAAATAACTTCGATGGTTAACACTATTTTGTTTATTATTTAGGATTATTTAAGATTTGAATGTTATTATTAATTATTTTACTATTATAATTTTTTCTATGACATTTGTATATTTTTTTTTTTTTATACAACTGAAGTGGCAACCAAGCGTACGGCCCACAAGATGGTAAGCGGTTACCGCAGCCTATGGACGCTTGCAATACCAGAGGTATCACTTGCGGGTTGCCACCTTGAGGCTAAGATCGAAAGCCTCATGTGCCAGTAATTTCACCGGAAACCATACCCTTCACACCGGAACACAGCAATGCGAGCATTACTGCTTTGCGGCAGAAATAGGTATGGTGGTAGTCCTTCCCCGGACGAGCTCTATCACAGAGAACTCTACTACTCTTAAATTATTTTGTTATCTTTTTTATTTTTGTATGGATTTTTTTGCTTTATGACATTATTTGACGACTGATGTGGCGCAGCGGGCGCAGGTCCGCCTGTGACGCAAAGGTTGCGGGTTCGATTCCCGCCTCGGAACAAATGTTTGTACGATCTACAAATATATGTTCCGGGTGTTCTGGGTATTTTCTATATATAATAAAAAATATCTATCTATGTATTGTGTTGCATTAAGTATATATCAGTCATCTAGTACCCATAATGCAGCTCTGTTTAACAGCAGCTTACCTTGGGGCTAGATGATGCTGTGTGGATTGTCCAGCATTATTATTTATTTATTTATTTATTATTATTTATTTTTGACATTTGTTAATTATTTCTGATGAATACTGTATTGTATTAGGTGTAACCTGTAAAGATAGGTGTAATGTTTTAAATAAATACATATACAATAATCGTCACCGACATAGCTCTTAGAATTGGTAAGTTGAAGTGGCAATGGGCAGGCCATATAGCTCGCAGAACCGATAACCGTTGAGGAATAAAGGTTCTTGAGTCCACGAACTGGAAAACGAAGTGTAGGATGGTGGACTCGTTGGACCGATGACATTAAAAGCGGTCGCAGGAAGTCGGTGGATGGTGAAGGCCCAAAATCGGTCGTCATGGCGCTCTTTGGTGGAGGCCTATGTCCAGCTGTGGACGTCTATCGGCTGATATGATGACAATAATCGAAAATAACTTAACTTAATCGAAAATAACTTAACTTAAACCGAATTAAAAATTGTTTTGTCATTTGCTGACATAAAATACTTTACCTTTTTTTCTCCTAACATTTTTAAGTCCATTTGATTTGATCGGACTAATTTTAGTTGTTGTATTATTGATAATAATCTCTTGAACCTTAGTTAAATCTAATTCCCTGTCCATTTCAAGATAGTATATCTTCCCCGTTGTTGGATCTATGTATTTAACTATCCGTTTCTTAACTGAAGACGGCTGATTGAGTATTTCCGTTGGCACTTGTAATATATTCTGTAGACTTTCTTTTATGTCCGTATCAATTTTCTCTTCGAAATCAGTTTCAACACTTTCAATTTCCTCTTTGATAACTTGTTTAGTCGGTTTGATGAACATTTCATCGACGTCTAACTCTGTGGGTGTTTTGAAGAAATCCATCCAATCCGATTCGGTAACGTCTTCTTTGATTTTTGTATCTTGTGCGCTTGCTTCCGTGTTTGTGTCTGGTGTTGCGCTTGCTTCTATGTCTGTTAGCGTGTGGTCGTCTTCTATGTATTCGTATTGTAGCATATCTGGGGTACTGTATAACCATACATCTACTATTGTTTCTGAACCTGTGGAAAGGAATAAAAAAGCTATTTACGCTTAAATACAAAACGCAAAAAAGAAAAACGTGTGCCATGCACCAATCCACATTAAGTTCCTGTGGTAGATTAGTACCCAATCACTCACGCTCGAGAGTAGGCCAGTGTGGGAACAATGGCAGGCTGTCATGACGATGATGACTTAGCATTTGGACCTACACTAAACCAAAATAAACGCCTTAGCCTTTAGCTTCAGTGCCAGCGAAAAATGCCGTGTGGTGCCGGCAAACTCGCTTTTCGGGTGGGGTAAGTACAACCGGTGGGAGGTAGGGAGTGGCCATTCTGTACGTAGTACTAATATCTGTTCTCTGGTTTGGAGTTGGTTTTTTAAATAATGATATTCTGATACTCTAAAATGGAACATACTTATAAAAATATAAATAATGTTATTGAGATTGGACACGGCCTCTGTACAGCCGCTTTACAAAACATGACTGTATAACTAAACCAATTGTTCCTAAGGTCCCTAAGGTTAATAAATAATATGAATATGAATATGAATATGATGTCATACCTAAAGTCTGCATGCCAGTATAGTTTCTGTCCAGTTTAATGTTGTGTTCAACCGACGCGGGGCGATTTCTCTCTGGCAGCGTGAAGTGAAGCTCGATTTTGGCGGGAAACTCCCCCCAGCCGCGTCGGCTTATGTGGAACGGATGTTTGCTGAAATTAAACAGAATTTATATGAAATCACGGCTAAATAACATGAAATTACTACTAAATAACTTGAAATCGCTACTCAATACTCAATACTTTTATACTTTTATTGTCATTATCATGGGGTGAAAATACAAATCGTGGATCACAATGCACCCATAAGGGCATAACAATAAAATATTAAAACACTTCAAAGGCTACTAAATAGCTTGAGATCGCTACTAAATAGTTTGAAACTGTTCATAAATAGCATGACATCACTACTAAATAAAACTAAATTACTACTAAGTAAAATCAATGAACATTGAGACTAACTACATTTCCTCGCATAAAGCCAACCTACACTCTATTTTCTAACTCTTTTTCTCTCATGTTTTATTAGTTACATCACTGTCTACATTAAATCTATAATAGATCTAAGTAAGAGCAAAATCTCCTATGACAAGTACTACTTAAAAGGAGATTTTATCACTGTTAACATTGTAAACTATCTTTTGGAAACGCAATAAAACATTTGTCAAAAATGATTTATTTCAATAAAATCACAAGGATCATTTTGAAACGTCTTAAAGCTAGGTGAATTTACGCAAGTTCCACGCGCTCCAGCAAATTCTTATAATGTGATAAATATGTGAACAGTTTTTTAAGCGATAATTATGTAGACTCTACATAATACAAAAATCTACATTGTAGAAGTAGAAGCTTAATTATTTTTAACCTCTGACTATAACAGCCTAACAGATCTTCATAGACCTAAAACATGATGATGTCTAATAACAGTTTACTAGTAGGTTAGATTCAATTTAATTACTATTAAACCAAATGACTACTAAATAAAATAAATAAAATTGCTACTAAATAAATGAAATTACTGCAAAATAGAACGGTATCACTACAAAAAAGAAGAAGACCACAACATAATGTAATAAAATCCCTCCTAAATATAATGAAACTACCACTAAATATAATGAAATCACTACTAAATATAATGAAATCACCACTAAAACATAACTCACTCAAGTTGCACTTTATGATGTGGTGCGTACGAGTGATGCAGGGTCACGGAGGCCCCCGAGAGGAGGGGCGAGGGGTCCGGCGCGTGTGGGGCCCCCCGGATGTATAGCAACCACTTGTGGGTGGAGCGGTCGAGGCGAGACGCGGCCGGTACGTACTTAGATGTGTTGCCTGGAAGAAGAATAGAATAGAAAATAGAATTGAACAATAATTGTTTTAAGCCACACAATAAACATAAAAATAATAATACAAATTAAAACTAAACTATTGTGATGAAAAAAAGGCAGCCACTCAACATGTGCTACAGATTTAATGTGTCTGTAGCGCTGGTTTTCAGTGGAGCCTACAAAGAGATTTATTGATTAGATAATGTCATAGTAGTCATAATAGTTAGTAAGTTATTAACTTTGAAAAAGCTGGGACCACAGAACTGTATTTAAGTAGAATGAGTGAGTATGTACTCGCGTGCCGAAAATTAGGGCTGAGTAAGGGCTGAGTAAAGAGGTAACTCCGCCCTTACTCCGCGAAACTCAGTCTGCTTCCAACCGGGGGCGGTGTGGTGTGCCAGTGCCTAGAATCGGTTGCCGCGTGCTTATCGATGCTTTTAAATCATTCATTTTCGCGCGGCTTATGTTTCCCATCACTAAAATACACTTGTGTGTAAAATACCAATACGTAAAATGTTACACGCTCGGTTTCCATACAAATCGACGAACTCTTTATTTCTACTTAAATATAGTTCTGTGGCCAGCCACACTGACTGACTGACTGTTTAACATACCAATAATAAACCTATATCGATGCTTCATCTGATTCCTGGTGGCTTCGTCCAGGGTCACCACGTTAGTTGGCTTCGGTTCCAGATGGCGAGGCACCTTCCTAGGTGGAGCGGGCTGGCTGGTGCACGGCTCAGTCTCCTCGGGTCTCAGGGTCTTGGTGGCATCCGCTGAGATGGTGTAATTACGCTTTTGGAGCATCGCCTGGGGAATTACTGTTGTATGAGATTCCAAAGATGTACAAATATGTACATGTTAGCAATAATTAAATTAATCTTACTATATTATAAATGCGAAAGAGTGGATGTTTGTTTCCAACTGCTTTAATGTCATCTGTCCATCGTGTGGGGGACCGTCCATTAATGCCATGTCAACCGATCTTGAACCTTCACCATCTACAGACTTCCTTCTTAATGGTATGAGTACTTTTTTTTTTATTTCTTTTTTTTAAGGAACTTGTCTTTAAGGGCCATGTCAGTTCCATCATATCTTCAAAATAACCACGTCAGGACACAATGTCTTCTTATAAATAGCTTGTATATGGACATGAGTACTTACTGAGTAATCTTTCCTTGTTTTATTCCTCGATCCCCTCTCGCGGAATATTTCATCAATATCAACAGTACGCTTGCCGAGGAGCTTCCGAAGAGATGGGTGAATGTGTCTTTGACCATCCCTTAGTGTGCCGCTGATCTGAAATAATAATGCATATTTTTTAACCCCTTGACGAAAATGAGGGGTGTTAGTATACTCTGACAAATAATTGAAAAATCTTTTTGGCAATTCGAAATGTCGAGCACTGGTGGTCTAGTGGTAGTGACTCCGCCTTCCGATCCTATGGTTGTGGGTTCAAATCCGGTCGTGCACCAATGGGTTTTTCGCTACGGAAAATTTATTTGCGCAATGCCGGTGCTCTCATACGGTGAAGGAAAACATCGTGAGGAAACCGGCATGCCCAAGAACTAAAAATTCGAAAGACATGTGGCATCCACATCAGTCCGCATTGGGTGCACGTGGTTAATTAAGACCCAATCACTCTCGCTGGATAGTAGGCCAGTGTCCCAGCAGTGGGAACATTAGAAGGTTGTCATGATGATGATGATGAAATGTCAAAACACAATAATATTGCCACATTCACTCTGCCAGTGCTGTAACAGATCAGATCAGTAAATGAACTGTAAACTAATCAGCTCGTTTGTTCGTAACGTATACAAACAAACATTCGTTTGTTTGTATGAGTCAGTGGCCAACTCTGGTGAGAGTTTCTAGGCCGCCCGAAGGCCTGTCATGGCTTAACAACTTTGAAAAAGCCGGAACCGACTGCTTAACGTTCCCTCCGAAGCACGGGAGCGCTCAGTTGAAATTGCCACTGGCGGTCACCCATCCAAATGACCCCGCAGTGCTTAACTTCGTTTAATTTCGCACTAAGATAGCATCATCCTAAAGAGATGAACCAGTATTAATTAAGTTTTTGTTCTATGAGAGGTATTTAGGACTATTCTTAGCTATGTTTCATAAAAATCTGCTCAGCCGTTTGAAGGTTCTCTTTTCTAGTTGATGATTAAACTTCAGATGAGATTCAGTTTATGAGTGTCAAGGTTTTAATTTTTATTTATGGTTATTATACTCCTAAAGTGGCAAATGGTTCACCAGATGGTCATCATCATCTTATCAGCTGATAGATGTCCACTGCTGGACATAGGCCGCTCCTAAAGTTCCATTTTGACTGATCTTGAGCCTTTGCCATCCACCGACTTCCTGCGACCACTTTAATGTAACTGGTCCATCGAGTGGGGGCGGTCCTAATTCATTTTCCAGTTCGTGGTCGCCATTCGAGAACCTTTATTCCGCAGCGGTTATCGGTTCTGCAAGCTATATGGCCTGCCTATTGCCACTTCAACTTACTAATTCTAAGAGCTGTCGGTGACCTTGGTTCTTCTACGGATTTCCTCATTGCAGATTCGATCGCGTAGTGAAACTCCCAGCATAGCTCTATCCATAGCTCATTGGGCGACTTTGAGCTTTTGAACGAGACCTATAGTAAGTGATTACTATACCCGATGGTAAGTGGTTACTGTAGCCTATAGATGGCTTGCAATACTAAAGGTAACACTTGCACCCTTTAAAAAAAAAAAAAATTCTTTTTTTTAAAAACCCTATGCTGTAGACTCCAACCTCAGCATGGGAGACCACAGCCAAGTGGTTGTGGAGAAGTTCCTCTAAAATGCAGCAATAGGTAGTGGTAGTAAGTATGCTAGCTAGCCCATAAGCAACTCATAGAAGTGGATACCTCCGCCTTAGCTCTAGGGTCGCGCTGAGCTGCAATCTCATCATTGATCTGAGCTGAGCTGAGCTGCAGCTTTTGATCGCAGTAGTAGCTGCTGATGATGGAGTACCTCAGCCGGTGCAGGAGTCTCCGGGAAGATGCCATTCTGAAGTCAATCATTATCATAACATAGTATAAAATAAACTCACTCCCCATTGTCTGTACCTTTGTATGTACTTTATAAATCTTTTAGACAGCCCAACGGATTTTAATGCGATTTTCAGCATTAGAAGAGGAAGGTTAATATGTTAAGCCATCGTGCAAAGCCAGGGCAGTTCGCTAGTGGCCAGCGCTGGTGAAGGAGTTAAATAGGGCACCTGAAAACCTCTGTCACAGCTTGACATCTTTATAAAGTCAAAAATATTTTTATAAGGGGTCGAGTAATAATTAGATATTTGATTTCATATTTTTGGAGCTGAACAGAAGTTTAAGGTTATATTTATGGTATTTAAGGTCAAGCACATTTGTAGTAAAATAAGATGCTTTTAATAATTATAATATTTTAAAATTATTTTAATTACAGAGATTCTGTAATGTTAAACAAAAACAATGGATAACATCAAAACAAAGCGCTAAAATTAGTAACGGTATTCTTGCCAAAACAACCAACACATGGTAATGTTTTTGCAATTTATGTTACGATTTTGTGGTTAAAATGTATGAAAGGTAGACAATGCTGTATGCTGAAGACCGATACAACGACTTACCGTTGATCTATGAGCCTAACTTCTTCCTTACGAGATCCAAGCTCATTCGAAAACTCCCGGCGAATAATCGATTTGATTTTCTCAATCTTTTCATCTTCGGACAGGCTTGGAGGCTCTTCCTTAATACACACAGCCGTTTCAGGGTAGTCTGGGTCATGATACTCCTCCAATTGATCCATTTCTAAATATTTTTACACTTAAAACGAATGACGCCCTTCCAGCGCCAGCGTCTAAAACACAGGTTTTATTACAGGTTTATCTTACAAACTATGGTCCGGCACTTTGGTTAAAGAAGTTATTTATCACATTTATTCACAGCTCCGTTAGGTGGGTTTATTTATTTGAATTATTTGTTTTTTAAGAATTTTACGAAAAACAATTATAATTATGCCAAAATCCGCACTTGATTGACTTGATTGAATGAAAAGACTCTTGCTCGTGCTTGATTTGACTGAATGACGGTAAAATGACTATCAGTCAAAACAAACAAAAGAAGGGCCAAGGATGCTCGATGTTGCAAAAATATCGATATTGACATCAAATAACTTATATCGGTATTAAAATATGATCGAACCCAAATCTATGTATTTTTGCAAACACCAATAAATATAAAAAAAACCCGACTAGCCCAGGGGTGTAAGACGTACCAGATTCCTGGTACACATACTAGGTTTTAGTGTCACGTACCATGTACCAGGTCTATTCGGGCCTGGTACGCAACATACCAGGATTAGCCGTTTACCGGCTAATCAAAATTACATCAAATCAAATGATTGTACAACACTGACCAAAAATTGCAGTCAGTTGTTACTGTCAGATGCTTGCCAGTAATCTCATACCACTGGCACTGTACGGTTGATAAAATCCGTTAAACCTGGTAAAACTGCTTATTTAGTCGACTATCTCATGCGCCTTATTTCAATTTTTTATTGTCCACGTTGCTAAACAACGATAAAATTAATAAATTACTTGACAGTGGCAGAATTTTTATAACCATACGCGAGTAAAACCGCGCGGGTCAGCTAGTTTCGTGTATAAATACATTTACAGGGTGTAAGAAGACGACTACCAAAAACGCAAGGGGGTGGTACAGCATCCCAAAACACAACCAACCGAAAAAAAGTTATTGCAGGAGAATAATTTATTTTATCAACAAGATGCATAAGAGCTACAGAGAACTGAACATCAATTTATTTAAAATACGATTTAAAAGATTATTAACTGAAAAATCATATTACAATATTGACGAATTCTTAAATGACGCCTTTTTTATATAATGTTTGTATTGTATTCCTTTTATTTTTTTACTTAAGCTGACATATTTAGGGATGCACAACGCCGTTATATCCATAAATCTGTTGAAAATGATGACTCCTCTAAAGTTTGGAAATTTCTTAGAACATTGGGGGTTGGTAAATCTCGTAACGATTGTTTTCCTAAAGACTTAAATATTGATCGCTTGAATCAGCATTTCTCTTCTTCTTCTAGTATCGATGGACTTAGTAAGTCCAATACTATACGACATCTTTCATCAACACCAGCCTCTGATTTTTCTCCCTTTTTTTTCGATCAATTTTCCGATTGTGATGTTAAGAGAAGTGTCATGTCCATATCATCAAATGCAGTCGGCAGTGACAACATTAGTCGTAATATGTTGCTACCCATTCTCGACGAGATTATTCCAGTCCTTACCCATATCCTACATTTTTCTATATCCAGCGGCTCTTTTCCTACAGCCTGGAAAAGCGCACAGATTATTCCCCTTCCTAAAAAACCCCGACCTTCCACTTTTTCAGAATATCGTCCAATCTCCATTCTCCCATTCCTATCAAAAGTTCTAGAGCGACTTGTTTACAATCAGCTTAGCAAATTCCTAACTAGTAACTCCCTCATGAATTCTTACCAATCTGGCTTTAGGTCAGGCCATAGCACCGTAACAGCCCTTTCCAAAATCATGGATGATGTTCGCCAGGGCATGGACAGAAGACATGTGACTGTACTGTCATTATTGGACTTCAGTAACGCTTTTAACAACGTAGACTTTGATATTCTTTTATGTGTGCTACGCTCTCTTAACATATCTCCAACGGTTATTGACTGGTTTCATAGTTACCTGTTTGGTCGCCGGCAACGCATCTGTATTGATGACAGCTTTTCATCATGGTGTAATTTGACTGCCGGTGTGCCTCAGGGCGGCGTTTTATCTCCTCTTCTCTTTGCTGTCTTTATTAACTCTATATCTAAAACTTTGTCTAGTTCCTATCACCTTTATGCAGATGATCTTCAGATTTACACGCAAGCACCGGTTTGTAAATTAAATGAATCCATTGAAATTGTAAATAGAGATTTGGAGCGCATCCTTACGTGGAGTAAAGCTTACGGCCTAAAAGTGAATCCTACAAAAACACAGGTGATTATCATTGGTAGCTCTAGAACGATTCCTAAGATTGATATGACAGCCTTACCGAAGGTAACTTTTGATGGTGTTACGATACCCATCAGTGATTCTGTTAAAAATTTAGGTATTATCGTGGACAAAGAGTTGTCCTGGAGGCCACAGTTGGCAGAACTTAGTCGGAGAATGTTCGCCTCAGCGGCTTCATTGAGACGCTTACGAAATTTTTTACCTACTGCCACCAAAGTTATGCTTGCTCAATCCCTCTTACTCTTCAATTTGATAAACTTGAGCGCCTTCAAAATTTCAGTATCAGGTTTATATTTGGCTTACGCAAATATGACCACGTTTCCGAGTATCGCAATAAGCTCAAGTGGCTCCCTATCCGCCTTCGCAGGAATACTCACATTCTTTCTCTTTTATACAATATCTTATTCAATCCTTCCACTCCTCCTTATCTTAAGGAGCGCTTTGAGTACCTTCATCTTAATAATCCTCTTCAGTTGCGTTCATCTGAAACTCTCCAACTTAAAACACCAGTGCACAATACCTACTTTTATGATAACTCCTTCACAGTCAAAGCTGTTCGATTATGGAATACTTTGCCTGTTCACATCAGGCGTGCAAAATCACTTACTGCTTTTAAAAATATGCTTCATACTCACTTTTTATCACTGTCATAGACATAATTTTATGAGTTACTTACCTTTTTGGCATTATTATAGGTATATTCCAATACATGTATATATGTATATATATATGCATTTTATAGTATATAGATAAGTATATATTCATATTTAAATTTATATTTATTTAAGTATTTTAAAAATATATAATATTAATAAAACTATCATTATTATCTTTATAAACGTCACCGCCCCTTAACGTACTCGTTGTCTCTGTCCATCCTAAGGTTGCCTGGAAGAGATCGCTGTCAGCGATAAGGCCGCCCATTGTACTTCCGCAATTTTTAGTTTTTAAGCTTTTATTTTTCTTGTTTTCTGTGTGATGTACAATAAAGTGTTTTCTATTCTATTCTATTCTATATTTATTAGTATTATTATTTTATTTGATGAATTTTAGATAATAATTTTTACGATGAAAATCTCTCTCAATTTGCACGTCAATACTGATCAAGCATGTTGCTTCCAACACATAATTTTAAGATCTGTACTGTACACCAGTATTTCGTGCTAAAATACCAGCTTTTAGCCAGCTCGGTACAAGGATTTCCAAGTGGCCATCTAACATCGCTGGACTAGCCTTGCGAGTCCAACTTTTCATCCCAGTGGCTGCCCTGCACAGACTACTAGGATGCTAACGCATCCTGTTGACCTGTTGTTGCTGCCCTGTGACATGCGTAGCGAACGAGTTCATGACGTGAGGCGGCACCCTATCTAAGTGACAAGTTGATTGAATGCATCTAGATGATTTTTACATGAAGACCTAACACTTTGTTGGACCTTTTGCAATATCGATTTTAAATCATCGATCGAGAGATCGAGAGATCGAGAAATCGATGAATGAGACGACGAACGAACGAACGATATCCTTACCTAACTACTTAACTTACACTTTTGTTCTGCTTCTTCTTTCCCATATATATTTTACTCTTTGGTTCTGTCTTCGTTCGTTTCGTTCTGTCTGACTTTTGTTCACTGGCGTACGTTCACCTCATCAAAATAGAAAATTCCACGAAATCACCACGAGAAGGGCGAAGGCACAGCGCAGACCGTGATGTGAGGGCTCGAGACGAGCGCTCTCACATGTCCGACTCACAAGCAGATGGCCCAGAGGCCATGACCGAGAGAAGATCGTTCTTCTACCCAGACACCAGTAGCGATTCTGACGACGAAAAGAATTACAGGCTGGACGAGGAGAGAAGAAAGAGATTATCCAAACGCAACGGCCCGAATATACGCTCTAGAGTTTGCACGATGCCTCCAAAACTTTCCAGTTCCACTCCATCGACGTCTACAGCGCTAGATCAGCCGAGGAATGGCAAGGCTCAGAATCAGATGGGTGATGATAGGATCACCCTTGTGGTGGATAATACGAGGTTCGTGGTGGACCCAGCACAGTTTACTGCGCACCCCAACACCATGCTGGGTCGGATGTTCAGTTCTGGTAAGTTTTTCTTTGGAAATACATCTGACTCCACCACCACATTTTTTGCTGACTGGTTGAGATTTGTTGGTACGATTTCACAGATTATTTTGTCAAAATTGATAGATCACTTTGGTGACTGTACCTACTTATGTTGTTTACAATAAATGTACACAGTTTGAGTAATTTCCTATTAGTCATTCATTACCTACCATTATTAGCATTACACTTCACAATATCACTATTATAGAACAACACACTATTATGGAAAAGTTTGGATGTTTTGTCTTATAACTACTGAACCGATTTGGCTGAAATTTCAAACAGATAATGATAGTGACTAAGACCGGCTACTTTTTATCCCAGGAAAATGTGTGGTTCTAGAGTTGAACAAAGTTGCGTGCAAAAGCTAGTTAACTATGACACTTTAAGCTTTGGGTGGCACTGCATCTGTAATAGTCAGGCGTGGTGCTTAACATCAGGCGGGCGCCTTGATTGTCCTGTCTGACATAATACAAATTCAAATTTATATATTTTTTCCAGGGATAGAGTTCACTCATCCTAATGAAAGAGGGGAGTACGAGGTAGCTGAGGGTATATCAGCCACAGTCTTCAGGGCGATCCTGGAGTACTACCGCGGAGGCACCATCAGGTGTCCGCCGACTGTCTCTGTCCAGGAGCTGAGAGAGGCCTGCGATTACCTGCTGGTTCCATTTGACGCTAATACTGTTCGATGCCAGGTTTGTGTATAAGTTCATCACCACCATTTACCTGGTGGTAGGACTCTTCAGAGTCCGTCTTGGTGGGTACCACCGCAGTGTCAGATATTCTACCTAAAAGCAGTAGTGTGCAAGCTGCACTGTGTTTAGCTTTGAAGGGGCACTGTAGCAAGTAAAATTACTGGGCGAAAGATAAACGCAGTGCAGTGCCACGCAAACACTTAAAAACTTTAAGCTTTTGGTGGCACTGCATCTGTTATAGTCAGGCGTGATGTCTTAAAAAAAACAGACTGAAAAGTCTGCCTTTTTTTACACATTAAAATGTGGGAAGTTTTGGGACACTGCTGCAAACATTGACTATAAGAATCCTACTAACATAGTAAATGTTTTGACTTCGGAAGACTTAAAAACTCTGTCACCAGAATTGGCTATTGACTCATACAAACTTACTTACCACGTATCTCCAAAGACGACTTAACCAAATTTTTTTTTTTTATACAACTGAAGTGGCAACCAAGCGTACGGCCCACAAGATGGTAAGCGGTTACCGCAGCCTATGGACGCTTGCAATACCAGAGGTATCACTCGCGGGTTGCCACCTTGAGGCTAAGATCGAAAGCCTCATGTGCCAGTAATTTCACCGGAAATCATACCCTTCACACCGGAACACAGCAATGCGAGCATTACTGCTTGGCGGCAGAAATAGGTATGGTGGTAGTTCTTCCCCGGACAAGCTCTATCACAAACTCTACTACTAATTGCCATGAAATTTAAAATGTAGATGATATAAGTTCTAGAATAACGAATCGGCTTTTTTTTATCCTGAAGAAAAAACTGTTCTTGTGGCATAGCATAATAACTGAAAAAACGGCGGGTGAAACCGCGCGGGTCAGCTCGTCTATAAATAGTTGCCAGTTGCCAGTTCTTTTACGGCATGGGCGCGTTGGAACTGGTGTAAATTTTCCTAGCTTGTAAGACGTTTCAAAGTGATCCTTGTGATTCTACTGAATAAATAATTTTTGATTTTGATTTTGATTTTGAGTATAAAACAAATTCGTTTTTATACTTTGCAACGGTTTTTATTATAATTTTTAGCGGCCTAGAAACTCTGTCACCAGAATTGGCCACTGACCTCAATACTCAATATTTTTATTGTCATCACATTGGTAGTAGGGCAAAGAGAACCGGCCATTTTCTAAGAACCGGTTCTTTCGGTTCCTGTTCCAATACGGAACCGGGTACCCGGTTCTTTTCGGTTCCCAATTTTCAATCAATAAAACATGTTTTTTTTTCGCTTATAACTTCTATCTGTAATCGAAAAAACATGTTTTCGTATCAATCAATGATATAAGTTTTTTTTTTCGCTTATAATTCGTTGAGATAGGAATTTGTTAAAACATATTATTCATAATTAGCGATGCCAGAGCTCGTTTGACTCGACACTACACCCAAAATAACGTTTCGGACGTCAGCCTGTACGAGATTTCGACTGCATTAAAACGGCATAAGAACAACAATGCACCGGGGGACGAAATAACGTCTAAGCTTTTGAAATAGGATGGAACACCGGTACTGGAGGTCCTTAATTCCGTTACCCTTGAGAGTACAGTGGTACAACGCCAGAGGCGTGGAACAGAGGTGTAGTGGTACTGTTCTTTTAGAAAGGGGACAGTCAGTACCTTCTTGAAGAATTATAGACCCATTTCGATTCTCAGCCACGTCTATAAGTTGTTTTCTAGAACTTTCTTTTATGGAAAACAGCCTATAGCTAATCATCTCGCTCGTAGGTTTGAAGACTTTCAACCTCCCGAACAAACAAGTTCCGAAAAGGGTATAATACCGTAGACCACACCCATACGCCAGTAGATTATACAGTAAACCGAGGAGTATATTCAGCCGCTATGTCTAGCGTATGTGAACTACAAAATAGCATTCGATACCTGGGCAGTGTTGCGGTCTTTACAGAAATGCCAAATTGTCTATAAGTTTATCAAAGTGTTGAAGTGTCTGTATAGTAAGGCCACTAGTCTATCCGTCTTCAGGATCAGACGACGAACTTTATCCAATTTCAAAAGGCTCACCCCCTTTTGAAATTGGATAACAGAGCGACGTTATTTCTCCGAAACTGTTCACCTCTGCATTGGAAGATGTTTGTAAGCTTCTGCACTGGAACGGGTATGACATCAACATCACTCATCTTTGATTGTCGATGATATAGGTCGTCCGTCATCATGGTGGACTCGCTGGAAGACCTTGGCACTATGCTCAGAGACCTTAATGCCGTATCTTACAATGCTCAAAATAAACATAGGCATGACAATTATCATGTCAAATGCTCATGTCGCTGTCGTACCACTGTTGTTGACCACTATGTTTATGTGAGTCAGGTGATTCCACTAGGTACGAGTAGGTCCAACTTCGATGAAGAAGTCAGCCGTGTCGGTCGAATGTAACTCGGATGGACAGTTTTTCGAGTTCAGCGTTCGAGTAGTTACGGCATATTTTCTCATCACAGATACCACAGAGCTTCAAGATAGAAGTCTAAAAGGCACTGATACGTGGTCGCTAACTATTGGTCTTAGTCAGAAGCTGAAAGTCGCTCAACGAGCTATGCTAGGAGTTTCACGACGCAATCGAATCCGTTACGAGGATATCCGTAGAAGAACCAGACTGCACAAAGGACAGTATAAAGGTTCTCGAATGGCGACCACGAACTGAAAAACGTAGTGTAGGACACCTCTCCACTCGCCTTTGTTGATTCTATCACAAAGAATAGAATCAACGAAAGCAAAACACTTTGAAAAGTGATTGTTAATTTTGCATTGATCTTCGATATTCACACATTTTTAAAGGAACCGAAAGAACCGAAAACCCGGTTCTTTGATTTTGAGAACCCGGTTGGAATACCCGGTTCTTTTGGAACCGGGAAAAACCGGTTCCGATGCCCTAATTGGTAGGTATAATAACATTTTTTAACCTATAATTTTCCAGAACCTCCGTGGTCTTCTGCACGAGCTGTCGAACGAGGGTGCTCGCCGGCAGTTCGAGTCGTTCCTGGAACAGCTGATCCTGCCGCTGATGGTGGAGTCTGCGAGGCGCGGAGACAGGTGATTCAGACATTAACCTTATGCTTTTCTTCATCAGGCCATGACAGAGGCCTATGGGCCTAGAACTCTAAAACTATTTTTTTTTTATACAACTGACGTGGCAACCAAGCGTACGGCCCACAAGATGGTAAGCGGTTACCGCAGCCTATGGACGCTTGCAATACCAGAGGTATCACTCGCGGGTTGCCACCTTGAGGCTAAGATCGAAAGCCTCATGTGCCAGTAATTTCACCAGAAACCATACCCTTCACACCGGAACACAGCAATGCGAGCATTACTGCTTGGCGGCAGAAATAGGTATGGTGGTAGTCCTTCCCCGGACGAGCTCTATCACAAAGAACTCTACTACTCTTTTTTTTTATTATTTTATTTATTATTAGGTGCCAACATTATCATTCAATTCATGACATACTTACCTATCTATCTACTTTTTTAATATAAATACCGAATGCATAAACCTCTGCCTTTCTCCATGTTGCAATACCCTAATAACAGGGTTCATGTACGATACTACTTATTCTGTAACAACTACATAATGTACCATATGACAGCAATAAATGTATTGATTGATTGAACTCTGTCACCAGAGCTACTGACTCATATGAATTTACTTACTTACCTGACCTTTGACCTCTTCCAGGGAATGCCATGTGGTGGTCCTTCTGGACGACGACTCCGTGGAATGGGACGAACAGTACCCCCCACAGATGGGGGATGAATACAGTCAAACAGTACTTTCCACCCCACTGTATAGATTCTTCAAATATATTGAGAACAGGTTAGTATTTAGTGAGTATTACATCATGATCATCATCATTTTGGCTTGTTTTGTTCTGCTTGACCATGTTTCATTTTTTTTTTTTTTTTACTTAGTTTAATATTTTTTTTACCTGGTGGCTTTGGCAAAAACCAAAATCAAAATAAAAAAATATTTATTTCAATAAAATCATGCCATGACAGAGGCCTTCGGGCGGCCTAGAAACTCTGTAAACAGAGTTGGCCACTGACTCATACGAACAAACGAATGAAGGAGAATTAGGTTTCACCCTACCCGCCTAGTTCTAAACTGTATCTCGGCGTATAGTTTTTGTCCCCCTCGTGCAACCAATAAACGATTTAAATTGAATTGAATTGATAGTTTTTAGGTCTTTCTGCCAGACATTCTACACGTGCCAACTCTGGACAAACTACACTAAAAAGGCGCACGATAGTATACGGGTTGCCTATAACAATACCTTTAGGCACCTGATGGGCCTGAGGCGCTTCTGCAGCGCTTCAGAAATGTATGCGAATGCCCACATCGACCCTTTCAATGCCATTCAGCGAAAGAGGATAGCGTCTTTTATGTCCAGAGTTGACAAGTGTAGCAATATTATAATTATGAGTCTGGCGGAAAGGCTTATATTGACGAAAGTGTACAAACGTTGGGTGGAGATTGCTACCTAATTAAGTACCTACTTAATTCCTTGTAATTTTATTTTTTGTTTTATATGTGTGTTAGTTTTTAAGTGTGTATATAATATGGAACTTGTGTCTGAAATAAAGATTTTATTATTATTATTATTATATTATTATAGTTATGGTGAAACTGGCACATGAGGCTTTCGATCTTAGCCTCAAGGTGGCAACCCGCGAGTGATACCTCTGGTATTGCAAGCGTTCATAGGCTGCGGTAACCGCTTACCATCTTGTGGGCCGTACGCTTGGTTGCCACTTCAGTTGTATAAAAAAAAAAAAAAAGTTATTTTAGGAGGAGTTAAGTTTTTATTTCATTTTTTTCTTGTCTTGTTACCTAGGTTAAGTATAATTTTCCTAACAACTTTGTAAATTACCGATAGGGTGGTGTGGCCGTTAAGCGACAAATCCCTTCTTTCATCAATAAATAAAAAAATAAAAAAAAAAGCTCTGTCACCATAGTTGGCTCGCTCATACGAATTGTGTGATATTTCAGGGATGTGGCTAAACAAGTGATGAAGGAACGGGGGCTGAAGAAGATTCGCCTGGGGGTTGAAGGCTACCCCACTTACAAGGAGAAAGTGCGCAAACGACCTGGTGGGAGAGCTGAGGTTCGTTACTGAAACTAGTAGTTAATTATATAAATAATGCTGGACAATCCACACAGCATCATCTAGCCCCAAGGTAAGCTGCTGTTAAACGGAGCTGTATTATGGGTACTAGATGACTGATACTTAATACAATATATAGATAGATATTTTTTATTATATATAGAAAATACCCAGAACACCCGAAACAAATATTTGGAGAGCTAAGATCGAAAGCCTCATGTGCCAGTAATTTCACCGGAAACCGTACCCTTCACACCGGAACACAGCAATGCGAGCATTACTGCTTGGCGGCAGAAATAGGTGTGGTGGTAGTCCTTCCCCGGACGAGCTCTATCACAGAGAAGTCTACTACTCTTGATGATAAACAACAGGTGATCTACAACTACGTTCAGCGGCCGTTCATCCACATGTCCTGGGAGAAGGAGGAAGCGAAGAGTCGTCATGTAGACTTCCAGTGCTTCAAGTCCAAGTCTGTCACCAACCTCGCTGCCGCCACCGCGGACCCGCCCGCGCCTAACGGTAACCTATATATATGTCACCGGAAAATAACAAGATCCGAAAGTTTATAAATTTCCTAGGAAATTTATAAACTTTCGTATGATTCTAAACGAGAGATAAATTGTATTATTTTACGCCCACAATTTCGCAAATTTATCAATTTGCGACGGTCTTTGGTAAATTTATAAACTAACGGATATCCATTCGTAAGATTCTAAACGGTTCGACCAATTACAGAAGAGCTTTCAATTTTACGCTTCTTTAAAATACGGCAAATAACACACTGCTCTCTGATTGGTCGATGTTGACAGTGGCAATGCTTGTGTCCATAGACTTAGGTACAATCAGACTCGCCAAAATATACATTTATCAGTTTCGATGACCTACCTAACAGTATTTTTACTTTAAAACTAGGTAGGTACCTATAATACAGGGTTACTTTTTTACATAATATGCTAACGACCCCTACTTCACTCTACCAAAATAAAACAAAAGAAATTGTTATCTACGATATTAAAGAGGTTTATTAAAAAAGAAAAAACAATCTTAAAACATAAAAACCGGCCTTCTGCCAAAAAAAACAAACATTTTAAAATTAAATTTCAAAAAAATCCGTGAACCTCAGGCGAATTGCCAAACAGACGCTAGGTAAGTTTATAAAAAATATAAAACATATGCTTAAAAAACATGTAACAAATTAAACATAATAAAAAAAATAAAGAAATTGAAACATAAAAGTTTATGTAAGTATTCGTACCTACCTACTAGATTCCCGATTATCTACTTATTGCAACATGTCAAAGATTTATGGCACCTCGAATTACACAAAATATTAGCTTTTTTACAATTGCACTTATTAGATAAACATTGTCCCTTAGAATATTTTTTGCAGTTGCATTGCTTCATTCCTTGCCCACCAAATGTAGAAGACATCGCAGATATTTTTCTTAATGGTAACTTGGCCTGTAAATATAAAAATATAGCACATAAAAAAATTGAATTCATGTTTATAGGTATAATAGTAAAAATAGTAATCGAACCTCTGGAAGATCATCAGTCAAAATTTCTCCTGGATTTGGAAGGACAGCGTTTCGAGGCAACCAGTCATTAATGACTCCAAAAGAAGTGCCAACTTTGTATAGTTCATTCCTTTTCTCTATGACTTTGCCGACCACATTCTTGCTATCTAAAGGCCCTCTATCTACTTTTGGAACTTCGACTAACACAGTAGCACCAACATCAATATTTTTGAATTTCTTAGATGAATGTGCTGTCATTTTTTCTGCTGCTCTTTTTAAATTCAAGTGCGAGTCCTTCCTTTCTCTCAGGATGTTTATTTCGTTTGCGCACAAATTACATATCAACTGCGAACCATATCCTTCGTCATTATTTTCTGTTGACTCTCCGCAGATTACGTGTGTGATACGTTTACATTTAATACACGTATGGGCCCCAGATGATTCCTTGTTACATATGTGACAAAACAATGTATCTGATTCGCCAACTTTTTTAGGATTCTCGATTTCGTGTGCAATCATGTCAAAGCGGTGCAAAATATGGTTTGTATTTGCGACCGTGCTTTCACTGCCAACTACGAGTACTTTGACTCGCTCAGTCTCAGTCATGCTTTCTGTCATAATAATTGACTCTGTGGCAATATCAAGAGTTTTACAAAGATTTTCTTGATCGGAAGTTATATTTTCATCGTCATTTGCGGTCTTATGTTCATTGTTATTTGTAGTTTCTAAGAACGTCTCCAAATCCTCTTCCATTTCAAACTGAGAAATTATATTCTTAGACAAATGCGTAGAAGTTAAACCACATCTTGGATCATCTCCAAACAGGGCTTTAAACGGTGTCCTTGCAATCGTAGAATGATATGATGAATTTTTCTGGAATTGAGCGAAGTAACAACCTATTGACCAATTAGTGGAATTATTATCCACCATCCAAGCCCGAATCATATTCTTCACGTCTTGGTTTGAGCGTTCTACACTTCCCTGGCTTTGGGGATATCTGGGTCTTCCATTCACAATTTTGCAAGCTGGCCATAAGCTTACAATTTCTTTCAATACTGATGCCGTGAACTCCCGTCCATTGTCGCTTTGGAGGATATTGGGACAACCAACTTCTAAAAATATCTTCAAAATCTCTATTGCGACTTCTTTTGCTTCTTTACTTTTTAGTGGTCGTAGAAAACAAAATTTGGTCAAATGATCTTGGTACTGAAGCATCCATTTGTACTCCCCATCTGGAGATGATTGAAAATCCACAAGATCTACCTGTCCTCTTCTATTAAAGTCTTCTGAAATGAGTGGTTTTACGACTATCCCAGTTTTAGGGAAACTTTTCTTGGAAAGACAAGTTTTGCACAATTGGAGAAAAATATTTATGGCAAATACTGGAATCATGTACTTGTCTTTCAAGGCGTAAATAATTTTGTCACGCCGTCCGTGACCTGTAGCAACAGTGTATCGAGAATTCGTTGATAGTATTGATTGCTTGGAACTATTTGTACCACTGGATCTTGCTGAGATTTCCTTTTCACTATCAAGACTTTTTCGTCACTAAAAGTCATAATATCATATTTTTTGGCGTGATAGTATACTTTGTCTGTGGGCCGACGTCCCAAAACTTTAGCTTTATTAAAATCTTCTATCATTTTAATGACATTATTAATTTTTTCCTCTGTCCATTCAGACTTCTTACTATTTTGGTCATGGCCACTATAAAACTTTCGTAACTCTGTGGTAAATTTCACTTCGTCAACAAATTTTCTAGCATTTACCGCACTATCTTCACCATTTTGGCTCTCCGCAGCTTCTAGGTCGCTCATTATGGGTCTAGCTTAGTAACCTTAGCAAAATAAAACTATTTTCATAGTTACAACATTAAAAACTTTACAAAAACACACGAGCAACCGGCTTGTTTATGTTCCGTGGCGAACAATGGCGGTGGAGAGGAAGAAGAAGGAACACGTGACTTATTCAACCAATCAGAGCGCACATGGCGTTTGGTTATTGCTTACTTATTATTTTACGCGTGACATCGGTAAGTTTATCAATTTGCGAAATTGTGGGCGTAAAATAATACAATTTATCTCTCGTTTAGAATCCTACGAAAGTTTATAAGTTTCCTAGGAAATTTATAAACTTTCGGATTTTGTTATCTTCCGGTGACATATATATATATAAATATATAATGCTGGACAATCCACACACCATCATCTAGCCCCAAAGTAAGCTGCTGTTAAACAGAGCTGTGTTATGGGTACTAGATGACTGATGTATACTTAATATAATACAATACATAGATAGATATTTTTTATTATATATAGAAAATACCCAGAACACCCGGAACAAATATTTGTAGATCGTACAAACATTTGTTCCGAGGCGGGAATCAAACCCGCAACCTCTGCGTCGCAGGCGGACCTGCGCCCGCTGCGCCACATCGGTCGTCAGTAACCTATAATAATAATTATAATCATAATCATTTATTGTTTGCAAACCTAAGTAATATAAAATGATGGTAATGCTAACATAATGAGCTCTAGATCCTGCCATTTGGGCATACAAACAATTACAAACATTACATTTAAAATAGTTTAAATTAACACAAAACAGTAATATTAAAAGAAAATGTATTTATTATTTACTTATATTTATTTATATTTATATTTATGTATTTAATTCAATTGTTCAAATGTCAAGAAAAGATTGTATATATTATATTATTAATAAATAATGATGAAGAGATAGTACAACTTTGTTATGTTCAATAATAATTCGATCATTAGTAAAGCTATCAAGCTCTATCAGTCATCATCAATCATTTTAAACTTCATCAGTCATTGTCATTCACTGTAACCAATAATCATTAAAATCACGCTTTCACCTTATGAAAATAGATTCAAGAAATACACAAAACCATTTTTCTTTTTACATTAGATGCGAGATTGATAATATTTTTAATAAAATAAAACTACAAAATACAGCAATCCGCCATAAAAGGTTGAACACCTATCAGGAGCATCTAAGCTCTCTGATTGGTGGTATCAAAAATATTGCAGAATTTTGAACCTTATTGCTAAAATTTTATATTGAAAACTGACATGATGACGTCACCGCTGTCACTCCGCGACTCGGCGCGTTTCAGCGTCAATTTTAAAATTCAAATTTCAATCGCATTTTTTAACTACAAAACCATTTATTTCTGGAATAATAGGTTATTTATTGCCTAAAGTCGATACCTCTGAATACAATAGAACAGTTTTTCAAAATCAGTCATCATGCCTATTGTTCACTACTAGCAGCTTCGCGCGGGTGCAATGAAACCGCATCCGTGCGAAGCCGGGACGGGTCGCTAGTGATAAATATAACCTATGTTACTTAGGTATGACATAGCATTTTAATGGTGAAAAAATTTTTCGTCACTACCACTAGACCACCGGTGGCTCGTGCGTGAGTTGTGTATTAATTTATTAAATTAATTATTAATGATTCACTCCTCGCTCCCCCAGAGGTGGAAGGCACCGCCCCCCGCGTAGAGGAGACGGAACCGGAGCCCCCGCCCGACCAGCCGGAGGAGGAGTGAGGCTGCCCCCGCGGCCTGTGCGCACTGCTCTGCGTTCTGAGGGGGTAGGAACCCCCCCCTTGCATATAGGGCCTCATAATTACTATAAACAATGGCTAATGTGCCTTTCATATCCATCATTGAGATTGTTCATTGATAAGAATGAAAGTAAAGACAATACTAAGCAAAATCTTCATTAAAAACGGGATATTTACCATGAGCTCGTCCGGGGAAGGACTACCACCATACCTATTTCTGCCGCTAAGCAGTAATGCTCGCATTGCTGTGTTCCGGTGTGAAGAGTTTGGTTTCCGGTGAAATTACAGACATGCACGATGGTCACGGGAGAACTCACAAATCATGGTATTTTTTTTTTTATACAACTGAAGTGATGATACCAAGCGTACGGCCCACAAGATGGTAAGCGGTTACCGCAGCCTATGGACGCTTGCAACACCAGAGGTATCACTCGCGGGTTGCCACCTTGAGGCTAAGATCGAAAGCCTCTTGTGCCAGTAATTTCACCGGAAACCATACCCTTCACACCGGAACACAGCAATGCGAGCATTACTGCTTTGCGGCAGAAATAGGTATGGTGGTAGTCCTTCCCCGGACGAGCTCTATCACAGAGAACTCTACTACTCTTTTTAAATATCCCGTTTTTAGTGTAAATTATGTTAATAACCATGATAGTTGTAAAAACTATATAATACCAAGCAAGATTCTAAAAATCAGTTTCTATAAAAAAGAATAATGTAATTTTTGGAAAAATAAAATCGACTTCAAACTAAAAAAAATGTGTCGGCACATTGTGGTGACACACGGAGATTTGCGGACAAAAAGTTCGGAAACCCCCTTTGCAGGAGATTTCCGGACCAAGCAAATAATAAATAAATATATAATGCTGGACAATCCACACAGCATCATCTAGCCCCAAGGTAAGCTGCTGTTAAACAGAGCTGTGTTATGGGTACTAGATGACTGATATATATAGGTCTCACGACGGATCTCGGCCGTCGTGAAATTAGCCGTTTCGATGCGCAATGGAGCTTTTTCAAACTAAATTGTCTTTGCGCATCACAAACGGCTAACTTCACGGAAGCCTAGATCCGCTGTGCGAACTATACTTAATACATATATGCTGTGTGGATTGTCCAGCATTTTTTTTTATTTTTGAAGTCGGTTAAAAAATAACAGTTTGAATTTCATACAAGCTAGGCGTATTTATGTTTCACGCCTTAGATGGGCAAACAGCTTAAAGGAAATTATGTACATTGTCCATTCATTATGTAGTATATAATATGCTTAGCTAATTCTACCATATTTGGTCGCGGGATGTAACTAGTTAGTGGTATCGATTTTTGATCGTGTTAGTATAACTTTTGTATTTAGATATAATAAAACAATCTTATATAGGGTCTTTCATTATTAGCGCATAATATTCAACGAATAGGTTACTTCGCACAGTGCAGTGATCTGATAATTAATGTTCAATGTTTTAGTGACATCTATGCACTCTTTAGGTAAACCCCCACAGATTTACCTAAAGACTGCATACAAGTCGTAATAGCGCCATCTTGCCGGCGGCAGCGTAAGAATTAGTTCGAGTTGTGCCGGCTAAAGGCATCTCAGCCTCACATCTAGAGATTCTACGAGCGAGCGAGCGAGATGATGATAATGATATTTTGTCTTAAAAATCTTTAGTAAATATTAATCGATTATTGTTATCTGGTAAGTTATTACACACAGAATAATTACACAGTAAAATATTAAGCTTATCTGGTTGAGACGGGCAGCGTGATGATAAAATATATATGCGCACGCGCCACGTAGCGGTTACGGAGGGGTAATTGACACGCGGTTTATTGCGCGCACTGCCCTTTCGATTTCCAACAAGAATCATTAATAATTTGATCAAATGAACTATCGATTTACTCAAGATTTTTAGGACTTTAAAAAAAAGGTAAGTACATTTATTATTTTTTGTGTGTGGAACCTATTCCTTATTATGCACTAATAATGAAAGACCCTGTATAATTGCTGTTAGTTAGTCTCGCTAAAACTCGAGATCAGATGTACCTATTTTGGCTAATGGTCTTGTAATATTTGTAAGAATCAGGGGAAGGTTTATACGGTGAGAAAAATAACGCGAGAGAAACCGCGCGGGTCAGCTTGTATAAATAATTTTCTAGCTCAGTTCTATAGATAGTAAATACAATTTTACAAAAATACTTATAAAAACAATTATTAAAATAACAGTGTTCAAATAAATAATATTTAAAATAATATTATGTTCCTACCAATAAGTATAAAAAATTATGTATGTTTTTATGTTGGGTTTCCATGATATACGAGCGTTCGTTAGTAGCACTTACCAGTGGCAATTTCAACTGAGCGCTCCCGTGCTTCGGAGGGCACGTTAAGCAGTCGGTCCCGGCTTTTCCAAGTTTGTTAGGCCATGACAGAGGCCTTCGGGCGGCCTAGAAACTCTGTCACCAGAGTTGGCCAATGACTCATACGAACTTAATTTTGCCCTACCAGTTGATTCTTTAAAAATGACTTTTTTTTAACCAATTTGGATAATACTTGGCATGAATTTAAATGTTTATAAGACGAATACATGGAACATGTCTAAAGAGAAATAAATATTTTTATTATCATGTAAAGAATATAGTTCTAAACCTCGAATAACAAGGTTATTTTAATCCTGGTAGCAAAGCCAAAAGCTAAAAACACATTCCTAACATAAAGGCGTCCGGTACACACTCAGTCAAACGTCAGTCTTACCATCAGTCATGCATTGTAAGTATGATAGTTTATATATATCTGAGTCATTAAAAGTTAATCAATTATCAAATTTCATTAAAAGTTAATCAATTATCTTAAAAAAAATTAGTTCATAATATTATTCCAAAAAAACGAAAATGAATAATTTTAAGGACTACCACCATACCTATTTCTGCCGCCAAGCAGTATTGCTCGCATTGCTTTTGCTTTGCATTTTTATACAACTGATGTGGCAACCAAGCGTACGGCCCACAAGATGGTAAGCGGTTACCGCAGCCTATGGACGCTTGCAATACCAGAGGTATCACTCGCGGGTTGCCACCTTGAGGCTAAGATCGAAAGCCTCATGTGCCCGTAATTTCAACGGAAACCATACCCTTCGCACCGAACACAGCAATGCGAGCATTACTGCTTGGCGGCAGAAATAGGTATGGTGGTAGTCCTTCCCCGGACGAGCTCTATCACAGAGGACTCTACTACTCCTATATTTATAAGATTGTATAATTTTATTTTGGTGTTTATTTAGGGAAGCTTTCTGCGTAGTTTATTTACATTTATGGGTCTCAAATTGTGTTCTCTGGTGATTCTGGTAATTCTGGTGTTATTGGATCAATTAAACTTGGAATAAACTTAAACTAGTTGTAAAGCGTTATTTATAACAAAAATTGCATTGAAATGGTTTAAATATAAAGATATCTATAGAAAATGTATATTAAAAAACTAAGGTAAATCGCTAACAGCTAGCATCGAGGTGTCGTCGAGGTGAAATCGAGGTGAATTAAGGTGAAAGGGATTATGTAGGTACAGTCAGCGTCAAAATGATCTAAAAACATAAAAGCTCTGATATACGCAGTTCGAATCATCATCATCAGTTGTTAAGCATCCAAGATGTTCAAAATATCTTACTACTCAGTTTTCATATTTATATGAATTATGAATAATGAAAGACTTAAAGACTGGCCTACAGTAGCCAAAGATCGAGAAGTGTGGAAGAAAGGGACGGAGGCCTTATCCCTGCAGTGGGACGATATGGGCTAAAATAAAATAAATAAATAAAAAATAATGAATAATGTAATTTTTATTTATTTTTTTATACCTAATTTACTATGACATTTTTTTCACACTTTGACATTTTATTTATGGGTGACTGCAATATGACAGTGGTTAATTGATAGATTCAGGCGTTACTTTGCGGAAATCCATTACAAGATAAAAAACAGACGAAAAATCTCTAGTACTATTCCGCTTAACCTTTTAACTGATGAGGTCACACAGTTACCACAGTTAACCTCAAAAGAAGGTGGGAGTGGCCATACCGGTTGAGACTATAAATAGTGGGGTTGTCGCATCGAATTCTCACTTTGGCTCCAGCGCTCGACGGAGCAACACGTCTGCCGGAGAACAAGTCGATGGTCCTGAGGATGTCCCGTGGAGGGATGAAACACGTGTCGATATTTTTCTTTTGAGGTTAACTGTGGTAACTGTGTGACCTCATCAGTTAAAAGGTTAAGCGGAATAGTACTAGAGATTTTTCGTCTGTTTTTTATGACAGTGGTTTTAAATATTTTATTAATTGTTTGTTAAGTACCTACTTGCTAAGTTCTGTATTTTTATTATTTGTATTATTGTTAGATGTTTTGTTTTAATTTTAATTTCAAACACGATTATAAAAAAATGTTATTGGATTGAATAAATGAAATGAAATATGAGCGGTCAGGGTGTTCAAATTATCTTAGCGAACAAAGCGAAAAAATGCAATCGTTAGGATCACTTTGAATTGTCTTTGTTTTTGTATGATATCGAGAACCTAATGTCTAGATAAACCTAACATAGGTTTTTAGGCATTATTAACCAGTGTTGTAAAAAGTTTTTTTGTGATGAATAAATTATCTATCTATCTATCTATCTCTCAAAGGTAGTATACAAACTATTTTGAGTGAATACTTGAAATGTCATAGATATACTTGAAAAGAGTTTGACTACTAGATGCTCATATCGATTTGACGCTGACTGTACTTTATTTTTCTCGGAGTTTAAAGGTTTTTTTTACATATTCGTCAAGAAGAAATCGTCTAGCTCAACTGAGCGCATGTTTAACGCCTATTTAGTTTTTATCGATAAAAAAATCACCTCGACATCGCCTCAACGATGCTTGCTGTTAGCGACCGCCTTAAGTTATAGTACAGTCTGCGGATCTAGACAGTCGTGAAGTTAGCCGTTTGTGATACGCAAAAACTATTTAGTTCAAACTCCATTGCGCATCGGCATTAAGGCCATGTTGAGATGGCAAAATTTTGACGCGCGTTTTCAAATCGCGCGACTATACATCGTAGTATTTACATACAACCGATCACATGAGCGCGCGTTAACGCGCGTCAGCGAGCGTTGACGCGGAGCTCAGAGAAACAGTCTCTAGACGCAGGCGATCGCGCTTTGACAGCTATGTAACATCCGTTGACTGTTCTATTGAGCGCGCGCTTCCATCGCAATTGCAAATTTTTCTTGTGACTTGCTTTCTTCTTCTTCTTTTGTTTTATGGCCTCTGTGGCTAGTTTGCCACAATTTTGCCAGTGTCAAGTGTATTAGTTTGATTGTCGCTTAGCAACGTAAACAAACGAAATTTGGAAAGAAACGATGACTTTTCTTTCAAAATTCTCCTGGAAAGCCTTTGACTAAATTACCAACCAACATACCCCTCCATTACAATTACTTACACTTGTGCTAAGTAAACAAGTTAAATTGGATAAACTGGCACCAAATTTACGCAATAAAACTTAAAATAACACGAGAAAAATAATTAAAATGGGAAGACCCATGTCGTTTTGACAAGATAGCCAAAGACAATCATCTGACTTGCTTTCGTATTCAGACATCTAATTGACGAAGTCAGGAAAAGGCCAGCGATTTGGGATATAGCTTCAGAATCAAATAAAAATAAAATTTTAAAACGACGTGCTTGGGATGAATTTTTAATTTAATAATAACTTCTTCTTGCTTCTTCCACGTCCATTTTCTAAGCTCTATCGAAACAGACTGACGAGTTCCTCGCAACGCGCGTTAGCGCTTGTTATATGAACTCTTTATAAATTTGATCGCGCGTTACATGTGAACTTAGCCTAATTCAGAACAAGTAGGTTTTTTATAGTTTAGTTGCATATTGTTTTGCTAATTTTATGTCGTTTTCTAGTTAGCCATTATGTGTCTATCAGTGGAGACCTTTAAATGGCCTCATAGTTAACTATTTAAGAGCCTAATATGTATTTTGTGGCGATGGTTTTCCTAAAATATATAAATAAAATAAAATAAAATAAATATCTATCTATCTATCTATCATCCATTGCGCATCGAAACAGCTAACTTCACGATAGCCTAGATCCGCCGCGCGTACACTTTGGGCCTTATTCATAAACGTATTTGAAACCTCTTAGCTAGTGTCTTTCAAATGTATCGTCTTTGTTATTGGCGTAAAATAACAAGGAAATACAAATAGCAAGCCGCACAAAAAATATTTTATGATTAAGATTGGGTTCGACCAAACTCGAATTAACTCTATTCGTAGAGTAAATCGTAGTTAAGAGCTAAAACTATAGTGGTTAGATATCATATTAAATTATTAACGGCTATTTAGAGCTTTTATACACAGACAAACTTAAGGAATAGGTTCCACAGGTATATTTTGTCTTAAAAATCCCAAATAAACAAAAACAAAACGATTACGTTTTTCTGCACAATTATTATTTATCATTGTTGGGAATCGAATTAAGCGTCGTAATAATGAAATATTCGAGTGTGCGCGCCCCGTAGCGGGTCATTGACACGCGCAGGTCAAGGACGCGCGGGTTATTGACGCGCGGGTCACTGACACGTGCCGAGCGCTGCCTTTTCGATTTCTAACAAGGATAACTAATTATTAAGCAGAATTCAGTTTTTTTTAATGTAAAAAAAAAAGTATTAATATTTTTTTTTGATGTGTGAAACCTATCCCTTAAGTTTGTCAAGTTGATAATAAATGACCTTGTATATAAATAGCTTCGAAACGTCAGCATAAATGAAAATTCAAGTGGTAAATAGCCGTCAATAATTTAATATAAATCGTAGTTATTCGCGAGTAAACTGACAGTTTAATTGTATTTGGAATTTCTTATTCCGCGAAACAGTTATTCCAAAAGTTGGTTGAATCCAACCTAAGAGGGTGAATGTAAATGTCGCTAGCTGTATTGTAATTTAGCTGTAATGTAGTCTTTGTAATGTTTTACCAAACGTATGTTATTGAATTTTTTGTATTAAAACTATAATTATACATTGGTATTTTATTCAACAGCATCTTTATAGTAAGATCGAGACGAGCGGTGTTATAAAATATTGGAGCGCGCGCCCCAACAATAAAATATTGGACGAGAATCACCCTCCTGGGCCTAAACCCCTAAACGTAGTTTTATAGTGGCTATATTACTACGGGCTATATTATATTATTATGTATAGATCACCGGTGGTCTAGTGGTAGTGACCCCGCCTTCCGATCCTAAGGTCGTGGGTTCAAACCCGATCGTGCACCAATGGATTTTTCTGTTCGAAAAATTTATGTGCGCAATGCCAGTGCTCTCATAGACCCAATCACTCTCGCCTGAGAGTAGGCCAGTGTCCCAGCTGTGGGAACATTAGAAGGCTGTCATGATGATGATGATGATTACTACGGGTGAAAAGGGCGGCAGCATCAAAAAAATAAAACTGTATTTAAATGAAATCTTATTTAATTTAATAGAATATACTAACAACAAAGTGACACTTAGCAAATATCATAAATTAAGAACACTTAAATACAAAATACATCTATACAAAATAATGTTGCACTTTATAGTGTCTGTAGTTTTCAAATTAGGTTACATCCCCAACAGTCACAATCTCGTACCCCACAATAAGACCCCATATAGTAACCACAACACACAGATTCCTACTGAACAAATATTTGTAGAAAAATCAAACCAAAAAAAACCTTGCAGCGGGAATTATACTTAAAAACGTAACATCGACACCGAAACCTTTTTCAATTCCAAAAGGACTTGTAATATATTTATTACAAGTCCTTTTTTGGTACAGTCAGCATCAAACTAATATAAGCGTCTAGAGTAGTCAAAATGATCTCAAAAACAAAAGTAATTTTATGTTTTTCTAATCATTTTGATTACCTACTTACCTACTCTAGACGCTCATATCAATTTGACGCTGACTGTACGATCTAGATTTAAGGCACTTTTTCAGTCACCGCACATGCGACACGTGACACAAGCTAAAGCCACGAAACTGCAGACTTTTCATAGGTACATTTTATATGAATTCTTAATTTTATTTAATTTTGTAGTAAACCTTTGAATGCATTTTTGTTACTATTTATATAAAAAGGAATGTTTCCTTTATGTATTGAATCCATTTTCAGGGCCCATTGCTCATATTAAGTCGACAATGCCGCTTAAATTCTTAAAAAATTTTGTTTTGAAAAAAAAATAGTCAACGTGGAACATTTACTGGACGGCGGCTACGCGCGTATAATAAATAAACTAACAATGCCATAAATAAAAGGAAAACAGAAGTTGGTAACTCGTGGTAAACCATCAGATGACGTTTCGTGGCTGTGGCGCGCGGCCCGTGTGCGGTGACTCTTAAAGATTTATATCCAGTCAACTACGATAAAGCCAGTTAACAACCGCCGCAAGCAGAGCGAAGACAATGTAGAAGCCGGTAATGGTGGCCATAAAGTAACCAGCGGTTTGTTGCATCCACTGGAAAACAAAAATAATACATACATACATAAAATCACGCCTGTATCCCGTAGGGGTAGGCAAAGACCACGGATTTCCACTTGCTACGATCCTGACACACTTGTTTTGCTTCATTTACTCTCATCACATTCTTCATACACGCTCGTCGGTTTAGGGTACTCCTGACCTGGCATTTCTTTAGCACGTCTTCAATTTGATCGTAATACGTGCGTCGAGGTCTTCCCCTTCCATCTGTACCATTCACACTCGCCTTATGAATCTGATTCGTCAATCTTCTTTCATCCATCCTCTCTACATGCCCAAACCACCTTAGCATGCCTTTTCTATCCTCATCACTACGTCTTCTAAAAAATAAAAAATAAAAATATTTATCAATAAATATAGGTATACCTACGGTATTCACCGACACATTCGCTAGCTTTAGAATATTTCTTTTTTTCTTTCTTTCTTTCTTTCCTGACTATATCTAACAGCTGCAGTGTCAGATAAAGCTTTAAGTTTTGCGTGGCACTGCACTGCGCTTGTCACCCCGAGACGTAGTTATTAAGTCTCTTTCGTCCAGTAATTCCACTTATTACAGTGCCCTTCAAAGCTAAACACAGTGCAGCTTGCACACTACTTGGAGGCAGAATATCAGGCACTGCGGTGCTACCCACCGAGACGAACTCTTGCTGAAGAGTCCTACCACCAGGGGGCTTATTCGGTATGACCTAGGAGATTCCGTACCAATAACGTGTAACTTAGTAACGTGTTCTATACGTGCCGTGGTGTGAATTGTAAAATTGTTTTCTGTATCTGTGTTGTTCAATAGCGATAGTTTTGCTATCGATAGGTTGACTTTGAAAAACAGTCAGGCGAGCCCCAAAACGATTCCTCGCAGATATCGTAACCAACCCGCGTTTGGTCATAGCGAATAAGGCTCCAGGTAACTGGTCTGGGTGTTGTCGTAGTTTCCAAAACCCACGACACAATGATCCTAGTGTGGAGTCAGAACTGTCACTGTTGGGGGTGTACCTTACCATATCTAAACGTTCATTACTTCTATTCCCATTAGCATTAGATCTTTTGAATTTTCTTCTTTGCTTTTTAAAATTTAGATTCTGATATTTGTGTGTTACATTCTTATAATTCTTGACGCTTACACTTTTCCGTTTATGTATTTTCGTTAAGTAGTTTACTGTTTCATCATGTTTTCTTTTAATTCTATAAATCCCGCTTTCGTCTTTTATAAAACTGTCAAATGCAGCTATTTTGTATTTATTAACTTTCGCTTTTCGGGTATCGACTTCTTCGTTACCAATTTCTTTAAAAATAGAGGTCTTCTCCTTTACATCATTGTCAAATTCGCCCATTTCGTATTTATTATCGTGATTTTTCACTTTTCGGGTAAAGATCCTTTTATTTTCACTAATTTCTTCAGATAATGGGGTCTTCTCCTTTACATCATTATCAAATTCAGTCATTTTGTATTTATTAACTTGATCTTTGGCTTTTCGGGTGAAAACCCTTTCTCTTTGACCAATTTCTATAACTAATGGTGTCTTTAGATCATTAGTTTTAAAACTGTTATAATCAGTTTTTTGTCTGTGTTTCCTTGCGTTGTTAATTGTAGAGTGTGGGTTAGTGGACACGTCTGAATTATAATTTTTCGTCGGTTCAGCCTCTTGAAACAAAGAAGTTGTGTTAGATTGTTACATTAAAACAAACAGACATTTATTTACGGCTAGGCACAAAAGAAATATCTATTTCACCATCATCTAGTAAGAAAGGAAGAAAGAAAGAAAATTATTTATTCGACAGCACAAACAAAAAACACAGCAGAAACCGACTGTATGTGTGTGTAGTAGACCAATAATTGCCGGTTATAGTTTTTAAAACTATCATGGTTATTAACATAATTTTCACTTAAAACGGGATATTTACCATGATTTGTGAGTTTTATTGATTCCCGATATTTTGGCGCAGTTACATGCACCATGATCACGGGAGAACTGAAGTCTTTGCAGACCGTGATCATGGTGCATGTAACTGCGCCGAAATATCGGGAATCAATAAAACTCACAAATCATGGTAAATATCCCGTTTTAAGTGAAAATTGCCGGTTAGTTAGTATATGGCTGTCGTCGCGCCGAACGTTGACCATTACCTATCTGACGGTTTCTTTCTTATTCTGTGCCGTAACTCTAATATTGCAGATTTGAAGATCGTGAAAAAGGACCTAAGTGAAGTGTTAAAAATGTCTTCTAGAACTATTTAGATTACCTTCAAAATCTGACGATCTTCTTTTAGACCTTTTCTTAGACATCTTCAACCATGTGTTCAACGCATGGTCTGCCTTTGCAAAGGAAAATATTTAAGGATTTTAAAGATAAAGATAAAGATAAAGATAAGATAAAGATAAATTTATTGTTTGTAGAACTAGGTATTACATAAAATGGATCTTATTCTAAAATATTTAAGTATTTTATAATAAGCACTGCTAGTTTCTAAGTTTTGCGTGGCACTGCACTGCGCTTGTCACCCCAAGAAGTAGTTATTAGGTCTCTTTCGTCACAGAGTACTTTCGTCCAGTAATTTCACTTGCTACAGTGCCCTTCAAAGCTTAACACAGTGCAGCTTGCACACTGTTGCTTGGAGGCAGAATATCTGACACTGCGGTGCTACCCACCGAGACGGACTCTTGCTGAAGAGTCCTACCACCAGGTTCTATTTATTTATTTCAAAGACTTTAAAGTGCGCAGTGCAGTGCAATTCAAAACTTAAAAACTGCGGCACTGCATCTTTCAGGGTGAAGCGTGACGCTTAGCATCAGGCGGGTGACTTGATCGTCTTGTCACTTGCTGACATAAAAAACAAAACAAACTTTAGAGATTTGAAAAACATTTTTTTTTAGAAATGATGGCGGTAAGATAGATGGAGTTAGTTCAGTTATTAAAATCACCTAAAATAATGGTTTAGTGTCAACTTAGTGAAAATGAGCACTGGTGGTCTAGTGGTAGTGACCCCGCCTTCCGATCCGAAGGTCGTGGGTTCAAACCCGGTCGTGCACCAATGGATTTTTCTGTTCGAAAAATTTATGTGCGCAATGCCAGTGCTCTCATACGGTGAAGGAAAACATCGTGAGGAAACCGGCATGTCCAAGAACTAAAAATTCGAAAGACATGTGCCATCCGCCAATCAGCATTGGGTCCGCGTGGTGGATTAAGACCCAATCACTCTCGCCTGAGAGTAGGCCAGTGTCCCAGCAGTGGGAACATTAGAAGGCTGTCATGATAGTGAAAATGGAAATTTTAATGTCAAAATCCCTTTTGGAGCGGACTCGGACTCAGACTAAAGGGGATTTTGACACAAAAAAGTTCACAAAATCCCCTTTGAAGGGTAATTCTTATTTCCTATGCTAGTTTTTCTACGAATAAGGGCATAAATCTAATATTGTATAGTTCGCACAACGGATCTAGGCTTCCGTGAAGTTAGCCGTTTGTGATGCGCAAAGACAATTTAGTTTGAAAAAGCTCCATTGCGCATCGAAACGGCTAATTTCACTACGGCCGAGATCCGTCGTGAGACCTATAAACAAACTAAGAAGGTAGGTATCTGAGTACTGGTGGTCTAGTGGTAGTGACCCCGCTTTCCGATCCTATGGTCGTGGGTTTGATTCGAACCCGGTTGTGCACCAATGGATTCTTCTACTAGATAAATTAATATGCGCAATGCCAATGCTCTCATACGGTGAAGGAAAACATCGTGAGGAAACCGGCATGTCAAGAACTAAACCTTAGAAAGACCCCGTGTCCCGTGCAGCCGTGGGAACATTGGAAGGCTGTCATGATCATATCTATTTCTGCCGCCAAGCAGTAATGCTCGCATCTGTGTGTCGGCCCGAACTTCCGGTGAAATTACAGGTTTTTTTGGTGGCAATTCGCGAGTGTTGCAAGCATCCACAGGCTGCGGTAACCGCTTAGCATCAGATGAGCCGTACGCCTGTTGCTATTTTTCAATAAAAACCTTGGAAAACCAATCATACCTTCTGGTCTGGCACAACCTTGAAGACAAACTTCTTCGCCACCTTCTCCAGTAACCCTGGCTCCAGCTGGATGTTGGGAGGAACCGGTCGCTCCAGCTCAGGTCCTGACACCCTCAGGTCTTTGAGGATATCGTATTCCAGGTCATGAGTAGTGCTGTTAATTTAAAATAACCATAAACTCACATACTTTTCTTATATGGTATGATTATTGAAAGTTGATATCTTTAGCCGTTTCTAAGAAAAAAGCTCTTGACAGACGGACGGACAGACCAGCAGACAGACGCCTGATCATAACAGATGAAGTTTTTGACCCGAGACGTTGTTAAGGACACCATACCTATTTCTGCCGCCAAGCAGTAATGCTCGCATTGCTGTGTTCCGGTTCGAAGGTTATGGTTACCGGTGAAATTACAGGCACATGAGACTTACCATCTAACGTCTCAGGGTGGTAACACGCAAGTGATATCTATGATGTTGCATGCGTACATAGGCTACGGTAACCGCTGGCCATCAAGTGGGCCATACGCTTGGTTACCACTTTAGTAGTATAAAAAAAAAAGTCTGTCGCCCAGTAGTTTGTTCCACTTGCTTCAGTGCCCTTAAAACCTAAACATACCTTGTTACACATAAGTTATGTTACGTTAAATAAATATTTTTCTATTCTATTCTATTCTATAAGTGTTATACATTACCTTGTTGGTATCGAAACTGGCTGTGCCTTGAGCCTCATAAGAAAATGTTCTATATCGTTAGCATCATCTTGCACCATACTATCCACGAAATCCACATCATGTACCTCTTCTAAAGTATCGTCTTGGAGATTATGTTTCTCATTATCCAATTTATCAGCCTCAAATTTAATTAATGATAGCAATATATTTTTAAGCTTTGATTTGTTTTCTCTAGCATTGATTGCGTTGTTTGCATCGCCATTGCTAATAATTAGTATAGTAGGACTGATTGTCGATACAGGTTTAGATATTACATTAATATCTTTGTTAGTCTCACCGTCCGTGAGATCTATCATGGTTTTAAAATTATTATGAACAGTTTCAGACTTGGTAGTTGGCTGATCGATTACATAGTTACCTTTGCCAATTTTGCTTAGGAATCCAAGCGTAACCGATTTAATTTTGTTGATTAAATTCTTTCTTTTAGTTGTTTTGTGTACTGCATGATGCGTATGCGCTTTGTTATCTAAAGATGCTGTCATTTCATCTACAGTTAGTGAATCATATGGCTCAGTTGTTTTGTCTGATTTAGTTCCTATATTAAAAGTATCATTAAGAGTAGTTGTTTTGTATGCATCGGTAGGTACATCAGTAATCGTTTTAGAAGTTTTTGTTGTTTTTTTGTGATACAAATAAGCTTTACTAGTTTTATGAACCTTCTGTTTCTTCGTTTTAATTTTCTTTGTCTTGTGTTTTGTTGTTCGATTCTTGTGAGCTGCTATTGTTGGGTTTCTGTATGTGCTTTTAAACTCTTCAAACCCTTTTGTTGTCCCAACCAGATTGAAAAGTTCCTTCATGTTATACGTTGGTGAATCTGTTGATAGCTCCGATCTTTTAGCTGTTGGTGCTACAGTGATGCCTTTCTTCTTGTACATATTCTTTAGTTTCTCTTTGAACGATCTTATAGTAGTCATACTTGTTCTAGTTGCTGGTGTAACTGATGTGTCCTGTGGGTTTGTTTGTATCACAGATATTTCAACGCTAGGTTTACTATAATCGTCACTCACATCTACTTTAGCTTTATTTAAATAGTTATGCCAAAATGATCCACCAGTATCTGTGATGAGCGGAGATTCTACTTGGTCGTATTTTGCTTCTCTCTTAAACGTGTAAGCTGGAGTAGTATCATGTATTTCGTAATAAGTAAAAAGTTCATTTAGTTTAAACGTGGGTTTCCTTTTCTTTCCAAATATGCTTTTGGGCTTCTTTTCTACTAAACTGGCTGTGCTGAAATCGGTTAATAACTTAGACGTATTTGGATTACAAATGATATTAACACTCAAATTTTCTAGAGTGTATTCGTCTTTGTCATAGTTTTGCTTTACATCATTATCAATGTTTGATCTTTTAATGATTGGCTTTGAAGCTATACAATTACTTGCCACTTGTACCAGCTCATCACCTTTAACTATCAATTGTTTATCACATGGAATTAAGTTCGATAATACATCAAAATTAGCATATAATGATTCTAAATCTTGAATTAAAGGTTTTCCAATATATTCTTTGGCTATTTGTCTATTTTTTCCAAAATCACGTTTGTCAATATAAGTAGCGAACGTCTTGCAAGTACGTCCTTTGCACTTCCCTTTAACTCGTTTGTAGTAGTCGTTTAAAGATTTATCTATTTTGTGTACACTTTCTCTAAGTGCTCTGCCACCACTTGGGTTCATATAAAAAAATGTCTGAATCTCTGTGCAATGATCACTCATGTATTTCGCTAAATTATCGAATTCAAACGTTAGTTCTCTTATAACAGCATCGCTAGCTGCACAAGCTCTGCACATGGTTCTTTTCGCTTTACATTTGCAGTTGCAAACTCGCTCACGCTTAAATGCATTTCTGATTTTATCCCAACGTGCTTCTCTTCTCGCAACTTTACTTCTTTTATTTTTTCTTTCGTCATCGTTAGCTGTTGCTACATTTTCATACAACTGAATAAGAAGTTTGTTGATAACATCCACAAACTCTTTGCTTAAAGTGACTTTATTAGCTTTCGTTTGAACGCTTGCTTTTTCAGTGCCTTCATTGAAATTTCTTATTATTTGCGATGGATCTTTGATAGGCTTAAAAACAAAATTACCTTTTGAATTATTTGCATTGTCTACAATTAAATACATTCCCGGAGACAGACCGTAGTTTTTATCAGTTGTGGCAGTGTTGTCTTCTATAGAATGTATTTGATATTCTAAGTCAACAGGCGTCGCCATTATAGCCGTGAAGACTTTTCTAATTTTCATCTTATCTAAAGATCTTTTTTTATCTGGTAAATCATATGGAATTGCTATATGCACTTGTATAGAATTAGTTGTGTAATCTATTGTATCATTGGCTTTTTTGTACAAGGTATTAGGTGATGTTGTTATTTTATTAATCGAGAACGTTTTATAAGGACTTTTTTCTTCATAGCTCACTGTGTTTTTTATGAGATCTACTATGACTTCAAGAGCAGCTACCTCTTTAGCGGTGAATGTTTCTGTAGTCACGTCCCTCTTGAGTTTATTAAATGTATTAAAAGTAGTACTTTCTTCCATAACAACTTGAGATCTGATATTTGGTAATGTTACTGCTATATTTGGTTTTGTCCCTGTTTCATAGTAAACCTGAAATATTATTTTCAGTGTCAGTGTTTGAATTTATTTTATTGATTTTTATGTGATATAAAATATATATTACCTGTCCATCGTATGCTGCATTACCTTCATCAATGGGTACAATTTTATCATCCTTTTCATCGAACTGAATGTTATTATTAAGAATCAAAAGCGTGCTCTTAGTTGTTTCATTTAACTGCAAAATACATTTGTCCAAAGTGTCATTTATGATTATTTGTACGCGCAAGTTGATAAATAATTCAATAGATAATATCATTATAAGCATTCTATAGGTTTACAATAGATAAGTGGTTAGGATACTATAAAGTAATAGAAATCTTCATTATTGGAACTTTAGTTAGATGGTCATTACCTTTTCATCTTTCGTTTCATCCAAGTCTCCTTTGTAATCAAATATATCGTCATCATTATCGTTTGATTCAACAGATTCTCTTTCGTTTCTATTACTAGTTTCTGGTGTTGGTGCAAGAGTATCATTAGTTTTCATTGTTGTACTAGCTGTTAAAGTGTTACCTTCTTTATTATATAAATTCGGATCACAATTATTATCAATTTTGCATCAAAACATTGCTTTGTTAAATTGGTACTATACACTTACCAATTGATTTCAAAGATTCTGTTGATTTCAATGTTTCTCTAGTAGTTTTCTTCAATGCCGTGTTTTTAAGCTTTGATATTTGTTTAATCTTTGCTTTAATTACTGAAATTAAGCGATTTGATATATTTTTACAACAAAGGTTAAAGGTTTTGTTACAGGTTTACTGTAAATGTAGAACTTGTAGTTCGTAAAGTTAGATTATCAGACATACATACATTTGTATAATATTACGACACACATTGCGCCACATTTATCATCTCAGTATCTGCACTGCAGGCCCGCATATCATGATAGACATTTGTTACGTAATAAGAATATCTTTATATCTTCTAATGGTGGCTGTACACTCCCGCACGAGAGTACTCGCTATGTCTCACCGGAGAGCTTGCGAGGAGCACTGAGACGGCGCGAGCGTTACCATATACACTCTCGCGCTCACCCTGTCTCGGCCTGCCTCGGTGAGAGTGTACAGCCGCCTTAAAAGATTTTGAGTCTTATAATAACAACGTTGCAGTCTGAAGCCAATGGAACGACGTCGATGTGAAATTGCAGAAATTAGTTGGACGGAGAAATGTCGTGGGTAAATTTCACGGACTTTTTCTTAATAATTATTCTGTTTTTACTTACTCGGTAGCAAATTAAACACACGTTTATCCCTTTGCTTTCTCATCTCGCGCGTAAAGTGTATCGCTTGGCTGAACGTATGTCTCTCTCTCGTTGTCTTTGCTAAAAATTCGTGACAGTAAAATAAAGTTCATCGACAATGTTGTTATTGTTTATATAATGTAGTTATTTTTTCGTACCTGCTCGTTTAGCTCGTGACTTCCTATTATTGTTCATCGCTCCGTCTTTGCTAAAAACTTTATCATGATCAAAGTTGACAGGTAGACCCTCCGTTATGTTAAAACCACCTTTTATAACGCCAAGTTTACTAAGCATCTCTATCAATGCAATGCCTGATATGTATTTCAAAACCAAATCTGTCCAAGTTGTTTTTGAATTAACTGGCTGAAGTTCAGTTATACCAATATCAGTGTTAGGAGCGTAATATGTTGGTAAATTTATGTGTATTGGGACGTCTGGTCTTGTAAAATCATCAACAGCTTTGACAACGTCAACTAGAACGATGATTTGGGGGATTCTGTTGGAGACGGTTTTAACTTAACGGATAGTCTGAGTAAGCTGAAAACTGAATTGTGAGTTAGGTATTATATTATATTATATTTTTAGATGCTACTTATTGCTCGCCTCGCCTCGATTTAAATCTTTAATTATTTTGAACTATGTAAAAATTTTCACAACATTATTCTTTAAAGACTTGAGAAAAGTCTCATCCTAAATTAGTTAAACCATCAACTTACTCACGATTTGTGCTTTCTTTCCCATAAATATTGTCGTCGAGTTCTTTCTTATCAAAAACATACGATAGATTAGTCAGTTCTGAAACAAAAATCATATAGTAACTTATTCTATCTTAGAAGTTCATTAAATATTGATATAAATGTGTCTCGGTGTCTTACCAATATTTCCTTCTTTATCACCCTTATCATCTGCCGATTTGTTGTCTGGTACATTAAATAAAACATCGTATTTATAACTTTGACTGCTTATTTGAACTCTCTTTGGTATGTTTACATCATCTGTATTGTGCTTCTTTCTCATTTCATTGGGCGATTGCATTAGTTTCACAGCATTTAATTCATTGGTTACTTCTGAATTCACTTTTGAGCTTGTTTGGACATTATTGTTAAGATCTGCCTTACTTTGATCTTTTTCTATTCGAAAATTAGCTTTTTGGAGTTGTCTCTCTTTTTCTTCTGGTTCCTGGTTTTTTGTAGAATCTGATTTGTCTATTTTTGTATCATCTTTGACAGTAGAATTAATTTTTACTAATAAACGCTCAGTAGGATCAGTAAACAACTGATCATTTCCCAATTTCTGATTAGTCTCGTCGAAATTTATTATAGTTATCTCAAGTTCATTCTCATTTGGATTAGTAACTGAATTTAATGCCATTATTTCAGTTGAAACTTCAGGTTTCTTATCAAATATGTAATTAAATTTGTTTTTAAGTTTTTGTACATTTTCTTTACCAATCAATGCATCATCAGTGAATGTATGTATGTCTTTCATACTGGATCTTTTGTATCTTACATTCACATCTTCCCTATAATCATTGAAAAGGTCTTGTTCAAGATCGTTTAAGTAGTTTATTTGGTTTTCTGGGTAAGATTTATCCATCGCTTCATCTATGTCATTCTTATGTCGAACTTCATTAGTTTTCTTTACATCATCTGTTACTTTAGATGCTTTATTTTTAGGAGTTTTAATGTTAATATCACTATTGAAATTAATAGTTTTCATTAGGGTTTTAATGCCGGCGTGCCATGGTTCGGTGATTGTAGGCATTTCATTCATAGGTAATGTAACAGACTCTACGTCAAGCAGGTTTTCTTTTAGAAACTTGTCGAACATTGTGTTTTTCATCGGCAAGGGTGTGTTGTAATATTGTTTTGGCTGCTTGTTTAATTTTGCTATTGGCTGGAAATAATAAAGTGATTATATCTGCTAAGTTTGCAGATTTAACCGAGTGTTTTCTAATCTTTAACATAACAATGGTAATAAAGGGTGACATCGCAACGGCTGTTGCTTTCAATGAGAAGTTTTCGATTCGAGATTTTAAAAAAAGTAGTTCCGATTGCTTTGACAGATGGCGCTATCTGCCCTACTGCCATACTGGGAAAGGTTATCAAAACAAGAAAAAAGTTGGTAACTCCGTTTTTGTTTCGTCTCGTGTCAAGCGGAAGGTTGTTGGTTCATGTCCTGCTTGAGGCAAAATATTTTAACTCCAGTACGACCAAAGTTAATGCTACCACATCTAAAAAGACAGCTTTCTTTTTTTTTTAATGACCTCTCATTATAGCAAAGTTGAGTATAAAAAACCTACTGATCGCTCGATAGATTTCTTATTCTGTGTCGATGATTAGAAAAGAGATCTTACTTACACGAGTTGGTTTGTTCATATGGCTGAGAGCTTTAATTGAGTTCTTGACTGTAAAACGATAAAACTGTAATGTTACCATACATTATTGTTTAGGTAAGCAAGCATGTTACTTGTACTATAGCTACGTAAAATAATAAATAAAGCTTACAGGCAGATTAGAGCTCGTACAAAGCAAAAAAAAAACAGACGAAATATCTCTAGTCACAGTTACCATAGTTAACCTCAAAAAAAGAGGGATGAAACACGTGTCGATATTTTTATTTTATTTGTTAACTGTGGTTACTGTGTGACCTCGTTAGTTAAAAGGTTAAGCGGAATAGTAATAGAAAAACTTTCGTCTGTTTTTTATCTTGTAATGGATTTCCGCAAAGTAACGCCTCAATCTATCAATTCTCTTACAAAGCCTCTAAATAAAGTTCGCATGTAATGTCAGCAAAGAATCCATTTTGCATTTCGTGTTATGGGGTTTGTTGTGTCCCTTACTCTATATCCGCAACGATTTCTCCTCGTATTTTAATAGTCAAATTAATCGTACCTTTGTTGTTTTCCCAAATTCCAACAGCTCGCAGTGTATTTACTTTATTCCCTGATTCGTTAGGCTTCTTTGTGTTCAGTTCATTCAAAACCTCGATAATATCTTGAGACTTGACGTTATACTTTTTAGGATCATTTCTGGGAACATAAAATGGATCTTCATCAAAATATTCAAAATTTAAATATTTTGTCATGTTATTATTATCCACTGCCACTTTATCAATAGTATCAGCGTTGGCTTTATAATATTTTCGTGGAGTAGTTAATACAGGAGAATTAAGTTTTTTATATTTTCTGAACTCTCCTTTATTTTTATCATCTTTTAAATTAACTGTATTGTATAATAAATTATTGCTTATTTCGTACAATTCTTTTTCTATGTCTTTTATGCCGAGTGTTGTATATTCCGTTTGAGCGTTTATACTTTTCAAAATATCTTGCCACTTAGGACTTAATACTTTATCATCATTCAAAATATCATTATTCCACATCACTAAATCATGAAAATAATCAGGAGTCGTTCTGTGATTACTGATAGCTTTATTATTTGAAATTGCATCTTCGATATTTTCAACTTCTTTCCAAAAAACATGTATTGGTGATCTTAATGTTGCTCCTTTGTTTTTGTCAATGTTATCCGAGATATTATTATCAAAGAACGTGGTTCGTTTCTCAGTAAACGAATTGGGATAAGGTTCAAGAGCGTTTCGATTGTCATCGTCAGCGAATTCATAGAGCTTCGAATTATCAGATGTAGGTTTCAAATCAATATTATTAATTTTCGATTTGAGCTTAGCTATTCTTGTCAGTTTAGCTTTTATTGTGAAGTCGTTGTTAAATTCTTTCTCATCAAAATTTTCCGATTTACTTTGCTTTTGATCCATAAATAGTGGAGAGTCCTTCAAATCATCTCTTGTAGATAATTTTACTTGTAAGTTAGTGATTTCATTTCTTATATTTTCTAGTGTGGCTGGTGAAACAATACTATACATATTATTGTTGTTTTGTGTTTTAGTTACTGTTTTGACTTTAACATTCATAACGTTATCAGTCACAGCAGCATTGTCTCTAATTTGCTCTGCAGACTCTTTTGTTACCAGTTTCGGTTTAGTTATTGACTGCTTTTTAAGCGTCGGTTGAAATGTACCTGAACCTGAAAGAAAAAGATTTATATGTAACTATTTTACGATTGCTAGTCGTACGTTCTTAAAAAGCCAATATAAAGATGTTTTATCAACATCATAAAAGAGTAGACCAATAATATTTTATGAGAAAAACGAATATTGCAACTTACCTGGTTTATCTGGACAGTTTTTTGTTACTGCATTAGTATCAGTATCAGTTAAAACTTTATTTGAAATCTTAATGTCATCCTCGGCAGCCCATTTATCGTAGGGCTTATCAACGGCAATTTTTTCAGGTTCAGCCATGGCGAAATCAGCAGATATATTCGGTACTTGGTTTGCTAGTTCTTCTACACTTGGTATCCTATCGTATTTCACAGGCTTAAACGTATCTATGTGTGATGTCATCATATCATAATCTCCTGCATTTCCATTAGTTACTAACACTTTTTCTTCCTGTTTTGGCATAAACATGTCTTTCAGTTTCTGCAATGGATTCAATCTTTTGCATAAACGCTGCACTCTTGTACAGTGCCTCTTTTCTTTCATCTTCTTTTTGTTTCTTTTGTGAAAGTGTAGTTTACTTAAAAGATTTTTAATTTTACTTCCTTTTACGTTAGCTCTATGTAAATTTACGATAGCTGTAGGTTGAGTAACTAAGCTTACGCAACCTACTTTTTTATTTTTACTATCTGTTTTATCGAGTTTTGCATTCTCTTGTTTGTATAATAAAGTTGTCAGTGTAAGTTTCTCATTATCCACATTCTTGGTGATTTCATCAACTTTTTTAGCGTTTCTTCTGGATCTATCTAAATCGGTTTCAAACAAAAAATTGTCGTAATCATACTTTATAGCATTTTCTTTGTACATTTCGTTGTTTTTTGCGGAATTTCTTTGACTTTTGCCAAAAAATTTACTTATGATGTTGGGTACATCAACCTTGTATGGTGAATCTTCAACAACCTTGTTTTGCTCTTGTTCTGGTGTTGAACCAACTAAAAAAATATAGAATAAAATGTAGCTAGGTAAACTAAAAACTATTACTTATGTTAATAAATTAAGTTTTTAGATTATAGTATAAACTTACTGTTGGCTTGTGAATTCCCACACGTTGCTTTATAGTCTTCTAAAAATCTGGACAGCTCATCCAAATCGATATCAGATGTATGTACCTTATCCTCACTTGATCTACCAAATTCTAGATTAGCAGTCACTCGCGAACCAGGCCTATCTATACTATCTGCTGCATAATCAACTCTATTAGTTTCCGTTGCATCTTTGAACTCCACTGTTTCTGAAGTGTGGAATTTTTTAGGTGGTCCGTTATCGATAAACATGTAGAAATGTTTTTTGAACCATGAATCGTCACTTTTAGTAGAAATGTCTTGTTCGTCTATATCAGAATCATCGAAAAAGTATCTTTTGTTTCTTTTTGGTATCTGTGGTATTTTGTTTAATATAAATTTCCCGATATCTTCTACTTTATGGTGTCTGTGTGCTTGGTATTTAACGAGAGCAGAAAAGTTTTGCTTGGATTGATCTTTTTGAAATTTGAGATAGTTTTTGTATCCGTTAACGTAATCTTTGTAAGAAATTTTGTCACTCAATCCTTCGTAGCTCGTGTCTTCAACTGGCTGTGCTTCATCCGTGTGAGCTTCAACGGATGTTATAGTTGTATTATTTGTATTCGATTCCAAAGTGTAATCATTGGATGCCACTGGATTTGTTATATCGCCATTGTATTCTAAATCTGGTATACTTTCTCCGTCGTCATATATTCTCTTTATATCTTCTTTGAGAGTCAAATCCGCTAAAGTCTCTGGGTTACGTTTAGACAGTCTCATAGTTTCAATTATTTTCCTTTTCTTGTTCGTTGTCAGCATCTTCATAACATTATCTTCGTGAGTTTTAGCTAAAATCTGTTCGTAAAGTGTAAGCATTGCAAAATCATCTACAGTAGGAGTTGCTGTAGTAATCTGTTGGTGTATTGTTGTCTCTTTCATCTTATTAGAACTTTTATTACCGCGAGTGCGTCTTGATGCAGTAGTTAATTTCTTTGTTGTTAAATGCGGAGTCTTCATTGCTGCTGTTACTTTCTTTGTAATTTTATCCATCATTTTGGAAGACTTGCATTTGAGTGTTGATTTCACCTGTTTCATTTCTTTATGATAATCTTTTGACACCTTGTTTTTAACTTTCTTGTATATACTTTTCAGTTCTTTTTGTAGCATATCTTCAACGTTTTGAGCTATTGTGTAAGCGTCTTCTTTTACAGATCGCGCCGAAACATTGTGTTTGGTGTCTTCGTTAGAAACTAGAATAGCATTGGAATCATTTGCTGTTCTCTTGTCTAAACTCTCGACGTTATGTAAACACACAAAAGTACTCAATGCAAATCCTGGACTACTAATTTCTAGGTGTGATAAAATGGGATCTGCTGCAAACGTCGTTTCTGTAACCGTGTTTGCAATAATATCTGTCACAGCTGGGATTTGTTCTGCTACCATTTGTATTGCCCTTGCTTTAATATCATTTAGTAGTGCTTCTATCTGAGCTGTGCCTATAAATTCAACGTCTTCTGTTGTAGCGTCAGTTGTTGTCTTAGCAACTGCATGTGTATTGTATTCGTACAAAATTTTCTCAAGTCTTTCAGGAAATGCTATAAAACTGTCGGTTACATGATGCTCCTTCAAAACTTTCTCAGTTACGTTCGCTACGATTTTTTTAACTTCATTATTTTTTAATTCAGGTTCACTTTTATCGATATCATTATTGGCTATGGTATTTTTTCCACGATTAATACCTAGTACATCTTCAATTATATCATAGTTTTCGAAACCACTATTTATAGCACGGGTATTTGCGACCACAGAAATATAAAATACACTGAAATAGATTAATTCATATGTATTGCTTCTTTGTTAACTGCACTTTATCTCATATACTTACATTAGGTACTTGAGTTTATTATCACAACCTAGGTAGGTACTACCGAGAGATTATAAATAGGCTTGCTACCAAAAGGATCTGTAAGATCTAGATCTATAATGGCTGTGACACATTATAAATCGTCTATATAACTTACCATATAAACTTAAATACGAATCGAACCATTTTCAAAAGGCTTCGTTGTATAAATTCCAGTAAAACTTCCTAAAAATGTTATTGATAATTTGCTAATATTTTGGTAGAGTTGCTATTATTTTTTGACACTGCACTTTTTTGACGTTTAGAAGAAAGATCTTGACAACATATTTTATAAAAAGTTTCTTCTACAATTATAATAGTTCAGTCTAAAATGTCTGATCATTGATGTAGGCTGAGATAGCTCGCCTAAATGCCTCCTTCATGGCTTATGAGTGGGTGACTGCCAGTGGTGATTACAACTTTTACAATTAAGCTCTTATTTATGTGGGCAATTCGGCAATTCCTATTAGTTCTGTACCTAGGACTGTGACGTCATAGAGCTGTTAAAATTTTGTTCCAGCAGGTGACTAGTTCGATAGAACTGTTGATACGAAAACTGTGCGTCGGATGGCACGGGCCTTTACAAAGATGTTAAGAGGCCTTTCCAAGATTTAGCGATATAATTCATGAAGTTCGCCTGAATGTATCTTTAGATATTATAAGTAATAGTGCGCGCGACGAGGAACGATACTAATACGTCCTCCCTCCATAAGCGCTCAGCGCGGTTTGAGAGTCGGTGCTTCGATCGATATGATTTATGTAATAAAAACTTATTCTTTAATTTAGTAGGTGTATTTTTATTGTAAACTTCTTACTTTAACAGAAATAACAAGCGTAAAATTGGGAAAAGTACGCGTTTTTTTTTAGTAAGACCGTCTTTTTTCAAAAATATTGAACTAACATGCTGTATTTTTCTCTGTTCACTTAAATTTTAAAACTGTGATTAATTGCATTTTTGGAAATATGTTAGACTTTGTTATTTCATAGAAAACATGATCGAAAGTTGACTGGAATTGCTTATTTTACGAAACGTGCTTTATTAATTATTTTTTTAATCAGTTGTGTCTTTATTTAATTTATATTTGTTCTGTTGACTTAAATTTTAAGGGATAAAGCTTTCAAATGTTTTTATTTTCGTTAAAATATCTTTAACACACGAGCCACAATAGTGTTCGAAACTTCACGGGCTGCAAGAAAATTTAAGGATTGTCAAGGATAGGGCTCTTATGCCATGACAGAAGCCTTCAAGCAGCATTACTTAGCTCCGTCACCAGAGTTAGCCACTGACTCTAACGTAAGTATTAATTTTGTTAGTGTAGGTAAATAAAGTTATATTTAATTTTCACTAAAAACGGGATATTTACCATGATATGTGAGTTTTGTTGATTCCCGATATTTCGGCGCAGTTACATGCACCATGATCACGGGAGAACCGTTTTTAGTGAAAATTATGTTTTATATTAACCATGATAGTTTAAAAAAATATAAAGTTATATTTTTCTGTAGGTACCTAGTACATTCAAATATATATATCTATAGGTAGGTAGTGGAGCGCGCAATCCACACAGTATCATCTAGCCCCAAGGTAAGCTGCTGTTACACAGAGCTGTGATATTAGTACTAGATGACTGATATATACAGGGTCAATTAATACAATGCGAGAGCGCTCATGACGTAGCTGGCTAAGTTGTTCTTAACAGTTCAACGAAGTTAAGCACTGTTCCGCGGGGTCGTCATTTGGATGGGTGACCGCCAGTGGCAATTTCAACTGAGCGCTCCCGTGCTTCGGAGGGCACGTTAAGCAGTCGGTCCCGGCTTTTTCAAAGTTGTTAGGCTATGACAGAGGCCTTCGGGCGGCCTAGAAACTCTGTCACCAGAGTTGGCCACTGACTCATACGAACGAACGAACGAACGATAGGTAGGTAGTAGGTATCCGTCATCTAGTACCTACCCATAACACAAGCTCTGCTTAGCTTGGGGCTAGATGATGCTGTGTGGGTTGTTCAGCATTATTTATTTTATTTATTACTACAAATGTAGATAAGTTGATCTTGGGCAAAGTCCATGAATGAATCACAATGAATCACAATTAAGTAGGTAGGTAACCTACATTCTTTACTCCATCTGCTCTAAACATCATGACGTCAGCAATACGAGGAAAACTCTAGCGGCCAAGTATGAGTAGCACATTATTACGCAAGGTTCCGAAGGTCTGTAGTCTCTACTTATTATACTTACGACAAACACATTAAGTTTTTTTTTAATATTCTCGAAGCCTTACGATTACACCAATAACATCATTCGATATTCACAATTAGAAGTTGAAGCTAGGATTAACCCAGTCAATTCAATAATATCTCAAGAATCAACTTGAAACGTCTTATGAGTCAATTCAATAATCATCACGACAGCCTTCTAATGTTCCTACTGCTGGGTGGGACACTGGCCTACTCTCCAGCGAGAGTGATTGGGTCTTAATCCACCACGCGGACTCAATGCGGATTGGTGGATGGCACATGTCTTTCGAATTTTTAGTTCTTGACATGCCGGTTTCCTCACGATGTTTTCCTTCACCGTATGAGAGCACTGGCATTGCGCACATATATTTTTCGTAGCGAAAAATCCATTGGTGCACGACCGGATTTGAACCCACGACCTTAGGATCGGAAGAAGGGGTCACTACCACAAGACCACCAGTGCTCTTGAAATTGCAATTCAATAATATCAAAGGATTACCTTGAAACGTCTTAGGTAACAAGCTAGAAGAATTTATGGCTTGTCATAAGGATTTAACGAGAAAAATGGTGCAAATTATAAACATAACACTCGATCGAACTTTAGCTGAAAAGTAAAAGGTAAAGGTAAGGCGGTTCAACCAAATTGAATACCTAACTTTGGTTGAATGGAGCAGAAAATGTGGCTACTGTCTTGCATTGATTAAAATTGATCAATGCAAGTAAATAGTTGCTTCATCCTAATTGAAAGGCAGAATTGAACCGTGTATTATATACTCTAGTTGTTCAACAATGAACAAAAACACCCAAAAACAAATGAAAAGAAATGGTCCTTGAATTCATCCGCCATCTTTGTTAATGAAACCTTCAATCTGACAACAAACACCAAACAAACATGAGTTTTCGAGAGTTTCCAAGCTTATACGGTACCCTAAAATCAGTCTTGTCGGTAACCTTAAGATAAACTCCGACCTTTGTAAGTTTACAAATCGATACAACTTCATAAGGAACGCACGCGGATATTAAATTACGCAGTTACATAAAAATAACTAGGTAATATTATTCATAGCAGAACTTGATTAAAGTAGGTACCTAGTAAACTTTTAATCCTTGAGTCGGGTAAAATGAAGGTGTTGTTAAGTCTAGCCGTGGTTACCATCGGGTTGTGTGACTTGTGTGTGAACGCTGACCACTTGGTGGTGGGCAATGTGGCGAATAGAGTGAAGCTCGCAAAAGACGAGTTAGTCGAATATAACGCTATACCGTTTATGAAAAGAGTAAAGAATTATTTTTACTCTCAAGTTGATCAGCGGAAAATTCAGGTAAGAGATCATTTCAAAACAGCAGTAGCTGTGTTAAATATTTTTTTTTTAAATTGGAGGATTAAGTGTCTGTCTGTCTGTAAGTGACGGGGTGACAGAAGTTTTATTTTTCTTCTTGTTACTGACAGGGTGACAGATGACACTTTTTGGTGCGATCTGTAACTTTAAGGGGACAACACTAGGCTAGGTGACAGATGGGAATAATCTATAGTAAACATTAGTGTTCGGTGTTAGGCCATGACAGAGGCCTTCGGGCGGCCTAGAAACTCTATCACCAGAGTAGGCCACTGACTCATACGAACTTACTACTAGTGTGAAGATTAGGAAACAGTTACTTGCCTGTCACACTTATTACAGTGTTATGGTTTGTAAAATTATTTCCTAACCATAACACCAGTTTGACAGAGCAGTGTGAAGGTTAGTCGGGACGTCGGGAGCGAATAATTTTCGATTCCGAGAACTCAGTCTTTTTTTTATGTCACCACGTGACAAGACGGTCAATCGACGATGTTAAGCGCCACGCCGGACCATAACAGTTCAGTGCCACCCAAAGCTTTTAGTGTTGCGTGGCACTACACTGCGCTCATCACCCCGAAACGTTCTCTTTCGCCCAGTAATTCCACAAGCTCTGGTTCTTGTTCTTGTTTTGGTCTGGTTCGGTCGGGGAGCTTACCATCTTTATAGGTAGGTACTATAGCTGATAACCGAGAATTCTATCGCGTGGTCTTATTCAACCTTTTTCTTAAATCACTCTATCTGATTCTATTTGTATTTTTGATTGTCCTTGATGGAAATCGAAGCGCGTGGCGCATGTCAATGACCCGCGCGACAATGAACCGCGTGTTAATAACCCGCGCGTCAATGACCTGCGCGTGTCAATGACCCCCTATAACCGCTACGGTTACCTGAAAACCAGTGTCGCACCGTAACACAGGTTTGGTGCGCCTTTTTGCTGAGTGAGACCATTTTGCCCCCGCGCAACATACTTACCTACGGTTTAAGTTTCTTTATTAAGCCTAATGTTTCATGATAATACTTTATGGTGTGTTGTGTGCGGGACAAATAAATATATTTTCTTTCTTTTCTTTCTACCGGGCGCGCGTGCTCGAATATTTAATTATTACGCGATTTCCAACAATAATAAATAATAATTGACCAAAGAAACGTAATCGATTTACTCGAGATTTTTCAGACAAAAAAAAACATGTATTTTTTTGTATGGAACATATTCCTTGAATATTGCGCACGAATAATAAAAGACCCTGTATATTAATTCATAGATGTTCATTCTTTCCAGGGTATCCAAGCTCTGGACAACAATCACAGTAAATCATCGATCAACATCACCGCGGGCGGAGTGGGGCATTCCTTCGTGAACTTGCGACTCAAGAGCGAGCGAGGTCGCGGGCTAAGCTATCATATCGGGATATATATATCTGAAGATTTCGTATAAGCTCCATAGATAAATCACACTTTTAATATTAATTTGTAAATATTATAAACGCGTTTCACTCGAGTTATTTTTTTCGCAATTTTTCCATAATATTTCACCATCTAAACCTGAACTCACAAACATTTCAAAACAACAATCAGCTGAATCGGTCCAGCCTTTGTCGAGTTTTAGCGACGCACAGAAACTCAGTTTTATATTAGAATGATGATGATGACAATTTAACTAACTTGTATATTAATAAATCTGGTTTGAAATTTCACACCTTTATATATACTTATTCATATTCATATTCATTTATTCTGCACAATGTACATTAGCTTAGGTCTAAATAATGTAGCTGCAAGTGAGCACATGAACCCTGTTAGGGCGTTGCAGGTAGTAACTAGTTATAGTTTAAATAAATAATACAATTTCAATATGTCAATAATACACAACTTAACAATTCAAATAATAATTATGAGGTATTAGTGTTAAAAATGTCAAGTGTATCTATTTTCAAAAGTTCTTGCTATATGATGTGCTTATACTAATATTAAAATTATACTAATATTATAAAGAGATAAGATTTGTATTTTCGTTTGTTACGAATAAACTCAATAACTACTTCTCCTATTTCAAAAGTTCTTTCACCATCAGAATGCTACATTACCCCTGAGTAATATAGCCTATATTAATTACTAGCGACCCGCCTCGGCTTTGCACGAACGAAGTATCATTGAACCCGCGCAAAGCTGGGACGGACTGCTAGTATGAAAATAAAACAAGATTTTATTAAAAAACACATTTATTTACACGCAACCTTTCCACAACACTACTAGTATTCATTAAGTATGTAGGTAGTTATTAAGTCTCTTTCGCAGTAATTTCACTTGCTACAGTGCTCAAAGCAAAACACAGTGCAGTGCACACTACTTGGAGGCAGAATATCTGACACTGCGGTGCCACCGAGACGGACACTTGCTGAAGAGTCCTACCACCAGGCAAACACAGTGCAGCTTGCACACTCACTGTCTTAAACCTATAAGTCACAGAACTATATTTGAGTAGAATGAGTGAGTGTATGTACCTCGCGTGCCGAAAAAGCGGGCTAAGTAAGGGCTGAGAACCTCTTTACTCGCCGCGAAACTCAGTCTGCTTCCAACCGGGGGCGGTGTGGTGTGCCAGTGCCTGGAATCGGTTTGCCGCGTGCTCATCGATGCTTTTAAATCATTTATTTTCGCGCTGCTTATGTTTCCCATCCCTAAAATACATTTGTGTGTAAAATACAAAAACGCAAAATGTTACACGCTCGGTTTCCATACAAATCGACGAACTCTTTCATTCTACTTAAATATCTGTGCTATAAGTCTTTCATCTCTCTTATAAGTCCTGGTTCAAGAAATTACAGTAATCTCGTTCCAAGCACTTAACAGCTCCATCTGTCGCCAGCAGGAGGTTCTGTTTGCGCAAGTTGTCGATAAGCGCCGTTTGCTTGGAGGCGCGCGCGGCGAGCGCTTTACTTTGCAACTCTAGCCGAGAGATGGCGCTCTGGTGGGATGCCGACAACGCTCGTGATGAGTCTCTAAACTCCTGGAAATTAATCATTATTTTAATCCAATGCCATTATTCATAAAAGGCGTTCAAAAAGAGTAGTAGAGTTCTCTGTGATAGAGCTCGCCCGGGGAAGGACTACCACCATACTTATTTCTGCCGCCAAGCAGTAATGCTCGCATTGCTGTGTTCCGGTGTGAAGGGTGTGGTTTCCGGTGAAATTACTGGCACATGAGGCTTTCGATCTTAGCCTCAAGGTGGCAACCCGCGAGTGATACCTCTCTGGTATTGCAAGCGTCCATAGGCTGCGATAACCGCTTACCATCTTGTGGGTGTTACGCTTGGTTGCCACTTCAGTTGTATATAAAAAAAAAACAGCTGTCGATGCGCAATGGCACTTTACGATGGCCGAGATCCGAACCCACATACCTTTTCAGATCTCTTCGTAGTATCCAACTGTTGCCGCAGTGTCTCTATAACAAGCTCGTGCGAGGCGCACGTCGCCTCGACCGCGGCGCGCCTCGACGCGACGCGCTTCAACTCTGTGGAGAGCTTGTCCGCCTCGGAGCGCTGTTCTTTGTACTGTTTCTCCTTTTCCTGTAAGTAAGTAAGTCCGTATGAGTCAGTGACCAACTCTGGTGACAGAGTTTCTAGGCCGCCCGAACGCTTTTGTCCTAACAACTCGACGAGCGAAGTGGCGCAGCGGGCGCAGGTCCGCCTGCGACGCGGAGGTTGCGAGTTCGATTCCCGCCTTGGGACAAATGTTTGTAGGATCTACAAATATTTGTTCCGGGTGTTTTCTATGTATAATAAAAAATATCTATCTATGTATTGTATTGTATTAAGTATATATCAGTCATCTAGTACCCATAACACAGCTCTGTTTAACAGCAGCTTACCTTGGAGCTAGATGATGCTGTGTGGATTGTCCAGCATTATTTATTTATTTATTTATACCCACAGACTTTCGCATTTATACAATTAATGTGATTAAACGAAAGACTTGTTTTTCTTGTTACGAATAAACTCAAAAGCTACTGGTCCGGTTCCCAAAATTCTTTCACCATTGGAATGCTATAAAATCTCTGAGTAACATAGGCTATATTTTATTTCCACCCGTGCGAACCGAGCCGCTAGTCTTAAACAAGTAGAACTAATGCTAAAAGCTTGTATTCACTCTCGCACGTGAGTAGGGCAGCCCCAAGAGTGGGAACATTAGAAGGCAAGTTACCTCAAGTCGTTTCTGCAAAGCCATGTATTTGGCTCGCATATCGGCTGTGCTGGATTTCATGCTGTTTGAGCGATTGCGTAGTGTCAGTCGTTCGCTCTCGAACTCTGCTAGCTGTGTCAAATGTCCTTCGCATTGTGTCGTCTATAATACATAAAGTAAGTAAGTTCGTATGAGTCAGTGACCAACTCTGATGACGGAGTTTCTAGGCCGCCCGAAGGCCTCTGTCCTGGCCTTGAAAAAGCCGGGACCGACTGCTTAATGTGCCCTCCGAAGCACGGGAGCGCTCAGTTGAAACTGCCACTGGCGGTCACCCATCCAAATGGTGAGTACGCGGAACAGTGCTTAACTTCGTTGATCTGTTAGGAACAACTTAGCCAGCTACGTCACGGAATAAAGGGCTTTATTCATAAACGTACTTTAAACCTCTGTTAGATGTGTATTTCAAGTCTGTTGTCTTAGTTTAAATGGTGGTCTAGTGGTAGTGACCCCGCTTCCGATCCTAAGATAGTGGGTTCAAACCCGGTCGTGCACTAATGGATTGTGTTCGAATTATGTATGTGGGCAATGCCAGTGCTCTCATACGGTGAAGGAAAACATCGTGAGGAAACCGGCATGTCCAAGAACTAACAATTGACGGCTACTACCACCATACCTATTTCTGCCGCCAAGCAGTAATGCTCGCATTGCTGTGTTCCGGTGTGAAGGGTATGGTTTCCGGTGAAATTACTGGCACATGAGGCTTTCGATCTTAGCCTTAAGGTGGCAACCCGCTAGTGATACCTCTGGTATTGCAAGCGTCCATAGGCTGCGGTAACCGCTTACCATCTTGTGGGCCGTACGCTTGGTTGCCACTTCAGTTGTATAAAAAAAAAAAAAAAAAAAAATTGTGCCATCCACCAGTCCGCATTGGGTCCGCGTGGTGGATTAAGACCCAATCACTCTCGCCCGTGAGTAGGCGAGCGTCCCAACAGTGGTAACATTAGAAGGCTGCCATGATGATGATGATGATTGAAATAATATGAAATGTATGTTTAGATCTTTGAAGCTACGCAACGGATTTTAATGAGATTTTCATTAATTGATAGACTGATTCAAGAAGAAGGTTTATACATATAGCACACTCCGGACACTCAAAATAAAATAAATAAATATAAATAATAAATAAATAAATAATGCTGGACAATCAACACAGCATCATCTAGCCCAAGGTAAGCTGCTGTTAAACAGAGCTGTATTATGGGTACTAGATGACTGATATATATTTAATACAATACAATACATAGATAGATATTTTTTATTATACATAGAAAACACCCAGAACACCCGGAACAAATATTTGCAGATCCTACAAACATTTTGTCCCAAGGCGGGAATCGAACCCGCAACCTCTGCGTCGCAGGCGGGCCTTCGCCCACCGCGCCACATTGGTCGTCGTATGTATGAAGCTAAAATGTATGAAGCAAACGCGTCGCAATCACCACATGCATGGTTGGTGTACGTAAACGGTGCTGTTGTATGTGTCATGGTTGGTCCCACCCAATTATAGCAAGAGCGAGATAGCACACTTTGCGCTTGGACCTACACAAAATCAAAATAAACGCGTGCCTTAGCCCTTAACTTCAGTGCCGGCAAACTCGCTCTCGGGGTGAGGTAAGTACAACCGGTGGGAGGTAGGGAGTGGCCATTCTGTACGTAGTTATAATATCTATTCTGTGCATAAAGTTTGAGCACCCGTGCGAAGCCGGGGCGGGTCGCTAGTAAACTTACTTTTCTATCAATAACAGTCTGTAGTCTCTCTATTTGTTCCTGCATTAAAGTGATCTTCGATGATAGGAATTTGCAAACACTTTCTATTGAAACCCGACCTGCAATCGAAATTAAATAATTATTAATATTAGCTGATAATTTAACACAGCACCATCTAGCGTCAAACTTAGCAAAGCTTGTACTATGGGCACAGAACAGATATTAGTACTACGTACAGAATGGCCACTCCCTATCTCCCACCGGTTTTACTTAGCTCACCCCGAGAGCGAGTTTGCCGGCACCACACGGCACTTTTCGCCGGCACTGAAGTCAAGGGCAAGGCACGCGCGAGCGAAAGTGTGCTTCTCTTGCTAAAATTGTGCGGGGCCAACCATGACACTCACACATACAACAGCACCGTTTAGGTACACAAACCATGCGTGTGGTGATTGCAATTTGCTTCATACATTTTATTGTGAGTATCCGGAGTGTGCTATGGGAACTGATAGATTACTGTACTATTTTCATTCTATTCTATTAGAAATCGGATCAGTATTTTTTGAGTTTATTTGTAACAAAAAATACAAATATAAAATAATAAATAAATAATGCTGGACAATCCACACAGCATCATCTAGCCCCAAAGTAAGCTGCTGTTAAACAGAGCTGTGTTATGGGTACTAGATGACTGATATATATTTAATACAATACAATACATAGATAGATATTTTTTATTATATATAGAAAATACCCAGAACACCCGGAACAAATATTTGTATATCGTACAAACATTTGTTCCGAGGCGGGAATCGAACCTCTGCGTCGCAGGCGGACCTGCGCCCGCTGCGCCACATCGGTCGTCAATCGTTTCTCTTTATATTATTAATATAGATAAAAGTTACCTTTGGAGAATGATAATGGTAATACTTTGTCCTTAACATTAACAGATACAAATGCATATAAAAACTCCATTTCATCATTCTTCTCTTTAGGACAACAATCACAAACTACTGTTTGCGATTTAGTTTCCTGTTTTCTATTTATCGTATGATTTTTTTCAGTTGCCTGTTCATTCAAACTCTTTTGTCTGACAGGTTTTTTCACTGGAGTTACTGATTCCGAAGAAGGTGGGGTGCAACAGTGTTTTTTTATTTTCTGGTGGCTCGGGCTTAGCGATGGCGAAAATTCAGAGAAGAAATCTTGTTTTTGCTGAAACAAATTAATAGAAAAGGTTTTTAATATGTAGTAGTTAATACAGTGTATACAACTGAAGTGGCAACCAAGCGTACGGCCAACAAGATGGTAAGCGGTTACCGCAGCCTATCGACTCTTGCAATACCAGAGGTATCACTCGCGGGTTGCCACCTTGAGGCACCTTACCTGAAACTTTAATTTTAATTCCAAAATTATGGACTAAAATGTATAAGTCTATAGAAATCTTACATAGGTACATTTATTTTTGGTCCATGATTGTAATTTTGTTATTTCATTATGTACCAAGGTACCTATACCTACATTATTTTAGACATAAGTAGGTAGGTATATTTATTTTTCTTAATCAAGTATTGTATAGAGTCAGTTTTCAATTGAATTCACAACAACTTTTATTTTAGTTCATGATGTGCTCACCTCTAATTGAGAGTGTAGCGTGAACTTGCATCTATAGCTACATTCATACTACTTATTGTTTATATTTTTGTAAGTTAGCCCTTATATAGGCTGGCACCATTGATTTTAAACACAGTCTATTATTACCGCGTCAGATGTGAATACCTATAATACATCTCATTAACTAAACTGCCTGTAATCACTTTGTCCTATTGACATTATACGCACGATAATCAAATAACATTTATTTTATTTTAGCACCCTATACTTGCCTTTATAAATACTAACCAAGTATTCCTAGGTAGGTATAGGGAAAAGCTAAAAGAGAGCACCTGACCTGAGTACCTCTGTTATTTAAAAATGTTTATGCCTGTGTATCTTTCCTTGGTAATTAATAATAATAATAAATAAATAAAAGATACATGCAAGAGGTAGGTATAATTACCATAACATGTTCGATTTCCCGCATTAAACTTTCTGTTTTCTTCTCCAGCTGTTTATTGAGCCTCTTAAATTCATCTTCACGTGCTAATAGCTCTACTGCATCCATTTTTCATTTAGATTTTTTAATTCTACTTTCCTTGCTTTGACTTGAAAAACCAACCAGCCACGCAATTTTTGACAGCAGAAAAACTGTTGCGAAAAAATTGAAAAGTATTTTTTTCTGCTGGAAACTGCTTCGAATATAAACTTTTTATTTCAGTAGTGTTATAGTGTAAACTAAACTATGTTGCTATGGGAACGGGGCGTTTTCTATCAAGCGACTGTCCAAAAGTTTGCGAGTTAAGTCAAAATAGTAATTTATTAAAACATAAATTACATAATTATGTGCAAAATTTTGATTTATCTGAACAATTTTATTAAAATTAAAACAAATATAGTTTTATGGAGCCAGATTTTATAATAAACACAAACCAGTTTCACTATTGTTGGAGAGATAGCAACGCCATCTAGCAACGACTAGTTCAAATAATAATAAACGTCAAAAACAGCTGAAATACAACCAATCACAGCGACCTATTTATTTGTCAATACGATCTGTTTTCTTTGTTCCCTCACCAACACACACATACTTGTTGACACTGCTTTGTTTCCTATAAGATCCGTTTTGAGATTTCCACCACATTTTGGAATGAAAAACCTGATGAATATTATACGTAAGGTAATATAACTATAACTGGTAACCAAAGTACGCGAGTATAGACAAGGTTATTAGCGAAAAACCAAACCAAGGTCATTAAACTAAGAGCGAGATAGCCAAAAACTAGAAAGAGGAAGAAATAAATCTGTTTATGTGTGCCATACTTATTTCAATCGATTTACCAATGGGAACAAAGTGAAGCTGATGAAAGACAGCTGACTTTTCAGTGTATGATTGTGGCGAGCGGAGATAGGACGCTCGCTGTATCGCGACTAGAATTTTCATATAAAATCTCAACTTTGGACTGCTTTCAGCGTCCGGACATATTGTTGCAGTGTAATAATGCATTTTAAGAGAAAAAGAAACGTTTATCGGAGTGTTATATTATAGCCCAGGTGTTTTCTATTGGAGTGACGACTGAACGTTTGCTAGAGGTGAGTACGTACTTAACATATGCTTGGTTTTTAGTGCGTAAAACATACGTGTATTGTATTATTCGTTTTCTGTGCATATCCTGTAAATTAGAAAGTTATTAAAGTGGTCTAATCGACTCAACAGCGAGTTAGTACCGTATAACCCGATTAAATTGACGTTGCTACTTCCATGCGCGTGCGAGCTCTTGGAAATCGACTTTTTATTTCGAACGGTACAAATCAAGAAACGCTACTTTTTTATGATTGTTTTTGCGTAACATGCGTTCTATATTTTCCAATGCGCTTGGGGTTTGAGGAAATCGCCACGTCGATCAGCTGTTGAGCACTTGTCAAAATAAGTGCACCACCAACAAACTAGAAAAAAAACATGGCCGAAAAAAAACAGCTGTTGAATTTAAATGCAGTTTTTTTACTTTGAACAAAGGTAAGGGCGTCCGTGTTAAAGTGAAGGGACTGCGATTTTTTGCCCATTGTGGTTTATAACGGGGCTTACAGGTACTTTGCTCTTCAAACTGGTTGCTAGTGTTGTGCCATCTACGTTTTAGTTATCGATGATTACGGAAAGCTCGAGAATGTTCGTTTTACGTGGTTTTACGGAAGTTTCGACATTTATATACTGTAGGTACTTACGAAATAGAATTATAACATTTTCTCTAGGTCAGGGACATTGGATTTTTTATTGTTAGGTAATTTTTTGTAACGTTATAAAATATGAATACCTACATATATACTATCATTACCAGTGCTAAAAAACAATCCTCTTTAATCAAAAAAATAATAATTTTAGCGACTTTCTAAGCATGGTTTTTCTTTGGTCATTCTTATGTAATGAACAAAGATAATGACAGATTCGAAAGACACATAACATAAGCTTACAGAGGTTTATAGAATGGTAGCCCCAAGTATTTTACTTTATGTAGGCAGTACCTCTACCTAAACGTAGTATAAAAATGACCTAGTTACAGATAATAGGAAAATAATGTTTATTAAAGCACCTATTCTTGTTTAGTTTAATAAAGTAGGTAGATATGAGTAATTAGTGCAGTTATTTTGCCTTGTAAATATTTTTACCAGGAACAACAGAAGATAAGGAGGCAGTAGGTTGAGTAATTATGTAGCTTTATAAGTTTATAGTGTTTATCTTAATACAGATGGTAGTAACAATTTTTAAACTAAAAACAACATTATTCTGATTATAGGTCAACATTTAGACCAAACTCAAATGATGTTTTCTATCGCGAGCGCAATAATGACATTCCATTACATTAGTGAGCAAGTTTTTTTTAGTTTCATCAACATGTTGTGTATTGAATTTATAATAATATCGATTGTGCTGGTCAGATAAAGCTATTTTTTTTCTTTTAATTATTTATTTATCGATATACCTAGAAGATTGGTCCACAGTAGCTCAAAATAGAGATAAATGGAGAGAAGAAAGGGAGGCCTTTGCCCTGCAGTGGGACACCACAGACTAATAATAATAATTTATCGATATATTTTACGGATCTGATTTTCCCGTAGCATAATCTCTGTCTTCCAGACCAGTGGAAAAGAGACAAATGAGAAACCACGCGCGTAGTGGACATGCATACATAAACAAAACGATTGGAGTTTGACGCTCCCAAATTTAGATGACCTCCATCCGACGAGCGGATAGCGGGTTCAATTTCCGCATTAAGTGTGTCGTTTTATTCAATTTCACGTGTTTACTTGTTTGCTTTAGCGCTTTGTGTTTTAAGGCGTTATTGACTTTTTAGGTATAAACATAATGAATTTTATATTATACTGTATAAATTATACTAGGTATATATATAATATTAAATAACTTGATCGTGTTTGCTGTTTGCTTACATTTTCTCTTACAAAACAGGTTAACTAAAATATGAACATCTTTTGTAACGGTGTATGGCTCAACTGTTTCATCTATACTAGTCTATACGTACGTGACTGCCTTCTAATGTTCCCACTGCTGGGACACTGGCCTACTCTCAGGCGAGAGTGATTGGGTCTTAATCCACCACGCGGACCCAATGCGGATTGGTGGATGGCACATGTCTTTCGAATTTTTAGTTCTTGGACATGCCGGTTTCCTCACGATGTTTTCCTTCACCGTATGAGAGCACTGGCATTGCGCACATAATTTTTTTCGAACTGAAAAATCCATTGGTGCACGACCGGGTTTGAACCCACGACCTTAGGATCGGAAGGCGGGGTCACTACCACTAGACCACCGATGCTCTCAGACCACCGATGCTCTCGTCTATACTATCTATATATCTATATATACTAATATTATAAAAAGAGAAGATATGTGTTTTTGTTTATTATGAATAAACTCAAAAACTACTGGTCCGATTTCATAAATTATTTCATCATTAGAATGCCACATTTTACCTGAGTAACATAGGCTATATTTATTACTAAAATCAAAAAATCAAAATCAAAAATTATTTATTCAGTAGAATCACAAGGATCACTTTGAAACGTCTTACAAGCTAGGAAAATTTACACCAGTTCCAACGCGCCCATGCCGTAAAAGAACTGGCAACAACACCGGCTGAGTTCCTATCGCTTTTTTGGCATGACCCTTGCTATTGTTATGGATTCCAAGTAGAGTTGGAGCACATTCGTCCCAAGCTTTTTTATCATCTAGGTAATCGGTTGTTTTATAGTAAGCTTTTTGAGACAGATTTTGTTTAATTAAGTTTTTAAATTTGCCAATTGATAAATTTTGTATGTCGCTTGGGACTTTGTTAAAGAAGCGTACACATAGCCCTTTAAAAAATTTACTGACCTTAGATTTACTGAACTAGTGACCCGCCCCGGCTTCGCACGGCTGGGGCAGATCGGCTAGTAATATATATTTTGTTTTGTGTAAACGTAATGTAATAAACATTTATTTTTGAATATAAACACCAACATGTGGTAATGATACTTATACATTATAATACATTTATTTGACTTTGACATTTAGTACAGAATCACACTCGAGAATAGGCCAGTGTCCCAGCAGTGGGAACATTAGAACGCTAATTCTGAATGGGGGTGTAAAATCTGCACTGATGTCCCGCATTGGGGTGTATTGTGCATTGACCCCCTGCTAACCTGACCCTAGCCAGCCCAACTCCTTGAAATAACGGAGAAGGACTTTTTATGGTAAAAAACAGTCGAAAAATCTCTAGTACTATTCCGCTTAACCTTTTAACTAATGAGGTCACACAGTTACCACTGTTAACCTCAAAAGAAAAATATCGACACGTGTTTCATCCCTCCACGGGACATCTTCAGGACCATCGACTTGTTCTCCGGCAGACGTGTTGCTCCGTCGAGCGCCGGAGCCAAAGTCGACGCTGTAATGGATTTCCGCAAAGTAACGCCGGAATCTATCAATTATGAAGGACTTTATGTTGATGGCAGCAATGTTCTAGCAGCTTCGATGGTGTTGTGGACGGTGGCGAGCAAGTGCCCATTAGCTCCTGCAGTCCCGACTTCGCTCTGGCTTCATTTGTGGCTGCACAGTGAAGATGAGTCTAGAGTGGTAGAGTTCTCTGTGATAGAGCTCGTCCGGGGAAGGACTACCACCATACCTATTTCTGCCGCCAAGCAGTAATGCTCGCATTGCTGTGTTCCGGTGTGAAGGGTATGGTTTCCGGTGAAATTACTGGCACATGAGGCTTTCGATCTATGCCTCAAGGTAGCAACCCGCGAGTGATACCTCTGGTATTGCAAGCGTCCATAGGCTGCGGTAACCGCTTACCATCTTGTGGGCCGTACGCTTGGTTGCCACTGCAGTTGTATAAAATAAAAGAATCAACATAAGATGACTGTCATGATGAAGATCTTCGTCTCAAGGCAACCTGTGCAACACAATGCCACGTAGTGCACGCTTTGGTCGGTCGTGCCTCGTGCCTTGCATCCCATGGTGTTGTAATTGTGATTTAGCGATTACCACTTACCATCAGCATATCACGAATCTTTTGGCGGTCCATCATTAAATTACAAAAAAATATATATGTACTTTTGTATCTGTGGAGTAGAGCACTGGTGGTTTACTCTACAGATACATGAACAGTGTCCTAAGGTCCTAAGGTCGTGGGTTCGAACCCGGTCGTGCACCAATGGATTTTTCTGTTCGAATTTATGTGCACAACGCCAGTGCTCTCAAACGGTGGAATAAAACATCGTAAGGAAACCGGCATGTTCAAGAACTAAAGCTCGAAAGACATTACCATCCACCAATCCGCATTGGGTCCGCGCGGTGGAGGTTTGGATGGATATTTGTTCCTCTAACTCGACAAGTACAAGACAAGACAAGACAAGAGTAGTAGAGTTCTTTGTGATAGAGCTCGTCCGGGGAAGGACTACCACCATACCTATTTCTGCCGCAAAGCAGTAATGTTTGCATTGCTGTGTTCCGGTCCGAAGGGTATGGTTTCCGGTGAAATTACAGGCACATGAGACTTACCATCTACGTCTCAGGGTGGCAACCCGTGAGTGATACTTCTGGTATTGCAAGCGTCCATAGGCTGCGGTAACCGCTGACCATCTTGTGGGCCGTACGCTTGGTTGCCACTTCAGTTGTATAAAAAAAAAAAAAAAAAAAAACAAATTAACGATTTGGTTGAAATTTAAAACATAGCTCATAACCGGGATTAGAACTCACTTTTTATCCCGGAAAAAAGAACGGTTCCCGAGTTCCACGCGAACGAAGTCGCGGGCAAAAGCTAGTACCCAAAAATGCTGCGTTTCCACAAGAGATGTGCGAGGATATGTAGCGAGAGATGAGTTTGAACCAATAGAATCACTTCATTGAAGCTGTCAGAGCGAGATTAGGTGGGAAGTGACTCTATTGGTTCCTAACAAACACATCCCTCGCTACACATCCTCGCACATCTCTGGTGGTAACGCAGCCTAAGGCCGCAGTATTTGTGAGACTGTTGCGTGACGTCACGTAACTATTGTATGTAATGAGATAAAGGTTGCTTTGTTTTAGAACAATAGTTAGGAAGGAAGCCTGTTGTGTAATTACCACGGTTCAAGAATGCTGCTCTACCAGAATTACAATAACTTAAAACGACCTTAAACTAAAGTAAACCCTTTTTTGTAAAACTTTAAAACTTAGAAATACATTGAACGAGCGAGTGAAGCGTCTCTCTTTGCTTCAGGGGACAAAACATGAACTCTTAAAGCGATTTAAATGAAGGCCTAAACTAAATTGTCAAAAAATTTTGTTCCATGATATCAATCAAACAATTATGTCATGATATATATATTTTTTTTGGAGCACTGGTGGTCTAGTGGTAGTGACCCCGCCTTCCAACCCTAAGGTCGTGGGTTCAAACCCGGTCGTGCACCTATGGATTTTTCTGTTTCGAAAAATTTATGTGCGCAATGCCAGTGCTCTCATACGGTGAAGGAAAACATCGTGAGGAAACCGGCATGTCCAAGAACTAAAAATTCGAAAGACATGTGCATTCCACCAATCCGCATTGGGTCCGCGTGGTGGATTAAGACCTAATCACTCTCGCCTGAGAGTAGGCCAGTGTCCCAACAGTGGGAACATTAGAAGGCTGTCATGATGATGATGATGATATATTTTTTTGACAATTTAGTTTAGGTCTTCATTTGAATCGCTATAAGAGTTCATGGTTGGGCCCCAGGTCTTGTAAAATTTGCTGTCTACTGTCTGTTTGTTTGTTGGTGCCACAGAACTATATGAGTGAGTGTACTATGTACCTCGCGCGCCGAAAATACGGGCTAAGTAAGGGCTGAGTAACCTCTTTACTCGCTGCGAAACTCAGTCTGCTCCCAACCGCGGGCGGTGTGGTAGTGTGGCAGCCTAGAATCTGTTTGCCGCGTGCTTATCGATGCTGTTAAATCATTCATTTTCGCGCGGCTTATGTTTCCCATCACTAGAACACATGTGTGTAAAATACGAATACGCAAAATGTTACACGCTCGGTTTCCATAGAAATCTTCTTCTTCTTTTATTTATGGCGTCTGTGGCTGAGTTTGCCACAATTTTGCCAAGCCATAGAAATCAACGAACTCTTTCATAATATAGTTCTTTGGTTGGTACTCTACATGTCGTATTTTACAACCGATCTGTATAAAACTTGGTAAGGTTGTACGACTTATTTTTTTTTTGTCGTCGGAGATTTTAAATTGGAGATTCTTCCTCCAAAAAAAGACAGAAAGGAGCTGTTGGATATCTCCGCCTTATGAGATCCGAAAAAATCGGGGAACATAAATAAGGTTATTCGGGAATCAATAAAACTCACTCACTCACAAATATCCCGTGTATGTTCCCCGTACGGATTGAACCACTCTTTATGTGGGACGCAATACCCCGTACTACCTTGCACCAGGTGCAGTGCACTTGCGTTGCTAAATCGCGTGTCGATAGATTACTTTCACTGCACTATGCGTAGCGCTCGCGTAGCTCAGTTGATCACAGATCAACGAAGTTAAGCATCGATCTGCGATGTACTAATTGGATGACCGCTGGTGAAATTTTCATCTGGGCAGGTGTTGCTTTCCGCCGTCTGTTTCTCTGTATGTATGTATGATTGTTTGTACGCTTAGATCTATTAAACTACGCAGCGGATTTTAATGCAGTTTCCATAAATAGATATAGTGATTCAAGAGGCAGATTTATACGTATAGTTTAAACCCGTGCGAAGCCGTAGCCGGTCGCTAGTTGAAATATAGCGGTACGTACACAGGTGGCTGGCAGAAATTGAATTAAAGTAAGTAAGTTAGTGGCCAACTCTGGTGACAGGGTTTCTAGGCCGCCCGAAGGCCTCTGTCATAGCCTAACAACTTTGAAAAAGCTGGGACCGACTGCTTAACGTGCCCTCCGAAGCACGGGAGCGCTCAGTTGAAACTGCCACTGGCGGGCACCCATCCAGATGATGACTACGCGGAGCAGTACTTAACTTTGTTGATCTGTTATGAACAACTTAGCCAGCTACGTCACGAGCGCTATGAGAAATTGAATTGCAATACAGTTGCGAGAGATAGGTCTTGAAATTACCGATGACAATAAACTATCGATGTCGATGATTGCGTTTAATCGAGACACTGTTATCGATGTTTTCTATTTACGTCGTGCTAATGCACTGCTCAGGTTGTTAACCTAACTTAACCAAGATGCGCATACAAAGCATTCAGCTCAATTAGGTTAAGCAACGTTGGGCGCCATGATCGCTGAAATGCTTGATAGAAGAGAAAAAAAAACATACTTAAGCATACTTCTTTCAAAATGATCCTTGGATATCATTGAATTTATTTTATTTTATTTTAATAATATTTATTTTATACAACTGAAGTGGCAACCAAGCGTACGGCCCACAAGATGGTAAGCGATTACCGCAGCCTATGGACGCTTGCAATACCAGAGGTATCACTCGCGGGTTGCCACCTTGAGGCTAAGATCGAAAGCCTCATGTGCCAGTAATTTCACCGGAAACCATACCCTTCACACCGGAACACAGCAATGCTAGCATTACTGCTTGGCGGCAGAAATATGTATGGTGGTAGTCCTTCCCCGGACGAGCTCTATCACAGAGAACTCTACTACTGTTAAATAAAAGACGAGGAGCTTTCGCTGATGTGTCTATGTCACAATGTTAAAAAGTCAAGTTCACTTATAAGTACTGATTCTAATAAAGAACCAATTTCATAGTGGCCTAGGTCTTAGTAACACCATAGAGAAATTGGAAAAAAATATAAAACTAACATTATAATACAATTTTATTTTTATGTAGACAAACAAAGTTCTATATGAAAAATGTTTGTTGTGTTGAGTTTCCTAAAACGGGAACACTGGAGGTCCGCCATGACAGCTATTAGCCAATGATCGTGACGCATCTTGACTTTGACAGTACAGTAGTTAAGTAATATACCTATATTACACCATTTGGATGGGTGACCGCTAGTGAAAAGAAAAGAAAGAAAACATGTTTATTGACCCCCAAAATCATACGTAAACGTACATACCTAATACATAGAAAATAAACGTGTGTGTGGTCCCGGCTTTTTCAAAGTTGTTAGGCCATGACGGTGTCCTTCAGGCGGCCTAGATTTGGCCACTGACTCCATACGAACATGAATGCATCGTATATCATTTCTTCGACTTTTGACCGACATTAATGTAAACAAAAGTTCGACCGCGGAGATAAGAATTTTCCCTTATCATTACCGTTAATTACCTACTTCCTAATAAGGTAATTATCGACAATTAGGTAATTAAAACTGATTAAGGAATTAGACGTGGTTAGTAGATAGTTAGTTAGTAATAAAATAAATAAATAATTCTGGACAATCCACAAAGCATCATCTAGCCCCAAGGTAAGCTGCTGTTAAACAGAGCTGTATTATGGGCACCAGATTACAATACAATACAGATATTTTTTATTATATATAGAAAATACCCAGAACACCCGGAACAAATATTTGCAGATCGTACAAACATTCGACCCGAGGCGGGAATCGAACCCGCAACCTCCGCGTCGCAGGCGGACCTGCGCCCGCTGCGCCACATCGCTCGTCGGTCGTTAAATACTTATGACATTTAAGATATCGTAATAACTGCAGGTTCATTTAACATTACGCCGAAGTTGTATCGGATTAAAGTTTCATGCAGTTCGATCATTTCATCATGATGACAGCCTTCTAATGTTCCCACTGTGTGAACAAAAGTGAATAGATCCCCATTGCGAATTTCAAATATTTTCAATTTTTCAATTGGTACTTAGATGGCACATGTTTTTTAATGTCTACGTGGACATAATTTTTTAAAAAATAGTGGCGTTTTGGCCAACATTCCTGATTTTCTCCTTCATTATTTTTTGTATAGTTTTGTTGCTAGGTTTAATAATAAGAATTTTAAGTATAGGAGTTCCTATTAAGTTTTTTAAGTATAGAGCATCTGTGGTCTAGTGGTAGTGACCCCGCCTTCCGATCCTAAGGTCGTGGGTTCAAACCCGGTCGTACACCAATGGATTTTTCTGTTCGAAAAATTTATGTGCGCAATGCCAGTGCTCTCATACGGTGAAGGAAAACATCGTGAGGAAACCGGCATGTCTGAGAACTAAAAATTCGAAAGACATGTGCCATCCACCAATCCGCATTGGGTCCGCGTGGTGGATTAAGACCCAATCACTCTCGCCTGAGAGTAGGCCAGTGTCCCAGCAGTGAGAACATTAGAAGGCTGTCATGATGAGTTCCTATTTTAGTGTTTTTCTCATCTCTTAACTCATGCCATGATTTCAAGATTTCAAGATATTTATTTGCACAAATAAGTGTTACAAAAGGTCTTAAAAGTAATATAGCGCTTAGAACTTATTTGCCCTTTTCAGGCATTGCAAATTATATGTAGGCTATGCTGGTTATGTCATGTTTAAAGCATTACTATTTATATGGTATTCTATAATAACCTAACACTTGTTTTAAAAACGAGATACCTTGGATAAACTGCCTCAAAACACATCAAAATAACACGAAAGAATTAAAATAGAAGAATCAACTAATATCCTATTGACAAAATGGTCGAGGAAACATATATTTAGCCATTTTTTGTTGATCTTTTGTGTTTAGCATTTGACATTGCGATGACCATAGCTGTCGCTTTTTGTTGTAATGCGACCAGTTTGGTCCTATCAACGTCTCCACGTGGTTCAGCCGTGATTCAGCTAAATGTTATACTTGTCTGAGTTGTCTGTCATAGTGACACACCAACACAACTCAACGGCATGCGGCATCCCAGAAAAAATACGTTTTTTTTTTTATACAACTGAAGTGGCAACCAAGCGTACGGCCCACAAGATGGTAAGCGGTTACCGCAGCCTATGGACGCTTGCAATACCAGAAGTATCACTCGCGGGTTGCCACCTTGAGGCTAAGATGTGCCAGTAATTTCACCGGAAACCATACCCTTCACACCGGAACACAGCAATGCGAGCATTACTGCTTGGCGGCAGAAATAGGTATGGTGGTAGTCCTTCCCCGGACGAGCTCTATCACAGAGAACTATACTACTCTTAAAATTCACGTGTTCCACGCAAGAGTCCGTCTTGGTGGGTAGGAGGTACCACCGCAGTGTCAGATATTCTACCTCCAAGCAGTAGTGTGCAAGCTGCACTGTGTTTAGCTTTGAAGGGCACTGTAGCACTTTTATGAAAGAGCATAAGACTTATAGTTCGCACAGCGGATCTAGGCTTCCGTGAAGTTAGCCGTTTGTGATGCGCAAAGACAATTTAGTTTGAAAAAGCTCCATTGCTCATCGAAACGGCTAATATCACGACGGCCGAGATCCGTTGTAAGAACTATACTCGTAGATAACTTATTTCTCGCCCATAAAATCCTGCTACTCGCCCTTTTGAGTTTCAGACCACTTTTTCCTCTAGCGTCCTATTTGATGAGTAATCTAGTCGAAATTCTGCAATATGACTCATTTTCCTTTATGTGTCACAGTGGCTTCCTATCCTAACATTCTGAATTTCAGAATTAAAAGGCTATCTGGTAAAAGGTTTTTAAGTTTTGCCCAAACAAAAATTTACATTCCTTACCATAAATTGACATCAAACATGACCTTTTATTCATATAAGATCCAGAATCTTGAAATTAGGATAAAAGGTTCTTATAATTATGTGTAATACGAAACGAGATTTTGAATTTTTCTCACTCAAATTGGTCTAAATCAGATCATTGCCCCTTTGTCGTAAAGCGACATACAATTTCTTCTCCGACTCTCTCACGAGAGATCGGCAAAATAAAAAAAATAAAAAACTTATAATGCGCGGATTAAATTCCCGAAAGTTTTGCATGTTTTCACAACCAATAAAGCTAATGCAAAAACATTATTATCATAGAAATAAATAAAAAAAACGTATTTTAGATAGAGCAACCATTTAACGTTAGTTTGTGGTTAACCTGAAACCTAAAAGGAAACAAATATTGATAAGCTTAAATTGTGTTATCATTAAATATTGCTAGAAATACCTATTACAACAATATTGTATTGAAACATTGTAACGCATTCGATTTCAAACATTTCTGACTCCCTTAATGTAATTTACACTTAGCACCCGAAACAATGAAATAAAAACATATTTTAACACAGTTTCATTAAAAAAAAAACAATGATTACTTATAAATATAAATAAATACATTGTAATTTACGCAGCGCCATCTAGCCCCAAACTAAGAAAAGCTTGAATGGGATTAAGGAAGTCAGATAAAGCAAAGTAAAGTAAAAAAATATTTATATATATAACTTTATTCAATCATATCACAAGAATCATTTTATTTACACCAGTTCCACGCGCCCCTGTCTAGAAGAAGCTGACGACAAACTCCGCTGGGTTTCTAGCTTTTTTTGATAATCCTTCCTCATCATAAAGCTTCAGTGTGGTGCCAAGCGAACTAGGTGAGGCGCTAATATCTGCAAGAATTGAACCTGCAACTTCTCGCCCACCGCGCCAACAAGGTAAAATAAAATTAAATAATATGAAACCGTGACCTTTAGATCGGAAGGCCAGATCGCTTCCACTAAGCCACCGGTGCTAACGAACTACTCAGCTAAGTGTTCCTCGCAATAGTCACACCCCGGACACTCAATAAAATATATCAAGCAAACGCGTCGCAATCACCACATGCATGGATTGTGTACGTAGTCAGCGCCGTTGTATGAGTGAGTGTCATGGTTGGCCCCACACAATTACAGCAAAAAATAGGACAATTTAGCTTGCGCTGGCATGCGCGCGCTTGGACCTACACAAAATCAAAGTAAACGCGTGAAATAAAGGCTTACGGCCTTTAACTTCAGTGCCGGCGAAACGTGCCGGCAAACTCGTGACCGAGGTGGGGTAGGAAAACTGGTGGGAGGTAGGGAGTGGCCATTCTGTACGTAATACTAATATCTATGCCCTAGTTATAAAAATACCTGATCGACACGTGTCGGTTCAGATTCAGAACGCATATTAACTACTAAGGTCAGTTGTTTTATAATTATAGCCGCGTTGTAAATGTCATGCATTCACATTTACATTTATTGATTTAAGAGAATTAAAAACCCCCTTAGAAGAAACTGTAATTTCTTCTTCTTCTTCTTCTTCTTCTTCGTTTATGGACTCTGTGGCATATTTGCCACAATTTGTCAAGTAGATGAGTTTGATTGTCGCATGGCAACGTAAACAAACAAAATTTTGAAAGAAATGGCGGCGTTTCTTTTAAAATTCTCTAGGAAAGCCTGTGACTAGTTTACAAACCAACATTACCTTTCATTTTATTGTGGCAATGCGTATTTGACATTTGGCGGCAATTTACATCTTGTCATTTTTAGTGTTTGACCTAATGCGTATTTGACCTTCACCGTATAATCCAAGATGGCGTGCCGCGTGATCCTTTTCATAAAAACCTCCTCGGGACAAATGTTTGTACGATCTACAAATATTTGTTCCGGGTGTTCTGGGTATTTTCTATATATAATAAAAAATATCTATCTATGTATTGTATTGTATTAAATATATATCAGTCATCTAGTACCCATAACACAGCTCTGTTTAACAGCAGCTTACTTTGGGGCTAGATGATGCTGTGTGGATTGTCCAGCATTATTATTATTATTTTTATTATTTACATCTTCTTGTCATTTTTAGTGTTTGACCTAATGCGTATTTGACCTTCACCGTATAATCCAAGATGGCGTGCCGCGTGATCCTTTTCATAAAAGAAACTCAATCATGTTTACATGAGTACAAAAAATTACAGCAGTAAATAAAAAATTGGGATTGTATCGGAACTGACATTCGATTCAAGATTAAGGCTGCGTTTCTACCAGATATGTGCGAGGATGTGTAGCGAGGAAAGTGTTTGTTAGGAACCAATAGAATCACTTCATTCACCTAACCTCGCTCTGACAGCTTTCATGTAGTGATTCTATTGGTTCCTAAAAACACTTTCCTCGCTACACATCCTCGCACATCTCTGGTGGAAACGCAGCCTAAGGCCCCAGTCTGGCCCACCCACTGCAGCAAGGGGAAGAGACAGCTGGGAAAAAGGGAGGGAGGCCTTTGCCCTGCAGTAGGACTACATAGACTAAAAATAAATAAATAATGAATAAGTAATGTAAGGTTTATGGTATGATTATGAATAAGAGCCTAGTTCATCAAATATAACTGGAAGTTCTCCAAACAGAAAACCTTGCAACCGTTAAAAAGTGAGTAATTTGTTGCATTTTGAGCTAATTCTGCTCATCACGCTAAAGATTCTCGTGAGATTGACAGACAGACAAAAGCATTTATTGGACAATCTCGAAACTGAGACTGATTTATCGTAAAATAGATTTCTTTAATTTTATTAGCACATCTAAGTCTTAACCATAATTTATTTATTTATAATGTTTAAGTTGTTCAATAAATATATTTTCTTTCATTATTTCTTTACTCTTAAGGAACTAAAAAATATTCAATTTAATACTTACATCCGTAACCGAACATAATCCGGAAACTATCGATAGCATTTTATCGATATAAGCGCGTCACTATAACGAATTCAGTACAAATAAAAGTATACGGTTACTTCGCTGGCAGGCCTAGGGCTTTTGAACCCTTGGTAGGGTTTTTAAACCCTATGTACTTAGGTTTGTGTTCAGAGCGAAATATCGCATACATACGCGGTTTCGATCAAATTCATATCACACTAATATGCTTACGGGTGGTTAGATCTGAATGTCATAATGTATAGGTCTCACAACGGATCTCGGCCGTAGTGAAATTAGCCGTTTCGATGCGCAATGGAGCTTTTTCAAACTAAATTGTCTTTGCGCATCACAAACGGCTAACTTCACGGAAGCCTAGATCCGCTGTGCGAACTATACTGATCTATATAACGTACGTACTTCAAAAAGAACTTTTCCCGAAATGACTGATTTTCTATAGGTCTTCATTATTAAATCTCGGAAATCCGTAAAGCCTGACGCAAAAGGTACACTCAGCTACATTATAAACTTACCTATTATAAGTTTGGGTGTTTGAATGTTTGTTCCTCTATAACTCGACAACCACAGAACCGATTTGGCTGAAATTTAAAACATAGATAGATAATGACCGGGAATAGGACATAAGCTAGTTTTTATCCCGGATAATAGTACGGTTCCCGAGTTCCACGCGAACAAAGTCGCGGGCTAGTTCACAATATTTTTATATATTAAAAACACGCGGACCATTTTGATATGTCTTATAGCTAGGTGATTTTTCGTTTGTTCTAGAAATAGACAGATTTGTAAGATTATAATATTTTTTTATGCTAGGTACCTATGTGGTAATGGTAATCCTTTAAATCTCTAACCCTTAGACACGTTATTATTCTTTATTTTTTTATTTTCGAACAGAATACTTAATTAGCACGATAACAGTAGTGTGACAACCGATGACGCCTGTGGAAGTGTAAAACTGTGTCACAGACATCAACGCCCTCCTCCGAATACAGATTATACAAAATTCAAATGAAAACAAATAGAATATTAAATAATATAAACTAAAATTAATAACATTAATAACTAATATTAGTTCTGTAGAAGATTTTAACTGAATTCAAAAAGGAGTTTCCCCATCGACAGTATTGTTTTTAGCCATTATTCCGCCAGTAATTACGAGTAAGAGCACTGGTGGTCTAGTGGTAGTGACCCCGCCTTCCGATCCTAAGTTCGTGGGTTCGAATCCGGTCGTGCACCAATGGATTTTTCGCTACGAAAAATTTATGTGCGCAATGCCAGTTCTCTAATACGGTGAAGGAAAACATCGTGAGGAAACCGGCATGTCAAAGAACAAAAAATTCGAAAGACATGTGACATCCACCAATCCGCATTGGGTCCGCGTGGTGGGTCAAGACCCAATCACTCTTTCTTGAGAGTAGGCCAGTGTCCCAGCAGTGGGAACATTAGAAGGCTGTCATGATGTTTTTAATTACGAGTAGTTAGTTGATCCAATTAATTAGTAACATGAATTACCGTCCAATCGATTCTTATAATATTACCTGGTTACCTGTACCTACCTATATTTTTTGCAGTCGGTGTACCTAAATTTTTTTCATCTTAAAAACTGACCAATTCCAAAATGGCGTCGGCAACTGATAAAAAATAGCAATATATAGTGTTCTTGTCGCAACCTTGAGTTTATGACCTCAATTGACCCCATGTGGGGTCGTTGTACTTGCAATGCGGTTTTGGTGTTCTGAAGGGGTCTCTTGAACACAAACGATAATTGTGGCAAATATCGTAGTTCAAGTTATACCGGTGATAAGTAAAATCAGAGCATTCACGGACATCAGCTGAGCCACGGAAACTGGTACGATATCACGATATATCGCGTTTTTTCCGCAAGATTAGACCTTAAGATTCAAGATTCAATCGTTTATTTGCTAGTAGAATACATATTTTATACTAATATTATAGAAAGAAACAATTTTTTTTTTTTTTTGTTACGAATAAACTCAAAACTGCTTGTCCGATTTCAAAAAATCTTTCACCATTAGAATGCTACATTATCCCTGAGTAACATAGGCTATATTTTATGTCCACCCGTGCGAAGCCGGGGCGAGCCGTAGCGTACCAATAACTTTACAGTTGACAGATGGGAATAATTCCACCAGAATACTTCAATTGCGTTTTACCTACTCAGTTAGTTTAAGAGTAGTAGAGTTCTCTGTGATAGAGCTCGTCCTGGGAAGGACTACCACCATACCTATTTCTGCCGCCAAGCAGTAATGCTTGCATTACTGTGTTCCGGTGTGAAGGGTATGGTTTCCGGTGAAATTACTGGCACATGAGGCTTTCGATCTTAGCCTCAAAGTGGCAACCCGCGAGTGATACCTCTGTTATTGCAAGGCTGCGGTAACCGCTTACCATCTTGTAGGCCGTACGCTTGGTTGCCAATCTAGTTGTATAAAACCGTACTTTTTTCCGGGATAAAAAGTTCTATGTCATATTCCCAGGCATTATCTGTCTAAGTTTTAAATTAAAGTTTTATGTGCGTCGTTAAGAGCCCTATCCTTGACAATCCTTGAATTTTCTTGTAGCCCGTGAAGTTTCGAACACTATTGTGGCTCGTGTGTTGAAGATATTTTAACGAAAATAAAAACAAATAAAAGCTTTATCCCTTAAAATTTAAGCCAACAGAACAAATATTAATTAACTCAAGACATAACTGATTAAAAAAATAATTAGTAACGCACGTTTTGTAAAATGAGCAATTCCAGTCAACTTTCGATCATTTTTTCTATGAAATAACAAAGTCTAACATATTTCTAAAAATGCAATTATAATAATCACAGTTTTAAAATTTAAGTGAATAGAGAAAAATACAGCATGTTAGTTCAATATTTTTGAATAAAGACGGTCTAAAAAACGCGTACTTTTCCCTATTTTACGCTTGTTATTTCTGCTAAAGTAAGGAGTTTACAATAAAAATACACCTACTAAATTAAAGTTTAAGTTTTTATTAAATAAATACAACGAAGAAAATAGTCTAATAGCATTGACTTTTTTTAATACGAATTTTTTTAAATCACACGTTAGCAAACTTATAATCATATCGATCGAAGCAGCGACTCTCAAACAGCGCTGAGCGCTTATGGAGGGAGGACGTATCGCTCCTCGTCGCGCGGGCTATTACTTCTACTATATAAAGATACATTAACGCGAACTTCATGAATTATATCGCTAAATCTTGGAAAGGCCTCTTAAGTTAAGCTTAGTTCTCATGTAAGTGACTTATTGTCTTTTTTTTTTTTTAGAATAACTATGAACAGAAGTTTTAAATTTCAGTAAAATCGATTCAGTAGTTGTCGAGTTAGAGAGGAACAAACATACATCCTAACTTTTGCATCGTAATATTTTTAATATTATTGTGACATAATAAGATGTGATTAATGGGCCTTATAAATATTCGTACTTTAAACCTCTGTTAGCTAATGTGTCTTTCAAATATTATGTTTTATGCCAGATTCGTCCCGCGAAAGTTTTTTTTTTTTTTTTTTTTATACAACTGAAGTGGCAACCAAGCGTACGGCCCACAAGATGGTAAGCGATTACCGCAGCCTATGGACGCTTGCAATACCGGAGGTATCACTGTATCACAAGTTCGGCCCTGATGGAAATCAGATTTCGTCCCACATTGTATGCCGTATACGGCCCACAATATATTTTATTTATATCATCATCGTTGTTCATTGACACAAGAATGACAAGAAACCTGTCTTTTACCTGGTGGTAGGACTCTTCAGCAAGAGTCCATCATGGTGGGTAGTGGGTACCACCGCAGTGTCAGATATTCTACCTCCAAGCAGTAGTGTGCAAGCTGCACTCTGTTTAGCTTTGAAGGGCACTGTAGCAAGTGAAGGGCGAAAGAGAACAAACGAGTCGGGGTGATGAGCGCAGTGCAGTGCCACGCAGAACTTAAAACTTTAAGCTTTGGGTGGCACTGCATCTGTTATGGTCAGGCGTGGTGCTTAACACCAGGCGGGCGTCTTAATCGTCTTGTCACTTGCTAACATAAAAATAAAAAAAGCAAGCTACTGAAATTACAGTTTTTTTACAAGGGCATTATGTATTAGATTTGTTAGGTCATTGGCCTAATGCCAGGGTCACCAAGACAAGCGCAGTAACACGATAGTAAACGGCAACTGACACTTGTTGACAGAAATTCTTACAATAGAGGTTTTTGACCCGCCTTTGTCCGCGAAGAATGAATCGCTCTCCATTATTAGAGTTCTTTGTGGCGAATTCGAAAACGGGTGATTAGTTTCGAGTGTGTGGCTTCCTATCTTCCTAAGGAAATTAATAAATAAATAAATAAATAATGCTGGACAATCCACACAGCATCATCTAGCCCCAAGGTAAGCTGCTGTTAAACAGAGCTGTGTTATGGGTACTAGATGACTGATATATATTTATTATAATACAATACATAGATAGATATTTTTTATTATACATAGAAAACACCCAGAACACCCGGAACAAATATTTGCAGATCCTACAAACATTTGTCCCAAGGCGGGAATCGAACCCGCAACCACCGCGTCGCCCACCGCGCCACATTGGTCGTCAAATTTAATTGGTTATTAGTTTTTTTTTTAATTTGCAGTAATATTGGTGTAATATCGCTATATAAAATAACTAACGGCTCGTCCCGGCTTCGCACGGGTGCAATAAAAACTTAAGTACCCGTGCGAAGCCGGGGCGGGTCGCTAGTCATGCATAAGGTAGCAGACCGCACGTTTTAGCCGCGCGGCTACCTATTTCATAGTTCATGTGCACGCCCCTCTGGGCACGGCGCGCGCGCGGGTGCGCATAGTATTTTGTTTTGATTGACATTTTTATAATTCGTCATAACTTTTGAATGGAATGTCTGATTTCAATAATTCAAACAGTTATCTACAGGTATTGAAACAGTCTTGAATATGAAATTATTTATTTGGATAAGGATAGGTGGAATACATGGTCTGGTTTTAGTCGGCATTTCTATCAACTTTAAAAATGTAAAAACGTAGTTATAGTTACATAACTACAATAGTTGGACATATGGTATCGCTGACTTTTTTGTAGATATCAATATGTTCTTTAATATTGTAAAACATTTTTTTGTTCTATCATCAATAGTTTCCGCAGCGCATGCGATGAAAGACATTTTATGGCAATTTTTTTTACACCTTGGGTTACATTATTGAAGTTTTAGTAGGGATCCCTATTATTTTCTAAAAAAAAATATAGCCTATGTTACCCAGGGATAATGTAGCATTCTAATGTTGAAAGAATTTTTGAAATCAAACCAGTACTTTTTGAGTTTATTCGTAACAATCAAAAATACAAAAATACAAATCTTTCCTCTTTATAATATTAGTATAGAAGTATAGAATAGAGCGTTAAAAACACAAAAACAATGTTTCGAGTATTAACAAATGTAATGATAAAATATTTTGACGAGCGATGTGGCGCAGCGGGCGCAGGTCCGCCTGCGACGCGGAGGTTGCGGGTTCGATTCCCGCCTCGGGTCAAATGTTTGTACGATCTACAAATATTTGTTCCGGGTGTTCTGGGTATTCTCTATATATAATAAAAAATATCTATCTATGTATTGTATTGTATTAAGTATATATCAGTCATCTAGTACCATAACACAGCTCTGTTTAACAGTAGCTTATCTTGGGGCTAGATGATGCTGTGTGGATTGTCCAGCATTACTTATTACTTACTTACTACTTATTTATAATTATTTGCACGATTACATGTCATCTAATACGCTTTTCATTTACGTCCTGCCAAAATTATATTAAAATTATTTTATGTATCAACTTGCCGTGTAGTTAAAAACCTGTGGAACCAGCATAGTTCAAAATATCCATTTACTGTCATTTGATTTTTATTGAAAATCAAAGTGCATAGACCCTATAAAATTGGATGTATTAAATTCTAACTTTGCACCCCCCTCAACTGTCTAGACTAGAGGTGGGTAGCCGAAAATACTGTTGACTTGTCTCTCGTTTTGCGCTCAGTTGGTGCTCAACCACTGAGGCGTGCGGACGTCTGCAGTCTTCATTATAATGATGGCTTACATTCAGAGAGTGACATTTTTGTAATTTTGTATTTTTTTTTAATGTATACGTAATATTACTGTGATATAGTGTAACTGTGATAATGTTTTGTTTATTCAGTCCTAGTAAGTATTTTGTAAGGAACTTAAATAAATAAATAAATAATGCTGGACAATCCACACAGCATCATCTAGCCACAAGATAAGCTACTGTTAAACAGAGCTGTGTTATGGTACTAGATGACTGATATATACTTAATACAATACAATACATAGATAGATATTTTTTATTATATATAGAGAATACCCATAACACCCGGAACAAATATTTGGAGATCGTACAAACATTTGACCCGAGGCGGGAATCGAACCCGCAACCTCCGCGTCGCAAGCGGACCTGCGCCCGCTGCGCCACATCGGTCGTCGTTTGTTTTTGTATGAATCATTGTATTATTTTTTAAAGTTATTAGGCCTTCGCGTGGCCTAGAAACTCTGTCACTAGAGTTGGCCACTGACTCATACGAACTTACTTACTTTTTGTATGTATCGTGCTCTAATTATTAAGATTGTACAATCCAGTCTTAATGATTATCGTGTTTTCTTGTTTCTTTCGGCAACCACTAGGGATCAATCATCCATGATTTAAACTATGACTGGTGAGTGGTGGTTTACCAGCCGTGTAATGTGGTGAAAATTCAAATATACCGTTTTTTTTTATGTCAGCAAGTGACAGGACAATCAAAGCGCCCGCCTGATGTTAAGCACCACGCCTGACTATTACAGATGCAGTGCCACCCAAAGCTTAAAGTTTTTAAGTGCTTGCGTGGCAGTGCATTGCGCTTATCACCCCGAGACATTGTTGTTAAGTCTCTTTCGCCCAGTCATTTCACTTGCTGCAGTGCTCTTCAAACCTAAACACAGTGCAGTGCACACTACTGCTTGGAAGTAGAATATCTGACACTGCGGTGGTACCCACCGAGACGGACTCTTGCTGAAGAGTCCTACCACCAGGTGTTTTTAACCATTTGCCATTTGCCAGGTGGTTTAAGTTTAATTTATATAATTACGCGCATGGTTGATCAATTTTGATAAATGCTCAATAACTAAATGTTATTTTCGTGTGGCTATTGGTTTTTCTGCTCAGCTAAGAGTAGTGGAGTTCTCCGTGATAGAGCTCGTCCGGGGAAGGACTACCACCATACCTATTTCTGCCGCCAAGCAGTAATGCTCGCATTGCTGTGTTCCGGTGTGAGTCTGAAAATCGTCTGAAAGTTTCCGCTCTTTAGAAAACACGATTACAAAACAAATTAATTTATCAGTATATTCACAATCGTATGTTGACTGTCTAATCCCACTGCTGGGCATCGGCCTATCATCGCTTGTGCAATTCGCCCCTGAAGTGTGATTTACATAGTCAGTGACTGTCTCCAAATGAAGTCAGTGCTGACTTTGAGAGCTGACTTTCTCTGTTTACAAAGGTACTGACCCGACAGCGTTTACATTAGGTCAGTAGCGGTTCAGCACTGACTTTGCTGGAATTTGGAGTCAGCACTGACTTTGCTACTGACTCAATGTAAATCATACTTGACTTGCGCCAATCTGACCCATGTACGAACTCTCGTTACCAACGTACAAGATATTTTAGAATTCTAAAAATAGTCGTCTTCCAGCCAACCTTTACCAGGTTTATTATGTTCAGGTTCCACGTAGGTATTAAGGGGGTCACTACCACTAGACCACCAGTGCTCTTGCCACATTAGTGGTATAAAAAACTAGCAACGAACGGCACGTTATTATTATAAATATTATATAAATGTCAACTTTACTGTGCGATAAAAAATCAGGAACAATAAAGGAATAATCATAATAAATAGATAAGATAAGATAAGATTTATTTCCAAAAGATACACATGTCTAAGTACCAGTATATACAATATAAAAACTAAGCACAGAACAGGTAAATGTAGAGGTACCCAGTATGTAGATCGATACCTTCCGTGCAAGTAAAAACTGTGTTACGGCAAACAGTCGTACAAAATACCGAAAATCAGTTGAACGCTCCTGTATCCTTTGTAGTCTGAACGTTGACCTAGGTCGGGGCCAGACGCGGTCTAGACTTCTCCCTTAGATGCTGCTTAGGGTAGGTCTAGACTCCAGACACCCTGAGGAGTGAAAGGGTGTTTCAGGGGTGCCGCGGGTCTCATTAAGGAATAGCATTATTGAGACTACTTGAAGCTTTTATAAAACAATAATGGTGCGTTGCGAAATTATTGAGACTGTTTTGAGACCTCTAAAACTGTTGGGTGGGGTGTGGCTGGAGCAGCATCAATGAGACTATTTTTAAGACCTCTAAAACTTCGCCTTCGTCGTTCGAAAGTTCATAATGGATCCTTTTCCAGCTTTTATTTTATAACAGTTTTAGCGGAACAGACTGTTCCGCTATTCGGACTATTTTGAGACCTGTAACTAGTAGTATGTTGTAGTACTTACTAACTACTACAACATCAAATGCTTGTATGAATGCTTGTAAGTTTGTATGTTTGTATAAATGTTGATTCATAGTCAGCATGAGGACTGAAGGCAACGGCGTTTACAGATGAGTAGACAAACAATCCACGGTTACTATACACTGTATACGGTTACTATTCACGGTTACTATACAACAAACTCGGCTGGGTGTATACTGTATAGTATACAGTATACACCCAGCCGAGTTTGTTGGCACATTCTTCTGACGATGACTTCTCTGACGAGCGATGTGGCGCAGCGGTATTTTATATATAATAAAAAATATCTATCTATGTATTGTATTGTATTAAGTATATAATCAGTCATCTAGTACCCATAACACAGCTCTGTTTAACAGCAGCTTACCTTGGGGCTAGATGATGCTGTGTGGATTGTCCAGCATTGCTTATTATTATTATTTTTATCCTATGTTGGTTGAAAAAATAAAATAAATAAAATTAATATGAGCTGTGAATGCTGTGATAATATGTTTATTTACTGCCACGAAGTGCTGGAACAACATTCCTCCTCCTATCAGAAATTCCAACACTATTTGCTCCTTTAAAATTAATCTTAAAAAATACTTGTTAAATTCTCAAAAATCTGATCCGTAAACAGTCGTTTTTTGGTATAATCATCGTAAAATAACTCAATTCTGGCCATTTCTTAAGCTTGTAATCAAAAGTTTTGAGATTTCAAGTATTAGGAAGAGTTTCTTCTTATTAGTTTTTAGTTGTTGCTTTGGTTTACTTAGCAAATCTTTATAAAATTACCTAACTAAATTGTTAGATAGTGAGAGACTTGTGTCGCAGCTAACTGCTGCTACTACTACTCGTAGGCTACACTGATAACCAGCGCTACAGACACATTACGTCTGCAGCGCATGCTGAGTGACTGCCTTTTTTTCGTCACAATAGTTTAGTTTTAATTTGTTTTGTTATTTTTATGTTTATTGTGTGGCGTTAAATAAATATTTTTCTATTCTATTCTATTTTACTCGTTACTCGAGTCTACACCATGTTAAGAACAATGCATTCAGCTGAAGCTAGTTAGTCATACATTGGTGATGCAATGCATCATTAGACATAAACAAAGGTAGGCTAGGTACAACCGTTTGTTTAACTGTGGCCTGGCCCTTGAGTGCCAACTAGGGCTTGCAAATATTCGAAAATTTAGATATTCGAATATTCGATTTTTTTTCGGGTACTATTCGAATTTTTCGAATATTATTCGAATAATAAAAAATAACTATGTTTTTTATATAATCACATCTGCTTTTATTCTTATGTGTTATTTGCCAAAACAAATTAAAATTAACAGATGGTTGTGAAGCCGTAACGAGGCATTGACGATTTACAGGCACAATCAACCACAAATTCTTAGTAAAAAAAAAACAGTCTTTAAAATCTAGGTGAATAGGTATTTTAACAACTTATTTTAACAGGTGCGACAGAGATAACAATATTTCTCGCTAGTACGACCCCACTATAATAATAAAGCAATTCGGGAGTTCCCCGAGTTACCCATACACGGCGACTCACAGAGCACGATAAAAACCTTACTTGCCATGTTGTTTACTCGAACGACGTTACCCACATTGTTTTATATAGTTTGTTACAATACACATCAGAGTATTTGAGTAGTGAGTTTGATGTTTTTGTTTTTAATCGAATATTCGAATATTGCAATTTAAGTATTCAAATATTAGACCTAATATAATATTCGAATTATTCGAATATTCGAATGCAAGCCCTAGTGCCAACCTCAAGGTTTAAACGCATGGTTGGATAGATAATTTAGTAGATGGTATTTTATTCAAATCAAATCAAATCAAAAATGCTTTATTAGAAACAAAAACACATGTAAAAGAATATTTACGTACGATAACAACTACATTAGTCTACTAATGTGACTGTGATGCAGCTATCAACGCCCATCTCCAGGGATATTTTGTTCCATTTTAACATTAAATATAATATATACTTATAAAATATAAGATGTTATACAAAATTAAATGTAGCCAGAACCGAGCCATTAGTTATGTAAGTGTAATGGGTAATGTGTGTGTATGTAGTGAGAGTGTTTGTGTCGGTGTGATGGTGGATGTGTGAGTGAGTGTGAGTGTATTTGTGAGCTTCCATGTTCCTTCCAGTCTCTTAAGAGTCTTGCTATCATCACAAGCCGACCTGCCCCAGCTTCGCACGCACCCGTACAAAGCCGGGGCGGGTCGCTAGTAATTAATATAACCTATGTTACTCAGGGATAATATTTGTAACAAACAAAAATACACATCTACTCTCTTTATAATATTATAGTATAGACAGCCTTCTAATGTTGCCACTGTTGGGACACTGGCCTACTCTCGGGCGAGAGTGATTGGTTCTTAATCCACCACGCGGACCCAATGCGGATTGGTGGATGGCACATGTCTTTCGAATTTTTAGTTCTTGGACATGCTGCGGTTTGCTCACGATGTTTTACCTCACCGCACATACATTTTTCGAACAGAAAAATCCATGGGCCTCGACGGGTTTGCACCCACGACCTTGGTATTGGTAGGCGGGGATCAGTACCACTAGACTGTTTCGACTCAATTTCGAGAGTCTTCATCAGGGTTGACTGACACGGCGCGCTGCCTCCTCGCGTCGCGATATGCATTCGCCAAAGGAGGAAGCGCGCCTGGTCAGTCAACCCTGATGAAGACTCGAAATTAAGTCGAAACAGTGTCGGTAACTCTTCACCGATATAGAGGTACGTGACACCCGTTATTAAAATGAATGATATAGTTCAAGATAGTTTTATTAGTTAAAATTTTATTATTGTTTCAGGTAAGTGTGCCAATATTCTTCAGCTATGTGGAAACGAGGATACGGAGACGGTAGCTGATGCTGTACAGCTTCAAGAGGAGGTTGGTTTAAAAAGTAGTAGAGTTCTGTCTGATGCTCGTCCGGGGAAGGACTACCACCATACCTATTTCTGCCGCCAAGCAGTAATGCTCGCATTGCTGTGTTCCGGTTCGAAGGGTATGGTTTCCAGTGAAATTACAGGCACATGTAACTTTAGAATTTAGATCTATGTCTCGCTCGTGACGTAGCGCTGGCTAAGTAGTTCCTAACAGATCAACGAAGTTGGCACTGTTCCGCGTACTCACCGTTAGGATGGGTGACTGCCAGTGGCAATTTCAAATGAGCGCTCCCGTGCTTCGGGGGGCACATTAAGCAGTCGGTCCCGGCTTTTTCAAAGCTGTTAGGCCATGACAGAGGCCTTCGGAGGCGTAGTGGTAGTCCCCGGACGAGCTCTATCACAAAGAACTCTACTACTCTTCCGCTAGTTTGAAACATTTCAACGGAAGCTCGTACGAGTCCATAATACAAACGCGGTACCAGCTGTACCAGTCGGTTCTGCTGGAAGTGGAAATTAGGTCATGTCATTTTCCGTGGCGGCCACAAGTGAAAGTATTCCGCGCAACATTTACTGCGGAGCGAAGCGGTTTCTAGATTACTAGCTGTTGTCAACGACTTCGTTCGCGTAATATACATAGAAACGCTCCTCTTGAATCAATGTACCTTTTGATGAAAACAGCATTAAAATCCGTTGCGTGGTTTAAAAGATTTAAGTGTACGTACGGGACGGCGAAAATGAGAGCATTTTTATGCTAATTAAATTCGTATTGAGTCAGTGGCCAACTCTGGTGCCAGAGTTTGTAGGCCGCCCGAAGGCCTCTGTCATGGCCTAACAACTTTGAGAAAGCCGGGTCCGACTGCTTAACGTGCCCTCCGAAGCACGGGAGCGCTCAGTTGAATTTGCCACTGGCGGTCACCCATCCAAATGATGAGTGCTTAACCTCGTTGATCTGTTAAGAACAACTTAGCCAGCTACGTCACGAGCGCTCCGATTTGTATGGAGTAAATGGGCGATAAGTTTTTAATGGAATATAATAGGTATAAGAGTAGTAGAGTTCTTTGTGATAGAGCTCGTCCGGGGAAGGACTACCACCATACCTATTTCTGCCGCCAAGCAGTAATGCTTGCATTGCTGTGTTCCGGGGTATGGTTTCCGGTGAAATTTCTGGCACATGAGGCTTTCGATCTTAGCCTCAAGGTGGCAACCCGCGAGTGATACCACTGGTATTGCAAGCGTCCATAGGCTGCGGTAACCGCTTACCATCTTGTGGGCCGTATGCTTGGTTGCCACTTCAGTTGTATAAAAAAAAAAAAAAAAAAGGTTCCTATTTGATGCCAAGATAGGTATTGCGATACACAAACTTGTCTAGAAGGTTAAGGCCGCCCTAAGGCCTCCGTCATAGCCCAAGGCCTCCATCATGGCCCAACGACTGTTATCACCGTGCCCTTTGAAGCATAGTAGCTGTAACTAGCGATTGACGGTCACCCGTCTAATATGATCGCGCGGATCGTTGCTAAAAACAGTCCACATCACACGTTACACGGTCACGTGTTTACGGTTTAATAGCCCATATTTATAAAAAATGAAATTTAAGTTTTAGCGGCTTGCTAACAGAGGTTTAAAATACGTCTACGAATAAGGCCATTTGCATTTGTATTCCGCCTAGTAACAGTAACTGGGTCAGAAGGGCGCAGAGGCCGAATGACGTCACACTGCACTTAAAACCTCACCAAAACGACCTAACTACAAATTAGTCTTTATAACTTCTAACATAGAGTTGGTATTAAAATCGTAGATCACCTTGCCGATCGCGCATTCGAAACGACGTATGTAGAGTTGTTATGAGCTTAAACCTCAACAGAATAAGGTTAATTTTTTGTCTGGCATTGATGTTGGCATGTAGTGAAGGTTGTTTAGAAGAATAGGTTTCGATTGCTTAGCGATCATTTAGTGAATTGGATCTAATTTCAAGGATGATAAAGTTGAAATTCGGATGTGGAACTAGTTTTTAGCTTGTTGGCGTGGGTTACATGGTCATTATCTTCATGTACTTTGTAAGACAAGCAAAATTATCCATCCAGCAACTTATGAATACTAATCAATATAACTCAACGTTCAACTCACAGCTTTACAGCAAACACAATAAGGTCTAAAATTAAAACTATCAAGAGTTATCCATGCATTTTCTGGCAAACCCTTCAAGCTGTTTCCAATCGTACCTCAATGATTTTAGAGGTCAAATACGCTTGGCGGTTTCTTGTTAATGTAAATCAGTTCATCAATCACTACCTTGCCTTTTCTAGTTCCCTGGTACTTTTTTACGCAGTCGGTTAGATGTTGCGCAATTACTGTGACGTCATTGTAGGTAACCATCTGTAAAGAGTTGTGGTGGGTGGTAGCTGGCAAGGTAATCTATAAATGGCTTTATTATTCTAAAGGGTAAAATTAAATAAATAAAATAGTTATTAGCGGTCATTTTTATTAAGCTGCTGACTTACACACGCGTTTATTTTTTTCGCAATTTTTCCATAATTTACAAACATTTTAAGACCGAAATTAGCCAAATCGGTCCAGCCGTTGTCGAGTTTTAGCGAGCCTTACTCACAGCAATTCATTTTTAGTAACGGTCTTTAGATGGCTCGACTGTTTCATATATAATTTGTATACTTTGTATAAAGGTAATGTGATTATGAACTTACCTACATATTTTAATTTGTTAATTGATAAAACCATCATATTTTTTATAATAAGATATAATGCAAACATTTTTTCCGCAGCGGGTATCAAACCTGGACCCCTCGCTTCTTAACCGAGCACTCGCTTTCATTTATCATAATTTACCTATCCAACGGACCATGTCAAAATTGGATTGGTAATTTGGCAAAGAGTGGGGAAAATGTCGTTTTTTGTGAAAATTAAAATACTTCACAAAAAAGTATTTTCTTTTGGCCGCGGAAATTTTACACAGTGCCATCTAGCCCCAAACTAAGAAAAGCTTGTACCTTACTTCCCCTGCCCCTGCAAAGGCCCTGCCTGAAAACCAGCGCTGATTTGCGTTGTTCCACCACGCAAATCAGCATTAAACTGAGTCAGGACCTATTGGACACCACTCATGTGACACAGAGCGAGCATAGTTGGTACCTGCCTTGTGCATGTACTTAATGGTAAATAATAATAATAATAATAATAATTTCTTCTTCTTCTTTTTTGTAATTTTGTTTCTAATATTATTATTATTATTATTTTTTTTCCATTTTCATGTTTTTGCAAGCTGTATTTTTTTTATTGATTTTTTTATTTTTTTTATATTTATTGTATTGTTTGTTTCTGTGTCTTTGTCTTTGTCTTTGTCTTTGAACTGTCAAATAAATTCTTTCTTTCTTTCTTACTTACATAAAATGATTAACAGTTTCTATCTATAGCCTATATTTTATGTCCACCCGTGCTAAACCGGGACGGATCCGCTAGATATATTAATATTAATGTAACTTATTGGTGGCGTGGTACCTAGGCATGTAAAAAAACTATTTATTTCTACCTCCTTAAACATGTTTTATCTTATTTTCTCTTGTTACTTGTATTGTTATTCGTTTTTGATGTGTGCACATATTTTTATGTTACGATCTAGATTAAGACCGTAGTTTTGAATGTTTATTTTGCTGTGGTTGTAATGTGTTTTGTGCATGATAATAAATAAAAAATAAAAATAAAAAAACTAGCGGATATTTGTAATGCTGACACCTGACTTGGCATATTAGCTCAAATGTTTTCGTTATTTCGTCAATACAAAGCCAACTCTTTGAAAGTATTATGCAAAGTTTAGTTTGTAAAGTAAAGCTCTAGTATAAAATTACTCATGGTAGGTATGTGAAAATCACTGAAATCACTCTAGGTAAAGTATTAGTTATTTAATTACTTATTTAGGTATTTTACTTAACTAACAATGTAAACTATTTATTTTACTATAGTTTTTCTTTGTGTGAGGTTTTTTATAGCTATAGAATAAATCATTCTGTCATGTTTTACACAATTTGCAGAAATATCTGTTTTCGAACGCGGAAGGGCCGCGTTCCAAATATAAAACAGTCCCAATGTTGACAAACACAGCTCTGTCTCGCTTCCGCGCTGACACGTGTGCCTGTCTCTTTCTAACACTAATAAAACTGTAATGGCGGAGGCGTGCGTGAGCGCACAGTTGTAGAACTTGTAGATTTGTAGAATCTCGAGCTTGTGTTATTGTTTTGATAATGGTCTTTGAACAATCCATAGTCAAAGTCAAAAGTCAAAGTATTTTTATTGCTTGAAATACATGTCATGTTGAATTTAGATGTTAATTATTTAGATCGTGTACCAATGTATTCTACTGAGGCATGCAATATAATATGATTTACAAAGTCAAAAAATTAAAGAATAGAAAAATTATAATAAAATACAACCAATCAATAATTAATAATCCATTCTTTTGTTATTACGATCCCGAATCATTATTTTTATTACCAGGAGAACAAAATACGATCTCTAGACTAATAAAAAGACATTGAGAATACTTTCTCTGAGTAGATACAGTACCTACCTACCTTAGGTAGGTAATATTGATATAGTTTAATATGGTACTTAGGTTTTATGTTACCCTATTAGGAACGGGTTTTTACGACATTTCGACACCCCCCCCCCCAGTAGTAAGACTTTTCAGCAAGAGCCCGTCTTGTTTGGTGGTACCACTGCAGTACCAGATATCAATCTAAAATCCTCCGTTATAAAGATATGGGCTGGCTGGGGTCAGGTTAGGGGGACAATGCACAAAACACCCCAACGCGAGACGAATATCCTTGCCTAGAATTAGAATAAGAACCAGATATTCTGCCTCCAAGCAGTGGTTTGCGAGCATTAATGGTTCAATCCGAATCGAAGGGCGTAGCAAGTGTAATTCCTGGGCGAATGAGCCAAATATTCTGCCTCCAAGCAGTGGTTTGCGAGCATTAATGGTTCAATCCGAATCGAAGGGCGTAGCAAGTGTAATTCCTGGGCGAATGAGCCAAATATTCTGCCTCCAAGCAGTGGTTTGCGAGCATTAATGGTTCAATCCGAATCGAAGGGCGTAGCAAGTGTAATTCCTGGGCGAATGAGCCAAATATTCTGCCTCCAAGCAGTGGTTTGCGAGCATTAATGGTTCAATCCGAATCGAAGGGCGTAGCAAGTGTAATTCCTGGGCGAATGAGCCAAGGTCTTTGTTAGTCACAAGTCCTTGGAATGAGCACGCACACACGGCTCTCATTCTCATGTATCTATTACTAGCTGCGGCCCGCTGTGTTAACCACGATTAAGCAGTTATTTAATCCACGAGAATCGAACATTTATTTTAAACATTTTACATAATCTATGCCTGTGCTGTTCAGATGTTCTGGCATGATACTCCCTCAAACTTTATGATAAAGAGGGATCATCGCAAAAAAAATTAGGAACCCAGCCGAGTTCGCTGCCACTTTCTTCAAGGCTGAGGCGCGTGGAACTGCCGTAAATTCACCTAGCTAAAATGATCCTTGAGATTTTATTGTTTTTGATATTATAGTATTTAATATTATATTGATTTAATGTTTTGTTAATGTTTGAATTGGGTCTAGATAATTAGATAATCATTAAAGAAACAGTTTATCACTGTTTATTTATTTAATTTTGGCTTCTTTCATGATCTAAAGTTAGTTTATCTTTGTGAAAGAGTGCAACACAATGCAAAACAACATGGCGGATTTAACGAACAGCTGGGTTATTAGGTAGGTACTGTCAAAGTCAAGATGCGTCACGCGATCATTGCTAATAACTGTCATGGCGGACCTCTAGTGTTCCCGTTTTAGAAAACTCAACACAATAAACATTTTTTCCTTTAAAACTTTGTTTGTCTACTTAAAAATAAAATTGTTTGTTACTGCTAATCTTGTATTTTTTTCCAGTTTTTCTATGGTGTTACAAAGACCTAGGCCACTATGAAATTGGTCCTTTGAACAACATCAAAACTTTTCCCCTACCTAATGATAATACTTAGTAAGATGTAAAAACACTGTTAGATTTGATGTTCCATTATGAAGTCATTGAGATTTGAGATAGATTGAGAATGAGGTCAGTGAAACGTAGCTCTTAGCATTCGTAAATGTTTAATGACTTGGCTCGTGTTAAGTGGGATGAGTTTATAAACTCTTTTGGAAGACACGAAACAAATATTTGCAAATCATGCAATCGTTTTTTTTTTTAGTTTATTTGGGTTAACAAACAGTAACACTATGATAATTATGTCTAAATATGTAAACTAAATATGGTAATAAATGTGAAACCAACACCGTTTACCACAGATTAACCGTTTACCACAGATAATCATGCCACCGCACTGGAGATCAAACCCGTCTCGTTTCTTCAATTTATATTTTCTCAATTACTATCTCTAAGTTTATTTCCTTATCAGTACAGTACCCAGACCTAGATAAGTTTACATAATGCAATGTTTTCTTATCAGAATCACTTACTCGTTTCACTGTGCAAAGTGCAATTATATCGTAATATAAGATAACTGGATAAGGTTATTGTTTTCTAAAGTGGTTACCACCACAAAGGGAGAACTAAAGTTTTATATGTTACACGCGAGTGAAGCCGTGAGCGGCAGCTAGTATTGCTATAAATAACTGTAAACCCATTTATATTATGAGCTAGTGTTGGCCCCCCAAGATCTTTGTTATACTAGTAAATTAGCGACCAAGCGTACGGCCCATTTGATGGTAAGCGGTTACCGTAGCCGATGTACGCTTGCTACATCAGAGATATGCGCGTTGCCACCTTGAGACGTAGATCCAAAGTCTCGTGTGACTGTAATACCACCGGAAACCATTCCTTTAGATAACCGGACACAGTAATACGAGCATTACTGCTTGGTAGCAGAAATAGGTATGGTGGTAATTCTTCCCCGAACGAGGTCTATCACAAAGTTCAATTTCAAACTACGATAATGTACATATTTTTTTTTGTTTAATAAATAAACAATCTCTATTTCAAATTTAAAATACAATTCTTCAATAATATCACAAAGATAATTTGAAACGTTTTAAAGCTATGAGTTTGAGTTCCATTTTTTTTTCGATGATACCTTTGCTCCTAATGTGGTGCCAATATATAGAAAATACTCAGAACACCCGGGACAAATATTTGTAGATCGTACAAACATTTGACCCGAGGCGGGAATCGAACCCGCAACCTCCGCGGCGCAGGCGGACCTGCGCCCGCTGCTCCACATCGGTTGTCTTCTGGGATTCTTCGATGTGATAAGTTATGAAATAGGTTGAGAAAACATAAGTAGAGATTGCTGTCTGAGTGTTATGTGCGTTGCAAAATAACACGTCACAAAATGAAAGTAGAACAGGAAACCAGAAACAGATATCATAATACCTATATACAATCGCTGCGTTACTGACTGACTGACAGGCACAGCCTAAGTACGTCCTAGTGACCAGAATTTTTGGAAGGGGTCTTTTAAGATCCTGTAGGAGTTGAATTTCAATAAATTCCTTTCGGGATGCACTATGAAGAAAGAAAGAAAGAAAATACCCTTATTTCAACTCACAACAAACAGAGTATAAATCATTATTTAAAAAGTAGAACTATTCAAGATGGGTTAGTGTCAAAATCCCCTTTGAAAATCTCCCTATGAACAAATATCTAGGTATTACCTATAATCATCATCATCATGACAGCCTTCTAATGTTCCCACTGTTGGGACACTGGCCTACTCTCAGGCGAGAGTGATTAGGTCTTAATCCACCACGCGGACCCAATGCGGATTGGTGGATGGTACATGTCTTTCGAATTTTTAGTTCTTGGACATGCCAGTTTCCTCACGATGTTTCCCTTCACCGTATGAGAGCACTGGCATTGCGCACATAAATTTTTCGAACAGGAAAATCCATAGGTGCACGACCGGGTTTGAACCCACGACCTTAGGATTGGAAGGCGGGGTCACTACCACTAGACCACCGGTGCTCTACTAGACCACCGGTGCTCTGATATTATCTATAAAATTATTATGTTTATTACCTATAATATCATAATATAATTTTTGGGATATTATAATCTTTAGTATTTCCCTAGTGTGATGGTTAACACTACAAACAAAATAGGTACATAATTTAATATTAAGATTCATTTACATTATTTAGGGCAAATACATTCCTACCTGATTTATGTTAGTGTTAAGAAACTGTATGGTTTGCCTTTTTGCACTTTAAAATGTACGTGTGTTTTGAAGATACAAATAAATGATTTATCTATCTATCATTTTTATTTTTATTAACCTACACTATACGAGGAATATATACTATCCTAGTTTCTATGTCCAGCGGTGTAAGCTCTGCGTTGTAGGTCAGTATGTCACCAAGCCACTCGCCCCTCACCGTAAAAAAAAAACAATAAGCCAGTTTTACTAACTTGTCTATGAATGTTAGCGGTATCATCAAAAAGCTAGGAACCCAGCCGAGTTTGTTGCCAGATTCTTATAGACTGGGGCGCGTGAAACTGCCGTAAATAAATACAAATCATTTATTGCACTATGTTGCTAATAGGTCTTCTATTAAATAGTAGGTAGTTTCAAACACAGGGCACAGCAATATTGCACTACGAGGCGCTCTATGTCTAGGTACTTAATCTAAATAATCTAAATTCATTTAGCTTTAAGACGTTTCAAAATGTTCTTGAGATTTTTAACGTTGTCTTGACTTTGACTTATAAAAAAACAAAGCAGGCAAAGTCGCGGGGCGTTTATAGTAAGCAATAACCTGGAAAGCGATCAAGATACGTTATCGTTATCGCCAGCTGGTATTCAAGATCGCGAGGTGGCGCTTGGCGCACTATTTTTATGTCAGACAATCGGTCGCCTTTTGAGTCTAGTGTTGAATGGTCCGTGGTTACTTATCGAATTTTATAATACACAAAGCAACACTGATAAAAAAAGGTCGGCTGCTTATGTTATGACGAGTCGTTCGGCGCTACACCTTTTCAGCAGTGTCACTACTCACAAGGTGCGTGGCACTGCACTGCGCTTGTCGGTAAAGTTTCCACAAAAAAAAAATATTTCGGTACCTAGTTTGTGTGTGGTGATACCAGGGGATGTGCGACACATTTTTTATTATTTATTCAGAAAGTACTGAACCAATTTCGGTCAAATTCACACGGGACCACCTCTGAAGTATTGCCTATCAAATAAAAAATATATTATTAAAATCGATTCACAACTGGCGGAGAAATCGCTTTACAAACATACAAGAAATCATACAGTCGAATTGATAACCATTTTGGAGTTTCTACAAAAACAGTCCTAGTTAGTTCTGGCACTCACAATAAAATGTATGAAGCAAACGCGTCGCAATCACCACATGCATAGTTTGTGTACGTAAACGGTGCCGTTGTATGCGAGTGTCATGGTTGGCCCTACACAATTATAGCAAGAGCGAGATAGCATACTTTCGCTCGCGCTGACATCAAAACAAAATCATAATAAACGCGTGCCTTAGCCCTTAGCTTCAGTGCCGAAAAGGTGCCGGCGATCTCGCTCTCGGGGTGTGGTAAGCGGCACCGGTGGGAGGTAGGGAGCCGCCATTCTGTACGTAGTACTAAAAGGCCTATTACATTACACGATTCGTCGGCACGATGAGCCGTGACCACAGATCGGACGTTCTGTTTACACTACACGATACCCTCCCTAAATCGCCTTTCTAAAGGCTCGATTACATATCACATTCACGACGACGAACTGCATAACAGCGATTACACCTTGCGATTTAGTCTCCCTGCTTCAAATCGTCATGATGAATCGTGAAATGTAATCGAGCCTTAATATCTGTTCTGTGGTTCTGGTATAGAGTTCACAGTGCTACAGCACACATTGTCATGGAACTGGGTCACAGAGTGGGGCGCTGCATCGAAAGAACTGGGTCACGGGTCAAGGTGTGCCCTGCTTTGTTACCTCACAGCTGTTTGGGACAACAAATACATATAAATTCAACTTATATTGAATCCTATGGCTTGGGCATATAAGTTCAAATTTGAATATTCAATTCAAAATAAGTAGGTACTATGTTTTAATTAAAAAAAATAAGAAGGCTCACTGAAAACCAGCGCTACAGACCTGTAGCACATGCTTAGTGTCTGCCCGTTTTTCGTCACAATAGTTTAGTTATAATTTGTATTGTTATTTTTATGTTTATTGTTCTATTCTATTCTATTCTAATATTTTTATTGTAAAACTGTTATAAATGTAAGATGGTAAAATTAAAAATATAAAAATAGTTCAACAGTTTGCCCCTTTCGGACGTACAATATGCATAGAGTAATAACTAAATAGTCCATAGACTTTGTTTACATTCAACAATTTATAGTACATTATGATACTAGTGTGTAACATTGGTGATTACCGCTGAGTAGGCGAGGGTCTTAAGATAGCCGAGGACGGTAATCATCAATACACACGTGTATCATACGACGTTTTTCAACACTTGTGAATAAAATAACAAAAAAAACTCATAATAAAATAACAAAAAAAAAAAAAAATATTTATATTGGTGGACAATTAACACAGCGCTATCTGGCGTCTAACTAAGCAAAGCTTTAACTATGGGAACCATTATTTAACGAATACACATGTTTATTTTGCCATCAGTCTCACAATCCTGGCGCGATTCCAATGTGTTGTAGTAATCCGAAATTTGTATTTATTGTTTTAACTAAAGTTTAGGAAGACACCACTATTAATGTAGAATTTAGTTGTGAAACTGTGAAACGTATTTCTTATACAGGGTGTTAAAATACAGCTTCGAAAACTGTGTTTTTTTTTTTTTTTATACAACTGAAGTGGCAACCAAGCGTACGGCCCACAAGATCGTAAGCGGTTACCGCAGCCTATGGACGCTTGCAATACCAGAGGTATTACTTGCGGGTTGCCACCTTGAGGCTAAGATCGAAAGCCTCGTGTGCCAGTAATTTCACCGGAAACCATACCCTTCACACCGGAACACAGCAATGCGAGCATTACTGCTTGGCGGCAGAAATAGGTATGGTGGTAGTCCTTCCCCAGACGAGCTCTATCACAGAGAACTCTACTACTACTGTGTATGTTGGGCTTAGGTTTTTAAGCATTTCTCATAGACATAGCCATCCCCAATACCCATAACTTACAAAACAATATTTCAGAAAAGTTATCTAAATACGTTGATCTAAAGAATGAAATTGCTCGCATGTGGCATCTGCAGAGGGTTTCAATCAAAATCAAAATCAAAAATTATTTATTCAGTAGAATCACAAGGATCACTTTGAAACGTCTTACAAGCCAGGAAAATTTACACCAGTTCCAACGCGCCCATGCCGTAAAAGAACTGGCAACAACACCGGCCGGGTTCCTATCGCTTTTTTGGCATGACCCTTGCTATTGTTATGGATTCTAAGTAGAAATAGTCCCTATAGTTCTTTCATCAACTGGTGTTACTTTTTCAATCCTTGGCAATTTTTTTTTTTTTTTTTTATACAACTGAAGTGGCAACCAAGCGTACGGCCCACAAGATGGTAAGCGGTTACCGCAGCCTATGGACTCTTAGACCTACCGACGCACACTTACATTCTTTTGCAAAAAGCAGCTGTTTTAAATACGTGCAGAATTGTCAGAAATTTTCCGCAAACTGAACTTTCTCAGGAAGTTCAACCTAGTACTGATGTGCACTTGGCTTAGGCCCGTGTACTTCAGTTAACCCCGGTTTAATAAAACCGAGTAGAATAAAATCTAAAAACATAACAATAATAATAATAAAACTTTATTGTGAATGACACTCGCATACAACGGCACCGTTTACGTACACCAACCATGCATGTGGTGATTGTGACGCGTTCCCTTCATACATTTAAGTTAAAATTATTGTAGTGCCCCAGCAGGGCTCATGTTGCGAGAAAAATAATTATACGATTCTATGTACCTGTACCAACATGAAGCAATAAATAAACATGAATATGAATATGACGAGACTTTCCATCTAACGTCTCAGGGTGGGAACACGCAAGTGATATTATGGTGTTGCATGCGTACATAGGCTACGGTAACCGCTGACCATCAAGTGGGCCGTACGCTTGGTTGCCACTTTAGTGGTGTAAAAAAATATATTATATGAATATGAATATTTTATTAAGAGTGTCCGGGGTGTGGTTTGGGTCTAGATGTCGCTGTGTAAAAATGTCCGCCATTATTTGTTTATAATTGTAATATCACTATCCACAGATGCACAGCTCGGAAGCGGTGCAGCCGGCGGGCCCTGGTCTGCTGCTGCAGCTGGGGCGGCTGATCCTGCGCGCGCGCACCTCCAGCCCCGCCGCCCTGCCCCGCCCCAAGCACAAGCCCAGCACCAGTCAGCAGGTAACCTGCAGCACTAATAGCAGGAAAAGACTCCAGGGTGACGAATGTAGGTCCTGGCCTGCTGCTGTAGCTGGGGTCGCCAGTTCTCGTTGCCTGACTTCGCCCCAAGCACATGCTCAGCACCAGCCAGCAAGTATAGTTCGCACAGCGGATCTAGGCTTCCGTGAAGTTAGCCGTTTGTGATGAGCAAAGACAATATAGTTCGAATAAGCTCCATTGCGCATCGAATCGGCTAACTTCACTACGGTCGAGTTCCGCTGTGCGAACTATAATACCCTGTGTCATAGTTTCCTAAATAATAGCAAGCAAAGATTCCTTAACAATAGCAGGGGGTGAAGAATGTCTTGCACTCCAGGCTAGTCAACATCCGTGAACACTCATCTTACCGCTCCGCTGAGATCGTCTACTAAGAGCCGAAAAAGAGCCAAAACTCTTCATCATCATCATCCATCATCATCCACAGCCCGATTTCACCCACTGCTGGGTATAGGCCTCCCTTTGTATGTGCCACACCTCTCAGTCCTGTGCTAATCTCATCCAGGTTCGGCCCGCGATTCTTGTTATATCGTCGCTACTGTACGACCAACTCTTACAAAAATCCTATTAGATCAGATCAAGTCCCAACTAATATTCATCAAAATTAAAGATGATGATTGACTCTTCTTTTGAAGATACCCAAATTAAAGTTCTAATTCTAATTAGTTTTATTCAAGTAAACTCACTTTGAAACGTCTTAAATCTTGTTGAATTTACGCCAGTTCCATGCATCCTAGCCTAGAATAATCTGCAGCAACAATCTTAACTGTCCTTGCTTTTCTAGAGGTTTTCTAATTGTTTTCCCATTCCAGGTCCTCATTCAAACGCAACCGAAGCTGGATGAGGAGGACTTGCGACTCGAAGACAACTTCCGGAACCACATCAACGCGCTGTGGACTGAACACATTCCCATCTGCGTTGAGGTACACTTATTATTATGTACCACAGAACAAGTGCCTTACTCTTGAATCCAATGACAATTCCGATTCAATCCTAATTTCTATCTACTGCTCTCAAATTTTTATGCTCTTGAAAACAAGGTTGAATTTGGCGCTAGGTTTGCTGTCAAAAGTACGAAATGTCATGTTCCAATACTTGTCCAATACCGATCGCGTTCAAGAGCTAAGGCTCCAGATATTTATACCACTTTCTGACAAAAAGTGGATGAGAAGAGCCGAAGATCGGGCTCAGTGGCGCCCTTTGGAAGAAACCTACGTCCAGCAGTGGACTGCAATAGATTGATGATGATGAACAGATATTAGTACAACGTATAGAAACTCCCCACCTCCCACCGGTTTTATTTCCCTCACCCCGATTATTATAGGTAGGGCAACACAACAACCAGATTCGGAACAGATAATTGCAGATCTTGACCCCACTAGGGTATCCTGTGTCGTAGCTATTGAACTTCGAGTACTTAATAATCACCTCAACACCAACACCCAGAGCAAATAATTAAATAATAAATAATGCTGGACAATCCACACAGCATCATCTAGACTCAAGATAAGCTACTGTTAAACAGAGCTGTGTTATGGTACTAGATGACTGATATATACTTAATGCAATACAATACATAGATAGATATTTTTTTATTATATATAGAAAATACCCAGAACACCCGGAACAAATATTTGTAGATCGTACAAACATTTGACCCGAGGCGGGAATCGAACCCGCAACCTCTGCGCAAACTATGCTTAACATTCCCGCAGCAGGCAATAGAACCAGAAGCCATTCTGTATGCAGACTTGAAACTCGTCGATCACCAATGGGTTTTTTATAAAAATATTTGAAAAATGTATTATGCGCAATGCCAGTAAACTCCAATGAATGAAAACCCCCAACAGTTGGTCCGTCATATTCATGTATTTTTCTTTCATGATAGTCTAAACGTCGTGACCTTGGATGATGAACTGATTGACCGGTTCCAGGTTCTCCTAGGTCCGTCATGCTCGGAGTGCTACGCCACGATGACCAGCGACGAGCCGGGGTTCCCGCTGCGAGGGTTACTGCTGGAGCGGTGGACCATGCAAATTGTCCTTGACAAGTACGTAACCTATTTCTTGAGGTCCATTTCGCTAAACCTCTGTCTTTAGGTCTATTTTGCTATGCCTTTAGATCCTTCTAGCCTGGTAAAGCATGCCTTCTAGCCTGATGAGATATGCTGGATAAGTTTTTTTTATGCAACATAGGTGGCAAACAATATAATAACCAGTCTAAAAAAAACTGCACGCCCCACTCCAAAAAATGCTATCAACATTGGACTGAATGATCTCTAAGCTGTAGAACCTGTCCCAGATCCTCCTAGAAAGCCTCTGTCTCCAGGTCTTTTTGGATCTGCTCTGCTTGAAACACTTGGATACGCCACAAGATCTTATAGCTTGGTGAATCACGAGAGACTACAGCATACTACTTAGGAATAAGGAAGTTTGTTTACAGACGCTATAGTATATAAGGTCATTCATTATCAACCTGACAAACTTAAAAAAAAATACTTGTAGTTTTTTTTTTACATTTTTTTTATAATATTAAAAAAAAAATTACGTGATTCTGCATAATTAGTTATCATTGTTAGAAATCGAAAAGGCAGCGCTCGGCAAGTGTCAGTGACCCGCGCGTCAATAAACGCGGGTCAATAACCCGCGCGTCCTTGACCTGCGCGTGTCAATGACCGATGAATATTCGAGTGTGATCGGGGCGCGCACACTCGAATATTTCATTTTTACGCCGCTTAACTCGATTCCCTACAATTATAAATAATAATTGAGCAGAAAAACGATTTTTTTTTGTTTACTTGGGATTAAGACAAAATATACATAAAATTATATATTTTTTTATGTTTGGAACCTATCCCTTAAGTTTGTCAGGTTGATAATGAATGACCCTGTTTAAGCTGTACTACAGGCTTTACATACTTGGAAGTATGGGTGTTTGGGAGAAACTGGAAGATGTTCTACAACTGCTCTGGTCTCCCAGATCCTCCCAAAAGACCCATCTTACATCACCGAAGACCAGCTCGACCTTTAGAAGCTATAGGTGCATCCTGAAGGGAATTAACTTAAGTGTGTTGTATGCAGAAGTGAGAGCCCCGCCGCACCGCCATCAGCTCGCCATGTAGAGGTATCCTGGACTGATTGAACCGAATAGTGTTGTATGGCGGACCTCTCGTAGATCCTCCCAAAGACCAATCCCTTACGTAATTGAGTACCAGCTTGACCTTTGAAAGGACACTCAATAGGAGTCTCCTGGATTTAATTAACTTAAGTATGTTGTATGGTAAAGAATCCTGACCTGGATGGAATTAACTGAAGTGTTTTGTATGGTATACTTCTCCCAGATCCTCCCAAACGTCTTACACCATCGAAGGCTAGCTATAAATTGACAACATAAATTAGCAGACAGCTCGGTGTGAGCAAGCTTCCCGCCATCAGACTTCTCGATAGTTAATGCCTCGCTGGCCACGAGCGGTCGGCGAGAGTTGAGAAAATACGAGTTGCTTCAATGGTAACCGTTCGTGAACTGTGTCCATTGCGCGTGCTATCTGTCGATGCGTGGACGAGTGGACCGCCAGGAGTCGTTTGGTGGAAGCGGTGTTGGAGCAGAGTAGTGTAAATGGGCTATGTCCTTTAAGTGAATCGAATGAACTGAAGCTGATGGGTGTGTTGTATGTAGGAGCGAGAGCCCCGCCGCCATCAGCTCGCCGTGGCTGCTGAACGCGGTGCGCTCGCAGCTGCACTTCTCCCAGCTCGCGGCCTGGCGCGCGCGCCACCAGCCCCCGCCCCCCCACGCGCCCGAGCGCAGGTAACTATACACCATCAGGCATGAGGACCCATAGCTACCTGTCCATTGCTGCCGCCAAACTGTAATGCTGCCAGGTAACTATACGCCATCACCATCAGGCATGAGGACCCATAGCTTCCTGTCCATTGCTGCCGCCAAACTGTAATTCTGCCAGGTAAACATCCACCACCATGTATGAAGATCATCACCATTTATACATATAAGGAACAGCACTACACCAGCAAGTTGTTGACAAAGGATATTATACCAATTCGCATTGCTGTGTTCCGCTGTGAAGGGTATGGTTTCCGGTAAAATTACCGGCAACAAGGTGGCAACCTGCGAGTGATACCTCTTGCATCACTCTTGCAAGAAGCCTACGGCCCACAAGATGGTAAGCGGTTACCGCAGCCTATGGATCGCAATACCAGAGGTATCACTCGCGGGTTGCCACCTTGAGGCTAAGATCGAAAGCCTCATGTGCCAGTAATTACACCGGAAACCATACCCTCACATCGGAACACAGCAATGCAAGCATTACTGCTTTGCGGCAGAAATACGTATGGTGGTAGTACTTCCCCGGACGTGTTCTAACACAAAGAACTCTACTACTCTTCTTACAAAGAACTACTTTAACCCTGATGAAGTCGAAATTGAGTCGAAACACTGTCGGTACCTGTTCATCGATATACCGGTACGTGAAAACACCCGTTTTAAAAAGGAACTCTACTACTTTTCTATATATATTAAAAAAATATCTATCTATGTATTGTATTGTATTAAATATATATCAGCCATCTAGTACCTATAACACAACTCTGTTTAACAGCAGCTTACCTTGGGGCTAGATGATGCTGTGTCCAGCATTATTTTTAAAGGGTCGGCAACGCGCGAGTGATACCTCTAGTATTGCAAGCGTCCATAGGCTACGGTAACTACTTAACATCAGGTGGGCCGTATGCTTGTTTGCCACCTTGGTGGTATAAAAAAAAATATATATATATATTATTACTACTCTTACAAAGAACTCTACCACTCTTCCAGAAGGAAGCTGAGCCGCGAGCAATGCACCTCAAAGAATACCAGTGAGGAAGAACGTCTTAACATCGTCTACTCCATAAAGTCACCGCCCACTCCCTTCGCGAAGCCGCCCACCGACCACACCTTTCCCCTCACAGATATAGGAGAGGGGAAGTATCTTAAGATGGTGCTGGAGAGCCTCCCGCGCCTGGAGGAGGTGCCGGAGCTGGTCTGCGCTTGCAAGAGGGCGGACGAACTGGCAGGCAGACTTCATGATCTCACTATAGGTGACATTATTATATCTTACTAGTTTATTTTTACACCCTGTATATTTTCTTACCTTTTAAACCTTCCTTGGAGTTTTACAAACATTTCAAAACCTAAATTAGCCAAATCGGTCCAGCCGTTGTCGAGTTTTAGCGAGACTAACGCACGGCAATTCATTTTATATACAGAGTCATTCATTATCAACCTTCCAAACTTATGGGATAATTTCCACATATAAAAAAATATACATGTACCTATAATTTTTTTTTAAAGTATATTTTGTCTTAAAAATCCCAAGTACCTAAACAAAAAATATCGATCACATTTTTCTGCTCAATTATTGAAAATATATATTAATTGGAAATCGAGATAAGCGGCGTAATAATGAAATACTCGAGTGATTCGAACCCACTACCTTAGGATCAGAAGGCGGGGTCACTACCACTAGGCCACCGGTGCGCTACGTATTTTTTTTATACCACTAAAGTGGCAACCAAGCGTACGTAACCACTTGATGGTCAGCGGTTACCGTAGCCTATGTACGCGTGCAACATTATAGATATCACTTGCGTGTTACCACCCTGAGACGTTAGATGGAAAGTCTCATGTGCCTGTAATTTCACCGGAAACCATACCCTTCGAACCGGAACACAGCAATGCGAGCATTGCTGCTTGGCGGCAGAAATAGGTATGGTGGTAGTCCTTCCCCGGACGAGCTCCATCACAAAGAACTCTACTACTCTACTACTACTACTTATCTTATATTGTAGATATTCCAATAACCCTATAACTCGCTAATCAAAAAAAAATTCCATCAGGTTCTAGAAAATACGATGGTGCTATTAACTCTAACATCGGCACGCCCACCCGGAGGCTCTCCATCATCAGCAACCCTGAACACTCCAAGGAATACTTCACCATAGACAAGGACCAACTCCTCGATGACAGGATGCATATACAATGCAGTGAAAATGGGAAACACAAATGCAATTGCGACGATGAATCTGACAAAGAGAAAAACCAACCTAAAAAACTAGACGAGAAACGCTTGAAAGAAATCGCTAAATACAAACGGCGCATCAGGAAAGAGAAAATCAAATTCTGTGATAGCACTTCTTCAGAAGGAGAGATAAAGAAAGAGACAACGTCTATACCTATCTTGCAAGCGTCCAGATTCGATCGATTCCGAGCTATAGGGTGCTACAGAAACCAAACTTATCTCACACTACCCGCTAGTCGCATAGAAACGAAATCACCCTTTATAAACACTGACAGTATAACTCCGCCTGAATTTAAGACTAAAACTGTTGGAACTCAAACGGATTTCGCCTGCACGTGTGGACACCCTTTAGAAATGAAGTGTGAAAGCTGCACTGGAATGGTCAGATCCGGGGGGAATTACAACCTCGCGGAAATGAGCCGGGGTAATTACAACCAAGAGAACCGCACTAGGCGAAAGCTGGATGATGATAATGGTGATAAGTCTTTGAAAAAACAAAAATGTGATATAAATAGTGTTAACAGTTTTATAGATGGGTTTATTAAAAGGCCTAAATTAAGGCGCTTTTTCCCAATAGTTGATAAATTAGAGAAGATAGTATATGATAGGAATTTTAATGCTGAAAAGGATATAAAGGATTTACACTTAAGGAACGATGATACAGTGTTTTCGACCGCGAAAGAGTCTGTGACGCGAGGCACTGACAGTCAGTTTTCAATGGACACAGAATCGAAATTGCCACAAGGAACTGACCGTCAGCTTTTGTTGGACAAACAACCGACGCGTCCGTATAATACAGAGTTTTTAAACGATAAATCTAACAATCTGCTACAAAGAACTGATGATCGCTTTATGAGCGGATGTAGCAGTCAACACACCACGATGTACGAATCTAAATTGCCACAAAGAACTGACGGTCAGTTTTCTATAAACAAAGAATGTAAGAGCTATCCACAAAAGACTGACGGTCAGTTTTCGACGCACCGCGAATCTAACGGCTTGCAGAAAACTGACAGAAACTTGCCAGAAAGAACTGATCAGTTTTCGAAGGATAAAGAGTACAAGCGACAGAAGACATTCTCAATAAGTGATGATGATAATATATTGTATGAGAAATGTGATTATGGAACGATCGATCGACATGAGGTGAGTTTTAAAATTAGTTTTTTTTTATACAACTGAAGTGGCAACCAAGCGTACGGCCCACAAGATGGTAAGCGGTTACCGCAGCCTATGGATAGCAATACCAGAGGTATCACTCGCGGGTTGCCACCTTGAGGCTAAGATCGAAAGCCTCATGTGCCAGTAATTTCACCGGAAACCATACCCTTCACATCGGAACACAGCAATGCGAGCATTACTGCTTGGCGGCAGAAATAGGTATGGTGGTAGTCCTTCCTCAGATATTATATTAGATTAGATATTATATTAGAAATTAGTTATCATTGTTGAAAATCGAGACGGGCGGCGTAATAATAAAATATTCAAGCGCGTGCCCTTTTATGGTTAGGGGGGGTCATTGACACTCATATCGGTATATAACCTTAAATTATTATATAAATTCGTTATATGTAAGTTGTTGCGTCCCAAAATAAATAAACAGACCCATAACAAACTTTGGCAGACCGTGCAAAATGTCTCCCGCAGGGATTCGAACCCACCATCTCGCATCTCAACCGGGCACTCTCCCACCACGCCACCAAGGTCGAATGATAAAAAGTAAGTTCGTATAAGCCAGTGGCCAACTCTAGTGACAGAGTTTCTAGGCCGCCCGAAGGCCTCTGTCATGGCCTAACAACTTTGAGAAAGCCGGGGCCGACCGCTTAACGTGCCCTCCGAAGCACAGGAGCGCTTAGTTAAAATTGCCACTGGCGGTCACCCATCCAAATGATGACTACGCGGAACAGTGCTTAACTTCGTTGATCTGTTAGGGTCAACTTAGCCAGCTACGTCACGAGCGCTCCGATTAACTTTATTTATTTTTCCAGACTGAATCCCCAAAAGAAGAATTAGAAGACTTCAAGTTCTCGATACCAGAGAAGAATTACATCAGCGAAGCCAACGGACAGGGGAATCTAGAGTCCCTCAAGGATCAGTTCGTTTTCCCCGATCCGGAGAGCGAAAACCCGTTTCCAACTGAGATCCCGTCTTCATCTGACATCCCATCTCCAAACAAGATCTCGTCTCAAACTCACAACCCGTCTTCATCTGACATCCCATCTTCATCTGACATCCCATCTTCATCTGACATCCCGTTTTCATCCGACATCCCGTCTTCATCTGACATCCCGTCTTCATCTGACATCCCGTTTTCATCTGACATCCCATCTCTAACTGACATCCCGTCTCCAAGCGACATCCCCCCATCAGAGCTGACGTCCCCGAGTGAGATGGACCGTTTTCGATGGCGTTTCGACTCGGCTGCGTCTATGGTGTTCCACAGCAAGACTGGGTTGCCATTGACCAGCAGTCCTGCGCCGCTGCGCCGTGGGAAGAACTGCTTCGACTTCGATGATTCTATTAACGGCATATCTGGGATTAAAAGGTATTTATTATTATACGAGAGCACAGGTGGTCTAGTGGTAGTGACCCCGCCTTCCGATCCTAAGGTCGTGGGTTCGAATCTGGTCGTGCACCAATGGATTTTTCTGTTCCAAAAATGTATGTGCGCAATGCCAGTGCTCTCATACGGTGAAGAAAAACATCGTGAGGAAACCGGCATGTTCAAGAACTAAAAATTCGAAAGACATGCCATCCACCAATCCGCATTGGGTCCGCGTGGTGGATTAATTCCCAATCACTCTCGCCTGAGAGTAGGCCAGTGTCCCAGCAGTGGGAACATTAGAAGGCTGTCATTATGATGATTTATTATTTATTGGTGCTAGAGATGATTGCTACGAGTATCGTGGACTGAGTTTCAAGAGTTTTAATTTAAATTTAAAAATGTCAATTATTTCTAAACAACATATATTATAGTCATTTTTAAATTTAAATTAAAAAAGTTTTTACTAAATAAAGGCCATAAAGTAGTAGAGTTCTCTGTGATAGAGCTCGTCCGGGGAAGGACTACCACCATACCTATTTCTGCCGCCAAGCAGCAATGCTCGCATTGCTGTGTTCCGGTTCGAAGGGTATGGTTTCCGGTGAAATTACAGGCACATGATACTTCCCATCTAACGTCTCAGGGTGGTAACACGCAAGTGATATCTATGATGTTGCATGCGTACACAGGCTACGGTAACCGCTGACCATCAAGTGGGCCGTATGCTTGGTTGCCACTTCAGTGGTATAAAAAAAAAAAAAAAGTTAATAAGATTTTGGTGCAAGATATCAAGTTTGTTAGAAGCGTTATTGTATAGTTGGCACATACGGTGCAATGGATTATTTTGAGAAACATTATTATTGGAATAAGGAATACTAAATAAACGAGAATTCCGCTGAGCCCGCTTGGAGATGTTAATGTTTAATGTCTTCAAGTGATCTACACTAAGACAACCATTGGCTATTTTATGAAGTAAACTAGTATAAGTATAGTATAGTATAGTATAAGTGTTGTTTGTTAATAGGATGCACTTAGTTTTCTGGGTTTTACGAACTAAAAAAAAAAACTACTTATTTTGTTTTGATATTTATTTGACGACTACTTTGTAAAAAACTAAAAAATGTCATCTCCATATTGTATGCCCGAGAGAATATAAACACTATGTTGTTTTGTGCACAGACAATAAAGTAACATCAAATCAAACAATAAGTATAGTAAAGTATAGGATAGTATAGTATAAGTATAGTATAGTATAGTATAAGTATAGTATAATACTGTGTAAACCAAAATCAAGCAGCTGATCATGGCTGTACTATAAAATTATCATGTTATGTTTCGCAAAATTAATAATTTATTTGATTTGATTATATTTGAGTTTCGTACAAACGTCTCCATACTCCCAAGAACTTGGCATTACGCGAAACCGCGCCGCGTCTACTAGTAATTAGTAATATGATTAACAAGTACCCTTTCTACTATTCAACTAAACTGAATTAAATGTCTCTTTCCAGTGCTCTGTTCCAGCCGATATCTCCGGTGTCCCCCTCGCCCGCAGCCTCGCCCCGCGCGCCCGCGCCCCTCCCCCGGCGGGGGGGCAAGCTGAAGATGGGATCCAGTACCGGACTACTGGGTAACACTTTTTTTTATTTTTTTTTTATTTATTGAAGAAAAAAGGGCTTCATCGCTGAGCGACCACACCGCTCTATCGGTAATATTTACAAAGTTGTTGGGAAAATTATACTTCAACTAATTCATTTTCCCATTGTAAACAAAAAAAAAGGTTTTTTTATGCAACTAAAGTGGCAACCAAGCGTACGGCCCACAAAATGGTAAGCGGTTACCGCAGCCTATGGACGCTTGCAATACCAGAGGTATCACTCGCGGGTTGCCACCTTGAGGCTAAGATCGAAAGTCTCATGTGCCTGTAATTTCACCGGAATCCATACCCTTCGAGCCGGTATAAAAAACCCATGTCCCAAGCAGGTAGTAGTTCTCTGTGATAGAGCTCGTCCGGGGAAGGACTACCACCATACCTATTTCTGCCGCCAAGCAGCAATGCTCGCATTGCTGTGTTCCGGTTCGAAGGGTATGGTTTCCGGTGAAGTTACAGGCACATGAGACTTTCCATCTAATGTCTCAGGGTGGTAACACGCAAGTGATATCTGTGATGTTGCATTCGTAAATAGGCTACGGTAACCGCTTACCATCAAGTGGGCCGTACGCTTGGTTGCCACTTCAGTAGTATTAAAAAAATATATATATATTGCACAAAAGGTCGATCTACATACTGGTTACCTCTGCTTTTACGTCATTTTGTTTCATTTTATATTGTATTTATTGGTATGGTACCCTTATACATGTGTAACTTTGGAAATAAATCTTATCTTATTTATTTTATCCCTGAAAAACATAGGCTATATTTTATGTCCACCCATGCGAAGGCGGGACGAGCCGCTAGTCTATACTAATATTATAAAAAGAGAACAATTGTATATTTGTTTGTTACGAATAAACTCAAAAACTACAGATCCGATTTTAAAAGTTCTTACACAATTAAAAGGCTACATTATCCCTGAGTAACATAGGCTATATTTATTACTAGCGACCCGAACCGGCTTCACACTTTAATAATAAAAGCTTACATTCCAGGTAGTTTCGAGGAGTCTGCGCTGCAGGGTCGGCTCGAGGCTGTAGCCACGGTCCAGGGGTTCACGGCCGAGCTAGGCGCGTCCGGCACCTTCTGCCCGCCGCACAAGCGCCTGCCCGTCACCGTCTCCTTCTACGCGCCGGGCGGGACCGCCGCGCCCTACATGGTGAGACATTACTACACTCTGCTTCTACATGGTGAGACATTACTACTGATTCAACATGATGAGACATAACTACTGGTTCAACATGGCGAGACATCTACTGATTCAACATGGTGAGACATTACTACATTCTGCTTCATCATAGTGAGACCTTACTACTATCTGGTTTAACATGGTGAGACGTTACTACTTTCTGGTTCAACATGGTGAGACATAAGTACATGCTAGTTGAACATGGTGAGACATAACTACACTCTAGTTTAATGTCTCATGGTGAGACATTAATACACTCTGGTTCAACATGGTGAGACATAACTACGCTCTTGTTAAACATGGTGAGACATAACTACCTGCTAGTCTTATGACATTAACTTTCTAATCCAACTTGGTTAGACATAACTACATGTTCTAACATTATGTCAGGAGTATTAGTATTTTCTACATGTTTACTGTGCTATATTATAATGTTCATCTCTCTTTCCAGGGTCACATAAACCTTGGTCCGGGCGGGTACAGCGTGCCCCGCGCGGGCAGCATCCAGGTGTCTCTGTTCAACCCGCACGGCACGCTCGTGAAGATGTTCGTGGTGCTGTACGACCTGCGTCGCATGCCCCCTGCCGCGCGCACCTTCCTGCGCCAGCGCACCCTCGCGCCCAGCGCCGCGCGCCTGCGGTACCTCATCCATCTGCGGTGAGTGTGTCCCCCCCCAGCCCCCTACCCCCTGCCCCCTGCCCCCTGCCCCCCGCCAGCGCACCCTCGCGCCCAGCGCCGCGCGCCTGCGGTACCTCATCCATCTGCGGTGAGTGTGTCCCCCCCAGCCCCCTACCCCCTGCCCCCTGCCCCCTGCCCCCCGCCAGCGCACCCTCGCGCCCAGCGCCGCGCGCCTGCGGTACCTCATCCATCTGCGGTGAGTGTGTCCCCCCCAGCCCCCTACCCCCTGCCCCCTGCCCCCTGCCCCCCGCCAGCGCACCCTCGCGCCCAGCGCCACGCGCCTGCGGTACCTCATCCATCTGCGGTGAGTGTGTACAATCTACAAATATTTGTTCCGGGTGTTCTGGGTATTTTCTATATATAATAAAAAATATCTATCTATGTATTGTATTGTATTAAGTATATATCGGTCATCTAGTACCCATAACACAAGCCCTGCTTACCTTGGGGCTAGATGATGCTGTGTGGATTGTCCAGCATTATTTATTTATTTAATTGTCTTTTTTTTTACAGATTCATGACCTCAAAATCGGGCAAACTGTATCTCCACACCGACATCCGTCTCATTGTATCCCGGAAGGCAGATCTGGACACAGCGGCTGCGCACTCGGCCCTACTGCGCCCCCCGCAGCCCCCCCGCGAGGGGGACACCGACCGCTCCCCCAACAGAGTGTTCGGGGGGTCGAGCGAGCATGATTCCGAACCGACAGAGCTAGGTTTAGATAATCTATCGTACGAGCTAAGGAGCTTCACGTACGCTCCCGATAATCCTAAGTATTCGCCGAGGTAGTTATTTTAAATGATAAAGAAATATATTTTTTGGTTTGTACATATATTTGTGGTTTTATTGATAGGATTCTTATTTTACTTATCACAGAATATAAAAGTACCTATAAACTACGAACGCTGCTACTACTTATGGTCAGGCGTGGCGCTTAACATCAGGCGGGCGACTTGATCGTCTTGTTAAAAGAAACTTTACTAATTAAATCTCAAGTTTTTTACAATATAATCATTATATTGTATATAAATATAAATAATGCTGAGCTTTTGCCATCCACCGACTTTCTTTTTTTTTATGTCAGCAAGTGACAAGACAATCAAGGCGGCCACCTGATGTTAAGCACCACGCCTGACTATTAAAAATGCAGTGCCACCCAAAGCTTAAAGTTTTTAAGTGTTTATCACCCCGAGACAATGTTTTTATGTCTCTTTCGCCCAGTAATTTCACTTGCTAGAGAGCCCTTCAAAACTAAACACAGTGCAGCTTGCACACTACTGCTTGGAAGTAGAATATCTGGCACTGCGGTGCTACCCACCAAGACGGACTCTTGCTGAAGAGTCCTACCACCAGGACTTCCTGCGACCGCTTTAATGTAAACGGTCCATCGTGTGGGGGGGCCGTCCTAAACTTCATTTTCCAGTTCGTGGTCGCCATTCGAGAATCTTTATTCCCCAGCGGTTATCGGTTCTGCGAGCTATATGGCCTGCCCATTGCCACTTCAACTTACTTTTAACAGTGCACTAATAAGGGTGGATTCGACCAAAAACTGGAATAATTGTTCTGCGGAATAAGAAATGACAAATACAAGCATACTGTCAGTTTACTCGCGAATAACTACGATTTATTCAGAGAATAGTGTCTATTCGAGTTTGGTAAAATCTAACCAAGTGTACTACTGATTCGACCGAACTCGTACAATTAGGAATTAGATAGTTCCTAGTTTTTTTTACTTAGAAGACAACAAACAGTTGATACATTTGAGACTTAGGTAATAGGTAATTAACCCTTAATCAAATGGAACACTTCTTAACACGGCCGGTTCACGCCGCACACACAAACGCGATTTTCGCACAGCTGTATCATTGTTTCGCTGGCGCATGCTCAAAACACACATGAGTGTGCGCCCGCACGGGCGTCACTCGAAAAAAAACACATACGGTGCGATTTCAGCAGTCAACGTGTTAAGTGTTGTCATTAAAAAAAACAATCGAATTTGCTCAGCCGGACTAAGTGGGAAATTATTTCCCCGTATTTGATTAAGGGAGTAATTGTGTTAAATTAAGGATGAGTAAATGTACAACCCCACTACCTACGTTATTCTCGGGTAATTAAATATTATTGTTGTTGTTGCGATAGTATAAGCAGTAGACAATAGTGTGAGGTTTATGGTTTATTTTGTATGTTTAATCATTTTGTAACATGTTTATCAATTATTTTTTAAATCGAGGTTCGGGCAAGTAGTTCGATTAGCATCGGCACCATACCAAGAGGGATCGGTGTAAATTCAAAGTAATCCTTGTGGTTATATTGAATTCTGTTATTCTATAGTTCCTAGTGTATAGAAAACTATTTCAAATTTGAATTTGATGACTACATTTACTCTGTAATTTGATTACTGTAATAATATTAGGATGATGACTTACCATCATCAGCCAATAAGCATTCATTACTAGGCATAGATCTCCCTCAAAGAATGCCACGACGAACGGTCTTGATCCACCACCACCACCAACTTCCTACGTTATCTAATGTGATAGTCAGGTTAAAATAAAACACAAAAATAGCAAAATGAATGGCACATTTATATTTAATTAATATTATTCATTTTTATAATAAGACCTTTCTTGTAATTATATTTTATACTATGCATTTGAACAGTAAGGAAAATACCAAATGCTCTATGATACAGTGTTGCCAGCCGGCCGCTCGTTCAAAAACAAAGAAAATAACAAAAGCCTCTACTAAAATCTCCAGGATTTTGAGTCAGTGTCATCGGGACCATTTACAAACAACTGAGCTACAATATTGCCAAATAAATTACATTTACCGTCACAAACCAAAACACCACCGAAAAGACGCCAAGTATCGCCGTCTCACTCTAACTACAGACGAGCGAGCGAGGACAAAACAAAATGGCGGATTCAGTCCTCAAAATGGCGTCTTTTCAGTCCTGTTCTCATTCGAAACGCGACTCTTACGTACGGATTATTCTTAAAGTACGCATAGACAACAAATTATAGATAATAATTATTAAAAAATCTTAAATCAACACTAATATGGAAGAGAAAGTCAACTAAACTAAACTAAAAAGTTTCGACCTACAACTAATGTTAAATGATAACTTTGAACTGCTGTCACTGCTTACCCCTAGAGGGAAAGTGATTGTTATTATTCACTCGTGCCCGACACGATGCGGAAAATGAGTTATGGCAAAAAACTTGGCAAAACAGAAAAAAAACTGAATACAAAATTACGTTCTCATAATTACTGTCTTGTATATTTCCATAAGAAATAAGTTCTGAACATACCATCAATGAAATCCATACACTCAGTAAATGATTCACAATGATATTTGCTAATCGGCAAAACTGATTTTAAAAATTACAAAAATAACCTTAAACCTATATAATACAAGTTTAACTTTAACTAAAAAGTTAAAACCTATGGGATTGACGCACCCACATAATACTAATAAAATTTTCAATAGCGCTTTTCCCGATTTTACAGCAAAATTGAAAATTTTATCACATATTTGAATTGATTTTGATTTTGAAATGACTACTATTACCATACTTTACTCATTGTGTTACCAACTTGTAGTACAATATGTAATCATTTCTGTATAAAGTGTACAAAAGTACTAACATAAATCACTGAAAATAAAATAAAAAAATAATTTAATAAAACAAAAATCAGCCAAAAACTTCGATTTTACAAGACAAAATCAATTGAGCTTTTAATATTTAAATATCAATAATTTATTTACATAAAAGATTATGCTGATCGAGTTAATTTACCAAATATTATGATTTCAATAATAGAGCAATCATTCACTTTGCTTTCGAAATAAATGCAGTACTGCCGATGACACAAGTACTATCAAAAAATATTATTTACCTGATACGGTTTCTAAATACTCAATTTTAAATAAATTAAAATTTAAATAAAATGAAATGACGTTAGATAGCGGACGATCACCATTTCCATCATTTTAACGTTCCACATTATTTTCAATCAACTCACTGCCCAAATAGCTACCAATACAAAAAAATAATTTTAAATACTTAATGTCCAAGATCCATAGGATCCGAGAAAAGGAAATAAAAACACAAATAATAACGATTCACTGGAGTTTTGGTACAAAAAGAAAAAGAAATAAGTAATAAACACTTAAGTACTTTCTTAAGTTAGCAGCCATTTACGTAAACACTTACACTGTGTTGTTTTTTCATGAATTTGACTAAAATAAATCACAAATAACGAGAAAAACAAACTTTTTTTATTAAACAAAAATAAACCCGTAACTGGGAATATTATTATTTAATGAAAGTTATTCATTTATTTTTATAATTTGTACTGCTTTTACAATAATTTGTAATACATTTTTGAGCAAATTCACAAAATAACAAAACAAGAATAATCAATATCATCATTCCTATTACATACAACACATCATTTTATCAAATAACATAATCTTTTAATCACAAGTCGCGCATCTAATCTATTCGAAGTCCATTTTTACTATATTATTGTCAAGCGTTATGTTAAGTTATGTGTTCCGTGGTAAATATAAAATAATAGTGTAAAACAGTGGCGGGAGAAGAAAGAAAGAAAAAAAATGCTCCAAGAACTTTCTAATAAAACTTTCAAAGCACTTTTCCTCTCGACGTTACTTGAAATGGACTCCAAATACTTAAACCCAACGCATATGGCAGCGAAAAGACATTAAAATAAAAAAAATCGGTAGTTAAAAATATTCTTTTCATATAACTATACCTATTTATAATTTCTAAGCTAATATTTTACAATGGATCGTCCTTGTTTCCAGTATTTTTCGGAAAAATCTCGGTATTTTCTCTCGCGTCATAGTTATTATAGAAAACTATTTCCTATAACTATTATTATACACACTTATAACTATTATATGTAAGTCCGAATTATGACACTACGCACTGCCTACCGTTACATTTTATATCATTTTACTTTCCATTTTCGGACAATTCATAATCTTAATAAGTGAGACATTTAAAATTGTACAAGTTTTTAGTTAAATTCAATTAAATAAAAAAAACGAATTTTGGTAACGAAAGAATACCTTTTTCGAAAAATAGTTAAAATAAACAATTAGTAACACATTTAGTAATTATAGTAAGAAACATAGAAATATATATTTTTGAATATAAATTATAAAAAACATGTATAATTTCAAGCGTCTTATTAATTTCCACTGGTTTATAAATTCACTGCGATATTTTGAAAATCAAAAACTATTTCCGTTTCAGGCCAGCTATGAGTTCTTACACTAACTACCCTTCAAAACAATCTACAGATAAGTACGACTATCCGTGGATAGAGTTTTAATCTTCCACTGAGTATTTAATCTAACAATGATCCAAAAAATTAAAGTTATTCATCAGTCAGCCTTTTAATACCACTGACCTACTCTCGAGAGATAGTGATAAATCTTAACACGGCCCCAATGCGGAGTGGTGGATGGCACATGTCTTTTGTATTTCTAGCCTGGCCTGGCCGCCAGCAAGGTGTGTATGAGCCATTAGACATGTCGGTTTCTTTGCTAAGCTAACACGTGTGGAACGGGTTCACTTAGCTTATAACATGTTTCAAAGTGATCCTTATTAGTTATTTTTGTTTTTATAGTGTTAACCATCACACTAGGGTAATACTAAAGATTATAATATCCCAAAAATTATTTTGCCTCAAGCGGGATTTGAACTCGCAACCACCGCTTGATACGCGGGCGCTCTACCAATTGAGCTATCGAGACATATCTCGCTTGGACGAAATAATGATGATCCTTATTATATTGAATGAAAACTATATTACACTGAACTGAACTGATCGCTACAGAACTATTTGGTTCATTGATTAGATTAAATGTTTAGACAACACACGGTTTGACAGTCACATAAAAACACATACATAATTGTATGTAACCTAAATAAATGTAAAATATGGCTTTATTATAAATGGGAAGAAAACAGTCATGTCCCATTCGTCCGATCAACGGGTTCTATAACTAATCTTAGATACTAAATAATTTCAACCGTCTTATAATAAGTCAGTTTATAAAATAAGGGGTCCTTTTTCACCATTGATAGATTGCGGGTAGTTAGAATAATATCAGGTTATTTATAACTTTTTCTTAGTACCTTTTCTAACCTGTACCAGTATTTTTATTTACCAGTACTACTACATGGTACCATTTTCATTTTTAGTTTTGGGTTACATATTATTTTATTACTGAATTCATTTCGATTATGTATATTATCTACATTATTATTTAAAAAAAAAAAACATTTTCCCACTACTATTACTCAATTCAAATTATATATTAGCACCATAAATCATTTTCTTCAAAAATACACCCTATTTTGACACCTATTTTTTTCTATTATATTATCTACTTTTTGATAATACAATAAAATGTAACCCAAAAGTAAGAACAACATAGCTAGCCTTTTAACGACGAGTGTTGACGAGATTACACATTTGTTGAACCAAATTTGATAGTGTTTTTGATTAATATAGCTTAGTTTCCGTAAGCTGACAGACTCCATAGCAAAAAGGGGTTAACCTGTAACCTGTATTCTGTCCAAATAACATAAAACCGATTGTATGTCCCAACATTTGAAAAGTGACTAACACTTTCACAGCCCAGTTACCGATGTAGCAGAAAGGGGGTCAACCGACTTCCTAGCAGAAAGGTCAACCGACTTCAACTTACAAAGGTGGGTCAACCGACTTAGAACTTGTAAATCGAGTCCGTAGTCCAGTATCGGCTCCGTAGCTAACAGTTAGCTGACTTCCTGGCGAAAGGTCAACCATGTCAGAAGGGGCGTGCGGGGCAGGGCAGCAGGGCAGTGCGCGGGCGCAGGGCAGGCTTCGCTATTGCGGCGGAGGGCCGGAGGGTGGTTGGGGGGGGAGCTGGCTCATGCCCTGAAACACCTGAATGATTAGCATAGATCTATTCTAAAGTTAAGAGAATATTGAGGATATAAAACCAAAAAATAAACAATAAATACTATAAAGCTCAGGTAACCGAGAGCACCGGTGGTCTAGTGGTAGTGACCCCGCCTTCCTATCGTAAGGTCGTGGGTTCAAACCTGGTCGTGCACCAATGGATTTATCTGTTCGAAAAATGTATGTGCGCAATGCCAGTGCTCTTATACGGTGAAGAAAAACATCGTGAGGAAACCGGCATGTCCAAGAACTAAAAATTCGAAAGACATGTGCCATCCACAAATCCGCATTAGGTCCGCGTGGTGGATTAAGACCTAATCACTCTCGCCCGAGAGTAGGCCAGTGTCCCAACAGCGGGAACATTAGAAGGCTGTCATGATGATGATGATGATGGTAAATTAAAAGAGATTATTTAAAATTCAATCCATAACGGACGAACACGATTCGAACCCGCATCTATTTTCCAGCAAACGTTGTAACTGTTAGGCCATCACTCGTATACCAAGCTGGCTCGAAAATTAACGGCAACTATTTACTATTTATTTATTTACGGGTCTCGCATTTTAATTATTTTTCTCGTGGTCTTTTAAGTTTTATTGCGTAAATTTGGTGGCAGTTTATCCAATTTAACTTGTTTACTTAGCACAAGTGTAGGTAATTGAAATGGAGGGGCAATATTGGTTGGTAATTTAGTCAAAGACTTTCCAAGGGAATTTTGAAAGAAAAGTCACCATTTCTTTCCAAAAGAGTTGTTTTACGCGGTATGGAGCCGGGCCTAGGTCATTCGTAGGGGTCAAGATAAATAAATAATCATTAAAGAAACCATTTATCACTGTTTATTTATTTTATTTTGGCTTCTTTCATAATCTTATGTATCTTTGTGAAGGAGTGCAACACAATGCAAAACAACATGGCGGGTTTAACGAACAACTGCGTTATTAGGTACTGTCACAGTCAAGATGCGTCACGATCATTGGCTAATAGCTGTCATGGCGGACCTCCAGTGTTCCCGTTTTAGGAAACTCAACACAACAAACATTTTTCATATAGAACTTTGTTTGTCTACATAAAAATAAAATTGTATTATAATGTTAGTTTTATATTTTTTTTCCAATTTCTCTATGGTGTTACTAAGACCTAGGCCACTATGAAATTGGTTATTTCGTTTGTTTACGTTGCTAAGCGACAATCAAACGAATACACTTGACACTGGCAAAATTGTGGCAAATAAGCCACAGAGTCCATAAACGAAGATGAAGAAGAAGAAGAGTGCAGTACACACGCTCAAATTATTATGACATTTTTTTTTTTTTCTTTTTAACAAACGAACTTAAGAATAGCAAGGACTTTTGAAGATAGATACGCTTGACATTAAAACACTAATACCTCATCATGACATCATGACAGCCTTCTAATGTCCCACTGCTGGGACACTGGCCTACTCTCGAGCGAGAGTGATTGGGTCTTAATCCACCACGCGGACCCAATGCAGATTGGTGGATGGCACATGTCTTTCGAATTTTTAGTTCTTGGACATGCCGGTTTCCTCACGATGTTTTCCTTCACTAATACCTCATATTGTTTGAATTGCTATGTTGTGTATTATGGACACATTGAAATTGTAATTTAATTATTAATATATTCAAGTAAATACTTATAACTAGTTACCTAAGCTAAATGTACATTGTGCAGAATAAATGAATATGAATACTGCGATGCCTTGTATACACTGTGTAACATAATATCCATGTATGGTTTCCGGTGAAATTACACGCCCATGAGACTTTAGATCTACGTCTCAGGATGGCAACCCGCGAGTGATAATTCTGGTATTGCAAGCGTACATAGGCTGCGGTAACCGCTCACCATCAGGTGGGCCGTACGCTCGGTTGCCACTTTTGTTATTCAGAAAAAACATAAGTTATCCTGTCTAAGTGAGTAGATGAAATAAGTTCCATCTACTCAGATAGACAGGATAAGTTGTTTGTCGTAAATTAGATGGTAATAATATCAATATTGTAACAATTTCAAATACGTTATTTCAATTTTTGCACACGTTTAAATATGCACTTCGTTCGTTCGTTCGTATGAGTCAGTGGCCAACTCTGGTGACAGAGGTTCTATGCCGCCTGAAGGCCTCTATCATGGCCTAACAACTTTGAAAAAGCCGGGACCGACTGCCTAACGTGGCCTCCGAAGCACGGGAGCGCTCAGTTGAAATTGCCACTGGCGGTCACCCATCCAAATGATGACCCCGCGGAACAGTGCTTAACTTCGTTAATCTGTTACGAACAACTTAGCCAGCTACGTCACGAGCGCTCCGACACGAGAGTATATGCACTGAAAACCCCCAATTTGGATTACAGGGATATTATGTGACACTTTGTATAAAGGTGCAGCCAGACAGGGTTGATGTTAGAGGTAGAATGTAGCTGTGGCTAGACAGAGTCTCTCACCGGCACCGGCATGGGCTGGTAGTGCTGCAGCGGCGCAGCGAGGAGCTTGGGCGCCTCCTCCGCCTTCTCCTCCTCGCGCCGCTTCAAGCACGCCGCTTTCGGGTTCAGGTTACGTTCTGAAACATTATACCGTACATAAGCATTGCGTATCTGTACCCATATTGTGTATCCTGAAACATTATACCGTACATAAGCATTGCGTATCTATAACCAAACTGTGTATCCTGAAACATTATACCGTACATAAGCATTGCGTATCTGTAACCATATTGTGTATCCTGAAACATTATACCGTACATAAGCATTGCGTATCTATAACCAAACTGTGTATCCTAAAACATTATACCGTACATAAGCATTGCGTATCTACACTCGCGAGCAGCAGAATCGACTCACCCCTACAAAAGTACAAAGTGTAACTTTTTTCGAAAATTACTATATAGAGTAATGCACCTACTTATATAATATTTTTTAAAGCTTGGTCAATAGGCTTTTAATAACACCAATCATTTTAATTCATTCAGTTTTTTTTTTTTTAAATATCGTTATATCCGTGTAAGCATCGAAAATGCACTTTGAACGGTAGCTGCGCGCGCGCGTCGTTACTTCCTTTAAAACCCCCTGCAATCAGTGCATACTTATTATTCACTTATCAGACGTTGACCTAAACACACCTACGCAAGTTTCGATCCTCGATTTACAACCATTATGGATACAACATCAGAAAAAGCCGCTCAAGTTGTTGCTTTGCTGCAACAGAACCTTAGCCAGCAAATCTGCTGTGTGAAGGTTGTACAAAAGATTCCAAGAGACTGGTTCTTACTCTAGGAGACCAGATACCAGTCGGCGCCGGCTTACTTCTGAGAGAGACGACGGTTTTATCGTTTCGTGTTTCGGGTCTCAGAAATCGCCATCTCACCGGTGTTTCTGTCCAGCAGCAGCTGAGAGAGGTTTGAGGAGCATTTGTAAGTCAATGGACGACCAGAAGACGATTGAAATAAGCGAACCTCATTCCAAGACGGCCTGCCAGATGCCCAAAATTGACCACAGTTCACCGACAAGCGCGCCTTGAATTTACTCTGAACACATTGATTAGAGTGCTGAGCAATGGCAGTCAGTCCTGTTCACTGACGAGTGCAGTGTGTCTGCATGGCAGTGACAGGAGAGCTTGAGTCTACAGGCGTCCAGGTGAGCGGTTTGCACAGTGCTGGTTTGCACAGTGCTGGTTTGCACAGTGCTGGTTTGCACAGTGCTGGTTTGCACAGTGCTGGTTTGCACAGTGCTGTTTTGCACAGTGCTGGTTTGCACAGTGCTGGTTTGCACAGTGCTGGTTTGCACAGTGCTGGTTTGCACAGTGCTGGTTTGCACAGTGCTGGTTTGCATAGTGCTGGTTTGCACAGTGCTGGCATGCATAGTGCTGGTTTGCACAGTGCTGGTTTGCACAGTGCTGGCATGCACAGTGCTGGTTTGCCGAAACATTGCCCTACGGCGGTGGTTAGCGTATGATTTTTGTAGAGGTGAGTCGATTCAGCTGCTCGCGAGTGTATAACCATACTATGATATTAATGCGAAAAAAACTCATTCATGTATTCACGGTTAAACTTCTGAACCGATTTAAATGAAATTTGACATGAAGGTAGCTTTATCTCTAGGAAAGGACATAGGTAACTTTTTATGTCTCGGGGTGATAAGCGCAGTGCAGTGCCACGCAAACACTTAAAAACTTTAAGCTTTAGGTGGCACTGCATCTGTTATAGTCAGGCATATGTTATAGCCAGGCGTGGTGCTTAACATCAGGCGGGCGTCTTGATTGTCTTGTCACTTGCTGACATTTGTTCCCCTGGTGGTCTGGTGATAGTGACCCTGATTTCCGATATCTGGCCATGAAGAGTGACCTTGAGAACTGACCTCGGACTTGCTGCTCCAGGGTCATGATGACCTCGACCGCCATGTTCAGGATGCCGAGCTTCGTCTGCGGCTTATCACTCTTCAGGTGGGTCATGCACATCCTCCCTAGCTCTTTGAGTGCCTCGTTTATATCCCTTATCCGTATCCTGGAACATAAAACAACACTACTGTATTCCATATGTTAGAAACATAACCTTAAAAATTAAAAAAACATTTCTTTGTGGTAAGCGGTTACCGTAGCCTATGAACGCTTGCAACATCATAGATATCACTTTCGTGCTACCACCCTGAGACGTAAGATGGAAAGTCTCATGTGCCTGTAATTTCACCGGAAACCATACCCTTCGAACCGGAACAGAGCATGCGAGCATTACTGCTCGTCGGCAGAAATGGGACAGTAGTCCTTCCCAGGACGAGCTCTATCACAAAGAACTGTACTACTCTCAAACACCTTTTATTCCCCTTTCAACCCACCTCTCTCTGACGTTGTTGGCCTGCCTGCGTTCCTTCTCCCGCGCCGCCTTCGTGTGAGGATCCACGTCGTCCTCATCAGCTGATGAACAACTGAATCCGCTGCCGCTATTGGTCAAACAAATTATGAAATGCTGTGTTCGCTGTCGCTATTCTTGACGAGCGATGTGGCGCAGCGGGCGCAGGTCCGCCTGCGACGCGGAGGTTGCGGGTTCGATTCGCGCCTCGGGTCGAATGTTTGTACGATCTACAAATATTTGTTCCGGGTGTTCTGGGTATTTTCTATATATAATAAAAATTATCTATCTATGTATTGTATTGTATTAAATATATATCAGTCATCTAGTACCCATAATACAGCTCTGTTTAACAGCAGCTTACCTTGGGGCTAGATGATGCTGTGTGGATTGTCCAGCATTATTTATTTATTTATTGGTCAAACAAATTATTATGTACTGAATTAGCTGTTGCTATTGATCAAAAGATATTTATAGATATGAAATTACTTAGAATGATGTTTTTGTATAAGAGTCTAGCGGTCTCTATTGCGCGTGGCCATTGACCCAACCTTTTTTTTTTATACTACTAAAGTGGCAACCAAGCGTACGGCCCACTTGATGGTCAGAGCCTATGTACGCATGCAACATCATAGATATCACTTGCGTGTTACCAGACGTTAGATGGTAAGTCTCATGTGCATGTAATTTCACCGGAAACCATACCCTCGAACCGGAACACAACAATGCGAGCATTACTGTTTGGCGGCAGAAATAGGTATGGTGGTAGTACTTCCCCGGACGAGCTCTATCACAAAGAACTCTACTACTCTTTGAACCTTTGAGGTTTAAGTGAACAAGGCTACAAAAGCAATGGCCGGGTGGAACTGGCGTAAATAATGTTTGTGATCCTTGTTCGTTCGTATGAGTCAGTGGCCAACTCTGGTGACAGAGTTTCTAGGCCGCCCGAAGGCCTCTGTCGTGGCCTAACAACTTTGAAAAAGCCGGGACCGACTGCTTAACGTGCCCTCCGAAGCACGGGAGCGCTCAGTTGAAATTGCCACTGGCGGTCACCCATCCAAATGATGACTGCGCGGAACAGTGCTTAACTTCGTTGATCTGTTAAGATCAACTTAGCCAGCTACGTCACGAGCGCATAGTGGCAGGTACTCTTTGAGTCAGCGACTTTTTTGTAAATATACGCTACAGTTAGCCACTCAGCGCACTATGCAGAGGTTGAGTATGCCTCTGGTTTGCGGCTCAGAGTCAGCCGTTAGTCCGCAGCAAACTGTTCGCCTAATTCGTCTATATTCTAATGAATTAAGTAGATATTATTAAGTACCTACCTTTAACATTGTAGTACATAACCTAGTTAATATAGTACGTCCAAAATGGATAAGCTGAGCTTACCTACCAGTGCCATACCTAGTAATAAGATCTTTTTGTGCCTTCATCAGCTAAACAATAAATATTTTCTTATTCTTATTCTTATTCTTATTCTTATTCTAATTCTTATTTTTATTCTTATTCTAAAATATATTGATATTCTCACCTGGGTACGTTAGATGGATTACTGAAACAAAGATGGCTATGAGTATAATAAGTATTTACGACATTGTATATAAATAAATAAGATACTGTGTTTGTGTGAATATATTATGTAAAACAGATATACATTAGAAAAAAAGACAGAAAGGTAGTTCGTAAATACTTATCAAAAGATGAAGAGTAGTTATCGATCCTAAGATTTCCATAAAATTGTCTCGAAAGGAGTTGTTTCTCGATGTATGGAGCCGGGCCTAGGTCCTTTGTAGGGGTCTAGATATTTAGATATTCAATAAAGAAACCATTTTAAGCTGTTTATTTAATTTATTTTAGCTTCTTTCACAATCCTATGTAAGTTTATCTTTGTGAAGGAGTGCAACACAATGCAAAACAACAACATGGCGGGTTTAACGAACAACTGGGTTATTAGGTACTGTCAAAGTCAAGATGCGTCACGATCATTGGCTAATAGCTGTCATGGCGGACCTCCAGTGTTCCCGTTCTAAGAAACTCAACACAACAAACATTTTTCCTAAAGAACTTTGTTTGTCTACATAAAAATAAAATTGTATTATAATGTTAGTTTTATATTTTTTTCCAATTTCTCTATGGTGTTACTAAGACCTAGGCCACTATGAAATTGGTTCTTTGTGCACTATTTCAGTGCTCTCAATCTCAAACAACGAAGAAAAACTTCGAGAGGAAAGTGACATGTTCAAGAACTAAAATATTCGAAAAAAACACCCACACCAATCCGCATTGGATGACACAATCAAACCAGTGTAGGCCAGTGTCACAGCAGTAGAAACATTAGAAGTCTGTCGTGATGATGATGCGAGAGTAGATGGTAACATGATAGTTGATGGTAACAGTGAACTCTGTAAGGATGATGATGATGATGTCTATCTTTTTTTTTTCCCAATCAATCGAGAGGAGGCAAGTGTCACAGTAGAAACATTAGAAGGCTGTCATGTTGATGGTAACAGTAAAGTCATCAAAGGTTGTCAGTAAAGGTTGATCCAACCAATTGAGACTAGGCGTGCCACAGCAGTAGAAACATTAGAAGGAAGGATAGAGACTGCACAGCGTTTATTATAGATTTAAATGTGACATCAATAAAAATTAGACTAACTTTAGACTGGTTTATCTCTAACATGATAGTTGATAATAAAAGGAAAGTGAGTAAGAGTACTTACTATCTGCGCGAACGTTTGGAGCCGGGCGGCTTGGCGAGCGCGTCCGCTGAGCCCGACGACGACGGCTTCGAGTCTAGTCCGGAGTCCGGAGGCTCCTTGCGTTTCTCTGCAATTTCCGTACGAAGAGTTCAGAATCGGGCGTTCAATTTTCGTAAGAAGAGTTTAGCATGATGGGGATGTTAAATTTCCGTTTGAAAAGTTGTATAAGGACGATTTCTATAAGGAGGGTTTAAAATGAATGCGTTCAATTTGATTAGAAAAGGTTTGGTATAGACGCACTCAATTTCCATACAAAGGCTTCAGTGTGGAAACATTCAGTAAATTATTATCCCGTACGGACGGTCCAGTATAGTGCGTAGTACATAATCATTTTGCCACTATCATGAATTAGAAAACAACTGCTGAACATCTCGACTTTTAAACGGCTTTTGACTTAACGGCTCAATGATGTTATGAATTTTATTGCATATATTATGTTGAATAAAATAAATATAATAAAAATTAAAGGAGACTTTTGCCCTGAAGCGTAACACTTCTTCAAGCTTATAAATAAAAACAAAACAAAATCATTTATTTAAAATAATTGTATGTCGGGAGTGCCACAAGGACCTCTTCTAGGCGCCTAATCAATCATTATATACAGTGATGAATCAACAAGTGAATACTCACTAGTGTTCGGCAGTAACTGTCTCTCCATTTTGACGGGAGGTTCCGTGTGCAGGTGGGGTAATGTAGGACCGACGCCTAACCGGGACACTGCGAATGAACAGTTTTATAAGAAAATATATGTACAGCTCTTTTAGCTCGTCTTGGGAAGTACTATTCTGCCACCATGTAGTAAACGCGGATGAGACTTTTCGTGTATGTTTTAGGATGGCAACGCGCGAGTGATGCCTAATATTGCATGAGTCCATAGGCTACTCTAGTCACTTACAAAGAAAAGGACGGTTATGTTGTTAACCACATAAGTGGTATAAATAATAGACTTCCGTTTACGTTTTGAGGTCCCGGTGCAACTCCTAAAGATACAGATTATTAATAAAAACATTGACGGCATCGTTTTGGGCTAAACCAATTACAGGAAAAGAGAGATAGGAAAAGAAAAAGAGAGACAGAAGGAAAAAGAAAGATATGGGGTATAGATATTGAGTTACAAGGGAAAAAGAGTGAAATTATTGTGCTTAGGTTCGAAGGGCATTGTAGCAAGTGAATTTACTGAGACTATCTCGGGATGACAAGCTCAATGGAGTGTCACGCAGAACTTTAAAGCTTAAAACTTTGGTGACACTGCAGTTATAGTCAGGCGTGCGAACGAATTGACCGCTTGTTAAAAAAAATTGGTAGAAGAGACAGAAGACAGAGATAGAACATACCTGTAGGTGATTAGATAGGTTCATATGTTTCTGATATAAAATGTTCTGCTCTCTTACCAACTTGCTAACCTTCCGTATAGTTCTCCCGGCGAATCTCTGCCGACGTGAAGTTAGACGTATCGATGCGCAATGGAGCTTCGAATCAAATTGTCTTTGCACATCACAAACGGCTAACTTCACGTAGACCGAGATCCGCCGCTAGAACTATACCTGCCTATGATTACAAAATGTTCCTTTAGATATGATTGAATAGAGATTTAAGACTTTGGACTTTATTTTGTCATAATTACGATTATGTGGGTCATGATCATGACATGTCTTAACATGTGTTCGTTCTTTCTTTTTACCTGGTGGTGCCTGGTGGGGATGCAACTCCTGAGGGTAGAGGTCTGGCGCCTCCGCGTGGTTGCGGAGGACGTTGATCGCGTCGTCTAACCGCTCCTCCATCCTCGCCCCCTGAGACAACCCCTGATTATTGCAAACTATTACTTCAAACATGATAAAAAAAAACTTAAAATATTGAAATATGAAGTTTTTTTGCAGGCGTTAAACCCACCTTGGAAATCAGGTTTGTAGCTTACTAAGTGACGTGACGAGTGATGATAATGACACTTAAGATTGCCCCAAACCTTCGCAGTTTTTGGGGTACATACATCATTTATCATAATGATATATGGATATTCGTAAAATTTTGATTTTCCAAAAATTGTACCAACAAAAAACACAGGTTTAGTTTTTCGAAAATCTTTAAAATCGATAATTATATAAACTATCTGAATTATTAAAATTCATCATGTTAATCTGAATGAATCCTACGTTTGTATAAAACTACTAAAAACCGTTTGCGACGTTTTTAACTTGCCACTCGTCTTTAAATACTATTTGAATGGAGCAGCAGCTCCTAGTCGCGTGACCTGACTCACGGCATCCTGTCAGGTCACGTATGTGAGTTCAACGCCAAAATACATAAAAGTTTTCAGCCATATAGACACATTATTTACATTAGTTAGCGATAAAGGTCAGTGTCAGAAAACCCACATGCAAATATTACTCATTTACAAAATCATGCACCGAATATTCATTTCTCTGAACATAAAACGGATTTTATCGAGAATCACACATACGTCGATAAGATGGGTTATATCCGACACCATCCGTTTTATCGACATCGATTAGAAAGCTATCCCTAGTTATATTGGCTTAAATAAATCACCTGACCGTGATTATACCAACTGACAACTGACATTTCTTATTCTAAAGTTTTTTACAAGGTAACTGCAAAATACCTAAAATAAAATAAAACCATGCAGAAGTATTAATCAACCAAGTCAGCATCAAAAGTTAACAAATGCTAAGTTAATGTTAACAAATGCATCGAAAGGTAACAAATGTAAAATACACAAGAATATTTTAATTATTTAGTGCAGTTGAAAAGGGGGGTAAATAAATAATATTAAATTTTAAGATTATTTGGCGTATCGCGTTATTTTTCAAATCTGAAAATGGGCTATCTACAAAACATCTAACAAATGTTAACCTTTTATGCTGACCATACATAAGCCCCCCTAAAGACAAAAGACACAAAAGGTTACGTACCACAACATCGCTATGCTCCCTCAGAAACACCATCGCCTCGTCCAGTTGTCGCTGCTCCGGCGCGCCCTAATGTTACGGTATTGTTATTGGGTTGCGGCAGTGGTGAGCCGGTTGCCAAGGGGGGGGGGGCAATTTATTAAAGTGGTTCGGTTTTATAAAATTTTATAAAAAGGGGGTTTATTTTATAAAAGGGGGTTTATTTTATAAAAGAGGGGTTTATTTTATGAAAAGGGGTAAATTTTATAAGTGTTTTTTTATAAATAGGTTAAATTTTCTTGAAATCCCTTTCGTAACTTTGTGAAAATGTTGTCATTTAATTTAAAACTGACCAACTTCATTTCTATGGATTTCAATACGATTAATTTATTTTATGTATGTTATGAAAAATACGGCTTTTAGTATGAAGTTGACTTTGCAACAGAAGTTCTAAAATAGCTTTAGAGGGGGTAAGCAATTGTTATTTTAGAATGAGTTTTTATGTAAACTTTTAATACTAAGTTTACAAAAGTGTAGCAATTAAAAAAATATTCAACCCTAAAAATGGGACAAACATGAAAAAAGAGGGTAATAAACCTTCTTAGGAAGGAAGCTTTACACTTTTAATCAAAAATAAGTAACTATTACAATGTAAAAAGGGGGTAAATTAATGATATTAATTAAGACTGTTTATTTGGCGTATCTCGTTATTGTTTTATCTGAAATGGGCTATCTACAAAATATCTAATAAATACATGCTATAAAAATACAAAATCACTTCAACTTCTAGTAAAAGGCAACATGAACCACACTGCTCGCTGATTTAAAAAAAAACACAAAAGAAAAGAGACAAAAAATTATTTACAACGCAAATGTGGTTTCAATATCTAATAGTCTTTATCCATTGACATAAGAATGACAAAGAAGGACAGTACTTAGAACGCTGTTAAAATGACAGTTTGTTTTATGCATAAGGCGGTAATTTATCTTCTTGATACTTGAAGATAGCGAAAGCTACAGTAATATCGAAACCACATTTCATTAATCACTCAAAGAGTATTTAAACATAAAACAAATTCGGAAAAAACACAAGTTAAACTCTGAATTAGTTACATTACATGCTAAAAGTACATGCTCTATATGCCTAATAATACTTGAGATCGTTATTTACTTTACACTACACGAAATTCCTAATAAAATTACTGTTTTACCCCTTTTGTAGTTTTTAACCTCCCATCACTCTAATTTGACTACCAATTCATATTACCCCATTAACACTTGTCATTTTAAATTCTACTTACAACTCCATTTGTGATAACTCTTTCTATATGCCACTCTCGTTGGTTTAATATAATTTTACCCCCTTTCTAATCCCTAACTAACTATTAACCCCTTTTTATCGTTACCCCTTTTTAAGATAATACCTCATTTGCACGATTGTTGCGACAAGAGAGGTTCTAAGCAATCCTCGTTTTAATTACTATTCCTTTTTTAATTGAAGCTAACGCGTCTTATTTACACCTTTTTAAGATATTCCCATCCCTCCTTACCCATATGGTGTAATATTTTATACAGCCCTGATAAACTATCGCTATCCTTATCCAACATGTATTATGTATTATCTTACCATGCCTCCCTGTGAGAACACTACATGATGATGTCCGTTTTGCAGCACTGCGGGGCCGGCGGTCGCGAGCGTGGCCACGCCGGCGTGAGGCGTGGCCGCATGTGGAGGGGATGACACACCAGACGCTACCCAGTTTGATGGCTGTGGGTATAAAATATCCTATAAGATAATGTTTAAAGGTGGTACGTGGCTTTTTACTGTCCAAGTTTGGGCCTATGTCTTTAAAAAGAAACATATAACATTGTGAATAGAAAAATTTAAAGACTTATTGCATAACCATTGCCAAATAAATCAGATGACTGAAGACAGCGGCGAGTTCTCTATCCCAAATGAGATCAGAGACTATTTTATCCCTGTACAGAAGAGATCAGAAACACTGTGGATGGTGTTACCAAGGGATCAGAGACGGTGCAGCGCGGGCGAGGGCTCCAAGATCTGATTTTCTTCCCTTTATAGAAGAGATCAGAGACTCTTTCGATGGTACCTGGTGGGGCGCAAGGCGGTGCAGCACGGGCCAGGGTTCCACGGTCTGGTTTTCTTCCCTCTATACCTGGATACAAGGGATCAGCAGAGTCTGTGGATGGTACCTGGACAGAATGGATCAGAGACTCTGTCGAGTACCTGGTGAGGCGCTAGGCGGTGCAGCACGGGCCAGGGTTCTACGGTCTGGTTTTCTTTCCTCTATTCCTGGATCAGCGGACTCTGTGGATGTCTGTGTACCTGGACAGAATGGATCAGCTCTGAGGATGGTGTTACCTGGTGGTGGTGAGGCGCGAGGCGGTGCAGCGCGGGCGAGGGTTCCAGCGGGGGGTAGAGGCGCGCGTGCAGCGGCGGGGGGGAGTGCACGGGCGTGGAGGGCGACGACCCGTACGAGGACAGGCTGCCGGCCTCTGCGGTCGCGCGTCCCGTCGCGGAGCCTCCGTACATCTGGTAATAAGTAAGTTCGAGTCAGTGGCCAACTCAGGTGACAGAGTTTTTAGGCAGCCCGAAGGTCTCTCCCATGACCTAACAACTTTTTGAAAAAGCCGGGGCTCTCCGAAACTCGGAAGCGCTCAGTTGAAATTGCCACTGGCGGTCACCCATCCAAATAGTGTATACGCGGAACAGTCCTTAACTTCGTTGATCTGTTAAGAACAACTAAGCCAGCTACGTCACGAGCGCTCTCTGGTAATAACGACCTATGTCTGGTTAGTAAGACCTTGTAACAGTAGTCCGATTATTTAGTTCGATGATTAAACTGATGAGGCTGTCGTCTCAGCCCTATCTACAGAGTATTAAAATGTATAAACCACTAGCTATTGCCCGCGACTTCGCTCGCGTGTAACTTGGTAACCTTTTTTTTTCCAATATAAAAGGCCTATAATGTCTTATTAACAGTTCAGCCAAATCAGTTCAGTAGTTGTAGAGTTATAGAGTATATTGTGATATGCTATAAGAGTTAGGCTGGTTTCAAAAGAAAGAGTGTCTTTACCGGTTGAAGCGGTGGCTTCGCGACCACCATGTCTCCGGTGGGCGAGTGGTGCGGGGCGGCGGCGCGGAACGAGGACATCGGCGGCAAGGGCAGCTCCGCGCCGCCGCCCGTCGACTCCGCCACTGGCGCGCCCGCTATGCCTGCGGGGGAATTACATGTTTACATCTAGGTATAAAAGCAAGTGGTGGCCCCGCCTACTGATCCTATGGATGTGGGTCGTTCTTAAAAATTTACCCCTAAAAAGGGGTAAGTAAAAATTTTTTAAGAAGGATATTTCATCTTTAAGTGGAAATTTACCACTTGAAAAATTTAAAAAGTGGCTTAGGAGTCGTACTGGTTTATATGTCTGTCATTGCCGATGTAATACGATTACATTTCGTATTTCGTCAAAGTTACATTTATTTTTATACCTTTTTATGGGAGAAAGGGCTAACAGTAAAAAAAGCTGTAGTTCTCAACTGTCTAAGTGGAAACTATTGGCTCTCATCTAACAAAGTGACATAAGGATCGAGCTGCTTCGTAACAGCCACACCCCTAAAAGGGGGTAAATAGATTGGTCCTCACCTGGCGAAGTAGCATAGGGGTCGTGCTGGTAGGGCGGCGGCGGCTGGTAGTACCCGGGCGCGCCCCACTCCCCGCCGCCGTAGTAGGGCTCCTGGTAGGCGCCGCCCGCGCCCGCGCCCGCGCCCTTCGGCGAGGCGTACCGGCTCGGGGAGTCGTGCCCGAACTCGTCGCTTCCGTACTGGAAAACAACAATATGGATATTGTTAGTATTGTTAGTATACTGAAATCGAATTGCAACTGAGTTGCGTAATAACCTAATTGGTACCCTTATAATACAAGCTTTGCTTAGTTTGGGCCTAGATGGCGCTGTGTGTAAAAAAAGGTCTAATCTTTATTTATTTATTTATATCCAAGCTTTCTGATCTAATACGAGTATATATATGTAGTCTAAATGCAAAAACAGTTTTAATTGTCCATAACAGAAACACGGCACGGCATTTGGTATCTATTGCCCGCGAGGTCGCCATTGTTTATCTCATTATAGAGTAGCGCATGCGCACTACCGCGTCATCTTGGCCCTACCTATACTAACTGTTACACCCTCTGTGGTACGCGGAATATATTACTCATTAAAAGATCTTCCACACGATGTGCTATCATCAATTTACTCGAGATTTTTTAGAGAAAACGTATAAAATATATAGGTATAGTTCTCACGGCGGATCTCGGCCGTCGTGAATTTAGCCGTTTCGATGCGCAATGGAGCTTTTTCAAACTAAATTGTCTTTGCGCATCACAAACGGCTAACTTCACGGAAGCCTAGATCCGCTGTGCGAACTATACATGTATTTTTATTTTGTGTGGAACCTATTCCTTTTTGTCACTTTTTGTCAGGTTGATAATAAAATACCCTTAAGAATGCTTTTAGTATTGAATGACGTCTAGAATTTAATTGATTAGTACATATTAATATTTTAAGAGTAGTAGAGTTCTCTGTGATAGAGCTCGTCCGGGGAAGGACTACCACCATACCTATTTCTGCCGCCAAGCAGTAATGCTCGCATTGCTGTGTTCCGGTGTGAAGGGTACGGTTTCCGGTGAAATTACTGGCACATGAGGCTTTCGATCTTAGCCTCAAAGTGGCAACCCGCGAGTGTTACTTCTGGTATTGCAAGCGTCGATAGGCTGCGGTAATCGCTTACCATCTTGTGGGCCGTACGCTTGGTTGCTAAAAAAAAAAACCATGCTGGGTTCCTAGCTTTTTTTTTTCAATGATACCTTCTCTTCTCTTGTCTCTTTATCTTTTGATTTTTTTTTCATTCTTTTCATGCAATACATGTGTGCTGTGCAATATTTCACTTAGATCTGGCGAAGCTTTATTATAGATTAAATTATTCCAAAACACTTCGCCTCAAGCGGGATTTGAACCCGCAACCCCCACTTGATACGCAGGTGCTCTACCAATTGAGCTACCGCGCCCTGCGGTGTTACTCGCGATTAAATAGTTTTTTTATCCCACGGGAACCCTAGAATAAAAAGTAGCCATTATGCTATTCCAGACCATAATCTATGCCTGTCCCGAACTTCATATAGATCCGTTCAGTCGTTTGGGCGTGATACTCCCAGAAACGTACAGACATCCAAACTTTGTTATATTATTAGTTAAACTAGTTCTATTGTTGCATTCTTGGTCCATGGTTATGGTTTTAGAAGACAACTTATAGGCATAAGCCTCAACTTATAGGTATAATTCTTGGTTGGTTATGGTTTTAGAAGACAACTTATAGGCATAAGTATGGTGAAATTGTGCAGAGTAATTACAACGAGCTTTGTAGGGCTTTTTGGAGAATGGTATTCACAGAGCTTGTAGGATATTTACACATTGTATAAGTAAACTAAGAGCCTTATTCATAAACGTACTTGAAAACTTTGTTAGATATGGCTTTCAAAACAATCATTGACATAAAAATGACAGGAAAAGACGTACTTTTTGTGAATAAGGGCATAAGTTGATATAACTTCTTTCTAAACTAAACTTAAACGGCGTTAAATTATTTTTATATTATTTTTTACTAGCGGCCTGTCTTGGCTTCGCACGGTTGGACATAAAATATAGCCTATGTCACTCAGAGATAATGTGTCATTCTAATGGTGAAAGTTTTATAAGGTCTAATTTCATCGTCCCAAAAATTGCACTTGCTACAGTGCCCTTCAAAAAACACAGTGCAGTGCACACTACTGCTTGGAGGCAGAATATCTGACACTGCGGTGCTACCCACCGAGACGGACTCTTGCTGAACAGTCTTACAAGATAATCAATGGCATATGTGTGAATGAGTCAACACGCTACACACGCCAAGTTACATTGTTATGACGTGTGATATCGATAATATATTGAACTTATCTTTATAAAAATAATTACCTTGAATAAGTAATCTGGTTAATCCTATTATTCATAATCATTTTGTAAACCTCATAGATAACGGCTTTAAAAATCTGTTGCCTTGTCATTTCTTGTCTGCATTACGCAAACAATTTGCGGCCGACTGTTTGTCATAGCGAAGCACACAGACCCAACCCAAGAAGAAAAAGAAGACGAATAACAATATATTTTAAATCATAATAGCTTATAAGAAAACAAAATTAGTTTATACTTAGATAATAAATAATATATACTTAGGTACTTAAGAGATAAAAAAAAAAAAAAAAAGTATTTGCATGTTAGAGTCGTTTCAAGTTTTAATACATAAGTACTTTATAATACTTGTCTGAAATAAAAGGCTATTTATTACTTACTAGCAGTCCGTCCCAGCTTCGCACGGATGCTCGTGCAAAGCCGGGGCGGGTCGCCTTTATAATATATAGCCTATGTTACTCAGGGATAATGTAGCATTCTAACGGAGAAATATTTTTTGAAATCGGACCAGTAGTTTTTGAGTTCATTCGTAACAAACATAAATACAAAAATACAAATCTTCTCTCTTTATAATATTAGTTTAGACTTACTAACTTACTTACTTACTTACTTACTTACTTACTTACGTTTGTTTGTGTTACTTGTGTTTGTTTGAAGGGCACTGTAGCAAGTTAAATTACTGGGCGAAAGAGACTTAACACCAATGTCTCGGGGTGATAAGCGCAGTGCAGTGCCACGCAAACACTTAAAAACTTTAAGCTTTGGGTGGCACTGCATCTGTAATAGTCAGGCGTGGTGCTTAAAATCAGGTGGGCGCCTTGATTGTCTTGACTGACTGACATAAAAAAAAAACTCTGCAACGTTGGGCATGTATTGGGGCCTTTACGGTACTCCCAACAATAATCTCAATCAGCAGTTCTCATGTCGCAATACCTCCAAACCAGTCACCAGTCACCAGCCCGGTATGGTGGTGTGGTCGTGTCTTTGTGCAATTAGCTGTAAGTACCTACTGTGGAGAGCATTAGTTCGGGGCAAATAAATAACATATAATAAATGCTGGATCTAGATAAGCGTAAAAGACCTAGTTCGATTGGCACCACACTGAAGCTTTATGATGAAGAGGGATCATCAAAAAAAAGCTAGGAACCCAGCCGAGTTTGTTGGCAGATTCTTCTAGGCTGGGGCGCGTGGAACTGGCGTAAATTCACCTAGCTTTAAGACGTTTCAAAATGATCCATCCAAGAGTAGTAGTTCTCTGTGATAGAGCTCGTCCGGGGAAGGACTACCACCATACCTATTTCTGCCGCCAAGCAGTACTGCTCGCATTGCTGTGTTCCGGTGTGAAGGGTATGGTTTCCGGTGAAATTACTGGCACATGAGGCTTTCGATCTTAGCCTCAAGGTGGCAACCCGCGAGTGATACCTCTGGTATTGCAAGCGTCCATAGGCTGCGGTAACCGCTTACCATCTTGTGGGCCGTACGCTTGGTTGCCACTTCAGTTGTATAAAAAAAAAAAAAAACCATGTGATTTTATTGAAATAAATCATTTTTGACTTCTGACTTTTGATCAATTAAATTGAAATGTATTGTTAGAGGGGGTTTTATAGAATGACTATCAGGTTAATATAACACAAGATATATTTGTCCAAGAGCACAACTATTCGGAGTCAACAATCACACTCTCTGACATCTTCGTTCTCCCGTTGCCCAGGTAACACGACCGAGAATGCGAATTGCGCGCCGCACTGTATTTACAGCACCGCCATCTAGCGACACACGTACTCCGTACAGAATTTAAAAATTATTAGTTTTTTTTTTTTTTTTATCTAGCCTATACTGTCCCACTGCTGAGCAAAGGCCTCTCCTTCATCCCTCCACTTATCCCGGTCCTGTGCCATCTCCTGCCAGCCCTTGTGGAAGACGTCTAGGTCGTCACGCCAGCGCTTTCTTGGTCTGCCTCGGCGTCGTCTTCCACCTTATTTTTATTAATTATTTATATTCTTACGTTTCTTATCTTGTATTTATACTCTTGTCATTCTAATCTGAAATTTTAATTTATCTCTATGTTGGTTGTTTAATTATTAATTTATATCATTATAATTGATAGATTCAGGCGTTACTTTGCGGAAATCCATTACAAAATAAAAACAGACGAAAAATCTCTAGTACTATTCCGCTTAACCTTTTAACTGATGAGGTCACACAGTTACCACAGTTAACCTCAAAAGAAACTACACTTTGGCTCCAGCGCTCGACGGAGCAACACGTCTGCCGGAGAACAAGTCGATGGTCCTGAGGATGTCCCGTGGAGGGATGAAACACATGTCAATATTTTTCTTTTGAGGTTAACTGTGGTAACTGTGTGACCTCATCAGTTAAAAGGTTAAGCGGAATAGAACTAGAGATTTTACGTCTGTTTTTATTTTATATCATTATTATAGTAAAATGTAGTAGGTAGCTTAGAATAGTAATTTAAATTTTGCATGTCGTTTCCGACGAAGTGCGTGACACAGAAAACCTCCCTGCTATTATCTTGTACCGCTTTACCACACTTCAAGCAAATAAATATATTTTATTTCATTTCATTTCATAATCCACACAGCAACATCTAGCCCCAAGCTAAGCAGAGCTTGTGTTACGGGTCACTGATGCTAATCGATGATTTTAAATCATTCATTTTCGCGTGGCTTATGTTTCCCATCACTAAAATACACTTGTGTGTAGAATACAAACACGCAAAATGTTACACGTTCGGTTTCCATACAAATCGACGAACTCTTTCATTCTACTTAAATATAGTTCTGTGTTGAGAGGTCTACTCGTTTGCCATTTGACTAGGTTGATAAAAAAACCTGTGCTTCGATGTTTTTATTCAACAAACCATGTATTCCAGTGTTCTTATAGCCACAATGCTCAGATAAGCGCTGTTTAGTGCCATTGTTCACCGGATTAGGTATCGCGGAGTGGACAGCGATTAAAAAAACAACCTCATGCCTCAGTACAGATATTAGTACCTACTACGTACAGAATGGCCACTCCCTACCTCTCACCGGTTTGACTTTCACCCCGGTCGCGAGTTCGCCGGCACCATTTGACGGCACTGAAGCTAAGGGCTATAAGGCACGAGTTTATTTTAGTTTTGTGTAGGTGCAGTGCATTCTTTCCACATGCACGAGCGAAAGCGTGCTATCTCGCTCTTGCGATAATCAAGGCCAACCATGACACTCACACATAGAACGGCACCGTTTACGTACACAATCTATGCATGTGGTGATTACGACGCGTTTGTTTCATACATTTTATTAAGAGTGTCCGGGGTGTGTCATGGTATAGTTCTTACAAATCACGAGCGCTCCGCATCATCATCATGGTCAGCCTTGCAGTGGCAGACATTGGCCTACTCTCGGTATGCGGATGCGGGATGTATGATGTATAACATGATTGTTACATGATGCAATAAATTGAAATTGAAATTATTATTGTCATTGTTTCATTGCTCGAAATTAATCGGCAATAAATGAAGCTCACGGGCCTTAGCCAAGTGAGTATCACTTTCAATTTGTGCTCGAATCGTCCTGTAATAACTTTCGAACAGTCCTGCACGTGTTAAGGATTGCAGCTTTCTGCATCGTTATGAAGATGTTTTCCTGCAGATCCAGTACCTTGAGGTAATGAAGTAGATTTTTTGTTACTACTCCTGTACTAGAGAGAACCAACGGCACAATATAAACTTTATTCATAAATTTGTTATTATTCTTTTTTAGGTATGACATTTTTTTTATATATTTTACACTATTAAAGTTAAGGTGCTTTGGACATTGTCTGTAAATCCTTTCTATGTGCTTTTTGAATAATATTTTTTTTGAATCAAAATCTAAAAAAAAAATATAAATTAAGTAATTATTTTTTACGACGTATGAGGTTGAGGGGTGTTACATGTCTGTCTGTCATGTGTGTCTGTCTGTGGTTTAAATGCATTTTTTTATCTGAAAGCAGGTTCTATAGTGATGGTTCATCATCATCATCATCTAAAGTCAGATATTTCAAAAAGTTCGCATCAGTCAGTGGCCAACTCTGGTGATAGAGTTGATAGGCCAATTTAAGGCCTCGGCCGTGGCCTAACAACTTTGAAAAAGCCAGGATGAATAGTTTAATTTGCCGAAGCATGGAAGCGCTCATTTCAATATTTTTATATTTCATATCGGCGAGTGACAAGACGGTTAAGACGTTCGCCTGATGTTAAGCGCAACGTCTGACCATATTAAGTGCGCTTCGCAATAGATAGATAGATAAGTACTTTAATGCACAATTGAAAAATAAGTTTTACATAGGCGAACTTAATGCTTGACTGATAGCATTATCTACCAATATACCCATGGCTTAATATACCCAGGCATGTTACAATGTGGCGACTTAAACAGTTTGCCTGCGACATATCGATGACATAAACGTCGTGAACAAGTCGTGAACTGAAATAGCCGTGTGCTTGTGAATGGGATAGCTTCGGAGCCATGTATGGAGACATTCGATGACAAAATGTGATGGAATTGAATAGCTAATGAAGCGCTTGCGAAAGGCAAGAGAAACTACATCCATCATGACAGCCTTCTAGTGTTCCCATTGCTGGAACACTGGCCTACTCTCGAGCGAGAATGATTGTGTCTTAAACCACCACGCGGACCCCGGATTGGTGGATGGCACATGTTTATGAATTTTTAGCTCTTGGATATGTCGGTTTCCCCGCGATGTTTTCCTTCACCGTATGAGAGCATTGCGCACATACATTTTTCGAATAGAATCTATTGGTGCACGGCCGGATTCGAAACCACGACCTTAGGATCGGAAGGCGGGGGCACTACCACTAGACCACCGGTGCAAAGCCACATGTTTAGGCTCTATAATGTGTTTATGGGCCGCCCGAAGGCCTCTGTAATGGCCTAACAACTTTGAAAAAGCCGGGACCGACTGCTTAACGTGCCCTCCGAAGTACGGGAGTGCTCAGTTGATATTGCCACTGGCGGTCACCCATCCAAATGATGACCCCACGGAACAGTGCTTAACTACGTTGATCTGTTAAGAACGACTTATCCAGCTACGTCACGAGCGCTCCATCATCAAAAAAAATAGGAACCCAGCAGAGTTTGTTGCCAGATTCTTTTAGGCGCGTGGAACATTCACCTAGCTTTAGGACGTTTCAAAGTGATCCTTTTTGTTGTATTATATATAAAATATTTTTGAATTTTGAATTGAATAGAATTGAATTTGAATGTATGATGGAAATCTATAACCACAGTGACAGATATTCTGCCTCCAAGCAGGAATAAGTAATGTAGCAAGAGTAGTAGAGTTCTTTGTGATAGAGCTCGTCCGGGGAAGGACTACCACCATACCTATTTCTGCCGCCAAGCAGTAAAGCTCGCATTGCTGTGTTCCGGTTCGAAGGGTATGGTTTCCGGTGAAATTACAGGCACATGAGACTTTCCATCTAACGTCTCAGGGTGGTAACAAGCAAGTGATATCTATGATGTTGCATGCGTACGAAGGATACGGTAACCGCTGACCATCAAGTGGGCCGTACGCCTGGTTACCACTTTAGTAGTATAAAATAGAATAAAAAGCATTTATTTGCAACAACAAAAAAAATCAAAAGAGGAAAAAAACACACGAACACAAAGTCAAAAAAGTCAAAGTCTAAAATGATTTATATCAATAAAATCACAAAGATCATTTTGAAACGTCTTAAAGCTAGGTGAATACCCTTATTCCCTTACCCTTATACAGATAAAGTTGGTGCAAATAAAAATAAATGGTTTTAATTAAAAAAAGAGATTTATTGACGTAATCACATCTTGGAATGTCAGAAGTGAACTGATGTTTTTTTTTTTTTTTTTATACCACTAAAGTGGCAACCAAGCGTACGGCCCACTTGATAGTCAACGGTTACCGTAGCCTATGTACGCATGCGACATCATAGATATCACTTGCGTGTTACCACCCTAAGACGTTAGATGGATTGTTTTGTTTGCGGCAAAGCTGTGATTCACTCCACTTCAGGGAACATATCATGAGCTTCTTCGCTTACTGCGCTTCTAAATATAGCTTTAGGCGTAATTATAAACACCCAACATTTATACATAGCCCTGAAAGGTTCGTAGTTTTCGATTAATAACGACACTGAATCAACGAGTTTTTTTGTTTTTTTTGACAATCCACACAGCATCATCTAGCCCAAGGTAAGCTGCTGTTACACAGAGCTGTATTATGAGTACTAGATGACTGATATATATTTAATACAATACAATACACAGATAGATATTTTTTATTATACATAGAAAACACCCAGAACACCCGGAACAAATATTTGCAGATCCTACAATTGTCCCGAGGCGCGACCTACAACCTCCTGCGTCGCAGGCCGACCTTCGCCTGCCGCGTCACATCGGTCGTCACTTATATGCTAGTTGCTATCTTCAGGATCCTTCACAATCTGTGAAACATTTCAAAGCAACGTTCCCAACCTTAAAGTTGCCGGAGGAAGTGTAAGTAACTTTTTTCAATAGACAGGAAATGCCGTCACACAAGCCTCCACATCTCAAACGTATCAGTATTCGACGTGCGCTCCCAACTCGCACAAAAAAGGGTTAAATTGCTTACCGTTAGCCGTGAGAAGTGGGAACATAACACACCCACCAGTTACATGCATAACATAGTCCTGCCTGACCCCATAATTCTTCTTACCATATAATTATATGATCCGTGGAGTTGGGGCTATGGTGACCGTGGTGTAATACAGGTTTTAACCTATTTCAGGCACCAGTCTCTCATAAAACAGGTATACAATGTCCTGCATTATGGTTTACCTACCTAAGTACCCTATTTATTATTTTTAATTATTTATTCTTCTTCGTGTAATAAGATTTTTAGTTCTTGTTGTGATTTGATGATTGATGACGATTGTGATGTTATTCTTCATCGTTTGAGAGAACTGGCTGGGATTACAATAGTCTAACACAATTCCAATTCCTGATATCTTTCGGAAAAGTTGTAGATCAATCAGTAACATGATATTTTGAAGAGCAATTTTGACATTGCCTAATGGATTTTGTAATTCTATACGGGTCTCCCCACCCCATTTTGGAACTAAGCGATCAGAGCTCGGTATCAGTTAATATATAATGCAACGCGGTGAAGGAAAACATCGAAAGGGTTTATTTCCATCTGTCACCCAGCTCTGTGCGCCCAGGGAAACAAATCGCACAAAAAAACAGACATCCTGCATACAGGGTGAAAGATGGAACTCGATTGACTTTTTTTTGACAGATTGCACAAATAAATTCAATCTGTATTTATTTGCCTCAACGAGAGGTAACTGGCATTTACAGGAACAAAAATTCTAAATACATGTGCCACCCGGTGGTAAGACACTTCAGCAAGAGTCCGTCTCGGTGGGTAGCACCGCAGTGCCAGATATTCTGTCTCCAAGCAGCAGTGTGCAAGCTTCACTGGGTTTATGTATAAAGGGCACTGAAGGCATGACTTGGCCATGACGAAGGCCTTTGGGGGCCAACTCTGGTGATGGTGTTTATAACACCATCACCAGAATTGGCCACAAAGACAGACCTGACCATAAGGACCATAATTATATTGGTATTTAAATATATTCTTAAGCAGCCGGCTTTTTCAAAGTTGTTAATCCCTGACCGAGGCTTTCGGGCGGCCTTTAAACACCCTTCTCAAAGTGGCCAACTAATGGACCATAGATGGGATATAAATATGTTTTTATTAATCTCAATATTTCCTAAAGCCAAACTGACCTTAGTTCAAAATACACACACTACTTAATAGAGGACACTAACGCAGGAGAATCGACAACAAATGTTTTATTATAAATACACGAAAACGCGGTACTAGACGGTTGGATCGCTCCCCGCCGCTAGACTTCCTATTTTTAGATACATAATATTAAATACTCGGAGTAGAAATAAAGACATAAGCCAGAGCTTTGCATTTTAATTATCTTTACAAATATGGTGATTTCGCATCATAAACATTCGGATCTGTGTGTTTTTTATACTATTAAGCGACCATGAACTAGAATACGAAGTATAGGACGAACCCCTACTCAATGGATCGATGACATAAGCAGTTACAGGAAGTCGGGCGGTCGGATCGGGAACGTTTTCTTATCCGATATATCTCCAGGATGCTATTCTAAATCGAAAAGTTCCAGACTCGAAATAGCAATTAGCTCTTGGAAGATTCCAAACCCTAATATCAAAATTTCGGATATCAAAATAACAAATGACGTTCTTCGCAATACCCGTCGGCGTCAGACGCCGAATCCTACAAGAATTGGCTTTCGGAATGTTTTTAATATATCTGCAGAACCGAAGTTCGAACCCCAAATATCTGATTAAGAAGCTGAAATCGGAACAGTAACTTATCGCTTCTTAACCGGGCACTGGCTCGAGGACCCTGCGGAGAAGTAACGTCTTCGCATCATAAAGAGCTTTACTCACATCTCCCAACATGCAAATTACGCCTCCGACAGATCCGCGGCGTATTTACGAGAGTATGTAATTGGTCATAGTCATTAGAGAAACATGTGGGCGTTGACATACGGACGTACCGGCTCTGGCTAGTGTTAGAGATGTTTTTGGATACTATTAGGCGATTTAGATTAAAATAACATGATATTATTTAAGAAAAGTCTCTCTAAAGTTTCTATAAAAACATTAAGTTTTTGTCTATTCTGTTTCTGACATACAATCAAAAACGAATGCCTTTGATGATGAAGAAAAGCATCTAGTGGTAAAGTGATTACTTGTTTTACTACAACGCCTGGCACTTGTTTGTACGCCTGAAAAAGCAGGTCTTGGTTGGCCAAAACTAGACCTTTTGTTCCTAAAAACCTTACAGTTTCTGATTTCTGATTGTAAACCAATAGCCAAACCCATTTTTTCTCTAAGCGAGACCCGAAAAGTTGGGCCTTACCCCGCTTCTTCAGTCGTCAATATCTTACCCCACTCTCCTGACTTGTAGCTGGTGGTGGCTGGATCCCATGCTCCTCGTTGTACCGTCTCCTCGCCCTATGCCTGAGCAACGCCGACGCGTCAGGCTGTCCAAACTGGAATATCTGCTCATCCTTTCCCAAAAACACTTTATCACTTATATCACTATAATCTTTGTACACTTTAGAATTGAGTTCGTGGTCCCGCGCGTTAGCATTGTACACTCTCGAGTTGAGTTCGTGTTCGCGCGTGTTAGTATTGTACACTTTAGAGTTATACTCGGGTTCTTTGTAAACTTTAGAGTTGTAGTCAGAGTCTTTGTACACTTTAGGATTGAAGTCTGTACTGACGTACTCCGATCGAACGCCGTCGAGTATTTCGGATGATATTCGTAGATTGTCCGAGGTCTGGCGAAGATTGCTGTCGGAATCGCGATAGTTCTCGCAGATCTGGCTGAAGGTATTGAAGTACTCCGAGGCGAGGTCCGCCTTGGGCTGGTACTCCATGGCTGGTGGCGGGTCCGCGGCGAGGAAGCTAGACTCCATGATGACGTCATTCCGGAAAGCCATGGGTCATTTGAATTTGAACTTTTTGCATCTCGTCGGAGGCATCACTTTTCACTGTGTTGGAGCTGTGTTTACGTTTTGATTTATTTAATTCTATGGTTGAATTGTCAATGGTAAATAGTTTATTCTGACGGTGTTTAATATAGTTATGTTTGGTGTTTTGTGATGTACCTGCCAGTCTGTTTCTGCTCTGAATTTTTTGTTTGTGCTGTCGAATAAAAACTTTTCTTTCTTTATAACACATATTAATATGCAACGAATCATTAAACAATCAATTAATTATGTGACATCTTCTAAAAGTTAGTAAGACCAAATTTTTTAAACAAGTTATTTAATCATTATTGGATACCGCAAGTAATATAGTAATACAATTAAAATGCGAGTACAAAGACCACCCCATCGATCGCTGACCAAGAAAATAGCACAACTTAAAAACCTGAACAAACAACAAGAGAAAATTAACCCAAAAAAAATATAAGCCGCTGATTTCAAATCATGGATGCATAGAAAAAAATGCGCATTCAAAAACACCTTGCGTCTCATGGGAAAGGGTCCCAACTCCCAAACCCTTTATTTATAGAAATGGGATGTGAAAGCAGGTAGTAGACGGCGAAAGGTGTCAGATTCCGGGGTATAACCGTCGATTGTGGAAATATCAAACTGTCAAATGATTGGCAGTTTCATTGGCAGATTTTAGAAAGGTCATCTTTACATTTTGCTTTTTGATTTCAAACTGAAGGTTCTCTTGCGGACAAAAGCGATGTATCGTCAAAGTTTTTGTAGTTCAGCTTATGCCAGTGAATATTCTGAACTTAGCACCGACATATTTTGAGCTACGATATTTGCTACGATTATCGTTTGTCGCTTCCAAGAGTAGACCCACTGATGTGATGCCGACATATTTTTAACGTAGATCGTGAGAGCCCTCTAATTTTTCAAGGGACACTAGCCTACTCTCGAGCGAGAGTGGTTGCGTCTTAATCCACCACGCGAACCCAATGTAGATAGGATGGCACATGTCTTTAGATTTTTAGTTCTTGGACAAAAACGTCATATTTAATTTACCTTCCACCAACATAGAGTAAATGGCAAGGGAATTTCGCCACGTTTTGTTCACAAATCTTTAATAGCTAAATTCGATTGGGAGATGACTGGAAGTGGGAGTGGCGGTATGGTCGGACCGCGCGTGATTTTTTGGTTAAATATTTATTTTAAAAAGAAAATGTACTAACACAAATTAATGTAATTCCATAATCGAATGAAATATTTGTTAGGGAACACTATAGAGAAATTCTTATTCAAATATCTATAATGACAATCGAATAAAACCACTTTATCTGTTAAAAATATTGATTTTGCGGCAACTTCGTCCTTTTTCTTATCGGACTAAATTAAGGCAATCGTGTTTCATGTGACATAATCCTATAACTTGTATTTGCAATTATTATTATCAATTAAAATAATGTAAGTTTTTTTTGATGTCCATTAAAGTGATATTCCGTGTAGTCGAAACACGCCAAAACGCTACTTCGCGCCCATTTCATCTTAAGAACAAAAAGTGGCGAATTCCCTAAAGGATTATTTAAGGGGATTTTGTGACCAAGCTGTCAATTAAGCTTTGATTAGTTAAGTAGCTTTACGTAACAGCTACGCTACCATCGCTGTGTGAATGAACAGTGGTCAACTAAACCATATGGTACCTGCAGCAGTGAGTACAGTGCAATCGTTTGTAAACAGTGCCATCTGACAGGTGGGCGGGGCAGATGGCACTCCAAGGCCGCGGGTTCGACACCCTGACACTAGCAACTGTGGGAAATATCTTGCACAACTATCCCGTTTGAGGCGAAAATTTTTTTGGGATATTATAATCTTTATCTTGCACAGCCCCCATACCATGAACTCTTAGAGCGATTCAAATTAGGACCTAAACTGAATTGTCAAAAAAAATTGTACCATGAAATTAATAATTATTGAAGTCATGGTACAAAACTTTTTGACAATTCAGTTTAGGTCCTAATTTGAATCGCTCTAAGAGTTCATGGTAGGGGGGGAAATATTAGGTATTATTTGGTTAGTATTGCGAACAAATCCAGGTGTTGTACTATGTGATCGATGCTTTAGGGCGGATACCATCGATAAACTAAACATACATTTATTTGCCATTTTAATTGACGTTTTAGGGCGGATATTATACCCTTATTGGTATTATGTAGTTGGGTAGTTTCATGTCGCCACACTGAAATATAATGTTAAAGGAGTTGTTTCACGTAGTATGGAGCCGGGCCTTGGTCTTTTGTAAGGGTCTAGATAATTAGATAATCATTAAAGAAACCATTTATGACTATTTATTTATTTTATTTTGGCTTCTTTCATAATCTAAAGAAAGTTTATCTTTGTGAAGGAGTGCAACACAATGCAAAACAACATGGCGGGTTTAACGAACGACTGGGTTATTAGGTACTGTCAAAGTCAAGATGCGTCACGCGATCATTGCTAATAACTGTCATGGAGGACCTCTCGTGTTCCCGTTTTAGGAAACTCAACACAATAAACATTTTTCCTTTAGAACTTTCTTTGTCTACTTAAAATAAAATTGTTTGTTACTATTAGTCTTATATTTCTCCTTCTGTTTTGAAGTCGGTTAAAAAATAGGCTACTATTACGCTTGGTACCACGCGAACGAACTCGCGGGCAGCAGCTAGTACTGCATATTTAGACTGCATATTTGGATTACCTTCATATTTGGAATGTTTCAAAATAAACAATATTCTAATCAGTGCTTCGTAATTGAATTAAAATTCTTGAATTATCTTTAGATTATTTCCACGGTTATCACAGTCAAGTAATGTGAGTACCTAAAGTAAAATATCATTGCAATGTAAGCATTTCTCAGTCCGTCTCAGCTTCGCGCGGGTGCAATGAAACCGCACCCGTGCGAAGCCGGGGCGGGTAGCTTGTAATAAATATAGCCTATGTTACTCAGGGATAACGTAGCATCCTAATGGTGAAAGAATTTTTAAAACCGAACCATTAGTTTATGAGTTAATTCATAGCATATCAAAAATACAATTCTTTTCTCGTTATAATATTAGTATCGATATCACAAGGATCATTTTGAAACGTCTTAAAGCTAGGTTAATTCACGACAGTTCCACGCGCGAAAGCCTAGAAGAATCTGGCAACAAACTCGGATCCTTTCCCAAATTTGGATGATGCTCTTCATCATAAAGCTCAGCAAGGGTGGTCGCCCACCGACGACGGTAACCCGAGCCGGCGGATCAGCTGATCGCAGATTCACACGCCCGCATCGCTGAGCCGCGTCTCGGATCGGGTGACTGCGCGAGTTGCAGGAAGCCTTACTCCCATCATCTTGTCTCATTTGGTGAGATTTATCATCATCATCATCATCATCAACCTATTGCAGTCCACTGCTGGACGTAGGTCTCTCCCAATGCGCGCCACTGAGCCCGATCTTCGGCTTTCCTCAACCACTTTATGCCAGCTACATTCCGCAAGTCATCGCTCCATCTAGCCGGAGGGCGTCCTACACTACGCTTGCCTAAGCGCGGTCTCCACACTAGAACACGTTTGCCCCAGCGGCCATCGGTTCTCCGATTGGTGAGATTGTTTTATAGCAAAAGAGTAAAAGAAAAATGAAAGAAAGAACACTTTATTGGGTCCGCACATTTTTACATCAACTAAGTACTAACCATTAGGTAGGTACTAATTATACGTATCTACTTATGTCTAACTGGAGTCCTTTCAAATCAAGGTACAACATAATAAAAAAAAAAAAAAAAACATAATAGTCAGGTACACATAAAAAGTAGATAAGTAATGCTGTGTTATGAATGTAGGGCCCAAAAGGTCCCTGTCTCAGCATTAAGGCCACTTTGAACTAGCATTCAAAGTGGCTACTGAGTAGTATTCTTTGTGATAGAGCTCGTCCGGGGAAGGACTACCACCTATATCTGCCGGCAAGCAGTAATGCTCGCATTGCTGTGTTCCGGTTTGAAGGGTATGGTTTCCGGTGAAATTACAGGCACATGAGACTTTCCATCTAACGTCTCAGGGTGTTAATACGCAAGTGATATCTATGATGTTGCATGCGTACATAGGCTACGGTAACCGCTGACCATCAAAGTGCCACTTTAGTGGTATAAAATAAAACCTCCACATCCATTAAACCGATTTGGCTGAAATTTAAAATATAGATAGATAATAGACCGGGCGGAAATAGAACATGTACATTTGATCCCGGAAAAAATACGGTTGCGGGGTTCCACTCAAACGAAATCGCGGGCAACAGCTATTAGTATTAAAAAGGGGAAGGTTGGACGTTTGTATGTTTGTGGGAGTATCAAGTCAGAGCGGCTGAATGGATCTGTATGAAATTCAGCTCTGGCATAGATTATAGTCTGTAATAGCACGTTGGTAACATTTTATCCCGGAAAATATGTTGGTTCAACTGTTTAATAGCGGGTAACACCGCGAGGCGCAGCTAGTACCTTCCTCTTAAATCACTCTATCTAACTATCTTATTCTATCAGCCGTTGGTGTCCCACTGCTGGGCAAAGGCCTCCCCCCATTCCCTCCAGACGTCTCGATCCCGAGCCAAGAACCTACCAAAAATTTCATATTCATATTCATTTATTCTGCACAATGTACATTCTTCAAATTTGAATTTCTCCAGTTCGTCCCGCCACGCCATCTCCGTTCTCTAACTAGTATCTTATTTATGAAAAATGACCTATTTTAATAAATTAAAGATTTATGAATTTTCAAAGCTGTCATATCGTGAAAAATCCGTACAAAAGAATTAATAAATAATGTGAGAAAAGTGTCACCGTATTATAATTGAGTATATTTTATCAAAACGCCTTGTTATCAGATAAATAATAAATAAATATTGACGGACATTTTTACACAGAGCCATCTATCTATGTATTGTATAGTCCAGTCCAGTGCCAGAGTCCAGGCAAGGTTTAAACGGTGAAAAATATGAAAAAAATGCGAAAAAAAAAAATAACGCGAGTGAAACCGCGCCGGGTCGACTAGAGATGTTGTGTTGTTGAACAAATAAACACTTGTATTTTTTTCTTTCTTTCTTCTTTTACGTATGTAAAACTTATATATAGTGGGCACACCGCACACGAGCCCAACAGAATCACCTGCCGCGCATCTGCCGACCGGTTCGGTTCCCGGCCCCGGACCCCGCCCCCGTGACCCGGATATTCAGGCATTTCGGAGCGTTTTCTAAAATACCGCGAGAACATTCGGAAAATTCTTGTTTTAATTTTAAGATCTATTCATAAAGTTAGTAGGAGTCAGTGGCCAACTCTGCTGACAGAGTTTTTAGGCCGCCCAAAGGCCTCTGTTATGGTGTAACATCTTTTAAAAGCCGGGGAACCGTCTTAAAGTAAAAAAATCTCTATTGATTTATATCACAAGGATCATTCTGAAACGTCCTAAAGCTAGGTTAATTTACGGCAGTTCCACGCGCCCCAGCCTACAATAATCTGGCAACAAACTCGGCTGGGTTCCTAGCTTTATTTTTGATGATCCCTCTTCATCAAAATGATTCTTGTGATATGATTAAATAAAATATATTTTACTTTACTTTTACTTTACTTTATGGCTGACTGTATGTCGGTCGTCATGGCGCTTATTGGGAGAGGCCTATGTCCAGCAGTGGACGTCTATTGGCTGATATGATGATGAGCTGGGCTGGGGCGCGTAATACTGGCGTGAATTCACCTAGCTTTATGACGTTTCAAAGTGATCCTTATGATTTTATTAAATAAAAAAATCATTTTGATCATAGAAGCTACAATTATATCAATTGAATGTGTCATTGAAGAACATCCTCTCCATACATTGTTACAATAACAAAGACTAGGCGACTAACAGTCTACCGTCTACGACAACCAACTACCACCCTTCGCACATCGTACTACGGAACAGAATCGCATAGCAATTCGCATATCTGTTGCCTACTGCAAAACCACGATCCAATAACACTCATCTGTTGAAGTTATACGGAGGCAAATCGTATGGCGACGACGATGCTCTATAAGATCAACATACATCTTATTGCAACGCAGTAAGGTTCATATTGCTACCGTAAGATCGTATGAGTCAGTGGCTAACTCTGATGAGTTAATGAGCCGTATATAGTAAGGATAAGGTTGAAAATGTGCTGTCTGATTATGCAGGTATGCGAGCTATGCATGGAAATGTTCGTATGCTGATATGGTAGACCATTGCCTTTTTAGACTAACTCATTAGACCTACTTCAGCTAAGAGGATGTGAGACATTGTTTATGTTCCTCGATCACTAAAGTTTTACAATGTCAAGAATATTTTTAAACTCAAGCGGGATTTGAACCCATAACCATTCGCTTGATACGTGGATGACTCAAAGGCTCAACTGGTCTCTATGTTGAGCCATTGAGAGCTTTAGGCTAGTTGCTCTGAGGAAGGTTGTGGGTCCAAGTTCCGCTAGAATCAAAAATTTTTTGGATATTACAAAACTTTAGCGCCTTATTCATAACTCAATTAAGTCTCAAGTTACGATAAATATTTTTTCCCATACGATTTTGAAGACTAACGACGTCTCAAACAATTTAATACGATTTCAAATAAAATAAATAAATAAATGAATAATGCTGGACAATCCACACAGCATCATCTAGCCCCAAGGTAAGCTGCTGTTAAACAGAGCTGTGTTATGGGTACTAGATGACTGATATATACTTAATACAATACAATACATAGATAGATATTTTTTATTGTATATAGAAAATACCCAGAACTCCCGGAACAAATATTTATAGATCGAACAAGCATTAGACCCGAAGCGGGAATCGAACCCGCAACCTCCGCGTCGCAGGCGGATCTGCGCCCGCTGCGCCACATCGGTCGACAATATTCAAATGGCGTTTCAATTCAAACCTAAGAAGGTATTCTTTTTTTTTTTTTTATACCACTGAAGTGGCAACCAAGCATACGGCCCACTTGATGGTCAGCGGTTACCGTAGCCTATGTACGCATGCAACATCATAGATATCACTTGCGTGCTACCACCCTGAGACGTTAGATGGGAAGTCTCATGTGCCTGTAATTTCACCGGAAACCATACCCTTCGAACCGGAACACAGCAATGCGAGCATTGCTGCTTGGCGGCAGAAATAGGTATGGTGGTAGTCCTTCCCCGGACGAGCTCTATCACAAAGAACTGTACTACTCTTTCAATCTTCTTCTTCTATTCAATCGAAAGGTAACCCACCACTACACAGGTAAACAAACCAAGAATTAAGCACACATCAGAACATGTAATTAAAACATGCTTATATGAAAACAACATGTCGTATTGAATACGATATAATAAAAGGGTGTAATCATTCAATACTATTACTGGATAGGTAAAGTGTTAGTTGAATATTTAAACGGACGGGGTAATTACCACTTGACGTGGTGTTCCACTTCGTTGGTGACGTGGCTTTTTACCCCATTTTATAAAGTCGAAAGGGGTTATTTTTTATTGGGTATTAGGGTGTTTAATTTCGATTGCAAGCCGGGGCGGGTTGCTAGTAATAATGCCTATGTTACTCAGGGATAATGTAGCAACAACAATACAAATCTTTCCTCTTTATAATATTAGTATAGATAGACATATGTTTGACTCCAACCTCATTGAATGGTGATGCTATTAAGCGATTTTACACTGTCCCACTGTAACGGTGAAGGAAAACATCGAGGCTAAAAATGCAATCTAAGCACTGTCAGGCCTGAAAAGCTATAGAGAAACGTGTGAAAACACGATCGGGCAATCGTTCGTTCGTTCCTATGAGTCAATGGCCAACTCTGGTGACAGAGTTTCTAGGCAGCCCGAACGCCTCTGTGAAGGCCAAACAACTTTGAAAAAGCCGGGACCGACTGCTTAACGTGCCCTCCGAAGCACGGGAGCGCTCAGTTGAAATTGCCACTGGCGGTCACCCATCCAAATGATGACCCCGCGGAACAGTGCTCAACTTCGTTGATCTGTTTAGAACAACTTAGCCAGCTACGTTACGAGCGCTCCCATCGGGCAATGTTAAGACTAAATCCCTTATCCACATTGATTAGCTTAGTCAGCTCCGCATATATTGACCATGTCTTTCCTGTGGATAAGGCTGGTTAAGCTGAGAGGATGATGTCAGGGGTTGACCTGTGCTGCCGCAGCACTGCGAGGTGCTGGGGCCGACTTTTGTAAGCCCCGGGAAGTGCTTTGAGCGCGAAACGAGAGGGGCACCACTGATAGTCCTAGGAGACTGTGGAGCCCCTTGGCATGCATCGAGGCTGGCCACCGGGGATGGTTTAGTGAGTCGTCGAGTCCGACAACCTCACACACCCTCGCCGTACCCTTATGCGACGGGATGTCTGGATGCAGATTCCCCGTTAACCAAAAAAAATTGGTGCTGGACAAGCCTTCATCTTAACCTGTTCCAGGCACTGCAGTCTCTGCACTTCACACATCCAGTGTGAGCAACAGGAGTTACCTGAGTAAGAGTAGAAGAGTTCTCTGTGATAGAGCTCGTCCAGGTAAGGACTACCACCATACCTATTTCTGCCGCCAAGCAGTAATGCTCGCATTGCTGTGTTCCGGTGTGAAGGGTATGGTGTTCGAAGTAATTACTGGCACATGAGGCTTTCGATCTTAGCCTCAAGGTGGCAACCCGCGATTGATACCTCTGGTATTGCAAGCGTCCATAGGCTGCGGTAACCGCTTACCACCTTGTGGGCCGTACGCTTGGTTGCCACTTCAGTTAGTCAGGCCGTACGATTAGATGCTGGATAAATCATCTTCAATACATTGTAAGGACTGTCCCACAGAATAGGAGCCTTTTGAATCCAATGACAATTCCAAACCAATCCCAATTTCAATCCAATTAAACCGCTGTTTTGTTTACTGTTGTTTGTAACTCTGGTCCGTAACGGATTAGCGGATTAGACAATTTCAATTCAAATCGGAGTTTAGTTAACTCAATAATAATTGTACACCATTTTTTAAATTAATTGGCGCTAGGTTTACACACAAGAGTACGAAATGATCATCATCATCATCATATCAGCCGATAGATAGCCGTCCACAGCTGGACATAGGCCTCCTCCAAAGAGCGCCATGACAGCCGATTTTGAGCCTTCACCATCCACAGACTTCCTGCGACCGCTTTAATGTCATCGGTCCATCGAGTGGGGGACCGTCCTACACTTCGTTTTCAGTTCGTGGTCGCCACTCGAGAACCTTTATTCCCCAGCGGTTATCGATAATACGAAATGATATTCAATTCCAATCGATCAGGATTGAAATATATGATATTTCAATCTCGATCGATTAGAATTGCGTTGCAGCGCAGAGTAAGGCTGCTTTTCCACCCTAGATGTGCGAGGATGTGTAGCGAGGAAAGTGTTTTTAGGAACAAATAGAATCACTTCATTAAATCTGTCAGAGTGAGGTTAGGTAAATGAAGTGATTCTATTGGTTCCTAACAAACACATCCCTCGATACACATCCTCACACATCTCTGGTGAAAACGCAGCCTAAAACCCTAGATATTAGTTGATACGTACAGAAGGCTACTCCCCACTTCAAAACGGTTTTATTTACCTCAGCCAGATCGCAAGTTTGAGGGCACTTAATGCCTGGACCGACTGCTCAGCATGCCTTCCAAATCACGGAGCTCAGTTGAAATTGTCACCCATCCAAATGGTGAGTACGCGGAACGGTGCTCAACTGCGCTGCCTAAATTAGGTACGTTTTTACTAAGCAGTCGTTATGATCTGTTATGAACCAACTTAGCCAGCTACGTCACGAACGGAGGCGGACGCGAGTGAGTTGTAAAAACGTACCTAATAGGAAGGGCCACTAATATATGCTGGTATTTAGGCGTAGGCCGCGGCCTTTGCGGCCTGATCGGCCCACGAGCTGCGCAATCTCTCCGAGAACCTGGTGACATTAATAACACCCATTGCAGCGACCTTGGCCCTAAAATAGACCCTTTCTAGGGTATATTTCTCTATAGGTCTTAAGGCTCACCTCAAATATTTGAGGTGAGCTCGTAAAAGTCAGTGACCAACTCTGGCGACGAAGTCTGAAGAACTTTGAAAAACCCGGGACTGGAAGCATAACCTGCCCTTCTAAGCACGAAAGCGTTCAGTTGAAAAATTTACCAACACCCATCCAACCCCGCATCCATCCATCCATCGAAAAATGTATGTGCGCAATGCCAGTGCTCTCATACGGTGAAGGAAAACATCGTGAGGAAAGCGGCATGTCCAAGAACTAAAAATTCGAAAGACATGTGCCATCCACCAATTCGCATTGGGTCCGCGTGGTGGATTAAGACCCCATTACTCTCGCCTGAGAGTAGGTCAGTGTCCCAGCAGTGAGAACATTAGAAGACTCTCATGATGATCCAACCCCGCAGACAACCTTATGTTCCCACTGATGGGACACTGGCTTACTCTCTAGCGAGAGTAATTGGGTCGTACGTAATACACTACGCTGACCCAATGCTGTGCGGTGGATGGCACATTTTCAAATCCAATAAAAAATCTTTTTCATTAGAATCACAAGAATCACTTTGAAACGTCTTACAAGCTAGGAAAATTTACACCAGTTCCAACGCGCCCATGCCATAAAAGAACTGGCAACAACATCGGCTGAGTCCCTATCACTGTTTTGTAATGTAATTACTCCGTTCCACGTATCCAAACGATGCCTGCGTGTACTTAGTATAATATTATGCTAGTCTCGTCCGCGATGTCGTCGTTCCGTCTACATTAGCCTGCGCACGCGCATGTTTGCCTCCGTGTCAATACACACCTACGCACCCAACAGTCACACATACAAGTCTCGAACACTTGTAGAACACGTGACGTAGCTGGCCAAGTTGTTTTCCAGATCAACGAAGTTAACTTCCATTGAGCTCTGGTAAGAAGTTCGTATGAGTCAGTGGCCAACTCTGGTTACAGAGTTTCTAGGCCGCCGGAAGGCCTCTGTCATGGCCTAACAACTTTGAAAAAGCCGGGACCGACTGCTTAACGTGCCCTCCGAAGCACGAACGAAGTTAAGCACTGTTTCGCGTCAAAAAAAATTTTTATAACATGACATGATTGTCTAACTGATGTCATGGTACAATTTTTTTGACAATTTAGTTTAGGTCTTCATTTGAATCGCTATAGGATTGTCTTTGGCTATCTTGTCAAAACGACATGGGTCTTCCCATTTTAATAATTTTTCTCGTGTTATTTTAAGTTTTATTGCGTAAATTTGGTGGCAGTTTATCCAATTTAACTTGTTTACTTAGCACAAGTGTAAGTAATTGAAATGGAGGGGTAATGTTGGTTGGTAATTTAGTCAAAGACTTTCCAAGAGAATTTTGAAAGAAAAGTCATCGTTTCTTTCCAAATTTCGTTTGTTTACGTTGCTAAGCGACAATCAAACTAATACACTTGACACTGGCAAAATTGTGGCAAACTAGCCACAGAGGCCATAAAATAAAAGAAGAAGAAGAATCGCTATAAGAGTTCATGGTTGGGCCCCAGCAACGTATACACCAACTAAATGGGACAGGTATGATGTAGGTCGGATACACAGGATATCGTGTAATGTATTGAATGCCGTGGAGGGATAGGTCGCGATATTATCTCCGTTCCGGTGACAATAGTTCCACATCTGTGACTCCAGAAACCAGGAGGGCAATTCTCGATACCTTTGATAAAATATCACATTCAATATTATACTAAAAATTAAAGAACCAATTTCATAGTGGCCTAGGTCTTAGTAACACCATAGAAAAATTGGAAAAAAATATAAAACTAACATTATAATACAATTTTATTTTTATGTAGACAAACAAAGTTCTATATGAAAAATGTTAGTTGTGTTGAGTTTCCTAAAACGGGAACACTGGAGTTCCGCCATGACAGCTATTAGCCAATGATCGTGACGCATCTTGACTTTGACAGTACCTAATAACCCAGTTTTTCGTTAAACCCGCCATGTTGTTGTTTTGCATTGTGTTGCACTCCTTCACAAAGATAAACTTACATAAGATTGTGAAAGAAGCTAAAATAAATTAAATAAACAGCTTAAAATGGTTTCTTTATTGAATATCTAAATATCTAGACCCCTACAAAGAACCTAGGCCCGGCTCCATACATCGAGAAACAACTCCTATGAAGATATTATAACAAAAGAGCTAAATATATTTAATTTATAGATAAAAATGTGTACTTTCAGCGATTAAATATTTATGTATTAAAAAATTGGTTAGAATCGGTGACAACACCGTAGACCCTTTGCAAAAGCATCTATTGCTTTAGATTACCAAGAGAGCAAAACCTAATGCAGAAGCCAGTCGTAAAATATAGCTAAGTTTTTCCTTGTAAGAATAATAGCGATATTCTTCATCTTTATCATTAGATCTCGTATAAATGCATCTTAAACAAACTCGTCTAAATAAGCACGGATGATAAAGAAACAAGATAGACGCAAGTTATTGTATGACGAATTGATTGGCACCACACCGATGTTTTATGATGATGAGGGATCATCGAAAAGAGCTAGGAACCCAGCCGAGTTTGTTGCCAGATTCTTCTAGGCTGGGGCGCGTGGAACTGGCGTAAATTCAGTTTTAAGACGTTTCAAAATGATTTATGTGATTTTATTAATTAAAAATTATGAATTTAAACTTTGTTTGGTTGGGGCTATATTGCGCTGTGTAACTGACCGCCTTATCTACACAAATATTATATAGAGAGGCATAACATATAACTCAAAAACTACTGGTCCGATTTCAAAAAATCTTTCACCATTAGAATAATAAATAAATAAATAAATAAATAATGCTGGACAATCCACACAGCATCATCTAGCCCCAAAGTAAGCTGCTGTTAAACAGAGCTGTATTATGGGTACTGGGTGACTGATATATATTTAATACAATACAATACATAGATAGATATTTTTTATTATATATAGAAAATACCCAGAACACCCGGAACAAATATTTGTAGATCGTACAAACATTTGTTTCGAGGCGGGAATCGAACCCGCAACCTCTGCGTCGCAGGCGGACCTGCGCCCGCTGCGCCACATCGGTCGTCAAAATAGAAATGCTAAATTATCAGCCTGAGTAACACAGGCTATAGTTATTACTAGCTACCCGCCCCGGCTTCGCACGGGTGCTTAAGTTTTCATTGCACCCGTGCGAAGCTGGGGCAGATCGGCTAGTTTTATATTAATGTGTAGATTGGACTCCAGAGCTCATGTAAAACCGCTACCACCAGCTAGTATGCACCACAGATCATAAAACAACTAGCACACTACCGGATGCGATTGAGCGGATGTCGCAGACGGGAATCGAACCTGACACCGCACTGAGGGTGTTAGCTGAACAAACAGTTAGAAAAGAACTAACTGTTGCCCGCATCTTCGTTTGCGTGGAACTCTGGAACCGTACTTCTATTTGGGATAAAAAGTATTCGGGAATAGCCTATTGGCTACTCCCGGATATTATATATGTTTTAAATTATTAGCCTAATCGGTTAAGTGTTTCTTTTTTTTTAATACCACCTAAGTGGCAGCCAAGCGTACTGCCCACGTGATGGTAAGCGGTCACCGTGTGTACGCTTGCAATACCAGAGGTATCACTCGCGGGTTGCCACCTTGAGGCTAAGATCGAAAGCCTCATGTGCCAGTAATTTCACCGGAAACCATACCCTTCGAACCGGAACACAGCAATGCGAGCATTACTGCTTGGCGGCAGAAATAGGTATGGCAGTAGTCCTCCCCCGGACGAGCTCTATCACAGAGAACTCTACTACTCTTCATGAGATAATGATAGGTACTGAACTAGTGTTGCAACTGAATAGAACGTCAAACCTTGTATTACTAGCAATTCTCCGAACTGTGGACCTCCCAAGCACAAACTTGTAAAGTGAGCTTTGAAAGTGAGCAACATACTGCATTTTGAGGAACTATTTTGCTCATCACGCTGAAGATCCTCATCAGATCTTCACCAAATATCAGACATACTTAAAGTTAATACTTAACTTTCAAATAAAATAAAAATCATCGAAATCAAATCACATTAGGCGGATATATCCCCCTTTTTGTCCTTTTTTGGAAAAAGTACGCCCCCCATCAAAAATCCCCGACGACAATCAAATTCTATAAAGTCATAGAACCTGTATACCAAGTTTCAACCAGATTGGTTGTAAAATGCGACCTGTAGGCGAGAACACAAACTGACCGGACAAACTGACATCCAAAAGCATTTTTGGCCAATCTCGAAACAGAGACGCTTCGCTCGCTTGGTCAATTAGTAGAACCAGATCGACACGAAAGAAGAAGAAGAGCGGCCTTCTGGTACTGACGTGGACGTCCAGGCCACGTCACTTCGTCCACTAGAATACCATTATAAATTATAGATGCCACTTGCGAATTCTAATCGATATGCAAATTGTCGCTGTACTTTTTAATAACGCAATTTATGAAGCAATTGAACAGTTTATAAATGCACAAACTGCGCAGGTAAGGAAATATTTGATAGAATACTTATTATAATGTTTTAAGTAAGTCCGATGAGTCAATAAGTAAGTCAAGTTTTTTTTTCTTTTTATACAACTGAAGTGGCAACCAAGCGTACGGCCCACAAGATGGTAAGCGGTTACCGCAGCCTATGGACGCTTGCAATACCAGAGATATCACTCGCGGGTTGCCACCTTGAGGCTAAGATCGAAAGCCTCATGTGCCAGTAATTTCACCGGAAACCATACCCTTCGCACCGGAACACAGCAATGCGAGCATTACTGCTTGGCGGCAGAAATAGGTATGGTGGTAGTCCTTCCCCGGACGAGCTCTATCACAGAGAACTCTACTACTCTTTAGTAACGTAAGTAAGTCATGGCCAACTCTGGTGACAGAGTCTTTAGGCCGCCCGAAGGCTTAACAACTTGTAAAAGAACTGGCAAAACCATCGGCTGAGTTCCTAGTTTCCACATTGGGTCAGTGACTGACTCCAAATGAAGTCAGTGCTGACTTTGAGAACTGATTTTCTTGTTTACAAAGGCTTAGTACGCGAGAATTGGTCATTAGTAGAAAGGTCAGTACTGACCCGACAGTGTTTGCATTAGGTCAGTAGCGGGTCAGCACTTAAAATCAAAATAAAAATTAAAAATGGTTTAAGTATTTCACTAAAATCACAGGGATCACTTTGAAACGTGTTACAAGCTAGGAAAATTGACGCGCCCATGCCGTGAAAGAGCTGGCAACAACACCGGCTGGGTTCCTGTCGCTTTTTTGACATGACCCTTGTATTGTTATGGATGCCGAGTGGAGTTGGAGCACATTCGTCCCAAGCTTGTTTATCATCTAAGTAATCGGTTATTTTAGTAAGCTATTTGAGCACTAACTTTGCTACTGACTCAATGTAAATCATACTTTCGGCACCGAACCTGTAACCTGCCGTTTCTGAACCGGACACTCGCCCACCGCACCACCGAGGTCGACTAAAGCACAGAATAGTTACTACGGCTTGGTGGACGCTGGCCTTGGATCCTAGAGATGTGATGTTGCAATGTGATATGCGTTCAGAATCTGATGAATACATTGACTTGATTCGTAGATGTACAGATGGAACATAGGGTTATACAGGGTGTCTCGAATAGGATCGCCGCCGTCAGGCTTGCCACCTGTTATAGTAATACTGTTGCCCGCGATTCAGAACTTTTTTCCGGGATAAAAAGTTATCTATGTTTTAAATTTGAGCTAAATCGATTCAGTATATTATACCTACTTACTTACCTAGTTGTCGAGGTTTGGTTGGAGCTTTCGCATAATATTAATGTGGTTAAGTATGCCGACTTCTAACATTGGGCCAGGATGTTGGGCCAAAATATCGGCTACTATTGTCGCTGTTTAGACATTGGCGTAAAATTATTTGTAGATTTCACTTAAGCGCTAATATTGGTATATATGATTTGGCGGCTAACATTGGTCGCCAACTACCAACATAGGGTCTTATTCACAAACGTACTTTAAACCTAGCTAATGTGTCTGTCAAATCTATCATCGTCTTTGTTCATTGATAAAGAATAACAAGAAAAGACAGTACTACAACAAACCGCAAAAACTAAATTTTTTTTATGAAGGCCTAAAAGTCTACCCTGTATAAGAATTTTAATAGAAAAACAACTAAATATTCTGGACTTCCCGAAATCATTGTAATTTATTGAATCCTAAGATATTTATTTGAATGTTGAGTCATAAATAGATAGCATGCATCTAAAACACGTGTTATACGCTGTGTTTATCACACAACTTTATAAATTCAACACGAAGACATATTACAAAAAAAATATAAGTAAGTTATAAATTATAATACTGGTAAATTCGTTTTTATCAAAATAATATTGTGAAATAAAAATATAAATAAAACTAAGAAAGAGGTAGGTAATTAATTTCATATTGTCATATTTTGCAGTAAATTTTTGCGAAAAAAACTTATGAAAGGATTTTAACGGATGAAATAATTATTACATTAATTCTCCGAGAAATCGATGTCAATTTCAGAAAAAAAAATTCAACCTTGTTACCTACGTTACTTATAATAAATTAAATGATGCCTTAGACCTTAAAAATACATTCCCTAGAATTATCAATAAAACATGTAAAAAAACTGTGCATATTGCAGCATTTTCATAAATTTTCCGAAAAAAAAATTAAGATTTTTCCCGAAAAAAAAAAAACAAATACCTACGTAAAACATTTCCCACCACAATCTTACCGTAGAACATAACAAATCAAATAACGAAACGCAAACACAGCGAGACAACGAGTCCAAAACAATCCAACGCGCGATAACACTGCAAGTTAGTGGCACTTGTATCACAACTTTACACGATACGCGGGAGACGCGCGGAGACGCGGCGTGACGGACGTCCGCGCGCGGCGACAGCGGGCGAGCTACTGCGGAACCATGGCCGAGTGCCGCTCACTTGGGGAGCGGTGTTGCACTGTGTGAAACGCAAATTCGCCTAGTTTTGGGAGATAAGAAAATTGTTTATTGATACCAAGCGGGTAGCTGAGTCAATGAGAATCTTTACATAGTATAAAACAAAGTCGCTTCCAACCTGTATGTATCTGTATGTGTGAACGCTTAGATCTTTTTAACTACGCAACGAATTTTAATACGGTTTTCATCAATAGGAATGATTCAAGTCAAGAGGAAGGTTTAAATGTAGGTATAGTTTAAGCATCCGTCAGAAGCCGGGGCAAGTCGCTAGTTTACAATAAAACTAACAAACAGACATTGTCTCAAATGTGCAGCGTGTGAATCACTAATTAACCCAAAACTTATTAGTTTTGTACGTATTGTCTTTAAAATTGTCAATAAAACTTTTTTTTCATCAAAAATAGCGTTTTGCGGTATCATTTAAAAAAAAACCTGTTTTTCTTCTCAATAACGTAACTAAGCTCAATAATAATAATACTTGAAATAATTGAATTAAGCTAAAAAGTCGGACATGCATATTTCGCTAAGAAATATTTTTTAGTTTTTAATTTTCAAAAGCATTATTTTTAATACATTTATAGATGACAATATGGTCTCATAAAATTCACCCTAAAACTCGGCAACAAAAGCTCTCCCGTTGCTAGACACCCAAGCAACGTAGCGCGACGTTGCCAGCTCGCTGAGCGGGGGGCGGACTCGTAACAAATAATGAGGTTAAAGTTACCGAACCTAACTTTATTATTTATTTTTTAATTTTATGCTAAGGAGTTAGCTAAAGCTGCAATTAGTGGGCAACTTCGAGTTTTATGGCTTTTGTGGGGGAGCTTTTATACTATATTCGCGATAAATGTTTCAGGAATTATTTGTATTCCCTACAAGAACTGGACTGAAGCACTTGTGGCATAGCTGACAAAGTCGTTTTGTCGTCGTAAAAATCAAGATCAACGAAGTCAAACGACGTTCCGCGAGTTCATCATATGGGTACTGGCGGTCAGTGAAGTTTCATCTGAGCGTTTCCGTGCTTCGGAGGGAACGAACTGTCGGCGCTTTCGCGTAAAAGTGGTAATAGCAAACCTGAGAGAAGGGGTGCTTAGATTTTTGAATTGACATTGTTATAAGGTGTTCATTACGTCTCCTATAACTGTGTGTGACAATAAAGTGGAACTGGTAATAAAAATAATAAACCTAATATGGGGAACGGCACCCTCGCTCAATGAACCGATGACACTAAAGCGGTCGCAGGAAGTTGCTGGATGATGAAAGCTCAAGATGGATCGCTTTAGCATTCTTTGGGAGTATCCTATAGACCAGCAATGGTCAATTCGTCATAAAATCAAAATCAAAAATTATTTATTTCAATAGAATCACAAGGATCACTTTGAAACGTCTTACATGCTAGGAAAATTGACACCAGTTCCAACGCGCCTATGCCGTAAAAGGACTGGCAACAACACCGGCTGGGTTCTGTACCGAACCCTACCTCAAGCGAGGAAAACTACCTCACCGTAAAAGCTAATAATGTATCAAAGTAATACAATAAAATAGTTGTAGAAATATCGTAGAAATATCGTTGAAATGGCCACGTGATCGTCTAGTAGTAAAAGGTAGGACCTAACTTGTGTTCCGTATTAGTAACCTAAATTCTTTTTAAAAGTGATCAAGTCTTGTCTACTGCGTTACATATTTTATAATTGTCTACTGCGTTACCTATTTTATTAATTGTCTACTGCGTTACCTACTTCGTCTAATATTATACCTAAATACAGGAATGTCTACTGTGTTACTTACCTCGTATAAATATCAAGCTGAAGTTTAATACCGAACGTATGTCGAGATAACATACTTCAGGCTGTCGTACCTCGGGCTATTGTACATTGGGCTAACATACCTTTTATATTATCAAGATGAATGAAGATGATGATTATAAATAGAAACGGCTATAAGGATCATAACATAATCCATAAAGGATCAGAGCACCGCCCCGCTCAGATCAATGGGCTCGTCTCCAAACTGGACACCCTCTTCCGTACCATGAAATATTATCATGGAAATTATCATGGACATCCTAGTGACTTGGATGCCCATCAATAATTCTGGGAAACAGAAACTATATCTGTAAAACTCTACGAATTTCAACTTCAAGTCTGTCATGTATGTCTACAAGGGATAAGAGGGCATTATCTTTTAGCAAGTCCTAGTCGGAGGTCCGTCAGTCTTTATTGCCTCTCCAGTAATCCTGCATCTAGAAATGCAACTGGCACTTGGAGAGGTCTGTTCTAACTACCCTACCTACTTACCTGCCTGCAGAGGTCTGTTCTAACTACCCTACCTACTTACCTGCCTGCCTACCTACCTACCTACCTACCTACCTACCTACCTATCTATCTACCTATCTACCTATCTATCTATATAGGCTTTTTAGAAAGTTTTGGAAGAATAATTTAGTTTAGAACTTTCCAGAATAGCTTAGTTTTCTGACAGTGAAAATACTATAAAATCGGCGTTACTTAACCTTTGCAGAATGAACCAAATTCAGATATATAATTTGTGTTGTTAATGTCGTGGTAACTCCGGTCAGGACTTCGAAGAGGTAGCTCACCATCCGTGAACAGGTCTGGGTATTGCTGGTGGGACTTATACTGCCCAAAAGTTCGACGTAAGATATACCAAGCGAACTTAACGTAGCTCACCAGTTGTACATAGACTGGATTATGGTTACACCGGTCGAGACTTTAGTAAGGTAGCTCACCATCCGTGAACAGGTCTGGATATTGCTGGGTGGGACTTATTCTGCCCAAGTCTGACGTAGGATAAACCAAGTGAACTTACCTCGTTCACCAGCTGTACAGTCTGGGTATCGCCACTAGGACTAAATACGTCCAAAAGCCAAAGAAGAATTTAATATTAGTAGAATTCAGTTCACTGTCTGCATTGATCTAAAACAACACAATTTAATATAATAAATTCAACATCAAGATCAAACCCAACCATTCCTTCAATTTAGGTAAATATTTAAAATCTTATAAAAATAGCCCTTAGTAATTACTGGTTATTTCAAATGTACAAATAAATAGTAATAAGCCAATATCGAGAATTTCACTGAAACTACGGCAATTCCGTATCCGGACTTTCTAGCTTACAAACTCCTCAAAGGGCACTGAATCGATTCACGCTTTTTGTATTTAAATCACAATTAGTCTACAGCTGATAATAATGTGTTTGAATCAAATATTTTGAGATTTTTTTGCCGATAATTTTCAATTTGTTATTTTTCACGACCTGACAGCATGCCTACCAGAATTCCTGTCCCATCTTTCTTTTTGACATCTACCAACTTAATACTATTTCTCTACAGCTGTCTAGTAATGAGTTTTGAATATAATGACAAATAAGATTTTAATGTTTGTTTGAAAGCACTACTGATGTGTTTTAGAAATCTTAAACGCCCCAATAATAAATGTTAAAGGCCTCCTAAACTATGTTTGTGAATAGAACGAAACTAGGCATAGGCTGTTTCGTTACAATCGACCCCCAAAGGTTTGCGCAAGTGTCTAATTTTTGACCTGAAGAAAACCTTTCAATCTCAAATTAACTTCACAAACATAAGGTTAAAATTATGTTGCAACCAAAAACCGCATTGACTATTTCGTTACACGTCGACCCCCAAAGGTTAACGTAGGCTTGGAGAAAATCTTTCTTTATTCTAATTTTCGCAAAGCAAAACCTTTTAATTTATACAAAATCAAAACTAAATTTATGTTTGAAAATATACTAAACTTTACTATTTCTATACACAACGACCCCCAAAGTTTACGCTAATGATCAAAAATAAAAACTCCGTATCAACTATTTATTTACATTTCGACCCCCAAAGTTTACGCACGCAGTCAATTACTATTGGCATTAAAAAACTAATTAAAATATTTAGAAAGTTTAATTATTATTTTATTTTTATTTAGTTTAACCTATTAGGTATACTATAAGACTTTTATTTTTATTTAAAATTTTTTCAAAATCATAACGTATTCATATTCTAATTTGTTAATATTTGATTTCGGATACTAATGTTTGTATGTAGGTATGCGTGAGTACCTATTTTGTAAGTGTATTTAAACCGAATTATAAATATTAAATACTTAAGCCAGTTGCCAAGTTTTGTAATGCAATAGTCATAATCCACTATAACTGTGGATCGTCAACTGCCAGCAAGGGAATAAGGTTGTGAGTCTTATCAATCCTAATGATATGGCGTATACACCTTCTATCGAAACCTACATTCCGTTTAAATAGATTTTATTTACGCCACCCCTTCCAGCAATCGAATAATCCCGTTGACAGACTAGCTTAGCTTCTCATAACGTAGTCACACCCCCACTTGGTACTTAACTCAAAATACAAGTATTTATAATTAGGAGCATGCTACGTGTGGGGAAAAGGTTGACTCCTTCGTGATCGTAGACCTTTCATGGAATCAGTATACGTTTATACCGATGAAGTTGTCAGCTGACTTATCCTAACACCAAAGTTTCTCCACCATGCAAAGCCTTTGTAAGTGTGCTGTATATCTGAACTCAAACGTGAACAAACCGTTTTCTACTATGATCCATGGGTTCACTTCGGCCCCTTAATAATGAAGATCTTATACACGTTCAAGCACTCTATCTCCTCATAAAATCTCTTTCATAGTTTTTTTTTTTAATTAATTCAGCGCATCGCATAACATTGCTTTTCACACCACCTCAATAAACCAATAAATCTTTCAGTAAAAAACTACGAACAGAACAAGTTAATGATTAAGATAAACAATTTGAATTTACTTTAATTATCCTGATGATTTAATATTTTCGACCCCCAAACTCTACTAAATTTGAATTTAAGCTTGAATTTAAGGTTATAATTTCGACTCCCATACTCTAGTAAATATGAATTTAAGTTGAAGTTAGTTCGAATCAAAGTTTGAATTTCTGAATTTAAGTTTTATTTTCTGAATTATGTTCGAATTTCTATAATTTATATTTAAATTTCTGTAATTAAGTTTGAAATTAAGTTTGAATTTCTGAATGAAAGTTTGAATTTTTGTTTAAAATTTTGAAAAAAAAGTTGAATTTAAGTCATATCAAGTTTAAGTTTAGTTTAAGTTTAGTTTAAGTTTAGTTTAAGTTTAGTTTAAGTTTAGTTTAAGTTTAGTTTAAGTTTAGTTTAAGTTTAGTTTAAGTTTAGTTTAAGTTTAGTTTAAGTTTAGTTTAAGTTTAGTTTAAGTTTAGTTTAAGTTTAGTTTAAGTTTAGTTTAAGTCTAGTTTAAGTTTACTTTAAGTTTAGTTTAAGTTTAGTTTAAGTTTAGTTTAAGTTTAGTTTAAGTTTAAGTTTAGTTTAAGTTTAGTTTAAGTTTAGTTTAAGTTTAGTTTAAGTTTAGTTTAAGTTTTGTTTAAGTTTAGTTTAAGTTTAGTTTAAGTTTTGTTTAAGTTTAGTTTAAGTTAAGTTTAAGTTTAGTTTAAGTTAAGCTTTAGTTTAGTTTAAGTTTAGTTTAAGTTTAGTTTAAGTTTTGTTTAAGATTAGTTTAAGTTTAGTTTAAGTTTTTAATTTTAAGTTTTAAACTGACTCATACGAACTTACTTATTCATTATTAAAATTTTCATTGCAACCCCCCTTAATATTCATTTAGCTGACAATCTTATTGACAAACAAAATTTAGAAAAAATAAAATTAATATGATTAAATTTTTTTCTTTTGTCTTATAAATTTAGCTATGAATTTAATATTTTTCGACCCCCCCCCCCCATACTTTACAAATTAACAATTTAATTAACTCACATACACAATAGAATTGGTACCTATACATTTACCTTACTTTTTCAACTTATAAAATTTTACTATTAATTTTTTTATCTTTCAGAATGTACTAACTGACAAGCTATTAAATCAACATAGTTATACCTAGTGACCTGTCTTAGCTTCACACAGATGCCTAAACTATACGTATAATCCTGTCTCTCGAGTCACTCTATCTATCGATGAAAACCGCATCAAAATCTGTTGCCCTATTATATTTAAGAGATCTAAACGTAGGTTAATACATACAAACACACATACATAGAGAAAGACAGCTAGAAGTAAGAGATCTAAACATACATACATACACACAAACATACATACATATATACATACAGAGAGACAAACGGGTAAAAGCTATTTTAATAAATTAACTAATATTTACGCAAGACTTGATACACCTTTATCCTATTACACGACAACAAATTGTGCAAGCCGTTTAAAACTTGCACTTAATTTTTAACCTAGCAATAATCCTAAAATTTAAATCCTGGCTTACGACACCAAATTGTACCGAACCCTACCTCAAGCGAGGAAAACTACCTCACCGTAAAAGCTAATAATGTATCAAAGTAATACAATAAAATAGTTGTAGAAATATCGTAGAAATATCGTTGAAATGGCCACGTGATCGTCTAGTAGTAAAAGGTAGGACCTAACTTGTGTTCCGTATTAGTAACCTAAATTCTTTTTAAAAGTGATCAAGTCTTGTCTACTGCGTTACATATTTTATAATTGTCTACTGCGTTACCTATTTTATTAATTGTCTACTGCGTTACCTACTTCGTCTAATATTATACCTAAATACAGGAATGTCTACTGTGTTACTTACCTCGTATAAATATCAAGCTGAAGTTTAATACCGAACGTATGTCGAGATAACATACTTCAGGCTGTCGTACCTCGGGCTATTGTACATTGGGCTAACATACCTTTTATATTATCAAGATGAATGAAGATGATGATTATAAATAGAAACGGCTATAAGGATCATAACATAATCCATATAGGATCAGAGCACCGCCCCGCTCAGATCAATGGGCTCGTCTCCAAACTGGACACCCTCTTCCGTATCATGAAATATTATCATGGAAATTATCATGGACATCCTAGTGACTTGGATGCCCATCAATAATTCTGGGAAACAGAAACTATATCTGTAAAACTCTACGAATTTCAACTTCAAGTCTGTCATGTATGTCTACAAGGGACAAGAGGGCATTATCTTTTAGCAAGTCCTAGTCGGAGGTCCGTCAGTCTTTATTGCCTCTCCAGTAATCCTGCATCTAGAAATGCAACTGGCACTTGGAGAGGTCTGTTCTAACTACCCTACCTACTTACCTGCCTGCCTACCTACCTACCTACCTACCTACCTACCTATCTATCTACCTATCTACCTATCTATCTATATAGGCTTTTTAGAAAGTTTTGGAAGAATAATTTAGTTTAGAACTTTCCAGAATAGCTTAGTTTTCTGACAGTGAAAATACTATAAAATCGGCGTTACTTAACCTTTGCAGAATGAACCAAATTCAGATATATAATTTGTGTTGTTAATGTCGTGGTAACTCCGGTCAGGACTTCGAAGAGGTAGCTCACCATCCGTGAACAGGTCTGGGTATTGCTGGTGGGACTTATACTGCCCAAAAGTTCGACGTAAGATATACCAAGCGAACTTAACGTAGCTCACCAGTTGTACATAGACTGGATTATGGTTACACCGGTCGAGACTTTAGTAAGGTAGCTCACCATCCGTGAACAGGTCTGGATATTGCTGGGTGGGACTTATTCTGCCCAAGTCTGACGTAGGATAAACCAAGTGAACTTACCTCGTTCACCAGCTGTACAGTCTGGGTATCGCCACTAGGACTAAATACGTCCAAAAGCCAAAGAAGAATTTAATATTAGTAGAATTCAGTTCACTGTCTGCATTGATCTAAAACAACACAATTTAATATAATAAATTCAACATCAAGATCAAACCCAACCATTCCTTCAATTTAGGTAAATATTTAAAATCTTATAAAAATAGCCCTTAGTAATTACTGGTTATTTCAAATGTACAAATAAATAGTAATAAGCCAATATCGAGAATTTCACTGAAACTACGGCAATTCCGTATCCGGACTTTCTAGCTTACAAACTCCTCAAAGGGCACTGAATCGATTCACGCTTTTTGTATTTAAATCACAATTAGTCTACAGCTGATAATAATGTGTTTGAATCAAATATTTTGAGATTTTTTTGCCGATAATTTTCAATTTGTTATTTTTCACGACCTGACAGCATGCCTACCAGAATTCCTGTCCCATCTTTCTTTTTGACATCTACCAACTTAATACTATTTCTCTACAGCTGTCTAGTAATGAGTTTTGAATATAATGACAAATAAGATTTTAATGTTTGTTTGAAAGCACTACTGATGTGTTTTAGAAATCTTAAACGCCCCAATAATAAATGTTAAAGGCCTCCTAAACTATGTTTGTGAATAGAACGAAACTAGGCATAGGCTGTTTCGTTACAGTTCCTATCACTTTTTGGCATGACCCTTGCTATTGTTATGGATGCCGAGTAGAGTTGACATAGACCACAGGCTACCCACGTCTATTGATTGATATGATGTTGAAATGAAGCACTGGACAAGCTTCAGGCCAAGTGGCAAGCGGTCGACTTGAAAATAAATCACGAACATCATATCAACAGTCTCGCACCCGCACCGCGCTAGTTTGGAAAACAGGAGAATTTTGGCGAATATTTATCCTTAACATCTCTGTGCGGGCGAAGTGTTTTGCCCATAAATCAAGCATTACATCTTCGCCCAGTACACACGTACAGCTCCGCAGATCTGAGCAAGTGTAGTTATCCGATAAGCAATGGATTGTTACAACAGAATAGATTCATAAGGCGAATGCGAATGGTTCGAAAGGAATGATCTCGGCGCACCTGCTATAATCAAATCGAAGCAATTTAAAAAACGGCTAGGTCAAGAGTACCCAAAACAACAATCGTATAAAGATATAGCTGTTACCAGGGATGGAACCGTGATTTTTATATGTTTAATATGTCATAATGTTAAATAAATACCTATAGTCTAGTCAAAAATTGAAATATTCTATTAAGAGTACCTACCTATCTAATTATTGCAATATTAATTGACAGATAATATTAGTGAACATATTATTATCTAACATGAATTCATTTATCATGTAGTAATATTTTTCAGCTAAAAATGTTCTCAACATGAATTTATTTATCGTGTAGTAACATTTTTCAGCTAAATATGTTCTCAGCTTTCTTTGAAACAACGAAGTTGGCAGTTCTCTTATTGATATCGGTAGTTTATTGTGAACAAATGGAGTCATACAGAAGACACATTTACGCATCAATGTGGTTTTAGAGTTACGGACACATACTTCATTTTGATCTCGTCTGTTACGATGAACAACATCAGACTTTCTTTCTTTCTTTCTTTGATGTGATGTGATCTGCCCCGCCGCGGAAAACCTGTCTGTACATCTATCGCCTCGACCATCTGTTCTACTATATCACAGAATATTACTCTGTGATTATATCGAGTATTCATAGACATAGAGGGTATAATGGAATGTTATACAACAAGCTCGTGTCACGTAATGTTATTGTGCGGGATGTCGACACCTTCGTAATAGACAATCAGTTAAAAAGACAAAAGATTGTTATATGATTAAGGTGCATTACATGGTAGTAACGTCCACTGGTTTGCGCACGTGGAGTTATTTACAAGCTACTAAAGGTGTATGTATAATAAGATGGGCTGACAAACTAATAGTAATATGGCACTTAGAACTTATTTGCCCTTTTCAGGCATTGCAAATTATAATGAAGACTATCTATGCTGGGCGCTAAGCTGCTTACATAAGAGTACCTAACTTATTATAGTTCGCTCGATCGCTTCATGGTCGAGATCCCACCAATGCGCACTAACCGATATGCATCATTATTTCTTCTGCGCACCGCCAAGGAGTGGAATTCTTTGCCAGAGCCTGTGTTCCCCGATACTTATAACCTGGGTGTCTTCAAGTCACGAGTGAATAGGTTGCTCTTAGGCAAGCGTGCTCCACCGTAGACCACATCATCGTTTAACATCAGGCGAAATAGTGGTCAAGCGCAAGCCTATTGTGAATAAAAAATAAAAAAAAAAATGACAATTGGGAAAATTGCGTTCCAATATATTTTGTCCGAATTGCAAGTCGTAGTACTTGCCCAGACGAGCTCTATCACAATTACGAGTAGCTTTACTAATCATTTCTTCCTTTTTCATAAAAGGATTATGACAGTATAGGTATTATCAGTATTGTTGAAATATTAGTCACATGTCACTAGGTGAGATAAGACATGACTTAAAAAGTTATATTTTACTAGCAGTCCGTTCCAGCTTCGCGCGGATGCAATGAAACCACACCCGTGCGAAGCCGGGGAGGGTCGCTAGTAATAAATATAGCCTATGTTACTCTGGGATAATATAGCATTCTAATGGTGAAAGATTTTTTTAAATCAGACCACCTTTATTAGTGTAGATAATTCACCTGCTGTTGCCTGCGACTTCGTTCGCGAGGAACACGAGAAGCGTACTTTTTCGTTGGAATATAAACTACCCGTCCTATTTTCGGTCATTATCTATGTTTTGAGTTTCAACCAAATTAAGATTCAGTGGTTGTCAAGTTATACGAGGAACAAACATCCAAACTTTCGCATTTATAAAGGCAAGCACTATTCCGCGTAGTCACCATTTGGAAGGGTGACAGCTTATGACTTTAAAAAAATAAAAACTGGAGCATTCGACTAGTTTATGTGGATTGGCGTTATTGTGCAAAAGATATTAAAATACCTATTACAATCAATAATGAAAGATATCAGATTATATCAACGGCTAATCCGCATAAATTAAATTAAATATCTCTCTATTTATTGTATTGTATTAAGTATATAAGGTCATTCATTATCAACCTGACAAACTTAAGGGATAGGTTCCACACATAAAAAAAAATACTTGCACTTTTTTTCTAAACTTTTTTTTTAATCTTTTAAAAAAAAAATTACGTAATTCTGCTTAATAATTAGTTATCCTTGTTAGAAATCGAAAAGGCAGCGCTCGGCACGAGTCAGTGACCCGCGCGTCAATGAACCGCGGGTCAATAACTCGCGCGTCCTTGACCTGCGCGTGTCCTTGACCCGCTACGGGGCGCGCACACTCAAATATTTCATTATTAAGTCGCTTAACTCGATTCCCAACAATGATAAATAATAATTGAGCGAAAAAAACGTAATCGATTTTTTTTGTTTACTTGGGATTTTTAAGACAACATACATAAAAAAAATTATAGGTACATATATTTTTTTTTATGTGCGGAACCTATCCCTTAAGTTTGTCAGGTTGATAATGAATGACCCTGTATATCAGTCATCTAGTTACATAACACAAGCTCTGCTTAGCTTGGGACTGATTGCTTGTGGATTTTCCAGTATTTATTTATATATTAAATAACAAAGCAAGAACATGTAAGCTAATATTTCGTAATCAGGAATTTGTTTTTCATTGCACTCAAGACAAAGCTTGCTTGAATAATGAATTCTAAAAGCAATCTTACTAATACACAATTAATTACCTACTTAAGTACTTACTTATACAAAAGTTAAGAGTAGTAGAGTTCTAAGAGTAGTAGAGTTCTCTGTGATAGAGCTCGTCCGGGGAAGGACTACCACCATACCTATTTCTGCCGCAAAGCAGTAATGCTCGCATTGCTGTGTTCCGGTGTGAAGGGTATGGTTTCCGGTGAAATTACTGGCACATGAGGCTTTCGATCTTAGCCTCAAGGTGGCAACCCGCTAGTGATACCTCTGGTATTGCAAGCGTCCATAGGCTGTGGTGACCGCATACCATCTTGTGGGCCGTACGCTTGGTTGCCACTTCAGTTGTATAAAAAAAAAAGTTTGGATGAATGTTTGTAGGTCGCGGTCCACAGCTAGTCAATAAAACTAAACCTAGAAGTCTAGAAGTTCAGTACGATATTCGTATAGTTTTTGTTGAGTTAATAAACAAACGAAAGAAGAACAATCTAAAACAACTAAACATAATTCAAAACTTTTCCAAGTTTCCAACTAATCAAACATTCCAGCAAGATTCTCTGAAATTAAAAAAAATAATAAACATCGCACACCAACATCTTTTGTCTATATCACTATAACCCGCTCGAATTGAAAACGCGTCAATATCAAATCAAAATGCGCAATGAATGCGTTACTTCATAATGAGAGTGGGTAATATTGCGCGGCGTTGCCAGCCCGCTCCCCCCTCGCGAGCGAGCGAGACGCCGATACAATTAGAGGGGGACAGCAGGTAAGGGAGCTTCGACGATACTACATGTAAAGACTGAATGAAAAAATGCTTTTACAAAGTCCCTAAGTACTTTAGAGATGATCTTAAACAATTAATTTGTATTGTAGTTGAAAACTTTCAAATAATCCTAGTTTAGTTAGTGTAAGTACTAGGATTATTTCGAAAATTACACTTTACATAATTAAGTATAAGAAAGCGCTCATGGCCCATGGCCAACATTTAAGAAACCTTTCCCATGAGTCATGGGAAAGGTTTCTTAAATGTTTTTCATGTTTCAGGTTTATTAATGTTTTATTTTTCATAACAACTGTAATTAAGTTGTTCTTAACAGGTCAACGAAGTTAAGCACTGTTCCGCGTAGTCACTATTTAGATGACACCTAACCACTTTGCAAAAGCCGGGACCGAATGCTAAACGTGCCCTCCGAAGCACGGGAGCGCTCAGTTGAAATTGCTACTGGCGGTCACCCATCCAAATGATGACTACGCGGAACAGTGCTTAACTTCGTTGATCTGTTAAGGACAACTTAGCCAGCTACGTCACGAGCGCTCGAGATAAATAAGTGATGTAACATTGTAACTTCATTAGGGTAGTAACAGCCCCCCTCTAATCCCCCCTCCCGTTACGGTACGGCTGTAGATCTTGGCACAATGGACGTGTCTCCGGCAGGCCTAGGACGCGATTTATGGAGCAGATCTAATCCACTAAATCACTATTTTGAGGTACGAAGTACCTCTGGTAAAGGTGAATAATGGAGGATAATGGTATGTTGACTTTGTGCCTCACAAATTTGAGATCCTCTGACACTGCGCCCCATTTCGGATCGTTTTCGTGTGACTTGTGAGTCACACGAAAACTCCCCACTTTGGGTCACAAGTCACACGAAAATGACTGGGAAATTTATTCTCATCAAATAGAGTAATAAAGTAGGCGTCGATCTTCATTATGAAAAGTTCAATATATTCAGCCTAACCAGGCATGCGAATTTTAAATTATACACTAACGGTACCTAAGATGAGAAAAGAGTACATGTGGCGGAGATGCGAATGTTAAGATGGATGTGTGGAGTGACGAGAATGGATAAAATAAGGAATCTGGAGGAAGTCTGAAAGTGGCACCAGTGACTGAGAAAATGAGGAGTAATAGGTTAGCGTGGTATGGGCATGTTATGAGGAGGGATAAATGTCATCTGACAAGAAGAATGTTAGATATGAATGTGGATGGATATATAGGTAGAGGTAGGCCAAAGAAAAGATGGATGGATTGTGTGAAAGATGACATGAGTAAGAAAGGAGTGAGTACTGAGATGACGGGTGATAGAGAGGAATGGAAGAAAGGAACATGTTGTGCCGACCCCACATAATGTGGGAAAAAGGGCAGGAAAATGATGATCTAAATATTTCATAAAATATATATCCTACTACTTACATACGAGTACAAAATATTTAATATCTTTCAATAAAACCCATATTGGTATGTGGTATCTAGAACGGCTAAAGGTTACCGTTCAATATCGGGTAATGCAATGAGCTTAATAATTCAGCTGCCAATTAAACGGAACCTTCAGATATTCCACGATAACGTGGTGAAATGGTGTTGCTTCAGGGGCTCTACTCTTGCGGACAAAAGCGATGTATCGTGACAGTTTTCGTGGTTCAGCGTTCATGCCCGTGAATGCTCTGAACTTAGTTGCCACCGACATAAGTTGAACTACGATATTCGCAACGATTTTCGTTTGTTGCTTTCAAGAGTAGACCCCCAGATTAGACAAATAATTATTATACAATCACTCTCGCTCGAGAGTAGACCAGCGTTACAGCAGTGGGAATCAAATGGGATTTACATTGGGTCAGCGACTGACTTCAAATGGAGTTGAAGTCAGTGCTGACTTCGAGAGCTGGAGGGTTCGTTTTTTTTTATGTTAGCAAGTGACAAGACTATCAAGGCGCCCACCTGATGTTAAGCACCACGCCTGACTATTACAGATGCAGTGCCACCCAAAGCATAAAGTTTTTAAGTGTTTGCGTGGCACTGCACTGCGCTTATCACCCCGAGACATTGTTGTTAAGTATCTTTCGTCCAGTAATTTCACTTGCTACAGTGCCCTTCAAACCTAAACACAGTGCAGCTTGCACATTACTGCTTGGAGGTAGAATATCTGACACTGCGGTGGTACCCACCAAGACGGACTCTGGCTGAAGAGTCCTACCACCAAGATCGCGTATATTCAAGTCAGTACTGACCCGACAACGTTTTACTGACTCCAAATCAATTTACATTAGGTCAGTAGCGGGTCACTCACTTAGCTTGAATTTGGAGTCGGCACTGTAGCGTCTCAGTTTCGAGATTGGAAAAAAATGCTTTTGTCAGTCAGTCCGGCTGTTCTCGCCTACAGGTCCCATTTTTTCAACCAATCTGGTTGAGACTTGGTATACAGGTTCTATGACCTTATAGAACTTGATTGCCGTCGGGGATTTCAGATAGGGGAATCAAAAAAAGGGGAAATAGGGCTACTGGATATCTCCACCTCATGTGATTAGATTTGATTTCTAATTTGCATAACTTTAAGTTCGTCTCATAAAAATTTGGTGAAGATCTGATGAGGATCTTCAGCGTGCAGAGTATCTCCTCAAAATGCAGTAAATTGCTCACTTTACAAGTGCTTGCGAGGTCTTCAGTTCGGAGAACTACCAGTTATATTAAACTTTCCTCCCGCAAGGTTCGATTCCGATTTCGAGCCCTTCTCAGCTTATTAAAAGGCTTTCAAAGCCCGCTCCGGACATAGCCGAAGAAGTCCGAACGGAAACATCTGTCGAGTCGGCGCGTGCGTCTTTATATTATTACAGTAGAAAGCACGAGTGTCTTCGCGAGCTGATGACGGTTCCGTACAACTGTTTTAAAGGGTTTTCACGGCGATAATCAATTTACTTGATGATGTGGACAAAGCTGATTTCCAGGTAAAACTATTTGAATTATTACTAAAACAGCTAAATAAAACAAAAAGTGTCAATACAATGCTAATATAATTTTGAATTCATTGTTTTGATTTCAAAGAATTGCGCCCCAGAATACAGCCCAGTTGCTAGACAACTGGGCCGTATAAATAAAATGAATGAAAAAGAATTAAATAAAAATGAAATGCTTTTATTTAACACACACATAGAACAGACCGAAAAAAAAAAGGAAAAAAAACAAAAAAAATTAGTAAGTATAATAAAATAATACAGTTGTTTTATGTATGTTTTATTTGCTAACTATATTGTCACTTTTGTGTTGTTGTTGGGCGTTCTTTTATTGTTAGTAGTTAGTACGGTACTCTAGAAACCTGTATACGGCCCTACCTCTAGCATCGTGTGCGCGATATAAAGATTTGTACAGGTGGTGCCCATGGAGGGTAGATACCAGATAGCGCGGGCCGGGGACGACGCGACGCTTGTTTGTTTGTTTGTTTGTGTGTCGACGACCTTATGAGGTTATCACTATGGCAAATATTGTAGTAAGACATGGTATGGTGGGTGAGTCTATGGATAGACGTAGACTTCGTAAGCTATTTATTAGGTGTAGAAGAAAATATTTACAGGGAAAATAATTAATATAAAATATATTTTTCACAAGTTTTTCACATAAAGTTTTAGTTTTTTTTATACAACTGAAGTGGCAACCAAGCGTACGGCCCACGGGATGGTAAGCGGTTACCGCAGCCTATATTACTTTATGGTCATCACTAGCGAAGGAGTTTCCATCATTGTCCCGACACGGGAATCGAACCAGCAACCTCTCGCTCGCCCGCCGCGCGGTGGTAATAAAATTCTCAGTGCAATGCAATTTTTTATGTATTTCTTAGGGATCCGTATTCGGATCGGTTTTGGAAAAACGGTAAACCTTTTTTTAACAATTTGAATTCCCTTTATGCAAAGACAAAATGACAGTGGTAGCATGTGCAGTGGCTGGTAATAGTGAATAAAATTCTATATCGTGGTCTGATTACAGGGTGGTATAAAATTGCAGTTTAGACCGCAGCGCACTAACGCTTAACGGCTGGTTACTAACTTAGCTGTAGCTATGGATGAAATAAGTGGAAATGTGGAGAGATATGGAGAAAACTGGAGGAGGCCTATACTTACGCAAAAAGGGATTCCTAACCAAGAATAAAAAAAAAATCAGTTAGATTATTTTTGAGGAAGGAGAAAAAGCTATAATAATAATTTAATGGCATAGTAATAACATCATTACCATGTATGGTTTGTGTAAACGGTGCCGTTCTGTGTGTCATGGTTAGCCTCGATTACAGCAAGAGCGAGATAGCACGCTTTTGCTCGCGCATGCGGAAAGAGTGCACAAACGAAAACAAAAAAAAAACACGTAATAGCCCTTAGCTTCAGTGCCGGCGATACGTGCCGGCAATCGCGTCCGGGATGAGGTAAGTAAAACCGGTGGGAGGTAGCGAGTGGCAATTCAAACCTTAGTACTAATATTTTGTGAACAGGGGTTAAACAGCTGGTTAAATAGTTGGTGAACATTGGTGTCAGATGCGATTAGAGGCCGGGAAACTTAAAATGATTGCATGGTGTATATGGGGCAACCGACGCGGATAGTCTTTTAAAAGTGGTAGTACCAGTGGTAGTCTTTTAAAAGTGGTAGTGGTAGTAAAGGTACCCAATACCCATCTATAAATAAATAATGCTGGACAATCCACACAGCATCATCTAGCCCCAAGCTGAGCAGAGCTAGTGTTATGGGTACTAGATGACTGATATACTTAATACAATACAATAGATTTAAGAGTAGTAGTTCTCTGTGATAGAGCTCGTCCGGGGAAGGACTACCACCATACCTATTTCTGCCGCCAAGCAGTAATGCTCGCATTGCTCTGTTCCGGTGTGAAGGGTATGGTTTCCGGTGAAATTACTGGCACATGAGGCTTTCGATCTTAGCTTCAAGGTGGCAACACGCGAGTGATATCTTTGGTATTGCAAGCGTCCATAGGCTGCGGTAACTGCTTACCATCTTGTGGGCAGTACGCTTAGTTGCCACTTCAGTTGTATAAAAAAAAAACAATATTGCAGCCTATGCTTGTAATACTCGCGGGTAATACCCGAGACGTAGATATTAACCTGTAACCTGTAATTTCACCGGAAACCATACCCTTCGAACCGGAACACAGAAATAGGTATGTATAGGTAGTTAAATCTACTTAAGTTACTAAGTTGTTCTTAACAGATCAACGAAGTTAAGCACTGTTCCGCGTAGTCATCATTTGGATGGGTGACCGCCATTGGCAATTACAGTGCTTCGGAAGGCACGTTAAGCAGTCGGTCCCGGCTTTTTCAAAGTTATTAGGTCATCGGTTATTTTTGTTTTTACAGTGTTAATCATCACACTAAGGGAATACTAGAGATTATAATATCCCAAAAATCATTTCGCCTCAAGCGGGTTTGAACCAATCCTTCCGATCCTAAGGTCGTGGGTTCAAACCCGGTCGTGCACCAATGGATTTTCTGTTCGAAAAATTTATGTGCGCAAAGCCAGTGCTCTCATACGGTGAAGGCAAACATCGTGAGGAAACCGGCATGTTCAAGAACTAAAAATTCAAAACACATGCGCCATCCTCCAATCCGCATTGGGTCCGCGTGGTGGATTATGATCCAATCACTCTCGCCCGAGAGAAGGCCAGTGTCCCAACAGTGGGAACATTAGAATGCTGTCATAATGACTCTTCCCTGCTAGCAAGCAACGCGTGCTCAGAGGTTACCCCTCAGTTCTGAAGGGTTCTTTGAATAGGGTCCAGGGTTCGGCATTGAGCTCGCTGGTCCTTTTTTGACGCGGTCGTTCAACTTGCTGCGACGGGATTATAGTTAGGCGTTTTAGGGTTCAGTTGTGAAATAAACATAACTTTTTAACTACTACCTCACCCCGGACACTCTTAATAAAATGTATGAAGCAAACGCCGCCATCACTATACGCGTCTATAGTTTGTGTAAGTAAACAGTGCTGTTATATGTGTGAGTGTCATGGTTGGCCCCACCCAATTATAGCAAGAACGAGATAGCACACTTTCACTCGCTCTGGCATACGCGCGCTTGGACCTGCACTTATTCAAAATAAACATGTGCCTTAATAGCCTTTACCTTCAGTTTATTTATTTAAATTTATATATATTTATTTTTAAGTATATTTAGGTACATTTCGTGGTCTTATTTTTATATATAAATTGTATACAGTAGTTGAGTAGATACCTTGGCTAAGCTCTGTCCCTCGCACTAAGTCTCTTTTGAGCCTGTATGGATATTCAGTGCCGGCGAAAGGTGCCGTGTGGTGCCGGCTAACTCGCGACCGGGGTGAAGTAAGTCAAACCGGTGGGAGGTAGGGAGGGTAGGGTGGCCATTCTGTACGTAGTACTAATATCTGTTCTGTAGCTTGGGCACAGAACTGACATATTAGGTTGGGGAAAAAGTCTTATCGCATTATAGTATGTATACATATGTATACAATCTCTTTGGCTATACTATTTGTAGCTGCCTGGTTTTGGTATTATTAAAAGCTTAAATTTTAAAGAACATAATTTCAAATTCAAATTAGGAAAATGTGTGATTTTTATTTGTTTTTCGTACTGTCAAGATGAGTGAATCTAATGAAGAAATTCGATACATTTTAAAATTTTACTACAAAAAAGGTAAAAATGAAACGCAAGCCGCAAAAAAAAATTTGCGATTATTATGGACCTAATGCAGTGTCTGTGAGAGTAGCACAAATATGGATTAAGCGTTTTCAATCCGGAAATTTTGATGTCAAAGATGCACGTCGCTCTGGTCGCCCAATTACGGATAAAATGGATGCTATTTTTGTAAAAGTGGAGCAAGATCGGCATATCAGTAGTTACGACGTAGCTGAAGAATTGGGAATTGACCACAAAACAGTTTTGGCACATTTTAAAAAAACTGGGTACACAAAAAAGCTCGATATTTGGATACCTCACGAGCTTACTGAATTATGAAAGATTATTATTTACCAGAAGTAAATGGCAATGTCATTTTGTATAATTTTGTAGGATTAAAAAAAAACCGTTTTATCTTGTAGTGTTGTAAATCGGCTTATTAATAAAACAACAAAGTTTAACGAAGAGGTTTTATTTTGACAATTATTATTATTTGAATAAATTCACGATAATAAAAGTAAGTAGTGTATAGGTATTATTTACAGCAAACTTCATTGATAAGGTTGAAAAAAAAAACAAAAAGTAACCCAACGCTCGGAATCGAACTCGGTTTCTCAGGATTGGAAATCCAAGTATGATACCACTGTTCCAACACTGCTATTAGCAAAGCAGTTGAAATTATGATTACGGTTCCTTGCATGGTTATTAAATATAATTTATTTGAGCAAAACTCCATAGTGATCCAAATGGATTTGAAGCTAGTTGTCTTATACAAGGGGGATACTTATCTATGGAGGGCACTGTACCTACATACTTTAGTTACCTGTAAATAAACTATTTAAAAAAATGTTTTGAATTTTCTTAAAATATGCGAAGAAACTTTTTCCCCAACCTTAAGTTGGCTTGGGGCTATATGATGCTGTGTGGATTGTCCAGCATTATTTATTTTTTTATATTAATTTTTTTAAATGATAGTTTAGTTGATAATGATGTAAATAAATAAATAAATAAATAAATAAATAAATTTTAAATATACGGAACCCAACCATTCTAAGACCTACTCGCAATTCGTAATCGATGGTCTTTTATGAAATCACTTGGATCATTTTATAACTGCGTACTTAAAGTAGGGAGAGTTTAATATTAAAACGAACTTTTACTGTTCAATTTCGAACCCTATCACTAACCAAATAAAGATTAGTGTTTTGCACTAAGCATAAAAAACTTTTTAACGCTATTCAAAGTTTAATTTTGAGCTTTATTGCTTTAAAAATAAGGGTTAGTTGTTTTTTCGGTTTCTTTTGTCTGTTGATTTTAATATGAATGGTAGAATTAGCATTATACTGGTTAGATAGCCATGTAGGTAGTACCTACTTATGTAGGTTCTTTCGGATTATACTTTTTTGATTATGTTTTTATTGAGTGATAGCTTTGAGTGGATTTACCAACAGTAAAGTACAGAAATAATCAAACAATAGGTCTAAAAATTTAAATCACTCTCCAATGATTATTTCGAGCAGGCGAAGCATGACTCGGTGGAACAACTGGTAGCCTTTCCCATGCAAAGCAATAAATATTTCTTTATATATATTTTAAGAAAGTCTCTTCCCGCCCCACTTAGATACGGATTCTAATCCATCCACCAATCCGCATTAGGTCCTCGTGGTGGATTACGATCACTGTTCCTCGAGAGTATGCCAGTGTCCCAGCAGTGGGAACATTAGAAGGTTATTTTTTATAGTGTTAACCATCACACTTTTGTTTTTTGTTTCTTAGGTGCTTAGTATATTTAATAATATGTGTATTATAATTATGTTAGTTGCTTATTTTACTTATCTAGTATCAGTATCTATGTCTATGTACCTAAGCCTATATATATAGAATAAAAAATATCTATCTATGTATTGTATTGTATTAAATATATATCAGTCATCTAGTACCCATAACACAGTTCTGTTTAACAGCAGCTTACCTTGGGGCTAGATGATGCTGTGTGGATTGACAAGCATTATTTATTTATTTATTTATTTATTTATTTAAGATTAAGTTTATTATATGTATGATTATTGTTTCAATCGTTCTGTGTTTGTGTGAATCAAATAAATGTATTTCATTTCATTTCATTTCACACTAAGGGAAAGGGGTTCAAATCCCGCTTCAGGCGAACTAATTTTTGGGATATTATAAACATTAGAGAGCTGTCATCATGAACGGATTTTAATACGGATTCTATCAATAGACAGTATTTCAAGAAAGTTTTACACGTATAACGTAAGCAGCCGTGCGAATCCGGGGCAGATCGCTAGTTTTATTTATTTATTTTTGTGTCCATGCCACAGTGTTGAAAAGTCAAATCAAATCAAATCAAATGTAATTTATTTGCCTATAAGTATGGTAAGTAGAAATATTATAGTGGTTCTTAGGTCTAGATTTTTTTTTTTTTTTGACAATCCACACAGCATCATCTAGCCCCAAGGTAAGCTGCTGTTAAACAGAGCTGTATTAGGGGTACTAGATGACTGATATATACTTAATACAATACAATATATAGATAGAAATTTTTTATTATATATAGAAAATACCCAGAACACCCGGAACAAATATTTGTAGATCGTACAAACATTTGATCCGAGGCGGGAATCGAACCCGCAACCTCCGCGTCGCAGGCGGTATTGTGCCCGCTGCGCCACATTGGTCGTCAAATTATATTATATTAAGTAGGTACTCATACTTTTGCTTCTGTTTTGAAGCATGTAAATATTAATAAGGTCGTAAAGGTAAATAATACCTATTTCTGCCGCAAAGCAGTAATGCTCGCATTGCTGTGTTCCGGTATGAAGGGTATGGTTTCCGGTGAAATTACTGGCACATGAGGTTTCAATCTTAGCCTCAAGGTGGCAACCCGCGAGTGTTACCTCTGGTATTGCACCGTACGCTTGGTACCGTACGCTTGGTTGCCACTTTAGTTGTATAAAAAAAAAAAAAAGGTCGAGTTGCATGTTAAAATTAATTAATATTTTAAAAGTAATTAAAAAAAGGGCTTATATATGAATGTCAGTAAAAGTACTTAGTCAGTTTCGTATAATAATAATAATAAAAACGTTTATTTTCAGCAATAGTATTAACTTAAGGTACACAAATTTTGATTGGATTAAGTAGGTAATACTTGTGGTAAGTAATCAAATCAAAAATTATTTATTTCAATAGAATCACAAGGATCACTTTGAAACGTCTTACAAGCTAGGAAAACTTACACCATTTCCAATGCGCGCCCATGCCGTAAAAGAACTGGCAACAACACCGGCTGGGTTCCTATCGCTTTTTTGGCATGACCTTGCTATTGCTATGGATGCCGAGTAGAGTTGGAGCACATTCGTCCCAAGCTTTTTTATCATCTAGGTAATCGGTTATTTTATAGTAAGCTTCATCATTTTGGGGTCATCATTTGGATGGGTGACCGCCAGTGGCAATTTCAACTGAGCGCTCCCGTGCTTCGGAGGGCACGTTAAGCAGTCGGTCCCGGCTTTTTCAAAGTTGTTAGGCCATGACAGAGGCCTTCGGGCGGCCTAGAAACTCTGCCACCAGAGTTGGCCACTGACTCATACGAACGAACGAACAAACGAGTAAGCTCTATGAGACAGTTTTTGTTTAATTATATTTAATTATAGGGTAAGACCGTGTCATGAATGTTTGAATGACTTGCCTCTAAACTAAGTATAATACTTGACACACACATTCGTTTAGTTTTGCGGTTTTGGTTAATATATATATTTTTTTTGTTATTTCTACTTCATATCTTTTTAATTAGTTAGATATAGTTCTCACAACGGATCTCGGCCGTCGTGAAATTAGCCGTTTCGATGCGCAACGGAGCTTTTTAAAACTAAATTGTCTTTGCGCATCACAAACGGCTAACTTCACGGAAGCCTAGATCCGCTGTGCGAACTATACCTAACTATATTATTTTGTTTGTGTTGTGTTTCTACTATTTAGTTTCAAACCTTTTGTTTCATGTGCCTATCTACTGTCAGTAGTAGAGCACCGGTGGTCTAGTGGTAGTGATCCCGCCTTCCGATCCTAAGGTCGTGGGTTCGAACCCGGTCGTGCACCAATGGATTTTTCTATTCGAAAAATGTATGCGCTCAATGCCATTGCTCTCATACGGCGAAGGAAAACATCGTGAGGAAACCGGCATGTCCAAGAACTGAAAATTCGAAAGACATGTGCCATCCACAAATCCGCATTGGGTCCGCGTGGTGTATTATGACCTAATCACTCTCGCCCGAGAGTAGGCCAGTGTCCCAACAGTGGGAACATTAGAAGGCTGTTATGATGACCTTTCTTTCTTTCTTTCTTTCTTACTAGTATATCTTGAATACATCCAACTATTCACACACTCAATAATTCCCCTTTACAGGGAGACGATGTACCGTTCATATAGTTAGCGGGAGGTAGGAGGGACGGGAAGGAGAGGGGAGCGGGGAGGAGGGAAGGGGTGTGCGCCCGCGCACGTACCTGCTATATAATCTGTGGCAACGGCAGGTGCTAAAAGCCTGCACTGGAAAACGGAATGCGATGTAGGCAGGATTTCGAGTTTTTGTGTGGTATTTTAGCTGTCAAATTATGATATAGTTACCGTTTTTGGCTAGTACACTAAGGCTGCGTTTCCACCAGAGATGTGCGATCTGTAGCGAGGAAAGTGTTTTTAGGAACCAATAGAATCACTTCATTAAAGCTGTCAGAGCTATGCTAGGTAAATTAATAATTTTATTGGTTCCTATCAAACACATCCCTCGCTACACATCCTCGCACATCTCTGGTGGAAACGCAGCCTTATTCGAGGCTAATACCTTTGACGACTGATGTGGGGCGGCGGGAAAAGGTCCACCAGCGAAGCAGGAGGTTGCGGGTTCGATTTCAAATGTTATTGTACGATCTGCAAATATTTGTTTTGTGTGTTCTGGGTATTTTCGCTTTATATGTAATAATAAAAAAAATATCTATTTATTGTATTAAGTTTTTTTTTTTATACAACTGAAGTGGCAACCAAGCGTACGGCCCACAAGATGGTAAGCGGTAACCGCAGCCTATGGACGCTTGCTATACCAGAGGTATCACTCGCGGGTTGCCACCTTGATTCTAATATAAAGCCTCATGTGCCAGTAATTTCACCGGAAACCACACCCTTCACACCGGAAAACAACAATGCGAGCATTACTGCTTGGCGGCAGAAATAAGTATGGTGATAGTCCTTCATGGGGCGAGCTCTATCACAGAGAACTCTACTACTCTTAAAACATAACACAAGCTCTGCCTAGCTTGGGCTTGGGGCTAGATGCTGTGTGGATTGTCCAGATCTCTCTCGATAGTTCACATAAGACTACTTGTAACAAAATTAATTACTAATATTTATAAGAATAATTTTATAAGAAACTAGCGACCCGTCCCTGTTCTAGCTGTTCGCCAGTAATATATATAGCCTATGTTACTCAGGGATTATGTAGCATTCTAATGGTGAAAGAATTTTTAAAATCGAACCAGTAGTTTTTAAGTTTATTCGTAACAAACTTAAATTCAAATCTTCTCTCTTTATAACATTATTATTATTAGTATCAGTTATAGAAGTATAGATATAGATAGATATCTATATCTATACGGGCGTCTGGTCGAAGCGACGCGTGATACAAAGGCTGGTTCATATCTGGCTCAATGTATCAGCATTGCCATTCAACGTGGCAATGCAGCCAGCATGTTGGGAACGCTTCCGTCTGCTAGTGATTTGGATCAGTTGAGCTATCTATAGGTCGTTTGTAACGGTCTTTAGATGGCTCAACTGTTTCATATGTATTTTGTATATTTTGTAATGTAATGTAAATTATGTACATATTTTATTTTGTTTAATAAATGTCTACTTAATTTGATAGATATTGAACAAAAGCAGACACCATAGCCCGCATTATAGTTTAAGTACCCGCACGAAGCCGGGGCGGGTCTCTAGTTATTTATACCACTAAAGTGGCAACCAAGCGTACGGCCCACTGGCAATTCCTGTAATGAAAACTAGTTTGTATAGTCGTAACTGTTATACCATGGCTATCAAAATTTACAACAAATTGCCAAGTGTTGTTAAAGAACTGAACGGTGCCTTATTCAACAGAAAGTTATTCCATTTTTTAATTGATCATTGTTTTTATTCTGTTGACGACTATCTTAATTTTAAATTTTGACATTATTAATTTAACTTTTGACATTCTCTAATAAAAGTAATCTGTGCATTTATACTTAGCAATCTAAATTAGTTGACAAATGTATGAATCAAGTGACATCAAATTTCAAATAGGTAGGTATTGTAAATGACATTTAATTCAAATTTTGGTAATTCATTTATTGTAACTTAATATTTATGTGTAAATTTTTTTTAAATTAATTAATAACTTCAATATAATGTGTAAGTACTTAATAATTATGATGTTCACGTGCCTGTACTCGGGCGAGATATGCAGCACTAAAGTTTATATTTTCCACCTAATGTAAAAATGTACCATGTCTTTTGTGAATAAACCTACTGAATACTGGATGGTCAGCGGTTACCGTAGCCTATGTACGCATGCAACATCATAGATATCACTTGCGTGTTACCACCCTGAGACGTTAGATGGAAAGTCTCATGTGCCTGTAATTTCACCGGAAACCATACCCTTCGAACCGGAACACAGCAATGAGAGCACTGCGAGTCATCAAAAACTAATTTTATTTCTTTCAATTAGCTCTTAAACATATCAGTTATAATAACTCACAGATCAAGTTGAGTAGATGGCTCTTATTAATAGTTAAAGTACATCTCAATCGCTGAACTGGTTTAGCATCTGCCGGCGACATTGCTTCCAGGAATTATAATTTAACTGGTGCAGCGCCCGTGACTTTGCCTGGAGTAGGGAACCATACTAATTATACTTCCATACATACTATGCATATTTATATCCATAATATGCATATTTCAACACTCACTATGCATATTTTCATCCATAGTATGCGTACTACCATATTTTACATACATACTATGGATATTTCCATCCTTACTATACATATTTTCACCCATGCTATGCATACTTCCAGCCTTACTATAAGTACATATTGCCGTCCATACTATCCATACTTCTATCCATACTATTGATACTTACATTCATACTATACATAATTCAATAAAAAAATATTGGTATAATATTAATTAAGAGCGGCTCTAACACAGAGAACTCTACTAGAGTTCTCTGTGATAGAGCTCGTCCGGGGAAGGACTACCACCACACCTATTTCTGCCGCCAAGCAGTAACGCTCGCATTGCTGTGTTTCGGTGTGAAGGTTATGGTTTCCGGTGAAACTACTGGCACATGAGGCTTTCGATCTCAGCCTCAAAGTGGCAACCCGCGAGTGATACTTCTGGTATTGCAAGCGTCCACAGGCTGCGGTAACCGCTTACCATCTTGTGGGCCGTACGCCTGGTTGCCACTTCAGTTGTATAAAAAAAAAAAAAAGCTGGACATTTTTTGACAGTGCCATCTAACCTCAAACTAAGCAGGCTTGTACTATAGGAACCAGATAACTGTAAAATAGGTTATTTTTGTAAAAATACATTTGTGAATCATAAAAATACCTAGACCTGGAACTAATATTTGCAGATCAAGATAAAAACAGACGAAAAATGTCTAGTACTGTTCCGCTTAACCTTTCAACTAATGAGGTCACACAGTTACCACAGGACCTTCGACTTGTTCTCCGGCAGAAGTAACAAGTCGAAGGTTCTGATGATGTCCCGTGGAGGGATGAAACACGTGTCGATATTTTTCTTTTGAGGTTAACTGTGGTAACTGTGTGACCTCATTAGTTGAAAGGTTAAGCGGAATAGTACTAGAGATTTTTCGTCTGTTTTTTATCTTGTAATGGATTTCCGCAAGTAACGCCTGAATCTATAAATTATTTTCAGATCATGCAAACATTGTCCACTAGCGGGAGCACTCCGCCACTGAGGTCAAGAATTATCGATTCAGACAGTAAGTACCACAACATTTTTATACATAAGTATTTAGTTCAACTAATTACTTGACGATTAAATGTTATTTTACTACACAACACAGCTGTAAGCTTGTAACTCGTTTGTTGATTAATAGTATTTTATGGTGTTTTGAGGTGTTATTGGAGGGTTTTGAACTCCTTTATCATCATCATTGTCATTTATGGACGACCTCGACGTCGCTGGTTCGATCCGCTCGGAGGGACAAATGTTTGCATGATTTTATTTCCTTACAGGGAATTAGAGAATCAATGAATGTTTTTTTCTTTATTTATTTCTTTATTTTTGATCTGTAACCATTTGTCCCGGGTGCTCGCCCACCGCGCAAAATAAAGTCATCGAAATAAATTTATCAATTACCAAATAAAATTGATTTTATGTAAATTCAAACCCGGTCGTGAACCAATGGATTTTTCTGTTCGAAAAATGTATGTGCGCAATGCCAGTGCTCTCATACGGTGAAGGAAAACATCGTGAGGAAACCGGCATGTCCAAGAACTAAAAATTCGAAAGACATGTGCCATCCACCAATCCGCATTGGGTCCGCGTGGTGGATTAAGACCCAATTACTCTCGCCTGAGAATAGGCCAGTGTCCCAGCAGTGGGAACATTAGAAGGCTCTCATGATGATGATGATGGTAATTCAATATATTTATATTATTTGACGACCGATGTGGCGCAGCGGGCGCAGGTCCGCCTGCGACGCGGAGGTTGCGGGTTCGATTCCCGCCTCGGGTCGAATGTTTGTACGATCTACAAATATTTGTTCCGGGTGTTCTGGGTATTTTCTATATATAATAAACAATATCTATCTATGTATTGTATTGTATTAAGTATATATCAGTCATCTAGTACCATAATGCAGCTCTGTATAACAGCAGCTTACCTTGGGGATAGATGATGCTGTGTGGATTGTCCAGCATTATTATTATTATTAGATATATAAGTTTTCCAGACCTTCAATCAGATTCTCACGCAACAGGTGGCAGACGGTCACCTCGCTATAAAAACCTATTATAAAAACACGATTTGCGATCAGATGACTCAATTTTGTAATTTTTTTCACCGAATTATGTTATAATAATTTCAACTGTGTTGCTAACAGAGTATACTCTTGCCGTCAAAATCGTGACAGTTTTATGTTTCAGCTAATGTCAGTGAATGCTCTGAAATTAGTTATCACCGCCATAAGTTGAACTACGACATCGGCCCCCCGCGCCCCGTTTGTATAATACGGTTTCAAATTCAATCCGATTTCAATCAGCGAACTGGCAATAAGCTGTCACATTCATACAAAATACGTCAGTTTTTGATTGAAACCAAGTGAAATCGATTGCAACCGAATTACGCAATCGGGGGGGGGGGGTGGTTCAATCCCAATTCCGGTTCAATCCCAATTTCAATCCAATTCTTCACTGCTGTCTTTTTGTACTCTTGAAAACAAGGTTGAATTTGGCGCTAGGTTTGCACGCCACGGTTGTGGCTCTTTCAAGAAACCTAATTCCCGGCAATATATTAAAATATCTCGTAAAAATGGTCAAAATATCATAAAACTATATATAAGTATTAATATCGAATGTGACATTTTATCGAAGGAACCAACAATCGCTTCGCTGGAGTCAGACATATTAAAGTAGCAACACCATCAATGTACGATATTAAATATTAAGCTGTAATTAAACCATTATCACGAAAACAATAATTAATTTCATTGCTCTATTAAAAACAAAAAGTATTTCCACAACAGTAACTGTTTTCTTTAGTAAGGTATACATTAAGAAGCTAGAAATGACACTGAATAACTCAGAGTTCAATCTACACAAAGCTTCAATAAATGGTTAAAAGAAAGTATTATTATTCTTTAAAACAGAGGGTCTACAATAAGTTACCTACTTACTAGTGTTAGCGAGTACGTTAAAACTGACAAATAGTAGCCAATAATAATTCATGGTTTAAAATTGTATGATATTTTTATCCGACTCGACTACAGAAGTAGAACAAATCTTTATTAACAAATTAAAATACATAATAATTACATTAAAATATACAAATACATATGAAACAGTTCAGCCATCTAAAGACAGATATCTCAAATGATCCAAATTACTACAGAGTCTATTTAGAAATAGTAGTATTTTAAGTCACAAATTTGCCAGATCTAGCGAATAACTAGCAAAGTCGGCAACACTGACGACTCGTTGGGGCCTCAACAGGGGTCATCTAAAGTCAATATACTGGCCAGTGGACACCTGGCCACATTAGCATATATCGGTGCTATACCGATCTGGGTACTACGGGTCGTCAATGACCTATCAAACTGGTCAATCATGTCGCTGTCGAGATTCTGCTGCCTTACTCTTGAATCCAACGACAATTTGGCGCTAGGTTTGCTGTCAAAAGTACGAAATGTCATATTGTCCATTTGTCAATAGCGATCGCGTTCAAGAGTAAAGCCCTGATTGTGATTGAGAATGATTCGATAGTTTATCACACCTGGTTCTTTTTTAATCATCCTGTAAAAGGTCAATGATCGAAGGGCAATTCCACTAACAAAGATTGCAGACGAATCGTAGCTGAAGCTGAGCCGCTGCTTTTTATTTGTTTCTGGGTGTTTTCGTATTCGGCTATTGAACAACGATCCGGTTGCGATTATGATTCAGCTAAAGCCAACGATTGATTGAGTGTTTTGTTAAATTTGACCTTCAATATAGAATAGCTTGAGTATAAATCGATTACAATTAAACTTGAGCTGGTACTGAATAAAACGTCAAACGTTGTTTATTGATAGAAACGTTTTTTAGGGCTCTAACTGCGGCGTTCTGATAGTAAACACTTAAAAATTTAAGCTTTGGGTGGCACTGCATCTGTAATAGTCCGGCGTGGTGCTTAACATCAGGTGGGCGCCTTGATTGTCTTGTCACTTGCTGACACAAAAAAAAACCAAACAGATATATTTCGTTTTACTTCTTTCCGATCTTGACATCTTTGATAATGCTTGGCACAGAGAAAACTGGAGAAATCACGGAGAAACCATTCGTAATATTCGTAGGAAAGATGTAATGGAATCTTCCAAGGATAATGATAAAAACACAACCGATCGAGAACCTTTAGTACCTGGTAGAGATGAGTCCAACTATTAATATATGCGTATAGAAGACAATAATGTGCTCATTTGTATGCTGTAGTGTCTCGCAGACGGTGGGTATCGGGTTACCGCAGGGGGAACCGTAGGGTTGACGTGATGGTGACCTAGAGAGGGCCAAGATCATGGTCTTAGATCATGACGACTAGAGCGCAAGTGTTGCTATTATATCATCACATCCACAACATTGACAACACATAGGCGTTTTAGATAGGCAGGCCCCCGGAGCGATTTTCCTACAGCTTAAGGAGTGCTGTACGTTAGGCTCGCTAAAACTCGACAACGGCTGGACCGATTTGGCTGATTTTGGTCTTGAAATGGTTGTAACAGTCCAGAAAAGGGTCAAGCTGAGAAATTATGATAAAAAATACGAATCTTATATATAAAAATAAATTGATGTGCGTTAGGTTCGCTAAAACTTAACAACGGCTGGACCTATTTACCTATTTTCGGTCTTGAAACGTTCGTTGGAGTCCAGGGAAGGTTTAAACGGTGATAAATTATGGAAAAATTGTGGAAAAAAATAACGCGAGTGAAACCGCGCCAGGTCAGCTAGTAATTAATATAAATTAATAAGACCTATGCACCACCCAACCAACTTGAAGCAGAAATGAAAATGTATAAGTAAATTCGTATTTGAGTCAGTATAACTCTGTTAATGGAGTTAATAGTAATGAATAAGTAAACGAACAATTGACGTAAATTATTTTATAAATTAATGATTTTTTTTTATTGTAGCAGATGAAGCGATAAACTTTCACACAGAGCCGTGGGCAAATACTAGAGACAAGCGGTCTTTAGCTTCGACAGCCCTGTGTATTCAATAATCGGTTAATTCAAGATATAAGGTAATTAAATATCGATAAAACAATATAGTCCCGAATGTCAAAGGTGGCGAGTTCAAGGTCACCGTGACCCCTAGATGATTTATTTGAGAAATATATATATAGATTTTGGGAAAAAAATTACCACCTGTTGGAAATACCTACCATCTGGCTAAACAAAAACTACGCCGGTTTTATTGATAATTTTATTAGTTACATGATTATAGTTGAACTGTAAAAAAACACTATGGATAATAATTTGTGACAAGTTTTACCTGGTAGGACTCTTCAGCAAGAGTCCATCTTGGTGTGTTGGGTACCACCGCAGTGTCAGATATTCTACCTCCAAGCAGTAGTGTGCAAGCTGCACTCTGTTTAGGTTTGAAGAGCACTGTAGCAAGTGAAATTACTGGGCGAAAAGAGACTTAACTGGTGTCTCGGGGTGATAAGCGCATTGCAGTGCCACGAAAACTCTTAAAAACTTTAAGCTTTGGGTAGCACTGTATCTGTAATAGTCAGGCGTGGTGCTTAACATCAGGTGGGCGTCTTGATTGTCTTGTCACGATATAAAATGTATTAATTACTTAATTTAACAGGACAAAAAAAGGCGGGATCAGGTAGCTATCTGCTTGCAAGCGAAGCAGTTTCAAAAGTGGTAAAGTCTGAGTGTTGCTTAACAATAACATATGATAATAAAACATAATGGAAGCGATGGTATCCGCAGGAGTGAAACACTGTGTCGGAAATTATCAACGCCCTCCTCCTACCTAAGTTAACAGGGTTCCAAAAGAAATATAAAAAAGTAAAGAGAGAGGTAGAGAGCCTGACTTCTCTCAAATTAACACTATCAAGTGTATTTTATTGAAAATTTGTCGAAAGCACTCTATATACCACGCGTAAATGCAATCTTAATGAATTACTGTACGATAAGAACTCATGTCTCCACTCCATACAATCCAAAATTTTTGCTAAGATATTTGAGAGTAAGAATTTTATGGCAGTCTACAGACAGACTCATTCAATATCAGTCCCAATATCTATAAATACAAGGTACAATACTAAGAATGCATATATCCCTATATATCAGTCCGCTATAAAACAGTGACTCGGTAAGGTGCATACCGAATTAGTCCCAATAACAATAAAATAAGGTGCATGTTGTGAATGCACATTTTTCGCGCGGGTGCATGACCGAGCTATTTCCGGCACGGGAATCGAACGCGTTATACGGCCCAAGGGAAAACGATCGGTGGGATAAGCTATGGGATAAATTAGCTTAGTCCAGTTATGGAGTGCTTAATCGGAATCCGTTAATAATGCTGAGTCCACATAATCGGATAATGGCGAAATAAAGTCAAGTATTCACTAGGCAACATGCTACTCAACATGTTTAAGCAACAGTAAAATTGCCAATCATGATCAGTCGTTGGCAAAGATCATCCATGTAAACTTAGAAATGTAAATATCTTGGACGATAAATTTTGTAAACAGTATAGTTTTTAAAAGGCCTTCCTTCATAAAATACTTCTTACCAATATATTAATTCTAACGCATTTCCACAAATGCACATTAAATACCGCAGTTTTGAGTTTTAATTCACTTTTGTCTAGTATTTAGTGCGTGCAAATAACCACCCAACAATTTCACGCAAATAATCTTTGTTTCGTGGTTGTGAATTTTAGTTGTAAGTAAATTTTTATTAATATTTCACAGCTTACTGTAAAATAATATTGTAAAAGTCATGTATATATCATGTTTTTTAGAAATATTTTTTTGTAATTCTCATGACAAATAAATAATCTAAAACCTACGCACGATTTGTCTGTACATTTTTAACATGTCCGGTCAGCAGGCATATTTGGTAAAAGAGTTTCAACATCACAATGGTGTCAGAAAAATCGCAATATCGATACGATACACAGTAAATGATCGCTACCGCTTATCACCGGTTGACTCACCGGATGCTGGAGAAGTGGAGATGCGTCTCTTCACATCCTACGCAGATAATGAATGGATACGGTACTTTAGAAGAACTAGACTGGACTTACCTGTGGGAGCAAAATGAATTAGGTTAGTCAATTGAAGCAATAAAACATTAGTTTTTAGACCTGTTTGACTGTAACAAAAACATCTTGGCATACTTTGCATAGTATATTTTTTAAGTATGTATATACGCTTAGATCTTTTAAACTACGCAACAGATTTTAATGTGGTTTTCAGCAATAGATAGAGTGATTCAAGAGAAAGGTTTATATTATACGTAGTTTAAGCACCTACCAAAGCTCAAGGTATTGATGACAAAGTAACATTAAATGATTTCAGTATTATCTTTGAAAATCATATGCTTTTGTTTTTTGAAGCGTTTATAAACTTTACAAATAAAATCACAACAACAATAATACACAAAATAAGTAGAACCATGCAACTAAGGGCCGAAGTGTAAGCTTCTTCTTCTTCTTCTATTTATGGACTCTGTGGCTCATTTGCCACAATTTGCCAGTGTCAAGTGTACTAATTTGATTGTCGCTTAGCAACGTAAACAAACGAAATTTGGAAAGAAATTATGACTTTTCTTTCAATATTCCCTTGGAAAGTCTTTGACTAAATTACCAACCAACATTACCCCTCTATTTCAATTACTTACACTTGAGCTAAGTAAACAAGTTAAATTGGATAAACTGCCACCAAATTTACGCAATAAAACTTAAAATAACACGAGAAAAATAATCAAAATGGGAGGACCCATGTCGTTTTGACAAGATAGCCAAAGACAATCCAAGTGTAAGCTTATGCCCCGCCTAAGAGAGAACTGTCATTGTGACTATTTGATAACATATATTGTATGTAGAACGTAAGAGCGTGAATGCTGTCAAAATTGTTAATGTCAAGCCTTGTAAGTAGGTTCGAGCCAGTGAACAACTCTGCCAAAGGAGTTTACATTGTGTTGTCCTATTTTTATAGGATGTGATAACAAATCACCTTGTTACAAAATTATGGTTCTCCCTCTGTTAAACCGACCATCTTTTGCCTCAGATTCTCCATTGTCTTACTGTTACAACCCTGTCGACATTGACATTGGCGAAATTGTGGCAAACACAGCCACAGACGCCACAAATTAAAAGAAGAAAAAGAAGGAGTTTACAGATCGTCATGAGTGTGTATACTGGCAATAAGTTCGAGCCAGCGAGCATCTCTACCGATGGAGTTTATAGACCGTCATGTCAAGCCATTAAAATTAACCGTTCCAGAAGACAAAAATTCGCATCTCCCAATTTCGCATTACCCCAAAGAAAAACCCCATAACTAACACTTCGTACCTGCGCCTGACCATATGTCTTCAAACGTAAATCTTAACCATTGTTCGTATCGAGACCGAATCGAACGCAAAAGGGAAAAAAAAGCAGACGATCATCGGAACATCTGGCGTTTTACACCCCCGTATCCACCCCGGCGAACTGAAATAGGTATACACGATGATAGTGAGACGGAAAGGGACAAAAAAGCACCCTAGAGGCAAGAGAAGCAAAAAATCTAAATTGTATGCGCGGACGCATGGTAAAGCGTATCGGAAATGAAAATTTCGGATTTGTTGCAAGGATTACGGATTGTTTTGTTTATAATAGGCTTTACGTGTTTTAATAAACATCTTTGACTAGCCGATCTCAATAGTACAAGCTCTTTGTGATAGAGCTCGTCAGGGGAAGTTCTACCACTAAACCTGTATCTGCCGCCATCCAGTAAAGCTTACATTGCTATTTTAGCTCGAATGATATGGTTGAACCGGTGAAATTACTCGTACTTCAGATAAGACGGCAATGCTTGAATGATACCTCTGGTATAGTAAGCCATAGGTTACGGTAACCGCTTACCATCAGGTGGGTTATATCATTTGACCATTTCGTACTGAAACATCTGAACGCTGTCAGTATTTTACTAATATAATAAAGGGGAAAGTTTGTATGTTTGTGGGAGTATTGCGGATTAAAATAAAATTTGGTACAAACAAAGGTAAATTTTATCCTAAAATAGCATATAGGCTACTTTTATCCCGAAAAATTTAACTATAAATAAATTACATTAGAGAGGTTAGCCACTGACTCAATGAACCTATCAAAAGACCATTGAAAAGGTCCATATAATTGCAATTAAAAATCTTCGCAGAACAAAAATAATGGCGGCACGGCTGTTTGAGGTGCGAACTGCGAAGTGTAAATAAGCGCTGGCGTCATCATTGTCTTACTTGCACTTCCCACGGGTGGACAGGAAGTGGCGGAATAGAGGAAAGTAGGGTGCGGTCGGAGAGCTAGCGGGAACTGTTTCTAACCGATGAGGTTTTCAAGTCGACGCGTATATTTTTTTGTTTGATTACGCATAACTTTTTACAGTGTAATCCGGTTTGAATGATTATTTCTAGTTACAAACTTTAAAAAAAAAAATTATACCACTAAGTGGCAACCAAGCGTAAGGGCTACTTGATGGTCAGCGGTTACCGTAGCCTATGTACGCATGCAATATCATAATTACTTGCGTGTTACCACCCTGAGACGTTAGATGGAAAGTCTCATGTGCCTGTAATTTCAACGGAAACCATACCCTTCGAACCGGAACACAGCAATGCGAGCATTAACGCTTGGCGGCAGAAATAGGTATGGTGGTAGTCCTTCCCCGGACGAGCTCCATCACAAAGAACTCTACTACTCTTATTTTGTTCGTTTAGCATGTTGTCCCGTCCGGTTCAAAAATTGCGTAAGGTACTCGATGGGAGAAATAATCACATTGCGGTGTTACTCGATGGGAACCCACCTTGAATTATATATTCTCAGACATTTTCAGATTGTTGATAGAGCAAAAAATTCGTGTGGTTATTACAAATTATAATAATATGTTTGTTTTCATACAGCGCCATTTTGAAATTTTAATCGTTTGTTGAAATTATTATGTTTCTATCTTAGAGCATATAAACAAACTTTTGTTATTCTCAATGTCTTTGGTTCCTGCGAACTGATATACATAGATGATATCATCATTTGAGTATCATGTATAGATCAGTCCGTAGGATTTAAACTTTTTTTTATGTGTGACACAGTGTGTATTTAATATTTTTAAATTAGATCAATTTGATGTAGGACTACTTTACTTTACATACGTTTCTAAAAACAATAAAATCTTTATCCCTAAAAAACCACGTCGACCGATCTTAGACTTTCACCATCCACCGAGAAATGTTAACAAAACAGTAAAACGGAATCAAAATAGATACTATGCCCCAAAAGAGGCTATCACGGGTCGGTGCACGTGAGCTGTTATCACGTGAGCTACAGTCACGTGAGCTAACAATTAAACAGTTGCCCCAGAGATCCATCACGTGTACGAAGGTGTTGCTGGTAGTTGTGAAATTCAGATTACCGAATAGCGGAAACGTGTAAGTTGACAACATGTGCGCGACATCGCTGATAAGCTTCAGGAAAGCAGCCTCCGATGGTTTGGAAACTTAAGAAGACCACCCGAACACCTGGGACACAAATAATCACACTGGACATTCCTGGGTTCAAGAAAAGAGGAAGACCAAAAATGAAATGGACAGATATGATCAATAAAGACCTCCATGTCCTGCAATGTTTCCCCACACGACGCGTAGAATAAAGCGAAATGGAAAGATATAACTAGAACCTGGTGGTAGGACTCTTCAGCAAGAGTCAGTCTTGGTGGGTACCACCGCAGTTTCAGATTTTCTACCTCCAAGCAGTAGTGTGCAAGCTGCACTGTGTTTAGGTTTCAAGGGCACTGTAGCAAGTGAAATTACTGGGCGAAAGAGACTTAACAACAATGTCTCGGGGTGATAAGCGCAGTGTAGTACCACGCAAACCCTTAAAAACTTTAACTTAGATGGGTGGTCGCCAGTGGCAATTTCAACTAATCGCTTCCGTGCTTCGGAGGGCACGTTAAGTGTTATGTATGTGACTATTGACTTTGCAGAATCGTCAGTTAGTCACTCAGATATTCCAAAACAATAAAGAAAAAGGCTATCGCCTATGATTCCCCGCTATCCGCTCCCACTCAGTCCACACCGCAGTTAACAGTCCTAAAAAAACTCACCCGCATATAAAGGCGCCACATACTTTCAGAACATCTGTCGATCAGCCTTCTCTATCGCACTAGGTATATTCGCGTGCACCCATCTCATTCTAACACAAGGCAGGTAGATAGAACTTGTTCCCGACCTGAGTTTCGCAAAAGCTCTATTTCAGAAACGTAAAGCTTTCGGAAGTGGGAAATAAGGGGTAGAATTGTATGGCATTTTGAGGATAATATGTTTGTGAGTCAGTGGCCAACAGCGGAGTAGGCCTCCTAAGCTTAACGGGTATAGCTAAGACTGCTTACCGTGCCCCCTGAAACCCTTGGAAGTACCACTGGATTCTGGTTGGTGACCACGCGGATCGTCGCCCCAAAAACTAAGCTCGTATGAGTCAGTGACCAACTCTAGTGGCTTAGTTTTTAGGCCACCCAAATGCGGTCAAGGCCTTGCGACTGTTATAGCCAAGACCAACTACTTAACGTTCCTTACGAAGCGCCACTTGCACGCCTAACCCTGCTACTGCTACATCTTGAGCGCTTCTATATTTTTCATGTCAAGCATATGACTGACAAGTCGATCAAGACGTTCGCCTGCTGTTAAGCGCCACGCCTAACCATAACAGTTGAGGAGTGATTTTTCAAATTTCCATTTGGACCTTGACGTAGCAACTGTTGCAGTGTCAGTAAAAGCTTTCTTAAAGTTCTACATGCACTGCACTGTGGTCGTCACCCCGAGATGTAGTTAATCGCCCAGTAATTTCACTTGCTACAGTGCTCTTCAAAGCTAAAACAGTGCAGTTTGCACACTACTGCTTGGAGGCAGAATATCTGACACTGCGGTGCTATCCACCGAGACGGACTCTTGCTGAAGAGTCCTACCACCAGGTAATTTCTTTCATTGCAAAAGTAATTCTATAGTTAAGAAACTCTTCTACAAAATAGCAGAACTCACAAAACCTACTACCAATATTGACTATCAAAAACCGATCCATAAGTACCCCTTAGTTTCCACCCCATGTGCGTTACTTGGGGTCAAATGAGGGGGCGCCCGCGCACCCCAACATATCCATGCACCCTTCTCTTTCGCACTAGGCTTGTGTGCAGTTGTCTCTGTCATAGAGGTGAGCTGAGTTTCATCATAAAATCCACTTGCTGGATTATCAGGTCGAATTTAAAACCCGTTTGGTGTTTTTGAAACGACTGAGCTTGTACATAGATTATAGGTGACCAGTGGAACTTCGCGTGACTTTGGTTGCTCTAAAATTTAAAGTCCAAACTAATCTATACATAGTATAAAACAAAGTCGCGTCTGTCTCTGTATAGTAGTATAGTATGTAGTACGCGTAGATCTTGGAAACAGGTAAAAATAATATTTGGTAGAAAAATTGTGGGTTGAACGGGTAAGCACTCCTTTTCAACAGTGCAACGGATTTTAATACGTTTTTCATCAATAAATAGAGTGATTTAAGAGATTCAACTAAATTTTAAAAATAAAACCCCAATGGCCATATTCATAAACATACTTTTAACCTCTGTTAACTAATGTCTTTTAATTATATCGTCTTTGTTCATTGACATAAGAATCACAAGAAAAATTTAAATAGGCCATGACGGAGGCCTATAGGCCGCCTATTAAATTAACTCCACAGTCTACTGTGGAAGGAAACCGCTGAACTTTAATGTTTTTTATTATCATGATCATCATGACAGCATTCTCATATTCCCTGCTGAGACACTAGCCTGCTGTCGAGCGAGAGTGATTGGGTCCAAATCTACCTAAGACCAATTTGGGTGGCACTGCATCTGTAACAGTCAGGCGTGGTGCTTAACATCAGGCGGGCGCCTTGATTGTCTTGCCATTGCTGATATAAAAAAAAAATTATGGGATTGATGAATGACACATACTATGTCTTTCGAGTTTTTAATTCTTGGACATGGTTTCCTCACGGTGTTTTCCTTCACCGCAGTGGAAGCTGAAAATTAGTTTTTTTCATAAATAAGGGCATATACACATGACACAACCCGCTAGGCTCCACAATCAGGCCGGCGCGCGCCTGCGCAGTCGAGCGGGTCACTACACTCTATGGTCAAAGGCCCAACAGCTGTCTGAACAGTTACGACTGTAACCTCGAACACGCGAGCCCCAGGCAGTGTAGCCGCGTCATCCTTACATAGTAATAACTAGCAGTCCGTCCCAGCTTCGCAATGAAACCGCACCCGTGCGAAGCCGGGGCGGGTCACTTGTAATAAATATAGCCTATGTTACTTAGGGATAATGAAGCATTCTAATGGTGAAATAAATTTTAAAATCGGACCAGTAGTTTTGAGTTTATTTGTAACAAACAAATATACAATTCTTCTCTCTTTACAATATTAGTAGGCATAAATAAAATGAAATATGTATGTACGCTTAGATCTTTTTAACTATGCAACGCAACGGATTGCGGTTTTCAGCAATATATAGAGTAATTCAGACTTTATAGTACCAGTGCGAAGCCGGGCGGGTCCGCTAGTAATAACATACGAGGTCATTTTTTATACATTTACCACTAAATGTACGGTCGGTTTGGCAGCCAAATGTACGGTTTACTTGATGGTAAATGGTTAACGTAGCGTATGTACGCTTGCAAAATATATCATCACTTGAACGTTGCCACTCTGAGACGTAAATAAATACAGGGTGGTCCAACTATTTCGTCATACTGCTGGGCAAAGGTCTCCCCCAAAACTCTCTCCAAATTATTAGTTTTTTATTGTTCGCTAAAATATTATTTTTTCGGTCTGTTCTGTGTGTGTGTGTTCATATTTTTTTTATTTCATTGGTTTTCGGTAAAATTACAGGCACATGAGACCTTAGAGCAAAAACCTATCCCGCAGGAATTCAAACCCGCAACCTCTCGCTTCACAACCGGGCCCACCGCAAAACGAAATAAAGCAAACAGCATTCAAAATCCAAAAGCCGACATTCTCATCCACGCGACAGAGCGGCGCGCGCGCACGATTGGCGACCCGCACCAGGTGCGCGCCGCCCGCGCACCCCCAGGTTCGCGAGGGCTAGAGATGGGGGGTAAAGACGTAGATACTATCGATATCGATGAATATTATTATAGCAGACTTTTAATGTTCTTACAGCTGGGACCCTGGCCTACTCTCGAATGAGAGTGCCTCACCGCAACTAGAACTTTGAGACCACCAGTGCTCTCAAAATTATTTATTTTTTCGAAAAAAACATTAACCAACTTCAACAAAATAATCATGTACAAACTTAAAGAAAAAACCTTTCAATCGGTTGTGAAGACACGAGAGGGTTAAGAACACATATTTTATGATTTTATTCCAAAAGCGCTTAATCAATTTTGATAAAATTTATGTGGGACCACTTCTAAAATATTGCATATGAAAAAAAATATCATCAAAATCAATTCATAATTAGCGGAGAAATCGCGTAAAAATACGGTATTAAGATGCCTCAATATTTTCTTATTTATGTATTTTGCAAGTTATTTGGTTAATAATTTTTTTTTTGTTGTGTTTTTATTATTTATCACTTCTTACAAGCAAGTTTAACTTTAGACACAATATGCGGAAACATGTAAATAATCCTTTGTTATATGTTTGGAATAGTTATTAGCTTTTGAGTACTGTTTGTTTTCCTAAGAAACTAAAATAAAATAAATATAATGTTTCATGTACTTTTGTTCAAAGGTATACATTTTTTGTATTTTTTTGATGTAACGAACCTATTCCTTAAGTTTGGCAGGTTGATAATGAATGACATTATAATACAGTAGGTAGAATTCAATTATACATCGACCGTTTATCTACTCTTCAATTGCGAGCATTTATATTGTGATCTCAACAAAAACATAAAAGTAATGACATTTTTGTACGCGTGTGGTCTTTACATATAATTTTCAACGCTTTATACGATAAAGTGAATATTTATTATTTAAAATTCAATTCAATTTTCAATTAATTTATTTCCATTAACAACGTCCATTATTGTGTGCGGAAAGGCTTAAACATAAAATACTTATCAACAAAATTATTATTATTATAAGCTACTTACAATAAAATTGTCCAATGTCGTTAACTAAAAATTGTACTAATTTAAATTTAAAATAACAAATATAAAAATATAACTATCTGATTCAATGTCTACAATATACCTAACCTAACTTATTTATATAATGCGGGTGATTGACAAACGATACCAAATGATCAAGTCTACTACTTTTTTGCACCAGTGGTCTAGTGCAGCACTGGTGGTCTAGTGGTAGTGACCCCGCTTTCCGATCCTAAGGTCGTGGGTTCAAGCTCGGTCGTGCACCAATGGATTTTTTCTGTTTCGTAAAGTATGTGCGCAACATCGCGAGGAAACCGACATGTCCAAGAACTAAAATTTCGCAAGACATGTGCCATCGACCAATCCGCATCGGGTCCGCGTGTTGGATTAAATAGTATCAAGTAATCGGGATAAAAAATAGCCTATATCCTATTCCCTGTCATTATCTATTTATGTTTTTAATATTCAGCCAAATTGGTTCACTGGTTGTCGAGTTAATGAGGAACAAATAGCCATCATTTGGATGGGTGACCGCCAGTGGCAATTTCAACTGAGCGCTCCCGTGCTTAGGAGGGCACGTTAAGCAGTCGGTCCCGGCTTTTTCAAAGTTATTAGGCCATGACAGAGGCCTTCGGGCAGCCTAGAAACTCTGAAACCAGAGTTGGCCACTGACTCATACGAACTTACTTACTTACTTAGAGGAACAAACATCCATCCAAACTTTTGCATTTATTGTGATTGGTTGAATTCAAGCAATCACACTAATATTATTTAAAGATTTCTCGATATCGATAAGTGCTTGTTTATCGATAGATCCCTGCTCTATCCCATAGCAAAAAAAATAATGGCCCGTGCCCCACCCCGCGCAGGTATAAATGACAAGTACTTAGATGCTTATCCAGAATATATCGGTATGCTTATCCAAAATGGAAAGCCGGGTTTTAAGAGGAAAAGGTACATAAGAGACTTTAGAAAAATAGGTATTTGAATAAAATGTTCCTGTCTCGCTGTATGCCGTTCTCCACAAACAGCGAGAAAGGGATAACTGCAGCTCAGACCAATTTAGTTAGATAATTATTGACCAAAACAGCATTTCTTAGTCGACTATTTCCTCCGCCAAAACAAGCCCAATTGTTTTTTTTTTTTTTTTTATGATCAAAGCAAAACCTTTAGCTATGCCCCTATGTTCTCGTTTTTTTGTAAATTTGCGTAGTTTTTTTGGATGAGTGTCTGAAAATGTATAAAAAAATAGGCAATATTTCTAGTTTTTGAAGACTACTTCGTATAATAAATGAAATATTAGAATAACTAAAAAACATGGTCAACAGTTAACGGTTTATGGTACAAAAATATTTGATCTAGATACTGGATGATGATATATGTCATCATCCAGGAGAAAACAATCGACTACTTTTCTATGGAAAAAGAGCCGGTATCCTTCGTCTCAGATATGCAATATATTGTTTTTTTATTAACCTATTAAATATTTGCGTAATCTGCAAATTATTGTTTATTGTCTCGTTGTTTCTATTATTATAATAAACTGAATTTATAAAAAGAATACATGATGAATTTTCATCAGCTGTTGCTTTTGCCTAAATATTTGTTCCGGGTGTTCTGGGTGTTTTCTATGTATAATAAAAATATCTATCTATGTATTGTATTGTATTAAATATATATCAGTCATCTAGTACCATAACACAGCTCTGTTTAACAGCAGCTTACCTTGGGGCTAGATGATGCTGTGTGGATTGTCCAACATTATTCATTTATTTGCCTAAAGGTTAAATATAGATGGAGCTGTATAAAATATCCGTGAATATTTAATTGTTCAATCAAAAGAACTAAATAACTACTTAAACAATTACCGTTATCGCAAACGCATGCTTCCGCCGAGAATCGAACCCGCTATCTGTTGAGTTTCGCAACCGCGCCTCAAGTGTTAGATACGACACGTAACGATGACAAAGGTTCAATGGAAACTTCATGAATGGATCTTTGACCTCGGCGGTGCACGAGTTGAGAATAGAGACGCTGCGGGTTCAATATCAAAAAATCAAAATCAAAAATTATTTATTCAGTAGAATCACAAGGATCACTTTGAAACGTCTTACAAGCTAGGAAAATTTACACCAGTTCCAACGCGCCCATGCCGTAAAAGAACTGGCAACAACACCGGCTGGGTTCCTATCGCTTTTTTGGCACGACCCTTGCTATTGTTATGGATTCCAAGTAGAGTTGGAGCACATTCGTCCCAAGCTTTTTTATCATCTAGGTAATCGGTTGTTTTATAGTAAGCTTTTTGAGACAGATTTTGTTTAATTAAGTTTTGCCAATTGATAAATTTTGTATGTCGCTTGGGACTTTGTTAAAGAAGCGTACACATTGCCCTTTAAAAGATTTACTGACCTTAGTTCGATTTCCGCTTCAAGACAAATCTTCGTACTACTATTATAAACGCGATAAAATGAAGTACTCGCAACAAGTACTACTAGCCTACTAAGCGCCAAGTAGAACACCAAAATAAATACTTATTGCAACAAACAAAATTAGTACCTACTATATGTCAAAAAACATAATTATATGTAAGTATACGAACATAGTGCCACACAAAAAACACATAACTGTTATTAAACACAATGCTACACAAAACTGTTATTAAATAATAAAAAAACACGAAATGATTGCAATAATAACACACAACTACTGCAATAAACCACAAACATAAACTCACCTATTGCAACGGCACAGCACACTGATGGTAGTGACTAAGGTTGCGTTTCCACAAGAAATGTACGAGGCTCTGTAGCGAGGGATGTGTTTGTTAGGAACCAATAGAATCACTTCATTTACCTAGTCTCGCACTGACAGCTTTAATGAAGTTGTTCTATTGGTTCCTTAAAACACTTTCCTCGCTGCACATCCACGCACATCTCTGGTGGAAACGCAGCCTTAGTGACAAGTCAAACCAAACAAACAATATTACGAACAAACACAGTGCTACAAAAAAATGCAATAGAGATAATACAAATATAATAAAAACATACTTAGTGCAACACACAAACAAATAGTGCGGAAAAGATTGAAACAGTGATACACAAATACACAACTAATTTAACAAGAACACAACACAAAACTATTCCAACAAACACAAATATTGCAAGAGAAAAAAACACAAAACTACTTGAACAATAACACAAACTGTTGCAAGATAAACAAGCACAGAACATTTTTAACAAAAACGCTCTATTGCAACAAACACAACTTTTGCATAAGAAACAAACACAAAACTACTTTAACAAAAACGAAAACTATTGCAAGAGAGACAAACACATAACTACTTTAACAAAAACTCAAAACAATAGCAAGAAAAACAAACACATCTATTATAAGAACAGAAACACAAAACTATTTTTACAAAAACACAGAACTATAGCAAGAGAAACAAACATTCAATATAAAAGAAACTAACACAAAACGAATCTAACAAAAACACATAACTATTAAAACAAACACAACTATTGCATGAGAAACAAACACAACACTAACAAAAACACAAAACTATAGCAAGATAAACAAACACAAAACTACTCTAACAAAAACACAAAACTAAAACAAACAACAACAAGTGCAAAAAACAAACACAACAGCAAACATCTCCGCTCACCCATTGCGGTGGTACGTCCGCGTGCTGGTGATGGTGGTGGTGGTGGTGCCTCCTGTCCTGGTGGTGGCCGTGCGCGGCCGAGCACGACGTCGCAGCGACGCCGTACTGACCACAACGACAACACATCGGTTTAGAGAGTATTTATAATTTCTTTTAAGAAATTTACATTTCACATAAAAGAGACTTAAATTAACTTATGTTCTAAATTCTAAATGTGTAGAATGAGCGTGCGTGACTCATGGAACTATTAAGTAGGTACTAGTACTAGGTAGTATAGCTTATAAATTCCCTGAAATGACTACAGTGAATTGACATAAAACCAAGACACTGACTTATGTTTAACAAGACACACAATGCAACGTGATTGATTTACATGTGGAGCGCTCGTGACGTAGCTGGCTAAGTTGTTCTTAACAGATCAACGAGCACTGTTCCGCGTACTCATCATTTGGATGGGTGACCGCCAGTGGCAGTTTCAACTGAGCGCTCCTGTGCTTCGGAGGGCACGTTAAGCAGTCGGTCCCGGCTTCTTCAAAGTTGTTAGTCTATGACAAATAAAAAAGGACTGACTGCCTAACGTGCCCTCCGCTCCGACGTAACCTGCACGGGAGCGCTCAGTTGAAATTGCCACTGGCGGTCTCCCATCCAAATGGTGAGTACGCGGAACAGTGCTTAACTTCTTTTTTTTTTTAATACAACTGCAGTGGGAACCAAGCGTACGGCTCACAAGATGATAAGCGGTTACCGCAGCCTATGGACGCTTGCAATACCAGAGGTATCACTCGCGGGTTGCCACCTTGAGGCATAGATCGAAAGCCTCATGTGCCAGTAATTTCACCGGAAACCATAACCTTCGAACCGGAACACAGCAATGCGAACTGCTTGGCGGCAGAAATAGGTACGGTGCTAGTCCTTCCCCGGACGAGCTCTATCACAAAGAACTCTACTACTCTTAATTCGTTTATCTGTTAGGAACAACTTAGCCAGTTAAGTGAGTCAACGACCTATTGACCCCACACAATTTAGATTTTTAGTATGTTAGGTAACAATATACAAATATTTTAGTTACATATTATTTTAAGAATTAAACTATTGTTATGTAGATACTAAGTAGTTTTTTACGACCGATGTGGCGCAGCGGGCGCAGGTCCGCCTGCGACGCAGAGGTTGCGGGTTCGATTCCCGCCTCGGGACAAATGTTTGTACGATCTACAAATATTTGTTCCGGGTGCTCTGGGTATTTTCTATATATAATAAAAAATATCTATCTATGTATTGTATTGTATTAAATATATATCAGTCATCTAGTACCCATAATACAGCTCTGTTTAACAGCAGCTTACCTTGGGCTAGATGATGCTGTGTGGATTGTCCAGCATTATTTATTTATTTTAATATTTTCTGTTTTATTATTATTAGTAAGGAGGTGGTACCTACCTACTTAGGTAGGTTACGATTTTGTTATTAGCTTTCTTTTGTTGCCTATTCTTTTGTTTGATTGTTTTTTCTTAGGGGAAATGAAATGAAATGAAATGAAATGAAATGATTTATTTTGCTAGAAGTACGGTTACATAAGGTCTTATTGTTTACGTAAGTATAAGTGTCACACACTTCACCGTTTAACTCGGCATGCAAAAATACAAATTTAAAATAAAAATACAATTTATAAAGACGAGAATTTAGAATGATTAATTAGTAGTATGTAAAGTTATATAATAATAAAAATGTCAAGTTTTAAAAATTAAATTATTATTTTTCACTATAGTTTAAAAAACCGTTTACACTATAAAAATATTTTTCAGTCAAGAACACTTTTAGCTTCTGTGTAAACTTTTTTAGGGGTAAATTAGTTATGTCAACCGGTATTTTATTAAATATTCGTCCACACATCACATCATTGGGGAGTCTGCAGCACGCAAAAATTCAAACGCTTCATCATGACAGCCTTCTAATGTTCCCACTGCTGGGACACTGGCCTACTCTCAGGCGAGAGTGATTGGGTCTTAATCCACCACGCGGACCTAATGCGGATTGGTGGATGGCACATGCCTTTCGAATTTTTAGTTCTTGGACATGCCGGTTTCCTCACGATGTTTTCCTTCACCGTATGAGAGCACTGGCATTGCGCACATAAATTTTTCGAACAGAAAAATCCATTGGTGCACGACCGGGTTTGAACCCACGACCTTAGGATCGGAAGGTGGGGTCACTACCACTAGACCACCGGTGCTCTACGCTTTTAAACGCTTACCGCGTTTGAATTTTTGCGTGCTTCGGAGAGCACTTTAAGCAGTCTCGGCTTTTACAAAGTTTTTGAGTTGTATCTTTCTTCCTTTAAGTCGCGAGCTATACATGTGTCGAATGTGTATTTGTTTATTGTTTTTCCAATCCTATCCTTAATCGTCAGAACCCTTAAGGTTCACTTGATATATCCGCAAGGAACGTAGCAGTAAAACTAAGATCTCCCAAAGTACCACTTAACTAAATGGTGGGGAAAATAAAAAGGGACGGTCGGTGACCTTCCGTAACGTAATTACTCGCTTTATGGTGCTCCACCACGGTGCTGGTGATTTGCGTGGGTTAGCATAGTCAGGGTATATTCTGTTCAGGGGAGAAGGACTAATGAGCCCGGATCCCAAACGCCAGTGAAACATCCAACTCATCCGCTTATAGTCCACCAACTGATCGCGAATAAACAGAACAAAACAAAAAAAACCTTTTCAGAGTTGACATCATCTTACCTATGAAATTAGTAGTAGTAGTAGTTTTTTTTACAATCCACACAGCATCATCTAGCCCCAAGGTAAGCTGCTGTTAAACAGAGCTGTATTATGGGTACTAGATGACTGATATATACTTAATACAATACAATACATAGATAGATATTTTTTATTATATATAGAAAATACCCAGAACACCCGGAACAAATATTTGTAGATCGTACAAACATTTGTTCCGAGGCGGGAATCGAACCCGCAATCTCTGCGTCGCAGGCGCCCGCTGCGCCACATCGGTCGTCTACCGGTCTATCTATCGATCGTCGGTACTTAAAAATAACTTGTACTTAATCAATTTAAAAAAATATATTTTTTTCGCTCGAGAGTAGGCCATTGTCATTGGAAGGCTGCCATGATGACGATGAATACATTTTAGAGAAAAAACAAAAAACTACTTGAAAGTTAGAAAATAACAAAAACTTCAAACGAAAAAAAATTATAGACTGTGGTGATACGAGGGGATTTTGTTATTGACACGTTTTTATGATTTATTAAAAAAGTACTAAACCGATTTCGATTAAATTTTTAAGAGACGTTTTCTGAAGTATTACCTATCAAACAAAAAAACAATCATCTAAATCAATTTATAACTGGCGGAGAAATCGCGTGACACAAAAAATAATATTACCTGCTTTTTTTTTATTTTGAAAATTAAAAACATACATTGCTTAAATTTTCCAGTGGCCTATGTAGCCTGCGAGTATCCTGCGCAGGTGTCTTGCGCCGTGAAACTCTCTACGAAAGTCGGTTGTTTAGGAGAGTGTATTAATTGAAGAGAGAACCGTTTTCCTTCTGTAATAATCTCGAGTTTTCGGGACTTTTCTATTAAACTATTATCGTAACTATTTATTTATTTAATCCTCAAATCCGGTTACAATCTGTATCTTTACAACATAATCTTTACACAGTTTAAAGTAAAAAAATTGTTTATTCAATCATATCACATGGATAATTTTGAAAAGTCTTAAAGCTAGGTGAATTTACGCCAGTTCCACGCGCCCCAGCCTAGAAGAATCAGGCAACAAACTCGGCTGGGTTCCTAGCTTTTTTTTGATGATCCCTCTTCATCATAAAGCTTCAGTGTGGTGCCAATCGAACTAGGTGAGGCTCATGCCAAGAATATAAGTAGGTATTGTAGTGATTTGGATCAGTTGAGCTATCTATAGGTCGTTTGTAACAGTCTTTAGATGGCTCAACTGTTTCATATGTATTTTGTAATGTAATGTAATTAATGTACATATTTTATTTTGTTAATAAATTGTTAATTGTATTAAACATAATGAGTAGGTATGTAAAAAAAGAAAATAAAATTAAGAGCCAAGAGTATAACATTAAATCTGTCTCTATATGTATGTATGTATGTATGTTTGTATGTATGTATAAATAAATAAATAATTAATGCTGGACAATCCACACAGCATCATCTAGCCCCAAGGTAAGCTGCTGTTAAACAGAGCTGTGTTATGGGTACTAGATGACTGATATATACTTAATACAATACAATACATAGATTAGATATTTTTTATTATACATAGTAAATACCCGGAACAAATATTTGTAGATCGTACAATTATTTGACCCGAAGCGGGAATCGAACCCGCAACCTCCGCGTCGCAGGCGGACCTGCGCCCGCTGCGCCACATCGGTCGTCAACAATAAAGGTTGGCATTCACATATTTGTTTCATAATTATTACTATTAGAATTATAAAAAACTAGAAGTCCGTCACAGCTTCGCGCGGGTGCAATGAAACCGCACCCATGTAATACATATAGCCTATGTTACTCAGAGATAATGTAGCATTCTAATGGTAAAAGAATTTTTGAAATCAGACCAGTAGTTTTTGAGTTTATTTGTAAAAAACAAATATACAAAAAAACAAATTTTCTCTCTTTATAATATTAGTTTAGATGTATGTATTAATGTATTCTTTAATCTATCTGGTTCCCAAAAGTTTTGCTTAGTCTGAGGCTAGATGGCGCTGTGCAAAAATGTCCGCAGCATTATTTATTTGGTACAATGAAGTCAATAAATGTTTCAAGCCAACAAAACATCACGGAAAGGTAAGACAAAGAGAACATTTTGTACAAATCTGTACATACGTATAGAGGTACAGTGGCGCAGACAACGCTATAGCCGCTTCGCTGAGTCGCGTCTCCAGTTTTATGGCTATCTGACTGTCTTTGTGTACAGGCGAGCAGACAAGTAGATTATTAACTTGGTTATTGCATTTTGTGTTAACCACCACACCACACTAAGACATATCACTACTAGCGGATCGCGGCTGTCGTGAAGTTAGCTGTTTGTGATGAGCAAAGACAATTTATTATTTTTGTTTTTATAGTGTTAACCATCACACTCTTCGAGTCAAACACATCCCAAAGACAATTTATTCAAAAAGCTCTATTGCGGATCAAAACGGCTAACTTCACGACAGCCGAAATCCGGTGGCAGTACTAATACCTGTGGGGCAGTGTTAAGGAAAAATAAACCATCTAGTGAGACTTAATATATGCAAATGGGTTCTCAAAAACAATAGTGATAGGGTTTAGGTTATAAAAATGGTCATATAATTTAGTTTACTATTCAGTGCTTTGCAGGTTTAAGTCTCTCGTGAGTAATAGTTCTGTCAAAGAACAACTAGGATACAAAAACAGTTCTATTGACCAAGGTATTATTATATTAGTTCTATAGAACAAATAGGACAGTTTTTGTATTAACAGTTTTACCATAGAACTACTGGAACTAAAAAGTTTTACCAGTTCTATGACGTCACAGTGCTCTAAGACAAATGTGAGTAACCCGTTTTTTTAGGGTACCTATTACAAAACACTACTTTTATATTGGGTCGGTGGACGAATTCTTAAAGCACTTTTGTCACCACCTGTACCGTGTGTACAGTTAAGAGGCAACAAAGGCAATGCCGCGAATTAAACGCAACTCGTACACCCTTCACCCCTTGTCACCCCTCTCCTCCCTCCTTCACGAGTTTCCACTATTTATATTCTAGTCTGGTCTAATTCTGCTACATCTAGTACTAGTAGATAAGTTCGTAAGAGTCAGTGGCCAACTCTGGTGACAGAGTTAATAGCCCGCCTGAAAGCCTCTGCCATGGACTACAAAGCCGGGACCACAGAACTATATTTAAGTAGAAAGAAAGAGTTCGTCGATTTGTATGGAAACCGTGCGTGTAACATTTTTTTTATTAATTTGGTCCACAAATTGATATTTCCACATAAAATACATAATGAGCTTACATAGAAAAGTCAAAACACATTGTAATTTCTTAAGCAGTGAACACATCATGCGTTGTGTGGACATGATAATAATAACTAATTAAATTAAAGAACAAAAAAGAAAGAAAGAACACTTTATTGGGTACATTTTTACATACTAATTGTACGTATCTACTTATGTCTACACCGGTGAGAGAGCACCGGTGGTCTAGTGGTAGTGACCCCGCCTTCCAATCCTAAGGTCGTGGGTTCAAACCCGGTCGTGCACCAATGGATTTTTCTGTTCGAAAAATTTATGTGCGCAATGCCAGTGCTCTCATACGGTGAAGGAAAACATCGTGAGGAAACCGGCATGTCCAAGAACTAAAAATTCGAAAGACATGTGCCATCCACCAATCCGCATTGGGTCCGCGTGGTGGATTAAGACCCAATCACTCTCGCCTGAGAGTAGGCCAGTGTCCCAGCAGTGGGAACATTAGAAGGCTGTCATGATGATGATGACTTATGTCTAACTGGAGTCCTTTTATATTGTCACATCAGTGTCAGATCATTTTGCGTATTTGAATTTTAGTGATGGAAAACGTAAGCCGCTCGAAAATGAATGATTTAAAAGCATCGATAAGCACGCGGCAAACCTATTCTAGGTACTGGCACACCACACCGCCCCCGGTTGGGAGCAGGCTGAATTTCACGGCGAGTAACGAGGATACTCAGCCCTTACTTAGCCCGTCTTTTCTCGCGTGCCGAAAAGTCCATACACTCACTCATTCTACTTAAATATAGTTCTGTGGCTGGGTGTGACGTCAAAAGCACGAAAGTTCTAAGTTGCCACTGGCAGACATGGATGGACGACTTGGATTTTGGACTTGAAAATGGTCCTTAAAGACCAATCAGTTGCACTTTGAAAAAGCCGAAAACAATAGCTTAGCGTCCGAAGCACGGAAGCTCTTAGTTGAAATTGCCACTGGATGGACATTTTATTTATATTTTTTATACCACTAAAGTGGCAATCAAGCGTACGGCCCACTTGCTGGTAAGCGGTCACCGTAGCCTATGTACGCTTGCAACATCAGATCACCCTGAGACGTTAGATGGAAAGTCTCATGTGTCTGTAATTTTACCTGAAACCGGGTATGGTTCAAACAGAAACACAGCAATGCGAGCATTACTGCTTGGCGGCAGAAATAGGTACGGTGGTAGTCCTTCCCCGGACGAGCTCTATCGCAAAGAACTCTACTACTCTTCTACTTGGAAATGGTCCCTTCCAGGCGTATTCATATTGCGTGTTACGGTTCGGTTACCCTTACGTTTGAGATCTTTGTGAACCACTTGCACGTTCAGCTTTCCGAAGAGCTCCAAGCTTAGATCCTGAGCTCTATTTGTGAAGCGTTGAATGCTCAAAATGTTGCCTGATAATGTAAAAAACGCTCCAATAACTAAACTGAACCATAATCGAACGACCCTATATTTACATGTACACCGCATAATCGGCATAGGACGAGACAAAACAATAACTATGCTCAACACCTGTCCATCACTATGTCAGCCGGACCAGACTAACTGGTTAGCGTCACACGTATTACACTACGCGACACCAGCAGTCCTCAAAGACGAGACTAGCGCGACTTCTAACCGCGACAGCTGTGAGTCTCACCCAGTTAGATTGGCACGACTCTGGAGCTTTATGATAAAAACAAGGAATATTTCATTGGATAAAAAGAAATCATCCCAAAAAGCTAGAAACCCAGCCGAGTTTGTTGCCAGATTCTTCTAGGCTGGGGTGCGTGGAACTGCCGTAAATTCACCTAGCTTTAAGACGCTTCAAAGCGATCCTTGTGATTTTATTGAATACTAGCAGTCCGTCCCAGCTTCACACGGGTACAATAAAACCACACCAGTGCGAAGCCGGGGCGGGTCGCTAGTAATAAATATACCCTATGTTACTCAGAGATAATGTAGGTTTCTAACGGTGAAAGAATTTTTGAAATCGGAACAGTAGTTTTTGAGTTTATTCATACCAAACAAAAATACAAATTCTCTCTCTTTATAATATTAGTATAGATAAATATTTTAGAATTTGCGATAGCTTCTGTCCAAAATACGGTGTTGCTCGTTGCTGAAACTGGGTTATTTTGACAGCAAAGCGGATTTTGTCGTTATTTTTACCTTACCTTTGTTATGTTTTTGGGTAGCCAACTTTCTCTTTGATTGTGTAATAATTATCCGTTGTGTTAGTACGGTAGATAGGTATTTAAAAAATATATTTTATTTTATTTAATTTCGTTTGCATTAGGTTGGCGGTCCCGGCTCCAAGACCAAGATTCGTTAGGTGATTATCAGAGTAGGTGATGATACCGACTCAGACGAACTTATTGGTGTTTGAATCAGCTTTTCTTATGATGGCTGGTCTGATGAAACAGAAGGTAGACCACAATCTTAAGATAAATATGTTTAAGATTTATTTTAATACTTCTATTTTGTCACAGATCTTACTGAAGAACCATAAAACCAAAGCTAAGCAAAAATAGGACATGGTTTTGGGGACGCGATGAAAACAAGCTATAAGTACTATTTATTACATTTAAAATCACAGGAGTCCAGGTATTAAATCCGACTAACGGCGACAAAATGTCGCGTCTTTAAAAAACACATCCTAACTGGTTAGCGTCAAACGATCGATGAGAGACGCACATAAATGACATGTTTATCACATGTTTAAATATAGATTAAGCTTGTTTTAAACTGAAATTTTATTTTACGACTATTTCTTTAGGGAAAGGAACTGAGAAACGTATGTTTATAGTTCTAACTAGAAAAGCAAGAACGAAATGAAAACTGGTAGACATTTTTCCACAACTTCATGACGATCGTAAGCAAATAATTGCAGATCATGCAAACATTTGTCCCCGCTGCGGAACAAATGTCATCACTGGCAGAGTGACCAAGAATTGAGAAACCAAGAAAGAGCCAGTAACATCATGTTCACACAACACAAGAAAAAATATGTAAACCTTCAAACTAGAAATAAGAAGTAAACAATATTTTAATTCTACGTTTTCTGCGAAAAATATTTAAGTAGGTAAGTACTCTATCTGATCTGATTCCCATAGAACAAGATTTACTTAGATATTAATATAACTTATTTTATTATTGTTATTTTCAGAATGCATTATTCCACTGTAAGGCAAAGGCCTTCCCCCCACCCCCTTCCATATTTATTGATTTATTCAATTAGAACGGTTATACACCAATTAATTAATATCTAGTACCTATTGTAAGACCGTACTATATCCTAAGCATATTAAGCTTATAAGGAATAAAATAATATTATTAAACTATATCAAGCAAAACCTCACAGAACAACAGGCTGAGCAGGCAAAAAGAGCGAACCACAAAAAGGTATAGAAACATAACAAAATGCCATAAGGATACGGGGGGATACCGCCACATCCGCAGTTTTTACCGCGACTCGGGGAAAAACTGAACCTTTCTTAAGAAACTTATAAATCAACCCTGCGATATTTGTTATTGGATTAAATGTTATATTTGACGACCTCGGTGGAGAGGTGGGAAAGTGCTTGCTTTGGAAGCGAGAGCACAGAACAGATGTTAGTACTACGTACAGAATGGCCACTCCCAACCTCGCACCAGTTTTACATACCCCACCCCGAGAGCTAGTTTGCCGGCACCGCGCGGCACCGCACGTCGGCACTGAAGCTAAGGGGAAGCGTTTATTTTGATTTTGTGTAGGTCCGCGCACGTATGGCAGCGCGAGCGTTAGTGTGATATCGCTCTTGCTATAATTGTGTGCGGCCAACAATGACACTCACATACAATGGCACCGTTTACGTACACAAACGATGCATGTGGTGATTGAACGCGTTTGCTTTCATACATATTTGAGTGTCCGGGGTGTGGCGAGAGGTTGCGGATTAGATCACCGCTTATCAAAAAAGCTCCCAGCCAGCCGGGTTTGTTGCAAGATTCTTCTAGGCTGGGGCGCGTGGAACTGCCGTAAATTCATATAGCTTTAAGACATTTCAAAATCTTTGTGATATTAATGTATAAAAAGATTTTGACTTTGACTTTGCTGAGGGATTTAACCCGCAACCTCTCGCTGTATGGAGTGGACTTTTAGCGCTCATACGCGTAAAACTATTGATTCTACAAAAAAAAGGTTAAACATAAATTGTAGAAAATTTTCTCTACTTTAATTTATCTATAACTATGTTTATCATAAAATGAGTTGGAAAGAAGTTATTGTCAAAACATTGTTTTTGGGCGCCATTTTACCAATATGGCGGCGCGACCGGCCAAGATACGAGGTGGCAAAGTGAATATTCGAAAAGAGCACGTCCAAATCTATAATATTAATTTTTAAAACTCCTGCAAAACTTTCCACAAACACAATACACTTTCGCCATCAGAACACAAACGTCGGGAGAAAAAAAAATCATTACATGTTTGGATTAACTTAGAATTTTGTATAAATAGTTCCAAAAACTCACCATTCCATTATCCATCCCTCCATAAGGTGATTGGTATCCAGCCTTTTCTGTTACTGAAAGATAATTATCAAATTAGTTATTCGTTATTATAAAGAAAATACATTTTCAACCATTGCGAAACACCTAGCATTCCTCGAACGAAAGTTGTGTAAATCGTCCAAAAACGTGTTATGCCATTCAAAACAATAAATACTTGCCTAATAAAGTTAAAAAACAAAATGTTTTTAATTAAATAACTGGTTTTATTTGAGTTATTAATATTGGCGCACCAACGCGGTGCAAAATGCAAAAGAAAATATTTTTGGCGCCCAACATGGTTGGTAATCCCTAACCGCATAATAAATTAAAAGTACATTCAAGTTAAATTGGACGGAAACTTATTCAAATAATATAATTGTCATTGTTAAGCTGCCTCGGTCCAAAAAAAATTTTTTTTGTTTTTAAATGGGGGGGAATATTACAATGCAAAACTAATAAACGATGATCCGTACTCCAAAAAATCTTATTTAATTTAATTATTATTACATTCGGACTTGTTTATTTATGTAATGCAGTCTATTTTATATGTATATTATAAGGCGATAAGACAGCCCATTGTAAGTAGGTATAGTTTAAACTATTTCTGTCAAAACTTTATTTTTTGGTTAACAATAAATTATTTTTTATCTATTTTGCATCATTAACATGTTTACTAAAAAAAAATAGACAAAGAAATATACAAACTTAACTAAAGTTACAAAACACAGAAAAAATCTCCGTGTTAAATCTGTGTTTTTTTAATATAAGTTTATAAAATAAAATACGAGATAAACAAGTTGATATTTTACGATTCAATTTATAAAACACAATAATGCTAGCGATGTTTCTTTCAAAATATAATTATTAAAAGCTCGCCCCGCTTCCATTACGCATGTCAGTCAGTCACAAAGCGAGCTAATCCAAATTATACAGTGCGACAAACAAGGGGTTGCAAACTGGCGTCGACATTTTCGTCTTTATTCTAAAAAGCTAACTAAACCAAGTTTATCGAGAGTTTCTTCATCACATTCTAATAACAACGTAAATTAAAAGTTGATAGGTATTTTAGATTATAGCATAGCAGGAAAATGGAAACGGAAATGAAAATTTAAAAAATGAAACTGAAATGGAACTGGGCTGGGCACGTTTGCTGCATGTCCAATGACCTCTGGGATCTATTTATTTTATTTTATATTTATAAGGATTGGTCCTTTAAAGCACATGACCGTACTATAGGGAAGGGGGATGGGGATGCCTTTGCCCTGCAGTGGGATGATACAGGCTAATTATAATAGCATAGCGGGAATCGAACCCTGAAAACGAATATAAAAAAAACCACGGTTGTTGCCACTGCAAACAAAACCTACCGTCTCGAAACAAAAAGATCACAAACACACTGCTCAAAATGAAGAGACGATCTACGCCTAATGGTGGGCATCATCACAGGTCACTGCGATCACAACCACCACCTCGTGAAGACTGGAGCCACAGTGGAATCTATCGCGGTTGATTCCAGGATAAAGAAACAGTGGAGCATGTGATTCTTCACTGTGCAGCCACAAATGAAGCCAGAGCGAAGTCGGGACTGCAGGAGCTAATGGGCACTTGCTCGCCACCGTCCACAACACCATCGAAGCTGCTAGAACATTGCTGCCATCAACATAAAGTCCTTCTCCGCTATTTCAAGGAGTTGGGCTGGCTAGGGTCAGGTTGTTAGCAGGACCTTATTTTCTTTGAAAATAATTTAGCTTTTGATCACCGATCTTAAGTTGAGCTTAGTTGATTCCCGGATGATCCTCGGACTAAATATCTTTTTTGGAATAAGACGTTTGGATGCAATGCAATGCTGGCACCTCACTCAGCTTATTTGATCAAATGTTTGCGTTTTTGTCAATACAAAGTCAGCTCTAAAATAACGCAAACCTAAGTAAAGTGCTAGAATAAGAATTTGCTTGTTACTCAATAGTTCTCGACGCGACAACTGAATCGATTGGTGTATAATTCGGCACGTAAATAATAGCTTTTAATAACGTATAGGTTGCTTTTTACCATATAAGTGTGTCCACATGGGGTGCATATTGCATACTCCTCTAATACAGGTCTTACGACTTAAAAGAGGAGATCCCAGGCTACCGAAATGGAATACTTTTAAAAACTTCAATAAATATTTTTGTATTTAGTATACAAAGTGTCAAAGTTTCATAAAATAACACACAAGCAATGCCGCGGATAGAAACTAGCAATCAATATATAATTTTAAAAACCAAAACATTTATCAATTGACATCCAAAAATAAAGACCCTACGGTTTAAACTTAATCCCATTAAATAATGTAACCGTCAACTGGCATACTAGTTATTGCCGACGCATCGCACTGCTTTTAGTTACTGTCACAGATCGTGTAACAGTCACCACATATGGTCGCGACTTGCACCCCTCGAACTCGAACATCTCGCAAATCTGAAGGTCTACTCCACAAATCGACAAACGATAATTGTGTCAATTTTTATGGTTCAGCTTATGTCGGTTCTTTCTGAAGGAACATGAGGAAAACTATGGACAAGGACCGCAAAAGAGAGAGTCAAATGGAAGGAATTGGAGGCACACAGTCACATACCAAGAGAGTAAATAACTAGTTTTTGTATTTAATAGTTAACCAAATATACTTGGTTTAGGTTGCATGAAAATTTGTTAAGTAAAATAAGATTTAAAAGTTTATGTACAAAAATGTGTCTGAAATAAAGGCTATTATCGTTCGTTCGTTCGTATGAGTCAGTGGCCAACTCCTAAGGGCTATTATTATTATGCCGGTAGTAACTGACTTAAGCTGAACCAGGAAAACTGTCACGATGCGTCGCTTTTGCCAGCTAGAGTAGACCCTCTGAATTATACGCTACCATTCGGGGGTGGTTGTCCAATGGTGACTGTTTGTCGACTAGTGTCGAAAGCTTTCAACTCAATTTTGTGATCGAAAGCTTTTTAAGATACAACGTGGTATTATAGGTACATGAGACTTTATGCTCTTAGAGCCACACCACGGATGCCATGGCGACGTCGCCGGCTACGTATCCAAACAATTTCATCGGTCTAACGACGTCGCTAATCGTAACCAAGTATAGTTAAAATGTCAATATATTTCAATACGAATTGAAACTATCCAATGTGTTTTTCAAATCTAACATCATATTTGTTCATTGACATAAGAATAAAAAGGAAATTCAACACTTAGCAAGCCGCTAAAATAACAGTTTATTTCATAGAAAGGGGATTAGTTCGATGCGAAAGCGACCACTTAATAAATTATTATATTATCGATTGAGATTCTCAAAAGACAACCCCAAAAAGACCAACTTCCCTAGTCCTTGGGCTAAATATAAAGGGTGGTACAGAAGTTATTATGTAAATGAATTTTCTAATTAGCACAGCACAGCCATTGTGCCAGCCAGCGGCGTAAACTGACGACATTTATTATGAAGACGCCTTTAAGATGGGTGGCTGCGAGGCGCCTTTGTTTGTTTATGTGAATTTTAAGAAGCTAACTCGATTAATTGTGACGAATTAGTGTAATGGAGTAAACGAAGAAGACAGAATACAATTGAGGATTATTACTATAAAGATGGAATTTAATATAGTAGAAGTAACGAAAGGGTAAAATATGGTGGATGTTGAAGGCTCCAGATCGTCACTCTGTGGGAAGGCTATGTCCAGCAGTGAACATCTATTGGCTGATATAATAATGATGAATGAAAGAGCTAAGCAGATGAAAGCAGACCACGAAAAGATGGATAAAGATAATAACGGTATATTAGTGGTACGCTCTGGGGAGCTAAAAGGATCACTTTAGTTAGAAGGTTACAAAACCCAGATCCGAAACCAATATTTGCAGATCATGCAACTTTTGTCTGCAGCGAGAATCGACCCGAAACCACTCGCTTCTCGACCAGAAACAGCGCACTCATCCACTACGCCAATGAGGTCATGAAATATGGTGTAGCACATTCGTAGACATGTGATTTGGAGATGTGAAATTCAATAACGACTCAAGCAAGACAGACTGACTTGCTTGTATTGTCACTGGTTTTTTCTTGATAATCCTGCATTAGGTGATTAGGTTAGTAAGTAAGAAGTTCGTAGGAGTAATTAGCCAACTCTGGTGACGGAGTTAATAGGCCGCCCGAAGTCAGTAACCTGCAGGGATATTTTGAAACTGTCGGAAAGGTGTCGGGTTGGAAACGTTCCCGACAACAAATATCTATCGGAAAGTTGATCGTCAAACAAGACGAAACATAATGTCAAAAGCTTTCTATTTCGGAAATCAAAATAGCTTTCTACGGAATCTCCGTCGGGAAAAATCCGATACCGAAGGAATTGGCTTTCCGACAGTTTCAAAATACCCCTGCTGATGTAGCCCTGGAAAGAGCCAAAGATGATGATAATGTCTGATTCAATCTCCTTTAATGCACAGTAGATGAAATAAATCAAGATAAGATACGAGCCCCCAGTGCCCCCACCCATAAGTTACTCAAAGATTTACATAAACTTAATATAAAAACAATTGAACAAAACGACTCAATCAATCATTCCGAAGGCCGATTGATTTGTTAAATGAGAAACCGTAAACTAAAGTAGATAATAAATAACAGGCTGAAACAATGACACGCTAATAGGCAAATTACCGTCGGTCTAAGTTACAAAAGACAAGCGAAAACCTACGGAACGAAACAAGTAAGCATTTAGAAAAATATTCAAATAGGGACCGATTATAATTATAAGTATACTATTAGTATACCTTACTATGGTTGGATTGAACTCGAATAAGCACTATTCGCAGAGTAAATCGTAGTTATTCGCGAGTAAACTGACAGTTTACTTGTATTTGAGATATTTTATTCCGCGGAATAGTTATTCCAAAAGTTGGTCGATTCTAGTCTTAATGTCTCCCACCCAATTTAAAATAATACCAAAACAGAACGACAATTAAATATCAATATGAGACCACAGAAGTATTTCGATATACTTCTGTGATAGAGACGCTATTAGATACATTATTTACCAAGGGAATAACTGCGGAACAAACTCAATTGACGGATTACAGCGGAACAACTACCTCATTACCCAACTAATTGCCGCTTAGCCAACAAAACTTTCCCTGTCTGCATGATACAGTTAAGAGAGGCATTTATATTGGCTAACCTGCAATTAGCATACTTGACAATTACTTGACAGATGGTGAAATAAAACTAAGCGTGTCTCACTATCTTTGAAAACAAACAAATAACATCAGCATAAACTATTAAGCGATTGATGCAAAGAAAAAGTATCTAGCTTTTAAAAACGCTTCCTCTTACTCTTTGCGAACAGAAAATCGATACAAAAGTACCAAGAATAATATAATAACTCGAAAGGGGTATGAAATTAACCTCTTCATTACTGGATTAGCCCTGTCATCAGCCTGAGCAATTACGAGGTTTTAAAAACAAATAAATTGTACTGGAATGTAAATTACACCCTACGACACCAGGTTGAATTGGTAATGTCCCTCAGTGGTGAAAATGAAAATGTCTTTTTTGTGTTTGCATTTTCCAGGAAAATTATGATGTTCAAGAACGGCTGGTTCTTGAAAAATAATACAGTATTTAATGGATTTAATAATTTAATAGATATTGACCTGCCCCCCGATTGCGTAACTAGGTTTCAATCCGATTTCAATCAGCGAACTGTCAATAAGCTGTTACATTTATACAAAATACGTCAGTTTTTGATTGAAACCAAGTGAAATCGATTGCAACTGATATACGCAATCGGGGGGCCGGTTACATTGGCAGGACTGTACACCTAGAACCGTTTAAAAAGGTAAATGTATTAGATATAAGGTAAGTAAAAGTGTAAATACAATCTAAAATCGGACAGGCAGGATTCTAACCAGGTTCTTTACCCTTAACCGGCCGGCAGAAGCTCTTTCGGAAAGACACTTAACATTTTTCTTAATCGGACACCCTAGCCTGAGTGTTCATAGTTATGTAGGTCTATAATTTTAGATTGCTCTAGACTGAGTGGCGGCTCAAGCGATAAGAAAGAAAGAAAGAAAGAAAGAAAGAAAACATTTTTATTGACCCCCAAGATCATACTTAAAAAAACATACCAATACATAAAAAAATATAGATAGATATAGATAGTACATATAGGTATATATTATAATGAAAATCGCGCTTAAGGGTCAAAAGGTCCTGTCTCAGCAAAAGCTGCACCTTTAGCGATACGTCTTCAATCCTCCCTTTAACTCTTTTCGCAACTTGAGTGGTCGTGGTTATGTAGGTCTAGAATTCTAGATTGCTCTAGTCTGAGTGGCGGCTCTAGCGATACATCTCTAACCCTTCAACTCTTTTCGCAACTTGGCCAGAGCATTCAGTCTTTTAAAAATGAGCTTTCTATTATAAATGAGCGCGTTATAGAGTTTATAATTCTATGTAATGTTTATTCATGCATTATACCTATTAGTTGCAAAATATTTTAAATTAGATTCAAAAAGTGGTGTATTTTGTTATAATATGTTTATTAAGAAGACTTTTAAAGGCGCTACAGCCTGCTAGTTAAATAGATCTTGAGTTGTAGTGTGCTAGACTGAGTTTAGTTATGTTATGTACTGTAAATGAAATAAAGAACATTTAAAATCAAAAACAAAATTCAGTCATCAGGTAGATTTTGTAAAGGACTTACCTAAAGGACTGGTCCACAGTAGCCAAAAACCGTGATGATTGGAGAGAAGGAAGGGAGGCAAACCCTGCAGTGGGACACTACAGGCTCTTAATAATAATATTAATAAGGTAGATTTTGTGATTGATTTATGTCTATCGGGTGGGGAATCGGCCGCGTAGTATATTCTTTCTGAAAGCGAAACTTTACTCTAAATATCTACCATCTGAACAAATAAGAATTAGTCCACTCACACGATTAACATAACAAACGCACCGTGAAATCAGTCAGCAGACGCAAGTAATTTGTTAAAATCGACCGCGACAGCCGACCACTCCAAGTCGCGTGCGAGCCACGCGACTAAGACTATTTGCAGTATGTCACATTTTATTATTGCTGGCTATTAATAGGCTTAAGCCTGGTTTTACTTGTGTTAAGTTGTTACGGGGATCATCAATCCAAAATATAACAATTCTCGTGGTCTGATTTTTTTTTTTTTTTTTATACAACTGAAGTGGCAACCAAGCGTACGGCCCACAAGATGGTAAGCGGTTACCGCAGCCTATGGACGCTTGCAATACCAGAGGTATCACTTGCGGGTTGCCACCTTGAGGCTAAGATCGAAAGCCTCATGTGCCAGTAATTTCACCGGAAACCATACCCTTCACACCGGAACACAGCAATGCGAGCATTACTGCTTTGCGGCAGAAATAGGTATGGTGGTAGTCCTTCCCCGGACGAGCTCTATCACAGAGAACTCTACTACTCTTAAACTGATTCGATTTTTAAGCTCCCATTTTCGTTTATTTCTTTAAATTCTAATTCATTGTGGCGCAGCAGGCGCAGGTCCGCCTGCGACGCGGAGGTTGCGGGTTCGATTCCCGCCTCGGGTCAAATGTTTGTACGATCTAAAAATATTTGTTCCGGGTGTTCTGGGTATTTTCTATATATAATAAAAAATATCTATCTATGTATTGTATAGTATTAAGTATATATCAGTCATCTAGTTACCCATAACACAGCTCTGCTTACCCTGGGGCTAGATGATGCTGTGTGGATTATCTAGCATTATTTATTTATTTTATCTAAATTCTGATTATTTCTAAATTTTTTTTATAATTTTATTTTATTGTAAAAGAGTAGTAGAGTTCTTTGTGATAGAGCTCGGCCGGAGAAGTACTACCACCATACCTATTTCTGCCGCCAAGCAGTAATGCTCGCATTGCTGTGTTCCGGTTCTCAGGGTACCTATGGTTTCCGGTGAAATTACAGGCACATGAGACTAACCATCTAACGTCTCTCTAACACGCAAGTGATATCTATGATGTTGCATGCGTGCATAGGCTACGGTAGCCGCTTACTATCAAACGTACCGGTTGCCACTTTAGTGGTATAAAAAAAAATTGTATAGCCACTGCTGGGTAAGGGCTTTCACAATTTTCGCCAAACATGCCTTTTGACTTTCAAAGTGTACCATACTTGTTATTTTTACAGTAATAACAAGGCCGACAAGGAAGTAAATCAAGCGACTGACCCAGTCTCTTTGTCTCAAACAATATTCATACCCACAACATAAAGGAACAGGAATGGCCCTAGCATGGGTCCTACGGGCACGCCGCAATATCCCCATCTTTTCTCCGCGCTCAACCTACCGTAAAGATGATTTATAGACTTCTATGGATATTTCATAAAAGTAAAATATACTTAATGTACCACACGCACACAAGCGAAAATATACTTAATGTGAGACTACATTATTTTGGATAGAAGACGCTTCCTTTGCTATATTGAACCCAAAACATCGAACAACAAAGCTTAAAATTGATAGATCTGGATTCATTTAGCTCCAAAAAGTATTTGAACTTTTGATATAACACCTAAATAAGAAGTAATAAAGGTCATTTTACATTAGTACCGATTTGGTGTGTGGCAGGTTTCTTGTCGATAGCCTGTTTAGGGTCGAACATACAATTATTTGATAGGGGGATGAATTGTTAAGCTTTTTGATGATATCTAACGCTGGACTGATTTCAATTGGGTTTTGATTAATAAAAGGGTGGTTTTATTGTGTTTTGGTACTTCGGTTTTAAAAAAGCATATCGTGCTTTTTCATAGCTTTGAATATTAAAGCATTGACCAATCTGACACGAAAAAGATATTGTCTTTGTTTAGGAACGTAATCGTCTAAAGTACCTTTTCCAATAAATATATTATTTATATTTATTTGTTATTCAGATAACCTCGGAGACGCGGTGAGCTAGCGCCCAGTTCCGAAGCGTGTGGTTGCAGGTTCGATTTCCGCCGTGGGACAAATGTTTGGATAATGTGTAATTATACTAGTATTTTCTTCTGTAGTATATTATAAACATTTATATATAAAAATGAATTGCTGTGGGATAAAACTTGACAACGGCTGGACCGATTTGCCTAATTTTGTTCTTGAAATGTTTGTAGGAGTCCAGGGAATGTTTAAACGGTGAGAAGTTGTGGCAAAATTGCGAAAAACATAACGCGAGTGAAACCGCGTCAGGTCAGCTAGTAATTTATAAAAAATATGACCGTAACTTAACGCCAATCTTGATAATTACACGCTTGCAAACACACTGGCTTCGCCCTCTCGCTTATCCCGTGCGGCGATACAACGGGTGTGAAAGAGAGGAGGATAGGAGGGTGAATTCAGGAGAATACGATTTTACCGTTAATGTTACAAATATTGCCAACCGTGAAGTGATTATTGGGGGTGGCGACGGGTCGTATTCATAGACGCAAGTGATGTGCGTTTGATCGTTAGTTTGTTTGTATTCTTATACTTGGTTGATGGTCTCAAATGGCCACAATTTGGACACAAGTTTCTGTAGTTTTTAGATTTGGAAGACTAATATCACTCGGCACTCTAGCTCGAGAGTGCCCATTGTCAGACCTCGGACACTATAAACAGTCCGAGAATCTGATTCCGAGAATAGCGGCATTTTATTCAGGTATTTTAGAATCCGAGCAAAGCTAAACTAACCCTTAAAAACGCGTCGTAATAGGGGGGTGTTTCTTCCATTAGTTCTACAGCACTGTGACGTCATAGAACTGCTAAAACGTTTTTTGTCCCAATAGTTCTATGGTAGAACTCTCCACATGCATGGTTTGTACGTAAACGGTGACGTTGTATGGTTAGCTAGCACCAATTACGCAGTGAAATAAGTGCATTGCATCTACACAACAAACAAACTAAGAGTATAAACGCGTACGTACGTAATGACCTTTAGCTTCAGCGCCTAAGAAAGTGCCCACGAACTCGCGATCGGGGAGTGGTAAGTCAAACCGTTTTTTTAACACCACTAAAATGGCAACTAAGCTTACGGCTTGTAGCCTATAAACCACTACCGTAACCTATGAACGCTTACACATCAGAGATATCTACTTATATCTGTCTGTTCTGAGCCAATGTCCCACCAATCGGCCTTCGGGCGGCCTGTTGACTCTGTCACTAGAGTTGGCCACTGATACATACGAACTCACCTAGCATTGGCAACAAACCCGTCAAACTTAGAAACCCTAGAAACTAGTCTATAAATACGGCAATACAGTCAGGAACACAATACACCGCGATAAATCGGCTAGAATTTAACGCCGCGATGCGTTTCGAGGGGCCGCGACCGGCAGTTCTTGCGCTCGACTGTACTTATTAAAGGGAGATTGTCATCATTATGAGTGGATTTTGGAAATTATGACGAGAAACAGTTTAATAACTATTTTTTATTAGGTTCACAAAACTGGTTATTTTATATAGTTTTTAAAACTATCATGATTATTAACATAATTTTCACTAAAAACGGGATATTTACCATGATTTGTGAGTTTTATTGATTCCCGATATTTCGGCGCAGTTCTCCCGTGATCATGGTGCAGGTAAATATACTGTTTTTAGTGAAAATTATGGTCATTTTATTACACAATTTAGTAATAATATTTAGTCAAGTATATTTAGAAGTTAAAAAAAACGTGTGTACAACCTTGTATGTGAACACAGCTTATATTACAGAAACTAAAATAGAATAAATTCCATAAAAAATAAATAAATATTGCCGGATATTTTTACGAAGCGCCATTGGATCTAACCACAGATTAAACAAAGCTTTGAATTTGCACATGCAAACATCGAACCAGCAACCTCTCATACTTCTCCACCGAACACTCGCAACTTATTAGTCCTATCGTAGAAAACATAATACTTATCCTACTTTTTTAGACTTTTCTTATACCTACATGATTGTTCCTAAATTATTTTTAACGTTGATTGTTTTTTGAAAAACTGGGTTTCAATAGAGTAAAGTAAAGTAAGTTTTTTTTCTATACCACTAAAGTGGCAACCAAGCGTACGGCCCACTTGATGGTCAGCGGTTACCGTAGCCTATGTACGCATGCAACATCATAGGTATCACTTGCGTGTTACCACCCTGAGACGTTAGATGGAAAGTCTCATGTGCCTGTAATTTCAACGGAAACCATACCCTTCGAACCGGAACACAGCAATGCGAGCATTGCTGCTTGGCGGCAGAAATAGGTATGGTGGTAGTCCTTCCCCGGACGAGCTCTATCACAAAGAACTCTACTACTCTTAAGTAAGTAAGTAAGTAAGTAAAAAAGTTTATTTCGAGACAGTTGATACATAGTAGGTGGTAATAATATTAAAAGTGTATATCTAAGCAGTTATGCATATACGAGTACATTTAGATCATAAGTCTAAATGTACTCAATAAATGAATTTTCTTTCTTTCTTCTTTCAACTTCGTCGGAATCTCGTACCAGAGTACTCAATTAACCACCATTTACCATCCAAAGCTCAGTTCAAGCCCCTAAGCCCTATTTGAGCAGGACAAACAAACAGAACGGCTAAGCTATTGTTTACTATGTAAATATTGTACTACGGTCGAGCGGTAGTTGTTTTACGGTTATTTTGTTTGACTGTATGTTTTAATTGGGTATCTATGTAGGGGTGAACTGATTTTATGAAATTTTGTTGACGCTTAATTAGCACCATATAGACATCGCCTCGACCGTAATTTGCTTTCCTGGTCGATGCAATAAATTAGAAAGAAAGTTCGTATAAGTTAATAGGCCGCTTTAAGGCCTCTGCCTTGGCTTTACGACGAACCATAATGAATAAATAATACTGGATAATCCACACATCACCATCTGTCTCGGAGTGATAAGTGCAGTTCGTTCGTACGTTCGTATGAGATGATGAAGCACGTGCAGTGCCACGCAAACACCTGAAACTTTAAGCTTTGGGTGGCACTGCATCTGTAATAGTCAGGCGTGGTGCTTAACATCAGGTGGGCGCCTTGATTGTCTTGTCACTTGATGACATAAAAAAAAATAAAAAAAACTAGCCCAAGCTAAGCAGAGCTTGTGTTATGGGTGCTAGATGACTGATATACTTAAGGGTCATTGATTACAAGTATTTATTATTATTATATTAGCCGTTAGTGTCCCACTACTGGGCAAAGGCCTCCCCCCCCATTCCCTCGAGACGTCTCTATCCCGAGCCAAAAACCTCCAATCTACCCAATTTTTTTCCAATTCGTCCCGCCATCTCCATTTTGGTCTACCGCGTTGCCATCTCGCTGGGTCGGTGGCTACCTTTGCCCACAACTCATTTGGCATACGATAGACATAGCCAGCCCAATTCCACTCCAGCGTAGCGGCCTTCAAACACAAGTACTTATGAAACTATAATACATGTTTATGTAGACACTTATTTCAGAGAGATTTCTACGGTAAAAAGAATCTGTCAGTTTCCTCACTAGGCTAAATAAATAATCTTCAAGAGCTATTGAACGCCTTGTTGTAAAGTTTTCTTTGCTGAATACCAAAATTAATTTGTATTAGTATTAATTACTAGCAGTAGTATTAATTACTGCATTTGATTGTTGTGGGGTCTAGGTGTTGTGGTTGAATAGAATAATCAGCAATTCAGCATTATTTAAATTTATAAAAACATTGTTTTGAGTTTTGAAACATAATCGGCCAGTAATTGGCCAACAAGCGACCAATGGGAGAGCGTCGCGTGCGCAGCTGTATAAATAACTTCACTCACACAATCGACATGAAATTAATTAGGTTTTAATATGACGCATTGACGTAGTAAAACAGTGATACAGAAGAATGTAGACTTTTAACATGAAGCTATCGTGACGTAGCTGGCTAAGTTGTTCATAACAGATCAACGAAGTTAAGCACTACCGTACCATTTCACTGAGCATACAATTGACATACAACCTGTGATACAACTGTGCGCTTCCGTGCTTCTGAGGGCACGATAAGCGCTCAGTTTTGCCACTGGCGGTCCGCACAGTAACTATGCGGAACAGTGCTTAACTTCGTTGATCTGTTACGAACAACTTAGCCAGCTACGTCACGAGCGTTTTAAAACACAGTGCACACTACTGCTTGGATGCAGAATATCTGGCAATGCGGTGGCTCCACGAGTACCTATCACCAGGTGAGTTGAGGCGATGTTGATTGATGCAGTCGATACGTCCGCGTCAACACTAAATACTTGTGCTATCTGGAGGGCGATTCTCGTGCCATAGATAAATGGCCACATGTGATATATATCGTCAAAACTGTCAAAATTTCTATACATTTTTATGATATATATATCGCATTGCTGTGTTCCGGTGTGAAGGGTATGGTTTCCGGTGAAATTACTGGCACATGAGGCTTTCGATCTTAGCCTCAAGGTGGCAACCCGCGAGTGATACCTCTACTATTGCAAGCGTCCATAGGCTGCGGTAACCGCTTACCATCTTGTGGGCCGTACGCTTGGTTGCCATTTCAGTTGTATAAAAAAAAAATTTTACATGTAACCATTTATCTATGGCACGAGAATCGCCCGCTGGCTAAAACATTTATTTTCAAAATCGAATTTATATTACAAATTACTAGTAAGTAGATAAACGATAACCTTGGAGGTTACTACGTCTATAACCGATGTTAGGTCACATGTCAGGAGATAGAGGAATACAGTACGCGATACTTCGATTCGCTCAGTAAATAAGTAGTTTTTTTATAATAACAAATGACCTACAAATACCTTAGATGTTTTTAATTATTAATAAAATTATTAATAATAAAATATTACTATTAAGACATGACTTTTTTTATACCACTAAAAGGTGGCAACCAAACCCACTTGATGGTCAGCGGGTACCGTAGCCTATGCACCACCCTGAGACGTTAAATGGAAAGTATCATGTGCCTGTAATTTCACCGGAAACCATACCCTTCACCCCGAAACACAGCAATGCGAGCATTACTGCTTGGCGGCAGAAATAGGTATGGTGGTAGTTCTTCCTCGGACGAGATCTGTATCATAACATGACCGGGAATAGGACATTAGTCCTAGAAGAATATTATTTTTTCCGGGAGAATCCTTTGAGCATAGTATTTTTTCCGGGATAAAAATGCGAAAGGACATTAGTCCTATTCCCGGTCATGTTATATTACAGCCAATCGGTTCAGTTATCGAGTTATAAAGGAACAAACATGAACTTTCGCATTTTTATCCCGGAAAAAATACAATTCTCAGAGGTCCACGTGAACGTGAGACATAAATAAATGCCATGTTTTAGCGCGTGATATCACGCCGCGCTCTGTAAAGTAGTAATTAATAATCGAATAGACAGTTTTCTGCGTTTCTTGTGTCGTAATGATGAACAAGATAAGTTTACTGACGCGTGCTAGTAAATACGTACCTAGCTATCTATTGATTTTATTTGTGATGGTGCTGTTAGGTGCTGTTATGTGTGAGCTTTTTAATTGAAAATAGTTTGGGTTGTAATATAGCTGTATAGTTCGCACCTAGGCTTCCGTGAAGTTAGCCATTTGTGATGCGCAAAACAAATTTAGTTAGAAAAAGCTCCATTGCGCATCGAAACGGCTAACTTCACGGAAGCCTAGGCCGAGATCTATACCTACGTATTCAATGCAATCGTAAGGATCACTTTGAATCGTCTTTATAGACATAAAGACGATTCAAAGTGATCCTTAAGACGATTCAAAGTGATCCTTACGATTGCATTGAATACGTAGGTATAGTTCTCTCGGCGGATCTAGGCTTCCGTGAAGTTAGCCGTTTATGTCTATAAAGACGATTCAAAGTGATCCTTAAGACGATTCAAAGTGATCCTTACGATTGCATTGAATACGTAGGTATAGTTCTCTCGGCGTATCTAGGCTTCCGTGAAGTTAGCCGTTCTGTGAAGTATTACTTAGTATTTTACGTTATCGAGAACCTAGATAAACCTAACATAGGTTTTTAGGCTTTATTAACCAGTATTGTACCAAGTTTTTTTGATGAAATAAATTATCTAAATTAAGTACTTCACTAACACAATCATAGAAAATTAGCTGCGATATCGTTGTTTTGATACTTTTGATATGGCGAAAGTGTCAAAAACCTATTGCAACTTTAACTTGTCGTTGTATTAGCAGCATTGCAACCCTGTACCATTCTATTTTACATAAATAAACTGACCAAACTTAATAGTGGACGCTCAAAGAAACCCAAAATAAGCGAACGAGCTTGAAACTTGCGTGTATTACCGATATCCCCATGATTTTGACCCCAATAATGGGGACAGCGGGAAGTCAAAAAATAACTTCCCGTTGTCCCCATTACGCTTTATCTTCAATGGGGACAGTGACACGTTACTTTTAACCGTGCCACTGTCCCCATTGACATTTATCTTAATTGGAACAGATTAAATTTCGCATGAAAATAAAACTGAATAGAAACTTAGCTTTTTTAAAATGGGTAGGTTACCATTTAATCAAATTTAAAATATTAAAATAAACATGTCAAATGTCACAGTTATCGCAATCAGCGTGTTGTTTCAATTACACATCAATTAAATACAATAATAATTAATACATTTTACAGCGATTAACTTATCGCTAAAATGTTGGTCGAATGATAACAAATTAAATAAACTACCTACAACTCCGACTCAAGAGCACCGGTGGTCTAGTGGTAGTGACCCCGCCTTCCGATCCGAAGGTCGTGGGTTCAAACCCGGTCGTGCACCAATGGATTTTTCTGTTCGAAAAATTTATGTGCGCAATGCCATTCCTCTCATACGGTGAAAGAAAACATCATGAGGAAACCGGCATGTCCAAGAACTAAAAATTCGAAAGACATGTGCCATCCGCCAATCCGCATTGGGTCGGCGTGGTAGATTAAAACCCAATCACTCTTGCCTGAGAGTAGGCCAGTGTCCCAGCAGTGGGAACATTAGAAGGCTGTCATGATGATGATGACCTACAACTCTTTCTGCGTCGTAGGTTTAGGTTCGATTCTCACCTAGGACAAACCTTGTGTAAGTTAGTTTAGTTTCGATCGCAGTTTGTTTTTTATTAAAAAACTAGCTGACCCGGCGCGGTTTCACTCGCGTTATACAATTTTGCCATTTTTCCATAATTTCTCACCGTTTAAACCGTCCCCTGACTCCTACAAATACTTCAAGACCAAATTTAGCCAAACCGGTCCAGCCGTTGTCGAGTTTTAGCGAGACTATTTACCACTACCTACCTATACCTATTTCTGCCGCCAAGCAGTAATGCTCGCATTGCTGTGTTCCGGTGTGAAGGGTGTGGTTTCCGGTGAAATTGCTGGCACATGAGGCTTTTGATGCCTCAAGGTGGCAACCCGCGAGTGATACCTCTGGCATTGCAAGCTTCCATAGGCTGGTAACCGCTTACCATCTTGTGGGCCTTACGCTTGATTGCCAGTTCAGTTGTATAAAAAAAAAAAAGACTAACGCACAGCAATTCATATAAATAAGATTTCATCTGTTGCCAAATAACAGAATAAGAAAACACAATAACCAGCTACAGGAACAAATATTTGAAGAATACGCATTTTTTTTTATCATTCTATATCATTATATATACATATATATATGTATATATATATACATATATATCAATTCAGTTTAGGTCCTAATTTGAATCGCTATAAGAGTTCATGGTAGGCAGGCAATTGTGTGTGTCAAATAAACAAATTCTTATTCTCATTCTTATTCTTATATAAGCTGACGAAGTGTTAATAAGTGTTAGCTACAAATATAATGTAGTTGAACACTTATACGCGCCTTTAATATCTAAGTAACTAGTGTCTTTAAAAATGCGAACGAGGACAGCCGATCAATATAGAAGGACTAGCAGTCCGTCCCAGCTTCGCGCAGGTGCATTGAAAACGCACCCGTGCAAAGCCGGGGCGGGTCGCTAGTAATAAATATAGTCTATGTTACTCAGGGATAATGTAGCATTCTAATGGTGGAAGAATTTTTAAAATTGGACCAGAAGTTTTTGAGTTTATTCGTAACAAACAAAAATACAAATCTTTCCTCTTTATAATATTAGTATAGATTTATTACTATTTAGTATAGATATAGACAAGAAGTGGTAGGTCTCACTGGCGGTGCGTCCATACGGGATTACTCCAAACGGCATGGTAAGTTCGTATGAGTCAGTGGCCAACTCTGGTGTCAGATTTTTAGGCCGCTCGAAAGCTTCAACTGACATGGCCTAATAACTTTGAAAATGCCAAGACCGACTGCGTAACGTGACTCCAAAGCTCGGGAGAGCTCAGTTGAAATTGTCAATGGCGGTCACCCATCCAAATAGTGAACACGGAACAGTGCTTTTTGTTGAACTTAGCCAGCTACGTCACGCGCGCTCCGGCATGGTTCGCCAAAGTTTATATCCCAAAAATTTTTTTTTTTGCTTTGAAAAAAATATCCCGAGGGTGTTTTATTTTTAGTGCATATTCAAGGAATATGTTCTACACCCAAAAAAATACTTAAGCTTTTTTTTTAACATTTTGTCTGAAAAATCTCAGTAAATAGATTACATTTTACTGGTCAATTATTGTTAACTGTTGTAGGAATCCGAGCACGCGCGCCTTTTAGCGGTTATGAGGGGGGGGGGGGTCATTGACACGCGCAGGTCATTGACTCGCGCTTCGCGCTTTCCTTTCGATTTCCACCAAGGACAAGTAATAATTGACCAGAAAAAAAATTGTGCCCGTGCGAAGCTGGGGCATATCGGCTAGTGTTATAATAATGTCATCATGACAGCCTTCTAATGTTCCCACTGCTGGTACACTGGCCTACTCTCCAGCGAGAGTGATTGGGTCTTAACCAACCACGCGGACCCAATGCGGATTGGTGGATGGCACATGTCTTTCGAATTTTCAGTTCTTGGACATGCCGGTTTCACGATGTTTTCCTTTACCGTATAATAATGTATTATATTTTTATAATAGTGTACGTAACTGTAAACCAGACCATCCTTTTTGAGTCATGAAGTACTAATGTCAGTGAAACCTTGGTGAGATTTTCATCACGACTTATCATGCATCATGGAGACATGCTGCTTATGTGCAAGATGCGATCGTGGAGCACCATACTGGTAATACAGGGTGATTAAAAGGTGTAGGGTGATTTAAATCGCGATTATATTTAAGTGATTTAAAAAAAATTATTGAGGTATAGTTCTCTCGGCGGATCTAGGCTTCCGTGAAGTTAGCCGTTTCAAGCAATGGAGCTTTTTCTAACTAAATTATCTTTCGCGCATCACAAACCAACTTCACAGAAGCCTAAATCCGCCGAGAGAACTATAAAACAATTCCTTTTTACTAAGAAAATTAACAAAAAAAATAATTAAAATTAAAATTTTATTATTAAAATTAAAATATGTGTCAATGACTTCCCAGGGAAAAATAATATAAACGCCAAATTAGCAACACACCGAAACGGTTTTTGTATTAAGTCGTTCTATTTTAATTCGTAATTGTTGATTTTTCGTTTGAATATATAATTTTAGTGCAGAATAATAGAAGTGCAATGTTTCCCTTTTATTTTACCTATTTTAATGGCGTTTTTGTTTGAAAATGTTTTCTAGCGATGGTACTTAGACGTGCTTCATCAAAATCGGTTTCGCCGTTCTAAAATAAACAGCATGAGCGTCGGATGTTTCTTTAAATTTTAATTTATGGTTACCATCAAATATTACCCGGTGGTGCACCAATGAATTTTTCTGTTCAAAAAAATTATGTGCGCAATGCAGCTCTCATCCGGTGAAGGAAAACATCGTGACGAAACCGACATGTCCAATAACTATAAATTCAAAAGACGTGCTATGAACCAATCCGCATTGGGTCCGCGTGGTGGAAGACCCAATCGTTCTCGCCCGAGAGTAGGCCAGTGGAACAGTGGGAACATTAGAAGACTCATGATAAGTACCTAAGTAGTAAGTATAATTGTAATGAAACATCCTGTAGGTAACAGTAAACATTGTCAGTGTAGTCAACAGTCAACATTTAAAAGGTACAGGTCCAAAATGTGTCAACGTCATACATATAATTGTAAAATGTAGGTAACAGTAAACATTGTCAGTGTAGTCAACAGTCAACATTTAAAAGGTACAGGTCCAAAATGTGTCAACGTCATACATATAATTGTAAAAAAAATATGGGACAAGTCATAAGAGTTAGCGATTAGACAAGGATAGACCGCCTCAGTGTTACTTAAAGCAAACACTCACAAAAGTACTTCTGTGCATACATAGGCCATGACAGAGGCCTTCCGGTGGTCTAGAAACTCTGTCACCAGAGTTGGCCACTGACTCATACGAACGAACGAAAAAAAAAAACAAATGTAAAATATAATCTATGTGAATCGTAGAGAGGGAAGATATGATTTTTTTTTTTGTAACAATTTAATTATACTTAAAAAAACTCTTTCACTATTAGAATGCTACATTATCCCTGAGTAACATAAGCTATATTTATTACTAGCGAACGCCCCGGCTTCGCACTGGTGCGTCGTTAAGACAGGTCGCTAGTACTACGTAAAGACAAAGATACGCTCCGCTCGTCGTGCCGCTTATAACTTGCACCACAACGATATAATCTTGTGCACCAAATGTGGTTCAATGACGACGCTACGTCACAGTATAGTTAGCAGTGCGCTGACAGGGTTTGATTGATAGGATAGGATAGAATTGCTAGCTCTTTTTATGAGGTTGACGGATAGTCATAATAATATACTGCATATATACATAATAATATAATATATAGCTAGAAAATGTTTATATAAATATTTTTGTATGTGTTTTGCATCATTTTAGAATTGTTTTTTAATATTATTAGAACATCGATAAAAACCCTTGTAAACTACCATTCAATCCTATCCATCCAAAGGTTGTCTGGTGGATATCGCTATTTAGCGATAAGGCCGCACATTGTAATACCCGTTAGTAATAAAGTATCTTTATTCAAAAATTAAATAAGTAGGTACATAATTACATTACATTACAAAATATACAAATACATATGAAACAGTTGAGCCATCTAAAGACCGTTACAAACGACCTATAGATAGCTCAACTGATCCAAATCACTAGCAGACGGAAGCGTTCCCAACATGCTGGCTGCATTGCCACGTTGAATGTTGAATTTATGATGAAGAGGGATCATCAAAAAAAAGCTAGGAACCCAGCCGAGTATGTTGCCAGATTCTTCTAGGCTGGGGCGCGTGGAACTGGCGTAAATTCACCTAGCTTTAAGAAGTTTCAAAATGATCCTTGTGATTTTATTGAAATAAATCATTTTTGACTTTGAATGGCAATGCTGATACGTTGAGCCAGATATGCACCAGCCTTTGGATCACGCAAAATGTTAATAATTAAGATTGTTCTTGTCAAATTTGTTATAATGTGGTGTTCAATAAAGTTTTTTCTATCTATCTATCTATATTAATTGTAGAATAAACTGTAGATTATAAATAAATAAATATATAAAAATAAAAATTATTTATTTCAGAACATATTCCATATTTAACACAACTTAGCAAGGTAATATTAAAGTAATTGTATTGGACAAAAGCACACTCAGCGGCAAGTGTAAGTTGCCAGAACTGAGTGCACCCCTGTCCAATGGCGTAGTGCAGCAGCCGTCCAACCGGTCGCCCACCACGGACATGAATGAAACTAAATTACGATTAGCCCGTTGTGTCCCATTGTGGGCATATGCACCCCCTCAAATCCCCTTGGATCCCCTTGGACTGGGTCCAAGGGGATCCAAGGGGGGGTTAAAGTTGTCGTCATCTCACCATCTCTTTTGGGTCTGTATCAGTTCCTAAATAGAGCTGTGCTGTCTCAGGGCTCCACTCCGCGTAATCACCATTCGGATTTTTATAGCTGTTAAGCCATGACAGAGGCCTGCAGGGCAGCCACACCCGCAGAAGGCTGCTAGTGTACTATGAAATAAATCAGATAGGTAGGTATGCAAGTAATTATTACGTCGAGCTCTAAATAGACACAATCGCCGACGAAAAGATATAAATCAATTTAACGGTATTGGCTAACGTGAATATAACCCGTTATAATACTTAAATTTGCCCAGATGAAGCAAGGTACGAGTAGGTACCTTTTTGCCATGGTTAGGTTTTTAGGGAAAAAGGTTTTTTTTTCTTACTTTTTAATGTCAGCAAGTGACAAGACAATCAACGCGGCCACCTGATGTTAAGCACCACGCCTGACTATTAAAAATGCAGTGCCACCCAAAGCTTAATGTTTTTAAATATTTGCGTGACACTCCACTGCGCTTATCACCCCGAGACATTATCGCCCAGTAATTTCACTTGCTACAGTGCCCTTCAAACTAAAACACAGTAATGCTTGCACACTACTGCTTGGAGGTAGAAATCTGACACTGCGGTGGTACCCACCCACGAAGACACTCTTGCTGAGGAGTCCTACTACCAGGTAAACTTATCTACAATAAGAAACAAGGGCTTCGTTCTTCCTCTCTAGGTATAGAACCCTAAAAATTTTTGATACAGAACATTGTTCTCTTCATAGTTTTATTGTTCATCTTTTAGGCGGACCCTACACCTACAATAAGTTTGCACAATATTTTTATTGCGCAATATGATTGAATCGCCCTTCGCACTCAAACGATCAATTATTATTTTGACGCAATCATTGACGACTCATAAGCGTCAATCTTTACGCGTGAGCAGGATCAAACGGAACTATTCCGTGAACAAGATGTCAGTCCAAAACTTGGCTGCAGCTATGTTGCTACTTGTGGCTAAAAATAAAAATAAAATACGTCGCTGTACAAAAGACTGCTACATGAAAAGGCAAAAATATACCCACGAGCATGGTCCGATCCTCGTCAAGGCGACGCACAGACTAAAAAATATTGCGCAATACAGATCCTACACGGTGCAATGATAATATGGTGCAATAAAAATTAAAGTCGCTCAAACTTTCGTTCAATCATTGCGCAAACTGCAATACTTCTACAGTACTAACCCTAGACGATCATTTGTATTGCGCAATGTTATTGTAGGTGTAGGGCCCGCCTTAGATGTGTCAACTTGCTCGTCGACGTGACTCTCATGAGTAAGTTGTAGTGATGATAATCTTGTAGTAATACATGCCAGATTTTTTTATTAAGAACACATATTTTTTTTATAAAATAACTGGACAATCCACACAGCATCATCTAGCCCCAAGGTAAGCTGCTGTTAAACAGAGCTGTGTTATGGGTACTAAATGACTGATATATACTTAATACATTAAATTTTGAAAGAAACGCGCCGTTTCTTTCAAAATTTTGTTTGTTTACGTTGCCATGCCATGCGACAACCAAACTCATCTACTTGACACTGGCGAAATTGTGGCAAATATGCCACCAGAGTCCATAAACGAAGAAGAAGAAGAATCCGATTAAAACTTGATTGTTTTAATTTATTAACCACTTGAATTTGTCAATTATCCTGACAATTCGAAGCTATTTAGAAGCTCTTCTTCATGAACACCGCCCGCGACCGCCGGGAGAGTATTCGCCGAGCAACCGTCGAACGCGCTCGCGGGCGGTGCTCATGAAGAAGAGCTTCTAAATAACTTCGAAACGTCAGCATAAATGACAAATTCAAGTGGTAAATAGCCGTTAATAAAATAATATGATTTCTAACCACTATAGTTTTAACTCTTTAACTTGATTGATTGAGACGAACTAGATGCCTTTATGAAGGACTGGCCTACACTAGCGCTCAATAGAGATGATTGGAAGGAAGAAAGGGAGGCCTTTGCCCTGCAGTGGGACAGCACAGGCTGTTAATAATAATAAACTTGATTGTAGTTTTAATTATGACGTCAAACTAAAACAGATTTAACGCCATTGTAGCTGCACAGTAAATGATTATGAGTAGCGGTGTTAGAATATAGGTGAAAGAGAAAATTTCGCTTTGACCATAATAGACTCTTAGCCGATATTAATGACACATTAAAACAGATCTGTCGCCTATCGACTGAGGCTTGCTACCTTATTGATGATTCAGGAATAGCCTCAAAGAGAATATCTTTGATAACTAACTGCCCCGGCTTCCAATAAAAACTTAAGCACCCGTGCGAAGCCGGGGCGGATCGCTAGTAATTAATATAGCCTATGTTACCCAAAGATAATGTAGCATTTAAATGGTGAAAGAATATTTGAAATCGTAGCAGTAGTTTTTGAGTTTATTCGTTACAATCAAATATACAAATCTTTCCTCTTTGGTATAGACTGTTAGTAGAATTGCCCCTGGAGACGAACTCATTACGCATATAATTACTTACATACAGCACTTGTGTCAATATTGTAAGAATGTATTCTATAACGTCACAAGTCACAGTCCTCTAAGTAAAAGTACTTGCTTACAGTCCTATAGAGAACAAAATGGGAGTTACCCTAAAAACAGAGCACGGTTTTTTTTTCAGACGTTCGCTGATGTTAAGCGCCACGCATGACTATAACGGCTGCAGTGTCACCAATTGAGTTTTGAACACGTTATAAAGTTCTGCGTGGCACTGCACCATGCTCGTCACCTCAAGACGTAGTTATTAAGTCTCTTTCATCACACAGTGCAGAAAAAGAAAACTGCCAGTGCCAAATAAATGTTGGAAAAGATGCCAAATATTAACAAGCAACGCAGACAAACCATTTTTTTAAAGAAATGGCGGAGTTTCTTCCATAAACCAGTTAAGCATCATGGCATCATGGCTTTCGGAGGCCTTCGGGCGACCTGTATACTCCGTCACCAGAGTTGACTACTGACTCCAATCAACTTACTAATATATATTCGACGACCGATTCCCGCCTCGGGTCAAATGTTTGTACGATCTACAAATATTTGATCTGGGTGTTCTGGGAATGTTCTATATATAATAAAAAATATCTATATATGTATTGTATTGTATTAAGTATATATCAGTCATCTAGTACCCATATTACAGCTCTGTTTAACAGCAGCTTACCGTGGGGCTAGATGATGCTGTGTGGATTGTCCAGCATTATTTATTTATTTATTAATTTCCGATAACGGCTGGGGAATAAAGGTTCTCGAATGGCGACAACGAACTGGTAAACGGCCCCCACTCGATGAACGGATGACTTTAAAGCGATCGCAGGAAGTCGGTGGATGATGAAAGCTCACAATCTGTCGTCATGGCGCTCTTTCAGGGAGGCCTAGGTCCAAAAGTGGACGTATATCGGCTGATATAATTAATGATGATGATTAATTTCAGACCATTTGTAAGTGTAAGTACATGCATCTACATAATAACGTAAACAAATTAATAAACAGTACAACATGTCATTAGGTGGCCAAAGTTTTCGTCAAGAAGTCATAGCTAAGTAATATTTTTAATTGTGTAAGTGGCACTTATGAAGTTTGACAGCTTATATTATATTTTAGTTATCCTGAATTTCGGTACTTTTTTTCGAAAGTTTCTTTGCTAGTTTCAAATTAGTTTATTCGACAAGGATTACCTACCACAGAATCGTAGATGTCGGCCATGATTATCCAGCATATTAATGAGAACCCAGGTAGACCAACTTATCTAGTTAGAGCTTATGTTTAATGAAGGTTGCAATTGGAATGCGCTTCGCCGTGGCACTTATGACGACCGCGCGGTCCAGAATATAAAAACTCAGTATTTTGCTTTCCACTCTATTTTAGAGAGGAATAAGTAAGTTCGCATGAGTCAGTGGCCAACTCTGGTGACAGAGTTTCTAGGCCGCCCGAACGCCTCTGTCATGGCCTAACAACTTTGAAAAAGCCGGGACCGACTGCTAAACGTGCCCTCCGAAGCACGGGAGCGCTCAGTTGAAATTCCCACTGGCGGTCACCCATCCAAATGATGACTACGCGGAACAGTGCTTAACTTCCTTGATCTGTTAAGAACAACTTAGCCAGCTACGTCACGAGCGCTCCTAGAGAGGTATGATTGGATTGTTTCTTTGTTTGTTTGCATTAAATAGGCAATAAATATTCTTTTACCGTTGGGAAGCTACGCTATCCTCGGGTGACATAGGCTATATTTATTACTAGCGTCCCACCCCGGCTTCGCGCGGGTGCTTTAGTTTTAATGCACCTGTGCGACCCACCAATTACTGGATCATCAATTGACAAACAATTTTATAGAACCGAAAGGTATCACTCAGTTTGCGGCTAGTTTGAAATGGCCGCCATTTTTTTTCTATTGCCATCTCATAAGACATCAATGTAAGGACTGACATGGACTAAAACAAAGTATCTAGTATGTGATGAAGGCAATCAATAACGTTTACTGCGACAGTGTAGCCTTGCAATAAATGGAGACATAACATTGTATGGAGTTTATGTTGTTGTATGTCTGTGTTAACTATTAATGGCCTAATAATGTTATGCCGGCTGTACACATTGGGGTAAGCCAGGCCAAGTGACAATTGTTAACCAACATTTTAATATTTTTTTCGAGCCAACATGCTGGTGGCTGGGTCAGCATTAGCGCAACCCTTGGTAAAATAAAATTAAAACAATGGTTCGTTCATTCGTTCGTATGAGTCAGTGGCCAACTCTGGTGACAGCCCGAAGGCCTCTGTCATGGCCTAACAACTTTGAAAAAGCCGGGACCGACTGCTTAACGTAAAAATAAAAATACAAAAACAATGGTTAATTGGCAATGATCACACATTGGTATATTAATTCATATTATTTTATTTGGGCTTAGATGGAACTGTATGAAAAAAAAATATTTAATAGGTGTTTCAAAACGAAAGAATTACTAATCAGCATAACTAGGACTTTACCATCCATTGGAGATGATGTATACAGCATCTAGTGATAAGTTGGATACTTTGTTGCCCATACTGAATGCGTGAAATATACACTTGCATTAATAGTAAACTGAAATTCCTAAAATTAATCATATTAAATATGTTAAAAATTCTCCTAAACAGCCAGAATTATATTAGACTATGAAAACCAATTGCCGATAGAGGTTCATCAGCTGTGTCACTTTGCTCATAAGTCGATGTGAGTTGCATTGAGCAAATTTTAGTGATAAATAATCTTGTTGTAATACATGCCAGAAGGAATTGGTTAATCCGATTAAAACTTGAAGTTCACTACAGATCCCTGATAGTAAATGGACTGGAGATAAGATTTCAGATCTTACTGATGTTTCATTTATAAGCTAAATATAGGTTTTTTTTTTTTTAGTTGATCTGATTATCCGCTATCAGTAGGTGGACTATAAGCTGATGAGTTGGATGTTTCTCTGGCATTTGGGATCCGGGCTCATTAGTCATTCTTCCCTCATTATTGGAGGTTGTCCAGGATGGCTTCTTTTCAAGCGACATGTGGTACTGGGGTTATCTATGAGTGCCCTTGCAAGTGGGTTAGTGTGACTTCTCAAGCGACCCAAGTATTTGCTTACTCTCAATTTTATTTCTTCGTTAAGTAAAGGTAATACAGTTAATTATTTAAGGCAGGTGAACTGATACAGAGTTCTTCATAATAGTGCATAATGTTCAATGAATAGGTTCTACACACCAAAAAAAAATTTTTCATTGGTGGCACAGAACGAGGGTCTTCTAAGATGATGTTACAGCATCTGAGGATATTTATGGTATCAAAGTTTAATGTATTTAATATGCGGAATTTTTGATTTATTGAATTTTTGAAGAGGGAACATGGAAATAATAGCTAGGAACCCAGCCAAATTTATAGCCTGATTATTCTATGCTAAGGTGCCTGAACTTGGCGTAAATTCACGAGTTTGTAAGATTTACATGAAAACATGATTCAAAATGATCTTTGTGATTTTATTAAACAAAAAATATTTTGAATTTGAATGGTTTACAAACAAAATGTTTAATGTCCACATTTCCAAACTAAACTGTTTTATTTTTAAACAGTTTAGTGTGGAAATGTGAACCTGGGCCTATAACCTATTAAATAAAACTGACAGTCAGACAAAGGATGAAGATGGGAGCATGCATTCCACTGAATTATGATTCATGATATTTCAACAATAATAAAGTATTTAGGTAAGTAAATCTGTAGTAACCTGTCTAAAAACTTATTTCATCGAAAAATCTCTTACATTGTTAATGTGTGTGTTATTTACAACTATATCGTACGTTCGCACTAGACAGTGTAAATAAACAAATACCTGTAAACATGGACACAAAAAGAACTCATGAAGCGATTATTTGCAATATTAACCTGCGTCTTTAAATCTCCATCACACAAACCCATAGGTAAAGAAACAAATTTGTGCCCTGGAGCATTCATAAAACACTGGAAAAAATTGTCAATTCCACCACACGTAAAGTTATGAAAACGTGATAAAAATAATGTTTTCAGCCGATACAGCGATCGGATTACCTGATTACAATGTCGACGAGGACGTCAAAGTAAATAAATCCAATGAAACAATTCAATATAGCATCGAATTCACAGTACAATGGGAAAGCCACATTGGTAACTCCTGCGCGATCAAAACATAGCCTCTGTATGCTTTTTGGCTGGTAATAGGACTTTTTTAATATGTAAAACACATGCGTTTGACTTCGTAGAATTCGTTTACAGGCATATCTTACGCGTAGGGCGATTCATTTGGGCGTATTTTAAAAAAATGCTGTTGCTTTTTTCACTGGAATGGCATAACACGCAAACACTGGTCGATTTACACAATGAAACACTTCACTACACTGCGATAGTTCGTTCGAGGAACGCGAGACCGGCCGCGGTATGCATTTTTTCACTCACCTTGTTGTTTATTTGCTATTTTATTGAAACAGTTTTGAAAAACTTCATATAAATGCATAGGCTCGTCATCGCTCGTCGCCATTTTGGATTTTACTGTCCAAATAATCATAGACAACATAGACCACAAAACTCGTCAGGGTGTGTTCCGAAACTAAATAATAATTTAATTCGTATAAGCGATGATAATAAATTGGTAATATATTCCTGGAATATTTGAAGCAAAAAGATTATAATAAGATGTAAATTATTAGTAGAAATAAAGGAATTAACTAATAATGACATCATTTGTATTTGTATGGCATAAAAACTAGTTTTATAATACTTTGTTAAGTTAAGTTTTTTCTCTTTTGTTACGGTATGAAAAGGGATCTGAACTCGGAACAGTAGCGAACATACACACAAACCATAAACATTTATAAGTAGTGATGTCTAGTAGTTCAAATCATGGAACTTGCTATCGATGCCAAAAACCTCTAGTATAGTTCTCTCGGCGGACATAACCATACGTGAAGTTAAAACCGTTTCTGATGCACAAAGACAATTTATATAAAAAAAAGCTCCATTGTGCATCAATACGGTTTAGTTCACGGATGCCTAGATTGACTAAAGACGAGACCGAGAGAACTATAGTAGGGTATGGGAAATAAGTTTATTGCAGCAGTTATGTGCACTCATTAGTAAATAGTAAAGTTGTCATTGGTCCAAACTATGGCGTTGTACCAGGCAGTCAGGTACAGCATTAATTTGCTTTTACATCGACGCATGGACGTATGAGTAGGTAGGTAGGTACATGAGCGTGAACGCGCGTTCGATAGATCACACGTAGCTCATGTCATCCAATGCGAGTGTTGGTATGTGTGGTGCAAAGAGTAAAATATATATGGGAAAGTGTGGTGGGAGCACAATTTATTAATTTGCTAACCTAGATTTGACCGTCACTAAATGCACCATACAGCAATGGTTCAGATAGTGACAATCAAGGCAGCAAACATCCTCAGAATGCTGTTATAATGTGCTTATTTAAATTAAAATATTCAAATTACATGACACTTACGTATTATTGTTGACCGGCCTTAGTGTAAAAACGAAAAATGACAAAGAACAGATATTTTTTAATCGATAAACTTAAAAAAAACCACACTACACAACACTAACTAAGTCCATTCTTTTTTTCTACGAAATAAAAGTTTGACGCAAGAGAGAGCCTACAAAATTTTCGAGTGCACATCAAAATAAAATAAATACACAGGTCATCTACATGTAACATGTTCTCACTGAACTCATTAAACAGTCAAAACCAGGTAAACGTGTCTAAAAGTTAGCAATCAGCCTTCTAATAAGAATAATTGAAATAGCGAATCGTCATTCAACATAACCTTTGTGTCATTGCAGATTTTAGTTAGTTTTAGTCAATTGTCTGCGAGATATTCAAGTTTATTCAAGCAACGGAAGCATGCCGGTGGAAGAAGTAGCAATGTGAGAGGAAAGGAGGGGTCAGCGGTCGCTCACGACGCGACTCTTTGTCGCGAAAGTTTGGACGAAAGCTTTCGAAACTTCGATAAGAATGTCTTAGCTGAGATGAGAGCCATTGAGTTGAGGAGCCTGGTGGCCCTCCCGGCAGCGGCCCGGCGTCCTCTCGGCCGACTATCCGAGCTCTCGACGTCTAGAAAAGTCTCCTACTTGTCTTCCGAATCGTTTGACAAAAACAAGAATGGTTGGACTGGGACTCCCACAGTCACTGTGGATTTCCGCAAGAAAAACACCAGGTAATATATATATGTAACTAGCTTCCGCCCGTGGCTTAGCTCGCCTTAGCCTGGTACCAGGATAAAATGTATCCTATGTTTCAAAACAAGTCATAATCTGTACTAAACTTGTTGCAATTGGTTTTTTTGTTTGTTAATGTCAGCAAGTGACAAAACAATCAAGGCGCCCACCTGATGTTAAGCACCACTAAAAAGATGCAGTGCCACCCAAAGCTTAAAGTTTTCAAGTGTTTGCGTGGCACTACACTGCGCTTATCACCCTGAGACATTGATGTTAAGTCTCTTTCGCCCAGTAATTTAACTTGCTACAGTGCCCTACAACCATAAACACAGTGCAGCTTGCACACTACTGCTTGGAGGTAGAATATCTGACACTGCGGTGGTACCCACTAAGACAGGCTCTTGCTGAAGAGTCCTACGATATTACTAGATTCTGACAAACTGCTGCAAAAAGTAGTCTATCAATAAAATGATTGCACAACATTTTAATAACTTTACATACATTTAAGCATCATGTCAGGTTTCAATTTATAAGCACTGCTTAGTCATAGTCATTTATGTGGTGCCTTTCATTTGATAAAAAAAAAACCCAAATAAAATTAAATACATTGAAATATTTTGACAAATAATTTGACAACCGATGTGGCGCCGTGAGTGAATGATCACCTGCGACCAAAAAAATATCTATCAATGTATTGTATTGTATTGTCATTCATATACACACATCAACATTGTCTAGGGATATTCAACATTTTGTTGATTTTTACAGAAACTGAAAATAATTTCTTTTAATTAATTTTTTTAATATTTTTTTATTATTAATAGGCTTTTATTATTATTAATAAACAACACAAAATAAAGATTCTTGCCATACCTAGTTTTCTAAAGATATTATTTTCAGTTTTTGTAAAAATCAACAAAATGTTGAATATCCCTAGACAATGTTGATGAGTGTACATAGTCTTCTAGTACCCATAACACAAACTCTGCTTAGTATGTGGCTAGATAATACTGTGTGGATTGTCCAGCACTATTTAATACTTAAAACTAATGTTAAAATACCTACTTAAAATATTTAAATTTTTTAAACAAGTTTGTGATATTTTTAGGTGTGTTTTTTTTGAAAAGTCGAGTTTTATGTTGCAATTCAATAATATTTTAAAAGGTAGAAGCAAAGACTTAAGATTCCATTAGAAGAGTAACATTTTAGTATACAGGCCCTGGTCTCTCTTTGACAGACTTCTGATAGAAGCGCGAAGCTGAGACGGACTAGCTTCGCGTGAGTTCAAAGAAACTGCACCCGTGGAAAGCCGGGGCGGGTTGCTAGTAATGTATTTAGCCTAATATGTTACTCAGGGTAATCGTGACGTAGCTGGCTAAATTGTTCATAACAGATCAACAAAGTTAACTGTACTGCACTGTTCCGCATAGTCACCATTTGGATGGGCGACCACCAGTGGCAATTTCAACTGAGCGCTCCCGTGTTTCGGAGGGCACGTTAAGCGGTCGGTCCCGGCTTTTTCAAAGTTGTTAGGCCATGACAGAGGCCTTCGGGCGGCCTAGAAATAATATATAATGTAGCATCCTAATGGTGAAATATTTTTTGAAATTAGACTAGGTAGTAGTTTTTGAGTTTGTTCCTAACAAATAAATCTCTCTTTATAATATTAGTATAGGTCATACATAACTAAAGGTCCTTGCTTGTTGCTTGTTTTGTTTTTTCATTTATTACGCAGAAGGTCATTGACTGATAGTCGAGATGTGAGTTATAAACACAATACTGATAAGAACATTACCTATTTACATTACATTTTTTGACAGCGCCATCTATACACACATTTATCATATCCATGATAAAAAGTTATCTATGTGTTATTGCAGAATTTAAATCATCTGCATTCTAAATTTCATCGCAATCGACGGAGATACGTGGTAACAAACATACACACAGACTTTCGCATTTATAATATCATATATATATATATAATATTATATATATATCATTCATTCAACATTCAGTTTGGAGAACCATTAATAAAATATATATATATATATAATATTATATATATATTTTTATATATATATATATTTTATTAATTGTTCTCCAAACTGAATGTTACACCATAAACTTACATTAAAGGTTTTTGACATAATGTTAATTAATAGTTGAAGAGAACACGGCATACAATAATAATAATAAAAACCTTTATTCGCTGACCAATATCCACAATTTTTCTAAGTACTTATGATTTTAAATCTAAATAATTGATACTATAAAATAAACTAAATGTTGCAACCAGTTTGTTGGTCAGGTTGTCCTTCGACATAGGCCTCCCCTAGTTTCTTCACTCATCTCTGTCACGAGTTAGTCTTCTCCATCCTAATATATTAGTAGGATTTAAATATTCAAATGTTCGTTTAATTTAAAGTGATGTTTAGAGGGGCGATTATGTAATTTGGTTACAATCCATATGGTAAAGAGTAGTAGAGTTCCGAGTGATACCTCTGGTATTGCAAGCGTCCATAGGCTGCTGTTACCGCTTACCATCTTGTGGGCCGTACGCTTGGTTGCCATTTCAGTTGCATAAAAATAAAAAATATGGTTACAATCCACTTGGTTTCAATCAAAAAATGGCGTATTTTGTATGAGTATGGCAACTTATTCTAGTTTGCTGTTTGAAATCCGATTGCAACCGTGTTGCGTGATCGTTCTATTTGAAAGACTAAACCACAGAACAGATATTAGTACTACGTACAGAACGGCCACTCCCTACCTCCCACCGGTTTTACTTACCCCACCCCGAGAGCGTGTTTGCCGGCACCACACGGCACCTTTCAAAGCCATTGAAGCTAATGGCTAAGTCACGCGTTCATTTTGATTTTGTGCAGGTCCAAGCGCGCGCATTCCAGAGCGAGCGAAAGTGTGCTATCTCGCTTTTGCTATAATTGGGTGGGGCCAACTATGACACTCACACATGCAACGGCACCGTTTACGTACACAAACTATGCGTGTGGGGATTGCGACGCGTTTGCTTTATACATTTTATTGAGAGTGTCCGGAGTGTGACCGAGTTGCGTGATCGCTCTATTGAAAAGACCGAAGTTAGCCACTGACTCACTTACTCTCTTACTTACTTACTTTGTCTCTTCCAGATTAAGCCTTACAGACAACTTCATAGGCTTGCTGGCCAGTAGTAGTCAGTCCAGCTGCTTCCAATACAATATCCAGGTGCGAGGCTTCAAGACTGAGAGGAGTATCCATGCTGACCTCAAGCGGAACCCTAATATTATGAACAGACTGCGTAAGTTTTTTGGTTAGTATGTAAGGGCCATAAGGCTGCGTTTCCACTAGAGATGTGTGGGGGTGTATAGCAAGAAAAGTGTTTTTAGGAACCAATAGAATCACTTCATTAAAGCTGCCAGAGCAAGGCTAGGTAAATGAAGTTTTTTTTTTTTTTATGTCAGCAAGTGGCAAGACAATCAAGGCGCCGCCCACCTGATGTTAAGCACCACGCCTGACTATTACAGATGCAGTGCCACCGAAAGCTTAAAGTTTTCAAGTATTTGCGTGGCACTGCACTGCGCTTATCACCCCGAGACATTGTTGTTAAGTCTCTTTCGCCCAGTAATTTCACTTGCTACAGTGCCCTTCAAACCTAAACACAGTGCAGCTTGCACACTACTGCTTGAAGGCAGAATATCTGACAGTGCGGTGGTACCCACCAAGACGGACTTTTGCTGCAGAGTCCTACCACCAGGTTTACCACCAGATTCTATTGTTTCCTAACAAACACATCCCTCGCTACACATCCTCAGACATCTCTGGTGGAAACGCAGCCTAATTATAAACATATGAACCTCTGTCAGCTAATATGTCTTTTAAATCTGTCAATTGACATCATCAATTGACGTCAATCTTTCGGCGATTCGCAAAGCAAGCGATTCGGACCGCGCTGCGAATTGCTGAAGAAGTTTTTGTTATGGGTCGACTTGGACCGCAGTGGGGGAAATAGAGATTCATTAATATTAATCATAAAGGAAGTCTTATAAAAGATAATGTTAAAATAGGTACACGTGCCGAAAATAAGTACATTATGTAATAATAATGATGGAGTGTCAGAGCGAGTCACTGTGACCCCACTGAACAGGCTCTAGAGACCTAGTGCGGGGGACAGAGCTCATCTGGGTACTGTATTCATGTATTAGATATAAATCAACCGGCCATAACATCCACCTACCTACATGTACCCTATCAGACCACTTAGTACCAATAAACTTTTTTTTATTTTATTTTTTTATAAGGTTATTTTTGGGGTAGCCATAGCCACCACTCGCGTGTTTACCTTGAGAGCTGACACGCAAGCAGTGTGCCATGTCACATCTCGTAAGAAAAGATAAATAAGGCATGCAATAATGAATAAGGGCATAGGCTGATGAGTCATACCACCGGGTTAGTCATCATTTTGACAGCCTTGTAATGTTAAAGAAAGAAAGAACAGAAAACAAATACATTTATTCTGGACACACACACAAACAGCGCACAATAATTTTCACACATAGATAGATAGATAGATAGATAGAAAACACTTTATTGTACATCACACAGAAAACAAGAAAAATAAAAGCTTAAAAACTAAAAATTGCGGAAGTACAATGGGCGGCCTTATCGCTGACAGCGATCTCTTCCAGGCAACCTTAGGATGGACAGAGACAACGAGTACGTTAAGGGGCGGTGACGTTTATAAAGATAATAATGATAGTTTTATTAATATTATATATTTTTAAAATACTTAAATAAATATAAATTTAAATATGAATATATACCTGTCTATATACTATAAACATATATATATACACATAGATACAATAGATAGGCCGGATTGTGAGAGGTCCAAATTAGTCTGCGCTGAGTTATGTTCCCACTACTGGGACACTGGCCTACTCTTCAGAGTGATTGGGTCTTAATCCACCACGCGGATGCAATGCGGATTGGATGGCACATGTCTTTCGAATGATCAGTTATTAGACTGATCAGTTTCCTCACGATGTTTTCCTTCACCGTATGAGAGCACTCCATTGGTGCACAACCGGGTTTGAACCCACGACAGGATTGGAAGGTGGGGTCACCACTAGACCACCGGTGGAGGTTAAAGTTACATTATCATCACAGGAGCTCTCGTGACGTGGCTGGCTAAGTTGTTCCTAACAGATCAACAAATTTAAGCACTGTTCCGCGTACTCTTGTATTCGTTTCTATTTTGTATGTTATTCTAACCTAACACCTTTAGAAGCTCATTTATGTTCTCGACAAAAAAAAAGTATTTTCTTCTTTCTTTCTTTACTCACTATGTGGATGGGTGACCGCCAGTGGCAATTTCAACTGAGCGCTCCTGTGCTTCGCAGGGAACTATAAGCAGTCAGTCCTTTTTTTTTTTACAATCCACACAGCATCATCTAGCCCCAAGGTAAGCTGCTGTTAAACAGAGCTGTATTATGGGTACTAGATGACTGATATATATTTAATACAATACAGTAAATAAATAGATATTTTTTTATTATATATAGAAGAAAATACCCAGAACACCCGGAACAAATATTTATAGATGTAGATCGTACAAACATTTGTCACGAGGCGGGAATCGAACCCGCAACCTCTGCGTCGCAGGCGGACCTGCGCCCGCTGCGCCACATCGGTCGTCAAAGTTGTTAAGCCATGACAGGTCTAAAAACTCTGTCACCAGAGTTGGCCACTGATTCATACGAACTTACAGGACTAAGCGCAGAGAGCTCTGATAAAACGCCTCCGCTCAGCAGCGAGGCTGCGCCGAGGCTGGAGAGGCTTCTCGGCGAGGAGGCAGGGCATCTCACGCACCAGCAGAAGGACAAGATCAAGATAGCCTTTGCTGAGGGATACCTAGCAGGTAAGAATGTTTGCTGAGGTGTTACTAGCTGGTTAGATAGTTTGCTGAGGTGTTACTAGCTGGTTAGATAGTTTGCTGAGGTGTTACTAGCTGGTTAGATAGTTTGCTGAGGTGTTACTAGCTGGTTAGATAGTTTGCTGAGGTGTTACTAGCTGTTTAGATAGTTTGCTGAGGTGTTACTAGCTGGTTAGATAGTTTGCTGAGGTGTTACTAGCTGGTTAGATTGTTTGCTGAGGTGTAACTAGCTGGTTAGATAGTTTGTTAAGGTGCTTAGCTAGAAGCGTTTATTGAGCAATACTTAGCCAGTAAGTAGTTTTCGCTGAGGAATTCCTAGTTATTCCGGAACACAGCAATGCGAGCATTATGCTTAGCGGCAGAAATAGGTGTGGTGGTAGTCCTTCCCCGGACGAGCTCTATCACAGAGAACTCTGCTACTCTTAAGATGTATGGTCTCCAGGGTCACATCCAGAGAACGCACGCGGCACCAAAGCCTCCAAATACCTGAAGCTGGTGCAGCAACTCCTCACCATCGTGCTGTTCCTGGCGATCTTCATCAGCCTGATGGCGTCCGTCAGCGGGACCGTGTTCCGGTAACTATCTATTCAAATGTGATGTGATTTTTGTGATTTTTTTGAGTTAAAACTGTTTTGATTGTGTTTCTTTGCATAGTATTATATCTATCTATGTATTGTATTGTAATTAATATATATCAGTCATCTAGTACCCATAATACAGCTCTGTTTAACAGCAGCTTAACTTGGGGCTAGATGATGCTGTGTGGAATGTCCTATTATTATTAGTGCGCGATATTATTTTTTTAATTAAAAAAAATGTTTTGAAAAAAAAAGTAGTACTTGTACTTTTTTTTGTGTGTGGAACATATCCTTTTTTTTTTTTTTTATACAACTGAAGTGGCAACCAAGCGTACGGCCCACAAGATGGTAAGCGGTTACCGCAGCCTGTGGACGCTTGCAATGCCAGAGGTATCACTCACGGGTTGCCACCTTGAGGCTAAGATCAAAAGCCTCATGTGCCAGTAATTTCACCGGAAACCATACCCTTCACACCGGAACTCAGCAATGCGAGCATTACTGCTTGGCGGCAGAAATAGGTATGGTGGTAGTCTTTCCCCGGACGAGCTCTATCACAAAGAACTCTACTATTCTAATTCCTTGAATATCGCGCACTTATAATCAAAGAAATAAATAAATAGATTTACGATTGTTATTAAGAGAGTAGCTCTTACTTCGTTTACTGTACTTTAGTAGTTTTTCCATGACAGAGGCCTTCGGGTGGCCTAAAAACTCTGTCACTAGAGTTGGCTACTGATTCATACGAACTTACTTATCGTGGTTATTCCTATTATTTAACGAAATATGGTACTGGGGATTACCATTAGAGGTAGAGATTCGGGAGACTCTTTACATGCTCTCCGAAGCACGGAAACGCTTAAATGTAAATATTTTAATAGTAAAATGTGATTACATACGCAGGATCCAACTCGGCAACCAGACTGAGGTGGACCCAGAGGATATAACGGTCACATTTGATGACGTGAAGGGCGCTGACGAGGCTAAGCAGGAGCTCAAGGATATTGTGAGTACTAGTCGGACGTCAGGAGTCAGTTAATAGTTGGTGATGGTTGAGAAATGAAGGTTCTCGAGTGGCGACCACGAACTGGAAAACGAAGTGTAGGACGGCCCCCCACTCGATGGACCGATGACATTAAAGCGGTCGCAGGAAGTCTGTGGATGGTGAAGGCTCAAAATCGGTCGTCATGGCGCTCTTTGGGGGAGGCCTATGTCCAGCTGTGGACGCAATTTGCTGATATGATGATGATGATGATGATGATGGTTGGGGCTCAGTAAATAGTCAGAAATCAATCGGTTTGTTTGGGGCTAGATGGAATTGTGTAGAAATGTCTGCCAATATTGTATTAGCAAAACTTTTAGCGCTAACCTCCGTAATACAACTGCATATTCTATTCTATGCTAAAAATATAAAAGTGAATGATATGTATTTTGTATGTTTGTAACTCAAAAACTACAGTTCCGATTTAAAAAAAAATTCATTATCAAAAAGCTACATTATCCCTGAGTGACATAGGCTATAAAGACCTTAGTTATATCTAAGTGATAGAATACAAAGAGTTGACGTAACTGGAAAGCGCTCTCCGGGATCAGCGGTAACAATTGGTGTACCACAAGGATCGATACTTGGGCCATTCTTGTTTTCATTAAATATAAATGATTTACCCCGGCTTGCGGCTCGGCGTCCGCCCCCAGGTGGAGTTCCTCAAGGACCCGTCCAAGTTCGCGTCGCTAGGAGGCAAGCTGCCCAAGGGCGTGCTGCTGGTGGGGCCCCCGGGCACCGGCAAGACCCTGCTGGCGCGCGCCGTGGCCGGTGAGGCCCGCGTGCCCTTCTTCCACGCCGCGGGGCCCGAGTTCGACGAGATACTGGTGGGGCAGGGCGCGCGACGCGTGCGGGACCTCTTCAGTGAGTACACTAGCGCCTCCCTCCACCCCTCCACCTCTCCACCCCTCCGCACCCGGACACCAGGGGGGGTGTTAGTGAGTGCCTAAGAAGGTTTTCAAGCTGTCACGATGATAATGATGATATTAATTATAATCATGATGATGATTTCAGAAGCGGCAAAAGAGCGCGCGCCCTGTGTTATTTTCATCGATGAGATCGACTCTGTGGGCGCCAAACGTACCAATAGTGTGCTACATCCGTACGCCAATCAGGTTAGTGCAATATACTTTTCTTTTTTTTAATGTCAGCAAGTGACAAGACAATCAAGGCGCCCGACTAATGTTAAGCACCACGCCTGACTATTACTGATGCAGTGCCACCCAAAGTTTTTAAGTGCTTGCGTGTCACTGCACTGCGCTTACCACCCCGAGACATTGTTAAGTCTCTTTCGCATATACTTTCAATAATATCCCACTTTATAATTCAATAAAAAGGGATATTTACTTACCACTGGCTGATCCGCTATATTTTTTTACCGTTTAAACCTTTCCTGGACTCACAGAAATATTTTAAGACCAATATTAGCCAAATTGGTCCAAGATAATTGATATTCAGGCGTTACTTTGCGGAAAACTATTACAAGATAAAAAAAAACAGACGGAAAATCTCTATTACTATTCCGCTTAACCTTTTAACTGATGAGGTCACACAGTAACACAGTTAACCTCAAAAGAAAAATATCGACACGTGTTTCATCCGTCATTAGTTAAAAGGTTAAGCGGAATAGTACTAGAGATTTTTAGTCTGTTTATTAACCAAATTGGTCCAGCCGTTCTCGAGTTTTAGCGAGACCAAAGAACAGCAATTTATTTTTATGTAAGAATGTAAAGAGAAATAGAGAGGTGTAATATAACTCTATAATATCTATACTAATATTATAAAGAGAGAAGATTTGTATTTTTGTTTGTTACGGATAAACTCAAAAACTACTAATCCAATTTCAAAAATTCTTTCACCATTAGAATGCCACATTATCCCTGAGTGACATAGGCTATATTTATTACTAGCTAACCGCCCCGGCTTCGAACGGGTGCGGTTTCATTGCACCCGCGCAATGCTGGGCCGGACTGCTAGTAATATTATAAAGAGGATAGATTTGTATATTAGTAGAGTAGTATAGTAGTATAGAGTAACAAATGAACTCAAAAACTACTGGTTAACATTTCTTTCACCAATAGAACATTATCCCTGAGTAACATAGGCTATTTATTACTAGCGACCCGCCCCAGCTCGTTTACATCCATGCGAAGCTGGGGCAGATCAAATCGGCTATTATGATAAAAAAAAACAGATTTTAATTATACTGATGTTCCCACAGACGATAAACCAGCTGCTATCAGAAATGGACGGCTTCCATCAGAACGAGGGTGTGATTGTGCTCGGTGCCACCAACAGGAGAGACGATCTAGACCAGGCGTTACTCCGACCGGGCCGGTTTGACGTCGAGGTTAATATCATGATGGCAGTATTTATCATTGACATTGACAGTATTTATCATAGATGTTTACAGTATTCATCATTGACATTTACAGTATTCATCATTGACATTGACAGTATTTATCATTGATACTGTCATTTTAATCATTGACATTAACAGTTATTATCATTGACACTGAAAGTATTTATCATTGACATTGATAGTTAATTAACTCTGACAGAATCATTAACCAGTGTTAATAATCTCTAAATAGTATTAAACTTGACAGCATTCATCATTGACATTGACAGTTCTTATCATAGTATTATACACTGGCAGAATTGTGACAGCTAATAAATGTCAGAAGCCATAAAATAAAAGAAAGAAGTGAAGAGCATGTGATGACGAGCAGGTGAACGTGCCGACGCCGGACTACGGAGGGCGCAAGGACATCCTGGAGCTGTACCTGGCGCGCGTGCGGCACCACCTGGCCGACGTGGACGTGGAGCTGCTGGCGCGCGGCACCACCGGCTTCACCGGCGCAGACCTCGAGAGCATGGTCAACCAGGCCGCGCTCAAGTATCTCTCATTCTTTTATTATATATATATTATATATTATTGTTCATGGTAGGGTACCATGAACTCTTAGAGCGATTCAAATTAGGACCTGAACTGAATTGGCAAAAAATTTTGTACCGTGATTTCAATAATTATTAATTTCATGGTACAAAATTTTTTGACAATTCAGTCCTAATTTGAATCGCTTTAAGAGTTCATGGTATGAGGGTTGTACACTGTACACCGTATCTTATATTTAATTTATTTTAATCCGGGCGCAGGTCCGCCTGCGACGCGGAGGTTGCGGGTTCGATTCCCGCCTCACAAATATTTGTTCCGGGTGTTCTGGGTATTTTCTATATAATAAAAAATATCTATCTATATAAGGTCATTCATGATCAACCTGACAAACTTAAGGAATAGGTTCCACACATAAAAAAAATATACTTGTACTTTTTTTTCTAAACATTTTTTTTATATTTAAAAAAAATAGTTACGTAATTCTGCTTAATAATTAGCTATCCTTGTTAGAAATCAAAAAGGCAGCGCTCGGCACGTGTCAGTGACCCGCGTGTCAATGAACCGCGGGTCAATAACCTGTTTTCATACAAATCGCCGAACTCTTTCATTCTAATACAATAACGCGCGTGGAACTGGCGTAAATTCACCTAGCTTTCGTTTCAAAATGATCCTTGTCATATTATTGAATAAATATATTTTTTACTTTACTTAAATATAGTTCTGTGTTCATAACCAAAGCTTCGTCCACAGAGCGGCGATAGACGGCGCTAAGACAGTGACCATGAAATACCTTGAGGACGCGCGAGACAAGGTCCTGATGGGGCCGGAGCGGCGCTCGCGGCTGCCCGACGAGGAGGCCAACACCATCACCGCGTACCACGAGGGAGGCCACGCCGTCGTCGCGTACTACACTAAGGTGGGTTCTATAACTAGAGTGGGTTCTGTTATACTAGAGTGGGTTCTAAGTGAGGGTGGGTTCCTAATTAAATGAGTTCTAATTATACTCAGGTGGGTTCTGTTGTAATAGGGTGGGTTCTAATTAAATATTTGCACGACGAGTTGGTCGAATATAGTTATACCCACAATGTAACTATAATCTTAGCATAATATCTATTGTAAACATACCTATATTTAAGCAAATAAATCATTATTCATTCATTTGTTTATCCTGTTGTACTAGGGTGGGTTCTAATTATACTAGTAGGTTCAGTTGAGCTAGGGTGGGTTCTGGTTACATTGGGGAGGGTTCCTGTTATACTAAAATAGGTTCTTGTTACACTAAAGTGGGTTCTAGTTAAACTAAAACAATTTCTTGATACTCTAATCAATATTAACTTACCTAATACGACGTAATTTACTAACAAACATGCTAACTATCTTATTTATGATATTAATGTATTATTTCAGGATTCCCACCCTCTTCACAAGGTGACGATAATGCCTCGGGGTCCTTCTCTAGGACACACCGCTTATATACCCGCTAAGGAAAGGTTTGTTACTATTGTGAAAAAGACTTGACATACTGACCTACAACGCAGAACCTAAACCGCTGGATATAGGAACTTGGACACATACATACATAATAAAATAAATAAATAATGCTAGACAATCCACACACCATCATCTAGCCCCAAGGTAAGCTGCTGTTAAACAGAGCTGTATTATGGGTACTAGATGACTGATATATATTTAATACAATACAATACATAGATAGATATTTTTTATTATACTTAGAAAACACCCAGAACACCCGGAACAAATATTTGCAGATCCTACAAACATTTGTCCCAAGGCGGGAATCGAACCCGCAACCTCTGCGTCGCAGGCGGACCTTCGCCCACCGCGCCACATTGGTCGTCAAACATTTATTGACCGTATAAATATCGAATATGATGGCCATCATCCATAAATTCATGAATTATGATGATAATGATATATCGTTGTAGATACCACGTGACGAAGCAACAGCTGTTAGCCATGATGGATACTATGATGGGGGGCCGCGCGGCGGAGGAACTCATATTCGGACCTGAGAAGATCACTTCAGGTAACCTACTAACCTCATCAGCCTTCTAATGTTCCCACTGTTGGGATACCACTCTCGAGCTAAAGTGATTGGGTCTTAATCCACTACGGACCCAATGCGGATTAGTGGATGGCACATGTCTATCGAATTTTTAGTTCTTGGACATGCCGGTTTCCTCACGATGTTTTTCTTCACCACCGGTGCATACCTACTTACCCTCAGGGCTAAACGCGGTCTCGTTACGATATCTGCGTGGAATCATCGTCAAACACGTTTTGGGCTCGTCTGACTGTTTTCAAGGTCAATATCGATAGTTTTACTATCCGCCCGCGTTTAGCCGTGTGGGTAATAAGGTATCGATAGTAAAACTATCGATATTGAAACAACACTGATTCGGAATACCATTGGCATGATGACAGTAACCAAGAATCACTAAAATCACGCCCTCACTTTATGAAAAAGGATTCAAGGAAATACCATATTTTTTTTACATTAGATGCGAGATTGATAATATATTTAATTAAATAAATCCATAAAATACAGCAATCCGCCATAAAAGGTGAAACACCAATCAGAGCCTTTTGGTTTTCTGATTGGTACAAATTCGCAGAATTTTGAGTGTTATTGCTAAAAAACATTGAAGACTGACATAATGACGTCACTGCTGTCAATCCGCGACTCGGCGCGTTTTGGCGTGAATTATAAAAATCAAAAAATCGCTTTTTTTTAATACTTAACCATTAATTCTGGAATAATAACTTAATTTTTTGCATAAAATCGATAATACTGGACACAATAGAACTGTTTTTCAAAATCAGTTATCATGTCGATTCCACAGCATGACGCGTATAGAACACGTTACGACATCACACGTTATTGGCAAGGAATCTCCTGCGTAAATAACGCCCCAGATTGATTACAGTAGCTCTGCTCAGTTTGAAAGAGTAGTAGAGTTCTTTGTGATAGAGCTTGTCCGGGGAAGGACTACCACCATACCTTTTTCTGCCGCCAAGCAGTAATGCTCGCATTTCTGTGTTCCGGTGTGAAGGGTATGGTTTCCGGTGAAATTACTGGCACATGAGGCTTTCGATCTTAGCCTCAAGGTGGCAACCCGCGAGTGATACCTCTGGTATTGCAAGCGTCCATAGGCTGCGGTAACCGCTTACCATCTTGTGGGCCGTACGCTTGGTTGCCACTTCAGTTGTATACAAAAAAAAAGCTAGATGGTCTGTGTAAAATAAATTATAAATAATGCTGGACAATCCACACAGCGTAATGTAGCCCCAAGCTAAGTAGAGCTTGTGTTATGAGTACTAGATGACTGATATACTTAATAAAAAGTAAGTAAGTTCGTATGAGTCAGTGGCCAACTCTGGTTTCTAGTTTCTAGGCCGCGTGAAGGCCTCTGTCATGGCCTAACAACTTTACAATACACAGATAGATATTTTTTTATTAAACATAGAAAATACCCAGAACACCCGGAACAAATATTTGCAGATCGTACAGACATTTGTTCCGAGGCGGGAATCGAACCCGCAACCTCCGCGTCGCAGACCTTCACCCGCCGCCACATCGGTCGCCATTATAATATAATGTTTACGAATGTTTCAGGTGCGTCGTCAGATTTGAAACAAGCCACATCTATAGCGTGCCACATGGTCCGGGAATGGGGGATGAGCGAAAAGGTAACGAGCGCTCGTGACGTAGCTGGCTAAGTTCTAATCTAATCTAATATATCTAATTGACAAATGCTACTATGACCTTAGAGAATTCCTAAACTAATTACAAACTGAATTCAATAGTATACCAACATAATTATTATAATGACATTAGCTACTATTATTAATTGATTTTATTGAATGACAATGACCATTATTATTCATATTTTCTGTCATGACATGACAATTATTATTATTTTTATTATTTAGATACATATTAACATTAATCAAATCTTGACTTACAAACACTTGAACAATTTTTTTTTATATTAAAAAAAAAAATTACGTAATTCTGCTTAATAATTAGTTATCCTTGTTAGAAATCGAAAAGGCAGCGCTCGGCACGTGTCAGTGACCCGCGCGTCAATGAACCGCGGGTCAATAACCCGCGCGTCCTTGACCTGCGCGTGTCCTTGACCCGCTACGGGGCGCACACACTCGAATATTTTATTATTACGTCGCTTAACTTGATTCCCAACGACGATAAAAAATAATTGAGCGGAAAAACGTAATCGATTTTTTTTTGTTTACTTGAGATTTTTAAGACAAAACACATATAAAAAAAAATTATAGGTACATAATTTTTTTTTTATGTGTGGAACCTATCTCTTAAGTTTGTCAGGTTGATAATGAATGTCCCTGTATATATATAATTTTATATTATGAATCGTCACTAACAATTTTATTTATTATTAGGTGCCAACATTATCTTTCAATTCATGACATACTTACCTATCTATCTACTTTTTTAATATGAATACCTAATGCATAAACCTCGGCCTTTCTCCATGTTGCCATATCCAGGGTTCATGTGTGATACTACTTATTATATGTGTTTCAGGATATATAATAGATTACCAGCTGAATTAAAAGATTTGAAGGGAAACCTATTTCATATAACATTGAAGAAATGGCTGATAGACAAATGTTTCTATTCAATAAATGAATTTTTAAATTATAGGGACATTGTACACTAATAATAATATTTTTTATTGTTTATTTATTTATTTTTTTTGACATTTTTAATTTTGTATAATAATTTTAACACTACATTACATTACATTTAATATAATATTTGCATGCCAAAGATTTTGGTAGGACATAAATGAACTAATTTAATTTTAAGACCATTCATATGACATGTGTTCGTGCAAATAAATATCATTTATCATTTACTTATTCTGTAACAACTACGTAACGTACCATATGACAGCAATAAATGTATTGATTAACTGATTGAAAAAGTTGTTCTTAACAGATCAACGAAGTTAAGCACTGTGCCACATACTCACAATTCGGATGGGTGACCGCCAGTGGCAATTTCAACTGAGCGCTCCCGTCCTTCAGAGGGCTCGTTAATCAGTCGGTCCCTGCTTTCTCAAAGTTGTTAGGACAGAGGCCTTCGGGCGGCCTAGAAACTAGAGTTGCCTACTTACTTAATTCCCACTCGTCCCCCATTTAAATTGAAGTAGGGAAGAGTGGAGAAAAAACTTCCATTCGTCCCCAATTTACAAATGAGGACAAGCGGGAAGTTTTTTCCCATTGAACCCCAGTGAGGGCGAATTCTGGGGTCTTCGGCCACCCTTCTTATCACCATTAGTGTTCCCACTGCTGGGACACTGGCATACTCTTGAGCTAGTCGTTATAATTAATGATTTATGTCAATTACAGGTTGGTCTACGAGCGTTGGAGCAAACTAGGAATTCCATAGGACAGGGTGAACAGTTAGGACCATACACAAATGAGTTGGTGAGTTTGAATCATCATGACAGCCTTCTAATGTTCCCACTGTTGGGACACTGGCCTACTCTGGAGTGATTGGGTCTTAATATCCACCACGCGGACCCAATGCGGATTGGTGGATGACACGTCTTTTAAATTTTTAGTTCTTGGACATGTCTGTTTCCTCTCGATGTTTTCCTTCACCGTATGAAATCACTGGCATTGCGCGCATAATATTTTCGAACAGTAAAATCCATTGGGGACATAACCGGGTTTGAACCCACGACCTTAGGATCACTACCACTAGACCCCCGGCTATTCACCAGTGAGTTTTAATACTTACCTTTAAATTATAATCTACACTGTCCTACCTACTCGTTCGTTCGTTCGTTCGTATGAGTCAGTGGCCAACTCTGGTGACAGAGTTTCTAGGCCGCCCGAAGGCCGCTGTCATAATAATAATAATTATCCTACCTACTAATAATAATGAGTCTGAGTTGACTATAGATATAATAAATATTATTAAAAACAACTTAACTAGTTACGTCTCGAGCGCTTTAAAAAATATTAAAATGTGCATAAATTAAAAAAAATATTAAAATGTTTTGCCAGGTCGACGGGGAAATCAAGAAGCTTCTGTCAGATAGCTACGAGAGAGCTAAGAGCATCCTGCGCACGCATTCCAAGGAGCACAAAGCACTGGCTGAGGCGCTACTCAAGTAAGTTAAGTTTACTATTAACCCTAATAAGAGCTACTACTACTACTACTACTATTACTTTTCTTAATACACATTCTCAAAAAGGAATACAAAATAGATAAGCTGATGGAAAAAACACTATGAAGACAACCCAAAGAAGTTGGTTTTTGATCTCTGGTTAAGTTTTTATTTATACAACTGAAGTGGCAACCAAGCGTACGGCCCACAAGATGGTAAGCGGTTACCGCAGCCTATGGACGCTTGCAATACCAGAGGTATCACTCGCGGGTTGCCACCTTGAGGCTAAGATCGAAAGCCTCATGTGCCAGTAATTTCACCGGAAACCATACCCTTCACACCGAAACACAGCATTACGAGCATTACTGCTTTGCGGCAAAAATTGTTATGGTGGTAGTCCTTCCCCGGACGAGCTCTATCACGGAGAACTCTACTACTCTTACTAAGTTCACCAAGTCTATAAATCTCCTAATTAATGATCTATTCTAATACCGTTTGTAGTGTATTAAACATTTCCATAGATTGGTGGTTAGATCTGTACTTCATTATATTAAAATCCTGATGGACTGTATTTTATAGATTCTTATTTCTAGATTTCATTTGTGAAAATAATAAATAAGCTCGGGCCCAAAATCGAACCTTGTGGTATTCCAGTTAATATATGTCTTTTTATTTACTAATTACTAGACTATGTATGTCATAAATTGTGTATCTGATTTCAATTTACATTTATTAATTGTTAAAATATATCTAAGCCGTTTCAAGGTTGCGCCTCTGGTAGTTTAAGTTGGAAATTCTTGGTCTATTGTGTCGAAAGCCGAGCTTAAGTCGAGAAAAGTGATACCTACTCTTTTAACCCATTGAAACGTCATTTACGAAGTTTTGTTAAGAAGTTTTGAAACCATTGTCTCCATTCACTACGGAGTAATCGAAAGACGAGTTTCGAGGCAAGAAATATTATTCTCTTATCGTAACCAATTTCGAAAAAAGAAATATTATTCTTATTTCGAAACCGGTTTCGAACCTTGGTTTCGAATGTGGTACACCATTGTACGTTTTCAGATACGAAACTTTAGACGCAGATGACATCAAAGCTGTAATGGCTGGCGAAAAACTGAAGATAGAGCGCGGGAGCCGCGCTGCTACCAAGGAAGCCCCCGGAAGCGCTAGCCCCGCGCCCGCGGCCCCCCAGGCCCCACTGCTGGGGCCCGCCCCTCAGCCCGCGCCCGCCTAGACACTCACATAGGTAACTGCACTTACTTACGCGTAAGATTAACATTTTATCAGTTTGTTTGAAGTTCTGTTCTGCGATTATAAGTTGGCATTTTTCTTTTTTAATTTCTTTGTATATTATGACAAATCTATAGAAATAATAATTAATCTGTTAGAATTATTATCATTAGTATTTCGTATTAGTGTACTTATCATTTTTTTTTTTTTATTCATTTAATTATTTTTGTTTTCTGTCTTTCTTTAATTATTGTAAAGTCAAAGTCAAAGTCAAAAATGATTTATTTCAATAAAATCACAAGGATCATTTTGAAACGTCCTAAAGCTAGGTGAATTTACGCCAGTTCCACGCGCCCCAGCCTAAAAGAATCTGTCAACAAATAATTGTTAATATTTATTATATTGTAATTGGGACTAATCCCGTTTTAATTAAAGTACATAAATAAATAAGTAAGCCCCACTGCTGAGGCACGTATCCCAGCCCGCAGTACCCACTTAGACAGTGACATAGACCCGTAACTGAGAACAACCCATCTTCGCAGATCTCTGGTGGAAACGCAGCCTTACTCTTGAAACCAATGACAATTCCGATCCAATCCCAATTTACTGCTGTCAAATTTATGTACTCTTGAAAACAAAGTTGAATTTGGAAATGTCATATTCCAATATTTGTACGATAGCGATTAATTGGAATTGCGTTCTAGAGTATGGTCCCTGTTGACAACCCACATTTAAATGGTTATTGTATTTGTTTCAGGTATAAATTGGAGATATATTATTGGAGTTAGAAGGTAGAGAACAGAACACACAGAAATAAGTGCAAATAAATATTTTTAAAGTGTCATTGAAAATTTTGCAGGCCGATAAAAAATGTATAATTACTTTATTGAAATAAAAATAAGTAAAATTCATGTTAAATTCGTTTTTTTTTTAATAACACAATGTTTAAAAGTAGCTGTCTCTGTTTTCCGTTATCAAATGGTACACATTGAGTAAAAAAATACATTTATAAGATATAAGTTTGAACTGATTTTGTTCGAACTAATTTGCGATAGTGCCAACAGTAGTGTGCAAACATTACTGTTTAGGTTAGACTGTAGTAGTAAATTACTGGGCGAAAGAGACTTTCAACCATGTCTCAGGGTGACGAGCGCAGTGCAGAGCTTTGGAACTTAAAGCTTCGTGTCATTGCAACTGTCAGGCGTGGCGCTTAGCATCAGGCGAGCGACTTGTCACTTGCTGACATAAAAATAGGTGGTTCTTATCATGTATAAGAATAGTAGAGTTCTTTGTGATAAAGCTCGTCCGGACGCACTACCACCATACCTGTTTCTGCCGCCAAGCAGTAATGCTCGCATTTCTGTGTTCCGGTTCGAAGGGTATGGTTTCCGGTGAAATAACAGGCACATGAGACTTTCAATCTAACGGCTCAGGGTGTTAACACAAGTGATATCTATGATGTTGCATGCGTTCATACGGTTAACGTTACGGTAACCGCTTACTATCAAGTGGGCTGTACGCTTGGTTACCACTAGTGATGTGTTCAGTCTCATTTATTGCAAATTATGAGGGTAATAAATGCAGGTCTTAAGTAATATTAAATAATATCAAAGCAGCCAATACATAGTTATGTACCCAGTAAAAGTGTTGCACTATAGACTTGAGTTGGAGCAGACCTATTTAAGTATTAATGGATAGGATAGTTTGTCATGTTCTTGCTTGAAGGTAGGCTGTACACCAATTTAATGGCTGATTATAAAGATCATCATCACAGTCAAAATAAAAGGCAAAAGACCGAGAGCAAGGAGCCCTAAACGATGGTCTGATCAGCACCCCGAATGCGTAACTCGGTTTCAATCCGATTTCAATCAGTGAACTGTCAATAAGCTGTCAGATTCATACAAAATACGTCACTTTTTTATTGAAACCAAGTGAAATTGCAACCGTTTCACGCAATCGGGGGCCTGGTGTCGGATCAGCTTGAGACTCCAGTCAACGTCGCCTTGCATCAAGCCGAAGACCGTGGCAGATGGATGAAAACTATAGTGTCCTTGCACGGAGTCACGATCCTCAACTATAGGGAACCTTTTAAGGAGGATAAAGAACTGATATAATAAAACAATAGGTATAGTCAAAATTATGTCCTTTAATATAGGCTTAATTTATTTTCAAAACCGATAGAGTTGACAAAACAATTCCTTTCTTCAAAATATAATCGTGTTAATGCTGGACAATCCACACAGCATCATCTAGCCCCAAGCTAAGCAGAGCTTGTGCTAAGGGTACTAGATGATGACCATTACATGACAAACAAGAAAAGACAATACGTAGCAAGCGGCTACAATGACAGTGTTTTTCTATATTCAGAGGGTAAGTTCGTATGAGTCAGTGGCCAACTCTGGTGACAGAGCTTCTAGGCCGCCCGAAGGCCTCTGTCATGGCCTAACAACTTTGAAAAAGAGGGTGTATGTATATTATATAGCATCTTGTGAAATGTTCGCTTAATTTCAAGGTATTTATATTTTCGCTCAAACTGAACTGTCTTAGGTTGAAGTATTCTATTCTTGGGCAAGTAATATGGGTAGATACATAGGTAAAATCAGTTAGTAGGTAGTCAATTTGTAGTATATAGGTAAAAAATTATGTGTATTATACATTAAATTATGTGTTGAAGAATGGTGTATATACATACGTGTATGTATATTATATCGCATCTTGTGAAATGTTCGCCTATGTTCAAGGTATTTATATTTTTGACCCGCGACCCGTGCACCCACTGGCTTCACCCACCGGTGGGTGTGGGGGTAATTCCTGTTTACCCGTGTACCCACTGCGATATGATATCGATGAAAACAATAAAATAATAATACGATAAGTTAATTTGTTTATTAATATTAACAAACAAATTTGTGGCGCTTCGGCGGCCGCTGCCGCGGCACGCTCCCTACGCTCGCTCGCCTCGCGCTCCCTACGCTCGCTCGCCTCGCGCTCCCTACGCTCGCTCGCCTCGCGCTCCCTACGCTCGCTCGCCTCGCGCTCCCTACGCTCGCTCGCCTCGCGCTCCCTACGCTCGCTCGCCTCGCGCTCCCTACGCTCGCTCGCCTCGCGCTCCCTACGCTCGCTCGCCTCGCGCTCCCTACGCTCGCTCGCCTCGCGCTCCCTACGCTCGCTCGCCTCGCGCTCCCTACGCTCGCTCGCCTCGCGCGTAGTTTTTCGCTAACCTACTCATTTAGATCTAAGCAGATGTCACTTGTTCATTAGATCGAAATCAGCGGCAACGGCCGCCAAAGCGCCACAAATGTAGTGTTTGTTGTTTGTTAGTTTTAATAAACAAATTGACTTATCGTATTATTATTTTATTGTTTTCATCGATAATTAATTTCAACCATATTGCAGTGGGTACACGGGTAAACAGGAATTACCCCCACACCCACCGGTGGGTGTGGGTGCCAGTGGGTGCACGGGTCGCGGGCTATATTTTCTCTCAAACTGAACTGTCTTAGGTTGAAGTATTGAAGAATGGTGTATATAGGTGTATGTATAGTTCTCTCAGCGGATCTAGGCTTCCGTAAAGTTAGCCGTTTGTGATGCGCAAAGACAATTTAGTTTGAAAAAGCTCCATTGCGCATCGAAACGGCTAATTTCAGTACGGCCGAGATCCGTCGTGAGAGCTATATATTCTATCGCCTGTCCGTCTTGCCGACGCCTCGCTTGCCCGCGAACAGATGCTTCGGCATCTTGGTGCCGATGAAGCGATCCGCCTCGCCCTTGAGGCCCATGCGCTTCGTCTTCTTCGCGATCGCCACGTGCGCCATGTTCTTGGCGCGCTTTTGCATCTGTCAGAGTAATACAGTGTTGGTTAATGTTTTACATATTTATATTATACTATATAAATTCTTATTTTTCCTTGGGACAAATGTTTGTAGGATCTGCAAATATTTGTTCCGGGTGTTCTGGGTGTCCTCTATGTATAATAAAAAATATTTATCTATGTATTGTATTGTATTAAATATATATCAGTCATCTAGTACCCATAACACAGCTCTGTTTAACAGCAGCTTACCTTGGGGCTAGATGATGCTGTGTGGATTGTCCAGCATTATTTATTTATTTATTTGTATAAAATTAATTACTGTGCGTTAGGCTCGCTGAAACTCGACAATGGCTGGAGCGATTAAGCTTATTTTGATCTTGAAATGTTTGTAGGAGTCCAGGAAAGGTTTAAACGGTGAGAAGTTATAGAAAAATTGGGAAACCGCGTCGGGTCAGCTAGTTTACTTATATTTATTTTATTCCTATTTTCTTATAAAAGTCTTGTAACGTAATTGTTGAATGTAATTTTGAGTTTTGGAGTAGCTTTTATATTTATAAGCAGGCGCCCGAAGGTTTTTTTTTTTTATGTCATTTGGAGGCAAACAGGCTTACGGCCCGCCTGATGGTAAGCGGTTACCGTCGCCTATTGACATCAACAACACCAGAAGCACAGTTGATGCGTTGCCTGCCCTGGATGACTCTTTTTATATTTCCCTTAAAGCGGCCCATATTGTAGCTCAACGGAAAGACCGCGGAAGGAAGCCCATTCCACAACTTGCACGTATTGGGAAGGTAGATTCAGTCGCAAATAAACATTTACTAGTGCACTCGTATCGTGAGTTTTCTATTCGTAATTCCCTGCAAGCTAAACTAACCCTTAAGCACATCAACAGTAATAATTACCTACAAATTATTTAAATAAGTGTATTGATAATTAAAATTAGTATAGTATAGTAGAACTAAGTAAACTACTGGTATAACTAACTTGCAACGCCCTTACAGGGTCCATGTACTCACCTACAGCATTATCATTAAGTTGGCAAGGTGGCAACGCGAGTGATACCTCTGGTATTGCAAGCGTCCATAGGCTGCGGTAACCGCTTACCATCTTGTGGACCGTACGATTGGTTGCCACTTGAGTTGTATAAAAAAAAACTGTTCTGTGCTATTGGTTTGTATAGCTTGCCAAGCGTGGACGGTAACACTAAACTTGTCTTGCTTACGCTCGCCTTCACTCGCCCAACATGTAGTGGCTACTTTATAATGTAGGAGCTGACCCGCGCGGCTTCACCCGCGTTTTTGCAGTTTTTATGCTATCCCACAGGAACAGTCATTTTTTTTCGGGATAAATAGTGGCCTATGTGTTATTCTGCGGCGGTGCCTATTAACTTTACTTAAAATTATAAAATCTTAAATGTATATTAGTGTGGACATAAAGCTTTTTTTAAGCCTCTCTGCATTCTAAATTTCATACCAATCGGTGAAATCGTCACGGAGATACGTGGTAACAAACATACTCACCCACCCCCACACACACACCCACCCCCACACACACACACACACCCACCCCCCCACACACACACACCCACCCCCACAAACTTTTGCATTTATAATATGAATAGGATACTCACAGCAACATCCTTAACCCCTTGCTCGTCGCGTGCGGGGCGCGACACGGAGCGGGCGCGGGACACGTCGAGGCGCGGCCTCTTGCCGCCCGGAGCGGACTGCGAGCGCGAGCGGGAGCGGACACGGGACCGGGTGAAGTGAGCGTCCGCCGTGTCAGACATGTCCACACCTGTTATTTTATCATAAGTAAGTTCGTATGAGTCAGTGGCCAACTCTGCCGACAGAGTTTCTAGCCCGAAGGCCTCTGTCATGGCCTAACAACTTTGAAAAAGCGAAGACGGACCGCTTAACAACCCACGGGAGCGCTCAGTTGAAATTGCCACTGGCGGTTGCCCATCCAAATGGTGAACGCGGAACAGTTTAACTTCTGAGTAAGAAGTAACCAGTGTGGTGACAGACCTAGTTTCTCCATCTCGTCCCTCAGCTGGTCGGTGGAGCGTCCCTTGGCGCGGGCGCGCGAGGTGCGCGGCATCACCGGCTTCGTGGACTGCTTCGTGAGGCGAGACTCGTCCTTAAGCACTGCCTTCTTGTTGCTGTAATTGAATTATATCTTAATTAATGCGTGTTTTTTTCAACTGCCTGATCTCGCGCATGGTCTCGTCGTACTCTATCTTGGCGTGGTGTCCACAGGCGCCGTGTGCCTAGGCAGTGCTTACCGTATCTGCACCGCGAGCTGCCTGGTCTCGCGCATGGTCTCGTCGTACTCTATCTTGGCGTGGTGTCCACAGGCGCCGTGTGCCTAGGCAGTGCTTACCGTATCTGCACCGCGAGCTGCCTGATCTCGCGCATGGTCTCGTCGTACTCTATCTTGGCGTGGTGTCCACAGGCGCCGTGTGCCTAGGCAGTGCTTACCGTATCTGCACCGCGAGCTGCCTGATCTCGCGCATGGTCTCGTCGTACTCTATCTTGGCGTGGTGTCCACAGGCGCCGTGTGCCTAGGCAGTGCTTACCGTATCTGCACCGCGAGCTGCCTGATCTCGCGCATGGTCTCGTCGTACTCTATCTTGGCGTGGTGTCCACAGGCGCCGTGTGCCTAGGCAGTGCTTACCGTATCTGCACCGCGAGCTGCCTGATCTCGCGCATGGTCTCGTCGTACTCTATCTTGGCGTGGTGTCCACAGGCGCCGTGTGCCTAGGCAGTGCTTACCGTATCTGCACCGCGAGCTGCCTGATCTCGCGCATGGTCTCGTCGTACTCTATCTTGGCGTGGTGTCCACAGGCGCCGTGTGCCTAGGCAGTGCTTACCGTATCTGCACCGCGAGCTGCCTGATCTCGCGCATGGTCTCGTCGTACTCTATCTTGGCGTGGTGTCCACAGGCGCCGTGTGCCTAGGCAGTGCTTACCGTATCTGCACCGCGAGCTGCCTGATCTCGCGCATGGTCTCGTCGTACTCTATCTTGGCGTGGTGTCCACAGGCGCCGTGTGCCTAGGCAGTGCTTACCGTATCTGCACCGCGAGCTGCCTGATCTCGCGCATGGTCTCGTCGTACTCTATCTTGGCGTGGTGTCCACAGGCGCCGTGTGCCTAGGCAGTGCTTACCGTATCTGCACCGCGAGCTGCCTGATCTCGCGCATGGTCTCGTCGTACTCTATCTTGGCGTGGTGTCCACAGGCGCCGTGTGCCTAGGCAGTGCTTACCGTATCTGCACCGCGAGCTGCCTGATCTCGCGCATGGTCTCGTCGTACTCTATCTTGGCGTGGTGTCCACAGGCGCCGTGTGCCTAGGCAGTGCTTACCGTATCTGCACCGCGAGCTGCCTGATCTCGCGCATGGTCTCGTCGTACTCTATCTTGGCGTGGTGTCCACAGGCGCCGTGTGCCTAGGCAGTGCTTACCGTATCTGCACCGCGAGCTGCCTGATCTCGCGCATGGTCTCGTCGTACTCTATCTTGGGCGCGGCGTACAGGCCGCCCGCCTCGCGCAGCTCCTCCTCCTTCTCCAGCTCAGACAGTTTCTGCAAAGTGTATACGGGGTTATAATCCCGTATTCCCGACCCTGTACTAGTACACAGCCTTGTATTAGTATACAGGGCCAGTGTGTTAGTGTAATACTTCTAGTACAGGGTTAGTGTGTAAGTGTACTAATAGTACAAGGCTACAGACTCATACGAACCTACTTAGTACAGGGCTAGCGTGTTAGTGTAGTACTACTAGTACAGGACTAGTGTGCCAGTATAGTACGGGGCCAGTGTGTCAGAGCAGTCCAAGGCTAGTGTGTCTGTATAGTACATGACTGGTTTGTCAGTGTTGTACAGGGCTAGTGTGTTAGTGTAGTACTACTAGTACAGGATTAGTGTGTCAGTGTAGTACGGGTAATTATGTCAGTGTAGTACTACTAGTAAAGGGCTAGTGTGTTACTGTAGTACTACTAGTACAGGGCCAGTGCGTAAGTGTATTATTACTAATACATGGTCAGTGTATTAGTGTACTACTAGTAAAGGGCCAGTGTGTTGGTGCAGCACAGTAGTACTGTACTACTAGTACAGGGGCAGTGTGTCAGTGTACTACTACTAGTACGGGGTCAGTGTGTCAGTGATGTACCGGGTCAGTGAATACATACTTCGAAGATGTCCGGGTCGATGTAATCGGCAACGTTGTGTCCCTCCCAGAACTCAGGGATAGGGTCGTGTCTCTCTTCCTCCGGGATATCCGCGTAGTTCTTCTGTAAGTCTGTAATGAGGATAATAAAGGTTATTTACCCAAACCTAGTTACCCAAATACCGTACGCACTTACTTAGGTCATATTTGCTGTATAATTTAAAATAAGACATCATGACACATGCTCTGTCCATCTTGGTAACGAGCCGAAGCAGAGAGCCCTCGCGTCTACGTACAAGTTTAACTTAGTTAGAGCGAGGAATCAAAGTATTGACGCTAAACTACAAGGTTTATAATTATTTTAAATCAAAACATGAATAGCAATAAGTAAAACTGCAATGTTATTATGAACAAAGTCATTATATTATTATCTGTACCTATATTGTATAAGTTTTACAAAATTTGTGTAACCTTTTCTTGGAAATAAATACATTTTTTATTTATTTATTTATTTATAATTTTTTTTAGTCTCATGTCGACTGAAGCCTTCACCATGCACTGACTTCTTGCGACTGTTTTCATGTATTTTTATCTATTTATTATAAACTACAAACTTATTGTATTGTAATACCTACCTACTATCATAGTTTGTTTTGAAGTTGGCTTAGCACTATTGTACCTACCTACTATATTTTACTGTTAATTTGTGTAACCCTTATTTAGCCTTGTTTTTTAAATATATCATACAATATTATATACACATAGTAACGTTGTTGGTTTACCTAAATAAAGCAAAATAATATGTCATCGCATCTAATTATTTACGTTAAGCAGTCGGTGCCGGCTTTTTCATATTGCTAAGCCATGACAGAGGCCTTTAGGCGGCCTTAAAATTATGTCAGCAGATTTGGCCACTGACTCATACGAAACTACTTACTTTTATAATCTAACTTTTATCTAGTGGGAGCCGTCTAAAAGGTCGTCGAAATTTTCTCGCCGTTTAAACCTTCCCTAGATGCACACAAATATTTGAATCATCATCATCATGACAGCCTTCTAATGTTCCCACTGCTGGGACACTGGCCTACTCTCAGGCGAGACATATAAAATACAAATATTTGAAAACCAAAAATTAAATCGGTCCAGCCGTTCTCAAGTTTGAGCGAGGCTAACGGAACAACGAACATTTTTTTTTTTATTTAAAGAAAGATTTATTATTTGTTGAACAAATATTGCTCACAAATATTTTTTTGTTAACCATCACTCTAAAGAATATAATATCCCAAAAATATTTCGCTTCAAGCGTGATTGCGGGTTCAAATCCCGCTAGGCGAAATCGAAATAGGATATTATAATTGTTCACCAAGACTTGGTGTAAAGATCTCACAACGGATCTCGGCCGTAGTGAAATTATCCGTTTCGATGCGCAATGGAGCTTTTTCAAACTAAATTGTCTTTGCGCATCACAAACGGCTAACTTCACGGAAGCCTAGATCCGCTGTGCGAACTATACACGTGTGTGTACAATATGTTACAACGTGTATACCAATGTTGAGTACATAATGTACATACCGAGCACATAATCATCGCCCTCCTCGAGCTCGATCTCTCGCTCCAGCTTCCGTTTCCTGTTCTCCCTGTCTGCGCGCGCTTGCTTCTTAGCGAGCACAGCGTGCGGGAGGCAGGCGGGGCGCGCGCGGGCGTCGCGCGGGGCCGGCAGCGCCACGTGCAGCCGGTTCAGGATGCCGTCCACCTGTTCCATACATATATACTTAGCCTGCGTTTCCACCAGAGATAAGCGAGGATATGTGGCGAGGAAAGTGTTTTAGGAACCAATAGAATCACTTCATTTACCTAGCCTCGCTTTCGACAGCTATAATGAAGTGATTCTATTGGTAAAACCACTTTCCTCGCTACACATCCACGCACATCTCTGGTGAAAACGCAGCCTTAGTATGATATTCTTAGTATAGGTCGCTCAGCGGATCTAGGTTTCCGTGAAGTTAGCCGTTTGTGATGCGCAAAGATAATTTAGTTTGAAAAAGCTCCATTGCGCATCGAAACGGCTAATTTCACTACGGCCGAGATCCGTCGTGAGACCTATACACTACTCTTACACCTGAATACGCAAAGTAATCAAAACTTAATTGATGACGTTTTTGAAGTTTATCTTTACGATTTTGTAACGAAAGACACGTGTTAAACAGTTAATACGATCTTAAATAATTATATAGCGTTTGAGTATATTTCAAGATAAGAAGAGAAATCCTCAAAAATAAGCTAGGAACCCAGCCGAGTTTGTTGCCACATTCCTCTACGGCAGTTCCACGCTGGGGCGCGTGGAACTGCCGTAAATTCACATAGCTTTATGACGTTTCAAAGTGATCCTTGTGATATTATTGAATACAGATTTTTGATTTTACTTTGATACCTTCAGCTATTGACAAACAGACAACATATTTGGAACTTTAAAAAGCTGGTACCTTCTTAGTCCTCATCTTCTCTGTCTTCCTTAACATAATCTAAAAATCTAGGAAACTGGTATCTTCGGTACACTAATGACCTAAATAACTGGTACTTTTTTTTTTTTTTATACTACTAAAGTGGTAACCAAGCGTACGGCCCACTTGATGGTCAGCGGTTACCGTAGCCTATGTACGCATGCAACATCGTAGATATCACTTGCGTGTTACCACCCTGAGACCTTAGATGATAAGTCTCATGTGCCTGTAATTTCACCGGAAACCATTCCCTTCGAACCGGAACACAGCAATGCGAGCATTACTGCTTGGCGGCAGAAATAGGTATGGTGGTAGTCCTTCCCCGGACGAGCTCTATCACAAAGAACTCTACTACTCTTCTTAGTAACAAAGTAATCCTATTAGAAACTTTAAAAAGCTGGTACCTTCTTGGTCCTCATTTTCTCTGTCTTCCATAACATAATCTAAAAATCTAGGAAACTTATACCTTCGGTACACTTATGACCTAAATAACTGGTACCTTCTTAGTCCTCATCTTTTCAGTGACCCGGTGACCCAGCAGTGTCTCGCAGGCCTGGATCTTCACCTCCTGGACGCCCTCGTCAGTGACGGTGGAAGTCCTCATCACCGGCACCACGCTCAGCCCAGAGTTACCACCAGCACTGAAACCACAGTCAATAAATAATGCTGGACAATCCGCACAGCATCATCTAGCCCCGAGCTGAGCAGAGCTTGTGTTATGTACTAGATGACTGATATACTTAGGAAGCTGTCAATCTGACAGCCATAACTGAACTAAACAATTATTGTCTCTGGCTATCTTGTCAAAACGACATGGGTCCTCCCAATTTAATTATTTTTCTCGTGTCAGCTGTCAGCAGCAGTTTATTCAATTTAACTTGTTTACTTAGCACAAGTGTAAGTAATTGAAATAAAGGGGTAATGTTGGTTGTTAATTTAGTCAAAGACTTTCCAAGGGAATTTTGAAAGAAAATACAGGCACATGAGACATTACTGCCCTGCCCTTTCGATTTCCAACAAGGATAACTAATAATTGACCGGATAAACTTTATCTATTTAAGTACTCAAGATTTTTTAAACAAATGTAAAAAAGGCACTTTTTTTGTGTGTGAAACCTACTCCTTGAATATTATGCACTAATAATGTGCAGCGAATTCGAACCCGCATTCAATAAGTTAGTTCCCCTTACTTAACAAGGTTCCCCTTGGCGCAGTCCTGTTCCAACTTGTCCACCAGGATCCGCTTGCCCGGAGCCAGGTCCTCAGGAGTCATCACATCCATTTTGTTGAGCACCACTATCAGCGGCTTATTTGCGAATAGGGGCTTTATGCTTTCGAATAGGGAGATCTGGAATGTTTTATTGTGGTTTTTGAACCTATCATTTACATAATTATATTACATAATTTTACATAATTATATTACATAATTTTACATAATACATAATAATATTTACATAATTTTCACTAAAGTAAGTTCGTATGAGTCAGTGGCCAACTCTCGTGACAGATTTTTTAGGCCGCCCGAAGGTCTCTGTCACTTTGAAAAAGCCGGGACTGACTGCTCAAGGTGACCTACGAAGCACAGGAGCGCTCAGTTAAAATTGCCACTGGCGGTCACCCATCCAAATACATACGTAGTGTCTGTCCTGCGACTCTGTATAATAGGTATGTAGTATATCTATAACATTCTCACCTGCTCTTCAATAGAGTGTCCGCACTGCTCTGATATATCAATGAAGTACAGGACGGCTGCCCGTAAATGTGCCAGTGCGGTTACAGCTTGCATCTCTATCACGTTGCGCTCTTCTAACGGGTGGTCCAGGATACCCGGGGTGTCTATTACCTGGAAGATAAGTTAATGATAAGCAAAGTTCTATTTTAAGTAAGTAAAAAATCTCTTTATTCAATCACTAGCTGATCTGCCCCAGCTTCGCGCGGGTGCAATGAAACCGCACCCGTGCAAAGCCGGGGCGGGTCGCTAGTAATAAATATAGCCTATGTTACTCAGGGATAATGTAGCCTTCTAATGGTGAAAGAGTTTTTGAAATCGGATTAGTAGTTTTTGAGTTTATTCGTAACAAACAAAAATACAAATCTTCTCTCTATAATATTAGTATAGAAGTATAGATATCACAAGGATCATTTTGAAGCGTCTTAAACGCAGAAATGACGTCACAAGTTTATTTTAGTGATGGGAAACATAAGCCGCACGAAAATGAATGATTCAAAAGCATCGATAAGCACGCGGCAAACCGATTCTAGGCGGCAAACCACCACACCGCCCGCGGTCGGGAGCAGACTGAGTTTCGCGGCGAGTAAAGAGGTTACTCAGCCCTTACTTAGCCCGTCTATTCAGCACGTGAGGTACACATACACTCATTCTACTTAAATATAGTTCTGTGGTCTTAAAGCTAGGTGAATTTACGGCAGTACCACGCGCCCCAGCCTAGAAGAATCTGGCAACAAACTCGGCTGGGTTCCTTGATCTTTTTGATGATCCCTCTTCATCATAAAGCTTCAGTGTGGTGCCAATCGAACTAGGTGAGGCTCATGCCAAGAATATAAGTGATAAGATGACTTTGTTAGTGTGGTGCGAGTGCATGGTTAAAATGCGAGCATTACTGTAAATGTTGTAGTCAGGCGAGCGACTTGAGTGACGTAACTTGCTTAAAATAAACGCCGGTGAAGTCTATAGGCCGCCTATAGGCCTCCAACGCGTCCTAAACATACCTGCCAGCGCAAGTACTTGTAGTCTGTGTGTCCTACGTACAAACTCTTTGTTGTAAACGCGTACGGTTGTACTTCTACGTCAGCGCGTGTTATCTGCAAATATTGAAACACATTTTATTTCATTTTTTTTTTTTTACCACTAGAGTGGCAACCAAGCGTACGGCCCACTTGATGGTCAGCGGTTACCGTAGCCTATGTACGCATGCAACATCATAGATATCACTTGCGTGTTACCACCCTGAGACGTAAGATGGAAAGTCTCATGTGCCTGTAATTTCACCAGAAACCATACCCTTCGAACCGGAACACAGCAATGCGAGCATTACTGCTTGGCGGCAGAAATAGGTATGGTGGTAGTCCTTCCCCGGACGAGCTCTATCACAAGAACCCTACTACTCTTATTTCATTTATTTACTTTAATTAAAACGGGATTAATCCCAATTACAATAATTAAAGACAGAAAATAATAATAATTAAATGATAATTACAATAATGTAAAATACTGATGATAATAATTTTAAGATTAAATCTATGGAAATAATAATTAGTAATAATATACAAAGAAATTAAAAAAATAAAAATGTCAACTTACAATCACTAACTAAATTATATTAAAACAGTCATACATCACGCTTTAATAATTATTAATAATTTAACTTAATAATAAGTATAATAGCGAAAGTGCGTATGTGTGTTAGTATGTTACTCTGTTTAATTTGGCCTTGCTACTAATAGTGTATTTTATTATTAGTGCATAAAAAATAAGTAAGTTCGTATGAGTCAGTGGCCAAACTCTGGTGACAGAGTTTCTAGGCCGCCCGGCGTCTGTCATAGCCTAACAACTTTGAAAAAGCCGGGACCGACAGCTTAACGTGCCCTCCGAAGCACGGGAGCGCTCAGTTGAAATCGCCACTGGCGTTCACCCATCTAAATGATGACGCGGAACAGTGCATAACTTCGTTGATCTGTTAAGAACAACTTAGCCAGCTACGTCACGAGCGCGAATATCAGTGCATAATATTCAAGAAATATTTTCGACACACATAAAAAGACATGTACTTTTTTTTTTTTTTACATTTTGTCTGAAAAATCTCGAGTAAATCGATTAAATTTTTCTGGTCAATTATTATTTATCATTGGAAATAGCGTAATAATAAAATATTCGAGCACGCGCGCTTTACAGAGTTTATCCAGAGTTTTGGTCTCCGAGCGCCTGTGTGACACCGAGACAATGAGTAACATGGCGCAGACAATCCGTGCTAAATAGTGTGCAGTTTTATATATTTTTTATATGTTAGTCTCTAAGCCTTAGAGTCTAAGGTATATATTTCTATAGGCCGTAGATTAAGTAAATTAAGCTTTTAGGTTTTATATACCTAGGTATGGTTCTCACAACGGATCTCGGCCGTCGTGAAGTTAGCCGTTTCGATGCGCAATGGAGCCTTTTCAAACTAAATTGTCTTTGCGCATCACAAACGGCTAACTTCACGGAAACCTAGATCCGCTGTGCGAACTATACATACATAGGTAGAAATAATTATAGCCTGGTAGAAATCGCTCTTAGTAATAAGGCCGCCCTTTGTACTTTGTAAACGTATTTTATATTAGTTAATAAGAATTTTTTTGTGTGAAATAAAGTGTTCATTCATTCATAGGTAGGTGCCTAGCTTGTTTTTACGAGGTCAATGTTTAGGGCAAATACATTCCTACCAGATTTATGTTAGTGTTAAGAAACTGTATGGTTTGCCTTTTTGCAGTTTAAAATGTTTGTGTTTTGAAGATACAAATAAATGATTTATCTATCTATCTGTTACTTATCAATTGATACCTGAAATAAGACTTTATTTATTTATTTTTATTTATTATTTAAAAACGCGTTACGTTAAAATACTTACTTTATTGATAAAGCTGGACTTGCCAACATTGGGGAACCCGCAGATGATGATGGTGCGCGTGTACGGGTCGATGGACGGCAGCCGCGCCAAGTGCTGCCTCACCTGGTTAACATATATTGTTAATATTAAAAATACACACAGCGCCATCTTTCCAAAACTAAGCAAAGCTTGTACTATGGCAACAATAGAATATCTAATATTATAAAACTACCGAGGTCACTAGACCATTGTTCTCACTAGACCACCAATCCCACTTAGACTACAATTGTTCCCACTAGACCACCAATCTCACTAGACCAATATTGCTCTCACTAGATTATTATTAGCTTCGCTGGACCCCAAATGCTCTTACTAGACTGCCAGTACCACTTGTGCCACTAAGACCATTACTGCTGTAACTAGAGCACCAATGCCACTAGATCAATTTGCTGTTACAAGACCACAAGTGCCCTCACTAGATCACAAGTGCCCTCACTATATCACCATTCTACTTACTAGACCACCAATGCCACTAGACCACCTGTGCCCTCACTAGATCACCATTCTCCTCACTAGACCACCAATGCCACTAGACCACATGTGCCCTCACTAGATCACCATTCTCTTCACTAGACCACCAATGCCACTAGACCCATGTGCCCTCACTAGATCACAAGTGCCCTCACCATTCTCCTTACTAGACCACCAGTACCACTAGACCATCAGGCTGATATACTGGCTGATACAAATCAGAATGTCTACCTGTTTTTTTTCTATTTTAAAAAGGATTTTTTTCTCCTAATGGATTATGTCAGTTCCATCTCATCCTCTAGAATAATCATGTCAGGACCCAATATTTAATATGAATACCTGATAGCACTGGTTGCTAACTATAATTTATAATTTTAGTTTTAATAGCAACCAGTGGTATCGGGGCTGATATAAAGCAGGATATGTACCTGTTCAAGGTAAGTCAGGTTAGCTGCCTGCCGCTTCATGATGGTGGCCATGCGTCCGAGTGCGGCGCGCTTTAACTGCTTGCAGCGGTACAGCGAGTCTCCATACTTCAGCAGTCTGCAGTAGTCCTTCGCAACACTACAATAGACATGACTCATTTTGATACACTGATACACTAGTGTTCAGGTATCGACTTTATGCATAAAATAAATAAAAATAAAAAAAATTATGCTGAACAATGCACACAGCATCATCTAGCCCCAAGGTAAGCTGATGTTAAATAGAGCTGTGTTATGGGTACTAGATGACTGATATATACTTAATACAATACAATACATAGATATATATTTTTTATTATATATAGAAAATACCCAGAACACCTGGAACAAATATTTGTAGTACATACAAACATTTGACCCGAGGCGGAAATCGAACCCGCAACCTCCGCATCGCAGGCGGAACTGCGCCCGCTGCGCCACATCGGTCGTAAAAAAAAATATATTCCAGAAATTAATGGTTTAGTAGTAAAAAAATGCCATTTGAATTTTACATTTTCAAATCACGGCGTAGCAGTAGTGACGTCATAGTTTAGTTTCAATATAAAATTTTAGCAATATGGTTCAAAATTCTGCAATTATTTTTGATGCCACCAATCAGAGAAACAAGATGCACTGATTAGTGTTTAACTTTTTTATGGCGGATTGTGGTATTTTGTAATTTTATTTCATTAAAATATTATGAATCTCGCATATAATAATACTAAAAGAAATAAGGTTTTTATAAAGTAAAACAAGTAAAAATTATCTTTATTTAATCATATCACAAGGATCATTTTGAAACGTCTTAAAGTTGGGTGACAGAAATATATTCCTTGAATCTTTCTTTTTCTTTAGAAGAGGAAATTTTAGTGATTCTTGGTTACTGTAATTATGCCTACTTGGTTAAGTGGCCTGTAGAGTACAAATCTTGAATTAAAATATAAAGTCATTCATTAACTTAAGGGATAGGTTCCACACATAAAAAAAAAATACTTGTACTATTTTTTTTACATTTTTTTTTTTACTAAAAAAAAATTCTGTTAATAATTAGTTATCCTTGTTAGAAATCGAAAAGGCAGCGCTCGGCAAGAGTCAGTGACCCGCGCGTCAATAAACCGCAGGTCAATAACCCGCGCGTCCTTGACCTGCGCGTGTCAATGACCCGCTACGGGGCACGCACACTCGAATATTTCATTATTACGCCGCTTAACTCGATTCCCAACCGAGCACCGGTGGTCTAGTGGTAGCGACCGCGCCTTCCGATCCTAAGGTTGTGTGTTCAAACCCGGTCTTGCACCAATGGATTTTTCTGTTCGAAAAATTTATGTGCGCAATGCCAGTGCTCTCATACGGTGAAAGAAAACATCGTGAGGAAACCGGCATGTCCAAGAACTTAAATTCGAAAGACATGTGCCATCCACCAATCCGCATTGGGTCCGCATGGTGGATTAAGACCCAATCACTCTCGCCTGAGAGTAGGCCAGTGTCCCAGCAGTGGGAACATTAGAAGGCTGTCATGATGATGATGATGGGATTTTTAAGACAAAATATACATAAAAAATAAAAATTATAAGTACATATATTTTTTTTTTATGTGTGGAACCTATCCCTTAAGTTTGCCAGGTTGATAATGAATGACCCTGTATAATAATAAGAGCATACTTGTCAATAAGATGCCTGGCTGTATTAAGCTGGCCCAAGCCAAGCTTGTAATGGTCCTTGTCGTAGAGCACATTCATCAGGTCTGCGTAGAATGGATGCACGTCATCTAGTTTGGGGAATTCCTGGAGAAAATAAACATTATCATATTATTATCAATTTCACATACATTGGGTACTCTTCTTTAACAAAGTCCTAAGTGACATGCAAAATTTATCAATTGGCAAAGGAGTTGTTTCATGTAGTATGGAGCCGGGCCTTGGTCTTTGGTAGGGGTAGATAATCATTACAGAAACCATTTATCACTGTTTATTTATTTTATTTTGGCTTCTTTCATAATGTAAAATAAGTTTATCTTTGTGAAGGAGTGCAACAACATGGTGGGTTTAACGAACAACTGGGTTGTTAGGTACTGTCAAAGTCAAAATGCATCATGATCATTGGCTATTAGCTGTTTGGCGGACCTCTAGTGTTCCCGTTTTAGAAAACTCAACACAACAATCATTTTTCCTTTAGAACTTTGTTTTGAAACCTAGGCCACTATGAAATTGGTCCTTTATAAACATCTCAAAATGCTTATTATAAATAACCGATTATTTAGATGATAAAAAAGCTTGCTTAAACAATGTTTCAAAGTGATCCTTGTAATTCATATGAATTAAAGCACTTTTGATTTTGATTTTTGATTTGACCCAACAGTCACACCAACTCTTGACCCCACCATGTTGACTTCTAGAAGAGGCCTAAATTCAGAGTGGAAAACCTGGGAACTGTTGCACAATAAAATGCAAATTCTTAGTTATCTATGCTACTAATACCATAAACAAAATAAAAAAACGAATTCCCACAACAAAAACATATTGTATGATTTAATTGCCACAATAACCAAACAATTTTCTAATTTTTTATAATGTTTCACTGCGGGTTGATCACATTAACTCTGTTAGCAAGCAATCTCTATCAATCTTCCTTAGGGAAAGTTTGGTAAACCCACATGATAAAGCAAGCTTAACTATACATTAATAGCATCACATTCCCAGTAAATTAATAGTAAATACCTGTATAATCCTGGATAAACGGTCGTGAAAGTTTTGCTGCGTATATTTTACTTTTCTCATATAAAACGCACGTATCCTAGATATCTTATAGTGTTTATGCACCACTGTAGGAGTCTTTCTTTGAGTTTTGGACAATATTATGTCTATAAAGTCCTGAAATACAATAAAATACACGTTTTAGAGGTTACACCATATACTTTTAGTGACACTGAGATATTATGATTTGTGTGGTATTTTATAAACTTGCCTTTGCTGTGGGAACCACAGCGATCTTTTTGAAGTTGTATAAACTCATTTTGTCTTGATATTATTTCATTTATTGATGAAACGAGCTCGTACGAGCTCCACACGTAAACACGTGTTTTTAAAAAGAAAGCAATGTCATAACAAACTTGTTCGGATACTATTGTCCATCCTAGAGGAAGTAACTATTACGTTTAATTCCCAATGTTAAAACCTCATATTAATAACCTACCACGCCGCGCCGCTGTCTTGGGATTTTTTCATTTATTACGCAAGTATGCAATAAAATTAACTAATAATTTAATAATGTTATAAAATCAAAATCTAACATATCATCAGACAGAGTACCTATATTAGATAAGATCACACTTTCTGAACGCTTTTATAGTGTTGCTAGCAAAAGCAATCTTAAACCTACCAATTTGGTACTTTAATAATATATTTACTAATTATTTTTATATCATCATCATCATCATCTATAGCCTGATTTCACTCACTGATGGCTTGTATGTGCCACTCCTCTCGATCCTGTGCTAGCCTCATCCTGGTTCAGCCCGTGATTTTTGTTATAATTATTACTATTTCACTTCTTGGACTCCATTCAGTTATCGCCTTATTCCATGTTTGATATCGTGAAACTTAAACTCCTTATAATTTTAATGTTAGTAGTTTTGATGTTTTTAAAATGTTTTATTAAATTTTAATGACTCCGACTGTCTCTAGGTACCTACCTTATTGGTAGAGATAGTAGTATCTTAGGCGTAAAAATATGTATGTATAGTTCGCACAGCGGATCTAGGCTTCCGTGAAGTTAGTCGTTTGTGATGCGCAAAGACAATTTAGTTTGAAAAAGCTCCATTGCGCATAGAAACGGCTAATTTCACGTCGGCCGAGATCCGTTGTGAGAACTATACGCTTAGATCATTTAAACTACGCAACGGATTTTAAGGCGGTTATCGTAATTCAAGAGGAAAGTTACCCAATAGCACCAGCTTAAAGCCGATGCGGGTCCGCTAGTACTTTATAAGACCTAGACTGCAAATAAATAGGAATTTTGAATATTGAATCTACATTTTTTTTAAATTACTAGGTTAGAATGTTTCAGTTTAGTAGGTTTGGTACGACCGACGGATGGGTAACTGGGTAACCCTAAAATAAACTGTCAATGTCAAATTAATGGCTGACCACCCGATGGCCGGCTGTCCGTCGAGGTTAAAAAAATATTTTGCGCCTGAAATCTATTGAATAATGGACTGAAAACATTACATTCCGCACAGAAAATAAACAGTGTACATTTACTTAGACACTTGTTACTTAGCTCAACATTTTGTGTAAGTTATTCTCTATTGCATCATTATTTACCCTGTTTTTCATTTGTTTTTACTTACGGAATCTTAGCATTTTTCGCGATTTCCGCTCGTAATACGGCTTGGTACCATTTCGAATACATTGTGCAATTAAGTGAGAAGTGGTGTGTATCGTTACAGGGTTATAGTGGACTCAAAACCAAAATAGAAAAATGTATTCAAGATTCAATTGTCTTTGGACGGGGATTCACCACCGCATCGGCCACAGAGGATACAGCAATGGGATACTGAAAAAGAAAGAAAATGTGTCCAAAAATATACAGCCAGGCAAAGCTATCCATGGTTTCATGTGCACTGAAGTGGAACATATAAAAGAGTATAACATGACAGCTTACCTGCTCACACACGAAAAGACCAAAACAGAGTACTTGCATTTAGAAAGAGATGATTCCAACAATGTTTTCTCTGTTGGATTTCGGACCACACCTCTAGATTCCATGGGTACTCCACACATTCTCGAACACACGGTGCTATGTGGCTCAGAGAAGTACCCAGTCAGAGATCCATTCTTCAAAATGTTGAATCGTTCATTAGCTACCTTCATGAATGCATTGACAGGGCCAGACTACACATTCTACCCATTCTCATCACAGAACGAGGTTGATTATCGGAACCTACAGAAAGTTTACTTAGATGCAGTCTTCAAACCAAATATATCCAGGTTAGATTTTTTGCAAGAAGGTTGGAGGTTAGAGCATACTAAGTTGGAAGACAAGACATCAGAGCTGAGTTTCAAAGGTGTAGTCTACAATGAAATGAAAGGTGCATTTTCTGAGACTAGTTCGCTATTTGGACAGAAGTTCATAAACCAAATCCTACCCAAAGGTACCTATGGGTATGTCTCTGGTGGAGATCCATTAAGTATTCCACAGTTGACTCATAGCTATTTAAAAAATTTCCATGGGACATACTATCATCCGAGTAATGCTAGAATATACTCCTATGGTAATTTTCCGCTTGAGGCAAATTTAAAGTTTGTAAACGAAGCATATCTTAATCAATACCAATTTCTAGATCCAACAAATACTGTTGTAACAGCACAGGAACGATGGAACTCACCTAAAAGAGCTGAAATATCCTGTAGACTAGACCAGTATGGTGGTCCGATCGAGAAACAGAATCAAATTGCAATTGGTTATGTTATGTCAGATATAACAAACATCTACGAGACATTTATGATGATGGCCTTGGCAGAATTGATGATAATCGGCCCTAATTCAGCATTTTACAAAAGCCTCATTGAAAAGAACATATCTGGGGGGTACAACTCATTGACAGGGTACGATAATCAGATCAGAGACACTCTTTTTGTTGTCGGGTTGAGAGATATTGAAGAATCAAAGTTTGATACAGTAGAAAATATTGCTAATCAAACAATTGAGAAGATTTACAAAAAAGGCTTTGAAAAAGACCACATCGAGAGCATCTTACATGGATTTGAGCTATCCATCAAGCATCAGTCACCGAAATTCGGACTTAACTTGCTCTTCAACCTTATGCCACTTTGGAACCATAATGGACCCATCCTTAGCGCTTTGAAAGTTAACGATTTGCTGAACCAGTTGAAGGGAAACCTTATGAATCCAAGCTACATAAAGAAAGTAATTGAAAAGTATTTCATCAAAAACAACCATAAGCTAATCATGACTATGAAACCAGATGTTAAATTTGATGATGCATTTAACCAAGCAGAAGCTAAACTTCTTAAATCCAAAACAAGTACTCTAACTCCGCAGCAAAAAGAGATAATTTACAAGGAAGGTCTTGAGCTGTCCAAAGCTCAGAAGAAAGTGGAAAGCTTAGAGACTTTACCTTGTTTAAAAATAAACGAGATTACTCTGAACAAAACAGCACCGCCTTTGCAACACACTGTATCGGAGACAATTCCCTTACAGATGTGTGAAGCAAATACTAATGGTGTCACGTATTTCAAAGGTATTCTGGGCACAGAGAGCTTAGACAACAAGCAAAGACAGCTACTACCCTTCTTCAATTACGTTCTCGATAAGTTTGATACCAAGTCCTTCAACTACAGAGACTTCGACAAGCACGTCAGCAAAACTACGTCCGGTCTCGGCGTGATAACCCACGTAACTGAGCATATCGATCAACACGGACAATACGAGCAAGGGATCCTGATAGCTAGCCACTGCCTTGACCAAAACCTGCCGAAAATGCTAGACATCTGGACAGAAATATTCAGCAAACCCAACTTTAACAACAAGGAAAGAATGACCATGTTACTAAACAACTACTGCTCGTCTCTGACAAACGGAGTCATTGATAGTGGACATACCTACGCCATGCAAGCCGCTAGATCCCTTATCTCTTCAGTAGACAGCTGCAAAGAGAATTTACTCGGGCTACACCACGTGATGAACATGCAAAGTGTTCAAAAGAACTACAACATAGATCAAGTAACATCAATCGTTCAAGACATCGGAAACCAGTTGCTAACCGGCAGCAACTTGAGAGCCACTTTCCACTACTGCAACACGAACATAGATATCCATGATTCGGTCGACAAATTCTGCAAAACACTCTGCAAAGATGATGATAACAAGGAATTGAACAGAATCAACTGGACAGATAACGAAAAGATGCCAAAAGATAACCGGGGCTTGCAAATTGCTATGAATATACCCGTCAACTTTTGCGCGAAAGTCATCCTTGCTGTGCCCTATACCGATCCAGATTACCCGAAACTGCGTGTTCTATCAAGATTTCTGACTTCAAAATACTTCCACCCTATAGTTAGGGAACAAAACGGTGCCTACGGCGGGGGGGCAATGCTCACCCTGGACGGGATTTTCAACTTCTACTCGTACAGAGACCCAAACTCCCGCGTCACCTTAGACGTGTTTGACGAAACAGCTAACTGGATGGCTAAAAACGCTGACTTAGTCGATGATCAAAACCTCTTCGAAGCGAAGCTGTCGATACTTCAGCAAATGGACCAGCCTATTGCAGAATACATGAAGGGTGTTGACCTGTTCCTCTACGGTCTTTCTTATGACATTTGGAAGACTCAGAGAGAGCGGGTTTTGGCGGTGAAAAAGGAAGATTTGTTGGAAGTCTGTCAGAAATATTTGACGAGTGAAAAGTGGGCGGGCAAATGTGTTATTGGAGAAGGGAAAGGTCAGGAGGTGATGAAGAAGGGTGAGGTTTGGGAGAAAATAAGTGGGCCGCAGCAGTAATGTAATGTTCTGACGAAATCTAGGCTTTCTAATTGTATTATGCAGTTGAATTGCTGCTCAGCAAAGCAAGCTCATAAATTTATGGAACTATTTCTTAGTTAGCACCGGTGAGAGAAGCGAGCTCTTACTTACCTGTTAAAGTTTGTTGGCCATAAGTCAAAAGCAGAACATAGTCTTCTCCTGTAAGGTTATAAGCATTTAAAGTCATTTGTAATTGTTGTATTTAAATGAGTTTGTAGCTTGCTTCGCTCACTTGTAGTGACCATTTGTTGAAGGTAGATTATCACTAAATCTACGCGTTTCTTGATGTGAGCTGCTCGCTTCGCCGCCATCGACTTGATGTATTTACCTAATAAAACCGACATTGCTGTCTTATTTGCTGCTAAGTTTAAAATTGTTATTAGTAAAAGATCTTTTTATGGGATTCTGAAATGCATGCAAATTCATTTCAGTACTCCACTTTTAGATGTACAAAAAATTCACGTTTTAAACTGGAATTGTAGGTAGGTACATAAGCGCGCTGTGTGTTTGAAAATGTTCGTTATGTATTTATTTCAGAGTTGAATTGTTTGAGACTGTTAGTAAATAAACATTATTTTATAATAAATTCTTTTTTATTACTTACCTGCCTACCTTAACCTACCCATCTAAAGCTAGGTACTTAGGTTCATATGATATTCGAGGTTCAGAAAGTTTTTTTGAAAGAAGTACCAAAAAAACGGTTAGTCGGCTCGATCGTATAACTAGCTTTTTTTTTTTTATACCACTAAAGTGGCAATCAAGCGTACGGCCCACTTGATGGTCAGCGGTTACCGTAGCCTATGTACGTAACATCATAGATATCACTTGCGTGTTACCACCCTGAGACGTTAGATGGAAAGTCTCATGTGCCTGTAATTTCACCGAAAACCATACCCTTCGAACCGGAACACAGCAATGCGAGCATTGCTGCTTGGCGGCAGAAATAAGTATGGTGGTTATAAGTAGATACCTAATTAATTTATATAAATACATAAGTATGTCACGCTGTTTGATCTTGAGTCGTCCAATCCACCGAAGCTTAACGGGCAGAGAGAAGTTATTGTGCAAAATATGGCCAGCTGTACCTATGTATAAAAAAGCTCCACATTGCCTAGGGTAGGAACTATTTGACGACCGATGTGGCGCAGCGGGCGCAGGTCCGCCTGCGACGCAGAGGTTGTGGGTTCGATTCCCGCCTCGGGACAAATGTTTGTACGATCTAAAAATATTTATTCCGGGTGCTCTGGGTATTTTCTTCTATATATAATATAATACAATACAATACATAGATAGATATTTTATCTATCTATGTATTGTATTGTATTAAATATATATCAGTCATCACAGCTCTGTTTAATAGCAGCTTACCTTGGGGCTAGATGATGCTGTGTGGATTGTCCAGCATTATTTATTTATTTATTTTATTTATTATTAGAACTATTGGTAAAGGTAGAGCACCTTTACCTAGGTACCTATTTTTTTTATACAACTGAAGTGGCAACCAAGCTTACGGCCCACAAGATAATAAGCGGTAACCGCAGCCTATGGACGCTTGCAATACCAGAGGTATCACTCGCGGGTTGCTACTTTGAGGCTAAGATCGAAAGCCTCATGTGCCAGTAATTTTCTACCTATTCGACTTCTAGTAAAATCTCGCAACAATTATGCTAGCTAGGTATCTACGGCACATGTTGGCCACTGACTCATACGAACTTACTTACTTTTTTATCCTGGTTTTATCTAAATGACTTCTATATTTTCAGAATTCAAAATGAGTCTACCGGAGACTTTCAAAACCGCAGAAGATTATTTCGAAACCAGCATCAAATTCTTCAATCAGTTTCAATTTCTCTACAACTTTCCTAACACAGACGTATTACTAAATAATATTCTAGACAAAATACAAGTTGAAGATTTAGAAAATATTAACATTTACGAAAAAGATTTGAGAAGCATTGCGAAAAACGACAATACATTTTTGAATGAATTCTATTGCAAATCAAGCCAATTCCACTCTAATTGCGAAGGGTATAGAAGGAATAATGTTTTGGAGAATAATGAAATAGTCAGTGTTCCACTAGGCCCAAAAAAGAAACATGAAATTGTATATTTAGCCAAAGAAATCAAAGTTTTATGTGATAAAGTGAGATGCAACACTGTTGTAGACTTTGGATCTGGTTTGGTAAGTTGCCTTTGGCCTATACATCCCATCCTTACATAACTAGGCTATCGTTGCTGCAGGAGCTGATTGGTCTTTCTCTCCATTCTATTATACCTACACTGAGATGCTGAAATAGTATAGTTCGCACAGCGGATTTAGGCTTCCGTGAAGTTAGCCGTTTGTGATGCGCAAAGACAATTTAGTTTGAAAAAGCTCCATTGCGCATCGAAACGGCTAATTTCACTACGGCCGAGATCCGTCGTGAGACCTATTACCTACCTACTATATGAAACCAAAGTTTTCAGTTATTTTAAAGAGTTAGGCTGGCTTGGAGTCAGATTAGCTGTCCCGCTAAAGACAATGCACAATAGAGTACACCTCCATCCAATGCAGGACGTTTGTGCAGATCTTGTTTCCTACTTTAAGTAGGAATTACAATAAGTATTTCTTCGTGGCGAGGTGGTCTTGTGAATTGTTCCTTATCTACCTGATACCTATATATAATTTTCAGGGATATTTGGATCAGCGAATCTTCGAGACAACCTCCTACAGAGTCTTAGGTTTAGAATGCAATGAAAGACACTACGTCACCGCTAAGAAACGGCAGAGAATGTACCACGAAAACTCTTTGGAACACGTGAAATTCATCAGACATACGATAACTGAAGAATCTCATACGAATATAAGGAAATACCTTGAAGAAAAGTTTGGGAAAGGGGAGTTTTGCATTACTGGACTTCATTCATGCGCTGATTTAACGATTGATGCACTAAATATATTTCTGAAGATGGATGATGCTAAAGCGTTAATCCTGATGCCGTGCTGCTATCACAAAATGCAAGAAGTAAATGGTAGATTCAAAAACTTCCCTTTGAGTAATTGCATGAGGTTTGTTTTTGAAAAATATGAAGCGTGGGAGTTTATGTCTGTGCCGTTTCTGAGACTCGGCGCGCAACCGAAGAACGTCGGGGAAAGCTTGGAGAATTTGGTTTTTAATCTGCTGTCTAGAGCCGTATTACAGTTATACGCACATACACGTAAGTAATGTTTCTTGCTTTTTACGGCTCGCTTCGCTCATGAGTCATGCGTATTTCCTTGTTCGTGGTTTTCATTGTTTTGTCACGTACTACCGGCTTACTGGAAGGAGATCTTATACACAGCGTTTTAAACCCGATGCGGATTGGTAGATGGCACATCTCTTTCGAGTTTAGTTCTTGGGTATGCTGGTTTCCTTACCATGTCACATCACACCACACCTTATTGTGCTTGAAGATTTTTTTATCTCTGCAAACGTCGAGACGTTCAAAACGATTGGCTGATGTTAAGAGCCACGCTTGGCCATAACAGATATTAATTTGTTTACCTACCACTAGAAGTCTGTCCCAGCTTTGCGCGGGTGCAATGAAACCGCACCCAGCAAAGCCGGGGCGGCTCGCTAGTAATAAATATAGCCTATGTTACTCAGGGATAATGTAGCCTTCTAATGGTGAAATCAAAGATTTGGTAAATAGTCAAAGGGTGAAATATTTTTTGAAATCGAACCAGAAGTTATTATTATTACCAGAGTTTATTCCTAACAAACAAAAATACAAATCTTTCCTCTTTCAAATATTAGTACCTACCTATAGATAGCGTTACATTGCATAACATTGGCATGTCAAGTAAGTAGGTATAGTTCGCACAGCGGATCTAGGCTTCCGTGAAGTTAGCCGTTTGTGATGCGCAAAGACAATTTAGTTTGAAAAAACTCCATTGCGCATGGAAACGGCTAATTTCACGACGGCCGAGCTATAGCTAACAGTTGCAGTGTCAGTCACCCCAAAAACGTTTTTTTTTTTCAGATAACTGCAAGATAAAACGAAACAAACGGAAAGCTGTAAAAACGAAAGCAATGGGAAATAACTTTGAAAACTACATACATAATGCATGTCATGGATTTACACTGATTAGAAACGACTCTTCTGCTGGTGAAGATACAATTCAGTTTGACTTGGACGAACTGAGGGTAATTTGGCATCAAATCACCAATTCTTTGACAGTGAAAAAGGCGGGAATTTTTATTGTATTACAAAACTCCATACAAGATTTGGTAGAAAATTTAATATTGTTTGATCGGCTAATGTTTTTAAGAGAAAATGGAATTGAGAGATGTGGCTATAAGAAAATCTTGGACGATATGATTTCGCCAAGGGCGCTGGCACTAGTGGCTTTCAAATAAACAAATTTTTTATAGGTTATGTTGTATATTAATAGTATCTTTCTTAAAATATGTTACCTAGCTATAGTTCGCACAGCGGATCTAGGCTTCCGTGAAGTTAGCTGTTTGTGATGCGCACAGACAATTTAGTTAGAAAAAGCTCCATTGCGCATCGAAACGGCTAAATTCACGGAATCCTAGATCCGCCGAGAGAACTATAAAGCGACCATACACCAAAGCGGAGCCGAGAAGAAGCGTCAACAAATAAAACCATAAAACTAGATAGTAGGTAACCTACGTCATAATAATTATAGTTCTCACAACGGATCTCGGCCGTCGTGAAGTTAGTCGTTTCGATGCGCAATGGCACTTTTTTAAACTAAATTGTCTTTGCGCATCACAAACGGCTAACTTCACGGAAGCCTAGATCCGCTGTGCGAACTATACGTCACGTCAATTTCTCGCAATTTTAAATTCACTCCGCTCCGATTTGGTAGACGATCGTTAGTCCTTTGTATTACCTACATTTATTAAACGCTTCAGCTGTCTAATAACTCAGTACCTACTGAGGTACCTAGGTTTTACGGTTTTATTTGTTGACGCCTTTAACCTTTCACAAGTTTTGGTTATCGCTAATACACACAAGCCAGAATATTTTGCTGAAAGTTCAAGTCATTTCAAAGGCTGGCTAATTTTGGTTAGACGAAATAAATCAATCCAGATTCAAATCCTTGGTATTGTTTTGTTGGCGTAAAATCCTGATCATCATTATCAGCTTCTACTAGCCCATCTCTTGGCATAAGCGTCTCTTCAAACGCCACTCAATTACATTTTCAATTGGCATTCAGGTTTTTTCCTATGTTCGGTAATTATGTCGTCCATCCATCTAGCTGCTGGTCTGCAAATATCTGATCTAGGCCTCAACTCGCTCAAGGTCAAATCATAAAGATATTGGAACTTTAAATTTTATTTTTGGAATTTCATCATCATCATCATCATCATATCAGCCGATAGACGTCCACTGCTGGACATAGGCCTCCCCCAAAGAGCGCCATGACGACCGATTTTGGGCCTTCACCATCCTGCGACCGCTTTAATGTCATCGGTCCATCGAGTGGGGGGCCGTCCTACACTTCGTTTTCCAGTTCGTGGTCGCCACTCAAGAACCTTTATTCCCCAACGGTTATCGGTTCTGCGAGCTATATGGCCTGCCCATTGCCATTTCAACTTACTAATTCTAAGAGCTATGTCGGTGACCTTGGTTCTTCTACGGATTTCCTCATTGCGGATTCGATCGCGTAGTGAAACTCCCAGCATAGCTCTTTCCATAGCTCGTTGGGCGACTTTGAGCTTTTGAACGAGACCTATAGTTAGCGACCACGTTTCAGTGCCATAAGTCATCACTGGCAACACGCACTGATTATAGACTTTCGTCTTGAGGCTCTGCGGTATCTGTGACGAGAAAATATGCCGTAACTTCCCGAACGCTGCCCATCCGAGTTGGATTCGTCGGCTGACCTCTTTATCGAAGTTGGACCTACCTAGCTGAATCACCTGTCCTAAATAGACATAGTGGTCAACAACGTCGATGATATCGTTCCCAACATGTACCGGCACGGGTGCAACATGAGCGTTTGACATGATATTTGTCTTGCCCATGTTCATTTTGAGACCCACCTGTTGAGAGACGGTATTGAGGTCTCTGAGCATAGTGCCAAGGTCTTCCAGCGACTCCGCCATGATGACTATATCATCGGCAAATCGAAGGTGAGTGATGTATTCGCCATTGATGTTGATGCCATACCCGTTCCAGTGCAGAAGCTTAAAAACATCTTCCAATGCAGAGGTGAACAGTTTCGGAGAAATAACGTCTCCCTGTCTCACCCCCTTTTGCAATTGGATAGAGTTCGTGTTCTGATCCTGAAGACGGATAGACATGGTGGCCTTACTATACAGATTCTTCAACACTTCGATATACCTATAATCAATTTGGCATCGCTGTAAAGACCGCAACACTGCCCAGGTTTCGACAGAATCAAAGGCTTTTTCGTAATCCATATACGCTAGACACAGCGGCCGATTATACTCTTCGGTCTTCTGTATAATCTGCCGTAGCGTATGGATGTGGTCTATAGTACTAAAGCCTTTTCGGAACCCGGCTTGTTCGGGAGGCTGGAAGTCGTCAAACCTACGAGCGAGACGATTGGTTACTACTCTGGAAAACAACTTATAAACGTGGCTCAGAAGCGAAATGGGTCTATAATTCTTCAATAGGGTGTTGTCACCTTTCTTAAAGAACAGTACCACCACGCTTCTGTTCCACGCCTCTGGCGTTGTACCTTCAAGGATAACGGAATTGAAGAGCTTTTGAAGGACCCTAAGTACCGGTGTTCCACCCGCTTTCAAAAGCTCAGTCGTTATTCCGTCTTCCCCCGGTGCCTTGTTGTTCTTAAGCTGTTTTAATGCAGTCCGAATCTCGTACAGGCTGACGTCCGGAATGTCTTCGGTGTAGTGTCGAGTCAAACGGGCTCTGGCATCGCTAGACGTGCTAGGAGCAGGGTTTTGCGATGAGGTATACAATTGTCCATAGAACTTCTCGAGCTCTCTCAAAATCTCTGGCTTTGACGAAACGATACTGCCACTGTCGGTCTTCAGTTTTGTCAACTGACTCTGCCCAATAGACAAATCTCTTGCAAACACTTTGGAGCCTTTATTACGCTCTATTGCGTCTTTAATACAATTAGTATTAAAAAGACGCAGATCGTGTCGCATGGACTTGGAGATCTGTCTGTTGAGCACGCCGTATTTCGACATGTCAACTGAAGACAGCAGCCTCATTTCGCCTCGTTCTGCCAAGAGTTTAAGAGTGTGCTCAGAGAGTTTCTGAGTTCTATTTTTCGGTCGAGTCTTATAAAACCGCGACCCGACTTCTTGGACAATTTTTACCAGCCCGTTGTTTAGCTCGTCCACTGTTTCGCATTCGGCGAGACACTGGAAACGGTTCTGAAGTTCCAGCTGAAAGCTCTCGGGGTTTTGGATTTTGGCAGGACTTGGGCGAAGAGTAGATTTCACCAGACGTGACCTTTCCAGCTTAATGTTGAGATTCAATGTGCCTCTGACCATACGGTGATCACTACCGGTTTTGACCCTGTTGATCACAGAGACATCATTGAATATTTGCTTCTTGGTCGTCATGATGAAATCTATCTCGCGTTTGTGACCGTTGGGGTGCAGCCACGTCCATTTTGTGGACGGCCGTTTCTTGAAAAAAGAGTTCATCGCAAAGAGTCCCTCCTTTTCCATGAAATCGACCAATCGCTGACCCCTTGGGTTACGCTGTCCAAACCCAAATGGCCCCACTCTCAGTTCATTACCGTTTCTCATGCCTAACCGCGCGTTGAAGTCCCCCATCACAACAGTGAAGTGTGTTTTCGAGGCATGCATGGCGTTCGAAATGTCGTCGTACATAACCTCCACTTCATCATCTGGGCGTTGCGAGTGCGGGGCGTATACCTGTATAACCTTCAGCGAATACCGTTTGGTTATTCTGAGTATAAGGTATACTACCCTGCTCGAAACACTTTCGATCTTCACAATGTTGTTAACGAGGGATTTGTGGACGAGAAAGCCGACACCATGTTGAGACAGCTGGTCGCCCTCCCGGTAGTAGAGCAAGTTGCCGGAGTTAAGGATTATCGTGTCCTCCCCCTCTCTTCGGACTTCTGATAACCCTAAAACATCCCAACGCAACTTGCTTACTACTTCTTCCAGCTCAGCTAATTTTTCGTCAGTCCTCAGTGTGCGTGCGTTGTATGTCGTCAGGTGCAAAGGTCGTTGGGATTGGTAGCTGAACCTCTGCCGGCGATTCTTAGCACCCCCTGCTCCGCCATTACCATGGCTGCTACCGGTGCCAGGAATAGCGTCGCTGCCGTGACTGGGGGCCGTTTTTTTCGTTGTCCTGTTCATAGTGGGGGGGGGTTTGCCATAATCACCACGCTTGGCAGGCGGATTGGTGATCGCAGTATCGGTAATCGATCCTCAGGAGAATGCTGCTGCCCATTCCCTGGTGTGTTATCCCTTAGTCGACTCTTACGACATCCACGGGAGGATATGGAGGGGTTCAATTCTAAAGCCGGAACCACCACGGCCAGGAAAAATTTTTTTTTTTGGAATTTGAGCCGGAACAATTGAAACCTCTTAAAGTTTAATTAAATTAAAGTACGTCTGCATGGAATATATGGATCACAGGGAGCGTCATATAAAGTAATATACTTACCTACTGTTATTTTTGTAGCTATTCGTGTTCCCACTGCACAATAATAGTAGAAATGTGTGTATTATTGTGTATTACAGCACAGCGATGCTTTCATATTATTTAACATTTCATTATAGACATTTCAGCTCAAACAATATGAAGCCACCTATCTGGAACACAATAGCTAGGTGTTGTGCCATTTTATAATTATAAATTAAAACAGCTAATGCCTGGTACTCGTGCACACACAAATACATAAATACTATGGCAAGGCAATGATGATTGGCTGGTTTAGTATCGGAAGGCATCCGAATGGAGAATGAAATGTAGGTACACATAAACGAGAACCTTTAAAGGTGTGTACCGACAGGTGAGTTATTTATGAAATTTCATGATAGGCGAAAATCAGGTAGGTAGGTACCTTAACAAACATCACGGTACGTGGGCATGGTGGTATTAATCAGCTCAGTGTCAAAGTCACAGGCTCAAAACGCTCTGCCGATGTTTTTTACTGACTAGATAAGTTTCGGAACAGTATCTATGACAATACATTGAGCTAAAATATAAAAACTTGAAATTATGTCAGCCGTTTATTTGGGACTTTAGCATTTCAAATAAAATCTGATAAGCATTGGTGTCTCTAGCATACACCAGGAAGCCTTATATTGGTTGTATTAAAACTACTGCCATAATCTCCGTGAATTGTGTACATTTGACTAAAAGGAGGTACACAACACTTAAAAGTACCTACCATCCCCAACAAAATCATGCAATGTCCTTTTTTGTAGCAAATTTTACGATTCTCTTATTGTCTCCAGGGTTGAGCATATGAAAATTTCAAGTGTAAAGAGTTTCACTGATAAAAAGGTTCTTAATTGTGAATAAAGTATACATAAAAGTAAATTGAATGCACCCAGGTGAATAAGGTGAATAAAGTTTTTTAAAAGTAGGTAGGTAATTTTAATGCACCCAGGTACTTAAAGTTTACTAAAAATGTATGTAATACACCTAGGTGAAATAACTCAGGTGAATTAAGTTTACGAAGCCAATAATAATTTTATTGAAATACGATAAAAAGTGCGTGCGACAGTTTCAGTTTTTTCTTTCATAGAAATATTACTATCAATTTTATTATTTTTGTACTATCATCGTGTTCTTAGAATAACAACACGGAGAAACGAAGTTCGCGCACGCAAATTGTGATCATTTTTAGTGAGACTTGTTAGTCTCACTTAGTCAAGCGGCTCGCCATTTAGCAATGTGAAGTCATCGTGCGCACGTCTCTCACAATTATAATTTCAAAATGGGGTATTGTGTGGTGAAAGGCTGAAACACCACGTATATTAGAATAAGAATAAGAATATTAATTATAATGTATAGCGGCCTATGTATTAATAATACATAGGCCGCTCACGCAAACATCAATTGTTTTGTGAACACACTTTTGGAAATAATTTTGAATGAAACTATCATTCTACGTGTCGTTATTCTAAGATCGTGTTCATATACTAAATCCAGCCCTGGCTGCTCAGACGGCTGGATGAAAATTGCTTGCTTGCTTGATTGACTTGACTTGTTGGTTTGATTAATTGAGTTGAGTCAAAATCAGTAACGTAGTGCTTATATTCTCTCTGATCAGTCCGCCCTCAGACAAATTTGTCTGAGGTCCTGCACTAATTGTTGTTTGTTTGTTTTATGCGTGCATGAATGAATGAAATTGAAAATTATTGGATTGAAATAAAGTGAATTTGTTAAACAGTGTACCTGCTGCTTCTTATGATACATTATTAGATACATTTCACTTAATATAATGAGTTCTGAAAATATATATTGCCGTTTATGTGCAGAATCAAAGCACAGCCGCAAGCAAGTGGATCTCCTGAGCGACTCAGCTATACGACAGGAGATCATTGAAAAATTGGCACGAGTGAACGCCCCTACAGAATTTATCGATACCAAATTACCTACTACAATATGTTTGGAGTGCATTCGATCACTAAATAAATGCTTCGAGTTCGTAGTTAGCATAGAATACGCTCAAACGACCCTGAGCGAAATACTGTCTAGTAACAATGTAAAAAAGGAATGCAAATCTGATGATGAAGATTCTTTGGCACCTGACGAACGGCCTGAAAGTGATGTGCACCTGCCATGCGAATTAAATGGCGTAGAGATCAAAATCGAGAGCGCTAAAGACGTGTCAGATACTGTAATGGTAAAATCTCTAGTTAGTCCAGTAAAGGCAAAGAAAGTTAAAAGAAGGGTCTCCTTGGACTCGGTTCCCCTATCTCGACTTAAACAATCCTGGGAAGATTACCGCTGGCTATGCACCTTCTGCCAGTCAAAGTTCAAGAATGTGGATGAACTGCAAATCCATTCTATGGCAGTGCACAACGCCTGTAATCCGTACCGCTGCACTGAATGCAAGGTCCGGAAGTTATCCTTGGATCAGTTCCTCATTCATGTTCAAAGACACAACAAAAATTTAAAGTATGCTTGCTACAAATGCTTTAAGAAATTCAGAACTCTCGCCTTCACTCAAAAGCACCGTAAAACCCACATTGACACAGAACTAAACTGTCCGGGCTGTAACTCCACATTCAAAACAAAAGAAGAGCATCAGATTCACAAGGACACATTCTACATATTTAAAGCGAAAAATAAAGTTGAGATTCCATCAGTAGCTTACGAGGGACAAACCTGTTTGATATGTTCAAAAACGTTTACCAAAAAGGGCAATGTAAAACTGCATATATTGCGAATGCACTCGGAGAAGCATCAAGATCACATCTGTGAAGTCTGCGGTAAGGCTTTCAGCAATAAACACAACCATGCGATACACATGTTACATGTGCATTCCGACTACCGTCCACACAAGTGCCACATATGCACACTCAGCTTCAAAACCACAAAGAGTTTGAAAGACCACATTGGCCGGCACTACAATGAGAAACCATTGGCATGTGACAAATGTGGTAAACATTTTCGGTTGCAGAAACATCTTAAGAAGCATAGCGTGATCCACACAGACCAGTTACCGTTCCAATGTAGTTACTGCGATAAACGATTTCAGCGGAAGCAATACTTAACCAATCATCTAATGCAGCATACCGGGGAGAGACCCTACTCGTGTGAGCTGTGCAGCCTGCACTTTACAAGCTGGGGGAATTACAACAAGCATATGATTTGTCGCCACAATCAAGACACAGCAAGGAAGAAGGCGGTGTTGGTTGATGAACTCTGAGCTCTTATTGAAAGACCTTGGTTTATGACTTTTTGGTTATTGAATTTCAGTTAATAATTTATTGTTAATGGTTATGTAATTTTAGTAGGTACTTATTTAAGATTTTATCAGTTTTAATTAGGTGAAAAATATAGAACTATAAAATGAGTTGGTATTAAGCTCTGAAATATGAAATATGTAGTTATATTTTAGTTAAAATATTTAAGTGACCTTAGCTATTACAATAGCTTAATCATAAATTAAAATCTACTCTGCAAAGAAACTAAACTTTTGAATAATAACTCAAATAACCCAAAATGGCTGGCACAAAAAGTTTTAAATTTTTAAAAACTGATGATTAACACAAATGTTACACACCTATCTAACCTACTAACTAAGAGAAATTCTCAGTGTATTTGCCTATTAATCTGCACATTGAGCGGTTGGCTAGCTGAGATGACATCGTGTGTGGGTTCGATTCTCGCCTTGTCGCAAACCTTTGTTTGACCCTATTTATTTCAGTGGTGATGATGTGGAGCCAACTATTATTTAACCTAATATGAAAATTAATGAAAATTATAATTTACTATTTAAGTTTTTTAATACATCAAAACCTTTGTTATAAACAAATTATTCTAAGTAGGTACCTATTGTTGGTCAAATACCTTGTAACTAGGTACCTAATTACAGTTCAACTTAAAGTATTACTTATAACTGTATAACATAACAAATTTATTTGGTATGCAGTATCAGGGTTTAATGAGTTTGAGGGCAAACAACCATATGTATAACATAACCCAGTTACACTAACTCCTTCAAATAATATAACAATTATTTCTTTTGCTACAATATAAAATTCCCCAATTTAGTAACATAGGCCAAGCTATTTGAACTTAACAACACAACTAATGATTAAATTGACAGCAAATGTCCTTGAAGTTTAAGTTCAAATAAAATCACAAGAACCAATCACTTTGAAATGCCTAGTACCGAGCCAGGCAACAAGCGATTTAGACTTAGACGATCGATGTGTGCGCAGCGGGCGTAGGTCCGCCTGCGTCGCAGAAGGTTGCGGGTTCGATTCTCGCCTTGGAACAAATGTTTGTACGATCTGCAAATATTTGTTCCAGGTGTACTGGGTATTTTTTATGTAAGTATAATAAAATATATCTAGGTATCGATGTATTGTATTGTATATCAGTCATCCATTAACACAAGCTCTGCTTAGTTTGGGGCTAGATGCTGCTGTGTGGATTGTCCAGCATTATTTATTATTCATCTAGTTGACAAGATTTTTATAAATCCTTTTAAAACCTAGTTGACCACAATGAAAACCCAGGCCTAACATTCTTACTAGCAATTTATTAATACAAAATATTTATCTAGCTAACATAACATAGCCTAACTAATCCCATAGGTTTACAAACATAACATAACCCAGTAATAAGTGGTACAGCTTTAACTTGAAAACTCTAAGCTGTTCTCAGTTTTAACAAGACTCTCTGTTTGACTTGGTTTTGGTCCTTGCGGCCTTCTTCCTTGAAAAAATTTTTTTTTCTACTTCTGTAGCTGTTTGGTTTCTGTCAGTATTATCACTTCTCCCAATGTGGCACACTCCATCGGGAGTGTGTTTCTTCTTAGACGTGACATGGTTATGCTTGCGCTTCATATGTTTGTTATAATTGGGCCAGTTGGCGAAATCACGCGGACATGTATCACATTTATAAGGTCTTGCACCAGTGTGCAGTCGTACATGGTTGGTAAGATACTTTCTTAATCTGAAACGCTTTTCACACTGAACACACTTGTATGGCAGTGAATCTGTGTGGATGTTGCTGTGGTCCTTGAGATGTCTACGCAGTCTGAAGCGACGCCCGCATTTATCACACGAGAATGGTTTATCATTATTGTGAACTCCTATGTGGTGTCGTAACTGTCTTACGGTTTTAAAACCAAGCTTGCAGATTTGGCATTTGTGTGGTCGATCATTGCTGTGAGTTATCATGTGACCGGCTAGATTATGTTTCTGGAAGAAACTTTTTCCGCAAACCTCACAGATGTGTTCATTTTTCCTTTCAGTGTGCATTAGAAGATGTGCATTAAAATTGCTCGTGCTTTTGAATGTTTTTGAGCAGTCATTGCAAGTCAATTCTTTTGCAATCGGTGATCGTGGCATATCTCTTAGATATCTTACTTTTAGATAAGTAGCTTTGTGCAATTGTAGTTCATCACTAGTCTTGAATGTTGAATTGCATCCTGGACAGCTGAGTTCCAACTTAAAGTGAACTTTACTATGGTCCCGGGCCTTAGGTAAGGTCTTAAACTGCTTCATACATTTAAAACAAGAGTATTTTAAGTGTTGACTGTGTCTTTGAAGGTGTCGTACGAACATGTCCAGGCGTTCTTTGCGGATCTTGCATTTTGAGCATCGGTAAGGGTTGCAGCTGCCGTGGACAGCCATGGAATGAGTAAATAGTTCATCTATTGATGGGAACATAGTTTCACAATAGGTACAAAGCCAGTTAAAGTTTTCCCATGTCTGTTTTAGCTGAGATAAAGGGATAGAATCTGATGAGCCGCTTTTTTTGACTTTACTTGGTGTTTTAGGTGTATGCAAAACCTCATCATCAGACTCTGTTTTGATGTGAACATCATTTAACCCAGATCTATCCAAAGAAACTTCGTTATCAGACTCTGTTTTGATGTGAACATCATTTAACCCAGATCCATCCAAAGAAACTTCGTCATCGGAATTAGTTTTGATGTGAACATCATTTAACCCAAATCCATCCAAAGAACCTTCGTCAACGGAATTAGTTTCGATGTGAACATCATTTAACCCAGATCCATCCAAAGAAACTTCGTCAACGGAATTAGTTTCGATGTGAACATCATTTAACCCAGATCCATCCAAAGAAACTTCGCCATCGGAATTAGTTTCGATGTGAACATCATTTAACCCAGATCCATCCAAAGAAACTTCGCCATCGGAATTAGTTTCTTGTTTCACATTTCGCAGGTTGAATAGGTCGTTTAATACATTTTGTGCGCACTCTATACTGACTATGAAGTCAAAGCATTTGTCTAATGAGTTTAAACAGTCTAAACACACTGTGCTGGGCAGTTTAGTATCGATAAATTCTGTATGTGTATTTAGTCGCCTTAGTTTTTCGATTACTTCGCTACGTTTCTCTATATCGCTAAGAAGATCTACTTGTTTGTTGCTGGGCTTCATCTCGGCGCAAAGTCGGCAATTGATATTGCCGATATTCATAGTAAAAGACAGAAATCACACACAACACGAAAATTTGACTCAAGTGATTACAAGCCAACCAAGGAACATAGCTATCCTTATTTTATGCACTACCAGAGAGAATATAAGCACTACGTTTACTCTTTACTCGTCTCCTACCCATCCTTGACAAACGTAGTGTTGCTATTGCTGCCCAAGAGAATGTAATAATAAAAAATAATAAATAAATCTTTATTTCAGACAATTATGAAGTCCATACAGTAAGAGTTACATATTTAAATAAGAAATCAAAAGCAAAACATCAAAAACAAACAAGACGTCTAGTCTCAAAACAAAAAGGATTCCATCATAACCATGTTACATTAAAATTTAACAACCTACTTTTTATTGCAGCATGGTATAATCATTCTCCAATACTGTAAAATGGGCTGTCATATTTGTCAGCCATTGTTTTTAGAATGTTGTTAGGACTATTCCTCACCCTACGCAGTAATGAAATTATTCTTTTACGAATAATAGCATGGAAATCATCTGTTCTTGCGTCAGCGAACATTCCAAATGCGCTGCAATATCGCGGTAACCCTAACAACATCCTAAAAATGTTATTATATTGCACTCGTAACGTGCTGATCGATCTTTGAGTGTAATTAAGTATAGGTTGCTTGTGTAAAAACACTGGCAAAAAACTCTGAAAAGAGTTAATTTGACCTCGACTACTAGTGTGCAAACCTACGGGCTATCATATTGCCTCTAACGGTCAGCGCTCTACGTTCCCGTTCGATGTCAACATCATCCTTCAAATCTTCTGTTACAATATGTCCTAAATACTTAAATTTCTTAACCATTGCTACCGCCTTACCATACATTTTAACAGGAGGAACGTATTCCGGAGGTTGACTGTTAGCCCTAAATACTAATATTTCGCTTTTTTTCTCATTATACTTGAGCCCATGCCTATCCGCGTAAGACTCACACTTATCTACTAGTTTTCTGAGTCCACTTATTGAAAGACTCAGCAGCACCATATCATCCGCGTAACTGATGTTGTTCACCATAACACCATCAATGGAGCAACTAACCTGCATACTGCTGAGTTCCACAATAAGATCATTCATGTAAAGATTGAACAGCGTAGGAGACGTCAACCCACCTTGCCTCACTCCACAATCCAACCTGTACATGTCCGACCGCTCATCAGACCAATTGAAAAAATTATTCTGATTTGAATACCAAAACTTAAAAACATGAACAAGGTCATTTGGTAGGTATTATCCCTTCAAGCTTCTTCCACAGAACCGGATATGAAACTCTATCAAATGCCTTAGATAGGTCCAAAAAGCAAGCGTAAACATCAGTTTTTCTGCGGGTATAATACTCGACAGTTTGTTTCAGACATAAAATTGCGCTCTCAGTATAAACTCCTCTTTGAAAACCAAATTGAGCATCGTGCAAGCTGACCATTCTGTTTAAATAACCATTCAATAAACTATCGAGCACTTTAGCCGTTATTGTCGCTAATGAAATAGGTATATAATTATCTTTGCTCGAAACATCACCTGTTTTATTTTTAACTATGGGTACAATCATGGTTTTCATAAGATCTTGCGGAAGGTATGCATGATTTATACAAAAAGAGTACAGCATGAATAAAACCCGAGGCAGGTGCTTTCCAGCATATTGAAAATGTTCTATACTTAAACTATCATGACCTGGAGACTTTCCTCTTTTCATCAACTTTATCGTTTTTGCAATTTCTTTCGCTGAAAAATATGGTACCCTGTATTCGACTTTGAGATTATCTTTATTTGTCTGAGAGAATTGTTTCCTAGCTACAAATATGGATGTATCATTGTCTGCAAGGAGAGGTATCTGAGAAACTTTAAAAATGTCTTTGAACAACTCTGCTATGTTTTTGGCCCCATTTACCCCATTAATACTCACAGGTAAGCTTTCATTTTTGCAGTGTTTTTCCAGAATTGTTTAAAGTTCTTGTTTGTATGATGTGAAGCTAATATATCCATTTCAATTTGTTCCTGATTTTTAATACACCATTTTAACTTTGACTTGAAAATTTTACGGTCCTCGTTCATTTTTTCTAAAGCACTAGGTACCAGATTGGGGCTTCCATTGAGTAACCCAGTTATGAAAACTAAGTCTTGCCTGTCCGTGGACTTCCTTCACATGTAAATTCCAACCAGTAACTTGCTTTTTCTTGCTATTATTCTTATTATTACTATTACTTAAATGTGTTTTAGCAGCTGCGTTACAGAGAATTGAAACTATATCATCGTAAATATTATCAATTATAGAATGATCACTGCAAAACTGATCACAGCAACTGCTTAGCTCTGCTGGAAAGTCAATATTTCTCAGCTTACTATTACAAATATCAAAGTACTTATTAATTTGCTCTAACTTTCTATTACCCCATATTACTCTATTACATTGAACTGGTTTTAATAAAAATCTTTGGCTTTACTAATTTTAAGTCACAGACAATTTCAATCGGATAATGATCTGACCATAACACATCATATAACACATTCACTTCTGTTACAGAAAGCTGAGCAGCCTTAGTTACAATACAGTGATCTAACCATCTTCTAGAACCACTCGCTCCGCAAACAAAAGTAAACCTATCCGGTTGTAACTTCAATCAGACCATGAAAACCCATTTTTGCTCATTACAAAAGCTTATTAGTTCGCTATCAAAGAATGTACCAGGGTGCGCATTGAAATCTCCTAAAATATATAGGTACTGCTTCAATGTCGTTACTTTCTATTACCGCTCTAATGTTACCTAAACAGTCCGTAAAACTCGGTAAATTTTTGAAATTGTTTGTTGGCATGTAGACATTATATCTAATAAGCACTACGTTCTAATTTGTCTGAGGCACTGCTGACTGCCATAGATAAAGTAAACACACTACTGCCAACTACAAAAACGTAACCTCAGCAGACAAACTAATTTGTCTGAGCCTCGATGCGATGTGCTAGGCCAAGGGAATGTAAGCACTACGTTTAAACACTACAGCCTAAACGTAGTGCTTACATTCTCTTGGCTACTGCCAACAGTCCAACTACAAAAACGTATCCTCTGTGCTAGGCTTCATTAGCGATTGTATAAATAAGTACCTTCTTCATAATATGTATAAATCACAGACTACTAGGATGCTAACGCATGTATAAATAATAATTATAGGTACATCCTCGAACTGCCCAGATAGGTACCTACGAGGAAAACAATCGTGAAGAAACCGGCATGTTCAAAAACTAAAAATTCGAAAGAAATGTGCCAGGGGCTTATTGCATAATGTTTTTTTTTTTTATTTTTTTTTTTTATTATATTGGTGCGGCTACTATAACACTGCGGCCATGCAGGCCTATTGTGTTCGCCACTTGTTTTGTCGCCCTTTGGGGGCGTTTACAGTTCACCTCCAAGCCCTGCCGATACTAAGAACTGGAGGATTTGCTTGGGGGTGATGTCTCTTAGCTCATCTGGGCTGAGGATGTGCCTACCCAGATGTATGCTACGTTTTTGCATTAGTGGTCCACACTCTCCTAGCAGATGCGCAGGCGTTTCGTCCGCCTCATTGCACAGTCTGCAGGTTTGAGTGTCACTCAGCCTCAGCTTAAACATGTGCTTATTAAGGCGACAATGTCCAGTTAAGGCCCTGACCACAATGCGTAGGTTATTCCTATTTAGCGCTAGGATTTGGTTGGTATACCGTTTATCGAAGGCTTTTATTAGGGATTTTGAGTGATTCATGCCAGAAGAATTGTTCCAGAGTCTGGTTGATTCTTCGAAGCATGAGTTTGTGAGGGTTCTTTGTGCCAGGCTTTTTGGTATACCGCAGAAAGGCTCTGGGCCTATTTGAGTACCAGCAGCCCCAGCGCGAGCCAGCTCGTCGGCACACTCGTTACCTTCGATTCCCGCGTGCCCTGGAACCCATCTTAGAACAACTCTATTTTTTGAACCGAGCGTATTTAGACGCGACAGGCAGTCCTCCACCAGCCTGGACGTGATGACCTTCGAGTCCAGAGCCAGTAGTGCCGCCTGGCTGTCAGAGTTGATGTAGATGTTATGGTTGGTGTAGTGCCTCTGCAGATTGACTTCCGCGCATTCAAGGATGGCAAAGATCTCTGCCTGGAAGATGGAGGCGTAGTTTCCCAAGTTAAGACTTTCTCTAAACTTAGGTCGCTCTCCGTAAATTCCACAGCCTACAGCCAGTCCCATTTTGGACCCATCAGTGTACCACTTAAGGCACCCTGCCTTATAAGGTAGCTGGTCATTCTGCCAGTCTTCCCTAGAAGGCATTTCCACAGTGTAGTGCTTCTCGAACACATGACGTGGAAGCATGACATCGGAAGTCATGCACAGTATAGAAGATTCTATGGTTGAGTCTTGTAAAGATTTCAGTTTTCGGGACAGCCAGGTTTTCCTGCCCTGAATGGTAGCCCTATACATGCCTGCTTTCGCCTCTTTGTGTATGTACACATGAAGGGGTGGTATTCCAAGCAGAGCATTGAGAGCTTGCCCAGGGGATGAGGACATCGCGCCTGTGGCGATAAGACAAGCAATTCTCTGTAAACTACTCATCTTGGTGATAGTGGTCGACTGAGAGGCTTTGTCATACCATACCATGGAGGCGTATGTTACTATCGGCCTCACAACGGATGTGTACAGCCATAGAGCAATCTTGGGTTTTACACCCCAATTGCTGCCCATAAGTCGTCCACTCGCACCTAGAGCCATCTTAGCCTTTTTCAAGACATTGTCTAGGTGTGAGTTCCACGTTAGTTTACGGTCAATTGTGACTCCAAGATATTTAACTTCCGTGGAAAAGGAGATCGTTTTACCATTGAGCTTGGGCTTGACAAGTTTGTCTAGCCTGCGCTTGTTGGTAAAAGGAACGATCACTGTTTTTTCCGCATTAACGGAGAGATCACTGGTTTCGCACCATTTGCTGACAGTGTTGAGAGCTCTTTGCATTATGCCAGAGACAGTAGACTGACAAAAACCCCGCACGATGATTACAAGGTCATCCGCATAACCTTGCGCATCTATGTGGAGCTCAGCCAGTCTAACAAGGAGTTCATCCACTGCTAGAGTCCATAGAATAGGCGATAGAACTCCGCCTTGAGGACAGCCCCTAGCAGTGGCTATTTCAATTTTTGTACTGTGAAGGGTAAGCTTGGCTCCTCTTTGTAGGAGCATCGCCTCGACCCACCTGGTAGTTGTTGGATCGACATTTTTCCTTGTCAGTCCATTTACCAGGAGTGAAGTAGGTGAATTATCAAACGCCCCTTCAATGTCAAGGAATGCACAAAGTGCGATTTCCTTGTCCTCCATAGTCTTTTCCACTTTATCAATGAGACTGCAAAGGGCTGTTTCCGTAGATTTGCCCTTGCAGTAAGCGTGTTGACTATGGTGGATGGGAGATGCGACTAGCGCGTTATCTCTGATATGTCTATCTACTACCTTCTCCATTGTCTTTAAAAGAAAGGAAGATAGGCTAATGGGTCTGAAAGACTTTGGCTGGCTGTAGTCTTTTTTCCCAGCCTTAGGTATGAATATAACTTTGACCGTGGTCCAAGGTTCTGGTATAGTCCCCCAGGCGAAACTCGCCCTGAAGACTTTGACCAGATAGGGACAAAGGATGTCGGCTCCGTTCTGTAGTAAGATAGGGAGTATGTCATCCTCGCCACTTGCTTTGTGTGGCTTGAAAAAGCTGACCGCCCACCTGACCCTGCTAGGTTTAATTATTGCAGCCGCCCTGTTCCAGTCCTCAATTCGAGGCTTGTGTAGCGAGACTGTCTTAATGGGGTTGCATAATGTTACTCATAATACTAGAAAATAATACAAGTTACAAGTTCATAAATTACAAGCACAGATGATTGTCAATCCTACCCAATAATATGAGGTAATGTGTCGCATAATTTCACAAATAATATTAGGAAAATTCAAAAAATAGTACAAGTACTCATAATTAACGTTGCTTAATGCATTTTTCGTTACTAATAAAAAGACACTAATATTATAAGTATTTTCCTAGGATATTAGTTTTTTTTTTTTTTCCGGCTTCGCTACCATACCAACTAATATTTTACTACTAGGTATGACTGCATCTGAAATTGGCGGCAATTTGATTTCACAATAGTTTTCTACAGCAATATCTGCAGATATGACTTGTAAAATTAGTTCAGGGTTCATTGGAATCATGCAAAATGTTTTTTGAAAAACTGAACTATCTACTGGATTTTAAAATGTATTCTAGGTTCATAAGATAAGATAATTTTTAGATAAGATAATTTGTTTATTTGCAACCAAAAAAATTTAATACATACAAAATAGTAGTTAGTTTAGTTATGTATCTAATTTAGAAACACACAGTAAGTACTTATTCCTAAATTATCATTAGCAAACAAATCAAGTAGCCGTGATTAGGCTCTTAGTACTAAGCTTAAAATTATAAATAAGGTAAAGGTTAATTTTAAATTGAGAGACACAGTAGATACATTTAATATTCAATGAGTAGGTAGAATGTAGAATCTTTCCTTGGGCTCCACACTAGGATTCCCTGTACTGTGGAGACCAATTTATAAGAGCTAAAAAAGGTTTGTCGTAAGATTTCACGGACAGTGTTCGATGGTTAGTAGGTAGGTAAATAATAAATTAATTTAGGTACCTACTGTAGGTAAAGGTGATCGTTTTAGGTACGTAATATAGGCTAAAACTTAAAAGTATCAGGTAAGTGTAGGTTTTAGGTTTGTTTAGGTACCTTGGGACAAATTGTGTATGACCCTTAGTATTATTCTAAGAGTAGGTACATAGGCTAGTGTGTGTAGTGACTTAATGACTGTGATGAATGTCATAATAAATAAATAAATAAATAAATAATGCTGGACAATCCACACAGCATCATCTAGCCCCAAAGTAAGCTGCTGTTAAACAGAGCTGTCCCAAGTAGCAAATAAGAATAGTGGTTAAATCTTACATATCTTTACTCTATCTAAAGTTGGATTTTGCTGAATCAAAAAGGATTTCCTTAAGTCTTTTCTTTCTTTAATACTAAATAGCTTTAAACTACCGCTACTTAAGCAAGTAAGGGATACTAAAAACCAAGTTAAGTCTTCTTAAAACTAGTTTGAATTAAGTATGCCTACACTTAAAACTAAAAATATATTTTTTACTAAACTCTGATTATTTGAAAGCTCACTTAAAACTAATTTGAATAATTGAAGTATAATTTAAAACTTACTAAGAAAAAAAAGATTTTCTAGGTAAATTTCAGAGGCTTTTAATACCAAGTTCTAGAAACAGTTTTTCTGGAGTTCATTTAATTCAATATTTACTTAAATTAGTAAGTTTACAGTAAACATACATTTAACGGGACGATCTCTTCCAATATATAACCAAAAAGAAATATGAATGAAGTTGGGAAAATAAAAAGATCTGGTGCATTTCGTCGGCGTGTACGTATTAAATTAAACTCCATCAATGTGCCTTTAAATGCTGCAAGCGTCAGCAATGCGATATCTTCGAGTCGGACCTCAGTGTCGTTAATGGATGACGAAGATGATACCGCGGAAAATTTGGAAATAGTACAAGTGGACAACAGTGACTCCGACTCTAATGAATCGACAGCTGATTGTAACGAATCGATAGTTGATCGTGGTTTTTATTTTAGAGACCAATTAAGAAACTGGTCTATTGATCACAATATACCACATACTGCAATCAATAACTTATTGCAAATTATTAACAAACATGATCCAGGTGTTGTACCAAAAGACGCTAGAACACTTCTGAAAACAGTAAAATCTGTAGATATCGAACCCTGTGGCAGTGGAGAATACTGGCATAATGGATTAAAAAAAAATATTCTGCGGTATTATGAAAATTTGGATAAACATGTCAATTTATGTATAAATGTAAATATCGATGGTTTACCCACATACATACCCACATGATTCCTTTTGTTGGTTGTTTATCGCATAAACTCATCTCTTTCCACCACAAAATAGAAGAATTATGAAATGTCAATAAAGGAAATATTAAGACGTAATCTGGTATTAACTAAATCAAACTATAGAATCACTTAATACCAAAATGGTTTAAATTGTAATTCGCCAATACCTACTGTTTTTAGAAAAAGTTAAGTATAATATCTCTTAACTAATACTACTTCAAATGTAATTTGTCTTTACTTTGTCTTAACTAGCCTTACAAAATCAATATTATCTAAACTCTTAATTCGTATAGAAACATAAGATTTAACGCCATTTTGCACTTTATGTGAAAAAATAATTATACATTTTCCGACAACACTTCATCAAAAACTAGAGTAGATTGAACATAATTATTTTTGTTATCGTAATTCTAACTACATTAATAATTTGTATGTTTATAGAAAATGTAGCACTTTGCAATAATATGCAAAAAAACACATTGCATTATTATTATTATACAAAAATTTTATTGTTTTTCTTCTAGTATTTCAAAAGCCCGTCTGTTTTATAGCACTATCTACAGATTTTACACGAGAAACAATCATGCGTTTTAAAATTCCAATGCATATAACGCCTTAAGAGAGCCTTTTCTAGACATAAAATTAGTTGTTTCATTGCCATTTTTATAAATGTTAAAACAGTATTTGTATTCATGAAAAAGTACACCATATTTTCTAAAATAAAGTTACTTAAAACATTTTAAAGCAAAATAAGTTTTAAATTTTACTTCAATAAGATAACATTGAATGTCTGCAATTCAATATTGATAGTTTTAATTAGGTATTGTAGAAATCTTGAAGTCTATTTCGTAATCTAAAGTCAACCTACAAGATATCTTGAAATCAGTGTTTAGAGATCTACAAAAACCACATTCTTAACTAGGGTTAAAGTTTATCTAAACAGTAGTATTAACTCTGTCTTAACATGTCCTTAAAGGGTGTGCCAATTTTTACTTAACTGACCCTTGGAGTGTATCTTGAAGATATCTTGAGGGACATGTTAATCTTAGCCAAGACAATAGCTGGAATTCGTCTACTTGCCTTCAAGATATCTACAATTCCTTTTTAAGACATTTGATTGCTACTTGGGGTATTATGGGTACTAGATGACTGATATATATTTAATACAATACAATACATAGATAGATATTTTTTATTATATATAGAAAATACCCAGAACACCCGGAACAAATATTTGTAGATCGTACAAACATTTGTTCCGAGACGGGAATCGAACCCGCAACCTCTGCGTCGCAGGCGGACCTGCGCCCGCTGCGCTACATCGGTCGTCAACCTAGGCGGTAGGTCAATTATATAGGCATATCTATATCGCATCGAGTGCAAGGTTTGTGCGTGTGAGTATTTTTGTTAGCGTATTGAATAGGTATAAATTATAAGTGAGTGAGGTGTTAGTTTGACAGTTTGTAGTTGTAAAGTAGTTTAATAAGTTTATCGTCTACATTTTTTTTTTCTTTTTTTTTTCTCTTTAGCAAGTTCTTAAAATTATGATGATAGTATGAAATACTAGGTTTATAAAACCAAAATGCAAGAAAAGGTCAAAAAAGTTATATTCAATAAAATCACATGGATCACTTTGAAACAACTGGTGGAACAAACAGCTGACAAGCCATCTACTATAAATAGGTAGGAAGTGAAATAAGTAATATCGACGTATTTATCGACGTATTTAGTGGCTCGATTTGCATGTCCCCAGCTGAGAGGCAGGAAGTTGCAGGTTCGATTATCGTGTTTCGTAGCATAATAGTTTTTCATCTACTTAATAACCAGTAAGACTAACTCAGTCTCACTGTAGTTCCCCTCCATGAGCCATGCTCTAAGTATCCTCTTGCATCCCTGTCTTGACATTGTATGGAAATTTAATATCTTATTCAGTTTTGAATACAAGAAAGGACCCAGCCATGGAAAGAACCTACAAAAAAACTGAGTGCGTCTAACTGGAGGTTTCCATCTAATATGCCGATAAGAGATGATCAGTGTAGTGGGGGCGATTTTGTGGTACCGTATAATAGTGTTTGTAATAAAGAGTTGCCTAACTGTAAGTTGGTCACATTCACTATACAACTCTTTTGTTGGATGGTAGTACGATTTTTTGAACGCTACTTTAAGAACTGCTCTTTGGGCTCGTTCAAGTTTTAAAAGGTGCGTCTGACAGGCTCCTCCCCAGGCTACAATACAGTAGTTAATTACGGATTGGCAGAGAGTAGTATAGACCATCTTAATAATTTCCTTGTCAGCCACCGTCCTGAGTCTTTTAAAAATGAAAATCAGCTTTCTAACTCTACAAGTAAGCGCATCTATATGGTTTTTCCAGGTAAGATGTTCATCAAGAATCACTCCAAGATACTTAAGCGAGCTAACTTGCTGAAGGTTATGACAATTACATTCAGCAGCTTTTTTGAGCTTGCAACTGTGGTATATGATACTTAGAGTGCGAGATGGACCTGTACGTTCTGAAATGCTGAATGGTATCACTTTAGTTTTCTCGGCGTTAAGTGTTAAAATATTTTGTTGGAGCCATGTTCTTATCTTATCCATACCTTTTTGACAGCTCAGTTCGACTGACTCCCAACTTTCACCATAAAAAACAAGAGCGGTATCATCCGCAAAAGTAAATACTTGTCCCTGGGGAATGCTTAAGGCGCAGAGGTCATTTATATATACTAAGAACAACGTTGGGCCCAAAACACTACCCTGCGGGACTCCATATTCAACATTTAAGTTTTCACTATAGGTTTCACCAACTTGGATTCTCTGTTTTCTTTCAGAAAGGTATGAGATAAACCATTCCAATGGTAAACCACGTATTCCCAAAAGTTCAAGTTTCCTGACAAGGATCTTCCGCGAAACCGTATCAAACGCCTTAGCGAGGTCTAGGAAGATACCTGAGCATTTGAAACCTTCATCAAGCTTGCTGGCTACATGCTCACATAGTAGTGACACTGCGTCTTCCGTCGATCTGTTAGCCCGGAACCCGAATTGTTGAGAAGATAAGAGGCTATTGGTTTCAAGGTAGTGCAGTAGCCGCTTATTTACAACTTTTTCAAGAAGTTTTGATAGACAGCTAAGAAGAGAGATTGGTCTATAGTTTGAGGGAACAGAGGGATCACCGTTCTTAAGTATCGGGGTAACATTGGCTAGTTTGAAGCTCCTAGGAACTACACCACTTATCAAGCTCAAATTACACAGGTAGGCAATGGGACCAGCCAAGGCTTGTTTACATTTTTTTAGAATAATGTTATTGATATTATCATGACCTGAAGATGATTTTGGTTTAAGTGAATTAATAGCCGTAATAATTTCTAACTCGTAAGTCGGAGTAAAGAAGAATGATTGAGCAGATAGTTTTTTTATTGCTACATTTTTTATATTGTATGCCAGCTGAGCTTCCGTTTTATCCGTGGTAGTAAGTATTTCATCAGCCAGTGTGTACCCTCTTGGACAATATATTATCGCCGTACACTGTGAGTTTGACTATTTATTTAGGTACTACTCCCACGGCACCTGCCAAGATATTTAGTACCCACTAACTACAGTGGGAACATTAGAATGTTATCATGATGATGATGAACACGAATGTTACATAAGTAGGTACCTACCTAATAACAAAGAGACAAGTTCTCAGTGTCTGCCTAATAATCTGCATTGAGCAGTTGGCTCAGCTTGGCTAGCGAGATGGCAAAGCGTATGGGTTCGATTCTCGTCACCTTTCCTTGTTTGACCCTATTTATTTATTCTAGCGGTGATGTGGAGTCAATTATTATTTAACCTAATATGAAAATTAATGAAAATTATACTTAGGTACTTTTAAGTTTTTTAATTCGGTCTTAGAACTTTACTAACATAGGCCAAGCTATTGGAACTCTAGTCAACACAACCAATAATTAAAATTGACACAGTAAATGCTCAATTTTCAGATTCTGTGATTATCATTATTCCCTTGAAGTTAAAATAAAATCAGCAGTCTCACGCGCCCCAGCCTAGAAAAATCTGGCAACAAACTCTTCTGGTTGACACATCTTAGATTTATATAAATTCTTTTGAAACCTAGTTGACCACAATGAAAACCCAGGCCTTACATTCATACTAGGGGTAAATTAATGAGTTATTGGCTGGCAGTAGTTATTGGCTACTTCATACTCAAACACTTCTTAAAAGCTACTGGTGCTAAGTACAATATCTCCCTTCATTCTAGAGAATAGTTTACATATTTAGCTTTAATATTTGTGCTGATTTGTACCACCTTTCGAATAATTTCGTATAAAAAAAATCATAAATTATTGACAATCGGCAATCCGGCTACTATGGTGGGGTTTTGTTGTGAAAACAGTAAGGATTGCGTTTGACTACAATTCGAATGAAACTTGTCTCATACCTCATATCTCTGTAGTTGATCCATATTTCGTTACTATTTAAGTTATTTTATCTTAATTTAAATGTATTTTATTATTTTTTTACTTTAAAACATTAAATTATGGTATAGCCAATAACAGAAACGAAAAAAACTAAGTTTTAAGTTACTGACCATACATGTACATCACCGCCAGTCACCTACGAATTCAATTTATAATTTGTCAAATTTGGCGAAAATGGCCTTTTTCCGCCAATCTGACGTTTGCTGAAGAGCACAGCATAGATGGCCAGTTGAGTAACCACCGCATGCAGAGATCAGTTCAAGATCCGATGGCCTGAAATAAACTTGTGCCGAAACCGATACTAATTCATTTTGTCTGGTGAACTTTATACTGTAATTATTTATACAAGGGCTTCGAAAAGTTCGTTTATACCAGAGCTAAGAACTGGATAATTATGTTCCTTGTATTTCTTAAAAAAATGACTATAATCTGCTGTGTTTCGTAAAAAATGCTACAGCCAATAACAGAAACCAAACATGCCAGTAACTAATTCTGGGGTGCCAGTAACACAATTTTTATTTGAATGAATATAAAAACTTTATAAACAATGTTAATTATTTTTATTGTTATTAAAATGATATTAGAACTTTTTCCGTCTCCACTAACACCATAAAAACATCGTTTGGATGACGCCTAAAGAAACTATAGCAATTTAAATTGACCAAGGTGCTTAGGTAGCCAATAACTGGTGCTTTTACCCTAGCTATTTATTAATAGTACAAAATATTTATCTAGCTAACATATATATAAACGTAGCCTAACTAATCCCATAGGTTTACAAAAATACTTAACATAACCCAGTAATAAGTGGTACAGCTTTAACTTGAAAACTCTAAACTGTTCTCAGTTTTAACAAGACTCTCTGTTTGACTTGGTTTTGGTCGTCGCGGCCTTCTTCCTTGCAACATTTTCTTTTTCCATTCCAACATCTGTTTGGTTTCTGTCAGTATTATCACTTCTCCGGTGCTCGGGTCAATAGGGTATACTCCTTCAGGAGTGTGTTTCTTCTTAGATGTGTCATGGTTATGCTTGCGCTTCATATGTTTGTTATAATTGGACCAGTTGGAGAAATCACGCTGACATGTATTGCACGAGTAAGGTTTAACACCAGTGTGCAGTCGTACATGGTTGTTAAGAATAGTTTTGAATCTGAAACGCTTTTCACAGTGAACGCACTCATACGGCAGTGAATCTGTGTGGATGATGCTGTGGTTCTTAAGTTGTTTAAGTAGTCTGAAGCAACGCCCGCATTGATCACACGAGAATGGTTTATCATTATTGTGAACTCCTATGTGGTGTCGTAACTGTGTTCCGGTTTTAAAACCAAGCTTGCAAATTTGGCATTTGTGTGGTCGATCGTCACTGTGCATGAACATATGACAGGCTAGATTATGTTTCTGGAAGAAGCACTTTCCACAAACCTCACAGATGTGTTCGCGTTTCCTTTCAGTGTGTGTTAGAAGATGTGTATTAAGACTGTTCCGGCTTTTGAATGTTTTTGAGCAGTCATTGCAAGTCAATTCTTTTGCAATGAGTGACCGTGGCATATCTCTTAGATATTTCACTTTTAGATAGGTATCTTTGTGCAATTGTAGTTCATCACTAGTTTTGAATGTTGAATTGCATCCTGGACAGCTAAGTTCCAAATTAAAGTGAACTTTACTATGGTTCCGGGCCATAGGTAAGGTCTTAAACTGCTTCATACATTTAAAACAAGAGTATTTTAAGTGTTGACTGTGTCTTTGTAGGTGTCGTACGAACATGTCTAGGCGTTCTTTGCGGATCTTGCATTTTGAGCATCGGTAAGGGTTGCAGCTGCCGTGGACAGCCATGGAATGTGTAAGCAGTTCGTCTATTGATGGGAACATAGTTTCACAATAGGTACACAGCCAGTTATAGTTTGCCCATGTCTGTTTTAGCTGAGATAAAGGGATAGAGTCTAATGAGCCGCTTTTTTTGACTTTACTTGGAGTTCTTATTTTCTTGGGTGTATGCAAGACCTCGTCATCAGACTCTGTTTTGATGTGGACATCATTTAACCCAGATCCATCCAAAGAAACTTCGTCATCGGAATGAGTTTCTTGTTTCACATTTCGCAGGTAGAAAAGGTCGTTCAGTACATTTTGTGCGCACTCTATACTTACTATGAATTCGATGCATTTGTTTAGTGAGCTTAAACAGTCTAAACACACTGTGCTGGGCAGTTTAGTATCGATAAATTCTATAGGTGCATTTAGTCGCCCTAGTCTTTCGATTACTTCGCTACGTTTCTCTATATCGCATAGAAGATCCACTTGTTTGTTGCTGGGCTTCAGCTCCGCGCAAAGTCGGCAGAAGACATTGCCGGTATTCATAATAAAAGGCCGAAAAGCAAATGATCAAAAACAGAAACCACACGTAAACAGCACGAAGATTTGACAATATGACATTTTGAACATAGAAAGAAAATAAAAAAGACTTGCCAGTTAAAATCTATAAATTCCCTTTATTTTCATTTGTTTGTATTGGCTAGGACTTTCAGTCAAATCATCAGTCAATCCAAAATTTTTAAAAACATCTTCTTCTTCTTTTAATTTGTGGTGTCTGTGGCCGGGTTTTAAAAACATTTTATGCTGGTTTCTTAATAAAGTGTGACACCGCAGACAGTGCCTGCAGTCTCACTGGGACCGGTTTTTGTATTGCGTACGTGTTATGCTTTGTAACTGTGACATGAGGTTATTGAATCGAAAGAAATAAAAGTTTGAAGTGCTCATTCCTGTTGTACGGTAGTACATATTAGTTCCATGGTACCTCTAGATTTGGCTAACCTAAGCTATATGGTGAAAGATATGTAAAATATCTGTGAACTGCGGACTAGCTTCCGTTCCCAAACATACCCGAAACTTCAAGGTAAGTAGCGCGGTCACAAACCTTAACCAATTATGTTATCTAGGCCTTGATGCATAGCACAAGCGCGCCCCGGTTTACAATACATTAATCCGTAGACGCTAATTAGCAAAGTCCTGCAAATTAGGGGAAAACCATGTTGTTTGGCAACACACACAATAAAGTCGATTTGACAGTACTACGTTAGCGTCATTCTGAGAGCTGGCTGTACGCCGCGCCATCATCGCCAGTACCATGCTGTACGCTATGTTGTTTAGTCTGTGGTGGGGAAACCGGAAAGCGCTAATCTCAAGAGATGGCGTTGAATGTATATTTCCGTAGAGAAAAATCAGATACGAACAAAACAATAAATATTATATAACATGAAGGCGCTTCCAGACCTACATCAGAACTTCCTATAAACGGGTAGACGTGTTTTAGTTAGTGGGCGTTATTAGCCAATGCAGAGTTTCAACTTCTTTTTATGCATTCTATTATCTACATATTCTTCTCTAGAAGACTCCTGACAAATATGATTAGAAACATGAATCAATACTTTACACAACAGGTAACTGGCATATTTACTACGAACATTTACAAGATTCCTAAAAATCACTACACTTGGATTTAGTAAAGATAACTTGTACAATATCGAGTCGTTGCGAACTGTAGCTATGTACTTAGCTTAGTAATGCAACATAATTTCACAATAGTTGTCCAAAACGATTACACATTGTCTAATAACTGATAATTCCGATAATAAATTCTCGAACGATTCGTTCTAGTCAACGACCATCTCAATATGGCTGCCTGCTTACCGAATCCCCTCTCCGTTACCCTTTCTCCTCGCCTCCGCCTCGGTTATTTTCACGTAAAATGGCGCGCGCCGTCAAACATTATTCATTAATTTTATTTGCCATTATAACTGTTACAATAGGCATGTATAAACTAATCCAGTTATGTACTTAATCAAGTAAAAATCTATGAAGTAGTACCTACAAAGGCAAATTTTTTAGCAGGGTGGTAGGGTATCAAAAAAAATCTATTCTAAAGTCTAAGTTACATTTATTTAGCTCATATATTCAGCATAATACTAAAAACCCAACATAAATAATATACTTACTAAGGCACACTCTTATTACTTACAATACATACACTACTTATCATGTACTATACTATATATTAATTTCATGAAAATCGGTTTAGAGAGTATTTATTATTTAACTTATGAAATTTATATTAAGAGATTTAAACTAAAAAAAAGAGACTTAATTTATAAGATGTACTACCTAGTACCTCTGTGCTAGTACCTACTTAATAGTTCCATGAGTCACGCACGCTCATTCTACACATTTAGAATTTAGAACATAAGTTAATTTAAATGTAAATTTCGAGAAATAATAAATACTCTCTAAACCAAAAATAATGGCACCTTTCTACTAAAATAACTTAAAATGTCCAAATTTTTACTTAATAAGAGGGAATTGTAACAAGATTGTGCAAGTATTAAAAACATGACATATCTAAATCCATTAATACTGATTACTGATAAATCTAACACTTACTCATGCTGTTTCTATAATGTATTTTTTTGTTTTTCTAGTGAAAATTAAACCGTTCGTTTTCTTTTACGCAGATAATTTAACTGATGCATGCTCAAACATTATAGATACCATAAATGACTGTTGTCGAAATAAGGGTCTGTCTTGGTGGGTAACTGGGTAGGTACCACTGCAGTGCCAGGTATTTTGCTGTGCAAGCTGCACAAAACTGCGGCACAAATTGTTGCGATACCTGTAATTGGCTTTCTGCTACATACAGAAATAGATAATTTATTATGTTTTCCAATAAAATAAATAAATAGATACGATTTTCTTAAGAGAGGCCACAATTCATGTGACCATTCCTGTATTAAACAAATCATGTATAGGTCTCACGATGGATCTCGGCCGTAGTGAAATTAGCCGTTTCGATGCGCAATGGAGCTTTTTCAAACTAAATTGTCTTTGCGCATCACAAACGGCTAACTTCACGGAAGCCTAGATCCGCTGTGCGGACTTTACCTAATACTCCTGTGTCAAATAAATAAATACTTACTTACTATTCCTTCGTCAACAAGTGTGACGCAACGAATGCGCGGTGCGAATCAATTCGCAAGTTCTTGCGATGCGTCAGAGATCGTAGATTTTTACGACGCATCGCAGTTTTGTGTACTAGTTCTCAGTATCAACATGGAATTTCGCGTTTAGGCTGCGCTTCCACCGGAAATGTGCGAGGATGTGTAGCGAGGGATGTGTTTGTTAGGAACCAATAGAATCACTTCATTGAAGCTGTCAGAACGAGAGTAGTTAAATGAATTTATTCTATTGGTTCCTAACAAACACATCCCTTGCTACACGTCCTCGCACGTCTTTGGTAGAAACGCAGCCTTATACGCGCGTATAAAACGTTAGCCTGAAACCGCTCATAAAGTTTGTTTTTAAATAGGTCTTTAACTTAAATCTATATTAAGCTGCTACATTCTCCTCCTTGATAAGTTTCTTCTTCCCCCGCTTCCCCGGCACCATTATCTTGCTCCTCCACTCCGCAGCATCAACTGGATCCACCAGCTGTATAATCTGCCCCGTCTGCGGGTTGATAGGAAACACCCCCTGAGGAGTGATTTTCTTCTTTGACGTATCAGTACCGTGCCGTCTCTTCATATGCTTGTTGTAGTTCGACCAGTTAGTGAACTCCATGCCACAGTTCTGGCAGCAGTAGGGCTTCGCCCCTGTATGTTGTCGCTCATGGTTCTTTAGTATCTGCTTGAACCGGAACGCTTTATTGCAGTACTGACAGACGTACGGCATAGAGTCAGTGTGGACTATTTTATGGGCGTTTAATTGGTACTGCAAGCGGAAGCAACGGCCACATTGCTCGCATGAGAACGGCTTGATACCAGAATGCATTTCCACATGTCTCCGTAGCATGTTGGGGAAGAGGAAAGACTTGTTGCAGATCCGACAAACGTGAGGTCTGACTTTATCGTGCGACATTATATGCGAGGTTAATGTCCCCTTGTTGTAAAACATTTTTCCGCACCGCTCGCAGGTATAGTCCCTTGTCCTGTCGATGGTATGCAGTTTCATGTGGTCTCTGAGACTATTAGGGTTCTTATACACCTTCTTGCATAAGTCGCAGGTCAACTCCTCGACGGTTATCGGGGTGCCCGGTTTCCTTCGAGGTCGTCTCTTAGCTTTTATGGAGCTGTACTGGTGGATGTGGTGTTGAAGCTCCTCATCGTCTTTCTGGATGTCTCCGCAGAGGGTGCAAGGTTTCTGCGGTTTGTTGTAGTGCTGTTTGATGTGTGTTTTCAGGTCAGAGGTGCTTTCCATGTGGATGTTGCAGTAGTAGCAGTAATTTCTGGAATAAGAGATTTTATGTCAGAAAGCGACGCCGATAGCAGTTGCTGTTTCAAGGCACTGCACTGCGATCGTCACTCCGAGAGGTAGTTATATAGCCTCTTTCGCCCAGTAATTTTAGTCGCTACAGTGCCCTTAACGCTCGTATCACACCTCCGCTGCGAAACCTTAACAGCGGAACCGCAGCAATTTCGCTGTCTTGTCCGTATGTAGGAGAAGCGGAACACTAACGAAACTGCCTGTTCTAACTCATAAAACAGGCAGTTTACGTTAGAGCACTAGTCGAAGGGAAGATGGCATTTGCCGTATGTAGAGGACGTTGCATTTGCGCAAACTCGCAAACTTTCACTCTAAGACGGTTAGTCAAAGAAGAAGTAGACGCTGCACGGCCAATACCACCACGAGATAACAATGAACCGCACAATGTACATTTCACATTATTTTTCTTTATGAGTTTTTGTATAAAAATACAAATGTTTTTCTTCTACTTATGTTTCATTCTCAATAATTATTATTTACGTTCAACACTCAGTATTCACTAGGTTTATCAATCAATCTTTATTTATTATTTTACTTTAAACTTCGAATTGAAATTCACGTGTCGCGATAATAACGTATTTTCTAATGAATGGCCAGCTTTAATAGATGCTGGTTTGCGCGGACTGTGGCCCTCCCCGCAGTCACAGAAATGCTATGCATTTATAATTCAAGAGTAGATAAACAAGATTCGACGAGACTTGTCACTTTCGAGAAAGCGCGGTGAAAATATACCGAACTTCGGCCAACTTTTTATTTTCACCGAATGTTCGGCCGAAGTTCGTACACGGATCAAACAACATTCGGCCCATCACTAGAAAACATATTTAAAGCTCACCTCAAGCATTTCCGATGTTTCCTCACATGCTTGATGAACCCACTGAACTCATCCTTCCTGATCTGCTTGCAGTCCACACAGAAGAATGCAGAGCATTTACCGTGGACTAGCTCTGCGTGTGATCTGCAAAAATTATTATCAATTTTGCTATTAAAACATATTGTGATGTCAATATCGTGATATTCATTTAAAAAAAAGGTGTTTTCATGTACCGGTAGATCGGTGAACCGACACTGTTTTAATTCAATTTCATATCTTTCACCAATATGCCGGTTTGTGAATACACCCATTTTTAAATTATTGATAATTTAAATAGAAATGATAGAAATAGAAATATCTTTAATGTCATAGGTGAAAAATATAGTACAATATAAATACATAGATTAAGTGAACAGACTATGACTCGTCATTTATTTGATTGAACAACAATGTTCATAAACCTACCTATTTGTTCGCTGTAAAGAGGCGAAAACAATATAATATAATAAAACCAACAGATCGTCAAACGCATAATGGACCAACTATACCCACGCATAATGGACCATCGAGTCCAAATGCGGAAAAGGGAGTCCCCACAAAACAAAAACACATCGTCAAAACATGGCAAACACAAAACCAGTGGAAATTTAATCAGTTACTAGGTATAGCTGGTTCTAACTTAAATTTACTATAATCATTATTGATAAATTCTTTAATACTTTAGAGCGTCTTGTCAAGCAAAAAGTGCTTGTAAATAAATAAATACTGGCGGACAATATTACACAACACCATCTAACCAGCCCTAAACTAAGCAAAGTTTTTTTTTTAATGTCAGCGTGACAGTCAAGGCCAGTCGATGTCCACTTGATGTTAAGCACCACACCTGACTATTACAGATGCAGTGCCACCCAAAGCTTAAAGTTTTCGAGTGTTTGCATGGCACTGCTGCGCTTATCACCCCGAGACATTGTTGTTAAGTCTCTTTCACCCAGTAATTTCACTTGCTACAGTGCCCTTCAAACCTAAACACAGTGCAGCTTGCACACTACTGCTTGGAGGTAGAGAATATCTGACATTGCAGTGGTACCCACCAAGACGGACTCTTGCTGAAGAGTCCTGGACCACCAGGTAAAAAAAAAAGCTTGTACTATGGAGACCAGACAGCTGGTAGAATACTTATAAGCATTTTGTTTTGTAATTTAACATATAAACATCCCGACTTATTTAATATTTTATTGTAAACATACCTCAGCATATCCAGGCCCATGAACTCGATGCTACAGAATGCGCATACCCAAGGGTACTCCGCCCAGGAAAGCACGTCCTTTTTACCCACATCGTTGACATTCACCACTTCCTTAGCGTAAATCGTCAGGTTAGAATTAAATGTATTGCACAAAGCTGCCCCAAGAATGTCATCTACGTTCAGAGAGTTCGCGTATTCGTCTTCCTTCTCCTCCTTCAGTTCTTGCTTCACATCTAACCTTTCAGATTCAGGAGCCTTCTCATCCTTAATCTTGACCGGAACGTCTTCCATCGCATCAGAAGATAGAAAGTCATCGTATAGATCGTCGTCAGATACGTTGTTTTTGCTGTGGTCGTTTTGTGTAAATAATGTGCATAAAACGCGTTGGGCCCGTTTCACGCCTTCGAAGAAGTCGTGTGCTTTGTTTAAAGAGTCGTAGCACACGAAACATATGGTTTTTGGAAGGGTATCTCGGTTAGAGATATCGACGAACATTGCGTTCAGCAGGGTCAGCTTTGCCACTATTTCATCCTGCTTTGTTACATCAGTTTGCAAGTTTAGCAGCTTCTCGGAGCTCCTGGGCTCCGCGCAAAAGCGGCAATATAAGTTATCGATGGAATTCATAGCGGTAAAGCCTTTTTTAACTTAAAAAATAATAAAATTACATTTTATTATAATTCGTCTGACAACAACCGTGCAGAGACAATTTGTTATCTGTTTTTCTTTTTTTTTTTGACATTGACAGTTTCTCATTCAAAGAGAAATGTAAATCACACTAGTGCTGTTGTGCCACATTTGCTTTCCATAATGATTAGTCGATTTTCTAACTAAATAGTCGATACCGGTTTTTTATCGATTTTCAAGGTAATAAGAAATGTTTGTCAATATCACTTTCAATCCTTACGGTATTACTACATTGATGTGTAATATTTAGGTTCATAGTAATACTTACCTACTATCAGTCTAGCTGAGGCTAGCTCAACCGGGCGGGCAATTAATCTCAATCACATCACGACCTGTGTGCCGCACAGTCGTTGTCGCGGTAGACATTATAAAAAATGTGCATTTATTATTATTCCTGATACCACTTACTGTGTGTACGTTACTTTTGTGTGTTGATGTGATTGTCCAGTGAACACAAACTATGTGGTTTATTTTTTAATTTGAAATAACGTAATTTTAATAATCAGTTTTAATTATCAGTTTTTTTAATCTCTTACCTACTTGCTTGTTACCCTTTGAGAGCAGAAGGATACTTATTTATTTAAAAAAATGGCACAATCTCGTGAACTGCAACTTGTTGCTCCAACACTCACACGAAACTTTTGCCGCTTTTGCGGTAAAGAAGCAATCGAGGGTCGATCGTTTCTAGACCTACAAACAAATAAAGAATATTACGCCACAGCACTTAAAAAGTTGGCATATATGAACGTTAGGCCTGCAAAAAAATTGAATATGAATATTTGCAAGAGCTGTTACGGTGATTTTAATACGGCCTTTAACTTTTGTCATAAGTTTAACCTCACCCAAGTAAAACTTGCGAACTTCTATTCATCTCAAAAAGCATGTCCCAAGTATAAACCATTGTCCGTCGCATCCAAAAGGGTTTTGGATAATATCAAAGTTGAACTTGAATCCGCTGATGAAATAGATATAGAACAAGAAGAAGAGCTTTTTCCAACTTCTAGCAAAAAGAAAAAGCAAATTGTCGATTTAGATAAATCATGGGAAAGTTACTCATGGACTTGCTGCCACTGTGACGAGCAGTATACGAATTTGTCCGAGCTCCGTTCACACGGCAAAAAAAAGCACGAAATCTGCTTTGCATTTGAGTGTCCTGACTGCGATATAAAGTTGAACGAGTACGATAAATTTATCGAACATGTCCGAAATCACAAGGAAAATTTGAGGTGAGTCTTTGATGTAGCGCAGTGAGATGGTAGCTTAAGAACGCAAGAGGTTTATATTCGGTTTACACTGCGCGACAAATATTAGTATAATCTGCCTTACATATTTGATAGACTCAGGCCATCTTAGTGTAGCATTTGCTGATTAAATGAAGCAGTAGATAGAACGTACAGTTTGTTTTACGTATATTTATGTTAGCTGTGCTTTTACTACCACTTTTACTGTAATTTATTTTTTATAACAGATTTTACTGTGACATCTGCGACAATCCAATTCAATATAATGGCCGTCACGATCATGAAATCGGCCTAGCTATGTGCCATCAATGTGGAGAAATACTCCCGAATCTCTCCAAGATGTCACGCCATCAAGAGATTTACAAAACAAGACTCTTATCTGAAGAGAAAACCAGATGCTTTATTATAACAGTGGCAGACTTGCAACTTGGTGCCGTCTACGCAGATTGCCATATATTCCAATCATGGAATGACTACGTATGGAGATGTAGTATGTGCGACATTAAATTTAATTCGGGTGATGCTCTGAGAGATCACAGCAAGAAGGTGCATAATTCGTGCTCTAATATGAAATGCCTGGACTGTGGGAAAGGTGCGGAGACGTTCCCTCAACTAATCGGTCATATTATGCGACATAGGCCTAGTCTCAGGTAGGTCTTTTTTTTTTTTTTTTTTTTTTTGATTTCTCAGGTAAGTGAAATCTGAATAACATACCTACTTTTTTGATCTGTCGATAATTTGTTGGCTCATTTTCTCGTTGGTAATACATACTGTTGTATATTTAGGGTAGGTATTTCATTAATAGTGCATAATATTCAAGTAATAGATACAAACGAAAAAATACTTATACCTTATTAAAAATTTTGTCTTATTAATCTCCAGTACCTAAATCAATAGAGTTTATTTGACTAATTAATTTATTAGTTATCCTTGTTGAAAATCGAAAGATCAGCGCGCGGCGCGTGTCAATGGACCACGTGTCAATGAACCGTGGATCAATAACACGCGCGTCAATGACCTGCGCGTGTCAATGACCCTCCCGTAACTGCTACGGCGGCGGCGCGCAATAACTGCAGTATAAATAAATTGTTTTATTATCTATTTTTGTTATTAGTGTTTAAAATTTGTCTACCTGTGTAATGTAGGTTAATAATGATAAATTAATGAAGGTCAATGTCTATGTCTACTTTACAGGCACTTCTGCCCATTTTGCAACCGCCTCGCTCATTCTGAAGATTTATTTCGCAAACACATCAAAGACCATTTAACAAATACCAGTTACTGTCCTGAGTGTGGCCAAGTATACCCAAATGCGGTTTCTAACATAATTGAAGAGGTAAATACGACTTCAATGTTTTGGTTCTTAGAACCAGCTGAAGGCACTAGCGAAGAAATAATGGAAACCAATCAGAACATAAAACCGGATGAAGACTCAGTTAAAGACTCAGTTAAAGAATCAGTTAAGGGCTCTTTCAAAAACTCAGTTAAAGATACAGTTAAAGACTCAGCTAAAAACTCAGTTAAAAACTCAGCTAAAGACTTGGTTAAAGACGAAGACACGGATGAAGAAATCGAGGAAAACCATTACGATGGTGATGATACTACTGATGATGACACTAATGATGAAGACAGTGCAGAAGAAGAAGAGGCAGGATATCAAGAGGAGGAGAAGAAAGAAAAGGTTACTAGAGATATGGATAATAAGGATAATAAAAATATTTTACAAGTACGCAGTGGTACAGCCAACAAAGATACTAAAGAAATCTTACGAGATCGCTCAGAACGTTATAAACTACCTTATCCAGCATCGTGCGAGAAATGCAATGTAACCTACACAGATAAGCGACTGTACAGACAGCACACAAACACAAAGTACTGCCCTATTTGCGATAAAACTTTTAACTGCGCTAGATCTCTAGACGACCATTTGTTCTCTACTCATATGGCGGAAAAGCCGTATGAATGTTATAAATGTGGAAGATGCTACTTCAAGCGTGAAAATGCGTTTGGTTGCATGGAATCTCATTTAGGCCATGACATGAAGACATGCAAAATTTGCCACTCAGCGGTCTTGGCAACATTTCTAAAAGAGCATGCGATGTCCCATAACTATGATATTCATCCTATGGAAGTAGTATGTGGATACGACTATTGCTCGATGAAATTTCCATCATGGATTGAACGCGTCAATCATCGTTACGCAAAGCATATGGCAATAACGTATAGGAAAGTAACTGATTGTAGGCGATATAACACACAGAAAAACTTTCTTAATTTTTTACCAAATTGAAAAGTTGCAAATTGAATATTACGCAGAATGGAAGCCAGTAAAGTTTTTAGGGAGTTCTGGAGATTGAATGGTCTTAAAACTCATCGCTAAAAAGATAAAATAATTTTTGAACTCAGTTTCTTGTTAACTTTGATTAGGTACTTATAGGTATTCATCTTTTCAATAGGCTTTTTAATAAGACATGTACCTCATTCAATTGTGATTATATCATTAAGAAGAAGAAGAACAATGTAATGATTAATAGGAGCTTTTAAATCATCTCGTTATCAGTAAATATAAGCTGTTAAGAGATTGTTGTAAAATTGCATTCAAACATGCTATAAATCACAAATTGAATCGCGCACTCAGAAAGCCTCCCCAAGGCTGTTATCGATTTCGTTTCCCCACAGGTTGCACCCCCACCCCTTTGCAACGGAGGTGGGTGGACAACGTTATTATTAACCGGGCACTATCCGCCGTGCCGTGATTGAAATTGTTTTGAATAAATATGTACGAGTAGATACTATATTGACATGGCAAGGCAGAGGTTTCAATACTCTGGGTATTTATTTAGGTACTTATATTATTTATTTAAATTATTTTAATGTGGTTCAACCTGATCATATTAATATAATTATTTGTAGACTTTCTTATAATAAAATTTACGTAAGGATCACTATAACGATTATAGCAAGGTATCTTACTAATAGGGTATAAGTTATAATCTTTAACCGATTCAAGCATAGTACTTAAGTGAAAGTGTAGTTTCTAAAGGTGATATCAGACGGGTTACTCGAATTAATGTTCACTCGAGTAAATGCTTCATTGTTCTTCTTGGCACAACGGTTTCATTTTGTGTTCAAACGTTTCATTTCAAGTAAAAGGTGTTGAATGAAAGACAAAAATAAACGAAAAATGACATCTGATATCACCTTAGCTAGGTTTTTAGCATTTATGAAAATGTGTAATATTCTAAGTAGGGGTGTTTCTTTAGCCAATTTTGGATACTACTTTTTACGTACTAGGTGAAAAAGTAGTATACTTACTAGGGATGATATCTCAGGTATGATATCTTTAACCAATTTTAGCTTAGTAAGTTAAAGTGTAGTTTCTTAACTAGGGTTGGTTCTTTAACCGATTTTAGCATTACTATGTTAAAATCGGTTAAAGAGTTAAAGTGTAGTTTCCTCTAGGGTTGTTTCTTTAACCGATTTTAGCATAGTAACTTCGAACATAGTAAGTTAAAGTGTAGTTTCCTTTAGGGTTGTTTCTTTAACCGATTTTAGCCTAATAAGTTAAAGTGTAGTTTCTTAACTAGGGTGGTTTCTTTAACCGATTTTAGGATAGTAAGTTAAAGTGTAGTTTCCTCTAGGGTTATTTCTTTAACCGATTTTACCATAGTACCTTCAAGTAAGGCGTGGTATTCATTTTAAAAACGGGTGTCTTCACGTACCGGTATATCGGTTCGATATACCGGTTCAAGATTCAAGATTCAAGATATTTATTTGTATAAATAAATGTTACGGAAGGTCTTAAAAGTAATATATAAAAACAACGGTACGTGAAAACACCCGTTTTTAGAATAAATGATGTAGTTTACGATAGTTTTATAAGTAAAATAAGGCGTGGTATTTTAGCTTTACATACTTAGAGACTTTTCTCCCTGTTTGCGGCCTAGACTGCATAGCGAATTTTTACGATGCGAATTAATTTCTGTTTGTGGATAAGTACCATGTATAGTTCTCTCGGCGGATCTAGACTTCCGGGAAGTTAGCCGTTTGTGATGCGCAAAGACAATTTAGTTAGAAAAAGCTCTATTTCGCATCGAAACGGCTAACTTCACGGATGCCTAGATCCGCTGAGAGAACTATACCTTTCAGAGCGAAGTTTTTGTTCGCTAACGCGTGTACAGCGTGAATTCACTGAGCGAGTTGCAAAGACTCAATATAATTCGCACAATATAATTATATTTTACTATGCAGTCTATGCCAAAAACTCTACTAGGTATGTAAGTATTTTACAACATGTAACCAACATTATTACTACTAAAGTAGGTAAATAAGTATAAAAATAGGTGCAGTCAGCAGAGTGGTCTATTTGACAAAAAAATCTGTAAAATCTATGACGTTCAAACAAATCTTAACCTTAGAGTGGTAGACCACATTTTTTGCTGACTGTACCTATTCTATTAAATAATGGTCTAGATTAAGCGTACCTACCTAATACTTAAAAATAAAACCCTAAGCTACTCTTATTAATTGCATGCACATATTTTAAACGTTGTATTTAATCTACTATTTGGTAATAATAAAGTATTTAAACAACTATTGGATGAACAAGAAACAATCTCAGTGGTGAAGTCATTTCGCTGATGTTGCGCCTTTACTATCCTGTTTTATTTCTACGACTTACACATTTTGAAAAATACCTAGCTAAAGATATCCTACAGTAACGCCTTGGCTATACTAGTGTCTAAAAAAGAAAGGCGGTGTACCTATGTGTAATGTACCTACTTATGTTAGGTTATGTTAATGCGGGCAAGTCTAGAAGGCACTTAATCTTCTCTTAGATATACCTACATATAAATGAATTGCTGTACGGTTAGGCTTGCTAAAACTCTAGACCTGGACCAATTTGGGTGATTTTGGTCTTAAAATATTCATAGGAGTACGGAAGGTTTAAACGGTAAGTAATTATGGAAAAATTGCGAAAAAAATAACGCGTATGAAACCGCGCCGGGTCAGCTAGTAAAAATAATATCAAAATGTTTATAATTTGTAACAGGTTTACAGTTTGGATGATTGGTTGGATGTTTGTTCCTCTATAACTCGATAACCACTTAACCAATTAATTAAAACAAAGATAGGTACTTAGATAATAGCCGGGAATAGGACATAGGCTACTTTTTATCCCGGAAAAAATTACGTTCCCAAGACCACGCAAACAAAGTCACGGGTAACAGCTAGTCCTATCCTACTAATATAAAAAATGCGAAAATCGGTGTAAATGTTTATTACCACGTACCTCTATTGATTGTGATGAAATTGGAATGTAGATGGTTTAAGTTCTGGAATTTCACATAGACTTTATCCCCGAAAAAATGATTATTCCTGTGGGATAGCATGAAAACTGAAAAATCGAGGGTGAAAGGGGCACAACTGGTAAAAAATATTAAATATACCAACTTATTTGTACAGGTAGGTAAGTACTCTTTCATTACAGTTTGTACGGCTGGTCAGCCTCCCTGGAGGTGGTGGAAGCTGGGTGGCACAAACACAAGTTTACATAGTATTCAAGCGCTCCCCTCGCAGTCTCTAAATAGACATGCAGTATCGATCAGCGAATGCTCCAGGATGTTCTAATAAATAGCGCAGAAACCAGAGTGCTTATCACGAAAAACTCGATGGCAATCGTAACGTAAACTTATCGTCCAGCTGTCAATTTGTATGGAATTTTGATAGTTTATTTACCGCAATAAAAAGGCACTTTTAAAAATCCAATACAAGTTGACATCTGGACGATAGATACGTTTACGTTTGCGATTGATTATCAAACGGCTTTTTCGTAATTAGCTCTGTGTTGAACATGCTTTTTCGTAATTAGCTCTGTGTTGAATAGGTTATTTGGAGGTGCTCTTAATACCTAGGTATAGTTTAATTTATCTTAATCATCTTTTAGATATGGAAAAGGCCCGTGATGATGATGAAACAGAGTAACTAGTTAACATTTCCCAATAGTGGGGCAGTGGAAGGTTTATTATGATAATGTGCTTGTAAAAAGTAAGTAAATTGGTAAGTTTGTATGAGTCAGTGGCCAACTCTGGTGACAGAGTTTTTAGGCCACCTAAAGGCCTCTAACTGTCATGGCCCAACTTAGAAAAAGCCGGGATCGACTGCATAACGTGCCCTCCGAAGCACGGGAGCGCACAACATGAATTGAATTGAATTAAGTAGTTAAGTACCTACTCGACAATCTGTGTTTAAAATGCACATTTCGATAATAAAGGCAAACATTTTAAAGTATACCTTAGGTATGTGTTTTTTTTATGAAAAAAGTCAGCGCAGTTAATATTTCATACAAATAATGATTCCTGATTATTTTTTTAGTATTATCGAAGATTTCTAAGGGTACCTTAGTATTTTAAAATTTGGTATCGAAGATTTTATTATTTTATCTTTTAGTTTGCTTTGGTGTAAAATATTACCGATGAGCTCCCGATCTACAATGGATAGCGCAGTCGCAGTGGTGTCATGTCATACTTGCACAGGCTAGGTAGGTACTTAGAATACTGCGTATCCGTAGTATACTATAACTATCTGAGCACTAGTGGTGTCGTGGGGGGGCGGCCCTTCCTTCGATCATGAGTTCGTGGGTTTGCACAACGCCTACGTATCTACCAACGCTGTTTCTCTATGAGTTTATCCTTGAAACACAAAACATTGAAAATAAACTGTAACTGGGAATTTAGGTACATGTTAGAACTAAAACGCCTAAAGACTGATGTGGTGGACGTCTTGTTCACGAAAGAAGCTCATAAAATGGTGCAAATAATCTATAAAATATGCCAATTCTTTTAAATCTGTTATTTTTGGCTAACACCATCATCCCTTTATCCTAGACACAGTTTTATCGCTAATTAGCCAAGAAATAGCTAAGATAATCGAAAATAAACTTCCTTTCTATGTTATGAAAGTACAATTTCGGTTATGTTAATATCACGCCACCCCTCAAGGCATAGTCACTCTTTCACAATGTTCCTTGCTCTTTCATTACCTATGCAATAATTCAATACATAACCTGTAACTACAGATAATTATGACATGTCTCTAGTTAAGTTATTGGTAGGTAGGTATATTGTAAGGTAGGTAGGTATAGTTCGCACAGCGGATCTAGGCTTCCGTGAAGTTAGCCGTTTGTGATGCGCAAAGACAATTTAGTTTGAAAAAGCTCCATTGCGCATCGAAACGGCTAATTTCACGGAAGCCTAGATCCGCTGTGCGAACTATACCTACCTACCTTACAATATACCTACCTACCAATAACTTAACTAGAGACATGTCATAATTATCTGTAGTTACAGGTTATGTATTGAATTATTGCATAGGTAATGAAAGAGCAAGGAACATTGTGAAAGAGTGACTATGCCTTGAGGGGTGGCGTGATATTAACATAACCGAAATTGTACTTTCATAACATAGAAAGGAAGTTTATTTTCGATTATCTTAGCTATTTCTTGGCTAATTAGCGATAAAACTGTGTCTAGGATAAAGGGATGATGGTGTTAGCCAAAGATCCGTTGTGAGACCTATACCTATATTATGTAGGTGATGTAGACGATTTTGGTTCTCGTCTCGTCATTGTGCTGTATTTTGTACCTGTACCTACATAAAATTATTTTTTACATATTGGTAAAAGAAACAACACAACGTACATAATCAACAAACAATTAATCGACGACCAAGTTTTAGTCGATTATGAAAATCGGTGAAAATGGAAAACCAATTCACGTCACTTATCTGTCAATTATGTGTCATTAAAGTCTCTACCGTTATTGTCAGACTTTCATGTCAGTGTCAGACTGTCCACGTACTGGCATAATGTCAACGTCAAAAATGTCAGCTCAGCTGATCGTAAAGCTGTTTTATTCTGTCTGTCTGGTTAGTCAGGTAGCATTTTGTGTGTGTGTGACCATATTATAATCTTTGTAAGTGATTGAAAAAGTGAGGAAGAGTTAGAAATGGGAAAAGTATTTATTCGAGAATAATCAAGAAAATATCCTCGAAAATAATACAAATCACAGAACACCAATAATATGCACCACCATGTCAAAATTAAGATTATTCTGCCGTTTCTGCGCCGGCGAGAAGCCGTACGGCGAATTAAAGTTATTATCAACAGACGACCGACAATTGCTTATTGAAAAGCTATTACATTTTGGAATAGATTTCGTAGATTTTTCAAATAAAATGCTGCCAGAGACCGTTTGTATCATCTGCTACGAACATGTTAATCTTTCGTATGAGTTCTTCTTGAAAGTCAAGAGGTCTCAAATTATTTTGAGCGAGTTATGTGCGGTTAAAGTGAACACGGAAATTGGCATAACTTTTTCAAATTACGCCGCAGTTAAAAAGGAAAGTGAAGATGAAGGAGAATATTTGCAAGGTTAGTAAGTAATTTAATTAAATTCAAACACAATTAGCTTGTTTTCGATGATCACTCTTTAACATTTTTTAACTTTTTTACTGGCAGAATTTGTGACAGCTAATAGTCACAGAAGCCTTAAAAAAAAGAAGCCAATTCAAGTCAATACAAGCTCCTAATTTTATGCTCTTATTTAAATGCGCTTTATATATATTATGTATACTTGTATTATATCTTATATAACATTTAATATCAGCATATTACCTATAATGTCATTACACAATTTATTTATGTAATTCAAAAGCTTGTAGAGCTATTTCAATTTCAATTAATTGCATCATGTAATAATCTTGTATAAGTTTTTAGTACCAAATACAGTTGTTTTGTAAGGTACCTACTTATATAAACCCTGTAAGGGTGCTGGAGTTTCAATTCTTAATTAGGCACTACAAGTAGTTTTTAAATGTGTATGTAACTTTAATAATATCAAGTAAGTTAAAATTGCAGCAATTAAGTAGGTACCTATGTCAATCTATTTAGCCTTACCTAAATAAAATAAATAAATAATGCTGGACAATCCACACAGCATCATCTAGCCCCAAAGTAAGCTGCTGTTAAACAGAGCTGTGTTATGGTACTAGATGACCTGATGATTACCTCTGTAATTTAAAATTTGTATGCCTGTGTATCTTTCGTTGATGATCCATAATAATAAAATAAAATAAATAAAATAAAATGACTGATATATACTTAATACAATACATAGATAGATATTTTTTATTACAAATAGAAAATACCCAGAACACCCGGAACAAATATTTGTAGATCGTACAATAATTTGACCCGAGGCGGGAGTCGAACCCACAACCTCTGCGTCGCAGGCGGACCTGCGCCCGCTGCGCCACATCGGTCGTCCTTGATCTATTTTATGATTGATCCTAATTAATGAATCCTAGGTGTATATTTATGTACAGTCGGAGTAGGAAAACCTTTTTCAGTTATCTTTTTCATTCCTTTGTCAAGTCGTAAACTCTTAGTACCTTTTGAAACTAAAGCATTATGCAGACAACCGCACATAAAATTATACTAACATAGTATGATAATAAGGGTCAAATTAGTGCACACATTTGACCTACGTCTAGTTTCATATCAACATCAAACCTTTTTAATGGCCTATTTAGTTATACAAACTTTTTATTAGTTACGATATCTTCTGTTTAATTGTCAATATCTGTCACTGTCACATATTTTTGCAACACATAATTTATTGCTCCGTTGTGTGAAATTCGATAATGCCGAGGAATTTAAGCATCGAGGAAAGAACTGCCATTATTGTAGACCATGAAACTGTACCTTGATGCTACAGTGACTTTTTATTATTTTTTATAATGTACTTTGGTGTTTTTGATTACAGACGAACATTTATCTAACTTCGAGGATGCAGACTCTTTTGTGAAAGATGAAAATTTTGAAATCGAAGAAATACCTGTGTTTAATAAAGGTTATTCTCAATTTAACTTAATAAGCAATGTATAAGCGACCCGCTGTGACATTGCATGTGCAAATGTCGTGACATCGCACGTGCAAATGTTTTTTTTATACCTTCCTGTTGTATCACTCTATCTATTGATGAAAACCGCAATAAAATTTGTAGCATATTTTAAAAAATCTAAGTGTACATAAAGATGGACAGACAGCGGGAAGCAACTTTGTTTTATACTAATGTCATCATCATCATGACAGCCTTCTAATGTTCCCACCTGGAACACTGGCCTACTCTCGGGCGAGAGTGATTGGTTCTTAATCCACCACGCGGACACAATGTGTTTTGGTGGATGACACATGTCTTACGAATTTTTAGTTCTTGGACATGTTTTCCTTCACCGTGGCATTGCGCACATACATTTTACGAACCGAAAAATCCCCTGGTGCATGACCGGGCTTAAACCCACGACCTTAGGATCGGAAGGCGGGACCATTGGTCCACCAGTGCTCTATTGTATATTACATGTATATTGTGTAAAGTTTATATTATGTAAAGATGATTAAACCACTCTTGCTTAACAGTAGGTGAATATCCCAGTAGTAGGAACATTAGAAGGCGGTTACGATGACTCTCGCACAAGAGCAGGCTAGTATCCCATAAAAACAATACATGCAAATAAATGATTTATGATTTACGAGCTGACCCGTGCGGTTTCACTCGCGTTTTTGCAGTTTTTATGCTATCCCTCAGGAAAAGTACATATTTCGGGATAAAAGGTAGCCTATGTGTTATTCCAGGGCATAAGCCATCTACATTCAAAATTTAATCACAATCGGTTAAGTCGTAACAGGGATACGTGGTAACAAACATACACACACACACACACACCCATACACACCCTCACAGACTTTCGCATTTATTATATTAGTAGGATTTATGATTAAATAATTATGTTTCAGACAAAATAGAAGACCCTCCATCCAAGACTGAAGATACTGATGTGCCGAAACTCTCCAAACTCTCTCAAAAACTCTCTCGGAAACTCAAGAAGAGAGCATGGGCGTCATACCCCTGGCAGTGCGCTGTCTGTGGCCTGTGCGAGAGCACTTTGACAGCTCTGAGGATGCACTGTCAAACTGAACATCTTAAATGCTTCGGTTTCAAGTGTGCTGACTGCGATGAGAAGTTACATGACTTTAATGGATTTGTAGCACATGTCAGACGGCATAGAAAGGTCTTAAGGTATGAATCCTACTAATACTATAAAAGCGAAAGTCTGTGAGGGTGTGTATGGGTGTGTGTGTGTGTGTGTGTGTGTGTGTGTGTGTGTGTGTGTGTGTGTGTGTGTGTGTGTGTATGTGTGTGTATGTGTGTGTATGTGTGTATGTTTGTTACCACGTATCTCTGTTACGATTTAACCGATTGAATGCCTAAGTCCTGAAATAACACATTAGGCTTTTTATCCCGAAAAAATGCTCTGTTCCTGTGGCATAGCATAAAAACTGCAAAAACGCGGGTGAAGCCGCGCGGGTCAGCTCGTAATAAATTAATAATAATAAATAATGATGGACAATACACACAGTATCATCTAGCCCCAAGCTAAGTACAAACGTTTGTTCCAAGGCGGGAATCGAACCCGCAACCTTCTGCGTCGCAGGCGGACCATCGCCCGCCGCGCCACATCGGTCGTCATGAATGAGTTGTCGGTCGTCTGAATGAATGAATGATAATACTTCTTGTTAGCTTCTTTCTGACCGCGCGGCATAGGAAAGTAATGAATGAATGAATGAAAATACTTCTAAGCTTCCTTCTTTTCTTCTGGAACACAGCAATGCAAGCATTACTGCTTGGCGGCAGAAATAGGTATAGTGGTAGTCCTTCCCCAGACGAGTTCTATCACAAATAACTCTACTACTCTTAAAGTTAAGCTTACTTACAGTTAAGCTTTGAAAGGCACTGCATCTGTTATGGTCAGTGCTTAACATCAGGCGGGCGACCGGACATAATAAAATAAAAATAATACTGTCCACTTAACTACCTACCTCAAACAAACAGGTAAGCGCGCTGAGCGCTCCCGAGCTTCGGAGGGCACATTAAGCAGTCGGTCCCGGCTTTTTCAAAGTTGTTAGGCCATGACAGAGGCTTTTGGGCGGCCTAGTAACTCTGTCACCAGAGCCACTGACTCATACGAGCTTACGTCTTATAATTTGCTGACATAATTCACCCTTTAAAGGGTATTCAAAGTGGATTTTGACACTAACCCAAAAAAAATGTCTTTTCCAGAAATTACTGTGAACACTGCAACATTAAATTAGAAAGTACCCACCAACATATAAAAGATAATTGGTGTAATGTCTGCGGAGATGCATTTGAGGATCCAGCATCCCTTAACATCCATACTAAAGAGTATGCAACAGACATCAACATAGATACTGATCTTAAATGTGCAAGAAGCTGGGATGATTACCCGGCTGTGTGTAAATTTTGCAACTTAAGAGCGGTTAATAAAAAAGTTTTGACAAAACACTGCGTTAAGGTCCACAGGAAATGCTTTGGTAATAGCTGTGTGGATTGTGGGGCTAATGTGGACTGCTTTAAGGATTTTGTGGAGCATGTGATAAAGCATCGACCTCATTTAAGGTAAGAGAAATCTATATTTGTCGACCGATGTGGCGCAGCGGGCGCAGGTCCGCCTGTGACGAAGAGGTTGCGGGTTCGATTCCCGCCTCGGAACAAATGTTTGTACGATCTACAAATATTTGTTCCGGGTGTTTTGGGTATTTTCTATAAATAATAAAAAAAATATCTATGTATTGTATTGTATTAAATATATATCAGTCGTCTAGTACCTTTTTTTTTTTTTTTTTTTTTTTTACGTGGGCAAAAATTCATTTACGCATACCCGCCTGCGGGGGATGCAGTCGGGCTATGTCGGACTCCCCGTCGCAGAAAAACTGCGACGTCCTACCGACTAAAAAAGCCCACGATGTTCCATCGTCCTCGGTTTCTGGACAGAGCTGCGGGACCGTTCGCAAACTCTCCGTGGCTCTGTCCACCGACGTCCGCCTTGCGGACCCACCTCCTGACGACGCGTCGGAACATTGACGCGTCGCCCGCTCACGAGGGCCATTCCACCTAGTGGTGAGGAGTAGCACCACTCCAGGCTCTCCAGTAGTCGTCTAGTACCCATAATACAGCTCTGTTTAACAGTAGCTTACCTTGGGGCTAGATGATGCTGTGTGGATCGTCCAGCATTATTTATTATTTTTTTATTTATTATATATTTATTATAAAGAGAGAAGATTTGTATTTTTGTATTTTTGTTGGTTACGAATAAACTCAAAAACTACTGGTCTGATTTCAGAAATTCTTTCACCATTAGAATGCTACATTATCCCTGAGTAACATACGGTATATTTATTACTAGCGACCCGCCCCGGCTTTGCACGGGTGCGGTTTCATTGCACACGCGCGAAGCTGGGGCAAATGCCGCTCACTAGCTCTCGGGGTGAGGTAACTACAACCGGTGGGAGGCAGGGAGTGCCCATTCTGTACGTAATACTAATTCTATGGATTATAATATCCCAAAAATTATTTTGCCTCAAGCGGGATTTGAACCCGCAACCACCGCTTGATACGCGGGCGCTCTACCAATTGAGCTATCGAGACAATGCGACACCTCTCGTCAATGAACTAAATTAACATTAGTCATTGAACAGGCTTGGATAACTGCAACGTTTCCCCTGTAGGTGGAGCTATCGGCGCATAGAGACGAACACATCCCAATGATTATTTCGTCCAAGCAAGATATGTCTCGATAGCTCAATTGGTAGAGCGCCTGCGTATCAAGCGGTGGTTGCGGTTACAAATCCCGCTTGAGGCAAAATAATTTTTGGGATATTATAATCCATAGAATTAGTATTACGTACAGAATGGGCACTACCTGCCTCCCACCGGTTGTAGTTACCTCACCCCGAGAGCTAGTGAGCGGCACCACTCCCACCGCACATAGACAAGCCAGCTAAGGGCTAAGGCACAAGTTTATTTAGCTATTGTATAGGTCAAGCGCGCGCATGCCAGCACAAGCGATAGTGTGCTATCTCGCTCTCGATAATTGTGTGTGTAACCATGACACTCACACATGCAACGGCACCGTTTACGTACACAAACCATGCATGTGGTGATTGCGACGCGTTTGCTTCATACATTTTATTGAGTGTCCGGGGTGTGACGAAAGGATGTAGTTGATGACACGTTTTTTAAGTTTTTTTTCATAAAGCGCTAGACCAATTTCGATATTTTTTTTAATTTTATTTATGTTTATATGTCCCTAAAGATCTGAGAGAGACTCGTGTCGCAGTTCACTGCTGCTACTGCTACTCGTAGGCTCCACTGAAAACCAGCGCTACAGATACAATCAATCTGTAACACATGCTGAGTGGCTTTTTTTTTTCATCACAATAATTTAGTATAATTTTGTATTGTTATTTTTATGTTTATTTTGTGGCGCAAAATGAATATTTTTCTATTCTATCTTAGTATGTCTGTATGACCATTAATTTTTGTTATAATCTTTCAGCAACATCTGTCCGTATTGCAACAAAGATATCAATGACTGTGCCTTCCACATCGAAGAGCACACAGCAAACCTCCACCCTTGCACAGTTTGTGGGAAGATATTCCCAAAAAAGGAACGCTTAAGGAGGCACGAATCAACCATAGACCCCTCCCCACTCATAACACCCCCCAAAAAGCGTCGGAAAGGACCCCTAACATCCAAAGACACCACCTGCAGGATCTGTGGGGTTGTCAGAAAGACCCCCTCATCATTATGGGCCCATCTTAAAACGCATTCAGACAGAAAACGCAACTACACTTGCGATAGATGTGGCAAAGCGTTCTACACTAAGGCCTGCTTAGTAGTTCATCACAAAATACACGAGAACATAGTGAAAGAAGCTTGCAAGATCTGCCAGAAGTCATTTCTTACAATAGCCAGATTGAAAAAACATGTGAAAACACATAACTTGGAAATGCCGTTTCAATGTGAGCATTGCAAGCGGTTTTACAACTCCAAAGAGAGACTTCGCGAGCATATTAAAGTTCATATGAGTGTGATGCCTTTCCAGTGTCAGTATTGCCCCAAGAAATTCCGCCATAAGACCATCATGAAGACACATGAGAACCAGCATACAGGCGCCAGACCCTACAGTTGCAACGTCTGTTGCATGGAGTTCACAAACTGGTCCAACTGCAATAAGCATATGAAAAGAAAGCATGGAACCACTCTTGCGAAGAACGTTATGACTCCGCATGGAAAACTGGCTCTGAACCCTCACACTGGGAAACCGGATCAGCTGTTTATGGATAATGTGATGAAGGAGTGGTCCGAGAGACTGCTGATGAGTAAGAAAGAGAGGGGGCAGTGTTTGGACAGACAGTTGGACTGTATTGAATCCTAATTAAGATTAATGACTTTACCTGGTGGACTTTTCAGCATGAGTCCATCTTGGTGGGTAGCACCGCAGTGCCAGATATTCTACCTCCAAGCAGTAGTGCACTGCACTGTGTTCAGGTTTGAGGCACTGTAGCAAGTGAAATTACTGGGCGAAAAAAACAACAACTCGGGGTGATGAGTGCAGTGCAGTGCCACGCAGAACTTAAAAACTTTAAGCTTTGGGTGGCACTGCATCTGTTATGGTTAGGCGTGACGCTTTACAGGCAACTTTGATCGTTTAGTCACTTGCTGACATAAAAAAAAAGCTGCCAGCTTTTTTAAAGTTGTTATGCCTTCATGGAGGCCTTCAAGTGGCCAAATAACTCTGTCACCGGAGTTGGCCACTGACATATACGTACTTACTCACTTTAGTGGCCAACTCTTGTGAAAGATTTATTAGGCTGCCTAGAGGCCTCCGTCATGGCCTAACAACTTTGAAAAAGCCGAGACTGACATAATTATCGTATTATTTAATATTAATCACCTGATTCTGGATTCGTCACCCTGTTGAGGCTCAGTCTGAAAACCAGCGTCACTTCTTTACTATGTTCGGGAGTGGCATAAAGCTGAGAGTGGACCTGTTGACCCTGTGGCCTCAACGTGAGCGGACGTGTACACCGATTTACTGCAATAAGGTTCAATTTCGTGCAACTAATTGGACCTATTATACGGCGCGCGCCTCACACATCTCAAGCGCCAGTCAAGCAAGGTATTCTTAAATCATCCGCATAATAACTGCAAACGCGACCTGCTACGCGAGAACGGGACACTTGCATAATTGCTATCTTGTTTCTGCACCGCACAAAACGTATCGTGTGAAATACTGCGACACGTAGCGCCTAAACACCTGACTCTGCCTGTATACATACTAACATAAATTAATTCGTGCCGGCACTACTTGACGCAGTGCTTTTTGTGAGATAAATTGCATTGTTTACACCACTACTTATTGGCTAAGTCTCTCGAAATGGAACTGATGAGTTCGCCGGTTAGTTCAAAAACAAGTTCGGTATCGGATATATTGGCACTAGATGACAATGCATCTCCACCTAGACACAAACTCCCCGCTCGAATTAAGCGAAAGAGATGCACTGAAGTAAGTTTAGAACAAGTACAAAGTATGACTGATGACGTAAAAAAGGAAATGAGAGAACTCATTAGCGCTTTATCGGAGTCGCAAAATGCACAAATTAACTCTATCCTAGCGTCCCTTAAGGATATCCAGCAAACAAGCAATTTGGTGCAGACAACAATTTCTCATCTGGCGGAGGAAAACAAAGAGCTTAAAGCAAAGATTGGACAATTGGAAATACAATCGAAAAAAGACAAAGAACAGATAGCTTTATTGGAAAATAAGATTGAGGACATGCAAAGAATGGAACGGAAAACAAACATTGAAATCAGAAATGTGCCGTTAAAAGGGGAAGAGAAGAAAAAAGACCTTTTCCTACTGGTTTCCAAATTTTATAAAAGCCTAGATGTGCAACTGGAGAAATCAGACATCAAAGACATTATAAGAACTAAAAAACCTAATACCGAGAGAAGCACTCTTATAGTGGAACTGAACAACACTTTGGTAAAAACGGATCTGCTGAAGGCTGCAAAAACTTATAACTACAAAAACAAAACAAGCAAACTGAGTGCTAAATTGCTTGGCCTGAATGCTCATCCTGATACTCCAATTTTTGTATCAGAAAACTTGACGCCTGCCTCCTCTAGGATATTTTTCCTTGCCAGAGACTTCAAGACGGCTAACAAATACAAATATTGCTGGACCAGCTATGGTAAAGTGTATCTACGAGAGGATGACAACACACCAATTATCTTGGTAACCAGTGAAGCACAACTTCAGCACTTGTCAAGAAAGTGACTAAATAAGCTTACTGATAGGAATATTAGTTATTGGCTTACACTTTTGCTGTTCTATTTGGTTCAATCACTACTTACCTATAAAACATATAATGAATATAATTTAAAAAATAACCACGGAACTAAATTTGTATCGATGGGTATATTTCTTACTTTTACATGTTTTTTGAACAATTTACCATATTATTATAAACAAAACAAACCTAAAATCTATATTTTACCGATATTTAATATATACACAAAAGGTCACACAGTACACACATTTTTCCTTCTCCTATTTATGTATCCAAAATCACTCCAATTAACAAATAACACTCCCCCTCCTCTAACAAACGATTATGGATAATACAAATATTCTTGTTCAGGAATTAGACTCTATTAATAGCACTTTCGCTGTAAACTGCTCGCTCAATGAACTGCAACAATGCTTACCTAGAAAAACCATAAATCTTTCAATTATAATTCAAAATATTCGTAGTGTACATAATTCAACCAACATTGATGACTTAGAACTGAACCTTAACATGATCAATCAGCAAATCGACATTATTGTACTAACCGAGTGTAGAATTAATCCAAATAAACCACTCCCTGTGAAGCCGAACTACATAACTTATAGTTCTACCAAAAAAGTAAATCAAAATGATGGGGTAGTGGTTTTTATAAAAAACACAATTAAACACAAAATTAAAGAAATCACGCTATTTAGAGCTTCTTGTTTAGAAATAACAACACCTAACAGTACTATAATCTGTATATACCGTTCCCCATCAGAAAGGAATCCTGAAAAATTTATAAACTCTCTTGACAGTTATTTAAAATCACCCCATCTGAAAATTAACACTACTCTGGCGGGAGACATTAATATTAATATAATTGAAGGAAGCAACGACAAACACTGTAACCTATATTTGGATATGTTAGCTACACATAGTATGCTTCCCGGTCACCGGTTTGACACTAGAATTAATAGCTGCCTTGACCATGTTTTTACTAACCTGGATACCTCTAAGCTTTCTGTTGCAGTTGCAGTATTGCAAACAACTATTACCGATCATAGAATGGTTTTAATTAATTATTACTCAAAAGAAAACATCCATAAAGCTAGATCTACAAAAACTGTAACAAATTATTGTGACGCTGTTGTGGCTTTAAGCAAATTAAATATTACAGAATTACTTGAAATACATGACCCGAACATACTATCTCTTAAACTAATTAACCTAATATCCACATGCTTGCAAGAACATACAAAAACAATAAAAGTGTCAAATAGTAAAAAAATCATTAAACCATGGATCACACCAGGTATTTTAAAATGCATTAAAAATAGAAATAAACTTCAAAAACAACTACGAAATGATGCTTCTAACGAAATTTTAAATATAACTTACAGACGCTATAGGAACTATGTAAATAACTTGATCAAAAAACTCAAAAAACAATATGAAAAAGATCTTTTAGATAGAGCTAAAACCAACAATAAGTCATTGTGGAATTGTATTAGAAATATAACATGTCTAAACAAAAATAAATCAAACAACAGTGAATTAGTTAATCTTAAAAATAATGCAGATACATCAGCAAATTATATCAATGAACACTTTAGAGATGTTGGAAAAGTATTGGCCGAAAAAATCACATCTGACGAGTCTAGTACTAATGAGTACTTTGGTTCACTTGCTTCAAAATCGAACTCCATCGGAATAATTGACCCAGATTTATCTGAGATTGACTTAATTATAAGAAATTTAAAATCTGAATCTGCAGCAGGATGGGACAACATTTCAACCAAATTTATTAAAATGGCGAAGACAGAACTGGTCCCTATTATCACGCATCTCTGCATTCTATGTCTTCAACAAGGTATTTTCCCTCTCGTTCTAAAACGCTCGATTATCAACCCGATTTATAAGAGCGGGGACAGAGACGATATAAATAACTATAGGCCTATCTCGGTTCTCCCAGTTTTGTCGAAGATAATTGAAAAAGTAATTAATACTCGTTTAACCAATTTCTTCAACACATTTAGTATTCTTTCAACATCTCAATATGGTTTTCGAGGAGGCACCAGCACTGAAGATGCCATTATGGACCTCACAAAAAACATAACTAACTACCTAGACCAAAACCAGAAAACTTTATGTGTCTTCCTTGACTTAAAAAAAGCTTTTGATACCGTCCCTGTCCCAACTCTTATCCGTAAGCTCGAAAAGCTTGGTATTAGAGGGAGTTTTCTCTTATTACTCTCTAACTATCTACAAGACCGAACCCAGCAAGTTAAACTTGGTAATGACATTTTTAGCTCAGTCTTATCAACTTCTTGCTATGGGGTGCCCCAAGGGAGCGTACTGGGCCCGACGTTATTCCTTGCCTATATTAATGACTTGACAGACATGCAGCTGACTGATGGAAAAGCTTATTCTTATGCAGACGATACTGCTTTGCTGTTCTACGGTAAAACTTGGCCGGAAGTTTACAAAGTAGCTGAAAAGGGACTTCAAAGGGTCATTAAATGGTTAAACATTAATTTACTGTCACTTAATACTACAAAAACTAACTATATTCCATTTTCAATTAAAGACTCCTCACAACCAGACCCAAATTTAACCATAACTGCTCACTTTTGTAAAAACAACGACCTGCATAGTTGCGACTGCCAAACCATTGAAAGAGTCAAATCAACCAAATATTTAGGTATCATAATAGACAAAAATCTTTCCTGGCACCCCCAACTGGAATTAGTCTCTAATCGCGCAAGGAAGCTAGTTTGGATCTTTAAACACCTAAGAAATATCGCCGATAAGCAATTGATTAAATATATCTACATTACACTTGTTCAATCTATCCTACTTTATTGTATACCAGTTTGGGGAGGTACTCATAAAACCAATTTTATCAGTATTGAACGCGCACAAAGAACCATTTTAAAAGTTATGCTACACAAAAGAAAAAGATTTAGTACCAACAAACTATACAGTGAAGCAAACGTTCTGACAGTCAGACAATTATATATTTTGCAATGTGTATTAAAGACTCATAAGGGCTTGGTGGTTGATCCTAAAGTAATAAAAAAACGTAAACAACATTCGGTAATCACTTACTTAGTACCTAAAACTGTAATGGCCTCTAAACAATACACTGTACAATCTATAAAACTATACAATAAAATCAATAAAAACCTTAATATTTATGCAATACCCTACTCTCAATGTAAACGAAAAGTAACAATGTGGCTTAAACTACTTAACTATCAACAAACTGAAAAATTATTTACAACAATCGTTTAAAAAAACATACTTACCTCTATTTAATTTATTCATACCTACCCATCATATTTTTGTGTTCTACTTACATCTGAACTTAGCTATTTCTTTACCTACCCATAAAAAATAAATATATATACTTATAAATATTTCGCAATTATCAATATTTATTATATAAAATATATACATGCCCTAATACCTACATAATTTACCACTACTTAATATAATACTAATCTACCAACCTCATCTTGAACTATCCTTAACATTAATTTACACTAACTTAAAATAATAATAACCTAGTTGTCTTTTTATATTTTCTATTTACTACTTAAATTAGATAATAACTTAGTCCAATAGATTAACTACAAGTGTATTAAGTTGAACCACAGTAAAGAGGGGACTCCTCTAATACAGGTCTTACGACTTAAAAGAGGAGATCCCAAACCACCTAAATGAAAAACTTGTAAAATTTCAATAAATATTTTGTATTTGTATTTTTTTGTATTTGTATTTGTTGACCGCACTCACAAGGAGAGACTATGTGACTTATACGCTAGCTCTTTCTTAAATAAATTTATTTGTTTTTGTTTTTGACCTTTTTTTCTTGCCTTTTTACTGTACTGCTCTCCTAATTGTGTGTGTCAAATAAACAAATTCTTATTCTTATTTTTATTCTTATTTGTTGTTAGGCCATGACAGAGGCCTTCGGGCGGCCTAGAAACTCGGTCACCAGAGTTGGCCACTGACTCATACGAACGAACGAACGAATGATTTGTTATTATTGTTTTTTTTTTTTTATTCTGTATTAGTATTTTAATGACAATTATTTAATTAACGTAATTCAGTGTATATATGCCATTCTGGTAGAAAAATCAAATAAATTATAAATGCGAGTAACACAGTTTTTTCAGTTTTTCCTGCAACATTTTTACGGCTAAATCACTACCGATTTGAATGAAAAGCTAGGAGATAGTTTAAAGTATAAGGAATTTTTATATACAGGGTGGTCCAAACATAGACGTCAATAAGAAAAATTTAGATGCCCCAGATTCAGGGGTATTCGAAAATACCTCATGTATGTTCCCCGATTTTTCGAGTTATGTTTTTTTTATGTTTTTTTTTGAGAATATTTGGTCGAAACGTTTGAATCTGATTAAAAATTTTTGGAGGTTTTTTTCCAAGATTTTTTTTTTTGTGTTATTAGATGTCGCTAACCTATTAAAACTCTGAATCCAAAAGCCAAAGATTTCTAAGCCAAAAGCTTTGTTTTAGCGCCATCTATCGCTTTAGATAACAACTATACATGCAAATTATAGTAGAAAGAGTAGCAAACTATTCTAGGTCAATAGTTAGTTAATAGATGTCACTGTCATGACAAAGTTTGAAATCATAATAATTTGATCTAGCGCCATCTACCGCTTCAATTAATAACTTAATACGCAAATCATAGTAAAAAAAGAGTAGCAAACCATGTTAGGTCAATTGCCAGCTAATAGATGTCGCTACATGCAAAAGTTCTGTTCTGAAGCTTTCCGTAACTTGTTGAGCGACTTGAACTTTGTGAATGAGAGCAATAGTTCCATCTCCATTCTCCACCAACCATCTCAGTGCCCTAAGTCATCACTGGCAACACGAATTGATTGTAGACTTTTGTCTTAAGGCAGTAAGTTTGTAGTAAATCAGTAACTCATTAATCCACTGCTTACAAACAGGATTGTAATCTATTGGAATAGGTTAAAAAAATAACAAACATCAAAATAATTAATTTATTTTTAATTAAATACAAAAAAGATAAATTCAGAAGATATTTAATTTAATTTAAATAAACATAAATATAGAGGTAGGTAAACGTACACACCTAAATCTACTAAAGTTCTATGTAACAACATAATATCCTTATAATCCTTAGGAGGGAGTATTCTACAGATTTTCAATGTATTCAGGTACCTACTTAAATTATACCTAGGTACTCATTGCAAACAGGTTGGCTTTTACGTTCAGGCGTGGCGCACGACTTGACTGTCTCGTTCGTCATTTGCTGACATAAAAATAAAATTATAGAGTAGGTAGGTACTAAAAGTAAACAAACTATTTCTATTTACTATAACTGCAACGCTTTCCCATAAGTTAGCACTAATACAAACAGTTAAGAGCCTACCTACATTATGAGTAAGTAATTATTTATTAACAAAACAATACCAGTAGCAAAGCAAATAAACTGATTTCATTTCATTTCAAAGCAACATACACAGTTCTGTCTGACTACACACTAGCATTCCCTGCATTTTTTTAATACCAATAACTTGGCAACCAAGCGTATGACGGACGGCCCACTTGATGGTAAGCGGTTACAGTAGTCTATGTACGCTCGCATTAGAGATATCACTTGCGTGTTACCACTCTGAGACGTTAGATAGAAAGTCTCATGTGCCTGTAATTTCACCGGAAATACCTTTCAAACCGGAACACAGCAATGCGAGCATTACTGCTTGGCGGCAGAAATAAGAAGTGGTAGTCCTTCCCAGGACGAGCTCTATCACAAAGTATTAGAAAATACGAAACTAATGGTACCACAACACACAGACCAAGAGTAAATATTTGAAAAATAATAGTAAGTAATAACAAGTAGAGAGACTTGGGGGGGAGACGTATGCCCAGCCGTGGGAAAGAATAAATTAATAAAAAAGTATATTATTTAAGTAAATAAATAAATAATGCTGGACAATCCACGCATCATCTACCCTCAAGCTAAGCAGAGCTAGGGGTGTTATGGGTACTAGATGACTGATATACATAAACAATACAATACAATAGAATAACATAGATAGATATTTTTATTATCATAGAAAATAACAAGAACACCCAAAAAAAGTATTTGCAGATCGCGCTCTACATAATTACCATTAATTTCTTACAGATGTAACCTAATATTTTATTAGTTTCTAATTAATATTATTATTGTCTGCACAACAGATTTTTCTGGTTTTATTTACATAACTACTACCACAGATTACTACAATAAATAAAGGGTCTTTCATTATTAGTTTAAAATATACAAGAAATAGACACAAACATATATATACATAATAGAATGATAGTTTCATTCAAAATTATTTCCAAAAGTGTGTTCACAAAACAATTGATGTTTGCGTGAGCGGCCTATGTATTATACGTGATTAATGATTATATACGTGGTGTTTCAGCAGCCTTTCACCACACAATACACCATTTTTAAATTATAATTGTGAGACGTGCGCACGATGACTTCACATTGATAAAATATGGCGAGCCGCTTGACTAAGTGAGACTAACAAGTCTCACTAAAAATGATCACAATTTGCGTGCGCGTATTTCGTTATTCTAAGCATAATTCATATTTCCTACGGTCTACTTATTTATTTGAAAGTAGGTATTACAATGATGTTATACAAATTATTAGTTCCGGCTAGTATTATGTTATCTGTGGTCCCGGTACAATCTTACCATTAATAAAGGCATGCAAAATGTTGTTTTACAAATCCCACCAATTTGTTTGTGATAAGCTATTTTATGTACCTATACTTTTTTTACTAATACTCTAAAGAGGTAAGATTTGTATTTTTGTTTGTTACGAATAAACTCAAAAACTACTGCTAATGCTACATTATCTCTGAGTAACGTAGGCTATATTTATTACTAGCGACCCGCCCCGGCTTTGCACGGGTGCGGTATCAATGCACCCGCGTGAAGCTGGGACAGACTGCTAGTAAAGAATAATTTAATTTTTTAAATTTTATTTTTTTAAGAGTAGTAGAGTTCTCTGTGATAAAGCTTGTCCGGGGAAGGACTACCATCATACCTATTTCTGCCGCCACGCAGTAATGCTCGCATTGCTGTGTTCCGGTGTGAAGGGTATGGTTTCCGGTGAAATTACTGGCTCATGAAGCTTTCGATCTTAGCCTGGTGGCAACCCGCGAGTGATACCTCTGGTATTGCAAGCGTCCATAGGCTGCGGTAACCGCTTACCATCTTGTGGGCCGTACGCTTGGTTGCCACTTCAGTTGTATAAAAAAAAAATAAAAAAAATAGTTCCACTTTAAGACGTTTTTACTAATCTAGACAAAAAAAGATACTACGTATTATAAGTTTTTGGTGTGTGGAACCTATTTCTTGAGTATTATGCAGTAATGAAATGTACCTGTATACCTGTTAAACTAATATAATATTCTAACGTATTTATTTAACACCTACAAATAAGTATTTAACAAACAAATAGTTTAAATACAGTGTTTTATTGTGTCTGTTATTAGTTATAGGCTTATTTTAAGAAATATTAGACATTTTACTAAGTAAAGAACGGATAAAGGTAGGTATGTTGTGTTTAAATGTTGATGAATTTGATTTGTAGTATAAAAATAACTTAAAAAAAAACAAAAAAAAATGTATTTATTATGGAACAAAACTTATGGTACCTACAATAACAACACAAGAACGATAATATCCGCGGAAGTTTAGAAAAAAAAGAGTTTTTACTTAGATATTTGCCTCGATTATGCTATACATTTTCAATTTAAATGCTCGATAAAGTACAGTCTTTGTTATTTTCAGCTAGTAAACCTAAATGAAAATAATTAAATGTTACGGTAACTAAATCATAAACATGATTATGCAAAAATGCTTAACTAATGTATCTAAATAACGATTAAGTACTAATAAATCTAAACTTACAGATTAATAATGGTTTTTGATATGGTAACGATAAACGCAATGGAATTTACTAATTAGTTTTAATTATTTAACACACTCGGCTAGTCACATATCGGATCACCTACAGACATTAAGCACAAAAACAAACAATTTAAAGACACATCAGTCATTAAAAAACAAAAAACAACACAACACAACATCATTCACAATAATATTTACACAAACACACACACCCACTCACAAAAAATATTTTTACATTTTGTGCGTAACGTTTCAAAAAGTACACGTAAAGCGCGCTTTAATTTTATTATTAACAATAAAATAAACAATTACTTACTAAGTTAGTACAACAACCCTATATTAACAAAACGAATATGAAGTAAGTAAGTACCTACTATAAAAAAATAATATTGGCAGACATTTTTACGCAGCGGGGCTAGAATTCTAGCCCTAAAGTAACCAAAACGTACTTATATATGATATATAACTTATGATCTACTAAGACTATATACTTTATTATGTCGTAGTTCTTTTCTTACCTAGGATATGATTGATAATGTTTAATTAATAACTATCTATTTACACTAAATCACTTAGCTAATGGAAGACTTTCGTGATATTGTTTGTTACGATATTTCTTGGTTGTCCTATCGCTAAGTTTTATTTACACACACAATCACCATTATCCTCTCATACAACACACAATCTAACACACACAAATTTCACGTACACACACAAACATATACCTTCACAACACACGCCCGTACCGTTAATGACCAGTTTAACGTTTCAATTTACGTAATTTTTTATTTATATTTGTCAGAATAAATAGACGCGTCTAATTCAAACAGCCTTCAGCCACTTTGGTAGCTAACTGATTCGTAACCAGCTACGTAAAAACAATTTTCTTCACTGTTTTGCAGTCAGTTAATAATAAACACTTATTTTCCGTTTTCGTTACTGTTTATCAGTGATTTTACAAGTGTTTTAACATTCAGGACACTTTTTTGTGTTCACAAAGGATGTTTTTGTTCATATGAGTCAGTGGCCAACTCTGGTGATAGTGTTTCTAGGCCGCCCGAAGGCCTCTGTCATGGCCTAAAAACTTTGAAAAAGCCGGGACTGACTGCTTAACGTGCCCTCCGAAGCACGGGAGCGCTCAGCTGAAAGTGCCACTGGCGGTCACCCATCCAAATGATGACTATGCTTAACTTTGTTGATCTGTTAAGAACAACTTAGTCAGTTACGTCACGAGCGCTCCAAAGCCACTGACTCACACGAACTTTATGTACAGTAGCCATGCACTCGAAGGTCGTGGTCTTCTGTAACGGCGCGTCAAACCGATTCTAGGCACTGGCACTGGTGTGTGTATTTTATATCGTGGTAATGTAGAATTACCATTGTTTTAATTATGTCCATTGGATTAGATTAGGCGATACACACATAAAAAAAAGTTGTATTTACTTAAGTGGCATTTTATTTATATTAAAAAGGTTTTTTATTTATTTATTCGTTTTCATTTATAGCCCATATAATCTAAGATTATAATTGCAAAAATTCATTAAGATATTTTGAAAACTAAGAAAGTTACAGAATTTAGAGACGATAATTACGCTACTGACCCATAGTGCTACGCCCCGGTTCTCTCAACTCGAACGCAGTCTGCCCCGGTTGGGAGCAGACTGAGTGAGTGAGGCACATGAGGTACATACACTCACTCGTTCCACTTTAAATATAGTTCTGTGCTACAACCTCAATATTATAATCAATCACACATCACATTCACACCACAGTTCTACTTTCTTTCAATCACACGCATACCAGATGCACGCACATTCAAAACACGTCCTAAATCTTACCTAACTTGCCTAAAACACCCAGTAAAAACGTGTTTTATTATGATAAGCGCCTAGGCTACACTTTAGCACTAATAAATATTAAAATAGCCAATTGAATTGAAACCTTGGAAGGATTTTACGAACGTCTGCAAATTAATCTGACACAATAAAATTGATAAGACAATCTTGATTAGTAGGGCAGTCTACCATCGTGCGTTCTAATTCTATCTTCTATCGCTAGAATTTTTTTGCTCATTCAGAAATAACAAAACTGAGTGGTGGGAAACACTAATAAAATTATACTATTCGCTTGTGGATTGAAACAGAAGTGCTACGTAAAAAATTTTTTGAAAATTGACAATGTTTATTAATTTTTTTTGTTAAAAAACAGTGCGAGAAATCAAGCGGTACTACTTATTATAATTTTTGGTAAGTTTGATTATTAAAAACCTATAAATATTGCGAAAAAATTGCCACTGGATATTTTTAAGTGAGCTTCTAATCTTAATAAATAAATGTTAATTGATCTTAACCCTAGTTTATTCTTAGGTTTATAAATCTATTTCTACTCATACAAAACACCAATTTTGTGCACTAAAATTGAAAAATTTAGGGAGTCAAATCAATTTGTAATTGACTGGTACGTTTAAAAAGGGTTCCTGAAATAAAACTAAATAAACAAAAGTAAAATAAAATTTAATAAAACAAAAAAGTAAATAAACACAAACATAAACATAATATTTAACTTTGGTTTTTACCATACATTCTAACTTTACCTTTATTTTGTTAGACATTAGTACTTAGATTCTACGATATCTACTTATATGGTTTTAAATCTTAATATTATTTTTATTTTTTATATTTTTTTATAGGTAACCTAAATAATGTAAAATATAAATGAATTATAACACTAATAATTAAACTACCAAGAGCCATGTACTTAATTACTTATTTTCCTAACATTTAAATCTAGGATTACAATGTAAAAAACTTGAATTGTAAGCGGTATTTAAACAACAATAAACATTATTATTATCACAATATGGGTTAAATATTTTTTACCTTATAAACAACATTTTGATTAAATATTTAGAAGAAAATTTGTTTAATATTTTTTATTACATAGCATGGTATAGAACAAGTGGCGAAATCCTCGTCGCAAGAGATTATCTAAACAGATTTGGGGACCAAGCAATTTTTTTTTGTTATTATTAACAAAAGAATCAAGTATTTTTTTTATGGAACTACCTGTTTGATTTTTAAAATGGCTCTAATATAATGTTAGAATGAAGTGCATTTCAAGTGGTAGAGGTTAACGCGTGTGTTCATTTGTAAATTAGCTTGCGATCACAATTAAAAGTTAGAATAGCTTGCGCTCGTAGTTTCAAGTAAGATGGCTTACAGTCACAGATAAAAAGCGACTCAGCCATGGCTTTGCCGGCACTCTTGAGCTTGCGGATGTAGGAGGACCGTTGTTTAGGTCTATTGGAAAATGTCGGAGTACCTACGATAAAAAGTTGGTAGAAAACTTGTTTTGTCATTTGTAACTTACAAAAGCGTGCGGTCGGAGTTACAAGCTATACCTAATAGCTTGTAAACGCAAGAATGGCTTGCGGTCGCAATTGCTAATTAGAATGGCGTGCGATCGCAGTTACAAGCGGCACCGCCATGGCCCTGTCGGCACTGCACGTCGCACCAAGCTGCCCACCCCTCAACAGTGCTAAGCACGCGGTTGCTCGCCATCATCAGGTTCTGTGTCAAAGATTTCGGGGCCTCGCAGACTGGGCAACCTGTACACAACAACAGTAGTACCAACAGTTTGACAGTATTAAAGCTTTTTCTTAAAGAACCACCAATCGATACAAGATGGTAAACATTGACGTCAAAAGGAATAAACTAAACTCTTCAGATCCAGGGGTATCCAAATACATGGGAAAAAAACATTCCAATTGTTTTATTATCAGTTTCAACCGTTCCGACCATAATTCTAAAAAAAAAACATAAAATTATCCTATCGCGAAAAATACTAAAAATCAGGAAGCATTATCGGGTGTTTTCGGTCAACCCTGGATATGATTTCATTCAGATCCGTTCATGTATCCAAACTTTGGCATTTATAATTATAAGGTAACATTTTACCTGCCAAATTATATCCATCTAAGCAGAAAGCATCGCAGATAGCCGCCCAGTCCACTTTGTACTTCCTGTCGTCTTGGTTTACGCATTGGCAGAGTGGCTTTCCTATGGACACAATAAAGAACCTAATGCAATGGTTTTAATTTATTCTAGAACTAGTTGTTACTCGCGACTTCGTTCGCATGGAAATTTTGAATAAAGTTTAAATAAGCTCGTGATCAACTGTGCTGACAGTTATTGTGTAGAATATTTGGCACTGTGGTGGCACCCACCGAGAAGGACTCTTACCAAGAGTTCTACCACCAGGTTAATAGTCCAAAAATCTCCATCATGGCCTAACAACTTTGAAAGAGCAGGAACTGACTTGCTTAACGTATCCTCCGAAGCACAAAAAGGCTCAGTTGAATCGCCACTGTCGGCCACCTACACACAGCTTTGTTGATCTTTATGAACAACTTAGCCAGCCATCACGCACGTATAAGGGACGTACCTTTTTCTGAGATAAAAAGTAACATATCTTATGTGCTATTCCAGACCATAACATTTGTCCCGAGACGGGAATCGAACCCGCAACCTCCTGCGTAGGCAAACCTTCGCGACATTGGTCGTCAAAGATTTACGTAATAAGGGGGCCGTTTAGCCGTTCGTGCGTGAAAAAATACGAACATCTAAACTTTCCTTAAAAACAGGAAGTTTCGTGTTGCCGGCCGCAACTAGGAGCTCAAAGTTGCTAAGAATGCTTTGCGTAAGGCTTTTGAAGAGAGAAAATAAACGTACCCATGAAGTTGTCGCAAAGCGCGGGACATACGGCTATCCTCGGGCGACCGTACGTCGCGTCAGTGTGGTTGCCGTCAATGCCGTCGCTGTCGTCGCTGCTGTTGCTAACGCTCAGAGCAGAGTGCAGCCCCATGGGCATCAGCTGGGAGCAGGAGGACCCGCACGCACGCCCTCCTAGACCTGACCATAAACATAAACATAAACATAACTTGTATTTGACCGTAAACATTAACATAACATTTATTTAAATGTAAACTAAACATAACTAAAATCGACATTGACTCTCGTCAGTAGCATATCTATAAGCCTACTTATTATTCTTTATTTGGTAAATAAATTAAAAAAAAAACCCATAAACATAACCTGTTTTTATTTTTTATTCTAATATTTGTTGTTATATTTTTATTGATGTTTTAGGCACTTATCTATAATTTGAGGTGATATTCGTTATTTTTTTTAGTGTTTAATTGTTGTTGCCACAAAATAAAATATAAATAAACATCCAGCATTTTTTTTAATTATTATTATCCAGCTGGGTGATTACGCAACTCGGTTGCAGTCCAATTTCAATCAGCGAACTGTCGTTGATCTGTCATATTTATACAAAACCGAATTACATAATCGCCCCTCTGATCCCACACTAGACTTCCGAGTCATTGGAGAACTTTAAAAGTTAAAGCTTGCTATTTTTATAATAATTTTTACTACTTATTTATTTTTCTACCCAATATTTTTTTGTATAAGTATTGTTTTATTGAAATAAATGAATCGGAATTTGATTGCTTTGTGTGACATTGCAGCTGTTAGATAAGGTCAGGTGTAGTCATCGAGTATTTACCCTAAACTCAATAAATAGAATGACGTAAAAGAACAAGTTTCTAACTGAATGCATTAAAAATATGTGGTAATGACTGTAATATTTTTGTATAGAAAGATATCTACCAAAATGTATAAGCCTCTAGCCTTTCCATTACCTAACTGTAACATAATTATTGTTAAATTTGCAAATTTGGTATTTTGTGACACAAATGAGAAAAAAAGTTTAAAATTGAGAAGATTCGTTTTTTTTAACCCATAAAACGTGATGGTGAAATTTTTAAGAATTCTTTGCGGTCAAAAAATCATCATTTTCTAGTACACGGGAATCTCAGTGCCCGGTCTTGCTCTCGCTTAATTATCCATTTTTATATTTGTTTAACAACGTACCAATAATAAATAGAAAATATAAAAATAACTTACTCTAAAACAATAATATTCTGCACAAAAATATTTACCACGTGCTCACACAAACACAACAAATCAATAAACAACATCAAAAAACAAAACATTACCCAAAACCCCAACAAACATTAAAAACTTTAAAAACAAAAAGTAAACCAGAGCGCTACATTTTTACAGCTCAAAAAATGGCAAAGGTACACAAAAAAAACATTCTGCCAAATAAATTATAAAAATAAACCTGCGTGGCACAGGTCCGCGCACAGATTCGACCGATCGTTCACTGACGGACTCCAATTCTTCCCGGGCTTCCGAAACTGAGCCAGATATATCCGTTTCAGTTCCCCTTCATCATACTTCAACTGCAAAACGACCTCGGGAGTTTCCATTTGTCTCTTTTCCTCGTTTTCCGGCGGCGCCATTGGCAAATCTTCGGAGTTGGCGAGCTCTGATTGGTCGGTATCGGCTGACGTAACCGACACTACCCCTAAAGCTACGCCTACGAAGAGGGTTAGAATTTTCATTTTCTGAAACAAAGATCACTTGGAATGTAGATTTTTTTATTGTTGCTTAATAAAAACGTCGTTGCTCAAATAATTGCTGCTTGTATGAAGGCTGCCAACTTTTTTATTCTAAGAAGAAATTAAAAAGCTAAATTGACGTAGCTAGAGTAGTAGAGTTCTCTGTGATAGAGCTCGTCCGGGGAAGGACTACCACCATACCTATTCCTGCCGCCAAGCAGTAATGCTCGCATGGCTGTGTTCCGATGCGAAGGGTATGGTTTCCGATGAAATTACTGGCACATGAGGCTTTCGATCTTAGCCTCAAGGTGGCAACCCGCGAGTGATACCTCTGGTATTGCAAGCGTCCATAGGCTGCGGTAACCGCTTACCATCTTGTGAGCCGTACGCATGGTTGCCACTTCACTTCAGTTGTATAAAAAAAAAGCTATTTTTTGTAAAAAATTAAGCCATAATCCTTTTTACTCGAGTTCAAAAGTGAAGTTATTTGAAGAGACAAAGAGCGATCAATAAATATGTAAAGCGCATATACATTTCGAAAGCAACTGTTGTACCTACTGAATTCAAACTGTTAGGTTAGTTTTAGGACGACCGATGTGGCGCAGCGGGCGCAGGTCCGCCTGCGACGCAGAGGTTGCGGGTTCAATTCCCGCCTCGGGACAAATGTTTGTACGATCTACAAATATTTGTTCCGGGTGTTCTGGATATTTTCTATATATAATAAAAAATGTCTATCTATGTATTGTATTGTATTAAATATATATCAGTCATCTAGTACCCATAATACAGCTGTTTAACAGCAGCTTACCTTGGGGCTAGATGATGCTGTGTGGATTGTCCAGCATTATTTATTTATTTATTTATTTTAGGTTAGGTTAGGTATTGAATTCATTCGAGCAAGCAGCTTATACTAACGTACCTACATATAAATGTAATTGGACTATTCCCAGTAGTCTTACCGAGTTAGTCTCACCAGTTGAACTCCTAGGAATTTTCTTCCCAACAGACTTACTAGTAAGACCATTGGGAACTTTGTACTCAGTAGAATTACCAGGAAAACAAAACTCACAATCCTACTCTTATAGAGCTAGAGAATTGATTGACAACCTACAATTCTCTCCTATAGAATGTAGATTACATTTCATAACATTTTTCTTACATTTTCTTGACGATGAAATCATGCAATACATTTAGATTCACCCGGTAGTATACCAGAATCTTTCTCTGCAAAAACCTCGAGTGTGAAAACAGTATTAAGTAAGTATTAGGATCTTATATGTAGCTTTAAGGTATGTTACAAAGAAATTGTACCTTCATCTTTGAAAATAAATATCCTTTATCTTTAAAAATACAGATTTATCACTACACCGACCGCAAAAATATATATCTTTTTTAGTTGCTCACCCATCCCTTATTTTCTTTTCATAAGGCGTAGAATTATTTTTTCAAGCACCGACTTGGAGGTAAGTATATTCTATTTATTAGAAAAAATATATCTTTGATGTAGGCAGGTAGTTAACATCTAAATCGGTCTACTCAGTAAACAGTTATGCGTGGTCATTTATAAGAAATAGGTAGGTTCTACGCGTTGGTTTTCTTTTCGTCGTTAAAAAGTCGTGAATACTCGAAACTTGCATTCTGACTAGAACAAAATCTAATTTCGAATAGAAAAACTTCAGCTGATCAGCTCTTTGTTACTTTGTTCTATCTTTACTTAATTTATAATTTTTTTATAATAATATCAAACATTTTTAGTCCTGATCCTTTATATTTCCTTAGTTCGCGGTTCCTTTTATTTTTATGTTTACCTAATTTTTGTACTAAAAATTATAAAAAACGATATAAAAAAAATAAAAAAATGGCAATTGCGCAAAATACGCGAAGCCAAGAAGAAAGAAAAAAAAAATCAATTTTTGGTCTTCGATTTTTCATAAATAGTTTCAAAAGCTTGTCATAACTTCGACTTCAAACGATATGAGTTTTTAGAAGTTTCAAATGTGCTTGGAGCGCTGAGCGGAGTCTATATTTTAATACGCTTCTTTAACAAAGTCCCAAGCGACATACAAAATTTATCAATTGTCAAATTTAAAAACTTAATTAAACAAAATCTGTCTCAAAAAGCTTACTATAAAACAACCGATTACCTAGATGATAAAAAAGCTTGGGACGAATGTGCTCCAACTCTACTTGGAATCCATAACAATAGCAAGGGTCATGCCAAAAAAGCGATAGGAACCCAGCCGGTGTTGTTGCCAGTTCTTTTACGGCATGGGCGCGTTGGAACTGGTGTAAATTTTCCTAGCTTGTAAGACGTTTCAAAGTGATCCTTGTGATTCTACTGAATAAATAATTTTTGATTTTGATTTTGATTTTGAATATTTTTAGATAGCTACACATGGTACAGTCTACTCCAAAAAGAAGTTCATCAATAAGATAATTCTATAGCACCTTTTCTTGAATAAAAAAAAAAATCGTAATATAGGTACGCATAAACCTTCCTCTTCAATCACTCTATCCATTTATGAAAAACGTATTAAAAACCGTTGCGTAGTTTAAAAGATTTATGCGTAGATACAATATCTCTGTATTGAAAGCAGAAAGCGTTTTTTTATACAACTTTGTTTTATATTACAAAGAGATTATTATGATTCGTTACGTAACAAACAAAAAACCAATAATACAAATCTTTCTTCTTTATTTTATTTCATATACAATTAAAGTGGCAACCAGGCATACGGCCCACAAGATGGTAAGCGGTTACCGCAGCCTATGGACGCTTGCAATACCAGAGGTATCACTCACGGCTTGCCACCTTGAGACGTAGTTTGAAAGTCTTATGTGCCTGTAATTTCACCGGAAACCATACCTTTCGAACCGGAACACAGCAATGCAAAACATTACTGCTATATTAGTATAGTAATTAGTATAGATGTATAATTTCATAAACTTAAATAATAAAAAATAATAAAATAAAAATTATTTTTAACAAAGATGTTTTTTTATGATTATATGCCAGAACTTTTTGGAGTTGGCTGTACTACGAAGCGAAGCCTTCTCCCTCCCCACCCCCTAGAAAGGCTGTAGAATGAGAGGTGAGATGTGCGAGTGAGAGGGCAAATAGTATTGATCGCGTCCACTTATGTAATCCTTGATTTATGTACTCTACGTTATGTAATCACTTTAAAAGATGAATATTTGGTGTTACTAGTTCCTGCCTGTGGCTTTGCTCACCTGGTACCTACATTAAAAGTAGCCATATTCTAGGCCCAGGAGTCCGCTTCTTTGTAACACCACTTGAAGTTATATTCAGTTCCAATTCTGGTTCGGTTGGTAAAAGAAAAAGGTTTTTTTTCATATATTCGTCAAATGTTTGTACGATCTACAAGTATTTGTTCCGGGTGTTCTGGGTATTTTCTATATCTATATCTATACTAATATTATGAAGAGGAAAGATTTGTGTTTTTGTTTGTTACGAATTAACTCAAAAACTACTTGTCCGATTTCAAAAATTAATTCTCCATTAGAATGCTACATTATCCCTGAGTAACATAGGCTATATTTATTACTAGCGACTCGCCCCGGCTTTGCACGGGTGCGGTTTCATTGCACCCACGCGAAGCTGGGAAGGACTTCTAGTATATTATATAATAGAAAATATCTATCTATGTATTGTATTGTATTAAGTTTATTTTAGTCATCTAGTACCCATTAGCTTACCTTGGGGCTAGATGATGCTGTGTGGATTGTCAAGCATTATTTATTTATTTATTATTCATTTTGCGAAACACCGGTTAATTTAGCTATATTTTGCTTCTTATGAGTCCAGGGAAGGTTTAAAGTTTAACCCATGAGATAATTTCGAAACGTAACACCAGTGCCGCGCGGCTCAGCTATTTGTTACAATAATATCATCACAGTATAAAATAAAGTAGCTTATTGTGGTCTGTCCCTTTATATATATGCTTTAGATCTTTTACTACTAACTACTGAACTACTCAACGATTTTCAGCATTAGTCAAAGCCAATCTCTATAATCAATAATATCACAAGGATCATTTTGAAACGTCTAAAAGCTAGGCGAATTTACGCCAGTTCCACGCGCCCCAGCCTAGAAGAATCTGGCAACAAACTCGGCTGGTTTCCTAGCTTTTTTGATGATCCCTCTTTATCATAAAGCTTGCAATACACGCTACGCTTGATGAGTACACATTATTTATTTATTTATATGTTCAAGGAAAACCAACAGCACATAAAAATTTAACAAAAAACATCATAAACAATAGGTGGCCAATTAGAGGTCTCCACTGATAGACAATAACTTAAGTTTTAAGCAAAAACAAAGTGCAAACAAGCACATAAAACAATAATTGGATACTTGGATACTTATCTAACAAAGTTAAAATAGGATAGGTTACATATAAAAATTTCTAAGATAGATATCTAAAAAAAAAAAAAAAATAAGGACTAAGTAATTAAACATCTGAGAAGAAAACGCCACTAAGAAGGCTCCTCAGTCTAGCATGACTGCACTCAAATGTTACTATATTATTAAGTAATTCTAAATAATCGAATACTAAACAAAGACAAGGATACAATAGCTAAAGACATTGCAAAATACTAACTTAGCTAGATGTCGGGGAGCAGAGCGGCCACATCGGGCCAAGATTTTTTTTATGTCAACAAGTGACAGGACAATCAAGGCGCCCGCCTGATGTTAAGCATCACGCCTGACTATTACAGATGCAGTGCCACCCAAAGCTTAAAGTTTGTAAGTGTTTGCGTGGCACTGCACTGCTGCACTTATGAAATGAAATTTATTCACATTAAATAGAGTTATAAAGTAGTCGTAAGAGTAGTAAGAGTGTCGATCTTCATTATGCAAAGTTCAATCTATTCAGCCTAACCAGGCTATCACCCCGAGACATTGTTGTTATGTCTCTTTCGCCCTTCAAAGCTAAACAAAGTGCAGCTTGCACACTGCTGCTAGAATATCTGACACTGCGGTAGTACCCACCGAGACGGACTCTTGCTGAAGAGTCTTAAGCTTTCCATTATTATAGTAATTCAAGATTAATACGAAATTCTTAGACTACATACTTTTCTCCGTGCGAAGCCGGGGCGGTCTCGCTAGTAATTAAAAATAATATCTCACCTGTGTTGTGTTGTCCGCTCTGGCCGACATATTGGCATGTTATGGCGAAGCTTTCCTATCGTTTCCACGTACTCAAGCCTTCACATGATAAGATATGATAAGATTTATTTCCATAAAGTTTGACGGCTTCTGGTACTACGTAATTCATTATTTGATAGAGTAGGGAGTTAATAGAACTTACTGTAGAATAATCCTACGAATATTATAACTGCGAAAGTCTGTGTGTGAGAGTTTGTTACCACGTATCTCCGAAACGACTTAACCGAGTGTGATGAAATTTAGAATGCAGATAGTTTAAGTGGAATATTACATAGACTAATTTATATTCCGGAAAAATGACTGTTCCTGTGGGATAGTATAAAAACTGATAGACCAAAGGAAAAAAGTTCATAAAATATATAGTAATATTTTTAGTGTATTTCCGATGTTTCCATGATTTAGACCCCATTAATGGGGACAGTGGGATGTCAAAAAACAACTTCCCGTTGTCCCCATTACGCTTTATCTTCAGTGGGGACAGTGTACGTTACTGTTAACCGTGCCACTGTCCCCATTGACATTTATCTTAATTGGAACAGATTTAATTGTGGATTTAAATAATTTTCAGTTTGCCATGCTGCCAGCCAGCGCTAGCAGCTAGTAACGTTAGGTAGGTTAGGTAGGTAAAAGTGATGATCAGTTGAGCAATCATATAAAAACATAAACAGTTCATTTTTTTTAAATAAAAGTAGCTAATGTGCTATGCCAAATGATAATGATAATAATTTATTTTTTGCTATCTGACATTATGAATCTGCAAATTAGTGGTATAAAAAAAAACCTTCCACATTTTCGTATAAACTAGTAAAATAATAATAGTCTGATGTGGATTAATATCTATTTGGTCTTCGTTTCGATACTGTATGTACTTACTTGAACGGTACTCAACTATTTTTCGATAAATTATTCATCGACGTCACAAAAATTATAATAAATGACCACTAGGTAGTATATTGTATATATTTATTTTGTACATATTTTATTTTGTTTAATAAATTTTAATAATTATTTTATTTTTACTTATTATTAAAACTTTTCCCTGTTTATTTTGAGTTTAGGCAAAATGGTCTGAATAAATTGACAGATGTCATTAAGAAAAAAAGGAAAAAGTATTTATGTGACGTTTTAGATTGGATTCAACCAAACTCGAATAGGCACTATTATCCGAATAAATCATAGTTATTTGCGAGTAAACTGACAGTTTACTTGTATTTGACATTTCTTTATCCTAAGAATAGTTATTCTAAAAGTAAATTTTATCCAGCCTTAGTAGTATTCGGTCTTTGGGTAAATTTTTTGGTTTGGGTCCTGGCGGTAGGACTCTTTAGCAAGTACCACCGCAGTGTTAGATATTCTACCTCCAAGCAGTACTGTGCAAGCTGCACTGTGTTTAGCATTGAAAGGCACTGTAGGAAGTGAAATTACTGGGCGAAAGAGACTTAACAACAATGTCTCGGGGTGATAAGCGCAGTGCAGTGCCACGCAAACACTTAAAAACTTAAAGCTTTCGGTGGCACTGCATGTGTAATAGTCAGGCGTGGTGCTTAACATCAGGTGGGCGCCTTGATTGTCTTGTCAATTGCCGACAAAAAAAAATGGTCCATGGTTACTCTACGCAGTGCTTTTATTATCTTGGGTCCACTCTCTGATTTTCATTATTCTACTATATTTCATTTTACGTTATCTAAATGCTGTTCATAAAGCTTTTGAGTGAATGTTTTTGTTCCGATATCAGGTTATCAAGCTTTTAGGTGTTGTTTTGATCTCGATTGTTTGTTCGCACTGGTCCGTTTTTAGTCACCCTGTGCGCAGAATATTATCAGATTATTTTATGAAATAAATTATAAATGGTGGATATATAAACCGTTGACATTGTTATTGACATTGACACTCGAGCGAGAGTGCGTCTTAACGAAACCAATGCGGATAGGTGGATGGCACACGTCTTTTGAATTTTTAGTTCTTGGACCTGCCGGTTTCCTCATGATGTTTTCTTTTTATCTGAGTATGAGAGCACTGGCATTGAGCACATACATTTTTCGAACTGTCTATGGTCTGTCTTCTTGAACTGTCGAAATCCATTGGTGTACGATAGATATCCATTGTCTTCTTCTTTTCTTTTATGGCCTCTGTGGCTAGTTTGCCACAATTTGCCAGTGTCAAGTGATTAGTTTGATTGTCGCTTAGCAACGTAAACAAACGAAATTTGGAAAGAAACGATGACTTTTCTTTCAAAATTCTCTTGGAAAGTCTTTGACTAAATTACCAACCAACATCACCCCTGCATTTCAATTACTTACACTTGTGTAAACAAGTTAAATTGGATAAACTGCCACCAAATTTACTCAATAAAACTTAAAATAACACGAGAAAAATAATTAAAATGGGAAGACTCATGTCGTTTTGACAAGATAGCCAAAGACAATCCATCCATTGTCTTACTGTTTCAACCCTGTCGACATTGACATTGGCAAAATTGTGGCAAACCAGGCCACAGACGCCACAAATTAAAAGAAGAAGAAGAAGATAGATATGTCATTTATTTGCAACTTCCAGCACACATACAAAAGAAATAGTGCTTTATCTAAAATAATACAGTGAAATCTATGTGTGAGTTGCTTAAAAAGATCTATGTGTGCGTTGCAGTATTAACAATAGTATACAGCTCAGCGGTAATATGCTTAAAGAGCAAACACTGATTTTCAGCTTACCCTTCGAGACAACAAGTCCGAACCGGAACGATCGGAACCTACGACCTTAGGATCGGAAGGCTCACTACCACTAGACCACCAGCTCTGTGCCACCAGCCCTCATACCATGAACTCTTAAAGCGATTCAAATTAGGACCTAAACTGAATTGTCAGAAAATTTTGTACCATGACTTCAATAATTATTAATTACATGGTACAAAAATTTTTGACAATTCAGTTTAGGTTCTGATTTGAATCGCTCTAAGAGATCATGGCATGGGGGCAGTGCTCATTTAGCTAGCATTAAGGTGCATAGTTCATAACTTAACTTACTTATAAATACCTCAATTTAAAAGGCATTCCCTCCCTCCCACTTGCTACAGGGCGTGGTGCTGACGTCATACGCCCCAAGGGGTGACCACCCTACCTCCCACCCCCACCCTCCAGTGCGGGGGAGTCTGCTCATGATAGCTGGGGATTAAAATTTATGTCCGCTCTAGATGTTTGGGCTGATTTAAGATAATGTTTGTTTGTCACAGATCTGCTGGTGTGGTTACCATCCTGCTTCTGGTCTTAAGTATCGTGGGTTCGAACCCGGTCGTGAACCACAAAAACTTTTGTGAGGGTAGCTCCGGTGACATTTTATAGGCAGTTCAAATGGCAGAACGTTTACATCGGGGATCTACAGTTTAATGTGCTCTCCAAAGCACGGAAGCGCTTAGATATAAATGCCATTGGTGGTCACCCATCCAAATAATTACCTCGCGGAATGCAGGTATATAAAAAAATTAAAGAAACCCCCGACACTCTTATACATTTCCTTAGGTTCTTATTCATAAACATACTTTAATGCTCTGTTATAAGAATATTTATAAGAATTAAAACTTAACTATTGTGACGAAAAAAAAGGCAGCCACTCAGCATGTGCTGCAGACATAATGTGTCTGTAGCGCTGGTTTTCAGTGTAGCCTACGAGTAGTAGTAGCAGCAATTAGCTGCGACACGAGTCTCTCACTATCTAACAATTTACTTAGGTACATTTTATAAAGATTTGCTAAGAAAGCCAAAGCAACAACTAAAAACCTATAAGAAGAAACCCTTCCTAACACCTGAAAACTCAAAACTTTTGATTACAAGCTTATGAAATGGCCAGATTTGAGTTATTTTACTAAGATTATACCAAAAAACGACTGTTTACGGATCAGATTTTTGAGAATTTAACAAGTATTTTTTAAGATTAATTTTAAAGGTGCAAATAGTGTTGGAATTTCTAATAGGAGGAGGAATGTTGTTCCAGCACTTTGTGGCAGCATATCAAAAGCTGCCACGAAATGCAGTCGTTTTATGGTGATTACCAATTAAACGGATAGCTAAACGAATATTTCGAGCAGAAAAAGTTAGTTTTTCATATAAATACAAAGGAATTTGCCTTTTAATAATGCCAAAAAGTAGAGTTGCAAAGTGAAGGGTACGACGTGATGACATGTTTAAAAGACCGTGGCTATTGATATATGGTGTAATGTGAGCTCTATGCTGAATGGGGAAACAAAAACGAATACACGCATTTTGAACACGTTGAATTGTTTTTTAGATCTAGCTAGCAGACAACCACAAAAAACGTTATCAACGTAATTTAGCTTAGAGAGAATAAGCGAATCACATAACGTAATACGTATATCAGTATTAAGGTATTCGCGAACTCGGTACAAAACAGATAACCTATAAAACCAAATCTTTCATTGTACTTGGCAAACCGCTGAATTATTATTTTTATGTAAAAATGGGCTTGTAAGACATAATAACAAACTAAAATTCATAGTTACTCATAACTCTTTTTGTACTATCAATAAATAAATATTCACAGTAAAAAAGACGTAAATCTTCACACATCTAAGCAGAATTTCTTGAATGTTTCAAGAAACTCGAACCATCTTTTCAAACGTAAAAATATTAATAAAAACAGTTCATCCGTTCAGCAGCTGTTATGCAACAGAAAGACAAAACCGTTACAAACGACCTATAGATTAAAATAAATAGTATTATTTAAATAATGCTGGACAATCTACACAGCATCATCTAGCCCCAAGCTAAGCAGAGCTTGTGCTATGGGTAGTACATGACTTATAAAATACATAGATGTATATTTTTTATTATACATAGAAAATACCCAGAATATCCGGATATATTTGCAGATTTATCAAACATCCGGTGGTGACTTTGGTAGCGCTGTGGGTGAATGCCGGATAAGCAGCGAGATTCGAGAGTTGCGGGTTCGATTCCCCTTGCGTAATCTGCTTATTTTATCTAGTACCGTAGTACTCGTAGTTCTTGATCTAAAGCCTTCGCCATCCACCGGCTTTTTTAGAAGTTGTTAGGCCACAACGGAGGCCTTTAGGCGGCCTATCTTCGTCACCAGAGTTGGCCACTAATTTATACGAACCATCCACCGATTACCTTGGTCACTTGGTCTCACTTCGTTTTCAGTTTGCGTGGAAAGTCAGTGCCGACTCCAAATTCGAGCAAAGTCAGTGCTGACCCGCTACTGACAAGTAAACGCTGTCGGGTCAGGACTGATTTCAAATTCTCGCGTACTGACCCTCGTAAACAGAGAAAGTCAGTTCTTAATGTCAGCACTGACTTCATTTGGAGTCAGTCACTGACTCAATGTAAATCCATCCAAGGCAATTCTTGCATGCAATTATGGTATGGTGTAAATGGGCTATAAGCGAGGCGTTTTCACCAGAGATGTGCGAGGATGTGAAGCGAGGAAAGTGTTTTTAGGTAGTGATAGGAGAATAGAATGCAGGAACCTGTAATTTTATTTAAATTTAATTTAATTTACTTATTCAGTAAACAAAACAGCGCAACAACGCAGTCTTAGAACGTTGGTTATGATAGCTAAAGGCTCGCCCACGCTGGGTCACCTCAGCAACCTTTACAAAATAAGCCAGCGTTTAAAATGTCAAAAGGTCGCGCCCACGCGTGACCTGTAGCCAAAGGTCACAAAAGGTCTTACATGTGTACGCCTACACTCTCTGTACAGCTCAACCTCGGTGGCGGAGTGGGCGAGTGGTAGGAGGTGAAGCGAGAGGTAGCGGGTTTATTTATTTATTTTATATTGGAAAACAAACAGCTTTATTACAGTAAATTAGATCATCATGAAAGCCTTCTAATGTTCCCAGTGCTGGGACACTGGCCTACTCTCGAGCGAGAGTGATTAGGTCTTAATCCACCACGCGGACCCAATGCGGATTGGTAGATGGCACTGTCTTTCAAATGTGTCATTCTTGGACATGCCGGTTTCCTCACGATGTTTTCCTTCACCGTATGAGAAGCACTGGCATAGCATACATAAATTTTTCGTGGCAAAAATCCATTTGTCCATGACCGGATTCGAACCTTAGGATCGGAAGGCGGGTTCACTACCACTAGACCATGGACCATTTTTATACAACTGAAGTGGCAATCAAATGTACCAGCCCACTTGATGGTCAGCGGTTACCGTAGCCTATGTACGCATGCAACATCATATATATCACTTGCGTGTTACCACCCTGACACGTTAGATGGAAAGTCTCATGTGCCTGTAATTTTACCGGAAACCATACCCTTCGAACCGGAACATAGCCATGCGAGCATTACTGCTTGGCGGCAGAAATAGGTATGGTGGTAGTCTTTCCCCGGACGAGCTCTATCACAAAGAACTCCATTTACTTACTGTGAAATTTTATTTTATTCTGTGAAATTATTGAATTAGGTAAATGGAATAATTATTATTCCCCTTTGAAGAGATAATCATTATTTTGCTACTATTCTGATCTTTCAACAAAAGATTACCTGCAGGTAAACTCTGCGCGTAGACCCTCTACGCGGAGTCTACGGCGTAGAACCTTCGAAGCTACGACTGATTTATGCAACATCAACTATTGATATCTTCATTTGGATGGGTGACCGCCAATGGCAGTTTTGTGTAATGTAGGCGGCCTGTTAACTGTCAGATTTGGCCACTGACTCATACGAACATTACTTTTTTTGCGCGGATATTCTACCAGTTGAGCCACCAAGTCGTGCCTTGCCTGCTTGAAAACATCTTTGGAATTTCCTTGGCTTGAAGCGGTTTTTTTATGTCAGCTAATGACAAGATGGCGAAGTTGCTTGATTTTAAGCGCCACGCCTGACTATATCTACAGTTCCAAGATGTATATTTACAATGTGTTAAAGCTCTGCATCAAACGCAAGGTCCCAGTAATTCAACCTCGCTCTATATTGCAACCACCGCCCTGGGTTCCATAAAATCGATGGTCACAAGGAGGGATGACCTGATTCCTAACTAACCCTCCCACCCCCTTACCTTTAACCTTTCAGTCTGCGCATGCGCGAGCCACTACCCCTGGAAACCTTTGCTGGAACCTCCAGTCCTCGTCCAACCCTGCTGGAACACACCAGCTTCGAATACCCAAATATCTAAATTTTCTTCATATATGAAAAACATATATAAAATATCCAAACAGCGCAGCCACACCCGTTTCATTTACAACTGTATATCAGACCCGTTAAGGCATATTTTAATTTGCTTCTCAACTAAAAATATATCGTATAAATAGTGAAGTATATAACTCTTTATTAGTTTCGTCGTTGCTACAGTTTTAAGGTCAGTATCTAATATAATATATACATTTAAAACGTATGTGGTAGGTTTCATTCATCATCATAGTGTAAATCAATTTATTTTATACAAATTCTCGTTTAGACTTAATAAATTTAGAGTCTATATTTTATTTGACTAAAACCTTCTTTCCAATGCATCTTTTTACTGTTTATCAGTAAATTTTCATGTGCAAAAGTAGTATTAGCACCATTAACATATTTCTTTCTCTGTTCACAGAAAATTAGAGTTTATCAATGTCTAAACTGACACTGGACGGCTTTTTCTCGTACTGCAAACAAATTGCCGAGCATATACAGTTGGTTAGTTCATATTCACGCCGCCATCTTGAATCGCCATTTTGTATTGATCTCTGAGCGGCCATCTTGCTTGACCTTTGTTCTAGATTTCATTGTAAAGTTCAGCTTTTGTCATTTTATCATTGTTATAAGCTTCTTTATTGTTATCATTTATCATTTTGTAAATGGAAGTAATTTCATAAGCTTAGTTTTATCTAATTCATTCTACAAGCAATTTTTACCCTATATAATTTTTGTAACCTTTTTCTAAAACTAATTGTAGTTAGTAAGTAGAGGAGTATAAACCAAGTTACTTATTACATAAGCGGTTACTTTATATTTATTTACGGGTTTACATATACATAGTATAAAACAATGTCTCTTCTCGCAGTCTTTTTTTTTTTTTTTTTTTTATACAACTGAAGTGGCAACCAAGCGTACGGCCCACAAGATGGTAAGCGGTTACCGCAGCCTATGGACGCTTGCAATACCAGAGGTATCACTCGCGGGTTGCCACCTTGAGGCTAAGATCGAAAGCCTCATGTGCCAGTAATTTCACCGGAAACCATACCCTTCGAACCGGAACACAGCAATGCGAGCATTACTGCTTGGCGGCAGAAATAGGTATGGTGGTAATCCTTCCCCGGACGAGCTCTATCACAGAGAACTCTACTGCTCTGTCTGTAGTACGCTTAGATCTTTTATACAAACAACAAATTTTAATACGGTTTTCATAAATAGGTAGATTGTTTGGATGGTTTATTCATATAGTATAAGCGCGTGCAAAGCCAGGGTGGGGTCTCTAGATTCATGATAAAATATAGTCAATTTAGAATACATTAATTATTTCTTATCAATTTAAAACGCTTAAACCATGGTATTAACTTAAACTGACTTAAGTTAAGTCGTGAGTGAGTTTACGACTATGGATACTAGTGTATGTATTTGTCGTCTTTTGTTATTTCAATAATGAATACAAGGGTAAAGTATATACTTATTTTTTATACCATCGATTTAAAAAGAGATCAAATACATACAATCCAAATGAAACTCAACAACCATTACTTTAGGTCTAAAATTGCTTGCCATCGACTTACTTGCGATGCTGACCATACCCAAGGTATTCCAATCAATTGACTCGCGCATGCGCAGTACTTCCAGGCAAATCTCATCTTAAGAGGTCAATATGGTCCTATTCATTACAGAAACTTTTACTTTAACGGCTCGCTAAGTACCTATTATCTTTTCTTGTCATTCTTATTCTTATGTCAATGAACAGAGAAGTATAGATTTGAATGATACATTAGCAACAGATAGTATAACTATGAATGTATGACTATGAATAGTATGCCAGTGCTCTCATACGGTGAAGGAAAACATCGTGAAGAAACCGGCATGTCCAAGAACTAAAAATTCGAACGACCATGTGCCATCCACCAATCCGCATTGGGTCCGCGTGGTGGATTAAGACCCAATCACTCTCGCCTGAGAATAGGCCAGTGTCCCAGCAGTGGGAACATTAGAAGGCTGTAATGATGATGATGATTAGAATAAGGAAATAAATAACAAATAAATAGTTAAGGTTGAATTTAAAAGATTTTGGACTCTTCAACGAGAGTCCGTCTCGGTGGGTAGCACCGCAGTGTCAGATATTCTGACTCCAAGCAACAGTGTGCTGTTGCACTGTTTAGGTTTAAAGGGCACTGTAGCAAATAAAATTACTGGGCCAGCAATATTTAACAGTATCAAAAATAGCGGAATTTAAGATTTTCAATTTGGGTGACACTGCAATCTTGGTCAGGCGTGGCGCTTAACATCACTTAACGATTCTACTGTCTCGTATAGCTAGGAACTCTGTGGGTTTGTCTTTTGAATGAATGTATGAATGATTTATTCGCAGAATTTCCATAGCTCGTTGAGCGACTTTGAGCTTGTTTGAACTTATTCGCATAGCTTTTGTAAGTATAGTTAGTTAGTGCTGATCCACACGGTTTCACTCGCGCGCAATTTGTCCATATTTTTTCGTGGACTCCCATAAATATTTCAAAGCAAAAATTTGCCAAATTGGTCCAACCGTTTTTAAGTTATATCGAGACTACCGAACAGAAATTTATTTTTAGATTTATGAAGATGTTTATAGATTTTATTGAATGAATTGAATGAAAGTATTTGACTTTGTTGTCTGTCTGTCCCAGGGCGAGAGGATGGCTTCAATGTCAGGACAGGGCACCCCCAAGCTGACCTCAGGCGTGGGAAACCTCTACTATGACTGTGAGTACTTATTGATATAGCAATTATAAATTTTTGGAAAAAAACAAACTTCTTCAAACTAAAACAAATTTTTCGATGGACCGCACGAGTGATACCTCTGATATTGCAAGCTTACATTGGCTACAGTAACCGCTTATGTGGTGGGCTATTCGCTGGTCGCTTAGTAGTTTGAAAAAAACCGTCACGTAACAATGTGCTACGGCGTAGCAAAGTGTTACGGCGTAGCAAAGTGCTACGGCATAAGACGCTATCAAGGCTAAAGACTTACACGTATGCTGTAAGTTCTAGGGGTATAGGGGATGCGAAACGAAAATTGACTTCATTATTCTCACAGGGTCTTATGACTTTAATTAATTATTGTTTTTTTTTTTTTTTTTTTGTCTGTCTGTATAATGTGTCTATGTTTACGTCTATGTCTAAACGGGAGGTAGGCAAACGGGAGGTTTTAGGCGTCTCTTTGGCCACTTATTGGTTTGACTTTTCAAATCATTCCCAACTTTGTGAATATTGTTGCAAATTAGAATAGAATAGAATAGAATAGAAAACTCTTTATAGTACAACACACGAAGAAATATTAAAAAAAACTACTGTACGAGCTAGCATCGTCCAATACGTATAAAATGTAGGTTATAATTTACTTGTAGAGATAGCGTTACAAAGTCTTGCCGTAGACAGACCCCAGAATGTTCAAACCAATGAACATGTCATAATAATCTAATAACTAATACTTTATTTGCATTATATAAATTGAAACATAGGCAAACCAAGTCGACGGCTAAACATATATCAATACGATTATTGTACTTCCGCCGTCTCAGCATTTTACAGACTAAACTATAACAACACGTTCAAAAGTAAGCAAAATACCGCACGTTTATGTAAAGCATAGATGTAGTATAAATAATGTAATGTTTACTGAATAAAGGGTTGTCATCACTGGGTTTGGTTATTTCCTACCCTTTAACTTTACTTTACTTAACTTAACTTGAGGGGAGTAATCCCCGACAACTACACAGATATACACAGTTAAGTAAAGCGAGGTACAATGGGCGGCTTTTTTTTGTCTTCCAAGCAACCTTTGGATGGACAGAAACTAGATTGAATTCAAAACAAAAAATAAATTAATTTCATATGTTAAATACTTACTACATGTTGCAAATACTTAAATTAATTGATCATTCTATGTTCACGGAAGTAATTAATACTGTGACTTGCAAATTAGTATTGTTTAGGTTGAGGGAAGGATTTTGACATGATTTATTGTACACTACATAGCTGTCATAGCTTTTTTTTTTTTTATACCACTAAAGTGGTAACCAAGCGTAGCCTATGTACGCATGCAACATCATAGATATCACTTGAGTATTACCCTGAGACGTTAGATGGAAAGTCTCATGCGCCTGTAATTTCACCGGAAACCATACCCTTCGAACCGGAACACAGCAATGCGAGCATCACTGCTTGGCGGCAGAAATAGGTATGGTGGTAGTCCTTCCCCGGACGAGCTCTATCACAAAGAACTCTACTACTCTTCACTCGCGGCAGCATCAAAACTTACTGATGTTATCATTAATTATTAATATTTACTTATTTATAGCGCGCTGCCTTTTCGATTTCCAACAAGGATAACTAATTATGAAGCATAATTACGTACTTTTTTTTTAATATAAAAAAAAATGTTTTGAAAAAAAAAGTACAAGTATTTTTTTTTATGTGTGGAATATGTCAGGTTGATCATGAATGACCTTATATTTTTGATTATCTAATGCGGTTTTCATCAATCAAATCAAATCTAAAGTGCTTTATTCAGTTGAATCACAAGTATCACTTTGAAACGTCTTACAAGTTAGGAAAGTTAAACGCCAGTTTCAACGCGTCCATGCTATAAAGAACTGGCAACAACACCGGCTAGGTTCCTATCAGTTGTTTGGCATGACCCTTGCTATTATTATGGATGCCAAGTAGAGTTGGAGCATATTCAATAGATAGAGTGATTCAAGAGAAAAGTTTAACGAAAGTTTAAAAAGAAAGTTAGAAAGTTTAATCTTAAGTTTAACGAAGTTGCGAGCAACAACTTATTATTTATTTATTTATTATAAGCCTCCTACAACCAATTTATGACAATGTTTTCCTAAACCTTATTATAATAATTATTAGGTACATACTTAATCTTTACATTTATAATCTTCATTAATACAATAATATTCTTAATAATGAGTAACTTATTCTTTTTTGATTTTTTTTACAGATTGTTGTAATTTTATAGGTATTTATTTATTATTTTATTATATATTTATTATGGTTATAGGTCATCCCATTGTTGGGCCCCCCTACTTGTCCATTGTTGTTTATCGGTGGCGAGCCTAGTCCACAGCACGTCGAGTCCGCCGTACTGTTCCAGCTCGGTGCGCCAGCGCACCCTAGGGCGGCCGCGAAACGAAACGAAAGAAAAGCGAGCAACAACTAGTACAGAATAATTGCAAAAGTGTAAAACGGTCACAAGTTATTTAGTAGTACAAATCGTATCTCCCCTAATTCGCGAGGGCGCTTTCTCGCCGGAAGTGTCGCCCACCGGAAGTGGCTGATAAGAGACACGTGTTTAGTTTAGATCGCTCAAACATCAGAATAAACAGTGAGCTAGCAATAATATTAAAAAAATTCTCCGATCTTCATGACAGAGGAATAAATGAACAATGAAAAAATCCTTGCTCTAGATTTTCCAGGAATTAATATCGCTACAGGTACTTATTGTATTAGTTACCTTGATTAGACATAAGTCTTGATTTTAATTACCTATTTAAATATAATAATTAATTCAGTCAATCGGTATCAATTGAAAAATTTAAATTAGGGTAGGTATTTACTAGATATTACATCTTAATTTTTTTTTTTTTTTTACTTTTATATTTTACTATACTTGGGCAAATAAATTATTCTGAGTCTGGATTTGAACCTGCACACCCAAAGAAAGTCGCGTCACAAACGCAGTCGACTAAATCCATTTCGGAATGTGAAATCCCACAGTAAAAAGCAATCAATTAGCTAAAACATGAAATTCCACTTTTGATAATCCTCCCCTAGGGGAACCCTTAATGCAGCATTAATTACACATTTATCGATTCAAGAACGAGCCCGTCGCAAATATCACAAATAGCTAAGTTAAACAAATAATAAATAAATAAATAAATAATGCGGGACAATCCACACAGCATCTCTCTAGCCCCAAGGTAAGCTGCTGTTATACAGAGCTGTGTTATCGGTACTAGATGACTGACACATAGATATTTTTTTATTATACACAGAAAATACTCAGAAAACCCGGGACAAATATTTGTAGATCGTACAAACACTTGACCCGAGGCGGAAATCGAACCCGCTACCTTCGCGTCGCAGGCAGCCTATATTTTTTCCTATGGTTTTTCCTATATTTTTTCTGGACCAATACAATTTAGGAGTCTTCAAGGCCAGAGGGAACAGGTTCTTCCTAGACAAGCGTGCTTCATTATCGACCACACCATCACTTACCATCAGGTGAGGTGGTGGTCAAACGCTTGCCTATAACCCATAAAAAAAAAGACGGACGCTAGGACGCTAGGACGCTAAGACCGCTGAAGGCCTCTAACTTTTAAAAAGCCCGGGACAAGTAGCCTAACGTGCTGGAAAGAAAAAAAACACAAAATGGATAATGCATTGTCATTTTAAATTATTAAAGGCTTTTTAAATAAAATAATTACATAAAAATTTTATTTCAGACCATTTTGAATCCATAAGCTCCTCTATTGTGTCGCATTACTTTTGCGCATTTTAGCGAAATCTGTTGCACAAAACCCGCGAATTCGCACACCACGCGGTTTCGCAGTATAATGACCATTATCTTCAAATAAATCTATGTTTGTACGCACGTGTCAAAACACTTATAACTATATTAGTAAGCACATTATTATTATTATTATTATTATAAACTTGTAGTGTCCCACTGTAGGGCAAAGGCCTCCCTTCTCTCTTTCCATACCTCTCTGTTACCGGCTAGTTGGGACCATTCTTTGAGGTATACATCAAGTTCGTCCCTCTATCTCCTTCTGGGCCTTCCACGCGGCCGTCGCCCATACGTAAGCACATAGTTGTCTATAAACATAACAATTTAATAAATTCAATATATAACATTTACCTGGTAGTAGGACTCTTCAGCAAGAGTCCGTCTTGGTGGTACCACCGCAGTGTCAGATATTATACCTCCAAGCAGTAGTGTGCAAGCTGCACTGTGTTTAGTGGAATTACTGGGTGAAAGAGACTTAACAACAATGTCTCGGGGTGATAAGCGCAGTGCAGTGCCACGCAAACACTTAAAAACTTTAAGGTTTGGATGGCACTGCATCTGTAATAGTCAGGCGTGGTGCTTAACATCAGGCGGGCGTCTTGATTGTCTTGTCACTTACTGACATAAAAAAAAAACATAAACTTACTTAGAAACTAGGCGAGAGATCGGTGCAAGTACCCTAAGCCAGTATTTACCACTTGTTTTTTATGCATTGTCATCATAATCATAATTGACTGTTCCCACTGTTGGGACACTGTCCTACTCTCAAGAGTGATTGGGTCTTGCACCCTTTGCACGACTAATGTACAAAATACAAATAGCACAACGCGGACCCAATGCGGATTGATGGACGGCACATGTCTTTCGAATCTTTAGTTATTGGACATGCCGGTATCCTCACGACGTTTTCCTTCACCGTATGAGAGCACTGGTATTGCGCACATAAATTTTTCGAACAAAAAAATCCATTGGTGCACGACCAGGTTTGAACCCACGACCTTAGGATCGGAAGGCTGGGTCACTACCACTAGACCACCGGTGCTCTTTTCGATAATTAATACTTTATTGTATCTATTTATAAAGACGTCTAGAGTTAACCCCTGCACCGCCGCGGGGGTCATAAATACCCATGGACTAGACAAGTTGATCCAACGTCGGAATATACGGGGGCTGTTGGGGCCATCCGCGGTAATGACTGCAGATTTAAAACTAATTCCTTATTTGTGAGGTATCTAGAAATGAATAACGAAGTAGAGTCAATGGGAAAAGTAATGGAAAATAATGCGAGTTTGAAGTTGGAGATTATAAGGTTGAGAAAATAGAGGTTGTGGGTTCCGCTCCCGTTATAGGACCAAGTTTTAGCATGATCTTTAAATATTTTACTGGGCCTGGATGTTTCTAGGTTTTATGACAAAAAAAAACTTTGTGTTCAATCAGTTATTCGGTACCCATAGTTTGCTTAGTTTGGGACTAGATGGCGCTGTGTCTAAAAACTCTGTAAATATTTATTTATTTATATTTTATTTATTAATATATATTTATTTAACTATAGTTCAGTTTGTACCGAGTTTTCCGACTTCTCTTTTTATTCTAAAAAGCCAAAACAATCCATCTCTACACCCCAAACAGATAAAAACATTCAATTCCACAAGAGAATCCCTTAAGCCTACACTCTATCAATTGTAGTTAATGCTTGGAAAAATCGAGATACTGCATCCAGTATTGCCAGCTAGGCTCAGTAAAAATAATAGATAAATATGAAGTAATATTTTAGAAAAAGAATACTCATAAAGGACCACTTTGTTTTTTTGAAAACTCAAGTAAAGTAAAGTTCTATGGTTCGCTAATAATAAATATAACTTTACTTATATGTAGGCAAAGGTACCAAAATATAATTAGGGCATTTTAAGTGACGTAGCTAATTATTCAAAGTGAAAATAAGTCTAAGTGAACCTTGTTTTGAAAAAAAAAACGTTGCATAATTTTGGCTCATTCTTCGCGTTTTTTTAAGTTTTGCGTGTCGAATTTACTTTGCTAAAACTTACTAAAAACAAATTAGAGAAGTTTTTTTAAGAAATTAGAGGACAAATCGATCTCTATTTTATTTGTTCTTATAAATATATGCAGTGTGTACATTAAAGAGTAAAATATATATCTAAAATACATCACTTGCTTTAGTTGTTATTTTCACCTTTACGAGATAAGTTGGCAACACCGAGACTGACTGGATGAGACGTAAAATATGGATGCGAATGGCGAAGAGCGGGAATGGCCCGGGATTTGGTGGTTTAGTGGAAGATAGCCCTCTGTCGAGGATTATGTACTACCATTGCATGATAGCTCTGTCACTTTTTATTATATTAATTATATAAGTGCCAGTGCTTTCAATTGGCGAAGGAACATCGTAAATCGTCATGTGTTAGAACAAAAAAATTAAAAGACTCGTCCACCAATTCCCATTGAGTCGACCCAATCACTCTCGTTTGGGAGTAGGCCAGTGTTCCAGCAATAGAAAAGATCAATAGAAGGCTGTCATGATGATGAGTACTCTACTAGAGTTCTTTCTGGTAGAGCTCGTCCGTTTTTCTGGTTTATACCTAAAGACTCAAGCTCTACTAGTAAAGATAGAAAATAATTGTAAAACCTCACAGGGTCAGTGAGTTTACGACTGGATTATCTGCATCTAAAGTGCAGAAGGTATTTTAATTAAAATCCCGACACGCGCCAACCCTAAAATGCAGCTGCGTTATTTGTTTGTTTATTGCGCCGCGGAAACTCAAAGCTAGGGGTGCTGCAGTATTTGTACTCTCAATAAAAGTAGTATTATGCAATAGAAGACGAGTAGATTTTTTTTACATACGGGTGGTTCAAACGTAGACGTCAATAAGAAAAAAATAGATTCCTCAGATCCAGGGGTATCCGAAAATAGATAGATAGATAAGTCATTTATTTGCAACTTCAAGCACACACATACAAAATTAATAAAAATACCCCATGTATGTTCCCCAATCTTTTGTATTTTTCGAGTTATGATTTTTTAAATGTTTTTTTAAGAATGTTTGGTCGGAATGAATGAAAATGAATAAATGAAAAAATCTTTATTGACAGAGACACATACACAATGCATTATCTTATGGTCCTCACACTAGGCTGAGCCTGCATCGTGAGGGCCAAAAATATATATTTAACATAGCGGTTTATGCCTCGGGTGGAAAAACATACCAAAACTAAAGTAGTAGATACTCACCTATTCTAAAAAACAGACAAATACTAAAACATAATCAGTAAAAAACTAAAATCATAACTAGGTAAGTGTGTAGGAATGAATGAATGAATGAATGAATGAATGAAATAAACGTTTGAAATTAATAAAAAATAATTTTATTTTGTAACAACCTCTCGCTTCTTATTCTTAACTCAACTCGCCAACCGTGTGCTAATTTTTTTTATCACAATTTATTAATCAACATGAACTGTCAAACTGTGACACGTTCAACCCTGCAAGAAGCGCGCACGCGGCGAAGTGTAACAAATCGACCGGGGGTGGCTCTAAGTGAAATTCCGAGCATACCCACGGATGGGGGGTTAAATGAAAAAATATTTTGAGAGACTGCCATTCACAGAATGTTTTTTATGAATCCTTTGTAAAATATCATCATAATCATCATGACAGCCTTCTAATATTCCCACTGCTGGGACACTGGCCTACTCTCAGGCGAGAGTGATTGGGTCTTAATCCACCACGCGGACCCAATGCGGATTGGTGGATGGCACATGTCTTTCGAATTTTTATTTCTTGGACATGCCGGTTTCCTCACGATGTTTTCCTTCACCGTATGAGAGCACTGGCATTGCGCACATAAATTATTCTAAACAGAAAAATCCATAGGTGCACGACCGGATTCGAACCCACGACCTTAGGATCGGAAGGCGGGGTCACTACCACTAGACCACCAGTGCTCTCTTGTTAAATATGAATGCTTATAGAGATACATTTTCTAGTTTTACGTTTGAGGTTCGACTGAATTTCGGAGAATTACACAACATTTTTCAATTGGCTGATTTATAAACATTATTAAACAAATCTGTCTCTAAAAGCTTACTATAAAATAACCGATTACTTAGATGATAAAAAAGCTTTGGACGAATGTGCTCCAAGTCTACTCGGAATCCATCACAATAGCAAGGGTAATTTCTAAAAAGCGATAGGAACCCAGCCGGTGTTGTTGCCAGTTCTTTTACGGCATGGGCGCGTTCGAACTGGCGTATCTTTCTTGTTGAAACTGGCGTAGCTTGTGAGACGTTTCAAAGTGATCCTTGTGATTTTATTAATATAAACCAATTTTGAATTTTGAATTTTTCAATTTTGACATTCAATCAATCGTCGTTCTTGAGCGGACACGTAGATGCTACTGGATCGTTGTCAAATAACAGAATACAAAAACACCATAACGTAGAGTAGTAGAGTTCTTTGTGATAGAGCTCGTCCGGGGTAGCCGACCACGTACCTATTTCTGCCGTCAAGCAGTAATGTTTGCATTGCTATGTGCCAGTCCGAAGGGTATGGTTTCCGGTGAAATTACAGGCTCATGAGACTTTCGATCTACGTGTCAGGGTGGCAACCCGTGAGTGATACCTCTGGAATTGCAAGCGCCCATAGCTGCGGTAACCGCTTACCATCTTGTGGGCCGTACGCTTGGATGCCACTGTAATTGCATAAAAAAACAGCTGCATTTTGTTTACAGTCGGTGAAAAGATTGTTAATAGATCAATTAGGCACTCGCTTACTCTGGACGTCTTCTTTTGACACATTAAGTGTAAATCCCTAACTAAACGAAAACTCCGAGAAACTCCCTCAAATGTACAATTCAGTCACAATCGGCTTATGACATCAAAAACATTAGTTCACACACATCTTTTGGCCGTACCCACTCCAACTTCCCTAACTCTTATTACTACATAAATAGAGTTGAAAACAGATCGGCAAGAGTTCAAGTTATAATAGATGAAGTTGCATTTGGAATGTGATGTAATGCTTGACAAATAAATACTTCTGCAAAGGCACTTATGGTATTTGCTAGGGAGATAGGGGAATACAAACGTAAATACCTGTGACATTAAGTTCCATTTGCATCGAAGAAGTTGCAGGAAAAGTTTTATTTAGAAATTAGACAGAATATTACGACGTATTTCGTTGTTTTTTTTTTTTATTTTTTATTTTTTATTATTCGAGCTTATAAAAGAAGAAAAAGAGAAAAACCTAATACGTTTCAGTTTCTTAGTAAGTCAGTGAGTTATTATTTTAAGATTCTAATTAGCTCTTTTCGCCTGACATACAGGATTACCTATTTCATTTATGTATTTAGTACGCCAGGATTACTGGCGTAAATTCACCTAGCTTTAAAACGTTTCAAAATGATCCTTGTGATTTTATTGAAATAAATAATTTTTGACTTTGACTTTCAGATTATGTATACCTGTCTAAGTTTTTGCATATGTTATTCTATTATACCTTGGTAAAATTGAATTAACTATTTATTTATTTAAATTTACAAAATTGTGGCAAATACAGTCATAAAAACAATAAAATATAATAAGAAGACGAACACTAAATTGCTTAGTTTGGGGCTAAATAGCGCTGTAATAATTATCGATTAAGCAAAAATTAATTCTAATTAAAATTCTAATTAATTTTACTTGTTTGAGTAAAAAAAATAGTTAAAAGGTTAAGCGGAATAGTACTAGTCTTATTTTTATTTTTATTTTATTTATTCGGGATAACAAACAGTTATACATTTATGGTTGAGTAAATGGTAGATATGAAACAGACTTAATTAATATATAACCAACAGCGTTATCCACAACTTACTATAAAATCTAGGTTGAATAGTCAAAAAATAAAAACACTCTTGTAAAGTTGTAATAGATTTCCGCAAAGTAACGTCTGAATATATAAATTATCAATAAAATCGCAAGGATAATTTTGAATTAAGTAAAATTAAATGTATTTCGTTATCTGTCTGTGTATGTCAAAGTTTGAAGAGGACATCAGTGCGTCTGACAGCTGACACCGGATTATGCCGCCCGGTCGCTCCGACCCACTGCGCGTTGTAGGGTTAAGTGAATTCTGATGTACCAGTGTGGTGATTCTCACGGGTTACTTGTTTCGAGGTGAAATTGACGAGATTAGTTAAAACTCGGAAATAAGAACGTTCACAGACAGAAAAACAGAGTGATAATGTCTTTATTCCTAAAAGATTATAGCATAAAAAAATTAGTAGAGTTCTTTGTGATAGAGCTCGTCCGGGGAAGGACTACCACCACACCTATTTCTGCCGCCAAGCAGTAATGCGCGCATTGCTGTGTTCCGGTTCGAAGGGTATGGTTTCCGGTGAAATTACAGGCACATGAGACTTTCTATCTAATGTCTCAGAGTTGTAACACGCAAGTGGTATCTATTACGTTGCAAGCGTACATAACATAAGGCTACGGTAACCGCTAACCATCAAGTGGGCCGTACGCTTGGTTGCCACTTTTGTGATATAAAAAAATATTATAAAAAAGTGTAAATTTAGCAGCTTGCTAAGTCTTGTCTTGTAGGTAATTCTTATTACTAGCCAATAAACTTCCACTGCAAGACATAGGCGCCGACCAATGAGTGGCATGATGACAGTTCTTGATCATCTTAAAATTAAATGTCATCAGTTCCATCGACTGTCCATAATAGTTAAAACTGTGTTTTAATTGAAAACTTTGTCTGAAAACCAGTGCAGCTTCACATCACACTCTGTGTATGTTTCGCAGCTTAAAGACAGAGCCTCTTTGAGCCACACACAGCAGAAAACTAATTGGCACAGTAGGGCACAGTCCACAGTAGGTAATCTTGCTTAAAAAAAATTATGTTGTTTTTCCTATGTACCTACTTACCTACCTATTTTTCTTTTTTTCTTGTCTCTTGTTTTATATTTTTGATTTCTTTCTGTGTGTTAGTCAAATAAACGAATTTAATTTAACTTTTTTTGTTTCTTAAAAGGTCATCATTTTTAGATTTTATAAATCTGGCTTAAAAAAAAAGCTTTTTTTTAGGCTCTAGGTTTTTAAATGTCAGCAAGTGACAAGACAATCATGGCGCCCACCTGATGTTAAGCACCACGCCTGACTATTGCAGATGCAGTGCCACCCAAAGCTTAAAGTTTTTAAGTGTTTGCGTGGCACTGCACTGCGCTTATCACTCCGAGACAATAGCACAGCAAAAGGCACCACGTTTAACTGACTGAAGCGAGGTTCAGACTTTAATTTCCATCCTTAATAACAGAACATAACCTCTAAATATTCCGACATTCGAATCCCAACCTTACCTCCATTAACTAGAATTGAAAACACTTTGACATTACGACAAGTAATTTCGCACCGTCTGTTCAGTGCATGATTTTTAATAAAGAAAATCTCGGACATTTTTCCGTTTTTCAGTTTCGTTCAATTTTATACTTTATTTTGAGGTTATAAAGACGTTGTGATGTTTCAAAAGAGTAAAATAGTTGGTTGAAAGACATGTGTTGTATTGTTATCATGATGAATAGAGCGTTGATCAGTATGTTTTTGTCTGTGTGAAGGATTGCTTGCCCTTTTGGCGGGAAGGGATATAACAATGGCCTTTCAAAATGATCTTTAGCTCGGAAAAATAAAGGAAGTCAGTAAAACTTTGAGATTATTTTAATCAAAGTTTTTTTCAAATTTCAATTTATTGCATCATGTAACAATCTTGTTTAAGGTCTTAGTAGTTTGAGTTTGATTATAATTTAGGCACGAGTAATTTTATAAATGTGTATGTAAAATTAATAATATCAAGTAATAAATTGCAGTAATTAAGTTTTTATACAAATGAAGCCAAGCGGCCCACAAGATGGTAAGCGGTTACCGCAGCCTATGGACGTTTGCAATAGGGTTTACAAACATACCATCTAGAACATTATTAAATATTATTGATGTTTCTTAGACTAATAAAAATAATAAATTTACGTACCTACGTACGAGTTCAACAGGATCTACAGTACAATATCTATAGGGTTGGTAAGTTAATGTTTTACATAGACAAGTGACTACCCTCCGTACCAGTTCTCACTGTATGACGTATTAGATATTATTATAATTATTTGTTTACCTAATCATAAGTGTCTAGGGACTTTATTTTGGGATGTCGATGAGTAGTGCGTTTATTTGCGATGTTAATTTTATGTGAATACCTGATCATTATTTTATAAATTATTGTTAACTTTAAATTGTTTATTACTTGTATAGTATTATTTTCAATCAAGTCCAAAATTAAACAAGGTAGTAGTTGGCAGAAAAATAAGATCATGCATAAAGAAATTGTTGGAAGGTGGGATGGAGATACAAAAAATATTATTCGTGTTATAGCGGTCGAATGAAAAAGTTGTGAAAAAGGAATAAATTTTAATAGAAAGTTGTCTGTTTTATATTCTACCACCTGATTCCTTATAGACGGCAGGGCGTCGTTATTCAGAGTGACAGTACAAGAGCGAATAAAAATCTAATTAACTTTTAGTGGAAATCTTTCCAAATGTGTACGCTTCTTTAACAAAGTCCCAAGCGACATACAAAATTTATCAATTGGCAAATTTAAAAAATTAATTAAACAAAATCTGTCTCAAAAAGCTTACTATAAAACAACCGATTACCTAGATGATAAAAAAGCTTGGGACGAATGTGCTCCAACTCTACTTGGAATCCATAACAATAGCAAGGGTCATGCCAAAAAAGCGATAGGAACCCAGCCGGTGTTGTTGCCAGTTCTTTTACGGCATGGGCGCGTTGGAACTGGTGTAAATTTTCCTAGCTTGTAAGACGTTTCAAAGTGATCCTTGTGTTTCTACTGAATAAATAATTTTTTGATTTTGATTTTGAATGAAATAGCTACACAGATAAAAAAAAAATGTAGTATTGTTGAATTAAAAAGATAACACTTCAGGTTTTTTACAATGTTTATGGACATGTTTCTCAAAAAATACCTACAAGATAACAATAGCCACCCCCTACCCTAATCACACACATTCTTGAACATATCATAAGGGTAGCTCGGCAGCTTTAATCAGAGGCCGTTTAGACCACGCGGCGGCTGAGGGGTTAACAAAACTGGGGCCAGACCCTGACAATTTACGTCTGTAATCCCGATATTTTATCTCCGTGCTTTTTAAACTCAAAAGTATTATATCCCAAAAAAAAAATACTAAAAATTACTAAGAATAGTAGAGTTCTCTGTGATAGAGCTCGTCCGGGGAAGGACTACCACCATACCTATTTCTGCCGCGAAGCAGTAATGCTCGCATTGCTGTGTTCCGGTGAAGGGTATGGTTTCCGGTGAAATTACTGGCACATGAGGCTTTCGATCTTAGCCTCAAGGTGGCAACCCGCGAGTGATACCTCTGGTATTGCAAGCGTCCATAGGCTGCGGTAACCGCTTACCATCTTGTGGGCCGTACGCTTGGTTGCCACTTCAGTTGTATAAAAAAAAAAAAACTTAGACAGGACTAGAACCAGTGATCTTCTGCTTGATATAAAATACTCTACCTGTTGCGCCACCAAGTCTATGGTTTTTTTTTATACAACTGAAGTGGCAACCAAGCGTACGGCCCACAAGATGGTAAGCGGTTACCGCAGCTTATGCACGCTTGCAATACCAGAGGTATCCTTCGCGGGCTGCCACCTTGAGGCTAAGATCGAAAGCCTCATGTGCCAGTAATTTCACGGGAAACCATACCCTTCACACCGGAACACAGCAATGCGAGCATTACTGCTTGTAGGCAGAAATAGGTACGGTGGTAGTCCTTCCCCGGACGAGCTCTATCACAGAGAACTCTACTACTATTCTGTATTATGGTGTATGGCGTCGCCGCTCGCCGCTGCGCTTATGAACGCGCCCTGAATTTGTGTATTGTTACAGCGATTCTCCCGTACCGCGAGGACTCCGGCCCGCAGACACGCGAGTTCCTCTCCCGCGTCGTCGATGTACTGCTGGACTTTGTACAGCAGGTCAATGACCGGAACGAAAAGGTAAGTAAACCGACATAATTACATCAAATAATTCGTTCGTTCGTTCGTTCGTATGAGTCAGTGGCCAACTCTGGTGACAGAGTTTCTAGGCCGCCTTATAAATATTTTTTCTAACATGTGTAGGTGCAGTGGTGGCTAAGTTTATTAACACACTAGCTGCCGCCCGCGACTTCGTTCGCTTAGAAATCGGGAACCGTCCTTTTTTACAGGATAAAAAGATGCCTATGTCATATTCCCGGTCATTATCTATCTATAGATTATAATATCCCAAAAATTATTTTGCCTCAAGCGGGATTTGAATAAGCAATGCGACACCTCTCGTCAATGAACTAAATTAACTTTAGTCATTGAACAGGCTTGGATAACTGCAACGTTTCCCCTGTAGGTGAAGCTATCGGCGCTTCGAGCCGAAGACATCCCAATGATTATTTCGTCCAAGCGAGATATGTCTCGATAGCTCAATTGGTAGAGCGCCCGCGTATCAAGCGGTGGTTGCGGGTTCAAATCCCGCTTGAGGCAAAATAATTTTTGGGATATTATAATCTTTAGTATTCCCCTAGTGTGATGGTTAACACTATAAAAACAAAAATAGCCAATTATCTATCTATGTTGTAAATTTCTGTGGTTTTCGAGTTATAAACACACAACCAAACATCCAGACTTTCGCATTTATAATATTAGTGTGATTAACGAGGCTAAGCACTGTTCCGCAGGGTCACCATTTGAATGGGCGACCGCAATGGCAATTTTAACTGAGCGCTTCCGTGCTTCGGAATGCACATTAAACTGTCGGTCCCAGCTTTTTCTAAGTTTTTAGGCCATCGCGGAGGCGGTGGATGGTGGTTGGTCGATCTCACATTCTATTTGAGTGGTGTAATGTCCAGCAGTGGTCTATTTTACTAATAATGATGATGTTAATGACGACCGATGTGGCGCGGCGGGCGAAGGCCTGCCTGCGACGCGGAGGTTGCGGGTTTGATTCTCGCCTTTGGACAATTGTTTGTACAATCTGCAAATATTTGTTCCGGGTGTTCTGGGTATTTCCTATGTATATTAAAAATATCTATCTATGTATTGTATTGTATTAAGTAAAATCATCTAAGTAGGACCACACACAGCTCTGCTTACCTTGGGACTAGATGGTGCTGTGTGGATTGTCCAGTATTTTATTTATTTATAACTGTGCTAAAAGAACTCTATCCCGTGACGTGATTTGCACGTTACACGTAAGCGGATCTCGGCTGTCGTGAAGTTAGCCATTTGCCGCAATGGAACTTCTTCGAAATTAAATACATATTTTTGAAAATAAATTAAAAGTAATGCTAGTAAAAAAATATGTTGTATAATATTACTTTTAAGAACTGATATTACATGTATTACCCTCATAATTATGATGCAATAAATGATACTGCCCCCACACCATGAACTCTTAGAGCGATTCAAATTAGGACCTAAACTGAATTGCCAAAAAAAATTGTACCATGAAATTAATAATTATTGAAGTCATGGTACAAAATTTTTTGACAATTCAGTTTAGGAGTTCATGGTAGGAAAAAACTTACAAAGCTCACTTTACAAGTTTGTGCTTGCGAGGTCTACTGTTCGGAGAACTGCTAGTTATATATTTCCTTCCACCAGATCCTGGAGTTCAAGATGCCGGGCGAGATGCAGAAGCTGCTGGACCTAGAGCTGAGAGACGAGCCGCTGCCGCTGAAGCAACTCCTCGAGGACTGCAAGACCACGCTCAAGTACCAGGTGAAGACGGGTGAGTTTGCAGCTTTACCACTTAATACGTTCTAGACTTAGGCTGTATGAAACGCCGCCATTTTCTTATCGACTTCAAAAAAGGAGTTGGCTTATTTGCCACAATTCTGCCAGTGAGTAAGTAATCAATTAAATTTCAGAATAATTAAGATAAAAATCTAACGAAAAATCTCTAGTACTATTCCGCTTAACCTTTTAACCAATGAGGTCACACAGTTAAGTCAAAGCCAGAGTCAAAAATGATTTATTTCAATAAAATCACAAGGATCATTTTGAAACGTCTTAAAGCTAGGTGAACTTACGTTACGTTAATACAGTTAACCTCAAAAAAAAAATATCGACACGTGTTTCATCCCTCCACGGGACATCATTAGGACCATCGACTTGTTCTCCGGCAGACGTGTTGCTCCGTCGACCGCTGGAGCCAAAGTGAGATTTTCGCTCGACTGAGCAACTCGACTCATCATCGCTCCATATTCAGTCGAGCAGTGTCATAGTTGTTCTTTGTGTTTTAGATGGACAGATATAAGAAAAATGCCATGAATCTTTTAGACTATCTTTCTAACCGGAAGAAGATCCCTACCATTGACCAAACGTAGTCACAATATAAGTCATAATTACCTGGTGGTAGGACTCTTCAGCAAGAGTCCGTCTTGGTAGGTACCACCGCAGTCTCAGATATTCTACCTCCAAGCAGTAGTGTGCAAGCCGCACTGTGTTTAGGTTAGAAGGGCACTGTAACAAGTGAAATTACTGGGCGAAAGAGATTTACCAACAATGTCTCGGGGTGACAAAGCAGTGCTACGCAAACACTTAAAAACTTTAAGCTTTGGGTGTCACTGCATCTGTAATAGTCAGACGTGGTGCTTAACATCAGGTGGGCGCCTTGATTGTCTTGTCACTTGCTGACATAAAAATAACGCTGAAATGTCGTTATACGTATACATACGTCGTCTGAAAATGTATTGAAGTTTTTAGTCATTTATCGAGCACCGTGCTCGATAACCTCTTCCTTTTTTGGAGTTGGTTCTCCGGAAATCTTGTTCTTTCTTGAAAAAATCTTCGAAATGTTTTTTTTTATACAACTGTAGTGGCAACCAAGCGTACGGCTCACAAGATGGTAAGCGGTTACCGCAGCCTATCGACGCTTGCAATACCAGAAGTATCACTCGCGGGTTGCCACCTTGAGGCATAGATCGAAAGCCTCATGTGCCAGTAATTTCACCGGAAACCATACCCTTCACACCGGAACACAGCGAGCATTACTGCTTTGCGGCAGAAATAGGTATGGTGGTAGTACTTCCCGGACGTGCTCTATCACAAAGAACTCTACTACTCTTATGATGATTTATTGTGGGTGCTGTAGTCTACAATTAAAGCTCGCTCCACCACAGGGCACTCTTTCCAGTCAGTCAAGCGAGAGTATCGCCCTTATCCGGCCAAGCGTGAGTATCGCCCATCATTCCGGGCGATTGCCGGGTGTAATTGAATTGTTTGCGACGAGCGGAATACGGACGAAATACACCCCCGCATGGTTTTGTGATCTTTTCGCCCGTTTTAGAGTTGTAGCGTATTAAAACTAGGTTTTATAACTATCATAGTTAATTAAATAATTTTCACTAATAACGGGATATTTACCATGATTTGTGAGTTTTATTGATTCCAGATATTTCGGCGCAGTTACATGCACCATGATCACGGGAGAACTCACAAATAAATAAATAAATAATAAATAATGCTGGACAATTCACACAGCACCATCTAGCCCCAAGGTAAGCTGCTGTTAAACAGAGCTGTATTATGGGTACTAGATGACTGATATATACTTAATACAATACAATACATAGATAGATAGATACAATACATAGATTTTTTTATATATAGATAATACCCAGAACACCCGGGACAAATATTTGTAGATCGTACAAACATTTGACCCGAGGCGGGAATCGAACCCGCAACCTCCGCGTCGCAGGCGAACCTGCGCCCGCTGCGCCACATCGGTCGTCAAATCATGGTAAATATCCCGTTTTTAGTGAAAATTAGGTATAACATAATAAAAAGTCTATAATGCTACTCTTAGATGCTTTCTAGAGTAGCAGAGTTCTATGTGATAGAGCTCGTCCGGGGAAGGACTACCACCATACCTATTTCTGCCGCCAACCAGTAATGCTCGCATTGCTGTGTTTCAGTTCGAAGGGTATTGTTTCCTGTGAAATTACAGGCACATGAGACTTTCCATCTAACGTCTCAGGGTGGTAACATGCTAGTGATATCTATGACGTTGCATGCGTTCATAGGCTACGGTAACTGCTTACCATCTAGTGTGTCGTACGCTTGGTTGCCAATTTAATGGTTTAAAAAAAGGTCTAGAACTATGTTGCTAATCTATCTTAGTTTTATACAAAGCTATGTTGGTGTATTGTGTCGTGTAGTAAAGTGCCTTAGCATCGGGACGAGACGAGTATCTACATAATCATAATAACTTCGGGCGGCCTAGAAACTCTGGTGACAGAGTTTCTAGGCCGCCCGAAGTTATTGTGGCCACTGACTCATACGAACGAACGAAGGATAAGTCAAAATCAAAGTCAAAAATGATTTATTTCAATAAAAGTAGTAGTATAAGAGTAGTAGAGTTCTCTGTGATAGAGCTCGTCCGGGGAAGGACTACCACCATACCTATTTCTGCCGCCAAGCAGTAATGCTCGCATTGCTGTGTTCCGGTGCGAAGGGTATGGTTTCCGGTGAAATTACTGGCACATGAGGCTTTCGATCTTAGCCTCAAGGTGGCAACCCGCGAGTGATACCTCTGGTATTGCAAGCGTCCATAGGCTGCGGTAACCGCTTACCATCTTGTGGGCCGTACGCTTGATTGGCACTTCAGTTGTATAAAAAAAAAAAAAAATAACAAGTATCATTTTGAAACGTCTTAAAGCTATGTGAATATACGCCAGTTCCACGCGCCCCAGCCTAGATAATAACTTATAATAATGTTTTGTTAATATGACGTATCCAAGAACATGTAATTTGTCGCAAGATAAATAAATGAGAGTCCTCCGCTGTCAAAACACGTCATTAGTTTTACAGTGAAAAAGTAAGTTCTTATAAGTTAGTGGCCAACTCTGATGACAGAGTTTTTAGGCCGCCCAAAGGGCCCTGTCATGGCTTAACATAAAACACGAAAACAAAACCTCGGCATGTATGATAACAGTTAATAGCCGTTATTATAATTTAATATGGCCTAACTTGAAATCCACTGGCATTCACCCATCCAAATGGTACAACTTAGCCCTACGTCACGAACGCTCATTTTCACAGTAAAACCTAGATTTAACCTAAAACTTAAATCTACACCCCTAAAGAAAGTTAGCCCGCATCTTGCACTCCAATCAAACATCCCCCGAGGGGTAGTCAAACAATTTTCCATGACATTTGGCGGCTCCCGCGCCCGGTGTGGCGTGCTAATCGCTTGTTCTTGCTCTGCGTCTGACAAATGCACGGATAGTTTGAAAAATCATTGATATGTGCCTTTAGAAAGGGTGACCGATTGAAATTTTTTGTCCGATTTTAGTCTAGAAACATTTTTTTTTGTCAACAAGTGACAAGACGACCAGGTCGCCTCCTGACCTTAACAGATGCAAAAGATTATAATATCCCAAAAATGATTTTGCCCGCTTGAGGCAAAATCATATAATAATCTTTAGTATTCCCCTAGTGTGATGGTTAACACTATAAAAACAAAAATAGCCAATTAACAGATGCAGTGCCACCCAAAGTTTTTAAGTTCTGCGTGGCACTGCACTGCGCTCATCACCTCGTTGTTAAGCCTCCTTTGTAATTTCATGCCCTTTGGACATAAACAGAAGCAGCATATGTGGCACTGCGGTGGTAAGAGGAACACTTGCTGAAGAGTCCACCAGGTAAAACTTATTTCTGCCGCCACATAATCATCATCATTTCAATGCTCACATTGCTGTGTGTTCGAAGGGTAGGTATACTGCCCTCCTAATTTAGACAACCGCAACTACTTCGAGATATTCGCGTCTAAAGTTTTTTTTCTTAAAAAGTGACCACAAAGTGGTCGCAGTTTTAAGAAATATTTAATTTTGATTATGTTAGTCTGTAGTCGCAATGATTCCCTACATAATGATGACTGCGGGAATTGAACCGCAACCTCTCACTTTTCAACCGCGCTTAACTTCAGCTCCACTGAGGTCATCGTATTTTTAAATTTACAAAAAAATCTATAATATTTTCTTTTTCTCCCCTCGGCCGTCAAACAGACATTAAATAAAATTGTAAAGTCGCGTTATAAAGCCCAGTTGATTTACAAGAGCGCGTGGAATGGCCCTAATAACACGCAAATCATTGGATTAAGTCACCACAATGGTTCTGGTGACCAGGATTCACGAAATATCTTGGATTTACGAAACTATTCGAGTTTTATCATTTTTTTTTTTTATACAACTGAAGTGGCAACCAAGCGTACGGCCCACAAGATGGTAAGCGATTACCGCAGCCTATGGACGCTTGCAATACTAGAGGTATCACTTGCAGGTTGCCACCTTGAGGCTAAGATCGCAAACCTCATGTGCCAGTAATTTCACCGGAAACCATACCCTTCACACCGGAACACAGCAATGCGAGCATTACTGCTTGGCGGCAGAAATAGGTATGGTAGTAGTCCCTCCCCGGACGAGCTCAATCACAGAGAACTCTACTACTCTTTAATTGAAATGTTATCACTTTACAAAACTTTTTATTGGCTTTATCTACTGCGAGGAAACCAAGGTTAAGTTGTATAAATTTCAATGGTGCAAACGTTACTGGCCAGTTTGCCTCACTAATGGGGCAACTCAATGGTGCAAACGTAACCACGGCATAATAGCCCGTTGCGTAGTTTAGGGCTAGACATTACGATCGTGAGACGGTTCCATTTGAAAAACATAATAAGAATAAGAATAAATATATTTTCTTTGTTTCTTTCTTTCTTTCTTCTATCTAGACGGAGCTGTGTAAACGGCTTGGTTCACAAATCCCTGCTTCATGATCCCATGAAGCAGGGATTAGCTTTTCTTCCCCACACGTGCAGGTTGTGTAATAACTTCCTTCTGATGTTTTTCCGCTGTCGTACAATATGAACTCCTTCAAAAAAAAATAAAAAAAAGTCTTACAAGGCAGGCAACGCTTCAGCAGTACCTCTGGTGTTACTGAGGTCATAGGCGACGGTAACTGCTTACCATCCGGTATTTCCACTAACATTGATTTATTTCGAAAAATGTCTATCATAGAACTAGACTGCAGCATTTTTTTCTTCTTAAATATCGCTGAAACTAACCTGTATTACATACAGTAAGTAAGTAAGTTCGTATGAGTCAGTGGCCAACTCTGGCGACAGAACTTCAAGGCCGCTTAAAGGCCTCTGGCATGGCCAACAACTTTGAAAAAGCCGGTACCGACTGCATAACGTGCCCTCCGAAGCACGGGAGCGCTCGGAATTGCCACTGGCGGTCACCCATCCAAATGAAAACTACGCGGAACAGCGCTTAACTTCGTTGATCTGTTACAACTTAGCCAGCTACGTTGCGAGCGCTCCTGTAGTACAGCATCTTCAAATGATCTCAACTTATGGCCACCCTATTCCGATCCGCAGCCCAAGCCCCAGCCGCGTTCTATTCAGCCCCGTATTATCATAGTTTGATGGATCATCTCCCTGCCTGTCTGTCAGTTGCATTTAGATTACCCACTGTTATGGATTGATTTTATGGAGTGTCGAATTATAGAGATATACAGGGGCCGTTCTAAGAGGGTTTTAAAAACTCTTTCAGTATTTACGACCTTTACTAAGAAACGAGAGGTTGCGGGATCGATTCCCGAGTTTTTTATGTCAGCTGCGACGAGAAAATTTGCCTGGTGTTAAGCGCAACGCCTAACCATCACTCGTCATTTCAATTTCAATTTCAAAAGCCTTTATTTAACAATCTTATACTAAGTTTACAAATTATAATATTATCTATGACATCGGTAATGGCAGTTTGATACGATTGTTTTGCCTTTCAGCATCAATTCAGCCTAATTAATAAGTCAAATTTTGTTGAACATACCGTATTCCTCATCCACTGGCATTGTGCACATAATTTCGAATTAAAAAGTCCTTAGTACACGACTGGTTTCGAACCCACTACCTTAAGATCGGAAAGCTAGGTCACTACCACTAGACCACCAGTGCTGGTAATTTGTATTGCGACCGCGTACCCAAGCAGTGTATTGCTTAGATTTGTATAGACCTTAACACGGTTATATCGTCTGAATACAGCAATCATATGAATAACCTCGCAATTTCCAGTGCTTGATTCAATCAACCGCGGACGTGTCAGTATTACTGATGTCAAGCTATCATGTACCCTATAATGAATGAAGCCCAAATCAACTATTGTTCTTGAGTAGTAGAGACTTTTCCGGCAGACGTGTTGCTCCGTCGAGCGCTGGAGCCAAAGTCCATTTACAAGAGTTTATCTTGTAATGGATTTCCGCAAAGTAACGCCTGAATCTATCAATTATCTATCGAGACATATCTCGCTTGGACGAAATAATCATTGGGATGGTTTCGGCTCGAAGCGCGCGAAGTGTAGTCGCGGGTTCAAATCCCCCTTGAGGAGAATTATTTATTGGGATATTATAATCTTTAGTATTCCCTTAGCGTGATGATTTTGGAGCGCTCGTGACGTAGCTGGCTAAGTTGTTCTTAACAGATCAACGAAGTTAAGCACTGTTCCGCGTAGTCATCATATGGATGGGTGACCGCCAGTGGCAATTTCAACTGAGCGCTCCCGTGCTTCGGAGTGCACGTTAAGTAGTCGGTTTCGGCTTTCTCAAAGTTGTTAGGCCAATGTTGTGAGGCCTTCCGGCGGCCTAGAAACTCTGTCACCAGAGTTGTCCACTGACTCATACGAACTTATTTTATGGTGGTCAAACAGTACACTATAAAATGATGTATATTTCGAAAGTCTCCGTCACTTGCAGCCCACTTATCACCCTTGTCCCGGGGGATGCATCATCCCTAAGTGTCAAAAATAGATATTGAACAACTACTTTATCCCGCCTTTTTATGATATCTACACCAAGAAAGGAAATGAGGTTCTTATCAGAGAAATAATGGTTATACTAACTGTGCCCCATGGTTTCACCTGCGGTGTTTATGATATTTATTTATTTATTTTTATCTATACAAATAAACTAATAATAATATTGTAAAAAAGAAATATTTGTATTTTTGTTGGTGCATGTAACTGCGCCGAAATATCGGGAATCAATAAAACTCACAAATCATCGTAAATATCCTGATTTTAATGAAAATTAAATACTTAGTATTCCAAGCAATAATCTAATTCTAATCTATATTCTTTACGCGGGAAAAGTGGAGGACGTTTCAACGGTTTTATAACCTCAAAATAGTCAAAATACGTCCCGTATTCAACACGACGACAAAGATCCTAATTTAAATTCCCACAATGGTTTTGATTTAATTTTGTTTACTAACCCCTGCCTACCCCTAAACGTTGAATAACATCTGCGGCGCGCGATAAACCGCCCCTAGAGACAGCTACCCCCTACCCCAGACTACCCCAAGTTTATCAATTGACACTTTTTTATCTGTGGCCGCCTGTATTTCGCAATGTATTCACGATTCCCTAGAGGATGACACAAGATAATAACGCAAAAGTGATTGTAGTCAAACGGTAAGTAAAAATATAAAAAAAAAATGATATGTGGTCGTGATTTTTTTTGGTTCATTTGCCTACATCATGACAGCTTTTTAATGTTTACATAGGGCACTGACCTACTCACGAGCGAGAGGGATTGGGTCTCAATCGACTTTTTTTTTTATACTACTAAAGTGGTAACCAGGAGTACGGCCCACATGATGGTCAGCGGTTACCGTAGCCTATGTACGCAAGCAACATCATAGATATCACTTGCGTGTTACCACCCTGAGACGACTACGCTTACCCAATGCGTATTAGTGAATGGCACATGTATTTGGTGTTTTTAGTTCTTGAACTTACCGGTTTCCTTACGATGTTTTCCTTCACCGTATAATGCTAGCATTGTGCACATAATTTTATCAAATATAAAAATCCGTTGCACGACCGGTTTCAAACCCACGACCTTAGGATCGGAAGCCGGGTCAGTACCACTAGACCCAGTGCTCTCATATAAACTTCTATTCGATTTCTGGTAAGTAGTTGGTGGCCGCCTATGCCTACTTACAGTTTTTTTAATGTAATGATGTATTTAGTTATAGTTCGCGCAGCGGATCCAGGCTTCCGTGAAGTTAGCCGTTTGTGATGCGCAAAGACAATTTAGTTTGATAAAGCTCCATTGCGCATCGAAACGGCTAATTTCACTACGGCCGAGATCCGTCGTGAGACCTATACCTACCTCTACCTACCTGTATTTTCATTGTTCCTTAGAAAAAAAATCTTTTTTCGGTCTGGTCTATGTAGGTACTTGTGTGTGTCAAATAAAAGCATATTTTTTTTTTTTTTTTTATACAACTGAAGTGGCAACCAAGCGTACGGTCCACAAGATGGTAAGCGGTTACCGCAGCCTATGGACGCTTGCAATACCAGAGGTATATCTCGCGGGTTGCCACCTTGAGGCTAAGATCGAAAGCCTCATGTGCCAGTAATTTCACCGGAAACCATACCCTTCACACCGGAACACAGCAATGCGAGCATTACTGCTTGGCGGCAGAAATAGGTATGGTGGTAGTCCTTCCCCGGACGAGCTCTATCACAGAGAACTCTACTACTCTTCATTTTTATAAACAAATTAATCAAACATCCTTCAGTCATGACCCGACCCGACCCTCCAAACAGATTGCACAAGCATTACGCACCTGACTTGCAACCCCAGCTGTTGGGGATTATATCAAATTCCTTTTGACGTATTGATATTAGCTCGGTGGGTCTCTGCACCGGGAGTACACGACTATGGTTACAAGTGTAAGTAAAGTTGAATCTTACTATTATTGTAGTAATGTGAAAATTTGGTTAGAATTTTGTTACTCAGTCACGGCAGAACTCCTCAATGGATCTGGATGAAAGTGACAAAGATAGATTATGAATTGGAATAGCACATAGGTTTTTTTTTTGTTTTTTTTTATACAACTTAAGTGGCAACCAAACGTACGGCCCACAAGATGGTAAGCAATACCAGAGGTATCACTCGCGGGTTGCCACCTTGAGGCTAAGATCGAAAGCCTCGTGTGCCAGTAATTTCACCGGAAACCATACCCTTCGTACCGGAACACAACAATGCGAGCATTACTGCTTGGCGGCAGAAATAGGTATGGTGGTAGTCCTTCTCCGGACGAGCTCTATCACAGAGAACTCTACTACTCTTAAAAAAAAGGCTACTTTGTATTCCACAAAAAAATACTGTTTCTAATTAATTTCAGTATATCATGCGAACAAAGTCACGGGCAACAGCTTGTCACATCACATCACACTAATATTAATGCGAAAGTAAATGTTGGCTGTTTGGATGGATGTTTATCTCTATAACTGGACGAGCACTGAACCGATTTGGATAAAATTTAAAATATAGATAGATAATTTATTATTATTTACTTAACTAGAACGGTGCATGACCAATTATGTTTAATTTTGTTATTAGTATTGTAATTAATTTTAATTTTAATTACAATACTAATAACATAAAAACAAAAATTAAATAAATTAAAATAATTTAAAAATAATAATTAATTTTTACATTAACATAAGTCTAACAAAATTAAATTAAATTAAATAATGACTAGGGAAAACTTTTAAATCCCGGAAAAAGTACGGTTCCCGAGTTCCACGTGAGCGGTCGCGGGCGGCAGCTAGTCTTATATATAAAAATGAATTGCTGTGCGTTAGTCTCGCTAAAACTCGAGCACGGCTGGACCGATTTGGCAAATTCTCTCTTGTCAAGTCGTGATATGTTTGTAGGAGTCCAGGGAAGGTTTAAACGGTGAGAAATTATAGAAAAACTGCGAAAAAAATAACGCAAGCGAAACCGCGCCGGTTCTACTAGTTATTATAAGAGTAGTAGAGTTTGTGATGAGCTCGTCCGGGGAAGGACTACCACCATACCTTTTTCAGCCGCCAAGCAGTAATGCTCGCATTGCTGTGTTCCGGTTCGAAGGGTATGGTTTCCGGTAAAATTACAGGCACATGAGACTTACTATGTAACGTCTCAGGGTGGTAACACGCAAGTGATATCTATGATGTTGCATGCGTACATAGGCTACGGTAACCGCTGACCATCAAGTGGGCCGTACGCTTGTTTACCACTTTAGTAGTATAAAATATATATATATATATATATAATTCGCTGTTTTTGTGGCTTACATAGGGCAACCACAAAAGCAGCGCAATAATCAAATCAAAAAGTTTAGATTAGAAAGATCGTGTTACAGTCTGTGCCTCTGTGGTCACAGATAGCCGTGTTTCCGGTGCGTGGCCGGATATAGGGGTGTAATGGCGCGTGCTATTATATCCGGTCTGTAGATTTTTGTAGTATTGCAAAATCTTTTAAGATTTATAGCAAGATTTATCTATAGTTTGATAACATTTGAGGTACTATATCACCAAAGATGGCAAACTTTAGGGCAAACTATATAAATAAACCCTTTCTCCTCATACATAACACATCAGTTTATAATTGAATCCTAGTGAAAACGATAGCAACCAAATTACATAATAGCCTTTCTGCTTTGGTAAGCTAGTATTATTTCCCTGTTTTTTATTTCTATAAAATAGAGAATAATATCAATCATTACACATAAGATCTTATTCATTAAGAAAAGTTCTCATTACATTTATAAAGATAAAGATAAAGATAAAGATAGTTTATTTGCAAAAAACATATGTGTATGTACAGAACAGATGTTAGATTTTCATTCAGAGACGTGCGTGTTTCCCTGTCTTAGGTCAATAAAGTAAGTAAGTTTGTATGAGTCAGTGGCCAACTCTGGTGACAGAGATTTTAAGCCGCCCGATGGCCTCTGTCATGGCCTAACAACTTAGAAAAAGCCGGAGCACGGAAGCGCTCGTTGAAATTGCCACTAGCAGTCACCCATCCAAATGGTTAGTGTGTAACAGTGCTTAACTTCGTTGATCTGTTAGGAACAACTTAGTAGCTACGTTACGAACCACGTCTTATGTCAATGAATAAAAGCAATGATATATTTGAAAGACACATTAGATAGCAGAGGTTTAATTGAAGTACTACGTTTATGAATAAGGGCCTCAAGTTTTACTGTATTAATCGAAATTACAAAAATAAGATATTGATACTTCATATTATCGACCCAAGCATGGCAGTTCCCGCCATAACGACCAAGATGGCGGACTTTATAGCGAAATGACTCAATAAATAGGGATTTCGCAAGGGATTGAAAGGGACATATTGTGATCAACGAGAGATTTAGATAGAGGATATAGTGACAGAGGGTCTAGCTGTTTTTTAAAGACATTTTTATGCGAGTGTGGAAGAGGGAGGACTATGATTTGTAGAGCTTTTTTTTCGATCTATTTGTAAAGAGTTTTCTAATCAGTCTATTCTTTATATTACATGCACTGGCATGTAAAATGGTAATTGGAAAAAAGCATTTAAAACAAAAAAATATGGTATTTTTGTAAAGGATTGTAATTTCTTTTACCAGCCATCTTTAATTGCCTATCTAGCTAGCCGCTGAAACAAAAAACAATCATAAAGCTTACTACCAGCTCACTTAGAGCCGATATTGACTACCTATCAAAAAGCAGTCTTTAAACTAAGTTATTTGATCTTTTTCTCCATGATCCTTAACCAGCTAATCCTGAGCCAGGATAGTTCAGCTTCTGCCAATAATAAAAAAGCCTTACAGCCCTCGTTATACCGTCTTTTCTTCAGGATACCCTTCTTCAAACAGCTCCTTCTGCAAGCTGGATATATTTTTTCTTTAACCAGCTAACCAAGACCCAGCCAACCCCTTGCCAATCAACAAGCAGCCTTAAAGCCTAAGTTATACTGATTCTTTGCCAGGACACCCGCATTTCTTCTACCAGCTAACCTAGACATAGAATAATCCAGCCCTTGCCAATCAACAAGCAGCCTTAAAGCCTAAGTCATATAGTTTCTTTCCCAGGACACCTGCTTTTTTTTTATACCACTAAAGTGGCAACGAAGCGTACGGCCCACTTGATGGTCAGCGGCTACCGTAGCCTATGTACGCATGCAACATCATAGATTATCACTTCCGTGCTACCACCCAGACATAAGATGGAAAGTCTCATGTGCCTGTAATTTCATTTCTTTCATTTCTTCTACCAGCTAACTTATAGAGGAAAGGAGGAGGAAAATAAGCCCTTGCCAATTAACAAGCAGCCTTAAAGCCTAATGTATACCGTCTCTTTCCCAGGACACCCGCATTTCTTCAACCAGCTCTCATGCGGGCTGGATATCATCTCCTTGGCCGGAGAGTGGCTGACCGCGGCTGCCAACACCAACATGTTTACTTACGAGATCGCGCCGGTGTTCATCTTGATGGAGAACGTGGTTCTTGAGAAGATGAGGAACATGATTGGCTGGACCACTGGAGACAGCATCTTAGCTCCAGGTATGTAATCATATCATAGATACAGCAAAAAAAGTGGTCTATCACTTTTGACAAAAGTTTCTGTGAAATACCTATGACGTTCAAATGAATCTCAACTTTAGGGTGTTAGACAGCATTTTTTGCTGACTGTACTTAGGCCTTGACAGAGGCTTTTGGGCGGCGCATTAACTCATCAAAGTTGGCCACTGACTTATACGAACTTTTATGGTCTTCTTGGTAAATATTTCTGATTGAATCTTCGTCTGTCAATTATACATCTTTGTGGAGCTCCGTCGGGGTAACTGGTAGTGATGGAGTTTATAAGCCACCAGGCCTTAGTCATAGCCCAACGGCTGCTATAGCCAAGATCCAGAATTCTACATACCCTCCGAAGAACGGAAGTCTTCAGACCAGCTAGGTATACCACGGCGCTTGTTACTTCACTGAATAAATACCTCTATCTTGAGTGGAATTAGATTGGTTTTCCCTCGTCCAGGTGGTTCTGTGTCCAACCTGTACGCGTTCCTGGCTGCACGCCACCACAAGTTCCCGGAGTACAAGGAGAAGGGGCTCTCCAGCATCCAAGGACACCTCGTCATGTTCACCTCGGACCAGGTTAGTTATCTTTAGGGTTTTACGACTGGGTCGCGTGGAATTGCTGTAAATTCACCTAGCTTTAGACGTTTCATAGTGTTCCTTGTGATTTTATTCAATAAAAACTTTTTGGCCATTGACTTTGAATTAGAATTTGATGTTCTTGAGTTGAAAAGCGAGAGGGTTTGATTCCCGCTGCAGGACAAATATTAACATGACTGGTTCCGGTGTGTGTATTTTACTAGTTGTCTAGTTTCATTTCATTTCATTTCATTTATTCATTAACCATTTTTAAATCGTATTTGAATGTAAATTAAACTAAGAAATAAAATGTTAGTTAAATTAAACAGCACAAATTAAATTAACTCAAAATATAAAAAGTAATACATATACAGTTCCCATAAAAGGATCACAAGGTTCAAAGTGATCCTTGTGGTTTTATTAAATAAAACTCTTACACTGCACTACACTATGATAGTAAAAGCTTTGCGTAGTTTGGGGATAGATGGCGCCGTGTATAAATGTCCGCCATTATTTATACCTTGCATTCCTCAGTGCCACTACTCCGTGAAGTCGTGTGCGTCTGTGTGCGGGCTGGGCACTGACTACTGCGTGGCAGTGCCCTCCGACGAGCACGGGAAAATGATCCCTCAGGAGCTGGAGCGACTGGTGCGGTACCATAAGGACAGGGGCAATGTGAGTACAACTATCAGTGCCCTTAGAATCAGTGCCCTCTTAGTCAGGGCTCATAAATCATTGCTTTTGTCCGTCTATCAGTCAGTTTGTCTAACTTCATATTACGACGCAAGAATTGGCCAATTCCGATTTCAATCCAATGCTATCAACATTGTTTTCAAGAGTACGGTAATTTGACAGCAGTCAATTAGTATTGGATTGAAATTGTGATCAGTGGAATTGTTATTGGATTCAAGGCTTAGACCGCCAAGTCACATTTTTCAACCGATCTGGTTGAAACTTGGTACCTACAGGTTAATAATTATTTAGAATTTATTTTATATTATAATTCAAATATGACTTTTTTGATTTTTTGTAATCGGGGATGTTCGATTGAGGAGTTACTTTCTCCAAAAGAAGCAGACTGGGGGCTACTGGATATCTCCGCCTTATGAGATCCTTTAGCAATAGTTTTCTTTTTATTTTAACTTTAAGCTGGTCTCATACAAATTTGATGAAGATCTGATGAGGATATTTCTAAAAGCTTCTTCAATATACAGCAAATAGCTCACTTTTAGAATTTTGTGCTCGAGTTCTTTTGTTCTGAGAACTACTAGTAATAAAAGAGGTAGCAAGGGTTCTGAGAACTACTAGTAATAAAAGAGGTAGCAAGGGTTCTGAGAACTACTAGTAATAAAAGAGGTAGCAAGGGTTCTGAGAACTACTAGTAATAAAAAAGGTAGCAATGGTTCTGAGAACTACTAGTAATAAAAGAGGTAGCAAGGGTATGGATCTCAAATGTTGGTATTCGTAGGTGCCGTTCTTTGTGAACGCCACCTCTGGCACCACGGTGCTGGGAGCCTTCGACCCGCTCACCGACATCGCCGACATCTGCCAGAAGTACGACATGTGGATGCATGTCGATGTGAGTACTCATTCATATTTATTTATTGCTTCACGTTGGTATAGGATCTATTTAATAAATTATTTTTCTCGCAACATGAGCCCTGGTGGGGCAATTCAATAATCATAACTTAATTAAGTAGTTACTTATTTCATACATTTAGGTAATTACTTCTGATTACATTATTCGAGTTAGTGTCAAAATCCCCTTTGAAAATCGCCTTTGAAGGGGATTTTGGGAGTTTTAGTGTCAAAATCCCCTTTGAAGCCACAAGCTCAGTCTAAAGGGGATTTTCTACTACTACATTATTCTGTGGTATTATAACTTCTGACCCGCGCGGCTTCACCCGCGGCTTTTTAGTTTTTATGCTATCCCACAGAAACAGTTCATTTTTTCCGGGATAAGAGGTAACCATGTGTTATTCCAGGACTTAAGCCATCTACATTTCTTTCATGACAATCTGTAAATACGTTATGGAGATACGTGGTAACAAACATTCACAGACTTTCGCATTTATAATATTAGGTAGGATAGGATAGGATTTTCTGGGCATCAGCCTCACCCGATTGGCACCACGCTGAAGCTTTATGATGAAAAGGGATCAAAAAAAAGCTAGGAGTCCAGCCGAGTTTGTTGCCAGATTCTTCTAGGGCTGGGGCGCGTGGAACTGCCGTAGATTTACCTAGCTTTAAGTTGTTTTAAAATTATCCTTGTGATACTAATTAATTAATATAAAACTGTTGGTATCCTAGGACGTCAAATCCGATGTCTTTTGCGACCGGAAGTAGTACATTATTCGCACTTTTAGCCAGATTGGGCTTGGCAGACAATTAGCAGACAAACTCAGTGTTTCTTGTACCTGCTTGATTTCGATATTTTATGACGTAGACCTTACAATGGATCGTCCTTACTATTTGTATTATATCATAGTTATCTGATTCCTGAGCCACACATAATATTAAAACATCCCAAGTATCCAGTGTATATGGGCCCTAACTCGCGCTATTTGCAGGCTGCCTGGGGAGGCGGTCTGCTCTTCTCCAAGAAGTACCGGCATCCGCGTCTCACTGGAGTGGAGAGGTAAGAGACAGCTCTCCGTAGACTGAAAACCAGCGCTACTCTGCGCAACAGATACCATGCAAATCTTTATCAAAAGCACCGTAGCAACGCGTCTTTAAACGCGCACTATCATGCATCTATCGAGTAATAATATCTAGTAGAGAAATGTATCTATTTTACAAGAATTATTATCAATCTAATATTCTAGACGAAAATATGAACAATGCGTTATAATGCATAGGTATAGGTAACTTTCACTCTTAGCCGGGGCCGGCCCGAGACGACTCGCTAGTTTAAGCTATACTAATTATTATAGAGAGAAAATTGTAATTTTTTTTTTTTTTTTGTTACAATGTAACCACATGTGTTTCTTGCTAAAACCAGCGCGCTACTGCAGAAGCTTATACCATGTTCCGTTAATCCGCCATTAACGTCGATCCATCACGCGCTAAATACTCTCCCGCGCCAAATCCAACGCGTCCTGTGGACCGTGCGACGTGCGTGTAGGGCTGCCTCGTACTGTAATCCTAATAAGAAAAAAACATGAAAAATATTTTATTTTCTGCCAAAAAAAAACACTTTTATGTGCACAAAAACAAACAAAAAGTGATAAAAGTAAACATGTAGGATTTTTTTTTATACAATTAAATCGATTAGAATAGATCAAAATCCTCAGCCAGTAATTTCACACGAAACCATATCTTTCGAACCGGAACACAGTAATGCAAGCATTACCATTGTTAACTCATTAAAGAACAAACTCAATGACTGACTACGAAAAAAAAAATCTTAAAAAGGTGAACAAAACCTAAACATACACAATACTTTCAATTCTAATACTGTGTGACGTAGACACATCAGCAAAAACTGCTCATTTATAATCAAATATTAAATAAATAAATAAATTACGGCTTGACGGCAGAAGAGTATAATAGGTTTCCTTCCCCGGACGAGCTCTATCACAACTATCACAAAGAACTCACAATTTTAAAATAGTGTTAATAAAATTAGTTTTCCTCTTGTATAAATATATCTATAGATAAAAACAGCATTAAAAACCGGTGCGTAGTTTAAAAGATCTAAGCGTACATACATACAAAGACACAGACGGCGGGGAGTTTGTAAAGATTATGTAAAGATAAAGATTGGTCAATAAAGAGGCAACCATAAGCCCTTAGATGTCAAGGATTAGTCGGCGTAGCAAAGTGCTACGGCGTAGCACTCGTAGCACAGTGAGAGTTCACACGTCAATCTTACCCCACATCGATGTGTCTGTATGTCAGACAAATGGGGGTGGCGTCAAAATAATATTAAAAAAGGCAAGTCTAAAGCAAAACTACAATTTCTTATTCGTACGTAGCTTGTAGAAATGATTACTCTTAAAAAAATAATTAACGATTGAAAATACTTAACGTGCCCTCTGAAACACGATAAATTTGTTCTTTTTTTAACTAAACTAGACGACCAAGTCGTTCGCCTGATGTTAAGCGCCACGCCTGACCATAATAATGAACCATAAATTATTTTAACCAAAACTCTACTAAACCATGATTTCTAAATTAATCAAAGAGTCCAAAACAATTGCTTCACCCGCCACTAAGCCTCCCACCCCTAAGCCGAGTTTAACTAAGGGTCTAAGGACCCTCTATGCCGCATCAGCCCGCATCTGACGATTAATTAGACCCTCCAAACAAAAAACTTGCAAAAAACGTACATTCCTACGCACTTAGACCGCAGTGTTCAAGTTAACAGAATGACAACTTCAAACGGATTTTTAGTTTAACTGCTTGTCAAAATAGTTGACTAGCGCTTGCTCAAGGGAATGAGGCCAGGTATTTTAAACTATATTACCCCTAAAATAAAAAATTAAAAGTCGGTGGCCAATTCTGGTGACGGAGTTAGACCCTCTGAAGGCCTCCCTCATGGCCTAACGAAAAGCCGGCACTGAATGCTTAACATGCCCTCCGAAGCACGAAAGCGCTCAGCTGTAGCTGCCACTGGTAATCTATATGGGGTTTTGGTACGCACTAAAAAGCGCTGTGAATAATGCTATGCAAATTGACAGCTGGACGATACGTTAACGACTGTCAAACCAGTTTTTCGTAAACTTCTGTGCTTCAGAGCCACGAAAAACACGTTTGCCAATCGTAAACGTAAACGTATCGTCCAGCTGTCAATTTGTAAAGGATTTTTAACAGCGCCTCTTTAGTGCGTTAAATGAACTACCAAAATTCCATACAAATTGTCAGCTGGACGATACGTTTACGATTGTCAAAAGAGTTTTTTTTTTTTTTTTTTATACAACTGAAGTGGCAACCAAGCGTACGGCCCACAAGATGGTAAGCGGTTACCGCAGCCTATGGACGCTTGCAATACCAGAGGTATCACTCGTGGGTTGCCACCTTGAGGCTAAGATCGAAAGCCTCATGTGCCAGTAATTTCACCGGAAACCATACCCTTCACACCGGAACACAGCAATGCGAGCATTACTGCTTGGCGGCAGAAATAGGTATGGTGGTAGTCCTTCCCCAGACGAGCTCTATCACAGAGAACTCTACTACTCTTTAGGCTAGTTTTTCGTGCTGAGCACTCTGATCCGTTTTAGTTTATTATCCCACTGCTTGTTCTCAACTATGGCCTTGGAACTACGGCAAGCTGTCACACTGTGCATTTATCATTCTGGAGTGTTTAAACTGTGGCCTCCTTCACACCGTCGCGATCACAAGAAAATTCACAAATTTATTTTTTTATTTTTAGGCGCGGATGTTAAGAGTAGATATTTATTGATCGTAAATATTCATTATTATTCATTTATAACGTCTCGTCCCGGCTTCGCACAGATGGACATAAAATATAGCCTATGTTACTCGGGGATGATGTAGCATTGTAATGGTGAAAGAATGATTGAATGGTTTTGTTTCAATCAGTCGTTTTTGAGTCATTAGTCAGTAGTCATTACAAACAAAAATACAAGTCTTTTTCTTTATGATATTAGTATAGATTATAATAGATGGAAGAAAATTCACAAATTATTTATATTCACAACCTCGGTGGCGCGCTGAGTGAATGCTTCCGGTTACACTGCAGATGTAATTATATGGTCAGGCGTTACGCTTAAAATCAGGCAAACGGCTTGACCATCATCAATTGCTGACAAAAAAGTTTGTTATAATTTTTCCTTTAATTTTAATCTCTAAAAAGTTGTCTACTACAAAAAGTCTTTATACTTAAATTTAATTAATACTCGCCCTTACAGTGCGGTGTGAATGTGCCCTAGATCCCCACGGGGAATCTGGGGATAACGCTAAAACGTATGCAACTGAGTCAATAGCAGATAACTCACACGCCTCACTTGTATTTGAATACTGTTTAAAGCGAGAATTTATTTTTTTATACCACCAGGGTGTCAAACAAGCATACGGCCCACTTGGTGTTAAGGATAGTTTCGAGATAAAGGGTTAAAGACAACGGGAAGTTATTTCTTGACTTCCCACTGTCCCCATTAATGGGGTTAAAATCATGGGAAGTGGTTTCTTGACTTCCCACTGTCCCCATTAATGGGGTTAAAATCATGGGAAGTGGTTTCTTGACTTCCCACTGTCCCCGTTAATGGGATTAAAATCATAGGAACATTGGGAATACACGAATAAAATGATGAATGTTTTTATTTTAAAAATAGTTGTCGCAACTTGGTTCGCGTAGAACAGCAATAAAAAGTAGCCTATGTTCCCGGTCATATGTATTTATGTTTTAAATTACAGCCAAATCGAATCAGTGGTAGTCAAGTTATTAAGGAACAAACATCCAAGCTTTCGCATTTATAATATTATTAGTGTAATTTATTTAAAAAAATATTTGAGGGCATTTTGATCAATCTTCCTTCTATATATATTTTTTTAATATACCGGCTCGAAGGTTACCTCATGCTATTATAATTTAATGCAACAACATTTCACTCTATTATCCTCGAACCAATAGCTGTCTGGAAGAGATCGCTTAATTAGCGATAATACCGCCCATTGTACGAGTACATTGTGTTTTAGATAGTGGTACTTTTTTTTTTATACCACTAAAGTGGCGAGCAAGCGTACGGCCCACTCGATGGTCAGCGGTTACCGTAGCCTATGTACGCATGCAACATCATAGATATCACTTGCGTGTTACCACCCTGAGACGTTAGATGGAAAGTCTCATGTGCCTGTAATTTCACCGGAAACCATACCCTTCGAACCGGAACACAGCAATGCGAGCATTACTGCTTGCCGGCAGAAATAGGTATGGTGGTAGTCCTTTCCCGGACGAGCTCTATCACAAAGAACTCTTTTACTCTTAAAGTCTCTCTTAGTACTTAGCCTAGTAGTTTGTTAAGTGTGCACACAGTTCAATAACAGATTGAAAATACTTTATTGAACATTACATTATAACAAAGATAAAAGGCTTTATTAACAAAATAAAATATGTACATAATTACATTACAAAATATACAAAATACATATGAAACAGTTGAGCCATCTAAGGACCGTTACAAACGACCTATAGATAGCTCAACTGATCCAAATCACTAGCAGACGGAAGCGTTCCCAACATGCTGGCTGCATTGCCACGTTGAATGGCAATGCTGATACGTTGAGCCAGATATGAACCAGATAAAAACATTCTTAATTACTAACAATTACAACAGGCGGTCTTATCGCTAAATAGCGATCTCTACCAGGCAACGTTTATACATTAATAAGTACCTATATTGTGGTTTGTTCCAGAGCCGACTCCGTGACGTGGAACCCGCACAAGCTGATGGGAACCCTGCTCCAGTGCTCCACTGTGCACTTCAAGTATGAGGTAAGTCTTGTTCAGTTCACCAGCACCAAACTGAAAGAAATTTTAGTTGATGTCGCACATCGGTAAAATGAATAAATTAGCAAATAACATTTATTTTAAATGTACCAAAGGCAAATGTAACTTTAAGTGAAATTAACCAAAGGTAATAATTATTTTATTATTATTTTAATAATAATAAAATAATTATTAATTTTTTTTATAAAACTTATTATAAAACTATTTATTTTGTTATAAAAACTTTTTTTTAAGAGTAGCAGAGTTCTTTGTGATAGACCGTCCGGGAAGTACTACCACCATACCTATTTCTGCCGCAAAGCAGTAAGCAGTAATGCTCACATTGCTGTGTTCCGGTGTGAAGTGAAGGGTATGGTTTCCGGTGAAATTACTGGCACATGAGGCTTTCGATCTATGCCTCAAGGCAACCCGCGAGTGATACCTCTGGTATTGCAAGCGTCCATAGGCTGCGGTAACCGCTTACCATCTTGTGGGCCGTACGCTTGGTTGCCACTTCAGTTGTATAAAAAAATTGGGTCTGCATGATACTCTCGCTCGAGAGTCGGCCTGTGCCCCAGCTGTGAACGAGTCTGGTGATGATGAATTAGATTCCTCTTATTTATCTCACTGCAAATAAAATTAGCTCCATAATCCACCATAAAAACACCATCAGATGCAATGTCTTCTGCAAATAATTGCTTCTCCCTCCACTATCAAAATCAACCATAACCCCTTCACATAAAACCTAATTTCCCTTAGCTCAATATTGCCGGAACAGCGGAATATTATACAAGGGATTATAATGTTTATGATGGAGGCTATAAGGGTTGTTTTGGTATAGGGTTCGTATGAACAGGGGTAAATTGGCAACATATGTTTCGAAGTGTCTGGAAGAGGAATTTAATTAAATGTGGCACGTGCCGATGTCAGTACTAGGGAAGGGACAGTGTCGACACGTTTATATCGATACTACCGGTTATATAATATGGTTAACGGTAAAATTACAGGCTCAACGCTTGAGTGATACTAGTATTGCGTCTATAGGCTACGGTAACCCCTTTATGTAGGCCGTACGCTTGTTTTTCATGTAAGGGGTGTGGAAACAATAAAAGATGCGAATGAAAATATCCAACACTGTTGGTTCAGTTCATTAATGAATTTATTCGGCACTATTGCTTCATATTGTGTTCCAACGTTATTTCGAGTGAAAGGTGCCGAATGAAAAACGAAAATGAACGAAAAATTACCCGTCTGATATCACCTTTATGAGAATAATAGTGAATAAAAGTAGCTTGTTGCCTGTTTCTGTTCTTTAGTTCTGTGTTTAAATAAAAAAATAAAAAAAGAAAGAACACTTTATTGGTCCCGCACATTAATGTTGATATTTTCATTCGCATCTTTCACTCCTACTCCGAATGAACGAAAAATTAACAGTCTGAACCATCTGAACCCAGAGTGAATGATCACTCGCGACATTCGGCCGTTTTGTCTTGAGTCCTGTAGCAGGCAAACACGACTTTATTGGACGACATCTTGAATGAAAAGAAGATTGAATGTTCTTTTCTAAGTCATCCAGCTAAGCCGCGTGAACATGGAATGAAAGAAAAATGAAGCATTCACTCGAGTGACCCGTCTGATAGCACTTTAACCTAAATTCGATAGGAACTATTATTGCATTTATGTCTAATTATTAGAACTAAGTAAACTACTGGTATAATTAACTTGCAACGTCCTTCCAGGGTCCATGTACTCACCGTACATGGACCCTGTAAGGCCCTGTACATTAAGTTACACCTAAGCTGAATACATTGTACATTGAGCATGAAATAAATGAAATTAAATTAAATGAAACTAAACTACTACAGCGGGAACTGAATAAAACGCCAAACCATATTTATTAATAGAATCGGGCTCTCTTTCTTCTGTTCTACACATCTCCCGGGAATCAAACCCTGACTCGCGTCTCAGGGTCACCCACCCATATTCATCGATACATCACTAACTCTGTCACTGGGCCACTGACTCGAGCTTAATTACTTCATCGATACATTGCCCATCTCTATTCCAAAACTTCGCAAGGGGCGGAGCGCCCACGAATTTATTACGAACCTTATTGTACTGACAGATATGATCTCAACAGAACATTCCTAATGTCAACCTTACTCCCTTGACATACAGACTATTATAACTACATCAATATTCCATAGCAGGATTGTGAACTTTAGCGTCTTAGAAATAAGGCTAAATTTGTGCATTAGGTTTGTTTTCTGACGGAATGCGGGTAGTTGAAAATGCAAATATTGAGTTTGCTACGAATTTAAGTGGTATGTAATTGGTTTGAAGAAGTCAAGTGAATAGTTAGAATCTGTTTTATTAGATCGATTTTAGAGATCGTGATCTAGTTTGATCTTACAGCTCAGTAGGTAGCTTAGGTTGTGGATTCGATTCCCGCCCAGGAGCCTTATTCGCTATGACCAAACGCGGGCTGGTTACGATATCTGCGTGGAATCGTTGTTGACGAGCTACGTTTTAGGGCTCGTCTGACTGTGTTTTATAGTCAACCTTTCGATACTATCGCTATTGAAACAACACAGATACGGATAACAATTTTACAATTTCACACCATGGCACCTATAGAACACGTTACTAAGTTGCACGTTATTGGTACGGAATCTTCTAGGTCATAGCGAATAAGCCCCCAGGACAAAGCTTGTAGGTATGATGGACACATATTACCTATAAATTAACAGATTAAAATTGTGTTGTGGAATAACGAGATTAGTCCAGTGTCCCAGCAGTGGGAACATTAAAAGGCTTTCATGATAATCATAAAAAAAACATAAATTCCACCGAGCAACTCTTCGTCACCGCAGAGCAAACTAATCTGTTTGTAAACCATGCATTTTAAACCAGAGTCAACAGTGCACCGCACTGATAACCCGCTGTTGGTTTAGCCATTAAAGGATTATCTTTATTGGTCCAAGTTTCGATTTGCATTTTCGGTTAAAGGGTGCGTTCGTGACGTAGACTAAGTTGTTCATAACAGATCAACGCAGTTAAGCATCTGTTCTGCGTAGTTACCATTTGGATGGGTGACCACCAGTGGCATTTTAAACTGAGCGCTTCCGTGCTTCGGAGGGCACCTTAAGCAGTTGGTCCCGGCTTTTTAAACATTGTTAGGCACTGTCCGAGGCCTTAATAAACGCTTATAAGTATTATTATTGTAATATGTATAGGTAGGTATGGTGTTAGTTCTACCCCGGACGAGCTCTTTCACAAAAAACTCTCTACACATAAAATATATAACATGAAGCTATACGAAATTAATTATTTTGTATTGTACCATGATGTAATGTATGATTTACCGTTCAGGGCATTCTCCTGAGCTGCAACGCGATGTCAGCTGAATACCTGTTCATGACGGACAAGATCTACGACGAGCGCTTCGACACCGGAGACAAGGTGATCCAGTGCGGCCGACACAACGACATCTTCAAGCTGTGGCTGCAATGGCGCGGAAAGGTAATCAACCTCTTAAATTTACTCAATTGACCCTTCAAAGTTACTCAACTATCCCATCCAAGATACTTAGGTGACCCCCAAAGAAGTGACCCCTCAACGTTACTCAGTTGACCCCTCAACGTTACTTACATGACCCCTCAAACCAACTCTTAGATAACCAAGTTTTAGGTAAGTCCTAAAGACTTAGTAAGCTGTTACGACGACCTGCGTTTCGACACCGGAGACAAGGTGATCCAGTGCGGCCGACACAACATCTTCAAGCTGTGGCTGCAATAGGGCGACAAGGATTTATCTCTTCAAATACCTTTCAAAGTTACTCAAGTGACTCCTCAAAGATACTTAGCGTTACTTAGTTGGCCCCTCAACGCTACTCAAGTGACCCCTGAATGTTACTCAGTTGACCCCTGAATGTTACTTAGTTGACCCCTCTAAGTATTAACACTTATGTATCTAACAATTTTTATAAGTACTTAGTAGGTATTAATGAATTTTGGAATTATAGTTAATGATTAGGTAAAATGACATAAATTAACATTTGCACGCTTGCATGCAGGCTGAATACATGGAATAGCATAGCTTTAAAATCCTAGGCTAGTATGTAAAATTATTGTACGTTATCTGGCAAATAAATGATTGAATCTTAAATCTTAAGCCTAACTATAATAATTTGTAACTACATTCTAACGTTCCCGTTACTCGTTCCATGAACAATTTTACTTTATTAAACTAGTGTTTCTCAATTTATAAGTGAGTAAATTGTATTCTTTGACGAGCGATGTGGCGCAACGGGCGCAGGTCCGCCTGCGACGCAGTGGTTGCGGGTTCGATTCCCGCCTCGGAACAAATGTTTGTACGATCTACAAATATTTGTTCCGGGTGTTCTGGGTATTTTCTATATATAATAAAAAATATCTATCTATGTATTGTATTGTATATAAATATATATCAGTCATCTAGTACCCATAACACAGCTCTGTTTAACAGCAGCTTACCTTGGGGCTAGATGATGCTGTGTGGATGTGTCCAGCATTATTTATTATTTATTTATTTATTCTGTTTAGAGAAATAAATATCTATAACCGAAATCTTGATAACTACGGTAGATAGCATAAATAACGGTAACTTTAGGTAGATGTAAATCACTGGTTTTGCCTGTTCCAGGGCACGTCGGGCTTCGAGCGGCTGATGGACCGCCTGATGGAGCTGTCGGAGTACATGGTGCGCCGCATCAAGGAACAGCCGGAGAAGTTCCGACTGGTCCTCGAGCCGGAGATGGTCAACGTCTCCTTCTGGTAACCACATATTGTATCTCTCTTTTTTTTAAACAACGCAAGTGGCAACTAAGCGAACGGCCTATGGTTACGCAGCCTAAGGACGCTTGCAATACCAGATGTATCACTCGCGGGTTGCCACCTTGAGGCTTAGATCGAGAGCCTCATGCCAGTAATTTCACCGGAAACCATACCCTTCACACCGGAACACAGCAATGCGAGTATTACTGCAACTTTTTTTTTCTACTCTCTCTCTCTTCTTGACTTACTTTGCTCTATCTACGACTTCGTCGTCCGAAACTTTATACCTCAGATTTATTTATTTTTGTCAGCAAGTGACACGACTATCAAGTTGCTCGCGATGTTAAGCGCCACGCCTGACAATGTTGCAGTGCCCAGTTGCACAGCCAAAGCGTTAAGTTTTAAAGTTTACGACAAACGCAATATTTTAAGACTAAGGCAAACTTTACCTAGGTACACTAAAAAAACTAACCACCAGGTTTTAGTCAGAATGCAACACTTCGTTGGTTACGTAGCGTATGGACGCTTGCAAAATACCAGAGGCATCACTCGCGTTGCTTACCTAACGTAGATAATACTTAAGTCTCATGTGCCTGTAATTTCACCGGAAACCATACCCTTGGCACAGGAACAGTTGACGGTGGTAATTATGATGATACTTAAAGGTTTTTGTGATCCTTTCAGGTATTTGCCGAAACAGCTCCGTGACGTGACCCACGATAGAAACAAGGAAGTGCAACTTGGAAAGGTAACTTACAAATAACTACCAACTATTTAAATAAAACCTAGACAAATAATTTAACAAATAGGTACCTACGAAAAACGATTCTAAGAAAATTATTTCAATGGTAAAAAAAATACCTAGATAAATAGCTAATTTATTTAGTTATCCTAGTACATAAACATAACAGATATATTTTGGATCGTTACAAACGATTTTTAGATATAGAAGCTCAACTAAAAGACTTGCGTCATACATAATTTTGACACTTTGACTCGGCTTCGACAGTTCGTTTGATTATCGCCCTCATGCTTGATCTAAATAAAGTAAGTCTACTCGTCACTAGATGGCGCTGATACAACAATGTATTGTCGTTGTAGGTGTGCGCTAAGCTGAAGGGCAAGATGATGCAGTCAGGCACGCTCATGGTGGGGTACCAGCCTGATGACCGTCGCCCTAACTTCTTCAGGTAAGTGGCTGACTCGTTGAGCTCTGACCTCAATTTTCACTATTTTTACTATCGTGAAAAAGAATGACCAGCAAGCCAAAACTCTGGAACAATGTCTGGATTCGTTGTATAGTTACGAATGCCTTCATCATGGCCTACATTTATTATTCATATGCAATGCATTCAAGAAGCTAATAGTCTATTCTGGTTTATTTATTACGGTCTTATCCACCCCTAAAGCTAAGTGAATTTACGGCAGTTACACACACCCCAGCCTGCCAGCCCCAGCCCAGCCATACAAACTCGGCTGGGTTCCTAGCTTTTTTGATGATTTCTCTTTAACATAAAGCTTTAGTGTGGTTCTTCACAGCCTGACTTCACCTACTGATGGGTAAATACTTAATCTTAGTTTGTGCCATCTACCGCGATCCTGTGCTAATCTGGTTATTTTAAGTCTTTCATATAGATTTTTCATTGTTTTAGAAACATCATCTCCTCTGCAGCGGTGACTGAGAAGGATGTAGACTTTCTTCTGGCTGAGATGGACCGTCTGGGCCACGACATCGTCGTTGAATAAAGATCATAAGTTGATCTTGAGTCGTCTTGAATCAGGCAGTTTGCTTTAAATCATATTTGTCGTGGTTAAACTTAACTTAATGTTGCCTATTGTGTATCGTAGTTTAGAACTAAACTTTCCGTTTTAGACCTCTAGATAAATTATACTCTAGCCTATTGATAACATTTTTATAAACGCTTCAACTAACGCCATCTATTGATGAGTAGCGTATCTAGGTTTTTCATATATATGTATGTTGTTGGAAATTAACCCCCAAGCAGCTAGAGTCTTTTTTGACTGTTATTATTTATTTTATTTGATTTATTTTTATTTAAAAACATTGTTAGGGAATATAAAATAATGGTATTAAATTATTTATTATAGGTTTTTCAAATGGAACAACGACTTGTGTTTATAGATTTAAATTCAAATTAAAAAAAGGGCTTTTAATTTTTTATCTTTAGAGGTCCATATAAATAATGTCTTCTCAATGTATGTAACTGGTTGAATAAATATTTTAAGAGCCGTCTATGTAACTAAATATCTCTAAACTATTTACTGTTTTTATATTATGTATTTGTTCGGCTGTTTGACAATGAAAATATATTTCTGAGAGCATAATAAATATATTAAATGCTTTAAGCTGTCGATGTTTTTGTGTGATAGTGAAATTGTTGTTTGTGAGTGTATTAGGGTGAGTAAGTGAATGTCACTATCACTATTTAGTGGTTGATGTGTATACTTAGGTCAGTTAGCTAAACGAGAGTTTATTTATATAATTATATATTTTCTATAAGTGTATCTGCTTAATTTCTTTGTTTCAAGATAAAAGTACTTCTATATTATTAGGGTTTAACTCGAATATGTATGCAGGTTTATTTTGTAATTTTTTTTATTTTTTTATTAAGCATTTGGTATGTATTTGTTTATTATTAAAATGTAGTAAGTAGGTAAGTATTAAATAAGTAAAGTTAAGAGTTACCAAATAATTAAGTAATAAAATTTACTATAATCAAGTTCACATAAATTAAACATATCTCCCGTTTTGCCAATTAAAAAGTATAAAATTGTTATAGTTATGTTGTAAACGCAAAGTAGAAGATGCTTTTTAGAAAAATCTAGTCTTTGAGACGATAAGATTAAGGATTACAAATTCGAAAATACGCGTTTTTGGTGATAAATTCAATGATTAGCTTAGCTGAAATACTTGTTCAACAAAAGGCATATTTTGTAATAAGTTAAATATAAATAATATTTGCATTGCAGTCATTAATAACAGTATTACATTGCAAAAGCTAACTGCATAACAATTGTATTGTTCAACGCCATTTGATATGAATATAGGTGTAATACTGTTAAAAAAACAATAGAATATTGCTGTCAAAATTCACAAGAATGGTATTTAAAAATGGTGTATATTAACGCAATAAGTATTCTAGACTACGCTTTTCACTTGGCGACACCATTTCGATACATAGGTACTTAGTGTAAGTAATTTATTTTAATGTACCTAAATCTAGCTTAGAGTGTGTTTTGTTAAACACACGTTTAATTATCTTTCTTAAAAACAATAATACATTTAATTTTTAATCATATTTTTTTTATATTTTAAATTGATTGCAATGTTATGAGCATTTATTTGATTACATTTAGTAAATTTGATATGTATGTTAATTAATATTAAATTAGTAATAAGGTCTTGTACATTTGAAACTCGATGTGACTATGACAATAAAACACGTAGAATTAGGTTAATCATAATTGTAAGTTCGTGTAAAATTATGTGCCAAAACTTATTTAAGTTGCATTTTTTTTATAAATAGGTAATCTATGAATTATGTTATATATAATATTATATAGCGTTACAAATATAATCGAGGTTAATATCTTTGTTGCCTAGGTAAGATACCTACTTAATTAGGTTGGTAGGTAGGTAGGTACACTAAGGTCAAGTATCAAGTTATATTTAATAATTAGTTTTTTCTGAATGTGTATTTTACCAATTTTTTTAGCATTTTGTAGTATTGTAAGAGTGCGTGTGTTTGTGAAACTAATTATGGTTGATTTGTGCAATGTTTAGATAGAAGATGCATTATTCTAATTTAAACTGTTATTTATTTTGTTCATAGAACACAGCTTGTAGAACAAGCAACTGCATTTATTAAAAATCAAATGCTTTTTCTAAGGATGCTATTTACATGTCGAAGTTTAGCTATTTGATGGCAGATGGCAGCACTTTAACTGTCGATATCGCCGGATTGTGCGTATCTTCGACTTAGAACGATCTATAAGCGTTCGGTGGCTGCGCGGATGACAATCGATGTAAGATGCGTCGCGTAAGATACGCAGCGCATGTGCTTCCAGTAGAGCCTCTATTGTATAAATAACAAAAGAAAATATATTTTCAATGTCAAATAATATAACTTGTTCGAAATCGTGTCTTCCAAAAAGTCTTCCGGACATTTTTGTGTTCATAAAAAGTATTTATCCCTGTTAGAATAGTGTGTATGTACTTATTTAGAAGCTATTTAACTTTTCGGTCATCAATGTATAATGGATAACCAAATTATGATTGTTGCTATATCTAAGAACCTGTATAACCAAATAAATGGGATGTTGTTAGTTCATTGGCGTTTTGATCTATTTCTAACCACTATAGCGTCAATTCTATAATATTATCATCCTGATCGCTCCACTGATGGTCCTCCTAGTTCTAGCAGCTAGGAGCTAGACTAGCTAGTGACTTTTTCAGGTACAGCCTACGATCTATTCTTGCTTATATGGCGCTGTCTTAAGTATCCACCAAATTATATAATACTAACTGCTCTGGGCCCACACATAGATAAATTGTCGAAGAGACTTAGTTCTGCAGCATACGCAGCCAAAAAGATCCGTCATTTCACCGACGTCGATACAGCCAGACTAGTTTATTTCAGCTACTTTCACAGAATTATGTCTTACGGTATTTTGTTGTGGGGGAGTGCTGCAGATATTAACACCATATTCGTGTTTCAGAAGAGGGCTGTTCGCGCAATTTATAACATGGGTCCCAGAGAATCACCTATAGATAAGCTCAAAGAAATCAATATTATGACAGTATATTTATGAAAATCTTATGTATGTTCGCAAAAATATTAATCTGTTTAAGAAAAATTGTGATAATCATAATGTTAATACTAGAAATAGAAATAAATTCGCTGTTCCCACAGTTAGGCTCACTAAGGTCAGTAAATCTTTTAAAGGGCAATGTGTACGCTTCTATAACAAAGTCCCAAGCGACATACAAAACAAAAACTGTCTCATAAAGCTTACTATAAAATAACCGATTACCTAGATGATAAAAAAGCTTGGGACGAATGTGCTCCAACTCTACTCGGTATCCATAACAATAGCAAGGATCATGCCAAAAAAGCAATAGGAACCCAGCCGGTGTTGTTGCCAGTTCTTTTACGGCATGGGCGCGTTGGAACTGGTGTAAATTTTCCTAGCTTGTAAGACGTTTCAAAGTGATCCTTGTGATTGTATTGAAATAAATAATTTTTGATTTTGCGCCCTGCGGTGTTCATCATGACTCATGACAGCCTTCTATATTCCCACTGCTAGTTCTAGGACACTGTCCTACTCTCAAGCGAGTGATTGGATTTTAATCTACCACGCGGACCCAATGCGGATTGGTGGATAGCACGCTTTTCGAATATTTAATTCTTGGACATGCCAGTTTACTCATGTTTTCCTTCACGGTATGAGAGCACGAATGAACGCTAGTGCTCCCATACCATGAAGGAAAACATTATTATAAGATTTGGTTTTTAATTTAGAAGAATACATTGTTTTTAGTTTGAACATAATTTTCTTTGGTAATTTTATACAAAATGTACCTAAAACGCCTACAACCTATCTACTCTTTGTCCTAGATTCAAACCTAGCGCAGGGCTGTTTTGAACAGTTACTGTCAAATATAATTAAAACAAAAACATCAGATTTTCAATACTTTTATTGGAAACAAAAAAAATTATTACGCTACAATATTGCACGTGACTCCATCCACACTTGAGCAAAACCCATTTTCACTTACAATAACGCATTCCCTAACTAGTACATGCAGTACAACGCATTAAACGCAAGACATAGCAGGGGCTGACTGGTCGCACATACGCAGCGCAACGCATTGTGACGTCACACGAGTAAGTGCCTGTATCGAAATAATTCTTTTGACAATCGTAAACGTTATCTAATCGTCCAGCTGTCAATTTGTTTAAGAAATCTGTTCATTTTAGGCACTAGAGACTGTAAAAAATTCCGTCTCTTCGCGTATGGTCAAATTCGCAATCGGTCTATACCTGAACGATACGTTTACGTTTGTCAAAAGTTCGTTTACGTTATTCCAAATACGGTCTAGAATCTTGCCACGTTAACGTGAATACATCGATGTATAGTTCGCGCAGCGGATCTAGGCTTCCGTGAAGTTAGCCGTTTGTGATGCGCAATGACAATTTAGTTTCAAAAAGCTCCATTGCGCATCGAAACGGCTAACTTCACGACGGCCGAGATCCGTCGTGTGAACTATACTAATGTCACGTTTCTATATTATCCTATCCGTTAGCAGCAACCTTTCGGTGATTTTTCTACTAAAATGAAACAGATAATATTTTCGAGCGAATTTACTGTCAGCTGCTATAACGGATATTCGGCATTTGTCAATATTTTTCGTACAAAATTAAGTGCAGTCTACAGTCCTTGCGGTAAATGCGTATATAAAACCAGTCAATAACCTTAACGTTATAAGTACAAATTTATAGCACAAGATAAATACAACCTTACTTATAAACAGTACACATTGTTTTAAATTAGCTGTCACTGTTATACAATCTAATGGTAAGAGCCCTTATTCATAATAGCTGCTCGCGAAAGTAGTTTTTGTTTGTTATTCTTATGTCAATGAACAGACATGACAGATATTAACGCCATGTTAGCTAACAGCCAATACTGCTAATACAATAATAGACAAATTACAGTTGCATGATATAACAGAATATAATTGATTTTTTTAAATTATTGATTTGAAATAATTTTGACACATTTTATGGCAAAAGCGACAGATATCTACAATGCAACTGTAATTGTTGTCATTGTTTTTTAGCATTACCCCATAGGCTTATAGTATGATTATGAATAAGGCCTATAATTTATAAGTAAGGCAGTTGTACCATAAACAGTACTTATAAACAAACAGCCATGTATTACACAGTAGTGTAAGATATTATGATATTCGAAAATATAAAGTGTATTAATAAAATATAATTCGTTCAGACACTACCAAGTAATGACCATTTTTGATGAAAGTAAAAATGGTAACAATTTTGTTACTTATCTTTTAGACCTTTTCAAAAGGCTCTGAATCCGGTCATAGGTTGACAAACAAACTTACTTAAAGAATTCGTATTAAAAAATATCCCAAAATTATCGACTGACAGCAACCGCTACATGCAAGCTCTGCTAGTTGAGCTACCGAGTCATATCTCGCCTACTCGAAAATTTTGTGATGTTTTCAGCTCGAAGCGCAAGTACATTGTAAGTTCGTACAGAAAACAAAATGTGTTCGACAAAAGCATGGGTTTTGTACAAAATATACAACACGAAACTATGGTCCCTATACCATTCGGGGAAAATAATTGCTTTTTGTTAAATTCTCTACCAATTTGCGCAAATGGAAGTTTAATTTTACCATTACACACAAATTAGGAGGTATGCCTTTTTCGCACCAACTGTTTTTGTCTAAGTTAACTTTACTCTTATTCATATTCAATTGTCATTTAAAACGCTAATAATAAAATACAGATTCCTCGATTTAACGTCAATTATGGCAATAATTTTACAGCTTTTATGGTAGGATTATAAGTGACTACGAATAAGGGGATCAGCTTTTAGTAGAAATAATCTTTGACAGTATCCTGGCAGGCTAGTAATAAGTTGGTGCAAAAAGACATCGTTTTTAATTTTTTTTAGAACAAGAATTACTAAAATCTTGAATTTCCAAAAATGAATTTCCCAATATCAACATGATTTCATTCAACAAAATGCAATAGAATCAAAAAAACTCTAAATACCTAAGAAAACCTACCATTTTAGAAAAACGTGAATTAACAAACCTAACAAAATGTCTGTCAAAACTTTCAGGAGTTAGTTTTTTAATCAGACATCCCTCTTCCCACTGCTGGGACACTGGCCTACTCTTGAGCGAGAGTGATACAGTTAATTCTTTAATAAAACAGTTATTTCAAGTTCATTTTGGAGCGGTTTCTAAAAAAACGGTAACCATTTAAAAAATACTCCTAAAACCGTCAAAATACAAACGTAAATCTTCAGATCAGAGATAAATATCGCGCACCTGAGCGGTAGCGTTTCCAGCTTTTGCTCCCACAACATACAGCAAATATAAAAAAATGCAACGCAAGTATCGCTCGGGTACGCGTATCTACTAAATAAACTTGACTTTTGACAGTAAACCACTTTTTAATTTCAATCTAAGGCTCGATTCTTTGACCTGTAGCCAACTCATTAACAATTTATCAAAAAAGTTAAAACGTCAATCGTTAAATCAAGAGAAATCTTCTCCTAATTTTGATAATTGGTTGCGTTGACTAGCATAATTAAGTTGTGACTTTTAACCATTTTTCAAAATATTCCCCAAGAGAATCATCTCGCTGTCAATTTCAACCATTAGTTGAGTTGACTATTGGTTAAAAAACAGGTCTTTCCACAGTAGTTAGTGCTAGGAGAAAATGCTTTAATCAATTAATAATATCATTGGCTAAATACATTACAACAATGATGCTAGTACAACATTGTACTATAGCGCCGTCCAATGCTGCGCACGCAAGGCACACTACACACATTTCCATAGATTCCAAGCATTGTAAACTTAATTTTGTTAACAAGTGACAAGACGGTCAAGTCGCTCGCCTGATGTTAAGCGCCACGCCTGACCAACAATTGCAGTGCCAAAGCTTCTATGTGGCACTGCACTGCACTCACCACCCTAATGTTGTTGTCTTTTTCGCCCAGTAAATTCACTTGCTACAGTGCCCTTCAAAGCTAAACAGAGTGCAGTGCACACTACTGCTTGGAGGTAGAATATCTGGCACTGCGGTGCTACCCATCGAGACGGGCTCTTGCTGAAGAGTTCTACCACCAGGTAAAACTTTACTGTGTATTAAAATGTCCGTGAAAAGTGCGTAGCGTGGTCACGCGCGTAGCAGGGGAACCCTTTACCCTAATCCCTTTTAAATAGTCCTAATTTACTAACAGTAAATAAAGAAAGACATTTCCAAAAGAACTCAATTACTCAAACACACTGGAAAGTTTTTAAAACATACTTTACGCTCGCATAAAACGCATAGTTTAATCGCATTTTTAATAGTTTTTTAATTAGTAAAACAGTTAACTATGCGATCAAGAGAAAGGCGTTCAATGCAAGCGCAAAATAACACCACAGTTCAGTAAATGCGAATAATATAGCATAAAATAAATGATAATTCATATAATTAGGCAGAGCTTTAACTGAGATTCGTTATTTCGCGTTTAAACTTAATACGTAAATAGAGTAAATAAAAAAAAAATAACTGTCAGTTTTCGTTTTTATAGAAATGTAGGTATTTGTAAAAACATGAATCACCTTACAGCCAATTTTTCAGTACATTACCTTAATAAAATTGTAACTGAGCGCTTCTGTGCTTCGGAGGGCACGTTAAGCAGTCGGTCCTAGCTTTCAAAGTTGTTAGACCATGACAGAGGCCTTCAAGCGACCTATAACCTCCGTCATTAGACTTTGCCACTGATTCAGTTTATAAAATTCAATTCTAACAGGAAACCCTATCCTGTGTTCCATTCATCGTAACAAAAGATATAGCTCACTCGCTCACACACACGCCGTCTCGCTCGCGTCACGCACAACCTATATATAAATGTATTTATTATTATTATAATTTATGACTAAGTACACGAGCTTTTTACTGTCTGTGTGAAGTGTTTGTAAATTATATTTTTGGTTTCTACATGTAACATTTTAGTTAGTTAGTTATATCTATCTAAACTCGTGTGAAATTTCAATGTAAACAAGCCAAGGACAAAGCAACCATTTTTTTAGTCTCAAGTGCGCGCGCAGCGGGTGTGCTTGTATAAACAATGCCGCCATTTTTAGGACGTGTGGAGAGGGGCAACGCCTGCGTACGTGGGACGTTCAAGTGGTTAGTAGATGTTTTAGTTCGTCCAACCCTTTTGTAGATGTTATAGTTTGTGCATAACTTTAGTAGATGTTTTTAATTTGGTAACTATGTTTAATAACCAGTCATAAGTCATAACTATGTTTTGGAAACCATAAACAATATTTTCAGTTCTTGTTTTGGTATCGTCTAATTTTGTTAGATTATTCTAAGCTGGGGCGTAAATTCAGGTAACTCTCATTAGTTTTAAAGGACTTTATAGAACTGTATAACATGTTTGTCCTAATTTTCACTAAAAAAGGGATATTTACCATGATTTGTGAGTTTTATTGATTCCCGATATCGGCGCAGTTACATGCACCATGATCACGGGAGAACTCACAAATCATGGTAAATATCCCGTTTTTAGTGAAAATTATGTTAATAACCATGATAGTTTTAAAAACTATATTTGTCCTAGTAGTTCTATGGTAGAACTGTTGCAACAAAAACTGTTTTAATGATCAGAACTAATAATACCTTATCAATAGCTTGTAAGACGTTTTAAAGTGATCCTTGTGATCTTATTGAACAAAACGAATTATAATTTATACATTTTAGCGACAGACAGACAGTAAAAGACATGGGTACGTAATAACTAGATTTACGATTGGCTTCTCTGGCCACAGACCATAATACTAGGGCGCGTCCGGATTAGTGTTTACATACCACTTGTAGCGCTCTGTGGCTGACGCGACCAGTGCGGGGTTCATTCCCGCAGCGGGACAAACGCATCGGCATGTTCTGCCAATTTTCATGGCGATTACAGTGAGAACTATGTTTCGTAATTTATTTATGGTCACTAGTTTCTTGTTATGTCCCTTAGCATTGAAGGCAAGGTTTTAGATAGGCAAAAAATTAATATTGTCTACTTTTGTGCATGTCTACGGGAGTACACAACAGTATTTGGTAAACCAATTTGTAGAAAAAAAATATGATTCAGCAACTGGAATATTAATGAAGCATTCAGACAACACTGTCCACGAAAGTGAATTGATAGATTTATAAAATAGCACTTATATTATAAAAGTGTTCTTATTTTAGTTCGTATTTCACTTAGATATAAAACATAATAATAAAATTCATAAATAACGAATTATTTATATACTAATCGTTTTAAAATTTTATATTATATTATATTCACTATATTATAATGAATAAGATTATGCTTATTTACTGTAAATAGAGAGCTGGCTGTATGTTTTTATGTAAAAACATAGTCATCAGTCAATGTAATTGTTTCATTCACACAAAATATAGAAAACTAGCTGCGGTTTTACCCGCGGTTAAATAGTTATTTATATAACGCATAAATACTGAAACGTTACTTCACCAATCAAATGTTAAATGATGAAGTTTCTCCGTACGATTTTGAAAATCAACGACCTCATACAGTTAACACGATCTTAAATATTCAAATAGACTTGGTTCGAATCCACGCAAGGAAAATATAATTTTTGTTTTTTTTTTATGGCAAGATTTTAAAGCTACGTAATTGTGTTGCCATTTTTGATTATGTAAACACTAATCCAACGATATATCGACATCACAGTCAGTAATAGGGCTAAGATACACACACCGATACCCGACTATAATATAATTTAATATGTTTAGCTTATCATCGAAAAATATAGACTTCGCTACCGCCTTTAAATGGTAATTGATATTTACGAGTTCATTTTATAATTCAGATTGTAACGACTCTTTTGTTTAGATTTTTTCATTGATTTCATTTTTGTCAAATTGTTCATACTATATCATAAAAATTAGTTTAGAAAGATCGCTACAAAATTATGTAAAAATTTTGTAATTTAAAATATGCTTAATCTTTAAATTTAGGTACACCCGGATTGTGACTCAGACTGTTCATCGTGGCTTTGAACAGACACCTGCGTCTAGTAGTAAATGTTTAATAACTACCTTTTGGTGTAAAAAATACAGCAGACTATTTAAATTCTTATCTGGTAAATGAGTACCTATGTCACATAAATATGTAATATGAATACGTTAATTAATATAAATTACAGGATTTATGTACATACCGAGCGAAACGCTCACCAAAGCGGTAATGCTTTTTAGTTCTGAAAATAGATGACAAAACCAAACCGCTCAGGTACGCGAGTTTTCGCTCATATTTAAGTAAACTTTGATACGAGTATTCGTATAACACGCGTATAAATTATACACTTTTCATACCAATGAATATTTAAATAATGTATTTTACATAAATATCCAAGTAACATAGTGTGTGTTACATAAAGACTCGTAGAACAAGAGTATGTTACATAAGTATCCGTACAACAAGAGTTTGCGAGTAATCTGTACATCATATTTGTACAACCAGACAAAGTTAATACTCAAATAGAAAAGAAATATGTTAGTACTATGTTAGTAGTTAGAGTACGTTACATAAATGTCCATACAACAAGAGTATGTTACATAAATGTCCGTACAACAAGAGTATGTTTATCTGTGTAACCATAAGTACGACAGATTAATATTCTCGAAGTAAATTATACTAATATTGTTACCTTAATATCCGCAAAATAAGAGATGTTACATAAATATCCGTACAACAAGAGTATGTTATGTCCATATAACAAGAGTATGTTTCATAAATATCTATGTAAAAAAAGCATGTTACTTAAATATCCGTGTAACAAGGGTATGTTACATAATTATGCTCGTACTAATGATGGGCGTGGTGGCATGCGGGCGGGTAGGGGCGCGCGAGGCTAGCGCGGGTCGAGTCCGGTGTGTGCCGAGTCGCTCTATGTTAACGCCATCTGTAACGAAACGGACATAACTTAGAACTGGATATTTATTTATTTATTTAAGTGCCATCAACACAATATACAATCATAATAATTAACTGATACAAGTTATTAGGGCTAAATCTTAGTGCTACTGTACTTAAAGACGACAGACTGCATGCAATAATAAAAAACTAAATTCGAGCGAGTAATGAAAATTAAAAGACAAAGAGAATAATGATTACAATACAAAATAATAATAAGAAATTAAATAAATAAAAAATACTTTGCTGCGTAGGTTGCACTGTTGCTCAAATTTTTTTTTTTATACAACTGAAGTGGCAACCAAGCGTACGGCCCACATGATGGTAAGCGGTTACCGCAGCCTATGGACGCTTGCAATACCAGAGGTATCACAAGCAGGTTGCCACGTTGAGGCTAAGATCGAAAGCCTCATGTGCCAGTAATTTCACCAGAAACCATACCCTTCACACCGGAACATAGCAATGCGAGCATTACTGCTTTGCGGCCGAAATAGGTATACTGACTATAAAACAATAATAATTTTAGAGAAATGCGTGCCCCCCGTTCCCGCTTTTCACGTCAAACTACGCGAACTGACCAATCAAGCGCACGGGAGACAGGCAATTTTTTATTTGGTATGCCTTAGTTTAGAGTAGTAGAGTTCACTGTGATAGAGCTCGTCCGGGGAAGGACTACCACATACCTATTTCTGCCGCCAAGCAGTAATGCTCGCATTGCTGTGTTCCGGTGTGAAGGGTATGGTTTTCAGTGAAATTACTGGCACATGAGGCTTTCGATCTTAGCCTCAAGGTGGCAGCCCGCGAGTGATACCTCTGGTATTGCAAGCGTCCATAGGCTGCGGTAACCGCTTGCCATTTTGTGGGCCGTACGCTTAGTTGCCACTTCAGTTGTATAAAAAAATAATATATATATCTATTTTGTTTTAGAGGTAAGTAAGGTAAGGTAGTGTACTGTACTGTACTGTACTGACAGCACTTGATGCGGCTGCAGCGCGGCGAGGTGCGCGGGGGAGGGGGGCACGCCCACGCCGGGGGGCGCGGGGGGCAACAGCGTCTGCGCCAGGCCCTCGAACCGGCCGCCCGGCTCGAACCCACCTTGCTGCATGCATATTATCATCATTATTGAATGTCTATTGTCTTGCCTTCTCATTCTTATGTCAATTAATGAAGATGATGATTTCAAAGACACAATAACTAACAGAGGTTTATAGTATGGTGCATTTAAATCATTTAACCAACACTAAAACAACACTGCGACGAAATGCTTCATGACGTGGCCGAATCTCATTGGCCGTTATGTGATCAGCAAATCTTCAATTTAGTGATGGTCAAATCTAGGTAAATTGTGCCTAGCCTAATATTAAGATGATCCTATGTTGATTGAATAAATAAATAAATTATCATTATTAAATTATTATTACAGTTCGTTTACTTTTGACTTTGGTCGCCTTGATGAGGCAAAATGTAAAGGATCATTCAGACTTTGATTTATGAACTATTTGTACCTACTTTCCGGTGAATAAATGATTATGATTATAATGATTTACGAATAAGGCGTACGGGAGACTAAAGTAAGTAAGTTCGTATGAGTCAGTGGCCAACTCCCCGCCCGAAGGCCTCTGTCATGGCCTAACAAATTTGAAAAAGCCGGGACCGACTGCTTAAAGTGCCCTCCGATGCATGGGAGCGCTCAGTTGAAATTGCCACTGGCGGTCACCCATCCAAATGGTGACTATGCGGAACAGTGCTTAACTTCTTTGATCTGTAAGGAACAACTTAGCCAGTTACCTCACGAGCGCTCCACCTACAGACTACAGTGAGGGAATATAATGAACGGGAGACTAGTAAAGGGACATTCGTAGTACTCACCGGAATCATAATCGTGGGGCGCAGGGGTTGTATCGAGGGCTGCACTGCCGTCTGGTAATACGGGTAGTACTGCACGGGGTAGCCTATGTAGCCAGGGTAGCCGGCGGCCGCTGCCGCGTACATTGCCGCCGCGGGACTATACATTTGCTGTAAGTAATGTTTTGTGTTAAAAATTATGAATATAAAAATAACCTATCTAAGCCTAGCCTGCGTAATAGCCAATAAATATATAAATAAATAAATAATGCTGGACAATCCACACAGCATCATCTAGCCCCAAGATAAGCTGTTGTTAAACAGAGCTATATATTATAGTATATATTTAATACAATACAATACATAGATATTTTTTTATTATAATTATATAGAAAATACCCAGAACACCCGAAACAAATATTTGTAGATCGTACAAACACTTGTCCCGAGGCGGGAATCGAACCCGCAACCTCTGCGTTGCAGGCGGACCTGCGCCCGCTGCGCCACATCGGTCTAAATAAACTTACGCTTGTTTTTAATTGCTTAATTTAAGCGTACCTATTAAGTGAGATTTACTTTGGCTCAGCACTGACTCCAAATGAAGTCAGTGCTGACTTTGAGAACTGACTTTCTCTGTTTACGAGGGTCAGTAAACGAGAATTTGAAGTCAGGACTAACCCGACAGCATTTACATTAAGTCAGTAGCGGGTCAGCACTAGTTTTGCTAGAATTTGGAGTCAGCACTGTAAATCATACTTTAGAGCTCGTCCAGGGAACTAACATCATACCTATTTCTGCCGTCAAGCAGTAACGTGAGCATTGCTGTGTTCCTGTTCGAATGGTTTGGTTTCAGGTGAAATTACAAGTAAATGAGACTTTGATCTATGTTTCAGGGTCTCATATACAGTCAGTGTAGTCTGATAGACTACAATAACCTACTTTATGAAGTAGTATTTGAATAGAAATGCTATAACTTTGCAACTCGCCGACCCATTCACGTCAGCATACCGGCGGCGACATTTGACAGATTTGCGTTAAGAGGCCTTTCCAAGATTTAGCGATATAATTCATGAAGTTCGCGTTAATGTATCTTTATATAGTAGAAGTAATAGCGCGCGCGACGAGGAGCGATACGTCCTCCCCCCATAAGCGCTCAGCGCGGTTTGAGAGTCGCTGCTTCGATCGATATGATTATAAGTGCGCTAAGGTGTGATTTTAAAAAAATCGTATTAAAAAAAGTCAATGCTATTAGACTATTTTCTTCGTTGTTGTTATTTAATAAAAACTTAAACTTTAATTAAGTAGGTGTATTTTTATTGTAAACTCCTTACTTTAGCAGAAATAACAAGCGTAAAATTGGGAAAAGTACGCGTTTTTTAGACCGTCTTTTTTCAAAAATATTGAACTAACATGTTGTATTTTTCTCTATTCACTTAAATTTTAAAACTGTGATTATTATAATTGCATTTTTGGAAATATGTTAGACTTTGTTATTTCATAGAAAAAATGATCGAAAGTTGACTGGAATTGCTCATTTTACGAAACGTGCGTTACTAATTATTTTTTTAATCAGTTATGTCTTGAGTTAATTAATATTTGCTCTGTTGGCTTAAATTTTAAGGGATAAAGCTTTTATTTGTTTTTATTTTCGTTAAAATATCTTCAACACACGAGCAACAATAGTGTTCGAAACTTCACGGGCTACAAGAAAATTCAAGGATTGTCAAGGATAGGGCTCTTAACGACGGGACAATGACGATCCGTTGCGCCTGAACGGAGCTATGTGAACAAGATTCAACAAGTTGTACGTAACCGGGCCGGGTACGGAAATGTGTGGATAGCGCTTAAACGTCTGACCCGGGGCGGCAGGTTCAAATCTAAACAGCATTTTTCTAACTTAGAAAGAAAGAAAGAAACTTACTGGCAACTGCTGGCTGAGTGCGGGTATGGCCTGGTGGTGCTGCAGCTGCTCGTAGGGGGGGGGCGCGTACACGCCGCCCGCGCCGCCCCCGCCCCCCCCGAACGTCACGCCGTACGGGGACCCGCCTGCCACTGCACACACACACATACATACATAGACACACACATTATAATCTTTAGGCACAACTTATGATACTAATAAAATAAAATATTTTTATTTTATTTATAACAAAAAAATTGCTACAATGGGCGGCCTTGTAGTTAGTTAGCAACATTTTAATTTGTAATTTACATATTATATTTTTAGGACAATTTAATTAATTCTATGTTGGTAATAGTAAGTATCACTTACACATAATCATAATAATTTATTATAGGGTTTCGTTATTATGACATATCCAAGAACATGTAACTTGTCGAAGGATAAATAAATGATATATAAATAAGTTGTACCCACCAAAGCGGACTCTTGCTGAAGAGTCCTACCATCAGGTGTCCATGCGTACACTAAATACATACAGCAGCGTGACAGACAGCCAACAGATTATATTGACAAAATAGTAAGATAGGATTCACCCTACCCACTACTAATTGAGAACTAAAATGGCAAATCGTTTTTGTCCCTCTCGCGCATGTTTTAACACTTTGTTAAATATTTTAGTTTTCCTTTAGTACAGTACTGTAAGCTTTTTAAAACAGACAAACCAATGAGAGTAGAATGTAATGTAATATACATAATATAAATATTGTGTGGGATGAGGCAATAAGCTAAGGTGACCATAAATCAAGTGAGAGACAGGACATTATTTACTGATATTCCAGTTAAGCATAATTAATTAATTTAGATGATAAAGCATAAGCAAGTTGAAGTGGCAGTGGGCAGACCTTATAGCTAGCATAAACACTTGGTTATAATTTTCTCAAATGGCAACCCAAACACAGCCTTGATAGATGGATGACAAGTCAATGGATAGTGATGAATTCGAGGCTCGTCAAGTCAGGACGCGGCAACAGAGCCGCAGAACGACCAGTGAAAAGCCTGGAGGAGCCGCCTACCCAGGAAGGCAGGCACCAAAAAGGCTAAGCCCAGCGACCCGGGAATTGTGGTTCCAGCGAGTAGATGCCAGGGTAATAGGTTTATACCCGAGGCCCTCACCTGCAGCTCACTACGAGAGCAGTAGAAGACCCGGATTGATGAATTCGAGGCCTGTCCATTGGACGTTTATTGGCTGATATAATGATAATAAATTAAAGTGTGGATGGATGATATAATGATGTTGAGATAATAAATTAATATTTTGGCTGATATAATGATGACGACATAATAAATGGCATTTATTGGCTATTATAATAATGATAAGATAATAATTAATGACGTCTATTGGCTGATATAATGATGATTTAATAAATGACGTCTATTAGCTGATATAATGATGAGATAATAAATTAAAGTGTACCAACTATACAAACCTCCGTACTCCGGCGAGGGTAGGAATGATCTCTGCAACTGCAACGCTTGACTGGACACTACGAAACAAACAGTCATCTAATCATCTAAAGTGCTGCCAGAACATTCGTATTAAAGGTATTACACAACCCTTTTTTTAATTCATTAATAAATGATGCTACTGCTTTTATTCTGAAAATATAGGTTTTAAATAAATATTATCACTTGCAATTTTTGTTTTTTACGTTACTTGGTATTAAAAAAATTTTAATCAATAATTACATTAATTTGTAATTTAAAAGTTTTTTTTATCTCATTGATTACTTTGAAATGTATTTGCAACTAGTATTATGAACTTTTTTTTCAGTCTCATTGATCACTTTGAAATGTATTTGCAACTAGTATTATGAAAAATCAGTTTATGATGATTTATGTTTGCCGTCGTTCTATGTGCAATTGTCTAAAAAAGGAAAATACTTTTATTGATTGAAATATAATCTTGTTTCATCTAGGTTTATTTTCATTGTACGGTAATAGTGCGTTTCCAGATGACGCACATCGGTAATACGTTGCTCATTTTGAAGCCAATTTTTCAGCCTCCTTCATCAAAAATGTTAGCAGCCAGTTGTAGGAGTTCCAGACAACCTCCTACATACCTCCATACTGCGGCGCGGGCGGGTGCGGCGGCGCGGGCAGGAAGGGCCCTTGCGGCGGCTGCGGCTGCGGGTACGCGCCGAGGGGGGGCGTCACTGTAACAACTAGCGGCTTGAGCGGCTGTCGTGTCGCTGAGCCGTGACCACACTCCACTGAGGTGTGATGTCTTCCGTTTTATGAGTTTTTTGCTAATTTTTTTATTGTCTTTGCTAATTCGTATATTTAAGTAATGGTCATTTAATTTGTGTCAATTATTTCTGTTGGTTCGTCATCGAGAAAGTTTAAATATTAACAAAGTTAAAAAATAAAAAAATTGGTTTGTTTAGTATAAACTCGTGTGACCATGATTTTGAATATATGTGAATTTTCCTTCTCAAAAAATTTCAATATGTATCGTTGACAAAAACCCACAAAACAAAACACATCACATTACCAGTTGGGAGTCAACGAGCGCTGTGCGCGCCGCAACCCAAGCCCGAGCATTCACGCTTGGCACTGTGTTGCCACACTGAATGTATTGCTAGAGCTAAATAACCATACTAACGATTATTTTATAAAAAGGCGGGACAGTAATAACGTTTACTTTTTATTTTAAAAATAATTTACTAAAGGAAACGTTAAGCTAAACTCTAGCAACCTTAAAGTGTAGCAATGTGGATGAAATACGAAAAACGCCAATAAGAAAGCAGAAAATTTAGAAATATCTCATCCACAAATTCGACACAGACGCCAGTGTTAACGACAAGCCATAATCATACAATGCGTCGCCATTTGGAGTCGTTCTAAGTAAATGAACAACTCCAAATAGATCGACAACACTTCAAACCAGAAAAAAGACATTTGTGGAAAATCTTCTTTTTTAAGGTCAAAGACATACACTGATTTGGTAGGTAGTTAAAAATCAACACAGTGTGAGGGTGCTGAGTCCTACCAATCGTTATTATATACAGAGCATTCAACAATGACCACACCAACTTACGACTGGTTTTATGAAAAGTAAGAAACTACATAAAAACAGTCTGGTTTTAGTCAAGCTTTGTGCAGTGTGAGAAAGTTGGTATGACCATTTTATATCGAAAAATGTCTTTAACATAACAATCATCACACGATAACCTCCTGAAAAAACATTTAATTTATTAACTTATAATCATAGGTTGGTCATGAACTTAGGACATAGCGTTTTTAGTGCAAAATATAATATACTATTTATTTTAATTAATATGTGTTCTAACATTTAAGTAAGTTCTATAGTCCTAAGTTCAAAACCTGAATAACAACCACCGGAAAGGCGGCAGTAGCCAACGTGTATAGTCATGTGAACATTCCTTTAAAATAAAAAAATAGATCTAACCAAATCTAACAACACGTGTACCAAGATTTTAATGTAAATCTTCTAGAAATCTCAATCTCATATGATATTTTGCTGTTCAAATCTAGAAGCGTTCAATATGCGGAAAAGCGAAAATAAAAGAAAAACTATGATATGAGTGCAGTTTGAAGGACACAGAATCATGCAGGCGCGTGCGACGTAGCAAATAAAAACATTAAAAATAAACACCCATGCGTCTACATTCCTACAAAAATTAACTTAGGTATCCATGTTGGAATAAGCTTAATCGAGCTGGCAAATAAACACTTAACTACTCATAACATGCCAGTTATTGAAAAAAAAAAAGAAATAGCTGCAGAAAACAGCAAAATTTAATATGAATTTCCCAAGTTACGACCACAAAAATCCTGGTAGTGACCGTTTCCAAACATTAACTCATTACTTTATAGCTACGCTAAATAATGACGTGATTATGCCAATACTTTCACCGACACAATCCCTTGACAACTTAAAGCTGTTTAATATTTCTGCAAAAAGCTAGTTCAGTGCTATAGAAAAATACTATAACAATAAACATTTATATAATTAAAATAACAATAACAGTCCAATGCTGGATCCCTGAAAGAGACGAGTGTAACACGAATATACGTTAAAATATTTGAGGCAAACTGTGGATCCTAGAAAATAGTGTATGAACGAGTAAAGTGGCCTAAAACCCATAGAATCTCACAACTGGCATACTTCCCTGTCCTTCGAAGCTTAAATAGCATGCGACAATGTCTACGGGCGATACTGGAATAATTAACCATAGACATTGCAGAACAAACACAGTCTGTATTTTGAAATAACATGGAAAACCTTAATAATCCCGTGAATAATCATTTATTATTATAGTCGGTGTTTGTTTTCTTAAAATTATTTAATCACACACATTCTAACATAATCATTCCTCTTATCCTCTCACATATTATTGTCACAAACTCTTTAATTTAATACAATTTATTGAATACAATCAAGTTGAGTGGATAAATTATGATGAATTAAAAAAAACTTTAACTGATAAAATTAACAAGTTTGTGACAATCAAACCGTCTGTATAAAATTGACCTGAATCGATTCCATACAAACGTGGCATACGTAATTATCAATACATTTAACACTGTTCAAAAGTTAGCATTTATGATATTTTATTACAATTTTTGCTCAGGAAATTAGCTTAGTTTCTGATACCTATGTCTGTCTTATTTATTTATTTCAACTCAAAAATACTAACTTTACCTCCACCTTACTCATAAAATGTTCATGAAAATGTTTGGTTACAAGAAAACAAAACAGATCTTAATCTTTTTTCAAGCATTTTTAGCAAAGGCCAAAAATCTGATGTTAAGTATTTATTAGGTATTGAGAAGAAATCACTGTTTTGTTAGTAATACACACTTAGAAATAGGGCAAAACTTCAAAGTAAATAAAAATAGCTTTGAAATTTTGAAAAACTGAGACACAAAACATACTAACTATTATGTGTCGTTATTAAAAAAACTGGATTAATAACAGATTCAAAATAATTGACATTACTTTCTAAATTGTTTGCTAATTCAATTGTAATTAAATTACTAACAAAAGCACCAATTACGAAAAAAATAATGCCTTTTATTTTCTATTAATCTAATGAGTTAGTTGATATTTATTTATATTAAGGAAAACCGTTCAAACGAAAGTTGTCCCTATTATGTAACATGAATAATAGGGTAACTTCAGTTCAATGAGACACAAGTTTTAATACAATTTACTGAAATTAATAGCATTTCAAAAGTTGTTATTTGAGTGACTTAAGTTTATTAAAACAAACCTTGCGAGTCTCATTGAGCCTTAGGTGCAATAAACTCTAAAAATAAAAAAAATTATTGCTGATCTCCAGGCAAAACGTGAAACCAAATCATTATCAGCAATTATTTTTTATGTAGTTATTGTGTTAATAAACGAAATTAATATAAAAAAATAAGCTGTGAACTAAATAAAGAAATAAAACAATGAAAATAACGTAGCGTTACAAAACATTGACTTACAAAAGTGCTGCCTTTTTTTTAATATTTACTTTTAAGTAAAAGGCTGCAGGTCTTCAATTCTTAGAACAACTTATTTTTTAAGTGGTTATCTATAGATCTATGGAGTGTTTACGTTTTGTATTAATCTGCAAGAAGTTTTTCATACACTATACAATTTCAAGCCAAAAACAACTACTGTACAGCCAACCATATAGCCTTTTCAAAAGGTCCTTGCAGAACAAAAAATCTAAACAAGACTAAGAAAATAAAAAAAAAAAAAACATTGATTGAAACACAAACACTGCATAGATTTGTATAAAAGTAGAAAGATGATTTGATTGCTATACATATAGTTTTTATAGGCAGTCCCTGATTATTAGAAATTATGGTCACCTTAGTAATTTAGAGATGTATAAAATAAGGTTTCTAAAACTTTTTCCTTAGAAAAAAGAGAAAAGGGCAAATAAATGTATGTACATTTGTAAGAATGATTAAGTAAAAAATTATAATAGAGAAAGTTCAAAGTAAACATCAACTTTCGGAAAAGCTTTGAATATGTTTGTATAGCAATCAATCCATCATGTCCGGGGTTACAATCGCCAACATACGTCCACTCTGTTACGCACATATCAACGTCTTTCTATCCAAAAGGTAAAAGCTAGTGATTACATGATGTCGACTGCTGTATCACGCTCCGGCGGCTCCTGTGGGGAATCTGGGAGGTGGGAGGGGGGAGTTATCATTTGTTTCTGGTAGGCGTGTTTGTGTTGGCTCCACAGATAATTAATAACCTAATAAGAACCAATAGACTGTCATTGTTCTTTGTGGTAGAAGCACCATAGATTTCTACCTAATCAAGAAAGTGATTCCTAGGAATGAGATTTCATTGATTTCAATGTTTCATTGAGTCGGAGATTCCATTGAGTTGTTAAGGCACTGTTAAGATACTGACATAGGATAGAATGCAGATCTTATGAGGTATTCAAAAGACAAAAAGGCCAATTTGCAGGTCTTTATTTAGAGCTTAGAACCATATTTAAATAAATCAGTTCTTCCAAAAGAAGACACTTTAATTAGTACTACTTTAACAGTATGCTTCAAAAGAAACAATTAGTATTTTAGATCATATTAGCCAATAGACTTCCACTGCTGGACATAGGGCTCTATCATGACAACTGATTTTAAGCCTTCACAGTCCACCAACTTCTGCGTTTTACATAAAAGAAAAATCTAAATAAAACGGTCTTAGGAGCCAACAATCAACACAGTTCATAATTTGCTCCCAGATGTAACAACTTAAATCTTAAGTATTTTTATCAGTCTTAGAGACTTGTCTCAGAGCTTTAATATTATTACACTGACAGCGACAAGTAATAATAAGGCAAGTATTCTTTTAGATATTGTAGTTTGGTAGATCTTAGGTCTGTATACGACCTAACCCAATCCGGGTATAATGTATGAAGACCATTCAATGGTTAATTAAATTTATAATAGTTATAGGATATACTAATAAAGCTTACGAGCTGACATGTGTAACATCAAGGCTGAATAATGAGTTGGTTATGAATACAATTTAACAGTGTGGGAATATTATTCCATGTTCTCATAATTAGCTACTCAGTAAATACTATGGTCACCTCTATATTTTTTATTGTTTGTATTAATAAAAAACTGTTCTAGATAAAAATATGATTGATTATTAAAATATTTAGGTACCTAAGTATTTTAATTTTAATCAAAGAGACACATTAAAACCACTTTATTTTGTCATAAGTACCTACATTATTTTATAAAAATAGATGATTTTGTGTGAAATGGGTTGACCTCATTTTAACTGAAGTCACATAAAGGATGCAGTTAAGTAGAATAGTTTTTATAGCAGATATGCCGTGGTATATTATTGAATAGGTACATAATATACTACTGATATGAGCAATGATTTGCTGTAATAAAATGCTAGAGATGTATTAAATAAGGTTGGTACTTGCTTTTGCAGATGCAGGGGTTGCGCATTACTCGACAATATGTTGAAGGACGGGAGTAATCAGTTTTAACAATGAATGGAAATTAGACCGAGGACCCGCCTTCGGATCGGTCCATCTTCTCAAGTTGGTGAAACAAGCAACCATCTTGAAAATCAGAGTATCGATCGATAGTGGCGCACTTGCTACCCGAAATTTTTACGATTTCAGACCAGTTTTAGAGTTTTTAACGCGTGAATTATGTTTTTACAGGTGTTTAGACATGTTTTTACGATAATACAGCTGTTTCAAGGACATAAAACGATGTTACACATGTCAACTTTATGGACGAAAACGAACAAAGAAATTAGTGAATAAAATGCATAAATACCTTTTTTGTCTGCCATTTAGATAATTAATATGTTTTTAGAGTAAAAACACGAGTAATTATCAGATTTGAGAACGATTAGAACAATTTCACTGAGATTCAACAACGCAGTCGCAGCAAAACGCACTTTTCTCGCAAGATTAGTGCTGGGAATTAGGATGGGGTGAAATAAAGTTGACCGACTCGGCTCGCTCGTCCAACCAACAGTAATCGATTCCATTCGAATCGATTCCAATTTTGCACAAACAGCTAAAATAGAAATCTTTGTTCCTTAACGCCATTAAAAATGATTTAACACATTATTTTAAAAGGAATATTGATGTTACGTATCTCAACTCGTTCTGACGCAACATGTTACACCGCTCTAAAATGATGAAAATCTCAATATGTATACTACTTGTGTTGTGATATTTACGGGGTTATTTTTATTGGTCTCTAATCTCTATTCCATTTCCACTGCATCTTATAACAACAAAACTAATTTGAATTATTATAAAATCAAAAGATTTGGATGAAATTCGACATAGAGATAACTTATGTTCGATTCCCGCCTCGGGTCAAATGTTTGTACGATCTACAAATATTTGTTCCGGGTGTTCTGGGTATTTTCTATGTATAATAAAAAAATATCTATGTATGTATTGTATTATATTAAGTATTTAACAGTCATCTAGTACCCATACCCATTTAAGGCTTATAGAAGCTTAGGATTCGTTTTAAGGATAAGCCGTCCCTTTAGTGATGTGGGTTGCTTAAAGGTTCTATATTGCTCCTATGTGAGAAGCATATTAGAGTATTGCAGCACTATATGGAATCCTCAGTATTCAGAATATTGAAAGTATCCAGCATAAATTCATCAAGCACCTAAATTATCGTTCCTATTGTAGTTTTACAGACTATGAGGAATCTTGCTGTTATCATCATCTCACTACACTTGAAAATCGTCGTAAACTGAGTGACATGATGTTTTTGCATGGTTTATGTAATGGGTTTATTGATTGCTCGGGATTGATATCGCAGACTTTAAGCTTTTGCTGTCCCAAAACTAGAACGCGACACACGAAGCTGTTTGCAGCTTCTCATTCAAGCACCAATTACGCTCAGAACTCTCTTGTTAGTAGAATGCATAGAAATTATAATAAAAACTTTCACTCTGTGGATATTTTTCATAATAGCAAGGGAGTTTTTAGACATGAGAATTTGAGTTTACTTGGTGGTTGAGTGAGTGATTTTCGAATTAATTACATTTATACACTCACACACCCTCATATCGTGACATATTTAAACATACCCTCAACCTCTCACATACACAAAACACCCACACACCCACACTCATCCTTCACACACACACATATACTAACGCTGTGGATTTCCCGCTGTGATAACCAGACTCTTAAGAGACTGGGAGGAACAAGGAAATCCACATGCACACACTCTCTTACACACCCACAGATAACCTTGCTTTCACACATTCACACACTATACACACTTACACTATACATATTGTTTTTGGAATTCGTAACTTTTTTTTTCTCTTTCTTTTGATTCAATAATTTGTTTTTCTAAAAAATTACATCTGACTGTCGTCGTTAAATAAATATATATCTTGTTAGTATAATGTAAATCCGTTATTGGCTATCTGTTTTGTATTTAAGTTGTTATTTAGTTTATTCCTAAAAGCTGTGGATTTTGTAATAAATAAAATCAAATAAAAAAAAAAAATAATAACACAGCCCTGCTTACCTTGGGGCTAGATGACACTGTGTAGATTGTCCAGCATTTTTTATTTATTTATTTCTGGCCTGGATTAATACTTATTAGGTAAACAAATAAAATAAATTGCTAGTTAAAAATCGTAATTTATTTATCACTTTCAGTTATGTAAGTAGCTATTTAGATACATTTTATGTTTAATTATATAACACTAGTTTTTAAAGATCTTCAAATATTCGAACACAAAGTCCACTTGCCACCACACCTGCAAAGAAAAAAAATTAAACACAGGAAGATAATTTTACTTAAGTTGAAATTATTATATTATATATTTATATAACCACAAAAAGTAATTTTAAAAACAGCAGTTTTTTAGTCTATTTTATCTATAGTTAGTTGGACATTGAATTTGTGTTTTTTGCGTACGGCTCTAACCCGAACTCTTGCGTTCGTGATGACCTCAATGGCAAGAGACTGATTTAATTCGAGTTCCGGTGCGGGACATACGTTTGCATAATCCGCAAATATTTGTATGTAACTGGGTGTTGCGTTTGGTACCATTATGAAAGAACGCATAGTCTGAACGACATAAGAAAATACTAGTGTGGACAGGCAGGATTACATAATCTGAATGTTGAGTGACTAATTTTATGTGAAACATTGAAATTGAAATTGAAATAAATTTATTATTATAAACACATGTACCGTTATTTTATATAAGACACCCACCACGTGAGTTAAGAGCAGAAATAAGATAATAATGAGGCTTTCAGTCACCTGCAATTGGAGAGGAAACGTGCGTCGTAAGCTTTCTGCAGCGGATGTCTCGCGGTGACGGCGGCAGGCAGCGCGCGCGACCCGCACCGTGAACATGCGCGCCAGCGCGCCGGCCTCCAGCCTCCGCCCAGGTACATGTACCTGAACCAATAGCGTGTGAGTGTTTTATATTTTAAATTGTTTTCTCTGTATTTTATACACAATCTACAAGTGGAAATTATTAATATCAATAATTTATTAATTTATGGCGAACATTTTTACACAGCAAGATGGTAATTTATAGATTCAGGCGTTACTTTGCGGAAATCCATTACAAGATAAAAAACAGACGAAAAATCTCTTGGCTCCAGCGCTCGACGGAGCAACACGTCTGCCGGAGAACAAGTCGATGGTCCTGATGATGTCCCGTGGAGGGATGAAACACGTGTCGATATTTTTCTTTTGAGGTTAACTGCGTTAACTGTGTGACCTCATTAGTTAAAAGGTTAAGCGGAGTAGTACTAGAGATTTTCATCTGTTTTTAACAGCAAGATGGCTTTAAGCTAAACAAAGCTTGGCATTGAACACTACTAAATAATTATAGGTAGTATTTTATACGAATGACTTTAATTCGGTTTAACAAAGCTGTAAGTTTTCTTAAAACTATTACGAACCTTATTGAATCCATCGCAAGAGACGGTGTGGTTTCACACTGTGCGTACGCGGGTGCTTCTGGGGTGTACCGCAGCGCCTCTGGTTCCACTCCGTATTCAAACTGTCAAAACAATACAGATAATCAAATGAAAAAAAATTAAGCCAAGATTTGAACCATCCAGATCTCACTTATTTTTTTTTTTATTAGGCCAAGACTTGAATTATCTAGATCTCATTTAGATTTTTTTATTTGAAATATAATATAGAAGATATGCATGCATGCTATTTGAATGAGTACTCGTTAAAAGTTTGACGAATACATTATTATGTGTTGCGGCACGAATAATATGAGACAAGCAAGAGCATCCCGTTACACACTCCTCATTCATGCTTTTGTCGTTGCTCGCCTAACCACTCACGTGAATTAGTAAACGCGTTAAAGAAACGAATTACATCGCTTCGTCAATCGAACACAATAGTATTATAAAGTAATAGTATTCAACTCGATTCGATTATGACGTTTCTGTCCAGGCAAGGTCCCATCACTACTAAGTTATTTCCGAGAAACGTCAATCAATACGTTTTTGATATAGACGGTCACATTGAATGAAAGCACCTTACAGAACAATACGAGCGAGAAAGAGAAAACAGAAAATATCATGCTTGTTATTATGCCATAAACTTTCTGCATGAGAACGGCGGGATTTACGAAAAAAGGTTTTAGGTACTGGAAGGAAACTGAACGAAATGATATTTCTTCTTTTTTAAAATATGTATACTCTGGTTTTTAATTTAAGTCCAAAAAGGTAAACAATGGTGATACCATAGAAAATAAATATTTTCTTTTTGATAGGGAACTATGCTACGCTAAATTACTGAGTAACAATTTTTAATTCTAGTTTTTTTTTGGGTAAATATTTTATGGTACTTGTCACATTTTGGGGTACGGTAAGGTTTTGCAGTGCTTTTACACATTTGGTTCATTTTCATTCGTTCATCGAATGTACTTGTCGGAAGGTTTCTGGGTTGTGTTTTCTTGTCCTGTTCACGTTTTGTCCAGTTTGTTCTATGGGGTTGGTATAGGTAGAGATAGATTTAGACTTAGAGTAAGCTATACATTGAGATGCAGATGAAAATATTTACAGAGAAAAATCATAAAATAAAATTATCTTTTTACATCAAGTTTTTAGTTCCGAGCCAAGTGACAGTTCTTGTCATTTTTCTTTCTTCCGGTAACCATGGTGATGAGTAAGCGTTAAAGAAGTTTCGTTAGGTTGATGAAATGAGTCGCCACCAAGGAAGTCGATAGATAAAAGAGCCCTGTGTCGTTTCTGTTGATCTTTGTTGGTAGACAGGTAGTAGGTAGTAAGTATATCGATCCAAAGGTTTTGCTTTTCTGAGATACACAAAATTGACATTTGACAATGACATTTGTTTGTTAACCTTTTTGGACTTGAATTAAAAACCAGAATATAGTCGATGTCGTTACTAAATAGAACGGCCGCGACTTTGTCCGCGTTGAAGTTTTTTTAATTTAAAATTAATCTTCTTGCTGTGTCCTTTGCGTGTTCAATTTCAGGAATTTATTTCTTAAAAATTACACTTAATGTTTCAGGTCTTTATAATAATAATAATAATAATACACTTGGCTTAGGCCCGTGAGTCTCATTAGACCGAAATATTTATATTTCGAGAGTAAAAGAAAAACATTGAAAATAATAATAATAAAAACGTTTATTTCGTTACCAACTAAAAACATTACATCAGCTATTACTAAAAATATAGAGTAACAAAAATGGCCACCACTCAGCATGTGCTATGACAGAACAACTCATGCCATAGCGCTGGTTTTCTGTGATGGTCTTTAAGACTCATGGTTTAGCCTGTGCATTGATTGTCAAAGGTAAACCTATGTCTAAAAATATAACATCTTTGCACCATTTGTTGGTAATCCCTAGTGAATAATATAAGCTCGTGACGTAGCTGGCTAAGTTGTTCTTAACAGATCAAAGAAGTTAAGCACTGTTCCGCGTAGTCACTATTTGGATGGGTGACCGCCAGTGGCAATTTCAACTGAGCGCTCCCGTGCTTCGGAGAGCACGTTAAGCAGTCGGTCCCGGCTTTTTCAAAGATGTTAGGCCATGACAAAGGCCTTCGGGCGGCCTAAAAACTCTGTCACCAGAGTTGGTCACTGACTCATGCGAGCTTACTGACTAAGTAAACAAAAGGAAAACAAAGTGTAGTTCAATTTGTTCATTGTATACTCACATACAACGGTGTTGGTTTCCCGTGAGGAGATGAGACGCAGCATCTGGGCAGAGACTCCCAGACGCGAGGCGACGTGGATTGCGCAGCCAAGGTCGTGCACTCATCTGATGCAGATAGGTTAAGCATCAGCTTCGTAACAACACAAAGTTCGTTAAAACAAACTAATTTATAAAGAGAGATTACAGATAAGAGAGAGCTCTTCTAACACAGGTTATCAAAACTTAACTGAAGAGACTCAAACTGTAATAAAAGAAAGTGTAACTTAAATAATAGTACATTATGGTACTAGTGTGTAACATTGGTGACAAAAAAAAATCTATAACTCACTAGAGTTATAGCAATGAAAAAGTCATAGTTTGATTATGGGTGTCATTCTGTGCCTAACTGCGATGACCATAGCCATAGCGCCACTTTATAAGCAAGTGTGTTGAAAAACATATTTAGATATTGATATACCGATGAGTTCCTGCTTGTGGTGCAGGCTGGGCGAGGTGGAGGAGGAGGAGGAGGCTCCGGGACAGGCTCCGGGACAGGCGGCGAGGCGCGCCAGCAGACGGGAGAGCGGGTCGGCGCCGCGCCCGCACGCGCGTCCCGCCGCCACCAGCCGCCGCACCACGCTCAGCGCATGCGCATCCGTCCAGATCTCGTACCTGCACACCACACACACACACACACACACACACACACATTTAATAATAAATAAATAATGCTGGACAATCCACACAGCATCATCTAGCCCCAAGGTAAGCTGCTGTTAAACAGAGCTGTGTTATGGGTACTAGATGACTGATATATACTTAATACAATACAATACATAGATAGATATTTTTTATTGTATATAGAAAATACCCAGAACACCCGGGACAAATATTTGTAGATCGTACAAACATTTGACCCGAGGCGGGAATCGAACCCGCAACCTCCGCGTCGCAGGCGGACCTGCGCCCGCTGCGCCACATCGCTCGTCATTACATACATACTTAGGTACATACATATTTCTTTATTGCACACCTTAAAAAATAAAAACATGTCTAACTAAGTGTAACTATAGATAGCCTTCCAGACAAGATCAGAAAAAACGAACAAATGAGGACGGTGGCATACCCACTAGAAGCCCTGGCAGAATACCAGTGTTGCATCGTTCTCTACATAAGTGCGATGCAGTTTATGCTGAGCAAGGACCATTGACCCACACTTACACACACACACACACGGGACAAAAAAATAGATATTTATATAAGTAGTTTTAGGTATTAAGTACTTATACCTAAATACCGTATCTTTTATATTTCATTTTTATTTTTACTTTGTTTTTGTACCTTGCCTACTTTTTTTATCTTTGTATTTCTTCTATGTGTGTGTCAATAAATATTTTTTCTTTCTTTGCACACATAATAATATGTATATAATTTGAATTTATACTTATTTATACATTATAGCTTGTTCGGTATACTGTCAGTAACAAGCATGATGACTTATTTTGAAAAACTGTTCTATTGCGTTCAGAAGTATAGACTTTATGCAAAAAGTAACTAAATAATCCAGAAATGATTGGTTCAAAAGTAAAATAACGCGATGTTAATTTAAATTTTAAAATTTACGCCAAAACGAGTTCAAGTGATGGTGTGACAGTAGTGACGTCATAGGTCGTAACGTAACGGTACGTAAGTTTTCAAAATAAAATTTTAGCAATATGGTATAAAATTATGCAGTTTTGTTTAATGCCACCAATCAGAGAACCAAGGTGCTCTGATTGGTGTTCAACCTATTATGGCGAATTGATGTATTTTGTTATTTATTTTATTAAAAAAATAATATGGTTTTTATATTTCTTAAATTTTTTTTCATATGCTAAAATCATAATTTTAGTGATTCTTTGTTACTATCGTTATGCCTACTGAATCACCAACATCATGACAACCTCTCTCGAAAATGATTGGCTCTTAATCCATCACGCGGACCCAATGCGTATTGGTGGATGGCACACTACTTTAGAATTTTCAGTTCTCACGATGTTTTCCTTCACCGTACAAGAGCGCACATAATTTTTTCGTATACGTTAATCAAAAGAGTCTTTTATAATTATGTCCTCTGACCAATTAATTAACGTTTAATAAATACTTTCTTCCTGTCTTCAACGTTTACGATTGAACCATGACACTCACACATACAGCGGCACCGCACACGTGCAAACCATGCATGTGGTGATTGCGACGCGTTTGCTTCATACATTTTATTAAGTGTCCGGGGTGTGGTATTGTTATCTACCGCATTGTCTCCGCGTGGTTGATAAAGTGAAATTACTGGGCGAAAGAGACTTTGTAACAATATCTCGCGCAGTGCAGTGCCACGCAAACACTTAAAAACTTTAAGCTTTGGGTGGCACTGCATCTGTAATAGTCAGGCGTGGTGCTTAACATCAGGTGGGCGCCTTGATTGTCTTGCCACTTGCTGACAAAAAAAAGAGCCGTTGGAGGGCCAGTGTCCCAGTGGAGGGCACAAGGTGGTGTGTGTGTGTGTGTGTGAGTGTGTGTATATGTGTGTCGCGTGAGTGTGTGTATATGTGTGTCGCGTGTGCGTGTGTGTGTGTGTGCGTGCGTTACCCGTGTGCGTGTGCGGACGGGCGCGGCTGCTGCGCGATGGCGGTGATGGCCACATCTAGAGCGCGCTGCAGCCCGAGCCGCAGCGCCGACAGCGGCGCCGGGTCTGCTATCAGCTCGGGCTTCGCTTCCAGGCTCGCTACACTCTGAGAATATACATATTATTATATCAACATGTTTCGATAGGTGGACGGAATCGGATTATGGGACGAATGGGATGGAGTTGATGGGATGGGATGGGATGAAAAAGGCATTGCCGAAATCCCTAGGTTGATTTTGGTTTTTTGATGGAAATATTTCACAAATTTCAGTTGCCTTTTGGCTCAGACATAGATTATAGTCTGGACCTTTTGTTTTCCAGCTGTCGAATAAACGATTTCTGTATTCATCAACAACTATAAACTAACTGAGACTTAATGCTAACAACCTTTTTTATTTATCTACTTAATTTATCAACTTACTTCCTACTTATTTAAACTTTGGCCTATCTCCATGTTGTCATACCCTTTTACAGGGTTCATATGTGAAACTACCACCTATTATATAACAACTGTAAATGAACCAACCATATGAGAGCAATAAATGAATTGAGTATTGAAAAAAAACTGTCATTGTATTAGGAAAGTTACCTACAAGCTCCGGTCTACAGGTCCGCCTTCGACGCAGTGGTTGCGGGTTCGATTCCCGCCTCGGGACAAATATTTGTACGATCTACAAATATTTGTTCCGGGTGTTCTGGGTATTTTCTATGTATAATAAAAAATATCTATCTATGTATTATATTGTATTATATATATATATATATATATCAGTCATCTAGTACCCATAATACAGTTTAACAGCAGCTTACCTTGGGGCTAGATAATGCTGTGTGGATGGTCAAAAAAAAAATTGCAGTGCTCATTTGAAGTAGGTACCTACTGAAGATTGTAGCTCTTACTTGGACAATGAAGAATAGAATAGAATAGAATAGAATAGAATAACCTTGTCAGTATCATCGTCGAGGATAGGCAGCGCCAGGTCCGGGCGCAGCGCCGCCGAGCACGCGCCCAGCACGGCGTAGCACATCTGCACGCACGTGAGCGAGGACGCACTGCTCTGTAGCGTTGGACATATCCTGTTGGGACATTGGGAGGTTTTTTTATACATCTGACCGTTACCGCAGCCTATGGACGCTTGCAATACCAGAGGTATCACTCGCGGGTTGCCACCTTGAGGCTAAGATCGAAAGCCTCATGTGCCAGTAATTTCACCGGAAACCATACCCTTCACACCGGAACACAACAATGCGAGCATTACTGCTTGGCGGCAGAAATAGATATGGTAGTCCTTCCCCGGACGTGCTCTATCACAGAGAACTCTACTACTCTTATCGCACCTCTTATATACAGGGTGAGTTGCACCATCTAACGTCAACGTCAAATTATTCGTTAATTCAGTGGTTTTGCTAAATTGGGTTGCACCATACATAAAATAAATAAATAATGCTGGACAATCCACACAGCATCATCTAGCCCCAAGGTAAGCTGCTGTTAAACAGAGCTGTGTTATGGTACTAGATTACTGATATATACTTAATACAATACAATACATAGATATATATTTTTTATTATATATAGAAAATACCCAGAACACCCGGAACAAATATTTGTAGATCGTACAAACATTTGTCTCGAGGCGGGAATCGAACCCGCAACCTCCGCGTCGTAGGCGGACCTACGCCCGCTGCGCCACATCGCTCGTCAAACCATTCAACAGTTGTTAAAATTACGTCACGATTTAACGTTAACCGTTAGTGGTTAGTGGTTAGTATTATTTGTGTGATACTGGCTGCTAATAAAAATAGATAAATAGATAGATAGATAGAAAATACTTTATTGTTACTGTCACATAGAATCTACGGAACGCAACTGTCAGAATGACAGTTGGAGTTTTCCCGCCGGGATCGGAGATCTAACCTCAACACTCCACGCATTGGAGAGTCTCTATAATACAGAGTTACAACAAACTATTGTGTTTATAACATTTACGTACATAATAAACTATTAATCGTTACGCATTCTTTATTTACATACATAACAGTTACAATAAAATAAAGTTTTGACAGAAACACGACCGATGTGGCGCACCGGGCCCAGGTCCGCCTGCGACGCAGAGGTTGCGGGTTCGATTCCCGCCTCGGGACAAATGTTTGTACGATCTACAAATATTTGTTCCGGGTGTTCTGGGTATTTTCTATATATAATAAAAAATATCTATATAAGTATTGTATTGTATTAAATATATCATCATCAGTTATCTAGTACCCATAATACAGCTCTGTTTAACAGCAGCTTACTTTGGGGCTAGATGATGCTGTGTGGATTGTCCAGCATTATTATTATTATTATTATTATTTAAAAAAAAAAAAAACAGTTTAACTATACTTAGGTATAACAATGGGCGGTCTTATCGCTTAGTAGCGATCTCTACCAGACAACCATAGTAGACAAAAGTAGTACCTGCAGAGCGCTATCCTGAGTTTTAACCAGCTGTGGTAGTAGTATTGTTGGAAGGAACTTGGTTGTCTTTGGAAAGACTCGGTCAATCTGAAAATACATTTTTTTTTTAATTTTTTTTTATACCACTAGAGTGGCAACCAAGCGTACGGCCCACTTGATGGTCAGCGGTTACCGTAGCCTATGTACGCATGCTACATCATAGATATCACTTGCGTGTTACCACCCTGAGAAATAAGATGGAAAGTCTCATGTTAATAATGTTATTGCACTTACATTGCTAATATTATAGATCTTATTTAATAGTAGGTGAGTGATATTACTGGGTGAAAGAAACAACAATGTCTTGGGGTGATAAGCGCAGTGCAGTGCCACGCAAACACTTAAAAACTTTAAGCTTTGGGTGACACTGCATCTGTAATAATCAGGCGTAGTGCTTAACATCAGGTGGGCGCCTTGATTGTCTCGTCACTTGCTGACATCATCATCATCATCATGATAGCCTTCTAATGTTCCCACTGCTGGGACACTGGCCTACTCTGAGGCGAGAGTGATTGGGTCTTGATCCACCACGCGGACCCAATGCGGATGTGTGGAAGGCATATGTCTTTCGAATTTTTAGTTCTTGGACATGCCGGTTTCCTCACGATGTTTTCCTTCACCGTATGAGAGCACTAGCATTGCGCACATACATTTTTTGTAGCGAAAAATCCATTGGTGCACGACCGGATTCGATCCCACGACCTTAGTATCGGAAGGCGGGGTCACTACCACTAGACCACCAGTGCTCTTGCTGACATAAAAAAGGTAGTTATATATATACAGGGTCTTTCATTATCAACCTGACAAACTTAAGGGATAGGTTCCACACATAAAAAAAAAATATATATACCTATAATTTTTTTTTTTTATGTATGTTTTGTCTTAAAAATCCCAAGTAAACAAACAAAAATCGATTACGTTTTTCCACTCAATTATTATTTATCATTGTTGGGAATCGAGTTAAGCGACGTAATAATGAAATATTCGAGTGTGCGCGCCCCGTAGCGGGTCAAGGACACGCGCAGGTCAAGGACGCGCGGGTTATTGACCCGCGGTTCATTGACGCGCGGGTCACTGACACGTGCCGAGCGCTGCCTTTTCGATTTCTAACAAGGATAACTAATTATTAAGCAGAATTACGTAATTTTTTTTTAAATATAAAAAAAAAGTTTAGAAAAAAAAAGCACAAGTATTTTATGTTTTATGTGTGGAACCTACCCCTTAAGTTTGTCAGGTTGATAATGAATATATATATATAGATGCGAAAGTTTTTATATTCTTGGCATGAGCCTCTCCTGGTTCGATTGGCACCACACTGAAGCTTTATGATGAAGAGGAATCATCAAAAAAGCTGAGAACCCAGCCGAGTTTGTTGCCAGATTCTTCTAGGCTGGGGTGTATGGAACTGCCGTAAATTCACCTAGCTTTAGGACGTTTCAAAATGATTGATGGGAAGTTTTAGGTGCTGGTTCGATATTCACTCACCACAAATGGGGGCATGAACAGAAGGTTCACACCAGGGTCTCTTCGATAGCCTTTAAGGGTAGTTATAAGTGGACTGTATTTTTTGGTAGGTATTGAAAGAAGATAATTATGTTTTAGAATACCTAATAACACTTTGCAACGATCTTCTCATTGAATAGGACGAGTGACTGCTGCTGTAGGGGTGCAAAACACAGGAAAGAATGCAGCAGCTTAAAGGAAGGAAAGCAAACATGCACAAACCTGTGAATTTCTGAAACCTTGCCAGGAGCGAGCGAGTCTTCAGGGTGACCCAGATAGGAGTTCCAGGGGTGACCACACCACGTAGCAAACAGACACTTTCAAACGAATCGAAATCGAATCCAGCTCGAAGCCCTAGATTCGATTGAACGACGTGCTGTAAGGCTTATTGGCGATGATTCACTGGTTGAAGCCAACTAACAGATTGAACACAGACGTCGAGTTGCCAGACTATCGGTATTCTACAAGATCCATTTTGGTGATTGTGCGCAGGATCTTCATGACCTAATCCCTCCATCCCCTTTCCACCACCGGACTAATAGGCGAACGGCAGCGTACCATCCGTATTTGGTCGACATCCCACCATGCCGAACCAAACACTTTTCATCCTCTTTTCTCATTAACACGAGTAAAGAATGGAATTCGTTGCCGGGGTCTGCTTTTCCGGACCAATACAATTTAGGAGTCTTTAAGGCTAGAGTGAATAGTGTGGTATACCTACCTACCCTCAAGTATGTGGCTAGGTTAATTCTATAATACTGCGTGGAAGCGTCTCAATAAACCAGTTGTGCATCAGTCACCGTGTTGTCACTTGCTCCCGTAATTAGATCCCAATACACCGCATATTGGCGAAGAGGAGGTTCAAAATGGCGGACCAAACGCGTGCAATCGGAAATATTAGTGAATTTAACGTAAATACGGATACGTGGAATAGTTATATTAAAAGAGTGCGAGCTTTCTTTTTAGTAAACGGCATAAAGGAGGAGGTCCAAATGTCCTACCTCATTACGCTGGTAGGAAATGAAACGTACGACCTCATGACGGTATTGTGCAGCCCCGCGGAGCCGGAGAAGAAATCGTTTAACGAGCTGGTTGACATCGTAGAAAACCACGTCAACCCAAAAGCTAGCGATATGGCGGAACGTATGAAATTGCGAGCGTGTCTACAAAGTCAAAGCGAAACGGTTAATGAATATTTATTGCGGTTAAAAAAATTAGCGATGACCTGTAAGTTCAAAGGGCAGGAATCGCTGGAGGAAAATTTAAGAGATCAATTTACTTATGGATTGAGGAACGAGAAGTACAGACAGCGATTACTGACCGAGCGGGAGCTCAGTTTCACGAGGGCGGTGACTTTAGCCACGTCGTTGGAGGCGGCGGAGCTAGAAGCCAAGCTGGGAGGCGGCAAGGGTAACGCCGGAGAGGCATCTCACGGCGGAGTGTACGCAGTACGATCCGGCAGCGGCAGCGCCGGAGCAGCGCGCGGCGGCCGAGCGGGCGCGCAGCGCACAGGCAGCGGCGGCGGCAGCGCGGCGCGCGCTCCCCCGCCCGGTGCCAGCAGCGGCAGCGGTGACCGGTGCTACCGGTGCGGATCGCGGCAGCATTCGTCCGACAAGTGCGGTTACAGAAGTGCCACCTGTTATAAGTGCGATAAAGTAGGCCACATAAGTCATATGTGTCGTAACAAAAGAGGCCAGGCGCGGCTTTTCCAAGTGGACGGCAGTGAATCGGAAGGAGAAGTGGAATCTCCCACGTTGTATCGGCTAGGTGAAACGGAGGAATCCGACGGGCCTTGGTACTGTCAGTTAAGTGTGGAAGGAGTTACGTTGAACATGCAGGTTGACAGCGGTTCCTCGGTAAGCGCAATTTCTAAAGATACCTATAACAAACTGTATAAAGGTAGACCGCTGATCGAATCTGATAAGGTTCTGACCGTATACAGCGGCGAAAAAATTAAGCCAGTAGGCACCATGCCGGTCAACGTCGTCAATAACGATCAGCTGTTTACTTCGAAATTGTACGTTATCGATAACGGTACTTGCCCTCCTATTTTAGGAAGGAAGTGGATGCGTGAGTTACAGATATCTTTGCCCATTGTAGCGAACATTTCGTGCGACGAAAACGAAAACGTTTTGAACGAACTAGTGCGTAAATATAAAAATGTATTCGAGTCCGGCATAGGCGCGTTTAATCGCGGCACCATTAGCTTGGGCGTGTGCCCGGGCGCGGTGCCGGTGTGGCGGCGCGCGCGCGTGGTGCCGCACGCGCTGCGGCCCGCCGTCGACGCCGAGCTGCAGCGTCTGCAGGACGAGGGCATCATCAGCCCGGTCGAGGACGTCGGCGGCTGGGGGACGCCTATAGTGCCCGTTAAAAAACAATCGGGCGACATTCGAATCTGTGGCGACTTCAAGGTTACTGTTAACCCGGTATTAAGCGATGATAAATATCCCCTTCCGCGGATTGAGGATCTGTTTTCTGCCTTGAGGGGTGGACAGACGTACAGTAAGATTGATTTGAAAAGTGCGTATCAGCAATTTTTATTAGATGAGGATTCTAAAAAGCTATGTACAATTGTTACGCACAAGGGAAATTTTGTCTATAACAGGCTCCCTTTCGGAATTAAAACAGCATCGAACAAATTCCAAAGGGTTATGGACTCTTTATTTAAATTAAACCACGTAACCGTGTTCGTTGATGATTTAATAATCACGGGGGAGACTAGGGAGAAGCACATCGAAAATTTGGATAACGTATTTAAAATTTTGAATGATTGTGGTTTGAGGATCAGTAAAGAAAAATGTTGCTTTTTCAAAAAACGGGTGTCTTATTTAGGACATATCATTGATGCGGAAGGGTTACACACCGAAACTAAAAAAGTTGATGCCGTTCTTGCAGCGGAACGCCCTAGTAACGTAGGCGAGCTAAGGGCGTTTTTAGGTCTTATAAACTATTATTCAAAATTTGTCAAAAGTTTTAGTACTATAATCGCACCTTTATACGCGTTGTTAAAAAAAAATACGGCATGGTTGTGGACGGATGAATGTGAAAAGGGTTTTTTGCAAATAAAAGAAATGCTGAAAAATTCCGATGTGCTGGTCCATTTTAACCCCGATCTCCCCTTGGTGTTATCTTGCGACGCCTCTCCGCGCGGAGTGGGCGCGTGGCTCGGGCACGAGCTGCCGGACGGGCGGGTTCGCGCCGTGGCGCACGCCAGCCGTACGCTGTCGACCGCCGAGCAGAATTACAGTCAAATATGTCGGGAAGGTTTAGCTATCATTTTCGGAGTACAACGTTTTCATGAATACGTTTATGGTAGACATTTTACTCTAGTGAGCGATTGTAAGCCTTTGTGTTCTATTTTCGGACCAAAAACGGGTATTCCTTTAATGATGGCCGGTAGATTACAACGATGGTCGATCATTCTAAGCGAGTATAATTACACGATCAGGTGTGTTAAATCCCGAGACAACTGTGTAGCCGATTGTTTGTCGAGAGCTGCCACAATCAAGGTTGATGAAAATTTAAAAGAGATAAGTCGTAGTAGCAGAGAGAATTTAGAGGAAGAATCGGTGATTAATTTCATAAATGCTCCGAAACCAGTTCATTTCAAAGAAATAGCTGAACAAACAAAAAAAGATGTAATTTTGAACAAAATATTTGGTTACGTTTTGCATGGTTGGCCTGCATATAAAGATATGCCTAATCAATGTAAAGATTTTTACAACAGAAAAGATTACATTACGTCGGAGCATGGATGTTTATTGTTCGGGTATAGGGTAATTATACCTACAAGCTTACGAAGCTTAATGTTGAAAGAGTTGCATAGTAGTCATTTGGGTATCATTAAAATGAAGTCCTTCGCACGCACTTACATTTATTGGCCTAATATAGATAAAGATATAGAACAGTTGTGCGGCTCGTGCGAAGTGTGTGCGAAGGAGCGAGACAATCCGGTGAGAAGCACCTTGGTACCGTGGCCATGGCCTACCAAACCGTGGTACAGGTTACATATTGATCATTTAGGTCCATTTGCAAATAGTCATTATTTGGTTGTTATTGATTCTCATTCTAAATGGATAGAAGTGTGCAAGGTCAGTTCAACTAACGCAGATATAACGATAAAGCAATTACGAGACATTTTCGCGCGATTTGGATTGCCATATGAAGTCGTCACAGACAATGGGCCCGCGTTTATAAGCGAAAAGTTTTCTGATTTTATGGTAAAAAAATGGTATAAATCATAGGCTAATTTCGCCCAGACATGCCAGAAGCAATGGTGCCGCTGAAAACGCAGTCGGTTTAGTAAAGAAATGTTTAAAGAAAGCCGCACACGAAGGAATCGTTGTTGACGTTGCGCTGAGTAGGTTTTTACTAAATTATCGTAATTCGGTCCAGTGCACGACCCAGAAATCACCTAGCGAAATGTTGATAGGACGTAGATTAAGGTCTTGTTTAGATTTAGTGAAACCGTGCACGAAAGATATTGTTATCGATAATCAATCAAAACACATAAAAACATTTGGAGGCAAGCAAAGAGATGTATCGATAGGAGACGTAGTTATGTTTAAAAAGTGGAGAAATAACAAAGAAGTTTGGGAAAAAGGTCTAATTTCAAGAAGAATCGGAAACCTGATGTATTTAATTCAGTGTAATAATGAAAACCACAGGCGTCATATTGATCAAATATTTAAATTACCCATTAGTGATAGCGAAAGGCCCATCAATAATAACACATACGAATACGAGCCAATATTTGATGAATGTGACGTGTCTGATAGTGAGAGAATGACGTCGTCGGGTGCTTCCAATGTGCACATGTCTGAGTGCATAACTCCGACTCCGCCATCTTCTCCTGAACCGAAGACATCGGCATCCTCGCCGCTATATGAAGAAGCAGATGACATGGTTGATTTGACTCAGAGCTCAATGTCTAGTCCCGCCGAGCAAGGCGAGCAGTCGGGTCTGGATGTTGAGTCCGGTTTTGTAAACATGCAACCCAGGAATAGGTATTGCGCTCTTGACTCAGACTAATCACTAATCATGCGAAGGTAGCCCAGTACAGTAGGTATAGGCGCCTATCGGCAACCGTGCAAAATAGAGTCCTATTCATAGTGCAGTCACATCTATAGACGTGTCTCATTATCTGTAAGTGAATTTATTGTTTATATATTTTTGTTTTTATTTGGATAAGGGTAGAAGTGTACCTATTTTTAGTTTTTTTTTAATGATTTTTTTTTTATAGTAAGTATTAAGCAGTTTTATGGAGTATCTGTTAATTGTAATACTTACCTAGCATAAAATAATTCCTTTTTATGGGAGGGGGATAATGTGGTATACCTACCTACCCTCAAGTATGTGGCTAGGTTAATTCTATAATACTGCGTGTAAGCGTCTCAATAAACCAGTTGTGCATCAGTCACCGTGTTGTCACTTGCTCCCGTAATTAGATCCCAATACACCGCAAATAGGTTATTTCTAGGCAAGCGTGCTCCATCATCGACCACACCATCACTTACCATCAGGTGAGGTGGTGGTCAAACGCTTCACTATAATAAAAAAAAAAAAAAACGGCACTTAAACTACTTATTTGGTGATAGTTTAATACGAAAACACAGAGGTTGGTTTGTCGCGCGCGCAGCCACGTCCAGCTCATTAGCGTCTCTTGCGACTGTTCCTTTGCTAAACCAAACTAGAAAGAACTTCCACGCGGCCCAGCCGCTAATTAGTTTACCTTTCGTAGAGAGGTTCCACCAGTGCAGGCTTCAGGGTCATCAGTATGTCGAGGCAGTCGGTCCCGGAGACCATGGAGTACTCTAACAGGGTGTGCACTTGCTGCACCGCTAACGACGTCGCTGGAACCAATCATATCACTAAGTAACATCACCAGGACCAGATTGCTTAAATAAATAATAATAAATAATGCTGGACAATCCACACAGCATCATCTAGCCCCAAGGTAAGCAGAGCTGTGTAATGGGTACTAGATGACTGATATATAGAAAATACCCAGAACACCCGGAACAAATATTTGTAGATCTTACAAACATTTGACCCGAGGCGGGAATCGAACCCTCCACGTCACAGGCGGACCGCTGCGCCACATCGGTCGTCGCATAATAAAGTACAAGCTAATAATATGAGCGTTTTTCCATACATAATCATTAGTATTTTAAACTTCTATTTTATTATGAATGATAATAATTAACGTGCCCTTCGAAGCATGCGCTCAGTTGAAATTGCCATTAGCGGTCACCCATCCAAATTATGAGTACGCGGAATAGTGCTTAACTTCGTTGATCTGTTAGGAACAAGCCAGTTACGTCACAACAACTCCAGTGGTCTGTTATCATCTGGTAGTATTTAATGACGTTTAGAATTCAATGTTAAATGATACGAACAAACGAACATTTAGAATAGAATAGAAAAATATTAAATAATAATTTGAAGCCTTACCCTTGTATTTATGAATTATAATAACAATAAAAGTTTATTGTAACAAAAATGGCCAAGTGGACAATGGACATGTGCCAAGACAGAACCACTCATTAATGAATAACTTACGTATGTCCTTGTGTGTGTGTGTGGGCAGCTTGTACACGTGCAGCTGTGTGTGTGTGTCGATGCACACACACACGCCGCCCAGCGCTGACATCTCCACGTGGCATACGGTAGCGCTGCTCGCTCCACTCTGACAGTTATATATTCATTTAATAAAATAATTAAAATTCATGTAATTAAAATAATTATAATATTATAAAATAAATAATGCTGGACAATCCACACAGCATCATCTAGCCCCAAGCTGCTGATAGACAGAGCTGTGTTATGGGTACTAGATGACTGATATATACTTAATACAATACAATACATAGATAGATATTTTTTATTATATATAGAAAATACCCAGAACACCCGGAACAAATATTTGTAGATCGTACAAACATTTGTCCCGAGGCGGGCATCGAAGCCGCAACCTCCGCGTTGCAGGCGGACCTGCGCCCGCTGCGCCACATCGGTCGTCAAAATCGGTTATAAATGCGAAAGTCTGTGTGTATGTTTGTTACCACGTATCTCCGTGACGACTTTACCGATTGTGATGAAATTTGGAATGTCCTAAGTCCTGGAATAACACATAGGCTACTTTTATCCCGAAAAAAGTACTGTTCCTGTAGGATAGCATACAAATTACAAAAACATGGGTGAAGCCGCACGGGTCAGCTCGGTTCAACTATTATTAAGAATATTTGATTAATTGGCTACTTTTTAGATTTTGATTGATGAAGTTTTATTTCTTTATGCCCTTTACATATTTTTTTTATGTATGTGAGGATGTGAGGGTGTGCGAGGACGAGTGTGAGTTATATAACTAGGTTCTTTTCGAAAGTTACTTACACACAATCACAGACAATCAAAAATATTGATGTTACGATAGAGTAGTAGAGTTCTATGTGATAGAGCGTCCGGGAAAGAACTACCACCATACCTATTTCTGCCGCCAAGCGGTAATTCTCGCATTGCTGTGTTCCGGTAAAATTACAGGCACTTATGAGAATTTAGATTTAAATCTCAAGGTGGCAACGCGCAAGTGATATCACTGATATTGCAAGCGTACATAGGCTACGGTAACCACTTTCCGTCCAGTGTACCGTACGCTTGGTTGGTACTTTTTTTTTTTTTATACTACTAAAGTGGTAACCAAGCGTACGGCCCACTTGATGGTCAGCGGTTACCGTCGCCTATGTACGCATGCAACATCATAGATATCACTGGCGTGTTACCACCCTGAGACGTTAGATGAAAAGTCTCATGTGCCTGTAATTTCACCGGAAAGCATACCCTTCGAACCGGAACACAGCAATGCAAGCATTACTGCTTGGCGGCAGAAATAGGTAATTTAGTGGTATTTAAAAAATATGAGGGTGTGTGTTTTTTTGTGTGGGTGTTTATTATGTGTGTTTTATATAAGAACATTATTTATTATTTTATCAAGAATCAGGGTTCAAAATAGTTTACATTCAGTATTCATTATTCATTTATTGCAGTCATTATGTCACATAGTTAGATGTTGGTTTAGGAACATAATGAACCTTATTTAGGGTACAGCAACAGTTTGGAGTAGAGGCGGACCGATTTTTATAGATTTAATTATTATACAAATTATAAGGATATATATTTAAAATAATAGATTAGAAATTGATTTAAGTATGTACGTTACGTAATAAATTTAATTTAAGTAATTTATATTCACATCTGGATATTTTAAAGGGTCGCTTAAAAATTCTTGCAGATTATTAGTAGCATTTTTTTTAAAAACTTTTTTAAACATGCTATATGCTACATTTTTACAAACGGGTGTTTTCACGTACCGGTATATCGGTGAAGAGGTACCGACACTGTTTCGACTCAATTTCGAGAGTCTTCATCAGGGTTGAGTGACACGGCGAGCGTCTTCCTCCGCGTCGCGATATGCACTGCGGGCTGCGGCTCTAGCAGCGCGGCTCGACAGGCGCGCGGGTGGGGGGGAAGGAACTTGTGTTATAGGCGAAGCGGCTTGAGGTAGTTCACTGTCGTCACCACTGCTTTCGTCTCCATCATTGGGCAACTGCGATGGAACCAGACAGGTCACACTCACTGTGTCTCTATCAGACTCGAAAACTACGCTGTCTTGAACTCCATGTAAGCACGATTTCCAGGCTGGTGGAAGAGCCCATCCGCGGTCTCTGTTGAAATTCGGTAGACGCCCTATCTCAATCGCCTCACGAATCTTGCGTGGAACAAAAAACTTTTCCCTGGACAAGACCCGGGCTTTATCAAATCGGATGTAGTGCGCCGTCCCTGATTCGAGTACATGCTCCGCTATAGCGGAGCTGTTGGTGTCAACGTTTTTCACTGCGCGAATGTGCTCGGCCAGTCTGGTAGAGACATTCCGCTTTGTTTCGCCTATGTAACACTTGCCACAGTCGCAAGGAATTGCATAAACACCGGGGACACCCAAAGGATCTCTGTCCTTGGGGGAGCGTACCATCTGTCTTAATTGTGATAAGGGTCGGAATATGGTCTTAATGCTGTACCTCCGTTGTAAGAAGTGTCCGATTTTGTCTGTTAACCCTTTAACAAACGGTAGATAACTTACTGCTCTCTCCACCGATGCTTTACGTGAACTCGTGGAAGTGTTGGCAATACGACAACTTTGTCTCCAACTGTAACCATTTCTTTCCAGCACACCTTTTACGTGTTGTAGTTCTGCATCCACATACTGAGGGTCGCATAGTCTCAGAGCTCTGTTGATCAAGGTGCGTGGTACAGAAGCCAGATGCGCTGGGTGGTGGTGTGAACTCGCTCTGAGGTACCTGTCCGTATGGGTTGGTTTACGGTAAACAGAGTGTGAAAGGTGTCCAAATTCATTTCGCTTAACCAACACGTCGAGAAAGGGTAGAGATCCATTTTGTACACGTTCTACAGTAAAAGTAATCCTAGGGTGTTTGCTGTTTAAATGTGATAATAAAGTAGCAATGTGATCTTCATGTAAAATAGCAAACACGTCATCAACAAACCGCCACCAATGTTTCGGTTTACATGGAACATTTTCCAACGCTGTAGTTTCGAACCACTCCATAAAAATATTGGCCACCACTGGAGCTATAGGTGAGCCCATCGCAACTCCCTCTAGCTGTAAATAATAATCGCCTCGCCAAACAAAATAACCACTCGTTAAGGTAAACTCTATCACTTTAATGTACTCAATAGGTGTAGAAGTAGACTGCAGTAGTTCGTTGATTATTTTGATAGTGTCCGCTATAGGTACATTTGTGAATAGAGAGGTTACATCAAAGCTTACCATACAATCTTTTTCCTCCAACACTATTCCATCCTGCAGTTGAGTGAAATGATTAGAGTCTTTTACGTAACTTGTGGACTTTCCTGTGTACGGTAGTAGTAGATCTGCCAAGAAACGCGCAGTTTTATACATTGGCGAGTCAATTTGGCTCACTATGGGTCGTAGAGGCCAGTTAGGTTTGTGAATTTTTGGTAGACCATAGATCTTTGGAGGCGAAGGGTTCAACGGCCGGAGTTGTTCGTATAGATTGTCTGACATTGTTAGTAGTAGCTCTCTCAACTTTGCGGTGACTCTGGCAGTGGGATTATAAGTAACTAGTTTATATGTGGTCTTATCTCCTAGTAATTCGGTAATCTTGTTTTCGTAAGCCACAGTATCTACAATCACCGTCGCGTTACCTTTGTCTGCTGGGAGAACCAATAAGTCTGGGTTATCGCGCAAGTTCTTCAGGGCTTTAATTTCTACTTTGGAAATATTAGGCTTAGGTAGTTTTGCTCTCCGCATCATCGAAGCCACATCTTGTCGCAGGCACTCAGCATCGTGCGCAGGGATTTTGTTCCGACAGATGGTATTTTCAATGCTGGTAATAATGGCCTCTACCGGTACTTTGTGCGGGGTAGGAGCAAAATTAAGACCTTTAGACAACACCAATTTTGCCTCATCAGCTACCGTTTGTGTTGACAAATTAATTACATTACTTTGGTCATCAAAGGGGCAATATAACACCGTCGACTGCTCAGTGTTATTCGTTAGGCGTTTGAACTTGGAGTCGTGAGTTTTTATGATTCTGTTTCTCAACAACTCACCTCTGTTGTACGACATTGCATCTAATGTACCCCAAAGATCAGAAGTCAACACCCGTGATATCTGTAGGTGCAGATCGTACAATTCCTCCGTCATAATCGCAATGTTACGGTAATATTCTCGAATTACCCTCGAACACAACTTGTTATTCATGTTCACAAAGAACTTTTCGTAGTCCCGAATGCACTTGATCGGCTTAATCCGCATAAATTTAGGCACAACACCCGCATCCCTGCACTTTTCCGTAAATGTCAAGCCACACTCGAGTTTGCAACGTTTTGTCCTTAAAACCGCGAACCGTTTCACTTTGTTTAGCCATACCTCCCCGTAGAGGTTAGCAATTTTACTCATAAAACTATCGTGAACTATATCATACATTTTTACAAACGGGTGTTTTCACGTACCGGTATATCGGTGAAGAGGTACCGACACTGTTTCGACTCAATTTCGAGAGTCTTCATCAGGGTTGAGTGACACGGCGAGCGTCTTCCTCCGCGTCGCGATATGCACTGCGGGCTGCGGCTCTAGCAGCGCGGCTCGACAGGCGCGCGGGTGGGGGGGAAGGAACTTGTGTTGTAGGCGAAGCGGCTTGAGGTAGTTCACTGTCGTCACCACTGCTTTCGTCTCCATCATTGGGCAACTGCGATGGAACCAGACAGGTCACACTCACTGTGTCTCTATCAGACTCGAAAACTACGCTGTCTTGAACTCCATGTAAGCACGATTTCCAGGCTGGTGGAAGAGCCCATCCGCGGTCTCTGTTGAAATTCGGTAGACGCCCTATCTCAATCGCCTCACGAATCTTGCGTGGAACAAAAAACTTTTCCCTGGACAAGACCCGGGCTTTATCAAATCGGATGTAGTGCGCCGTCCCTGATTCGAGTACATGCTCCGCTATAGCGGAGCTGTTGGTGTCAACGTTTTTCACTGCGCGAATGTGCTCGGCCAGTCTGGTAGAGACATTCCGCTTTGTTTCGCCTATGTAACACTTGCCACAGTCGCAAGGAATTGCATAAACACCGGGGACACCCAAAGGATCTCTGTCCTTGGGGGAGCGTACCATCTGTCTTAATTGTGATAAGGGTCGGAATATGGTCTTAATGCTGTACCTCCGTTGTAAGAAGTGTCCGATTTTGTCTGTTAACCCTTTAACAAACGGTAGATAACTTACTGCTCTCTCCACCGATGCTTTACGTGAACTCGTGGAAGTGTTGGCAATACGACAACTTTGTCTCCAACTGTAACCATTTCTTTCCAGCACACCTTTTACGTGTTGTAGTTCTGCATCCACATACTGAGGGTCGCATAGTCTCAGAGCTCTGTTGATCAAGGTGCGTGGTACAGAAGCCAGATGCGCTGGGTGGTGGTGTGAACTCGCTCTGAGGTACCTGTCCGTATGGGTTGGTTTACGGTAAACAGAGTGTGAAAGGTGTCCAAATTCATTTCGCTTAACCAACACGTCGAGAAAGGGTAGAGATCCATTTTGTTCACGTTCTACAGTAAAAGTAATCCTAGGGTGTTTGCTGTTTAAATGTGATAATAAAGTAGCAATGTGATCTTCATGTAAAATAGCAAACACGTCATCAACAAACCGCCACCAATGTTGGCTGTGGTGACGACAGTGAACTACCTCAAGCCGCTTCGCCTATAACACAAGTTCCTTCCCCCCCACCCGCGCGCCTGTCGAGCCGCGCTGCTAGAGCCGCAGCCCGCAGTGCATATCGCGACGCGGAGGAAGACGCTCGCCGTGTCACTCAACCCTGATGAAGACTCTCGAAATTGAGTCGAAACAGTGTCGGTACCTCTTCACCGATATACCGGTATGTGAAAACACCCGTTTGTAAAAATGTATGATATAGTTCACGATAGTTTTATGAGTAAAAATGCTATATGCTATTATACATACTAACCGGGAGCACTCCAGGCCCGTATTTAGGCTTCTTAGGGGGCGAGGCGGAAGAGGCCGGCGCTTCCTGAGCCAAGCCGGGCGCGCCACTAGTAAGAACCGGTCGACTCGACAGCTGGGGATCGTTATATCACTATTAGACGGCCCCACTCGATGGACCGATGATATCACAGAAGTCAAAAAGTTATAAGAGATTTTTCAATAAAACACAAGGACCACTTTGAAACGTCTCACAAGCTAGGTGGATTTACGCCAGTTCCAACGCGTCCATGTCGTAAAAGAACTGGCAACCACACCGGCTAGGTTCCTATCGTTTTTTATGCATACCCTTGGTATTGCTATGGATGCCAAGTAGAGTTGGTGGTACTTTCGTTTCAAGCTTTTTTTTATCTATACTAATATTATAAAGAGTTGTATTTTAGTTCATAACGAACTAAGCTTTGGGTGGCACTGCATCTGTAATAGTCAGGCGTGGTGCTTAACATCAGGTGGGCGCCTTGATTGTCTTGTCGCTTGATGATATAAAAAAAAACTCTTTCGTTTTCAAAAAATATGACCACTAAAATAAATAAAAAATAAGTGAATCGGAAACGGTACATACGACGTGCAAGGAGTCCCTCGCCAGCAGCAGCAGGTGGTCCGGCGCGGACAGCACGGCCAGCGGCGCGCACACGGCGGCGCGCGCGCAGCATGCGCACGCGCCGCCGCGCCCCCGCCCGACTCCGCACCCGCGCCACACCCCTCCAGCCTGCCACACCTGCAATACAACATTACATAACATAACATAACATACCACTCACTATTATACTACCTTTCTACACACACACACACACACACACACACACACACACACACACACACTCATACACCTATATAATCATAAATGTAAGAACGGCAACAATATATAGTCCGGGGAAGAACTACCACCATACCTATTTCTGCCGCCAAGCAGTAATGTTTTCCATTGCTGTGTTCCGGTTCGAAAGGTATGGTTGCCGGTGAAATTACAGGCACACGAGACTTTCGAACTACGTCTCAGGGTGGCAACCCGTGAGTGATACCTCTGGTATTGCAAGCGTCTATAGGCTGCGGTAACCACTTACAATCTTGAGAGCCGTACGCTTGGTTGCCACTTTAGTTGTATAAAAAAAACTAGTTTTTTGTGGTGCGCGAGCTGCAGGCAGCTCGCGTGTGGGTTTGAGGCTGGGACTTGGACATTAAATATTTTCAAATTGAAAAAAGGTATAAAATATTACCAGTTTGACTCTTACAAAAGATATAAGTAAAACAAAGTTATAATAGAAAAAAAAGAATTAAAAGTTGGTTATTACTTGCACGGATAAAAAATATAGGTCGCCTGGTGCGCTCGCTGCAAGCAGCTCGCGAGGGGTTAAAGTTTCTATAGAGGTTGCGTGGTGCGCTCGCTGCAAGCAGCTCGCGAGAGGGTTAAATTTCTGTAAAGGTCGCATGGTGCGCTCGCTGCAAGCAGCTCGCGAACGGAGTGTGCTCCTGTAGAGGTTGCGTGGTGCGCTCGCTGCAAGCAGCTCGCGAACGGGGTGTGCTCCTGTAGAGGTTGCGTGGTGCGCTCGCTGCAAGCAGCTCGCGAACGGTGTGTGCTCCTGTAGAGGTTGCGTGGTGCGCTCGCTGCAAGCAGCTCGCGAACGGGGTGTGCTCCTGTAGAGGTTGCGTGGTGCGCTCGCTGCAAGCAGCTCGCGAACGGGGTGTGCTCCTGTAGAGGTTGCGTGGTGCGCTCGCTGCAAGCAGCTCGCGAACGGGGTGTGCTCCTGTAGAGGTTGCGTGGTGCGCTCGCTGCAAGCAGCTCGCGAACGGGGTGTGCTCCTGTAGAGGTTGCGTGGTGCGCTCGCTGCAAGCAGCTCGCGAACGGGGTGTGCTCCTTTAGAGGTTGCGCGGTGCGCTCGCTGCAAGCAGCTCGCGAACGGGGTGTGCTCCTGTAGAGGTTGCGTGGTGCGCTCGCTGCAAGCAGCTCGCGAGGGGGTTAACTCCTGTAGAGGTTGCGTGGTGCGCTCGCTGCAAGCAGCTCGCGAAAGTAAAAAGTGCTCTCCATAACAGGGGCAATAATATAAAAAAATTGATAAAAAAAAAAAAAAAACATTCCGAAAAAAATATCCCAAAAAAAAAAAAAAAAAATTGATCATGGTCGACTCGAAGTTGGTCTGGGGTATATTCGACATTCAGTTGTACTTCCATTGTCAAATCCTATACGAATCTTCAAAAAAATTTCAAATCCCCTCAGTAGATTAGGAGATATGAAGAAAAAAAAAAAAACGGGGGGATTTAGGGGGGATTCAAAAATTGGTTTCTACCAATCAGGACCCCCTCTATACGAATCTCAAAAAAAAACGCGACTTTTCCAACGGCAAGCGGGATAACAACCCCACTACCCCCTCGAGGGGGTGAAAAAAGGGGGTTTTCAGATTTTTCTGAAAAGTTTCAAAACAACCTCTATACGAATCCGTAATCGGTTTTACCCCACCCCTACCGCAAGTGCCTCAACTCACATGTCAGTGAGTCAGTGGTAATTAAGCTGTATATAGTATAAACTAGTTTTTTGTGGTGCGCGAGCTGCAGGCAGCTCGCGTGTGGGTTTGAGGCTGGGACTTGGACATTAAATATTTTCAAATTGAAAAAAGGTATAAAATATTACCAGTTTGACTCTTACAAAAGATATAAGTAAAACAAAGTTATAATAGAAAAAAAAGAATTAAAAGTTGGTTATTACTTGCACGGATAAAAAATATAGGTCGCCTGGTGCGCTCGCTGCAAGCAGCTCGCGAGGGGTTAAAGTTTCTATAGAGGTTGCGTGGTGCGCTCGCTGCAAGCAGCTCGCGAGAGGGTTAAATTTCTGTAAAGGTCGCGTGGTGCGCTCGCTGCAAGCAGCTCGCGAACGGAGTGTGCTCCTGTAGAGGTTGCGTGGTGCGCTCGCTGCAAGCAGCTCGCGAACGGGGTGTGCTCCTGTAGAGGTTGCGTGGTGCGCTCGCTGCAAGCAGCTCGCGAACGGTGTGTGCTCCTGTAGAGGTTGCGTGGTGCGCTCGCTGCAAGCAGCTCGCGAACGGGGTGTGCTCCTGTAGAGGTTGCGTGGTGCGCTCGCTGCAAGCAGCTCGCGAACGGGGTGTGCTCCTGTAGAGGTTGCGTGGTGCGCTCGCTGCAAGCAGCTCGCGAACGGGGTGTGCTCCTGTAGAGGTTGCGTGGTGCGCTCGCTGCAAGCAGCTCGCGAACGGGGTGTGCTCCTGTAGAGGTTGCGTGGTGCGCTCGCTGCAAGCAGCTCGCGAACGGGGTGTGCTCCTTTAGAGGTTGCGCGGTGCGCTCGCTGCAAGCAGCTCGCGAACGGGGTGTGCTCCTGTAGAGGTTGCGTGGTGCGCTCGCTGCAAGCAGCTCGCGAGGGGGTTAACTCCTGTAGAGGTTGCGTGGTGCGCTCGCTGCAAGCAGCTCGCGAAAGTAAAAAGTGCTCTCCATAACAGGGGCAATAATATAAAAAAATTGATAAAAAAAAAAAAAAAACATTCCGAAAAAAATATCCCAAAAAAAAAAAAAAAAAATTGATCATGGTCGACTCGAAGTTGGTCTGGGGTATATTCGACATTCAGTTGTACTTCCATTGTCAAATCCTATACGAATCTTCAAAAAAATTTCAAATCCCCTCAGTAGATTAGGAGATATGAAGAAAAAAAAAAAAACGGGGGGATTTAGGGGGGATTCAAAAATTGGTTTCTACCAATCAGGACACCCTCTACACGAATCTCAAAAAAAAACGCGACTTTTCCAACGGCAAGTAGAAAATCCCCACAAAGACCCCCTCAAGGGAGGGGAAAATGGGGATTTTGGGATTTTTCTAGAAAGTTTCAAAACACCCTCTATACGAATCCGTAATCGGTTTTACCCCACCCCTACCGCAAGTGCCTCAACTCACATGTCAGTGAGTCAGTGGTAATTAAGCTGTATATAGTATAAACTAGTTTTTTGTGGTGCGCGAGCTGCAGGCAGCTCGCGTGTGGGTTTGAGGCTGGGACTTGGACATTAAATATTTTCAAATTGAAAAAAGGTATAAAATATTACCAGTTTGACTCTTACAAAAGATATAAGTAAAACAAAGTTATAATAGAAAAAAAAGAATTAAAAGTTGGTTATTACTTGCACGGATAAAAAATATAGGTCGCCTGGTGCGCTCGCTGCAAGCAGCTCGCGAGGGGTTAAAGTTTCTATAGAGGTTGCGTGGTGCGCTCGCTGCAAGCAGCTCGCGAGAGGGTTAAATTTCTGTAAAGGTCGCGTGGTGCGCTCGCTGCAAGCAGCTCGCGAACGGAGTGTGCTCCTGTAGAGGTTGCGTGGTGCGCTCGCTGCAAGCAGCTCGCGAACGGGGTGTGCTCCTGTAGAGGTTGCGTGGTGCGCTCGCTGCAAGCAGCTCGCGAACGGTGTGTGCTCCTGTAGAGGTTGCGTGGTGCGCTCGCTGCAAGCAGCTCGCGAACGGGGTGTGCTCCTGTAGAGGTTGCGTGGTGCGCTCGCTGCAAGCAGCTCGCGAACGGGGTGTGCTCCTGTAGAGGTTGCGTGGTGCGCTCGCTGCAAGCAGCTCGCGAACGGGGTGTGCTCCTGTAGAGGTTGCGTGGTGCGCTCGCTGCAAGCAGCTCGCGAACGGGGTGTGCTCCTGTAGAGGTTGCGTGGTGCGCTCGCTGCAAGCAGCTCGCGAACGGGGTGTGCTCCTTTAGAGGTTGCGCGGTGCGCTCGCTGCAAGCAGCTCGCGAACGGGGTGTGCTCCTGTAGAGGTTGCGTGGTGCGCTCGCTGCAAGCAGCTCGCGAACGGGGTGTGCTCCTTTAGAGGTTGCGTGGTGCGCTCGCTGCAAGCAGCTCGCGAACGGGGTGTGCTCCTGTAGAGGTTGCGTGGTGCGCTCGCTGCAAGCAGCTCGCGATCGGGGTGTCCTCCTGTAGAGGTTGCGTGCTGCGCTCGCTGCAAGCAGCTCGCGAACGGGGTGTGCTCCTGTAGAGGTTGCGTGGTGCGCTCGCTGCAAGCAGCTCGCGAACGGGTGTGCTCCTGTAGAGGTAGCGTGGTGCGCTCGCTGCAAGCAGCTCGCGAACGGGGTGTGCTCCTGTAGAGATTGCGTGGTGCGCTCGCTGCAAGCAGCTCGCGAACGGGGTGTGCTCCTTTAGAGGTTGCGTGGTGCGCTCGCTGCAAGCAGCTCGCGAACGGGGTGTGCTCCTGTAGAGGTTGCGTGGTGCGCTCGCTGCAAGCAGCTCGCGATCGGGGTGTCCTCCTGTAGAGGTTGCGTCGTGCGCTCGCTGCAAGCAGCTCGCGAACGGGGTGTGCTCCTGTAGAGGTTGCGTGGTGCGCTCGCTGCAAGCAGCTCGCGAACGAGCTGTGCTCCTGTAGAGGTTGCGTGGTGCGCTCGCTGCAAGCAGCTCGCGAACGGGGTGTGCTCCTGTAGAGGTTGCGTGGTGCGCTCGCTGCAAGCAGCTCGCGAACGGTGTTCTCCTGTAGAGGTAGCGTGGTGCGCTCGCTGCAAGCAGCTCGCGAGGGGTTAAATTTCTATAGAGGCCGCGTGGTGCGCTCGCTGCAAGCAGCTCGCGAGAAGATTAAGTTTCTGTAGAGGTTGCGTGGTGCGCTCGCTGCAAGCAGCTCGCGAACGGGGTGTGCTGCTGTAGAGGTTGGGCGGCACGCTCGCTGCAAGCAGCTCGCGAACGATGTTCTCCTATAAAGGTTGCGCGGTGCGCTCGCTGCAAGCAGCTCGCGAACGGAGTGTGCTCCTGTAGAGGTTGCGCGGTGCGCTCGCTGCAAGCAGCTCGCGAACGAAAAAATAATATAAAAAAAAAAAAAAAAAAAACAATCCGATAAAAAAATCCCAAAAAAAAAAAAAAAAAAAAAAAAATGGTCGATTCGAAGTTGGTCTGGAGTATATTAGACATTCAGTTGTACTTCCATGGACAAAAACCTACACGAATCTTGAAAAAAATTTCCAATCCCCTCAATAGTTTCGGAGATAATACGAAAAAAAAAAAAACGGGGGGATTTAGGGGGGATTCAAAAATTGATTTCTACTAATCAGGACACCCTCTACACGAATCTCAAAAAAAAACGCGACTTTTCCAACAGCAAGTAGAAAATCCCCACAACGACCCCCTCAAGGAAGGGGAAAATGGGGATTTTGGGATTTTTCTAGAAAGTTTCAAAACACCCTCTATACGAATCCGTAATCGGTTTTACCCCACCCCTAGCGCAAGTGCCTCAACTCACATGTCAGTGAGTGAGTGAGTGAGTGGTAATTAAGCTTTATATAGTATAACTAGTTTTTTGTGGTGCGCGAGCTGCAGGCAGCTCGCGTGTGGATACGAGTCTTGGACATGGACATGAAATATTTTCAAATTGAAAAAAGGGTATAAAATGTTTACATTTGGACTCCTACAAAAGATGTAAGGAAAATGAAGTTAAATTAGAATTAAAACGAATTAAAAATTGGTTATTACTTGCACGGATAAAAAATATAGGTCGCCCGGTGCGCTCGCTGCAAGCAGCTCGCGAACGGTGTTCTCCTATAGAGGTTGCGCGGTGCGCTCGCTGCAAGCAGCTCGCGAACGGTGTTCTCCTATAGAGGTTGCGCGGTGCGCTCGCTGCAAGCAGCTCGCGAACGGGGTGTGCTCCTGTAGAGGTTGCGCGGTGCGCTCGCTGCAAGCAGCTCGCGAACGGGGTGTGCTCCTGTAGAGGTTGCGTGGTGCGCTCGCTGCAAGCAGCTCGCGAACGGGGTGTGCTCCTGTAGTGGTTGCGCGGTACGCTCGCTGCAAGCAGCTCGCGAACGGAGTGTGCTCCTGTAGAGGTAGCGTGGTGCGCTCGCTGCAAGCAGCTCGCGAACGGTGTTCTCCTATAGAGGTTGCGCGGTGCGCTCGCTGCAAGCAGCTCGCGAACGGGGTGTGCTCCTGTAGAGGTCGCGTGGTGCGCTCGCTGCAAGCAGCTCGCGAACGGGGTGTGCTTCTGTAGAGGTTGCGCGGTGCGCTCGCTGCAAGCAGCTTCGCGAGAAGATTGGTTGCTGTAGAGGTTGCGTGGTGCGCTCGCTGCAAGCAGCTCGCGAAGGTAAAAAGTGCTCTCCATAACAGGGGCAATAATATAAAAAAAAATATAAAAAATAAAAAAAAAATTTCATTCCGATAAAAAAAATCCCAAAAAAAAAAATAAAAAAAAAAATGGTCGATTCGAAGTTGGTCTGGGGTATATTCGACATTCAGTTGTACTTCCATGGACAAAAACCTACACGAATCTTGAAAAAAATTTCCAATCCCCTCAATAGTTTCGGAGATAATACGAAAAAAAAAAAACGGGGGGATTTAGGGGGGATTCAAAAATTGTTTTCTACCAATCAGGACACCCTCTATACGAATCTCAAAAAAAAACGCGACTTTTCCAACGGCAAGTAGAAAATCCCCACAAAGACCCCCTCAAGGGAGGGGAAAATGGGGATTTTGGGATTTTTCTAGATAGTTTCAAAACACCCTCTATACGAATCCGTAATCGGTTTTACCCCACCCCTAGCGCAAGTGCCTCAACTCACATGTCAATGAGTGAATCAGTGAGTGAGTGAGTGAGTGGTAGTTTAGCTTTATATAGTATAACTAGTTTTTTGTGGTGCGCGTGTGGGTTTGAGGCTGGGACTTGGACATTAAATATTTTCAAATTGAAAAAAGGTATAAAATGTTTACATTTGGACTCCTAACAAAAGATATAAGTAAAACAAAGTAAAAAAAAGTAGTAAAAGGTTTAAAAGTTGGGTATTACTTGTACGGATAAAAAATATAGGTCGCGTGGTGCGCTCGCTGCAAGCAGCTCGCGAGGGGTTAAAGTTTCTATAGAGGTAGCGTGGTGCGCTCGCTGCAAGCAGCTCGCGAGAGAGTTAAGTTTCTGTCGAGGTAGCGTGGTGCGCTCGCTGCAAGCAGCTCGCGAACGGGGTGTGCTCCTGTAGAGGTTGCGTGGTGCGCTCGCTGCAAGCAGCTCGCGAACGGGGTGTGCTCCTGTAGAGGTTGCGTGGTGCGCTCGCTGCAAGCAGCTCGCGAACGGGGTGTGCTCCTGTAGAGGTTGCGTGGTGCGCTCGCTGCAAGCAGCTCGCGAACGGGGTGTGCTCCTGTAGAGGTTGCGCGGTGCGCTCGCTGCAAGCAGCTCGCGAACGGGGTGTGCTCCTGTAGAGGTTGCGCGGTGCGCTCGCTGCAAGCAGCTCGCGAACGGGGTGTGCTCCTGTAGAGGTTGCGTGGTGCGCTCGCTGCAAGCAGCTCGCGAACGGGGTGTGCTCCAGTAGAGGTTGCGTGGTGCGCTCGCTGCAAGCAGCTCGCGAACGGGGTGTGCTCCTGTAGAGGTTGCGTGGTGCGCTCGCTGCAAGCAGCTCGCGAACGGGGTGTGCTCCTGTAGAGGTTGCGTGGTGCGCTCGCTGCAAGCAGCTCGCGAACGGGGTGTGCTCCTGTAGAGGTTGCGCGGTGCGCTCGCTGCAAGCAGCTCGCGAACGGGGTGTGCTCCTTTAGAGGTTGCGTGGTGCGCTCGCTGCAAGCAGCTCGCGAACGTGGTGTGCTCCTGTAGAGGTTGCGTGGTTCGCTCGCTGCAAGCAGCTTCGCGAGAAGATTGGTTGCTGTAGAGGTCGCGCGGTGCGCTCGCTGCAAGCAGCTCGCGAACGGGGTGTGCTCCTGTAGAGGTTGCGTGGTGCGCTCGCTGCAAGCAGCTCGCGAGGGGATTAACTCCTGTAGAGGTTGCGTGGTGCGCTCGCTGCAAGCAGCTCGCGAAGGTAAAAAGTGCTCTCCATAACAGGGGCAATAATATAAAAAAATTGTAAAAAAAAAAAAAAAAAAAATTATTCCAAAAAAAAAATCCCAAAAAAAAAAAAAAAAAAATTGGTCATGGTCGATTCGAAGTTGGTCTGGGGTATATTCGACATTCAGTTGTACTTCCATGAACAAATCCTATACAAATCTTGAAAAAAATTTCCAATCCCCTCAATAGTTTCCGAGATAATACGAAAAAAAAAAAAACGGGGGGATTTAGGGGGGATTCAAAAATTGATTTCTACCAATCAGGACACCCTCTACACGAATCTCAAAAAAAAACGCGACTTTTCCAACGGCAAGTAGAAAATCCCCACAAAGACCCCCTCAAGGGAGGGGGAAATGGGGATTTTGGGATTTTTCTAGAAAGTTTCAAAACACCCTCTATACGAATCCGTAATCGGTTTTACCCCACCCCTAGCGCAAGTGCCTCAACTCACATGTCAGTGAGTGAGTGAGTCAGTGGTAATTAAGCTATATATAGTATAACTAGTTTTTTGTGGTGCGCGAGCTGCAAGCAGCTCGCGTGTGGGTTTGAGGCTGGGACTTGGACATTAAATATTTTCAAATTGAAAAAAGGTATAAAATGTTTACATTTGGACTCCTACAAAAGATATAAGTAAAACAAAGTAAAAAAAAGTAGTAAAAGGTTTAAAAGTTGGGTATTACTTGTACGGATAAAAAATATAGGTCGCGTGGTGCGCTCGCTGCAAGCAGCTCGCGAGGGGTTAAAGTTTCTATAGAGGTAGCGTGGTGCGCTCGCTGCAAGCAGCTCGCGAACGGGGTGTGCTCCTGTAGAGGTTGCGTGGTGCGCTCGCTGCAAGCAGCTCGCGAACGGGGTGTGCTCCTGTAGAGGTTGCGTGGTGCGCTCGCTGCAAGCAGCTCGCGAACGAGGTGTGCTCCTGTAGAGGTTGCGTGGTGCGCTCGCTGCAAGCAGCTCGCGAACGGAATGTGCTCCTGTAGAGGTTGCGTGGTGCGCTCGCTGCAAGCAGCTCGCGAACGGGGTGTGCTCCTGTAGAGGTTGCGTGGTGCGCTCGCTGCAAGCAGCTCGCGAACGGGGTGTGCTCCTGTAGAGGTTGCGTGGTGCGCTCGCTGCAAGCAGCTCGCGAACGGGGTGTGCTCCAGTAGAGGTTGCGTGGTGCGCTCGCTGCAAGCAGCTCGCGAACGGGGTGTGCTCCTGTAGAGGTTGCGTGGTGCGCTCGCTGCAAGCAGCTCGCGAACGAGGTGTGCTCCTGTAGAGGTTGCGTGGTGCGCTCGCTGCAAGCAGCTCGCGAACGGAATGTGCTCCTGTAGAGGTTGCGTGGTGCGCTCGCTGCAAGCAGCTCGCGAACGGGGTGTGCTCCTGTAGAGGTTGCGTGGTGCGCTCGCTGCAAGCAGCTCGCGAACGGTGTTCTCCTATAGAGGTTGCGCGGTGCGCTCGCTGCAAGCAGCTCGCGAACGGAGTGTGCTCCTGTAGAGGTTGCGTTGTGCGCTCGCTGCAAGCAGCTCGCGAACGGGGTGTGCTCCTGTAGAGGTTGCGTGGTGCGCTCGCTGCAAGCAGCTCGCGAACGGGGTGTGCTCCTGTAGAGGTTGCGTGGTGCGCTCGCTGCAAGCAGCTCGCGAACGGGGTGTGCTGCTGTAGAGGTTGGGCGGCGCGCTCGCTGCAAGCAGCTCGCGAACGGTGTTCTCCTATAGAGGTTGCGTGGTGCGCTCGCTGCAAGCAGCTCGCGAACGGGGTGTGCTCCTGTAGAGGTTGCGTGGTGCGCTCGCTGCAAGCAGCTCGCGAAGGTAAAAAGTGCTCTCCATAACAGAGGCAATAATATAAAAAAATTGAAAAAAAAAAAAAAAATATGTTCATTCCGAAAAAAAAAAAAAAAAATTTTCATGGTCGATTCGAAGTTAGTCTGGGGTATATTCGACATTCAGTTGTACTTCCATGGTCAAAATCTACACGAATCTTGAAAAAAATTTCCAATCCCCTCAATAGTTTCAGAGATAATACGAAAAAAAAAAAAACGGGGGGATTTAGGGGGGATTCAAAAATTGATTTCTACCAATCAGGACACCCTCTATACGAATCTCAAAAAAAAACGCGACTTTTCCAACGGCAAGTAGAAAATCCCCACAAAGACCCCCTCAAGGGAGGGGAAAATGGGGATTTTGGGATTTTTCTAGAAAGTTTCAAAACACCCTCTATACGAATCCGTAATCGGTTTTACCCCACCCCTAGCGCAAGTGCCTCAACTCACATGTCAGTGAGTGAGTGAGTGAGTGGTAATTAAGCTATATATAGTATAACTAGTTTTTTGTGGTGCGCGAGCTGCAAGCAGCTCGCGTGTGGGTTTGAGGCTGGGACTTGGACATTAAATATTTTCAAATTGAAAAAAGGTATAAAATATTACCAGTTTGACTCTTACAAAAGAAATAAGTAAAGCAAAGTGAAAATATGTTAAAAAGATTAAAAAATTTGTTATTACTTAAACGGATAAAAAATATAGGCCGCGTGGTGCGCTCGCTGCAAGCAGCTCGCGAGGGGTTAAGTTTCTGTAGAGGTTGCGTGGTGCGCTCGCTGCAAGCAGCTCGCGAAGGGTTAAAGTTTCTGAAGAGGAAGCGTGGTGCGCTCGCTGCAAGCAGCTCGCGAGGGGGTTAATTCCTGTAGAGGTCGCGTGGTGCGCTCGCTGCAAGCAGCTCGCGAGGGGATAAAGTGTCTATAGAGGTTGCGTGGTGCGCTCGCTGCAAGCAGCTCGCGAGAGGGCTAAGTTTCTGTAGAGGTAGCGTGGTGCGCTCGCTGCAAGCAGCTCGCGAGATGATTAAGTTTCTGTAGAGGCCGCGTGGTGCGCTCGCTGCAAGCAGCTCGCGAACGGGGTGTGCTGCTGTAGAGGTTGGGCGGCGCGCTCGCTGCAAGCAGCTCGCGAACGGTGTTCTCCTATAGAGGTTGCGTGGTACGCTCGCTGCAAGCAGCTCGCGAAGGTAAAAAGTGCTCTCCATAACAGGGGCAATAATATAAAAAAATTGAAAAAAAAAAAAAAATGTTCATTCCGAAAAAAAAAAAATTTTTATGGTCGATTCGAAGTTAGTCTGGGGTATATTCGACATTCAGTTGTACTTCCATGGTCAAAACCTACACGAATCTTGAAAAAAATTTCCAATCCCCTCAATAGTTTCAGAGATAATACGAAAAATTGTTTGCTCTTTTGATCATGCTTGCTTGTAGTAAGTGGGTCTTATGGTGTCGTAGGTATTTTAGCTAACAGTCATTATGTAGGTCATGGTTATTTTTGATTACTTTAAATAAATAACTTAAATTATGGTCAAGCAAGGATTCGATTTCATTCAAAAATGTGAAAGGCTACCGGGAAAGTTAAAAAAACACGCCATCTTTCAATTTGTTTAGGAAGTGGTTGGTGAAAGATAGCATATTCAAACAAAACACCGTCGTAATTGAATTTCTTCAATATTAATAAAAGCGCCCTCTCGCGCATTTCGTCTGAATATTTCGTCATAATTAAGTCAACAATCTTAAAAACTTATGGCCATAATTATAAACGTACATTAAACCACCTGTGTTAGTTAAAATTATTTTTTGAATATTCGACCCCCTGCCTAGGTTGGTAGTTGGTAGGTACTGGTTACTACAGTAACACTGACGTAGTAGGTACCTACCTATGCCTTCATAACATGGAGTGGGTGAGTACCACAGTCACAGTCACACAGAACAGTTATTTAGTACTACCTGTCTACTACGAGACGTTCAAGCACAGGTTCAAATGGCGTTACATAATGACCGGGAATAGGACATAGGCAAGGAAGGACATAGGCTACTTTTTATCTCGAGCGCTTTTTTTTTTAAACGTAGGTACCTACTGCCCACTTGACGGTAATCCTAAGCAGTGGATGTTTGTCGTGTTCTGTGGATGTTAATAACCTTAATACCTTCCTACATATGTACTCTTAACTCTAACACATAGTAAGTACCTACCAACCTACCTACCTAGATCCACGCGAACGAAATCGCGGGCGACAGTCTGGCACTGCATTGCGCAGGAGTTAATAGGCCGCCCGAAGGCAAACTCAAGACGAACGCAGACACTGTTTTCTTGCGTTCGTTTCGTTGTTGTGATAAAAGATGAACAACTTAGCCAGCTTAACTTTTGAAATGTTGTTAGGCCATGACAGAGGAGGCCTTCGGGCGGCCTAAAACTTCCAGAGTTAGCAATTGACTCATACGAAACCGTAATGCCCACACACGTTACCTAAGTAACCTACCTACTTACCTAATCATGATAGACTGCTTAACGTGCCCTCCAAAGCACGGAAGCGCTCAGTTTTAAATCACAACTTACAATAAATGCGAAAGTTTGAATTTTTGTCGTTTTTCGTGGATGTTTGTAGGTAAGTACCTAGGTACTCTATGTATCCTCTAGATAATGATCGGGAATAGGCCTTATAGGCTACCAGTAGGTAGGTAATACTACGGTTTCCCATGGTTTACAATGTACCCTACCTGTTAGGTACCCTACAGGGTGGGTAGGTGGGTACCCTGACGTAGGTAGTAGATCAACGAAGACGTATACCAAGATGGGTGACCGCCAGCGGCACAGTCAGACAGAGGAGGCCTTCGGGCGACCTAAAACTTCCAGAGTTGGCAACTGACTCACACCTACGAAACGAAGTTTTGTGGATAAGTACCTACCTAGGTACACCTACTTAGATAATGATCGAAAGTAGCCGACGCTTCCGACGCGAACAAAATCGCAGGCGACAGTCAGCTCTGCATGGCACTGCCCTGCGCAGTAGTCAGTGGTCAACGGCCACCACACGCGACCGACTGTTTAACGTGTCCTCCGAAGCACGGAAGTTTAGGTACCTACCTGATTAACGCACGAGCGCGTGTTTTTTGAGCGCACGGCCTACTTGAAAGCAAATTTAGATACTTACCTACTCAAGCAAGGATATCAGTCTCTTCTTTTAATTTGTGGCGTCTGTGGCTGAGCTTGGCACAATTTTGCCAATGTCAATGTCGACAATAATTAAATCGCTCGACGCTTGATTGATTGCATAGAAGTTTAGTCAGTCATGATACATTTTATTGACACGAAAATACCTACCTACCTACTTTTAGGGAACAAAAAAGCTACCAAAGTGTGCAATTTATTTACACTGTGTCAAGGAAGTCGATTTATTAGGTGTAGGTACCTACCTATTATCTTTCCGCAGGTACCTATTTTGACAAAACGTAGGAAATACCTAATTAATAAAATAGAAAGACATCCGCTGGCCCGTGTGGTTGATTACTCCGAAGGCCAGTGTCACCGAGTAGCTCTAAGTGTAATTCTACTCGGTCGGTACCAGTGTCCCAGCACTGAGTCAGTTTTAAACTGCACTGCGCAGTGCGCATGAGACAGTGGTCAACTCTCGCCCGAGGGCAACCCATCCAAATAATGACTACCTACCTAATTAGGTACGCGAAACAGTGATTTACATTGAGTCACAGTGCTGATCCGCTGCTGACCCTAATGTAAACGCTGTCGGGTCAATACTGACTTGAAATTCTCGATCTACTGCTTAACGTGCCCTCCAAAGAACGGAAGCGCTCAGTTTTCAATCACATCACACTAATACATACCTAATGCGAAAGTTTGGGTTTTTGTCGTGTTTTGTGGATGTTTGTACCTATATAGGTACCTACCTCATCTACATATGTATAGTATAACTCGACCGACAATAAGCCGATTCGGCTGAAATTTAACACCTATTTAGATAGGTAGGTAGGCACCTCTACTTAGATAATGATCGGGAATAGGTCATAAAGGCTACCTACCTATTTACCTAGTACCTATCGCGGACGACAATCAGTATTAAATAAGAACTTTGGCACGGCAACAACTGACAAGGCCAACACACGATCGACTGCTTAACGTGTCCTCCGAAGCACGAAAGCTGTAGATAAAGCATTCGTGTTGTTGTGATCACACAAATTACCTACCTATTACGAATGCGAAAGTTTGGATGTCTGAATGTATGATTGTTCCACTCAAACTCGACCGACAACAATTAGGTACTTACTTCAGTCACAATCACAGAACTGTGTGGTGAACTGGTGATGGAGTTAATAGGTCGCCTGAAGGCCAACGGATGCGCTCAGTTGATTAGGTACTTACTTTTATGTATGTTTGTATCATCATCATCATCATCATAGTTAATCTTGAAAATTTGATGTGCCTAGCAACTTAGAATAATAACACGTAGAGGTAGGTACCTACCTACTTAAACGTAATGAATGTTATCCTACCTACCTACCTACTACTGGATTTGAACAAAATTTACCACGCGTAAACTAAGTAATAAAAAATCCTGCGCCTGCACAGCGTACCGCTCGGCGCGCGGCATGCGATGCTACTGTCGCCGAGGCAGCGAGCAGAATGAATATTAAAGGGAGTGGCCAGCGGTCGAGTGGGCGGAGCTTGAACGCAAACGCGAGACGCGCGCCTGTAGGCTCTCATTCGAATTTGAACTCTATCCGTGGAGTATCATGGCGCGTTATCGCAGCGCGGTGCGACCGAATAAGAATAAAATTTTCAAAAGGGTGTTAGGGGGTAGATTTTGAAAATTTTTTTTTTGATTTCGACCAACCAGGACCCCCTCTATACGAACCTAAAAAAAAAACGCGACTTTTCCAACGGCAAGCGGGAAAACAACCCCACTACCCCCTCGAGGGGGTAAAAAAAGGGGGTTTTCAGATTTTTCTGAAAAGTTTCAAAACAACCCCTACACGAATCCGTAATCGGTTTTACCCCACCCCTACCGCAAGTGCCTCAACTCACATGTCAGTGAGTCAGTGGTAATTAAGCTGTATATAGTATAAACTAGTTTTTTGTGGTGCGCGAGCTGCAGGCAGCTCGCGTGTGGGTTTGGGTCCTGGACATTGACATAAAATATTTTCAAATTGAAAAAAGGGTATAAAATGTTTACATTTGGACTCCTACAAAAGATGTAAGAAAAACGTTATTAAAACAATTAAAAAGATTTTAAAGTTGGTTATTAATTGCATGGATAAATAATATAGGTCGCCTGGTGCGCTCGCTGCAAGCAGCTCGCGAGGGGTTAAGTTTCTGTAGAGGTTGCGTGGTGCGCTCGCTGCAAGCAGCTCGCGAACAGGGTGTGCTCCTGTAGAGGTTGCGTGGTGCGCTCGCTGCAAGCAGCTCGCGAACGGGTGTGCTCCTGTAGAGGTAGCGTGGTGCGCTCGCTGCAAGCAGCTCGCGAACGGGGTGTGCTCCTGTAGAGGTTGCGTGGTGCGCTCGCTGCAAGCAGCTCGCGAACGGGGTGTGCTCCTTTAGAGGTTGCGTGGTGCGCTCGCTGCAAGCAGCTCGCGAACGGGGTGTGCTCCTGTAGAGGTTGCGTGGTGCGCTCGCTGCAAGCAGCTCGCGATCGGGGTGTCCTCCTGTAGAGATTGCGTGCTGCGCTCGCTGCAAGCAGCTCGCGAACGGGGTGTGCTCCTGTAGAGGTTGCGTGGTGCGCTCGCTGCAAGCAGCTCGCGAACGGGTGTGCTCCTGTAGAGGTAGCGTGGTGCGCTCGCTGCAAGCAGCTCGCGAACGGGGTGTGCTCCTGTAGAGGTTGCGTGGTGCGCTCGCTGCAAGCAGCTCGCGAACGGGGTGTGCTCCTTTAGAGGTTGCGTGGTGCGCTCGCTGCAAGCAGCTCGCGAACGGGGTGTGCTCCTGTAGAGGTTGCGTGGTGCGCTCGCTGCAAGCAGCTCGCGATCGGGGTGTCCTCCTGTAGAGGTTGCGTGGTGCGCTCGCTGCAAGCAGCTCGCGAACGGGGTGTGCTCCTGTAGAGGTTGCGTGGTGCGCTCGCTGCAAGCAGCTCGCGAACGAGCTGTGCTCCTGTAGAGGTTGCGTGGTGCGCTCGCTGCAAGCAGCTCGCGAACGGGGTGTGCTCCTGTAGAGGTTGCGTGGTGCGCTCGCTGCAAGCAGCTCGCGAACGGTGTGTGCTCCTGTAGAGGTTGCGTGGTGCGCTCGCTGCAAGCAGCTCGCGAACGGGGTGTGCTCCTGTAGAGGTTGCGTGGTGCGCTCGCTGCAAGCAGCTCGCGAACGGGGTGTGCTCCTGTAGAGGTTGCGTGGTGCGCTCGCTGCAAGCAGCTCGCGAACGGGGTGTGCTCCTGTAGAGGTTGCGTGGTGCGCTCGCTGCAAGCAGCTCGCGAACGGGGTGTGCTCCTGTAGAGGTTGCGTGGTGCGCTCGCTGCAAGCAGCTCGCGAACGGGGTGTGCTCCTTTAGAGGTTGCGCGGTGCGCTCGCTGCAAGCAGCTCGCGAACGGGGTGTGCTCCTGTAGAGGTTGCGTGGTGCGCTCGCTGCAAGCAGCTCGCGAGGGGGTTAACTCCTGTAGAGGTTGCGTGGTGCGCTCGCTGCAAGCAGCTCGCGAAAGTAAAAAGTGCTCTCCATAACAGGGGCAATAATATAAAAAAATTGATAAAAAAAAAAAAAAAACATTCCGAAAAAAATATCCCAAAAAAAAAAAAAAAAAATTGATCATGGTCGACTCGAAGTTGGTCTGGGGTATATTCGACATTCAGTTGTACTTCCATTGTCAAATCCTATACGAATCTTCAAAAAAATTTCAAATCCCCTCAGTAGATTAGGAGATATGAAGAAAAAAAAAAAACGGGGGGATTTAGGGGGGATTCAAAAATTGGTTTCTACCAATCAGGACACCCTCTACACGAATCTCAAAAAAAAACGCGACTTTTCCAACGGCAAGTAGAAAATCCCCACAAAGACCCCCTCAAGGGAGGGGAAAATGGGGATTTTGGGATTTTTCTAGAAAGTTTCAAAACACCCTCTATACGAATCCGTAATCGGTTTTACCCCACCCCTAGCGCAAGTGCCTCAACTCACATGTCAGTGAGTCAGTGAGTGGTAGTTTAGCTATATATAGTATAAACTAGTTTTTTGTGGTGCGCGAGCTGCAGGCAGCTCGCGTGTGGGTTTGAGGCTGGGACTTGGACATTAAATATTTTCAAATTGAAAAAAGGTATAAAATATTACCAGTTTGACTCTTACAAAAGATATAAGTAAAACAAAGTTATAATAGAAAAAAAAGAATTAAAAGTTGGTTATTACTTGCACGGATAAAAAATATAGGTCGCCTGGTGCGCTCGCTGCAAGCAGCTCGCGAGGGGTTAAAGTTTCTATAGAGGTTGCGTGGTGCGCTCGCTGCAAGCAGCTCGCGAGAGGGTTAAATTTCTGTAAAGGTCGCGTGGTGCGCTCGCTGCAAGCAGCTCGCGAACGGAGTGTGCTCCTGTAGAGGTTGCGTGGTGCGCTCGCTGCAAGCAGCTCGCGAACGGGGTGTGCTCCTGTAGAGGTTGCGTGGTGCGCTCGCTGCAAGCAGCTCGCGAACGGTGTGTGCTCCTGTAGAGGTTGCGTGGTGCGCTCGCTGCAAGCAGCTCGCGAACGGGGTGTGCTCCTGTAGAGGTTGCGTGGTGCGCTCGCTGCAAGCAGCTCGCGAACGGGGTGTGCTCCTGTAGAGGTTGCGTGGTGCGCTCGCTGCAAGCAGCTCGCGAACGGGGTGTGCTCCTGTAGAGGTTGCGTGGTGCGCTCGCTGCAAGCAGCTCGCGAACGGGGTGTGCTCCTGTAGAGGTTGCGTGGTGCGCTCGCTGCAAGCAGCTCGCGAACGGGGTGTGCTCCTTTAGAGGTTGCGCGGTGCGCTCGCTGCAAGCAGCTCGCGAACGGGGTGTGCTCCTGTAGAGGTTGCGTGGTGCGCTCGCTGCAAGCAGCTCGCGAACGGGGTGTGCTCCTTTAGAGGTTGCGTGGTGCGCTCGCTGCAAGCAGCTCGCGAACGGGGTGTGCTCCTGTAGAGGTTGCGTGGTGCGCTCGCTGCAAGCAGCTCGCGATCGGGGTGTCCTCCTGTAGAGGTTGCGTGCTGCGCTCGCTGCAAGCAGCTCGCGAACGGGGTGTGCTCCTGTAGAGGTTGCGTGGTGCGCTCGCTGCAAGCAGCTCGCGAACGGGTGTGCTCCTGTAGAGGTAGCGTGGTGCGCTCGCTGCAAGCAGCTCGCGAACGGGGTGTGCTCCTGTAGAGATTGCGTGGTGCGCTCGCTGCAAGCAGCTCGCGAACGGGGTGTGCTCCTTTAGAGGTTGCGTGGTGCGCTCGCTGCAAGCAGCTCGCGAACGGGGTGTGCTCCTGTAGAGGTTGCGTGGTGCGCTCGCTGCAAGCAGCTCGCGATCGGGGTGTCCTCCTGTAGAGGTTGCGTCGTGCGCTCGCTGCAAGCAGCTCGCGAACGGGGTGTGCTCCTGTAGAGGTTGCGTGGTGCGCTCGCTGCAAGCAGCTCGCGAACGAGCTGTGCTCCTGTAGAGGTTGCGTGGTGCGCTCGCTGCAAGCAGCTCGCGAACGGGGTGTGCTCCTGTAGAGGTTGCGTGGTGCGCTCGCTGCAAGCAGCTCGCGAACGGTGTTCTCCTGTAGAGGTAGCGTGGTGCGCTCGCTGCAAGCAGCTCGCGAGGGGTTAAATTTCTATAGAGGCCGCGTGGTGCGCTCGCTGCAAGCAGCTCGCGAGAAGATTAAGTTTCTGTAGAGGTTGCGTGGTGCGCTCGCTGCAAGCAGCTCGCGAACGGGGTGTGCTGCTGTAGAGGTTGGGCGGCACGCTCGCTGCAAGCAGCTCGCGAACGATGTTCTCCTATAAAGGTTGCGCGGTGCGCTCGCTGCAAGCAGCTCGCGAACGGAGTGTGCTCCTGTAGAGGTTGCGCGGTGCGCTCGCTGCAAGCAGCTCGCGAACGAAAAAATAATATAAAAAAAAAAAAAAAAAAAACAATCCGATAAAAAAATCCCAAAAAAAAAAAAAAAAAAAAAAAATGGTCGATTCGAAGTTGGTCTGGAGTATATTAGACATTCAGTTGTACTTCCATGGACAAAAACCTACACGAATCTTGAAAAAAATTTCCAATCCCCTCAATAGTTTCGGAGATAATACGAAAAAAAAAAAAACGGGGGGATTTAGGGGGGATTCAAAAATTGATTTCTACTAATCAGGACACCCTCTACACGAATCTCAAAAAAAAACGCGACTTTTCCAACAGCAAGTAGAAAATCCCCACAACGACCCCCTCAAGGAAGGGGAAAATGGGGATTTTGGGATTTTTCTAGAAAGTTTCAAAACACCCTCTATACGAATCCGTAATCGGTTTTACCCCACCCCTAGCGCAAGTGCCTCAACTCACATGTCAGTGAGTGAGTGAGTGAGTGGTAATTAAGCTTTATATAGTATAACTAGTTTTTTGTGGTGCGCGAGCTGCAGGCAGCTCGCGTGTGGATACGAGTCTTGGACATGGACATGAAATATTTTCAAATTGAAAAAAGGGTATAAAATGTTTACATTTGGACTCCTACAAAAGATGTAAGGAAAATGAAGTTAAATTAGAATTAAAACGAATTAAAAATTGGTTATTACTTGCACGGATAAAAAATATAGGTCGCCCGGTGCGCTCGCTGCAAGCAGCTCGCGAACGGTGTTCTCCTATAGAGGTTGCGCGGTGCGCTCGCTGCAAGCAGCTCGCGAACGGTGTTCTCCTATAGAGGTTGCGCGGTGCGCTCGCTGCAAGCAGCTCGCGAACGGGGTGTGCTCCTGTAGAGGTTGCGCGGTGCGCTCGCTGCAAGCAGCTCGCGAACGGGGTGTGCTCCTGTAGAGGTTGCGTGGTGCGCTCGCTGCAAGCAGCTCGCGAACGGGGTGTGCTCCTGTAGTGGTTGCGCGGTACGCTCGCTGCAAGCAGCTCGCGAACGGAGTGTGCTCCTGTAGAGGTAGCGTGGTGCGCTCGCTGCAAGCAGCTCGCGAACGGTGTTCTCCTATAGAGGTTGCGCGGTGCGCTCGCTGCAAGCAGCTCGCGAACGGGGTGTGCTCCTGTAGAGGTCGCGTGGTGCGCTCGCTGCAAGCAGCTCGCGAACGGGGTGTGCTTCTGTAGAGGTTGCGCGGTGCGCTCGCTGCAAGCAGCTTCGCGAGAAGATTGGTTGCTGTAGAGGTTGCGTGGTGCGCTCGCTGCAAGCAGCTCGCGAAGGTAAAAAGTGCTCTCCATAACAGGGGCAATAATATAAAAAAAAATATAAAAAATAAAAAAAAAATTTCATTCCGATAAAAAAAATCCCAAAAAAAAAAATAAAAAAAAAAATGGTCGATTCGAAGTTGGTCTGGGGTATATTCGACATTCAGTTGTACTTCCATGGACAAAAACCTACACGAATCTTGAAAAAAATTTCCAATCCCCTCAATAGTTTCGGAGATAATACGAAAAAAAAAAAACGGGGGGATTTAGGGGGGATTCAAAAATTGTTTTCTACCAATCAGGACACCCTCTATACGAATCTCAAAAAAAAACGCGACTTTTCCAACGGCAAGTAGAAAATCCCCACAAAGACCCCCTCAAGGGAGGGGAAAATGGGGATTTTGGGATTTTTCTAGATAGTTTCAAAACACCCTCTATACGAATCCGTAATCGGTTTTACCCCACCCCTAGCGCAAGTGCCTCAACTCACATGTCAATGAGTGAATCAGTGAGTGAGTGAGTGAGTGGTAGTTTAGCTTTATATAGTATAATATATATATATAATAATTTCTGACCATAAGATTAAATTCTACAATCGTATACATATATAGCTATCTACTCAACCACATAACCCACACATACTACTCATAGCCACACAATTTATTTTTGTGTTAAATACAAAATTGAAATTAATTTTATTTTATGAACTAAACAGCTCTAATAACTGAACCATCAATAGCACATGTTTTTTTTAATCCATGTAAAGTATTGCCAAAGGAGTTGTTTCTCGATGTATGGAGCCGGGCCTAGGTCCTTTGTAGGGGTCTAGATATTTAGATATTCAATAAAGAAACAATTTTAAGCTGTTTATTTAATTTATTTTAGCTTCTTTCACAATCTTATGTAAGTTTATCTTTGTGAAGGAGTGCAACACAATGCAAAACAACATGGCGGGTTTAACGAACAACTGGGTTATTAGGTACTGTCAAAGTCAAGATGCATCACGATCATTGGCTAATAGCTGTCATGGCGGACCTCCAGTGTTCCCGTTTTAGGAAACTCAACACAACAAACATTTTTCATATAGAACTTTGTTTGTCTACATAAAAATAAAATTGTATTATAATGTTAGTTTTATATTTTTTTCCATTTTCTCTATGGTGTTACTAAGACCTAGGCCACTATGAAATTGGTTCTTTGCCAAGTACTTACAACAGTGTTGAATGTGTCCGAGGCAGGTTTCTGTCCTCCTCCGGGAGTCGTGCTCCCTTGCAGTGGACCTACAACCAAACATAAGTCACATTATTCAACATATTTGTAGTCACACAGAAAAAACGCAACGCAAGAAGTAACTTTATAAACAGAAATGATGTAAGTTCGTATGAGTCAGTGGCCAACTCCGGTGACAGAGTTTTTAGGCCGCTCGAAGGCCTCTGTCATGGTTTAACAAGCCGCGACCGAATGCTTAACGTGAGAGAGCGCCCAGTTGAAATTGCAACTGGCGGTCACCCATCCAAATGGTGAGTGCGCGGAACAGTGCTTAACTTCTTTGATCTGTTAAGAACAACTTATTCAGCTACGTCACGAGCGCTCAAAACAAGAAAAAACGTAGCATAGACGCGATGCCGGCGTCGCAATAGCAGGCGGCGTTTTAACTTAATAACAATGATTGCTATAAGACACTTTTAGCCAGTAGTGTCGCTACTTCTTAACACCACGTCACTGTCGCTACTTTCTGACGCCACGTCACTGTCGCTACTTCCTGACGCCACGTCACTGTCGCTACTTTCTGAAACCACGTCACTGTCGCTACTTTCTGAAACCACGGTACTTTCGCTACTACCTGACATCACGTCACTGTCGCTACTTCTTGACACCACGGTACTGTTGCTACTTCCTGGCATTACGGCATTATCGCTACTAATAACTAAACAATAACGCTACAGCATACCTTTAGCCAGTAGCTTGTGCACGGGATGCGCGCGCTCCGTACATTTCCACAACGTGAGAGTGGCGCCCCCTACCAGTAGGGAATCCGGTTCCTCGCGCTGACACCACGCCACTGTCGCTACAAACACATTATAACCACTCTATATAACTTATAATAATTCCGGCGAATAAATGATTATGAGTAATAATTTTGTATAAGAATAAGAATTTGTTTATTTGACACACACACAAAAAAGGAAAGTGACAGTAAGTAAGACATATTATTATAATGATTTTTATATTTTTATATTTAGTAGGAATTTTAAAGGTAACATAATTAGTTTTCCAACAATTTTATTAAGACTATGTCTTAAGGTGGCAACTTGCAAGTTCTATTATCCTGGTGTTAAGCGGTTACCTATGAACGCTTGCAATACCATCATCACTCGCGCTTTGCCGACCCTTAAATAAGGTTAAAAGTATCAGAATCGGAATAACAAGTAGTGAATGAGAGATGTAATAGTTACTGGGCATATCGTTGTCGAGCAGGTAGACGGTGGGTAGTGGCTGCGCAGAGAGCGCGGGCGGCGCGGCGGCGGCGCTGCACAGGTACACGCGCACGCAGCCCCGTCCCCCGCGCCAACACACAGCAGCCACCAGCAGGCTGCCGTCTGCAACATACATAACTAGCTGCTTCACACGGTTTCGCACGGATCTACTTAAAGTATATAGCCTATCAGGGATAATGTAGCCTTCTAATGGTGAAAGAATTTTTGAAATCGGACCAGTAGTTTTAGCTTATTGGCATTACTGCACGCTTTAGAATTTATTACGGTATCCCAGAGGGCAGCATACTTGGACCTACACTATTCTTAGCTTATAGATTCAAGATTAGAGATATTTATTTGCATAAATAAGTGTTACAGAAGGTCTTAAAAGTAATATGGCACTTAGAACTTATTTGCTTTTCAGGAATTGCAAATTATATGTAGGCTATCTATGCTGGGCGCTAAGCTGCTTTAAGACTAAATCTTTTTTTTTAAGACTAAATCCATCTACATTCCAAATATAATTACAATCGTTATAGCCGTCACGGAGACACGTGGTAACAAACATACACACAGACTTTCGCATTTATATATTATAATAAGATTAGTGTGTTTAAATACTTTCATCTTTACTGTTCCTGAAATAAACATTTTTTCACCTGTTGTACCATAAGATAAATAAAGCGTACTTTTGTAAGCGATGCTGGCTGCGGTGACGTGGTCCCTGGTGGGGCGCAGGCAGTCCGTGGTGGTGGCGGCGGGCCCCGTGTCGACGGGCAGCACGGCGCCCACCAGCCCCGTCGCCGTCACTATGCAGACGCCCTCCGCAGCCACACCGCTGAAGGACGTTCTATCATTATTCATGAGGACATTTTCGAGTCAATGTTGCGATATGTTTTTTTTTATACAACTGAAGTGGCAACCAAGCGTACGGCCCACAAGATGGTAAGCGATTACCGCAGCCTATGGACGCTTGCAATACCAGAGGTATATCCCTTGCCACCTTGAGGCTCAGATCGAAAGCCTCATGTGCCAGTAATTTCACCGGAAACCATAACCTTCACACAGGAACACAGCAATGCGAGTATTAGTGCTTGGCGGCAGAAATAGGTAGTCCTTCCCCGGACAAGCTCTTTCGCAAAAAACTCTACTACTCTTGTTTCTGTATTTGTGTTTGAATTCGGTCCTTACCCATGGTCCACCTTGTTAGTTCGCCTAGGTGTTCTACGGGCCATTTATTTACACGTGGAACACCTTAGGTTTTAGGATTGTTTTTTTACAATAGATTTACATTTGACTTAGGTTTACTCATACGTGGTAGTTATTTAGTTATACAATTTTATTCAAAGACACTGTAATTTTACACAAAGACTGTCAATAAGTTATTGGTTTCCTGTTTTCTCGTAAGATAGTATATTAAGTTGTATCCGCTGTTGGTTTTCCTAAGAAAGTTATGCAAACGTATACTCGAACATTAAGCATCCACCATCGAACGAGCAGACTCACCGCGAAGCGTCATCGTTTCATGATCGATATATAAAGCTTCTAAGTTTCTCTTAAAATAAATAAATAAATGAGCCTTTTATTCTAAACATTGGGTTTACATGGTTTTGGTAATGTTATGGGTTAGGTTCGACTATAAAATGTCCCTCAGTTCAGTGTGCCTCTTGGCATAGGCCTCCTCTAACGCTTTCCATTGAGTTCTATCTTGAGCTACCCTTCTCCAGTGTTGTCCAGCTGTGAGTTTTAGGTCCGTCTTCCCATCTCATTTGTTGACGCCCTCTATTGCGCTTGCCATCTCTGGGGTACCAATCAGTGACCCTTTTACACCATTTGTCCTGAGGGTCTCGGAGATTTATCTTGCGCACCGCTAAAGAATGGAACTCTTTGCCGGAGTCTGTGTTTCCCGATAATTACAACCTGGGTGTTTTCAAATCGCGAGTGAATAGGTTTCTTCTAGGCAAGCGTGCTCCACGTAGCTTAGCTTCCGTAGCTTAACATCAGGCGAGATAGTGGTAAAATGTTAGCCTATTCTAAATAAAAAAAAAAGCAATTGGTTCTTGCCTTTTTTAAAAGTTGTTACTATGATGCTATGATGAAGGCTTTCAGGCGGTTTATTAACTCTGTCACCAGAGTTGGCCACTGACTCATACGAAATTACTTACTTCACTCACTCATCTTAGCAGCTAGGTGAATTTGCGCCTATTTCTTACCCGAACCCTTTGAGAGTGGGTGTGCATCGGAGAGCTTGTATTCTGTCTGTGATGAGGGCATCAGGCTTCTTCTCCACCACCACCAAGCGTCGTCCGTTGTGGAAGAATGCAGACTTTATTATGCGCTCGCCTGGAATTACAAAGTTATATGTATGGAGGTCATAATGTAACTTGCTTAACTAAGAATTTTGAGCAAGTTTATGTTTTAATCTACCTTATAGATTATTATCAATAAATGACTATTACTATTATGACATCAATACAGATCTTATTACCCCACTTATAATGAGATTAATGTATATTCACCTGGAAAATTTGCAGTATACAAACACTGCCACTCATTCAGCAAGTAATCCTTTTGACTATGTACAGAAACATCGCCTACTGTGGTCGCTATGAGCAGCTGTTTGCCTTCCAGATCCCATTCTAATGCTGACACCTGCCGGAAAAAAACCAGGATATGATATAGAGGAATACACAATCAATTTTACTTACCGGTAGGAATCTTAAGCAAGAGTCCATCTTGGTGGGTACTACTGCAGTGCTAGATATTCTACTTCAAAGCAGTAGTGCACACTGCACTGTGTTTAGGTTTAAAGGCACTGTAGCAAGTGAAATTACTCGGCAAAGGAGACTTCACAACAACATTTTGGGAAAATTAGTGCAGTAGAGCGCCGCGCATAACTTTAAAACTTATAAAGCTTTGGGTGGCATTACAATTAATATAGTCAGGTCACTGAACATCAGGTGAGCAACTTGACTGTCTTGTCACTTGCTGACATTAAAATGTACAATGTATCTCAGACTGAATTCTGTTTTTGTCTGGTCATTTGATTGTGCGTGGTAAAGTGGTCTATATGTACTTACGGGGTGAGAAGTGCTAGCGACTTTGTGACTGTCCCAGGGGGTGTCCAAGTCGCAGACATACACGTGGCCGCCCCAGGTGTCTCCGTCCACGTCGGAGAGCTCAGTTAGAGAAGAGAACGCGATTATATTAGCGTTGGAAATAGTGCAAATCGGTCGAACTGTCTCAGTGTCAGAAGCGCTGAAAACAGGCAAAAATTTAGTATTTCGGAATCTAAACGTCTACATAAATATCCGGGCAATGTATTTATTGTAATAAGTATAGCTTTTAGTCAAGTATACTACAGAAATACTAGAGGAAACGATAAAATAGATGTATTTACCTATCGAATCGGGGTGGCTCGCATTTTAAGGGTTTCCGTCTCATAGAATAAATCAATTCCATTTCTGCTGATGCCTATTGCTTTAGCAGATTATAATCTACATTTAGTTTATAAGTTTGAAAGCTTTTTGACTGGTTATTGAAGAATGGAAGAAAATGTTCTCACAGGAGAGCACGACAACAAACAACACAGCCTGCCTGCCTGTCTGTTTGACTGTCCTGACAGTTGACACACACGATAGTTTTCGGACTTGATTATTTGATACGTTTAGAAAGAGATAGCATTACGTCCTTATTCAATGAGTAAAAGAGAAACAAAATATCTATGCTCGTTATATCAAGTAGAAAAAGTTCACCCTACAACGACTTTTCGACAAATATACTATCGATTCTGGGAACTGGTAACATTGTTTATCATGGCGGAACATCCGGTATTTGACATTTTTGACGTATCTTGTTCGCAACTTGTAGCTAGCTTCAGTGGGCTTTTGCTCATAGCTAGGGCATTGCCCTTTCACTTTTGAGCAGTGTTTTCTGTATGCGCCGGTTCTCGCCTCTGAAAATGGCGGATCGTCCTACATCGCTTTCAAAAGCTAGATGAAATATTCGCGCAAAATTGATATTTTTATGTGAAAATGTGATAACGATGAATTAAAAAATATACGTCAGTGAATTACTAGTGCGTTCCAGCATGTGGCGGGCAGGGATGTGCCGATTCGGCATCAAAAACTGGATTTTCTTGTTGGTGTCGCTGCAATTGTTTACATTCGCTCAAGGTAATCTTGTTGTAAATATCGTTGTTTTATCGATCGTGAGAACGGAGAGCTGTTTTAATTGGAGTGTTTTAATTTGATGCAAATTGTCGTGATCTTGGAGGCATTTATATGCGGGGTCGGTGTGCAGTGATCGTTATTCTTTTATTTATCGTGCGTGGGCCGAATTTAGAAATTTATTTACGTTGAGTGCGTTGTAAAGTCCGCCTGGAAATCGGTGCATTGCCAGATTTATTGGGATTTACTGGCATTTACTAGCATTCATTGGCACTGGCAGTAAATTGATCGAATTTATTGGGGCTAAACGGTTCACGATTTACGGTTTAATTTGTTTAATTGCACCAATCGGTAAATTCGAGTTGCTTGAGTATTTTCTAACTGGTGAAATTTTCTAATTAATACCTAGTTCTCTGTGATGAATTCCGATAGGCATAGGCTACCTATAATAATTTATAGGTAACCTGGTAGGTACCTAAGTCATAGTTAAGTTTTAATTTGTATGTTTATTGTGTGGCGCAAAATAAATATTTTTCTATTCTATTCTATTCTATTCTACTTCATAAGTATAAATAACTTAACATCCTGTACATATCTCACTATTAAAAATTAAACATGGCAGCTTAGCACAGTTATAATAACTTAACATAAAAGTTTCACTCCTGCATTACAAAATTTGTATAGGTACCTATATTTATGAATACACACAGCCTGTAAAAGCAATTTAAATTAAAACATCTCATCCTCCAATAGCTTGATGGTGTGACAAGAGCACCGGTGGTCCAGTGATACTGTGATAGTGACCCCGGAAGACACTCATTTCCAAGAACTATGGATTCAAAGGACATAGGTACTTGTGTCATCCACAAAGCTACACACTCCCCATGGTACCTAGTTTTATATGTCCCGATCATTCTCGTTGGAGAGTAGGCCAGTATTCCAACAGCAGTACTAGAAAGTTGACCATGATGAATAGATTGATATTCAAAATCACAAGGATTACTTGAACCATGAATTTACGTAAAAATGTGTCCCCTAGTTTTCAATCGGTACAAATGACTTGACTTAACTATATCTAAGCCATATTTAATCTTATCTTATCATGGTAAAGCTCATTTTCCACTACAAGTTGATTCAAAGTGCTTAAGGCATTACTGGCAGCATTTTTCCTTTAAATCTGGAACAGTTCCAAGTATGTGCTAACTATCCCTCCGATGTAGTTACTGATAATTAATGTGGTGGATGTGCCTTAATTAAAATAACTACTTAAGGTTTTTTCCTCTGAGTAATCAATTTGAACTGAGCAGAGTAAGTGTGCATGAATAATTGTTATGTTCATACCTAAGTACCTACCTAGTTCATAAGTGTCTGTCTTATTTAAATAAATAAGCTCCAAACCACAGATAACATAATATTCCCAAATTAGACAAAGCTTGTTCATGAGAACCTAACACTGATATGATACATAGGTAATAAAAATTTTTTTTTACATACACAATACATACTACTTATAAAAAATAACAAAATATTTGCAGATCATTTAATTTAATCCGCAGCGGAGATCGAACCCGCAACCTCTCGCTTCTCACCCGGCACTCTCCCACCGCGCCACCGAGGTCGTCAAATAGCTAGTTGGCTCTCATTACTCTTAGTTATTTAGCTTTTTACTACATTATGACAAGATGTTGTACAAAAAGTAGACAGATAGAGGTCTAGAGCAGGTTTCTACCTACTGTAGGCTTTAGCAGAATTATTTCTATTTCTAGAGAGCCATAACTTATGGGGAGATATTATTCCTGTACTTATTTGCCTGATGTTAAGCGTCACGCCTGACTTTAAGCAATGTCACCAAAAGTTTAAGTTTGAAGGTTTGGCGTGGCACTCGTTACCCCAAGACGTACTATCGCCCAGTAATTTCACTTGCTACAGTGCCCTTCGAAGCTAATCACAAACACACACTACCATCGAAAAAAAGCAAGGAACCCAGCCGAGTTTGTTGCCAGATCTTCTAGGCTGGGGCGGTGGGGCGCCTAGCTTCCTGGGTTCCTAGCTTTTTTTTTTTATACTACTGAAGTGGCAACCAAGCGTACGGCCCACAAGATGGTAAGCGGTTACCGCAGCCTATGGACGCTTGCAATACCAGAAGTATCACTCACGGGTTGCCACCCTGAGACGTAGATCGTAAGTCTCATGTGCCTGTAATTTCACCGGAAACCATACCCTTCGGACCGGAACACAGCAATGCAAACATTACTGCTTTGCGGCAGAAATAGGTATGGTGGTAGTCCTTCCCCGGACGAGCTCTATCACAAAATTTCTATCTACTTTTTGCGATGATCCCTCTCTATCAACCATGGAACTGCCGTAAAATCACCTAGCTGACGTTACAAAATAATCTTTGTAATGTTATTGAATAAAACTATTTTGTAATTGAATTTGAATTTACCTACAACACATCCGTCTCAGAGAGATTCTGTCCTAAACACATATTTGCGCAGTTAGTCATATATTTGGTTACGTTATACGAGTAGGTATAAACTATCTCAAAACTCACGCTTTATCTTATCATACAAGGAAAAGACATAATGGTCCCACATACGCAAAGCACTACTTTATAAAAAACAGACGAAAAATCTCTAGTACTATTCCTAATTAACTGTGGTAACTGTGTGACCTCATTAGTTAAAAGGTTAAGCGGAATAGTACTAGAGATTTTTCGTCTGTTTTTTATTTTGTAATGGATTTCCGCAGAGTAACGCCTGAATCTATTAATTAACGCACTACTTATTAGGATGTGAAGTACAGTTTGATATTAAACTTTTTGAACTGAAATATCGTCCTAAAATTAACGAATTATTATTGATGATCACTAAAGTGGCATGGCGTCCTAATTTTTTACTTTCTGTCATGATTTAGGCTACTAATAGCCTAAATATATATAATAATATAATATACCTTCAGCGAGAGACGAGATAATAAAAATAGCCTTCAGCGAGAGATGAGATAGAAAATAAAAAAGTCCTTTACATTTTCAAAAGGATAAATCGCATCCACAGAAGCATGTGAACAAAATTATTTTATTTCGTAAAATTACTCTATGACTTATTTACGATGATCTCGACTCCTTCGAAAGAAGTGGGACATTGCGAAGGAGAGAGATGGCTGAAATTGTGGGAGACCTGTGCCCAACAGTGGGACGAAACAGGTTAAATAATTACTCTAGATGCTGTAATGCGTTGCGTACGCTGCGTACGTGAGACTCAAGCAAGCTGGATCGTGTGTGGTACGTGTGTGTGTGTAATATTCTAAATATTTAGAATCGTTGCATTACTGACTGACTGACCGACTAACTACCTAATAAATAAATAATGCTGCACAATCCACACAGTATCTAGCCTCAAGCTAAGCAGAGCTTGTGTTATGGGTACTAGATGACTGATATCTATACTAATGTATACTTCTATACTAATATTATAAAGAGAGAAAATTTGTATTTTTGTTTGTTACGAATAAACTCAAAAACTACAGGTCTGATTTCAAAAATTCTTTCACCATTTGAAAGCTACTTTATCCCCGAGTGACATAGGCTTTATTTATTACTAGCGACCCGCCCCGGCTTCGCACAGGTGCGGTTTTATTGCACCCGCGCGAAGCTGAGACGGACTGCTAGCAATACCTACTAGAAAATACCCAGAACACCCGGAACAAATATTTGCAGATCGTACAAACTTTTGTCCCAAGGCGGGAATCAAACCCGCAACCTCCTGCGTCGTAGGCGGAATTTCGCTCGGCGCGTCATGACGGATAGGAGAGGAAAGATGAAGTTGGCTTGGTCCCAAAATCCCCTTAGATAATCTCCTTTTTTTTCACCATTAGAATGCATTATATCCCGAGTAACATAGGCCATACTTATTATACATTATATATAGACTAGCGACCTACCCCGGCTAGACTAGCGACCTACCCCGGCTATGCACGGGTGCAATAAGCCACCCGTGCGAAGCCGGGGCAGGTCGCTAGTAATACATATTTTAAGTCGCCTGAAAGCCTGCGAAGCTTGGGCGTGCCTCGTTTGCTTAATTGTTATTTATAAAACTTTACGACTGCACTGCACTCGTATAAACATTTTAAAATTGTTTTACATTCGCAAATTGCAATCACTAAACTTATACAGCGCTCTAGAAAATATGTAGGTTATACACTCTCGGTGAGATATACATAGGGCGAGAGTGTTTTGTATTTGTTCCGAAAACAGACGGCTGCCGAAACTAAAGCGAAACGATATCGCGTTGGCACACGGTAATTGGATGATATCATTTCAAAACAATATGGTGACCGGCCACTTTATCACATAACTCTGTTAGCGATCAACGGAGATTGGGTTCCACCACAAATCTTGGGTGACATTGCAAATATATTGCATAATATTGTTCTGTACCCTTAGTATAGTTCGCACAGCGGATCTAGGCTTCCGTGAAGTTAGCCATTTGTGATGCGCAAAGACAATTTAGTTTGAAAAAGCTCCATTGCGCATCGAAACGGCTAATTTCACGACGGCCGAGATCCGCCGTGAGAACTATACACGGTTTACGGTTTAAGAATATTTATTTCTCAAAAGATTTACATTAATCACTTACTGAGAAACCTTATTCTATACTACTAGTATTTGCCTAATGGTTATACAGTGAGTGAGTGTAAAAATTAAATTTTAACAAAAGCAAATTAAAAATCGCAAAAGTTAACATATGAACCAAACAATAAACACGAAGTCAGAATGTGGGTAGTTTCAAATAGGCTTAGGAACGCAGACACAACACGCGTGTGCACACACAGGTTACACCGACGTGTTATATGCGATGCGGCAGGCAGCGAATCTACATATAAACTAATTTTCGGTCAGGCGTGGCGCTTAACATCAGGCGAACGACTAGGGTTTATGCCGTATTCGTCCCGCGTAAGTTTTTTTTTTATGTCAGCAAGTGTCAAGACAATTAAGGCGCCCGCCTGATGTTAAGCATCACGCCTGACTATTACAGATGCAGTGCCACCCAAAGCTTAAAGTTTTCAAGTGTTTGCGTGGCACTGCACTGCGGTTATCACCTCGAGACATTGTTGTTAAGTCTCTCTCGCCCAGTAATTTCACTTGCTCCAGTGCCCTTCAAACCTAAACACAGATGAAAATAAATTGATTTCGTCCCACATTGTATGTCATATACGGCCCGAAGTATATTTACCGAGCTGATCCGCGCGGCTTCACCCGCGTTTTTGGAGTTTTTATTCTATCCCACGGGAACAGTCCATTTTTCCGGGATAAAAAGTAGCTTTTTTTTTAATACAACTGAAGTGGCAACCAAGCGTACGGCCCACAAGATGGTAAGCGGTTACCGCAGCCTATGGACGCTTGCATTACCAGAGGTATCTCGCGGGTTGCCACCTTGAGGCTAAGATCGAAAGCCTCATGTGCCAGTAATTTCATCGGAAACCATATCCTTCACACTGGAACACAGAAATGCGAGCATTACTGCTTGGCGGCAGAAATAGGTATGGTGGTAGTCCTTCCCCGGACGAGCTCTATCACAAAGAACTCTACTACTCTAGCTTTGTGTTATTCAAGGACATACATTGCAAATTTCATCACAATCGGTTAACAAACATACACACACACACACAGACACTTTCGCATATTATAAAAAATCTGATTTCGTTCTACTTTTCAATGTCCCAAGCTTTTTCTATAGGCGAATAGACCATAATTTGCTGACGTAAATACAATATTTTTCTTTAAGATTCAATATAAAATAAATAAATAAATAAATAAATAATGCTGGACAATCCACACAGCATCATCTAGCCCCAAGATAAGTTACTGTTTAAACAGAGCTGTGTTATGGTACTAGATGACTGATATATACTTAATACAATACAATACATAGATAGATATTTTTTATTATATATAGAAAATACCCAGAACACCCGGAACAAATATTTGTAGATCGTACAAACATTTGACCCGAGGCGGGAATCGAACCCGCAACCTCCGCGTCGCAGGCGGCCCTGCGCCCGCTGCGCCACCGAGCTCGTCATATAAGACCGAAATATAACCTTTTACAGCTATCGGAAGTTTTATTTAGGGTTCCGTCGCTAAACGGGAAAGCTGACTAATGGATTTGTCTTGTCCACTTGTCTGTCACGCACGTTTCTTTGAGAATAGTTCATTGTTGGGCAGCGTCTGTCTGTCTGTCTGTCACTGGGAGCCAAAGACGACATTGTGTAAGGTTAGAATAGTTAAGGAAAGCTTCTTTATCTTATTTTACAGTCGCATTGAAAATGCTAATAAGTACAGTCAGCGAAGTATCACTTTTGACAGAAGTTTCTGTGAAATCCTACGAGACGCGCGACGTTCAAATGAATCTCAGCCTTAGGGTGGTAGACCACATTTATTGCTGACTGTACCTATTCAAATTAACTTATTTCACATAATAGATATTGTTTTAAGGTTTTCAAGTGAAATGCTTAAGGCATAGAAATAAGATCTATTTTATAACGCGCGACAGAACTAACCAAGCGTTGACCAAGCGCAAGCTATCTTGCTCTTTATCCCTTGTTATTAGGAAAAGTAGTAATTTTCAAAGAAGTCTAACTTTATTCGATTACTAGCTGCCTCCCGCAGCTTCGCTCGCGTACATATAATCATACCTGTAGACAAGGAAATTAATAAAAATGGGATTCTGTTGAAACGAAAATCAGTAGTAATGGGAATCTGTAGAATTGGGTATAAAAACCATCAAAATCGTCACATTTTTTAATTTTTTTACTTAGAATAGGCTAACGTTTGACTACTATCTCGCCTAATTAGCGTAGAAATCGCGTAACAAACATAAATAAGTAACTTACTATAAATAACATGCTGTCTTCCTTTTTTTAAGTCAATTTCTTACATTTGTATCCAAATACCAAACAATATATTAAAAATTCTCTGTATATTGTGAAGTTGTGTTGAAATACCGTGAGTTCCACTGCGCGTACCTACGCCTGCTATGCAGTTGTTATTAGAAATGCCATATCTTCACCGTCGGCGGACGTGAGCTGAAACGCAAAGCTTAAACCCACTAATGAAGGACCATGAAAAAACCAAGCACAAAGTGGTTTCTTGCCTTTTTTTTTATGTCAGCAAGTGACAAGACAATCAAGGCGCCCGCGCGCCCGCCTGATGTTAAGCACTACGCCTGATTATTACAGATGCAGTGCCACCCAAAGCTTAAAGTTTTTAAGTGTTTGCGTGGCACTGCACTGCGCTTATCACCCCGAGACATTGCAGTCGCCCAGTAATTTCACTTGCTCCAGTGCCCTTGAATCCTAAACACAGTGCAGTGCACACTACTGCTTGGAGGTAGAATATCTGACACTGCGGTGCTACCCACCGAGACAGACTCTTACTGAAGAGTCCTACCACCAGGTGTGGTGTGGTTGCCTGGTGTCATATGCATGATAAAACGGGTCTTTCGGCGATTCGAAAGACCCGGGTTTATCATACATATGCGGTGCGATCGTCAAGAACTTTCCAATCATTATTATGACACAGCCTTCTAATGTTCCCACTGGGACATTGGCCTACTCTCGAGCGATATTGATTGGGTCTTAATCCACTACGCAGACCCAATGCGGATTGGTGGATGGCATGTCTTTTGAATTTTTAGGTCTTGGACATGCCGGTTTGCTCGCGACGTTTTCCTTTATCGTATGAGAAATTGAGAACACTGCATTGCGCACATACATTCGAATAGAAAAATCGATTGATGCACGACCGGGTTCGAACCCACGACTTTAGGATTGGAAGGGGTCATTATACGACTAGACCAATAGACCCACCAGTGCTCATAGTGACAAATTTTCCGATAAACTAAACCCAATTTGAAATGTATGTCGACACATAGTATAGTTCGCACGGCGGATCTCGGCCGTCGTGAAGTGAGCCATTTCGATGCGCAATTTTTTAAACTAAATTGTCTTTGCGCATCACAAACAGCTAACTCCACGGAAGCCTAGATCCGCCGTGCGAACTATAAATAGTACACTATGTCACCCCGAGACAGAATTGAACCAGAAACTTTCCTCTTGCATGCTCTGCCAGTTGCGCCATCGAGTCAAGTCATCAGTACGTTAATTAATAAGTGCTGCTAATTGTGATGCCAGTCGTCGCTACTTCATTAAACATTAGTTGCTTTCACATTCAAGAACACGCCCGTTGGCGACTTTAAAAGGATGTTGGACTTGGAACCTTATGCATAAACGTACTATAAACCTCTAAAGTGTAATTATATAATATATAAAGTCAACCACGAGAATGTAGGCCCACGAGATGGTAAGCGGTTACAGCAGCCTATGGGCGCTTGCAATACCAGGGGTATCACTCACGGGTTGCCACCCTGAGACGTAGATCGAAAGTCTTATGTACCTGTAATTCCACCGGAAATCATATCCTTCGGACCGGAACACAGCAAACATTACTGCTTGACGGCAGAAATAGGTATGGTGGTAGTCCTCCTCCGGACGAGCTCTACCACAAAGAATTCTACTACTCTTTTTTGATTTACATTGGGGCAGTGACTTCAAATGGAGTCAGTGCTGCCTTCGAGCACTGACTTGCTCTGTTTACAAAGGTACGCGTGAATATTGATGTCAGTACTGACCCGACAGCGTTTCGCTGACTCCAAATCAATTTACATTAGGTCAGTACTGTGTCAGCACTGACTTAATCGAATTTTGAGTCAGCACTGACGCTACTCAATGTAAATCATACATTAGTACATTAGTACTGCCGATGAATCTTGGCTGTCGTGAAGTTATTTCAATGCGCAATGGAGCTTTTTTTAAACTAAATTAATTGGTTAATTATTGTACTTAGCTTATGTCTTTGGAATATATCATCATCCTTTTTCTTTGACATAAGAATGACAAGGAAAGACAATCAAGTTAACAAACGATCTTCGGATTTTAATGCGGTTTTAATAAATAGATAGACTTAGCACACGTGCGAGACCGGGGCGGGTCGCTAGTATATTCTAAATGGTAAACTGATAGCGTACGTCAGTTATTTAATCAGCTCTCAGAGTATGACAAGGATAAACATGTCAACACTAGATAATCACTACGACTGATGCCTATCTAATGAGACGCCGGCGCCGTGGAGCTAGGAAACCTACGCACGGCAAGGGCTACGATAGAGACGAATTCAAGTTTATGAAGCAATTGCAAGCCAGCGCTCAATTAATGGAGAGTTCGAAATGTCATAACTACTATAATACGGATCGATTGGAATTGCGTTGCAGAGTCATTAAGGCCCTTATACTAACCTCGTTGCTTCCTCAGCTCACTTTTAATACATTCTTCATACATACTCGGTGTAGGGTAGGTTAGGTACTAGCCTTTCAAATAAACCACAACAAATTATAGTTTAGATCTACTGCGGTGTAGGACAGTGATAAGGATTTATTTATTATTATTATGTATCACCAACGTAAGATACACAGGATTCTTCAGCAAGAGCCCCTTCCTCTTTAAAACTTTTAACTTATAGATATATAGATATTTCTTTACCTTGAAAATAAATACAGAAAGGATAAAAGCATTTTCATAAAAGTTTAACAATGGGGGCGGCCTTCCCCTCTTTTGCTTTTGGCTAGCTCACGTGCTTCGGAGGGCACGTTAAGCAGTCGGTCCCGGCTTTTTCAAAGTTGTTAGACTATGACAGAGGCCTTCGGGCGGCCTAGAAACTCTGTCACCAGAGTTGGCCACTGACTCATACGAACGAACGAACGAACTGGCTAGTAATTTCTCGTAGCCTCGTCTCTACCAGTGCCAGTATGTTCTGTCGCCACTCTCCGCGTGGACCGGACCGCACCGGATGGCGAAGACGGTTAATTAAACTGCTTGCTTCAACAGGGGCGCAGCTGCGATATACTAATTAGATGACGGGCTGTAACTGTAAGCACACCCCGGACACTCCCAATAAAATGTAGAAAGCAAACGTGTCGCAATCGCCACATGCATCGTTTGTGTACGTAAATTGTGCCGTTGTATGTGAGTGTCATGGTTGGCCCCACACAATTATAGCAAGAGCGAGATAGCACACTTTCGCTCGCGCTGGCATACGCAATACAAAATAAACGCGTGCTTACAGCCTGTAGAGTCCTTCATTCTACCGTAATTGCTACTGGCTCACCGTTGCACCAAGTTTCTTAGCTTTTATTATCTCCTTTCCTACGTCTCTCATCAACGTTCCATCCACCATCAAAATCCTCTCACCACAGGATTCCTCCCGCCGTGTCTCAGGCATTGACAGTTTCGTGACGTTGACAATTACATTGACACTTGTGCACGTGAGACAGAGAACTATATCTACTGAATAGATACACAAACACTACATGGCCCTTAGCTTCAATGCCGGCAAAACATGCCGTGTGGTGCCGTCGAACTCCGGGGTGGGGTAAGTAAAACCGGTGGGAAGTAGGGAGTGGCCGTTCTATACGTAGTACTTATATCTGTTCTGTGCTGTAAGCACTGCTGGTCCAGTGGTAGTTCTGTCACGCCTGGCCTTAACAGTTGCAGTGTCACCCAATGCTTGTGCACTGCGCACGTCCGCGTCAGCCCAAGACCTAGTTATTTATTTAATTTTTATTTTAACATGTTTATAAAACTAACAGAAACTAAATAAGATGGTCTCTTTTGCTCAATAATTGGTCCTCAGAATTTTAGTTTTAGATTTAGATTTATATTTATTCATTCAGAAATGATAGAAGTGTACAGTATTACTACCAAAACACTTGCTATCTTAAATGAAAACTTAAGAATAATATTAAAATTCTAATAAAGTGCATAGATTGTCAGCAAAAAGCTTGCATCATGCTTGCTTGTGAAGAATATCTTGCACTGCGGTGGTTAGTGGTACCCTCCTAAACGGACCCCTGCTGAAGACTTTCCACCAGGTTTCCTAATAAAAATATCGATTAAACTCAGTTTCTGAGTTTGCTAAGGTTAACATTTATTACAACACTTTAGCAACTAAATAATTCAACCTACTTACCCTAATTCCAGGGCTATCCAGTCGACGATCACGTTTCTTGCAAAGTATATTAAAATCCCTCCTCTGCCCCGCCCCGCCCCGCCGGACAGGACGTGGTCAGGGCCTTAAGTATTCCCTTTTCAATGTTTGCAATACGGGCGGAATAATACGAGTGCGTACCTTAGTCATTTACTTCACTTAGATTTGCCTTAGATATTTATTCTGTAAGGTTACATTTTTATAATAAACTTGAAACTTGAAACTTGTTTGTTTATGGCGTCCGTCTGTGGCTCAGTTGTCACAATTCTGCCGACTAGTCATTATTCTGAGATTCTGCCAGAGTCTCAGCTAGTTTTATAAAACCGAAATGGAAAGTGCCATTAAAAAATTAAATAAAATGTAGAGTGGAACAACAATATGATCGGGAGTGTCGGTAAAAATTCAAAAAACAAAATGATTTTCTAAAATCAAACAATACAACACAAAACAATACCCTACTTTGATTACGATACGATACGATACGATTAGCCTGTTGTGTCCCACTGCTGGGCAAAGGCCTCCCCTTTATTTCTCCAGTCATCTCGGTTTTGAGCCAGTTGTACTTTGATTAAGAAATAATAAAATGACATTGACATTTCAATAGCGGGAAATTATTTTAACTTCGTTTCTGTGCTATTTTTCCGGGAAGTTGTTTTTACCGATTTGGAAATAAACATATGCTTTCCTATTTAAATAGTATTTTTTGTTTTCTTATTATCAAGGAAGTCTATAGAGTAATTTCGGTGTGGTTAAACCAATGTAGCTTGATTTCTTTATAAAAATGGTATTATTTTCCATCGTTTTTTAATTTGACAGAAAACTCTCGAAAAAAACCTGAAACGGCCATTTTCTTTTAAATAATAACAGCCAAACTTGACAATTTAACTGATTTTTGCGCCGCCAGTTGCCTCGCAACCTTTTGCTTTGACTTAAAAATTATTATCCAAAAGTAACAGACGCCATTATAAAAAAATAATGCTCCATTAGAAGTTTGTATAATTTTACGCATTCAATAAAACCTCCCTCCCCTTTCAATGCCCCCCACTGGGCAGTACGTGTCCAGGGTCTCGATAGCTTTGGAGACACCAATTCCCCAACCAATACTGTGTGAGGTTGTATAATATAGCCGCTCTTTGCCAAGTATTGGTTACTTTAACAGTGACAGTTCTGTGGCGCGAAATTGATTTTGCGACTCTAGATAATTATGGATTATTCCCATCTGTCACCTAGTTTTGTCCCCTCGAGGTGACAGATCGCACTCTTTCGATAATTTTTGCGTTCATTCTGGTTTTCAAAATTTTGACCGACCCTCCCAATATCACCGGTCATATTTGTTTTTTCGTTCCACTCTCCATTTCTTCTTCTTCTTTTGTTTTATGGCCTCTGTGGCTAGTTTGCCACAATTTGCCAATGTCAAGTGTATTAGTTTGATTGCCGCTTAGCAACGTAAACAAACGAAATTTGGAAAGAAACGATGACTTTTCTTTCAAAATTCTCCTGGAAAGTCTTAGACTAAATTACCAACCAACATTACCCCTCCATTTCAATTACTAACACTTGTGCTAAGTAAACAAGCTCTCCATTTCGGTTTTATGAAACTAGCATGACTGAGACACTGGCAGAACTGTGACAAGCTGAGCCACAGACGCCTTTAACAAAGAAGTGAAGTGAAGTGAAGTGATTTTTTGCGTTGATTATCCCAATGATTCCCTCTGAAAGTAGGTTTGTGTTCCAACAGTGGGAACTGGGAATGTTAAAGAGATGTATTTATAAAGCGTCACGCCTGACCATAAAGTTGCAATGTCCCCAAAGTTTCAAACATGTCACTCCGAGAAGTGGTTATTGAAACTCTTTCGCCGCTCGGTTACCAGCGCAGTGCAGTGCCACGCAAAATTTTAAAACTTAAAGGTTTGTGTGACACTGCTAAGATACTGTTAAGGTCAGGTGTAGTGCTTAACATGATAAGGCAAACGACTTGATCGTATCGTCTTTTGTTGACAATGTTCGTCTTCGTCTCCTCTGTATAAAAGAGCATTGCTGTGCGTTAGTCTCGCTAAAGCTCAAGAACGGATGGACCGATTTGGCTAATTTTGGTTTTGAAATGTTTGTTGGAGCCCAGGGAAGTTGTTGGAGCCCACGGAAGGTTTAAAATGTGAGAAAATATGAAAAAAAACTACGAAAAATATACAGTTCGCGAGTAAAACCACGCAATCACATCTAGTTTGTCGTAAAAAAACCATTAATTATAAACGATGAACTTGCTTTTCAATTGACGCTAGATGTCGCTGTGTGAAAATCTCCGCCAATATTTATTTATTTATTTATATATTTATTCTATTCCATTAGGTCGTTAGAACAGACTTTATAGTACCTCACACCACAGCACAGCTTTATTATGCTAAAAGTTAATGATGCAAGCAAATTCGTGCTTAATCTTTCTAAACATAAAGTTGAATTTTAACATGACAAGTAAATGGCAGCTGAATTATACGAAAACATTTTACGATGCAAGCTAAAGTGCACTTTGGCTCTGGGCAGTAAAGTGCAAAGACCGAAAGTCAGTTCACACTAGTTTAATGGTTGTTTTTTTTGTAAATCTTATTTAGTTAAGAATAAGGTTGAAAATGGATTGAGTAATGGAGGTATAGTCATGGAGTAAAGTTTTGATGCGCGTGGCCTCGGTTGCAGTACTGTTTTGATGGCGTGTTTTTTTTACTGTTGTATTTATTGTTCAAATACCCGAGCGAATATGCAATAACGCAATAAAAAACTTTACCGAAGAATAGGTGAGGTGCTTATCCAACTTGCCCGTAGACGCTCTTAATTTTTTATTATATTTCTTTGTTAAGCAAACATTATTAATATTTTAATGAAGTATTTCTTAACAGAACACGCGAAATAAATTACGTGCTAACCGATCACGTCATAACCAATTATTTAATTTTATTTTTACTTATGCCTTTGACGTCCTACTGCAAGCAGGGCAACGGAAAAAGATTTTTTTCTCACAGTCACACTTCTCTATTGAGCGTTTTTTGTCAGTCTTTCGTTATTATACCAATATAAAAGATTGCTAAGTAGTTAATTAATTTTGATGAATTTTTTTATTTTTTTTATTGGTTATAGGCAAGCGTTTGACCACCACCTCACCATTACTATTATCAGCATTGACTCGCTTCGACAATCGTCAACGTCTAGCGGTAAGAGTAGTCAATTAGCGGACGCTGCGTTACAGGGTGATATCAACACATTTACGTCAAAACGTTCCGCGTTTGTTGACTCAATAAAAATATGTCAGCCGTTCATAATCGGTTCATAACCTAGATGCGTGTACGTTAAACGGAACAATCTACTAAACACTAAGCAAGTTGAACTTGCAATCAAGTGATTTGGTAGGAATACTTTAGTGATCGGTTAGGAATGTTTTATGGATCTGTTAGGAATTTTGATATTCAAATGCGTCTGTTTATAAAATCAACCTTGTGCGCTACACATAATTTGACAGCGCAAATATTATATTAGGGTGTGCAATCATAAACGAATCGATTCTCTTCAACGTACGAGTTTAATTAAAAACTTGAATCGCAAGGTTTCGAAGTTCAAATACACACTACACGGGCAGAGGTACAGTCGAGTTGAAAAGTGTTGGTCTATATAACACACTATAAATAAATATTGTCAGACATTTGTACCACAGAGTGTAACCAAACTAAGCAAAGCTTGTACCAAGAAGATTGCACTTTTTTGTGCGATCTTAGATTTTTTACACTACACAACAGATTTTAATACGGTTTTTATCATTATTTACAACGATTCAAGTGGAAGGCTTATACGTTTATTAAGGGAATAGAATAGAAAAATATTTATTTAACGCCAAACAATTAACATAAAAAAAAAAAATTATTATTACACGAACGAATTCGCGGGCATCAGCTAGTTTATAACACTATTGTGACTAGTATAGGGCGATTTAAATAAAATTAGCACTTTTCATTGCGAATGTACAATTTTCAAAATATTAAGGATAGCGGCCCGCGGCCAGCCGTTTGATGTTCCCTAATTAATAAGAGTTGTGCTTTTTTAGGGTTCCGTACGGGATCCTCGGAGGAGAAACGGTTACATAACGTTACCCTGGGGCCTATTTATCCGACTTCAAAAAAGTCAATTCTACTGTTTTTTTTTTTTGTATTTTTCTTCTCCAATTATGAATTGATTTTTAAGTTTTTTTTGTGATAGGTGAGAGGACCCATATAAATTATATCGAAAACGGTATGTTGTCATACCCTTTTACAGGGTTCATTTGTAACAACCACTAGTAACAACTGTAATGAACCTACCATATGAAAGCAATAAATAAATTGAGTAGATGCGGAACCATTAGGTTCATGGAGAAACTCTGTCTTGACGTTTCATTACCTACGCTCACCCTCGTTAGGGTTGTCAATAGTTATTGCTTATTATGTGAATTATGAAGCACTTCAAACTCATCATCATCATGACACTACTGTATTCCCACTTACTCTCGAGCGGGAGTGGTGTATGCTAAATCTACCACGCAGAACACAGAACTATATTTTAGTAGATTGAGTGAGTGTATGTACCTCGTGTGCCGAAAAAACGGGCTAAGTAAGGGCTGAGAACCTCTTTACTAGCCGCGAAACTCAGTCTGCTCCCAACTGGGGGCGGTGTGGTGTGCCAGTGCCTAGAATCGGTTTGCCGCGTGCTTATCGATGCTTTTAAATTGTTTATTTTCACGCGGCTTATGTTTCCCATCACAAATACACTTGTGTGTAAAATACAAATACGCAAAATGTAACACGCTCTGTTTCCATACAAATCGACGAACTCTTTCATTCTACTTAAATATAGTTCTGTGACGCAGACCCATAATTATGTTTTTCGAATTTTTTATTACTTTGACTTAGGTAAGAAGTAATGCATCACAGCTTTACTGTTGGGACACTGGCCTACCCTCGAACGAGAGTGATTGGGTCATAAATCACCAAGCGGATGTCACCATATTCTAAGGGAGTCCTTGCTAGTTCTTGGACATGCTAGTTTCCTCACGATGTTTCCCTTCACCGTTTAAGACCATGTTTGTATTTACAGCACATCGCCATCTAGCGACACCAATACTACTTACAGTAAATAAACTAGCGACTCGCTCCGGCTTTGCACGGGTGCTTAAACTACTAATAAATAAATAAATAAATAAATAATGCTGGACAATCCACACAGCATCATCTAGCCCCAAGGTAAGCTGCTGTTAAACAGAGCTGTGTTATGGGTACTAGATGACTGATATATACTTAATACAATACAATACATAGATAGATATTTTTTATTATATATAGAAAATACCCAGAACACCCGGAACAAATATTTGTAGATCGTACAAACATTTGACCCGAGGCGGTAATCGAACCCGCAACCTCCGCGTCGCAGGCGGACCTGCGCCCGCTGCGCCACATCGGTCGTCAAAACTAATGAAGTGATTCTATTGATTCCTAACAAACATCCCTCGCTACACATCCTCGCACATCTCTGGTAGAAACGCAGCCTAATACTCATCTTAGCTTAGCTATGGTGAATACTGGCCTTTAATCTGTTACCTTAATTAAACTGATGGATTACAAAATATTAATAAAGCAGATTTCATCAGTTAACTGAATTATTCATTCCCTCATCCAAGCTTCATTAATTTGTGATCTCATATAAAAACTTAGGAAATAGCAATTGTTCGCTCCCGGGATTACATTTACCTTCAAATAATAAAGTGATTAGTGACAGACAGACAGACAGACTTACTTTCGCATCACACTTATATTAGGAGCGCTTGTGACGTAGCTTGCTTAGTTGTTCCTAACAAATTAACGAAGTTAAGCACTGTACCGCGTAGTCACCATTAGGATGGGTGACCGCCAGTGGCAATTACAACTGAGCGCTCCCGTGCTTCGGAGGGCACGTGAAGCAGTTGGTCCCGGCTTTTTCAAAGTAACGTTAGCTTTACGCCCCTTGGCCATGGTAAATGGCAGTCAGCAAAACGTCAGCGGCAAGACCGCTAGCGGCCCAAACAGTTAGGGTCACCGTCCACTTGCTAATTAGCGAGCATTGTGCGCGGCTCACACGCTGCGCCGGCGCCGCTAATTGTACGCTAAAACGTGAAAGGTGATAACTCTGACGGTATTTTGACTTGCATTTTGTTGCAGCTTCATCATCATGAGTATAAGTAACGTATGAGTCAGCGGCCAACTCTGGTGACAGAGTTTCTAGGTCGCCCGAAGGCCTCTGTCATGGCCTAACAACTAAAAAAGCCGGGACCGACTACTTAACGTGCCCTCCGGAGCACGGGAGCGCTCAGTTGAAATTGCCACTGTCGGTCACCCATCTACATAGTGAGTACGATCAGTGCTTAACGTCACGAATACTCGAAGTCAGTCACGTTCTACAGTTCTGTTCCCACAGCTGGGACACTGGCCTATTCTCAAGCGAGAGTGATTGGGTCATACAAATCCACCACGCGGAGACAATGCGAATTGGTTGGATATAATTTAAAAAAAAGCTACAAGTTACCTTCAAACCTAACCACAGTAATTCTAAGACATGCCGGTCAAGATGTGTGCGGTAATGTGAACTTTTTTAATTTTATTTTTCATTTCCACGCACGTGGAAGTGAAAAATAAAATTAAAAAACTGAAAAACTGTGCAGTTAATGGAAATAAAAAGTGTGCACTAGAAAACTGTGCAGTTAATGGAAATAAAAAGTGTGCACTAGAAAACTGTGCAGTTAATGGAAATAAAAAGTGTGCACTAGAAAACTGTGCAGTTAATGGAAATAAAAAGTGTGCACTAGAAAACTGTGCAGTTAATGGAAATAATAAGTGTGCACTAGAAAACTGTGCAGTTAATGGAAATAAAAAGTGTGCACTAGAAAACTGTGCAGTTAATGGAAATAAAAAGTGTGCACTAGAAAACTGTGCAGTTCGCGGGAATATCTCGGTTTCATCTTCATCACGATTTTTTCCTTCACCGTTCGAGACTAACTTGATTTTCATTTCAAACATGACATTAAAAGATTAGAAAATGTAATGTGTAGCCAGATGTAGACAAGTTAATTCGGGATCATCCCGCAGAAGGGGTGGAGGTGGGGCGCGGTGCGAGTGCGGGCGATGCCAATCAGCGCGTCCTGTGCGGTCCGATTGGGATCGACCACAGACCTACCCATGTGTTGCGTTACTATTTATGGAATCTCTTTGACTCACTGTTTGAACACTGACTCAGATCGTTTATAACATTTTGTTAGCAAGTGGCGAGACGCTCAAGGCGTTCGTATTCAACATCAATAACAATAGCATAGGTTAGCATTGGCAACGCGAGGCGTTGATATCATAGAACAGATATAAGTACTTACTACGTACAGAATGGCCACTCCCTACCTCCCGCAGGTTTTACTTACCTCACCCCGGTCTAGCGCTCGCCAACACTTCTGCCGGCACTGAAGCAAAGGGCTAAAAAGCACAACAAGTTTGTTTTGGTTTTGTGTAGGCGCAGTGCACTCTTCACATGCGCGAGCGAAAGCGTGCTATCTCGCTCTTTACCCGTTTACGTACCCTCACCGTTTACGTACCTAAATGGGTGATAAAAAAGCATTTTTTTGAACGATCTGTCACCTTAGGCGGACAAAACTGGGTGATAGATGGAAATAATCCACACAAACTATGCATGTGGTGATTACGACGCGTTAGTTTCATAAATTTTATTGAGTGTCCGGGGTGTGGCGTGCCGTAGACGCGATTCCCGCTGACAGTGGAGCCCCACCCCGTCCGTAGCATGACGGATGTGTCGCTGTCCGCTAACAGTCGCGCGGTGTCGCCTTGTGTTGATATATTACCCGTGAGATAGCCTCGCTCATAAAGATGTAATGCTTTCTGCTTTGGAAATGGAATATTATGTTCATTTCATTTGTGTGTCCATTTTTAGGGTTCGCTCAAACGGCTGGACGGATTTGGATAAAATTCGACACAAAGATATTGCCCTGGATTAACACAGGCTTGTTTTTTTTTCGAAAATCCATCATCATCATGACAGCCTTCTAATGTTCCCACTGCTGGGACACTGGCCTACTCTCGGGCGAGAGTGATTGGGTCTTAATCCACCACGCGGACCCAATGCGAACTGGTGGATGGCACATGTCTTTCGAATTTTCAGTTCTTGGACATGCCGGTTTCCTCACGATGTTTTCCTTCACCGTATGAGAGCACTGGCATTGCGCTCATAAATTTTTCGAACAGAAAAATCCATTGGTGCACGACCGGGTTTGAACCCACGACCTTAGGATCGGAAGGCGGGGTCACTACCACTAGACCACCGGTGCTCTCGAAAATACCGTATGTAAATATAAAATACAACCTACCGCCTGGCTGATAGTATCGGCTAAAGCAGTCGTTAGACTTTGGCGGAGGCCTTCGGGCGGCCTTACTTCATCGTCCTAGTTTTGGCCACCGACTATACGAACTTGTTATTGAGACAGCTTTAAATAATGATAAATAAATAAATTCTAGCAAGCATTTATACAAATAAATAAATAATAAATAATGCTGGACAATCCACACAGCATCATCTAGCCCCAAGGTAAGCAGAGCTTGTGTTATGGCTACTAGGTGACAATATAAATACATACATATTTTTTATTATACATCATCATGACAGCCTTCTAATGTTCCCACTGCTGGGACACTGGCCTACTCTCAAGCGAGAGTGATTGGGTCTTATTCCACCGCGCGGACCCAATGCGGATTGGTGGATGGCACATGTCTTTCGAATTTTTAGTTCTTGGACATGCCGGTTTCCTCACGATGTTTTTCCTTCACCGTATGAGAGCACTGGCATTGCGCACATACATTTTTCGTAGCGAAATATCGAAGATCAATGCAAAATTAACAATCACTTTTCAAAGTGTTTTGCTTTCGTTGATTCTATTCTTTGTGATAGAATCAACAAAGGCGAGTGGAGGGGTGTCCTACACTACGTTTTTCAGTTCGTGGTCGCCATTCGAGAACCTTTATACTGTCCTTTGTGCAGTCTGGTCCTTCTACGGATATCCTCGTAACGGATTCGATTGCGTCGTGAAACTCCTAGCATAGCTCGTTGAGCGACTTTCAGCTTCTGACTAAGACCAATAGTTAGCGACCACGTATCAGTGCCTTATAGACTTCTATCTTGAAGCTCTGTGGTATCTGTGATGAGAAAATATGCCGTAATTACCCGAACGCTGTCCATCCGAGTTTAATTCGACCGACATGGCTGACTTCTTCATCGAAGTTGGACCTACTCGTACCTAGTGGAGTCACCTGACCCACATAAACATAGTGGTCAGAACAGTGGTATGACAGCGACATGATAATTCAATTCAATTCAATCAGTAATTTTGTAAACGATACATTTAAATTTAAAACTTAACAGCTACATGAATATTCTCTAATTACCTATGCCCCTAATAAACATAAAAAAAATATTAATATAAGAAATTAAACTAAACACAATAATCATAATAACTATGTAGATATCTATTTACATTAAGTATCATTGGTCACTCACTGCTTACAATATTATTCCAAGTATCCTTATCTAAGAGAAATTCGTCAATTGTATAGTATGCTTTTTCTTGCAGTGTATTTTTGACTAGATTTTTAAATTGTTTTTCATTGAGGCTAATAACATGTTCTGGTAATTTGTTGTAGAATCTAACGCAATTCATAATGAAAGATTTATTAACTTTGGTCAACCTTGTTGTAGGTAAAACAAGTTTATGTTTTTTCCTTGTCGCATAACCATGAATGTCACAAATTTTCGTATATTTTAATATATGTTTTCTAGTGTGTGTAATTGTCATGCCTATGTTTATTTTGAGACCCACCTGTTAAGATACGGCATTAAGGTCTCTGAGCATAGTGCCAAGGTCTTCCAGCGAGTCCGCCATGATGACGGACGACCTATATCATCGGCTAATCAAAGATGAGTGATGTTGATGTCATACCCGTTCCAGAAGCTTACAAACATCTTCCAATGCAGAGGTGAACAGTTTCGGAGAAATAACGTCGCTCTGTCTCACCCCCTTTTGAAATTGGATAAAGTTCGTGCTCTGATCCTGAAGACGGATAGACTAGTGGCCTTACTATACAGACATTTCAACACTTTGATAAACTTATAGACAATTTGGCATTGCTGTAAAGACCGCAACACTGCCCAGGTATCGAATGCTATTTTGTAGTTCACATAGGTACGCTAGACATAGCGGCTGAATATACTCCTCGGTTTACTGTATAATCTACTGGCGTATGGGTGTGGTCTACGGTATTATACCCTTTTCGGAACTTGTTTGTTCGGGAGGCTGGAAGTCTTCAAACCTACGAGCGAGATGATTAGCTATAGGCTGTTTTCCAGAAAATAAAGTTCTAGAAAACAGCTTAAAGACGTGGCTGAGAATCGAAATGGGTCTATAATTCTTCAAGAGGGTACTGACTGTCCCCTTTCTAAAAGAATAGTACCACTAAAATCAATAAATGTTTTTCTTTCTTTTCTTTTCTTTCTTTCTTTCTTTCACTACACCTCTGTTCCACGCCTCTGGCGTTGTACCACTGTACTCTCAAGGGTAACGGAATTAAGGACCTTCAGTACCAGTGTTCCATCCGATTTCAGAAGCTTAGTCGTTATTTCGTCCCCCGGTGCATTGTTGTTTTTATGCCGTTTTAATGCAGTCGAAATCTCATACAGGCTGACGTCCGAAACATTAATTTGGGTGTAGTGTCGAGTCAAACGAGCTCTGGCATCGCTAATTATGAATAATATGTTTTCACAAATTCCTATCTCAACAAATTATAAGCGAAAAAAAACTTATATTATTGATTGATACGAAAACATATTTTTTCGATTACAAATAGGAGTTATAAGCGAAAAAAAAAACATGTTTTATTGATTGAAAATTGGGAACCGAAAAGAACCGAAAGAACCGGGTACCCGGTTCCGTATTGGAACAGGAACCGAAAGAACCGGTTTTTAGAAAATGGCCGGTTCTCTTTGCCCTAATCTTCACCCGCCGCGCCACATCGGTCCTCTATCGTCGTCGTCAAAGCGGCATCTATCTCCAAACTAAGCGAAGCTTCTACTATTCTATTCTCTGCTATTGAATTATTGAAATCCAAATCAAAGCGTGTACTATTGAGTTAATGAATGAATTATTGAGATCACAAATAGATCCAGCAGATGAGATGAATGCCCTGCGCGCGCGCACGATCGTAATCTGTTCACAATGAATGCATTAGTCGTATAATTAGAATGCCATTCACGGAGGTGCGGCTACACGCTTCACTGAACTAGATGTCATCGTCATCAGTTGTACTGTTAGCATGCTGGGATACTGGCCTACTCTCGACTCCCTCATAAGAAAACATTGTAAGGAATCCGGCATGTTCAATAACTAAAAATTCGAAAGACATGTGCCATCCACCAATCCGCATTGGGCCGTTCATGTGTGATACTACTTATTCTGTAACAACTACATAATGTACCATATGACAGCAATAAATGTATTGATTGATTGATTGATTGAATAGCCCAGAGTCCCAGCTGTGGGAACATTAGAAAGCTGTCATGATAACCAGCGCTACAGACACATTAAGTCTGTAGCATGCTGAGTCGCTGCCTTTTTTCGTCACAAAAGTTTAGTTTTAATTTGTATTGTTATTTTTATATTGTGTGGCGCAAAATAAATATTTTTCTATTCTATTCTATAATTTGCTACGATTATCGTGTGCTTCCTAAGGTCGTGGGTTCAAACCCGGTCGTGCACCAATGGATTTTTCTGTTCGAATAATTTATGTGCGCAATGCCAGTGCTCTCATACGGTGAAGGAAAACATCGTGAGGAAACCGGCATGTCCAAGAACTAAAAGTTCGAAAGACATGTGCCATCCACCAATCCGCATTGGGTCCGCGTGGTGGATTAAGACCCAATCACTCTCGCCTGAGAGTGTCCCAGCAGTGGGAACACTGCTGGAAGGCTGTCATGATGATGATGATCGTGTGCTGCTTTGATGAGTATCCTGATCTGTACAAGGCTGTATTAAGATCTCGGATACATTAACCCACTGAAATATTCAAGGCGATACGACGCGGCCCTAATGGACCAGATCGAGCCTTAAGTATCCGTGCGATAATTAATTATTCAGGCCAGGAAGGGTACGGCCCTTATCGGTTTCTTTAAAAAGTCTCCTGGCCATTTTTCGAGTTATCTAAAATTATTGAATTAATTGATACTTATGACGACCTCGCTGAATGATAAATTTGATCTGAAGGAGTTCGATTCCCGGTAGCGGGCATGCATGCGTGCGCCCAAAGCTGTATGTATGTATCGGAAAATATAACTAGATTTTAGATTTTTATTCAAAAAGCACATAGAAAGGGTTTACAGACAATGTCAAAAGGACCCTAACTTTTTTTTTTTTTTTTCAGAACAAGTATCTATATTTTTCACAACTTAACTAGGTAATATTAAAGTAATTGTATTGGACAAAAGCACAGTCAGCGGCAAGTGTAAGTTGCCAGAAGTGAGTGCACCCCTGTCCAATGGCGTAGTGCAGCAGCCGTCCAACCGGTCGCCCACCACGGACCAGATGATGACCCCGCGGAACAGTGCTTAACTTCGTTGATCTGTTACGAACAACTTAGACAGCTACGTCACGAACGCTCCTAAATATAAATCGTTTAAAAAATAACACGCTTATGCCCACTTTATTTGCTAACTACCCTCTGGAAAGCTTTGAAGTCTCGAGTGCCCCTCCGCCCTACACAGTCACCGCGCCTTAACATCGTTACCTTACTGAGAACATCACCTTTATGTTATACACTAGCGGCGCCCCGCGACTTCGTTCGCATGGAACTCTGGAATCGTACTTTTTTTCCGGGATAAAAAGTGCATTTGTCCTATTCCCGGTTATTATCTATCTATGTATTATTCAGTCATCGGTTTAGTGGTTGTCGAGATATAGAGGAACTAACATACAAACTTTTTTTAAGTGTAATAGTGTGAAGTGTGATAATGCGAGTGAAACCGCGTGGTTCAGCTAGTGCATTATAAATGTATTGCGTGGTAAATACTAGAATTTCTAAAAAAGTTTATTCAAAGACAAAGTCAAAGTCAAAAATGATTTATTTCAATAAAATCACAAGAATAATTTTGAAACGTCTTAAAGCTAGGTGAATTTACGTCAGTTCCACGCGCCCCAGCCTAGAAGAATCTGGCGACAAACTCGGCTGGGTTCTTTGATTTTTTTTTGATGATTAGCGCGGGCAAAGTCGCGGGTCATTCTACTAGTTTATCTTTCTCAATAAAACTGAACAATTTTCCTCAAAACAAACTCGTAGTGTATTGAAAACGTAATGGAGCAAGCAGCCCCTAGCGATAAACAACTTGTAGCAGCGACTCTCGACTTTATTTACATTACACTAAGACATAAAACCTGTTGTTGCATTCCCCCTAAAATTTTAAATAGGATGAAATAATTACTCCGTCCCGATTCCGCATCCGAATTTCAGTCTTAATTCGTAACAGCTAAAACTGATTGTTGATTACTCGGTATTCGAAGAATAGCTTTTTGAAGTTCGACGCTTTCGATTTTGAGACTTGCGTAGATAGAAGTAACGTTGATTTTCGTGTGGGAGGTGTTGGTTGGGGTTCCTTTGTAAGTGTTAGGACTCCTTATGGGAAATAAGTAATTAAGGAACGTGTTTAGAGAATGTAGAGCCGTAAAGTGTGTTGATGAGCTTGTTAAGTAACCAACCATGTGGCAGTTCTCATAAAAAATATTTATTTATTTTTATTCTCTGTGAATGTGTTTATTATGGTTATTACTCTTTCGGCCTAATAAAGTCTGTGTTTGAATATATTTATCATTTAACCGTGTCTCTTATTTTATCAAATGCTATTGTGTGCCTAGTTTTGTTTAGTATTAGTAGCTCGTCCCGGCTTCGCAAGGGTGGACTTAAATTATAGCCTATGTTACTCGAGGATAATGTAGCATTATAATTGTGAAAGAATTTTTGAAATCGGACCATTAGTTTTGAGTTTATTCGTTCAAACAAAAATACAAATATTTCCTTATTATGTTACTTTATGGAGTACGCGAGTAAAGCCATGGGCGACAGCTAGCTATAAATAAATTCCGTATAAAATGAAATGGTATCATAATTAGAAGTTGATTTCCAAGAGGTTTTCGTTTGAAGATTAATATTTGATTTAATTTAGCTAACTTTAAAGGTTACCCGCTCGGTCATTTATTAAATAAGATAAACAGTAAGTAAGTATTACTTACTTATGACGGTAAGAATATAATTGAGGAGTTGTTTTTTGACACACAATAGGCTCGTATCTACTAAGAATAAATCGGATGAATTAGAGCTTCTTAATTAAGATATGACGATGACTTGCGGAATGTAGCTGGCAGAAAGTGGTTGAGGAAAGCCGAAGATCGGGCTCAGTGGCGCGCATTGGGAGAGACCTACGTCCAGCAGTGGACTGCAATAGGTTGATGATGATGATGATGAATTAAAATATATGTAGATAGGAAAAAACAAAACTATTCATCAAAATAATTAAATATAATTGTTATCTTGAGAAAATAAATTTGGAAAAAATAGGCATTGAGTCACGTGAAATTTCTGATTTCATTTCATTTCAATTCAATATTTTTTTTAATTAATTATAAATATTGTAAATATGTGCAAATACGATTTATTTTAAAATATATATTTTTGTCGCGAGCAAAAGCTAGTTATTGAATTAACATTATGAATTAGATTGTGAATTTGATTGTAGGTAGGTCCAAAGAGCCAAAGGTTGTTGGACGAAATGCGACACTAGAGTGTTTGACAAACGCTGTTTGTGTTGGAATCTGCATAACTGTGTTCTACCGCTGCCTGTCTCAGAGGCAACGCACTTTGCTGTAAACTGATAGTGTAGCCATAGCCTAACTTTAGTTAGTCAAAGTCAAAGTCAAAAATGATTTATTGAAATAAAATCACAAGGATAATTTTGAAACGTCTTAAAGCTAGGTGAATTTAGACCAGCCCCCATACCATGAACTCTTAGAGCGATTCAAATTAGGACCTAAACTGAATTGTCAAAAAAATTTGTGCCATGAAATTAATAATTATTGAAGTCATGGTACTGATTTTTTGACAATTCAGTTTAGGTCCTAATTTGAATCGATCTAAGAGTTCATGGCAGTTCCACGCGCCCCAGCCTAGAAGAATCTGGCAACAAACTCGGCTGGGTTCCTAGCTTTTTTTTGATGATCCCTCTTCATCATAAAGCTTCAGTGTGGTGCAGTTGTAGTGCATAGTGTCCTAAGTTATGAAAGGCGTGCCCTAATTAAAATAGGGTCACTATCATTTGATGAAGTTTGGTTATTAGTACAGTTTGTATTAGTTAGTAGCAAAAGTTAGCATTTGATACCGAAAATGACTAGCATTTGAACCCGAATTACTTTTTTAATTTTAGTAGAGCAATCAGTTACAACAGTCTTACACAAAATTAGAGAAACTTATAATTTACAAAGACATTGAAATGTTAGCGAAAATGTAAACAAAGTTTCATCGAAATCGATTCAACCGTTGTTCTTTGCCGTTATTGCACAGACATAAAATAACTCAACTACTTTTGCAACTAAATTGCTTTTTGTTCTTAGAGTTGCTAAATATCTAAATTTTCGTAAAATAAGCACAGCATTTCGAAAAACATATTATTCTTACGAAATCATTTACATTTTAGCTAAAAATAAAATAAAATAAACAATGTAAGCGAGCAGACGTGGGCAAATCAAATCTTTAAAAAATTACAAAACACCGATCCTCACATTTAACGAATAAAAGCTTTATTTCCTTTAACACTAAGTCTAATTTACATTGAATAAATTGCGCGCATAAAGTTTAAAGTACAAAATGGGTTACAGAAATTTGATTTTTATGAGTATACGCGTAAGATCGGGATTGGAATGACAGCGCGTGGGTGCTAAGGGTCCGTATTAGGAATCATTTCACGATTTTTATGTAGATTTTTAAAACGCGTTTCTTTTTCGCAAAAAGGTTCTTTCAATAAGTGTAACTCAGTTTTATATAACTTGTGTTTGTAGCTGTAATTTTTTTTTTTAAATTTGCAACATGAGATTATCCACTAATCCGCATTAGGTCCGCGTGCTGGATTAGAGCCCAATTGCTCTCGTCCGAGAGTAGGCCCGTGTCCCAACAGTGGGAACATTATGCTACTGTGCTAATATCATTCCTATGTCAATGAAAAGGACGATGATAGATTTGAACGACACAGACAGTAACTAACAGAGGTTTTAAAAACGTTATCCATAATCTTTATCCTAATCCTACTAATATTATGATGCGAAAGTCTGTGTGTATGTTTGTTACCACGTATCTCCGTGACGACTTAACCGATTGTGATGAAATTTGGAATGGAGATTGCTTAAGCCCTGGAATAACACATTTTATCCCGGAAAAAAATGGCGGTTCCTGTGGGATAGCATACAATTGTATGTTTGTATTTTAGTTTGTTACGAATAAACTCAAAAACTATGATTTCAAAATTCTTTCACCATTAGAATGCTACATTATCTCTGAGTATCGTATATTTTGTGTCCGCCCGAGCGAAGCTGGGCTAGGTCGCTAGTTATTACTATTTTATATTTAAAATGAGTAGCCAATCGCCCTAATGCCCCGCATATGTCAGTGACGCACAATTATCCTATTCCCCGATGAGCGACCGAGCCCGAGTGCGCATTAAACGATGACGGGCACAATCGCTAATTAAACATAATTCCTTGTTGTCACCCGTCACTGTCACTGTCACTTTTAGATGACTGTCACTAATTTTAGTGATTCTCTAGGGAACTAATTATCATCATGATATCAATAGAGTCCATTGCTGGACAGACCGATATTGAGCCTTCACTATCCACCGACTTACCCTGAGGAGCGCTCGTGACGTAGCTGGCTAACTAAGTAGTTCTTAACAGATCAAACGAAGTTAAGCACTGTTCCGCGTACTCATCATTTGGATGGGTGACCGCCCACTGGCGCTCATTGCAATTTCAACTGGGTGTATTCTGAATATGCCGTTAAATTAACAACAATAGTGTACATAGTTTGTAGGAAATATTCCCTAGATTTTCCCAAGTTTTCTAGCCGCGTTTGAATAATATTTCGTTTCACATTCACTAAGGGGATTTTACACGAGCGATAGAGTATTGTAACGGCATTGATTCAAGCATTCAATGGCCCATTACGATGTAAAAGGTGTTCCATAAATCGGCCAATTTATTTTTAAAGGATGCTATAAAAACTAAATTCTTTGTATCAAGTATAGTTCGCACAGCGGATCTAGGCTTCCGTGAAGTTAGCCGTTTGTGATGCGCAAAGACAATTTAGTTTGAAAAAAATCAATCCATTGCGCATCGAAACGGCTAAATTCACGACGGCCGAGATCCGTTGTGAGAACTATACCATGGTCCACTTATTTAAATGAAAAGTTATTTCAAACTTGATAGAATGTTTACCAATGGTCATATTTAATGAATTGTAAGTGCTTTTACAATTCATTAGAGCACTGGTGGTCTAGTGGTAGTGACCCCGCTTTCCGATCCTAAAGTCGTGGGTTCGAATCCGGTCGTGCACCAATTGATTTTTCTATTTGAAAAATTTAGGTGCGCAATACCAGTGCTCTCATACGGTGAAGGAAAACATCGTGAGGAAACAGGCATGTCCAAGAACGAAAAATAACGCCGAACGAAAGACATGTGCCATCCATCAATCCGCATTGGGTCCGCGTGGTGGATTAAGATCCAATCACTCTCGCTCGAGAGTAGGCCAGTGTCCCAGCAGTGGGATCATTAGAAGGCTGTCATGATGATGATCCTAGCCTGCTCTTGCACTTTTACACATAATTTTAAGACTGTTGTAAGACAACAATTGCGTTAAAAAGTTGCCCGCGCGGAAGGACCTTAAAGTATGATTTACATACATTGAGTCAGTAGCAAAATCAGTGCTGACCCGCTATTGACCCAATGTGACTTTCAGGTCAGTACTGACTTTAAATTCTCACGTACTGACCCTTTGTAAACAGATAAAGACAGTTCTCAAAGTCAGCACTGACTTCGTTTGGAGTCAGTCACTGACCCAATGTAAATGGCACTTTACAATGAGAACGTATTACAAAACGAAGCACATGAGAGCTAGACACGTGCCTCGTAGCGCGTAGCACGGCGTAGCACCTCGCTACGTGACTACGGCGTAGCTATCTCTACTACATACGCTGTGAGCGGTAGGTAGGTTTTATTTTCATATCTAGTCTCGTCTAGTTTTTGCACGTGACTTCGTTCGGGAAAGTAAATTTTTCCGTGATAAAAAGTAGTATAAATACTATTTCAGGATATAATCGTTCAGTCGCTTAGGCAAACGCAAACGTTTACAAACGTATAACATCCAAACCTGCCTTTTTATAATTTTAGTAAGATTTAGTCTAGTCTAGTTTTTGCACGTGACTTGACTTGCGCGGTTTTAGGATGTTAATATCATGTATTATTGTTATAAAATGTTTTGTATTAAAATGATTGTTATATTAATGACCAGGATTGGGAATTGTTTGCTACTGATAGACCTGAATGGCAAAAGTGCTTGCAAGATGGCAAAAAGCACCACGACCAGGTCTGGTTTGCCACATTAGCAGACAAAAGAGCTAGAAGGCATGCCAGCGAAGCAAACCCATCACATGGTTCACTTGTTTGTAACAACTGTGGCCGTACTGTCCGCTCCCGTATCGGTTTGTTTAGCCACCAAAAAAAGTGCAATCTTAATACAGACACTGCTTAAACCGTCTGAAATAGACGTAGAGGCCAAAGATGATGTTATAAAAAAATAATCCTGGTGGACTATCAACTCCAAGAAAGGGACGGAGCTCGCTAAGCACGCTATCTCGCTCTTGCCAACCATGGTCCATAACACTCACATATTAGGTATTATGTTATGTTTTTTTTTTGTGACCTGCCAGTCTGTTTCTGCTTTGTGTTTTTTGTTTGTGCTGTCGAATAAATACTTTTCTTTCTTTCTTTGTTTCTTTCACATATACAACGGTCCTGTTGTATCCATATTATATGTATACAAAAGGACCGTTTACTTCTCTTATCTTTCTGGTTCAAAAAAGGTCGTGTTGTGGCGGTTTTTATCTCGCAGACGATTCTATGACACAATGTCCCCCCTTTGGGTGGCTGGGGGCATGCTAATGAGGGGGCGCGGAGCCCGCGGCGATGTTACTTAGCAGAATACGCCGCGTTAATATTTAAACACGTTTTCTACTTGATATTCTATCTGGCTGGGTCTTTGATACTGCGTCCTCAACTAACCTTCAGGTAAAAAGAGATTAGCAGAATGAAATAGGAATTTAAAAGCGGTTGGATGAACGCGTCGAATGAAAGTGGAATACACCCTTTTGCCCTTTATGTATTTAAAACTTCAATTTAAAGTAAGTATTCGAGAGATATCCAAATAAAACGTGCGAAAAACTATATTAAAAGAAAATTATCGTAATTTTTAAAAATCTTGTTTTAGCTCTTTTCTAACCGACTTCCAAAAAGCAAGAGAGAAATAGCGTAACAAAAAATGTAAGTTTGTTACGCTATTTCTCCACCAATTCTAAATTGATTTTGATGATTCCTTTTTGGTTTGTTTAAATTTCATCGAAATGAGTTCAGTACTTTTTAAAATAATTATAAAAACATGTCAATAAGTACATCCTCTCGTATCTCAACATTTATTTTTTTGTTTGTGTGTTTTTATTTTTTTCCTAAAAAATATTTTATTGAAGTACTTACCTACTTACTTGAAACTTAAGTTTATTGAATTCTACTGAGCGCTCCCGTGCTTCGGAGGGCACGTTAAGCAGTCGCTCCCGGCTTTTTCAAAGTTGTTAGGCCATGACAGAGGTCTTTGGGCGGCCTAGAAACTCTGTCACCAAAGTTGGCCACTGACTCATACGAACTTACTTACTTTACTTTATCGAATTCAAGAGAAATCTAAATTAGAACGTGCACAAAACTACTATTTAAAAAAAAACATGTTGTAGCTTTTTTTATGTCAGCAACTGAAGAGACTGTCAAGTAGTTATAAAGTGCCACGCCTGACTTAACAACTGCAGTGTCACCCTTGTGTCAGTTTGAAACTTCTTGTCACGCGGGCTTATTATGTTTGGCCACACTTTTAGCTGTTTCAAAAACTTACGTCTAAACTATTATTATTTTTATACAACTGAAGTGGTAACCAAGCGTACGGCCCACAAGATGGTAAGCGGCTACCGCAGCCTATGGACGCGTGCAATACCAGAGGTATCACTAGCAGGCCACCTTGAGACTAAGATCAAAAGCCTCATGTGCCAGAAATTTCACCGGAAACCATACCCTTTACACCGGAACATAGCAACGCGAGCATTACTGCTTGGCGGCAGTAATAGGTATGGAGGTAGTCCTTCCCCGAACGAGCTCTATCACAAAGAACTCTACTACTCTTAAATCACTTTAAATCATATTAATCACCTATGTTCTTGCAGAACACAGCATTCCATTCGTGACAGGCATTATGTTATTTCCAAGGATAATATAGTTGTAGAGAGATGTTTTGAGAGCGACTGAATATTTATGCAGATGTTCCATTGTCTGCGAGCCAGCTCTGCACAAATTATGAAAATACTCTCCAGTACTAGTACTATGAAGAATCTTTACATTACGATTTGACGAGCGATGTGGCGCAGCGAGCGCAGGTCCACCTGCGACGCGGAGGTTGCGGGTTTGATTCCCGCCTCGGGTCAAATGTTTTTACGATCTACAAATATTTGTTCTGGGTGTTCTGGGAATGTTCTATATATAATAAAAAATATCTATCTATGTATTGTATTGTATTAAGTATATATCAGTCATCTAGTACCCATAACACAGCTCTGTTTAACAGCAGCTTATCTTGGGGCTAGATGATGCTGTGTGGATTGTCCAGCATTATTTATTTATTACATAGTACTTATCTATAAAATAAAGTCGCTTACCGCCGTCTGTCTCTCTTGTAAGTAAAGTAGAGTAAAAAATATGTTTATTTAATCACTAGCTGCCGCTCGCGACTTCGTTCGCGTGGAACTCGGGAACCGTACTTTTTTCCGGGATAAAATGTAGCCTATGTACTATTCCCGGTCATTATATATCTATGTTTTTAATTTCAGCCAAATCGAATTAGAGTAGTAGAGTTATTTGTGATAGAGCTCGCCCGGGGAAGTACTACCACCATACCTATTTCTGCCGCCAAGCAGTAATGCTCGCATTGCTGTGTTCCGGTGTGAGGGGTATGGTTTCCGGTGAAATTACTGGCACATGAGGCTTTTGATCTTAGCCTCAAGGTGGCTGCCATTTCAGTTGTATAAAAAAAAATCGGTTCAGTGGTTGTCGAGTTATAGAGTAACAAACATAGAAACTTTCGCATTTATAATATTAGTGTGATATCGCAAGGATCATTTTGAAACTTCTGTAATATTACATTTTTATAATAAACTTGAGACTTGAACTTGAAACTTGTTTTAAAGCTAGGTGAATTTACGGCAGTTCCACGCGCCCCAGCCTAGAAGAATCTGCCAACAAACTCGGCTGGGTTCCTAGCTCTTTTTGATGATCCCTCTTCATCATAAAGCTTCAGTGTGTATGTTACGTTAGGTTATTTTAAATTACGCAACGGAGTTTCATAAGGTTTTCATCAATAAGTAGAGTGATTCAAGAGGAATTTTGTAATTTGGATATGTAAGAAGTATAACATGTCCAGTAAGTATATTGTATTTACTTTAATTAAAACGGTTTAACTTAACGCCAATTACAAATATTTTATTAAAGATTAAATACTCGTATATTATTGTAGTATACATTATAATAGTACATATTGTTCGTCTATTTAATATCTTGAGTGTTAAGTAAACAAACTCAAAAGTGCTCCTCAAACAGGCGTTAGGCGCGGCGCACACGGACAGATGCGGCGCACACCTGGCCGCCACGTGCGCGCGCGCAGGCAGCGCAGTCTCGGTGATCGATAGCCCAGAGTTGATTTATGTGACAGACATGTGAATTGATGTTGTGTCAGGATTATTGATGTCGTAATGGTTTGTCCGACTATAGCGAGAACTTATTTCCAAATAACGTCACAATGCCTTCCAATGTTCCCACTGCTGGGACACTGGCCTTCTCTCGAGCGAGAGTGATTCGTTCTTAATCCACCACGCGGACCCAATGCGGATTGGTGGATGGCTGTCAATCGAATGTTTAAAAGTTTATAATATCCCAAAAAAGTCGACTGGGCGGAACTTGAACACAATCTCACGCTTGATACGGGTGCTCTACCAGTTGAGCCATTGAGTAATGTCTCCCTTACTCGAAACGAAATCAGATTTGCAGTGACAAAGATAAACTTAAGACATATTTAGTGGCGTATGGTTTAGTATTTGGGTGTGAAAGTATCAAAATTCGAGCACAGCAAACGAGCGGCCGTCAGCTGTCAAATAACGATCTGACATTGACACGTTGTGATGGACGCTCGTGTCAGCTGTCAGTTCACCGTGCAATCAGCCAGCCGCGCTTGCCTTCTGTGCTTTAGAATATCTGTTACGGTTGAATTCGACCAAAATCGAATAGACGTTATTATCCGAGTAAATCGCGTTAAAAATAATTATTTGCGAGTAAACTGACAGTTTCCTTGCGTTTGACATTTCTTATTCCGCGGAATAGTTATTAGTTGTTAGTTGTTGCTTTGGTTTATTTAGCAAATCTTTATTAAATGTATGGTTCTCACATCGGATCTCGGCCGTCGTGAAATTAGCCGTTTCGATGCGCAATGGAGCTTTTTCAAACTAAATTGTCTTTGCGCATCACAAACGACTAACTTCACGGAAGCCTAGATCCGCTGCGCGAACTATACCTAAGTATTAGAATTTTGTTTTTTATATATTTATCAGTTTTAACTATTATCATAGTTTGTGCACCCGTCCATTATAACTTTGCTAACTATCCTACCTGGTTGCCTGGAAGAAATCGCTTTAAGTGATAAGTCCACCCACTGTACTATATCTACTTGCTACATTTCAATTTATTATGTAATCCGTGTGTACAATAAAGTGTTTATCTATCTATCTATCTATCTATCTATCTAAGTAAATAGTTAGATAGTGAGAGACTCGTGTCGCAGCTAACTGCTGCTACTACTACTCGTAGGCTACACTGAAAACCAGCGCTACAGACACATTATGTCTGCAGCACATGCTGAGTGGCTGCCTTTTTTTTCGTCACAAATGTTTAGTTTTATATGTATTGTTATTTTTATGTTTATTGTGGGGCGTTAAATAAATATTTTTCTATTCTATTCAATTCTATTCTATTCCAAAAGTTGGTCGAATTCACCTTAAGTCGTGTTATTTTAAAGCTTCTATTCTACGGACCTCAAGAACAACGAACACAAAACACAAAATAACTAATGTCCTTATTCATAAAAATAACTGTAATTTCAGCGACTTGCTAAGTATTATCTTTCTTTGTCATTCTTATGTCAATAAACTAACGATGATAGATTTAAAAGACACATTAGCTAGCAGAGGTCTAAGGCAATGAATAAGGCCCTAAAAATCTATTGGTGCGCGACCAGAAGGGACAATGCTGCTAATACGTTAAGCGCAAAATCAGTTGTATTGTTGATTTTGACACTTGACAAATAACTTATACTACAAGCATTGATTTACAAGGTGTCAATATAATATCGATTATGCATCTCCAGTTTCGAACCTACGACCTTAGGATCCTACTAGCACTTCACAACCCACCGCTACACCGAGGGGGTCAGATACGTTTAGGTTCAGCACGGGTCGTGGTGCATCGATTTTGGCACACGTCGGAATGTCCTAAGGATATCTAGAATACTGACTTTGGATATTGTACAACTGAACTTACATGACTTAGACGAGCGATGTGGCGCAGCGCCCGCGCAGGTCCGCCTGCGACTGAGAGTGATTGGGTCACATAATCCCCCACGCGGACCCAATGCAGATAGGTCGAATACACTACTTTCAAATTTAAATTCTTAGACATTTTTTCACGACGTTTTCTTTCACCTTTCCATTGAAATTTATGCACGACCGGTCGAACCCACGACCTTCAAGACGAGATCACTCCCACTACACCGCCACAGCTACAGGTCACCATTACGTCCGCCAAATGCCAGCCACCGTTCCCCGCAGGCGTCTGCTGTCCCGTCACGTCTCTAAGCTAATCCAGTGTAACATCCCCTGTCGGTAATTCCCCCGTCGATCTGTAGCACCCGGAACACGGGCTGATAACATAAATCAACGCTGCTCAGATTACCGGATGAATTACGCTCTTGAACGCTGTTCAATTGATCTTAAAATACCGTTGAGACTTGTAAATGCCGCTGGAAATGATAAATACAAATAATGTTTATTATAATAAATAATAAATAATAAATAATGCTGGACACAGCATCATCTAGCCCCAAGCGAAGCGAGCTTACGTTATAGTACAAGATGACTGATATATATACCTAATACAATACAATAAGATAAATATATTTTTATTAAGCCCAAAAATATTTGCGATCGTACAAACATTTGTTCTGAGGCGGGAATCGAACCCGCAACCTCCTGCGTCACAGGCCTTGGCCCGCCGCGCCACATCGCTTGTCATTATTAAAGTAAACAAAATATAGTTTCTCCGCAACATGACGGCTTTTTTTAAATTTTATTTTTTATACAACTGAAGTGGCAACCAAGCGTACGGCCCATAAGATGGTAAGCGGTTACCGCATATGGACGCTTGCAATACCAGAGGTATCACTCGCGGGTTGCCACCTTGAGGCATAGATCGAAAGCCTCATGTGCCAGTAATTTCAAAACCATACTCTTCACACCGGAACACAGCAATGCGAGCATTACTGCTTTGCGGCAGAAATAGGTATGATGGTAGTACTTCCTTGGACGAGCTCTATCACAAAGAACTCTTAAACTTCTGCTGACTTTTCTGAAGTCCCCTTTCATACCATTACTAGCTAACCCGCGCGGCTTCACTCACGTTTTTTTTCATTTTGCTCATCGTTTATTAAAGTTTAAACCTATACATATTTCACGACAAAAATTTGCCAAATTAGTTCAGCCGTCTCGAGTTTTAGCGAGACTAACGACCAGCAAATTATTTGAATTTATAATACAAGAGACATACGAGGTTACCATCTTATACGGTGCTGGAACACATCGTGAGGAAACTGGCATCTCCATGACCATGAACTAAAAATTCGAAATAAATTTGCCATCCGCATTGGGTCCGCGTGGTGGATTAAGACCTAATCACTCTCGCTTGAGAGTAGGCCAGTGTCCCAGCAGTGGATCTATTAGAGGGCTGTCATGATGACCATTCTTGAATTCGAACTCGATTTTCGATTCGATTGAATTCGAATTTGAAAAATTCTTGAATCGGACCGTTGATATATAATAGCTCCTAACCTAGTTATACTTAGCTTGTGGGCCGCTGTGTAACCCATCGAACGCTGCTTAATCCCCGTCACTCTCCCCTAGAGGGCGCTCTCATAAATCACGACGCAGATTAGAGGCCCGATACCAACTGGATAGTGGATACCCACGGGCTTTATCACTAGTCCGTGTCCTCACTCTAGCTCGAGAGTAGACTTATGTCCCAGCTGTGAGAACATTAGAAAGCAAAAGATGGGCTGCAAAAGCGGGTTCAAATCGCGCTTTATACGCGGGTGCTCTACCAATTGAGCTATCGAGACATTTCGCTTGGACGAAATGATCATTTTACAATTTCACACCAAAGCGCGTTTTAGAACACGTTACTAAGTTACACGTTATTGGTAAGGAATCTCTATGTCATAGCGAATAAGCTACAGATTGTACTCTTATACGGATCCGTTTTAGACAAGTATTGGAATATGACATTTCATGATAACCTAGCGCCAAATTCAACTTGCATTAGAGAGTAACACCCATATTCAAAGAAGATTCCTCAAGTATTCCTCGACTCGACTCAACCTCATTCAAAATTCGTATTCTTAGTTGCAAAAATTCTCCACCACTGGTGGAGAGGTGGTGAGGAAATAATTGTCAAACTCAAGGTACGGTAGTACTGGTCGGTCGAGTGGAGGAAGATTCTAGGAAACTTCTTAGAATATGGGTGGAAGGCCCCAAGGATACAAGGCTCTAATTGTAAGGCAAAATGAATCATCTTATTAATTTTGGCTGTTCGTGTTGAGCCCTCAGAGTGGTGTAAACGCCACTGGCGGTCACCCATCCTGTAACAGGCGAGTAGGTAGTGGTATGACATCAAATGCGCGTTTGAGGAACAGATGCAAGGCGTGGGCGGACCGGAGCGATGTGAAAGGAGCCTCGTCGCGGGTTCAGCCGTGCTCATGCGACACGCGCATGGACGGGTTTTGATCTAAACACTATTACTTTAAACAATATATTTCTGTGGCCTATAGACGAAACGTACCGTCGAGGCGCCCACCTGATGTTAAGCACCACGCCTGACTATTACAGATGCAGTGCCACCCAAAGCTTAAAGTTTTTAAGTGTTTGCGTGGCACTGCACTGCGCTTATTACCCCGAGACATTGTTGTTAAGTCTCTTTCGCCCAGTAATATCACTTGCTACAGTGCCCTTCAAACCTAAACACAGTGCAGCTTGCACACTACTGCTTGAAGGTAGAATATCTGACACTGCGGTGGTACCCACCAAGACGGACTCTTGCTGAAGAGTCCTACCACCAGGTTTAGTTAATACAGTTAACCTCAAAAGAAAAATATCGACACGTGTTTCCCTCCACGGGACATCATCAGGACCATCGACTTGTTCTCCGGCAGACGTGTTGCTCCGTCGAGCGCTGGAGCCAAAGTTCTCGACGACCGATGTGGCGCGGCTGGCGAAGGTCCGCCTGCGACGCGGAGGTTGCGGGTTCGATTACCGCCTCGGAACAAATATTTGTTCCGGGTGTTCTGGGTATTTTCTATGTATAATAAAAAATATCTATCTTTGTATTGTATTGTATTAAGTATATCAGTCACTAGGCTCGGCTTAACTTGAGGCTAGATGATGCTGTGTGAGTTGTCCAGCATTATTTTATTTATTTATAACTGTATGACCTCGTTGGTTAAGCGGAGTGGTACTAGAGATTTTTCGTCTGTTTTTTGTCTTGTAATGGATTTCCGCAAAGTAACGCCTGAATCAATTAACTTATTATGAAGTCAAATATTAGTTTAAACCGGTTCAAAAGCGTCTTAAGCCATAATTCTCTAGTACATGTAATTCCTGTGTAAGATTGTAATTCCCTTTTAACTGTAATCCCCCTGTAACCGTCTCGCTAATGCGATGTAAGCCGATAGCATTACAAATACGTCAATCATCCTGTCTGTCTGTAGCTCGGTTTTGAGGTATTTTGTGTCTGTGATTTACTGATTACCTGTTACATTTATTACTAGCTACCGCCCGCGGCTTCGCTCGCGCATAACATACATGAAAATTAGCCTATGCTCTTCTTCAGATTTTAATCTTAACTATGGATACCGGTTCCCCACTCGATGGACCGATGATGCCATCTTTCACCCAGCTCAGTCCGCCTTCCTATTCCCAAGAGTTTATGTAACTCGTCTATTGCCGAACATACGCGAAAAAAACACTCACGATTAAATTGTACGGTCATTAAATAGCTTAACTGTTTCATGTGTTTTGTATAGGTACCACTTCTGTACTTATGTAAATAAATTACGTACAATTTTTTATTTTGAACCCGCTATACTGTCCGAGAATGAGAATCCTAGTGTGCGGTCAGTGTGTGTGCAAAAGATTTCAAAGACTTTGCTGTTGAAATGCAAAAACCGCACATTTCCATTTCGCGTTTTCTTTCAAATGTTTAGCGAAATGCGCAGCTTTGAATTTCAGCTCAGAGAGATAACGATGTGTTTTGGACCTTAGAGCGTTATCACACTGGCGGTTTACGGACTTTTTTAATGCGGAGCGGGTGCGCAGCTAACTCGCTGCGGAAAGCGCGGATTTGTACATCATCTTCATCATCATATCAGCCGATAGACATCAGTCGTCATGGCGCTCTCTTATCGATTTTGAGCCTTCACCATTCACCGACTTTCTGCGGAAATTTCGGAATTTGCGGATTCTTTTCGTTCGTCAACTCACACCATAATCTTGTCCCAACTGGTGTGAGTTGACGAATCTTAAAAAAGCTATACTCTTCATTCTGCAACTCACACCACTTTTACTTTGGGTGAATTTTAGTACAGTCAACTAAAAAGTGTTAGTAAAATAATAGACAAAAGGCATTAACAGCTTTAACAACTAACCATGTAACATAATGACTGCAATGAATAAATGAATACTGAATACTTGAATGTCATCGGTCCATCGATCCTACACTTCGTTTTCCAGTCCGTAATCGCCATTCGAGAACCTTATTCCCCAGCGGTTATCGGTTCTGCAAGCTAAATGGCCTGCCCACTGCCACTTAAAGTTATTCTAAGAGGTATGTCGGTGACCTTGGTTCTATCACGGATTTCCTCGTTTTATCTTTTTTGTAAAACCAACCCGCCTCGCCCCTCCCACTTTACTCACGCGGCGTGTTCGCTGCGCGCTCGCTCCGCTTTTAAAACGCTCGCAAACCGTCAATGTGTTAAGACCCTTAGTGGACAGACGGCGCAGCGCGGCGGTAGCTGTGTGGACACTATATTCCACTTAAGAGCAGGTGCTTGGCTTGGAATCTAGACGTCTGCGTTTAAGCCCCGACGTGCAGAGCTCGTGACATAGTTGGCTAAGTTGTTCTTAACGGCACTATATGTAAGTCTATCGCTTGGCCGTCTCTTTCACACCTACAGTGCGCACGGTGCGTGTAAGGGATCAACTAGCGATCGACAGCGATTCGACAGCGATAAACTTACGTAATAAGGGGGCTGATCGCACTATATTTGACCTAATGTATCAGTAATGTACAGGATACCCAACTCCTTACAAAATTACAGCACATAAAAGATTTTGAAGATTTTATCAAGAAGTTTAATAAATAATTAAGGGAAATAAGTCAGAAACAAATAATAATAAAAAATATCCGTTGCAAAAGTTCTATGCTAGTATTCTAGTATCAAAACGGATTAACTGATTATATTAAAATGTACCTATTCCAGTAACAAAGTTATACATTACTGATATACATATAAATATAACCTAAAAACCTTGTCAAAGGAACATTCCCATCAGACTAATTAGTCTAACTCACACATCATGACTGGGGATTACTCGCAATTTTCCTCCATATTTCGTGCCGCGAGACGTCCGCTCAGCGTGGCGGTTGGCGCGCGAATGGCTGGCGCTGTGCCAACTCCCGGTTTGCGGGTAGTTGGATATTTATGTCATGTTTTGTCTGGAGTCTTTATTTTTCTCTTTGTTTGTTGCAGGTATGTGGTCAGATATGGAACACGTGGATGATTGAACAAAAATGAACATTTAGTGCCGACTTTACTAGCAGAATGTTTTAAGGAGAGCTATAATATTAGGATATAAGGGTTAGTTTCAAAATACCCATTGAAAATCCCCCTTAAAGGGGAAAGATTTTTGTTTATATCAGTTAGTGACAAGATGGTCAAGTCGTTTGCTTCATGTTAAGTGCCACACCTGACTATAACAAATGTAGTATCACCAAAAAGGTTGCAAGTTCTGGTTGGCACTGCACTGCGCTCGTCGCTCATTCTCGCAGTATTTTTACTTGCTATAGTGCCTTTCAAAGCTGAATACAGTGCTTTGTTGCTTGGAGGCAGAATATCAGCAGCTGGCAGGTCTCTACCTAGTTAGAGCGAGGAACTCAATGCAACACTGGCACAAAGGTATTTTCACACAGCATTTTTTACTTACAAGAAACACAATATTTGTTAATATCCTATAAAATAATGTTGTCTAAGACCCTTTTTACTAAATAAAGATTTTTGATTTGATTTTGATATCTGGCAATGCGGTGGGTGTGGGTGGTATCCAAGACGAAAGTTAGAGTCCCACACTAGGTGATATGATATCTTATCGAGATGCGATAAGGTTACATTTGCAATGGTAATGTTCATCAGTTGGTTTGTCTAGGAGAGTCTGCGCCGCTATCTAGAATCACTTAAAAGCACTTATGATTTCATCATTGAAGTGATAATTCTATTCCTAGAGGGTTATCTGTGATATACTTCTAGATCTATCTACTGGCTAAAGTAAAAAACGAGCAAAAAAATATATAATGGTGCCCCATCTATCCCCAAAGTAAGCAGAGCTTCTATAGGAACCAGATAAATGATCTTATGGTGTGGGGTGTTTTTTTTTAAATAGATAAATAACAAAGCTTTTCCGGTCGTACATTCGTATTTTGTCAGGTCTCAGTAGGTCACGGACAATACAAGGTTTATTCAAAGCCTATTTTTTGTATTTTTTTGCTGACTAGGCAGGCGAATAACAATTGACGTAAAAGATCATGCTGCCACAAAATTAACTGGGATTCGAACCTGGTACCTTATCGAATAGAAGACAAGTTATTACTACACCATTCATGCTCATAAGGAAACTGTCGTCTTAAAAGCACTTTAAAAGCTAGAAGCGTACATTTTGAACTGAGTAGATTTCAAATGAGACGGGGTCTATTCTAATTGCTTCCTAGACCACGAGTGAGGTGTGGTCCCACTGCGAGCGAGTGAAGTGATACTGATGCGTCATCTTACTTGCTATCGTCATATCTACACCTTCATTACAAAATGAAGTACTCGTGGCGTAGACAGTTGCGCCTAACAGATCAAGTTTTTTAAAATTCACTGAACTATTTTAGTTATACTATTTATGTGTATTAATTTTGTATGTGTGTGATTGAAGTTGCAAATAAATGACTTATCTTCTACCTACCTAAGTTAGGCAACGTGGTCAGTACTTAAATGGGGGACCGCCAATGGTATTTTTAACTAAGGATTTACGTGCTTCAGATGGCGGGTTAAAAGCTTTCGGTCTCAGCTTAAAAAGGTGGTCAGGCTTTTGGGCGACCTATTAACTCCGTCACAACTTCATAAGAGTTGGCCACTCATACGAACTTACTGTTTACACAATTTGCCAGCTACTTGGAGCGTGTGTTGACCTTGACACGTCATGCTGCCACTTTACTTGGCATATTCGCTCAAATATTTGAGATATTTTCATCAATCGAAGCTAAGTTTAGTATAATACATAGTTGACTTTGTATCGACGAAAATAAGCAAACATTAGGCAAATATAGTGAAGCATCAAAAACACGCATGTGACATAAACCTGAATTATTCATGTCAGTGATGCTTATGAAAACCCAAGACTTGCGTCCAGACAACGACTCCCCGTGGCACATAATATACAAGCAACTTCTAACTAAACTAGCCGTACAACACCAGTTACAGCAAGGTCGTCAAATTAAACATAACTATCAAAACTTCGCCGCCACTCCAGCCCCACCCCAATCCCGCAGAGATTTACCACTGAAGACTAGACTTTAAATTTTAAAGCTTACGGTTGAATGTCGCTTGCGGCGCGCGTCATAGAGTATGTATGCATAGGACAACGGAATAATATATGCGGCCTTGTTTGAAGTTTGGTATATAGGTTGAATCGAAACGTCTATGAGGCGAAGTTGCTAAACTGGAGTTATGTAGAGTTGGTTTGTTGAGATTAACTAAATACACATTCATACTAGTAGGTTAGGTACAGATAATGATTATCTTTCGTTGAAGATCCATAATAAATAAGATAAAATAAGGTTTTCAAAACGGCAATTCTTACATGCAATTTTATTGTATGGTGTAAATGGGCCTTTAGCCTGGAGCTGACAACGCTCGACCGCTAGTTCGCTCGTTTGAAAATTCGGTATGTTATAAAATAATTATCGGAAAACCAAACATGTATCGGATTAGTTCCACAGATTAGTTCTTCGTATAATATCTACTACCTACCAGTTTGGTTTGGTTTAAAACTAAACTAACTCTGACATAATCTGAAATGAAAGTTATTGGTTATGATAAAACTGTGGTTGCTTTAAATCGGTTGCTACAGCTTACACAGAGTTATAACAAAGAAACTCATTCTCAGTTCAGATTAAAACCACCTGGCTCTGCTAAAAGCAGAAATCATCTCGGAATGAAACCTCAAAGGATGTATGTCACAAAGTCACTGGCCACAATGGAAGAGCGATTTGAAAAAGGAACAGAGCTGTCAAACTTTCCCGCACTCTGATTGCAAAATGGCGGCCGGTGATATGGAGCGAAATGAGTGGAGCTTTCCCAAGCTTTCCGCGTTGCTTTGCAAGATTGAGATATTCCTAAAGATTTTTGATGACGGAAAACCTTATTATTTTTCTACTATTTTATGGATCAATTCTTTTTTATATCACCCAGATGGCAAATCAGCATTCAGCCTACCTGATGGTAATCGGTTATTATCGTAGCCGACTGACGCTACTCGTATAATATCAGCGGTATTACTCGCGCGTTGCCATTCTGAGACGTAATCTTATGTGTCAGTCAGTAGTTTTACTTAATTAAGAAATTACGTTATCAATTGAGTATGAGAGTAGTCAATACAAACTCGGCTGCTTAGAGGTAGAATATTGTGGCAATGCGGTGGCACCCACCAAGAAAGACTAATTTGCTAGAGTTCTACAGCCTACTGTAGTAAGTGAAATTACTGGGCGAAAGATAATTAATATTACTTTAAATCCATAAGGGTGACATAACTTTTATAGTTAGACTTAGGTGTCGCGCTTAACATAAGGTAAATGAATTGATCGACTCGTCATATCATAATGTCATAAAAAAAACTACATTTACTTTTCTCCGTGCTTACAGGTTATAGAATGAATTAGTAGTTACTCCAAGCCAAACACGTATCACGTTCTAAGGAGGCATGTCTATCGCTTGATTGCTCTCGGTTCACAGTTCAAAGCACGTGTTATATCGATTGAACTACGTCAACACTAGCTCAAAGCTTACATAGCTCAGTGTGATTCCAATGGTGCCTGTAGCGTAATCAATCAAGCGAGGTACTAGCGGAACGCCTGAGTTGATTCTTGGTTTTACATAAACGGTTCGAGATATATTCTTTTAAAATGCTGATTTTGTTGGAGTATGTCTTTAAATAGGTTGGTAGCATGCGGCCCATTAGTGATGCTTGTAATACCTGCAAACTAGAAGAGCATTGGTAGACACTCCGTCTTCCGATTCTAGGTCGTGGGTTCAATACTGGTCGTGTGCACGTGCTAAAAATTGGAAAGATATTTGCCATCCACCAATCTGTATTGGAACCGCATGGTGGATTAAGACCTAATCACTCTCGCTCGAGAATAGGCCAGTGTTCCAACAATGGGAATGAGAACATTAGAAGATACGTTACTTTTCAATAAATATGCTTATAGCACTCAAGGTTTTCGGCCGAACTGGTATTTTGATGGTGATCTAGCGGTCATGGCATTTACCGGGTCAAGGGCAAAGAAGCAAGCTCGAGTACTACCCGTCCGAGAAAGCTGGACTGCATGTTGATGAGGAGGAACTAAATATACGGGTGTAAGAAACCGTAAAGCAACATCCAGGCAGTTGTTAAGCAGGTCACGCGTTCCTCAATTATTCATGTGGAGATTTAAAACTTGCGCCGAACTCAACTCTCGGCTCTGCCTGACATGGCAGCTTAACTCAGATTGTTGGGAACTTCGCAAGATAAATAAATAAATAAATAATGCTGGACAATCCACACAGCATCATCTAGCCCCAAGGTAAGCTGCTGTTAAACAGAGCTGTGTTATGGGTACTAGATGACTGATATATACTTAATACAAAACAATACATAGATATTTTTAATTAAATATAGAAAATAATAGATATTTTTAATTAAATATAGAAAATAATAGATATTTTTAATTAAATATAGAAAATACCCAGATCACCCGGAACAAATATTTGTAGATCGTACAAACATTTGACCCGAGGCGGGAATCGAACCCGCAACCTCCGCGTCGCAAGCGGACCTGCGCCCGCTGCGCCACATCGGTCGTCAGATCAGAAGTAACTAGCTTCTGCCCGTGGCTTTGCTCGCACCAGGATATAAAGTAGGGGATATGCTATTCCAGGCATCATAATGACCAGTATTTTGACGACCGATGTGGCACGGCAGGCCAAGTGCCGCCTGCGACGCAGTAGATTACGGGTTCGATTGCATCCTTGGAACAAATGTTTGTACGATCTGAAAATATTGGTTCCAGGTGTTCTGGGTATTTTCTATGTATAATAAAAAATATCTATCTATGCATTGTATTGTATTAAGTATATCAATCATCTAGTACCCACATAACACAAGCTCTGCATAGCTTGGGGCTAGATGATTGTGTGTATTGTCCAGCATTATTTATTTATTACTATTCTGTTTCCACTTGGACTACTCTTGCATGGGATTGATTGGGTGTGGAATCTTAATAGGTTTCCAGTAATTTGCTACAGTGCACTTCAAACCTAAACATAAGTAATACTAGCACACTGCTTGGAGGCGGAATATCTGGCATTGCGGTGGTACCCACCCACCAAGAAGGACCTTGAACAGTCCTACCACCAGGTAAATATGGTGCTATAGTGATAGTACTTTCCTAGAAGCTGATCACAAAAGACTTAACAACTGCTTAATACAAACGATATCAATGTCTGCAAAACTATTAACTCAACTCACTCGGCACCCTGAACTTGTAACAGATTTTTGTAACTTATTTACAAGTCGGATAAATGAATCAAGTCGAACTAATGAAGGTTCTGAACGTGTGGTGCGAAGAGTACAAAGAGATATAGTCGAGGTGCCTGTTTTGGATCAGCTAATCTTGCAAGCAAGGTATTTAATACTAGCAGTCCCAGCTGTGCGCGGATGCAATGAAATCGCAACCGCGTGAAGCCGGGGCGGGTCGCTAGTAATAAACATAGCCTATGTTACTCAAGGATAATAATGGTGAAAGATTTTTAAATCGGACCAATAGGTTTGTGTTTATTGGTAACAACCAAAAATACAAATCTTTCCTCTTTATAATATTAGTATAGAAAACCTCAAGTCTCACATTGAAACGTCTTACAAGCTCTGCTTAGCTTGGGGCTAATGATGTTGTGTTGATTGACAAAAAAAAAAGACTTTTTCTATCATGAGTGTACACATTTTAAAAATGACGATTTGCTAAATATATGATCAAAAATCAAAATCAAAAATTATTTATTTCAGTAGAATCACAAGGATCACTTTGAAACGTCTTACAAGCTAGGAAAATTTACACCAGTTCCAACGCGCCAATGCCGTAAAAGAACTGGCAACAACACCGGCTGGGTTCCTATCGCTTTTTTGGCATGACCCTTGCTATTGTTATGGATGCCAAGTAGAGTTGGAGCACATTCGTCCCAAGTTGTATATGTTGTTGTGTATGTTCTGCTACCATACCATAGGCCATCTGATAGTTGGACGTTTTGCTAATGAACAATTTGCTAATTAATAGGCTTACTGCTGCATTTAGTTACTTAGATCTTCTGATCTGGAGGGCTTACAAGTAGTGAATCTACGTCTAGAACTACCTAGACTATCATGATGGTCAGCCTGACTGTTAGGACTGGACTGGACTAGAGTGATTGGATCATAATCCATCGCGAGAGCCCAAGACGAACTATTACAAGAATAAGATTAAAATTACGAAAAGCAGGCAAAAGTCTACAATTTGTATACTTAGTTTATATTAGTGTAAAAACCCGAAAAAAACTATTTCAATAGGGTTACCACTTGGCCTTAGTTCAGATTTCGTACCTCCACAGAGTATGATCTATCACATCACATAGACTGTCCCATAGCTTGCTCCACACCGCTCTGTGTGTTGATCTAATTACAAAGGTGTGAGGGCCTATATTAGTGAAGCAGGGAACCCAGGTGCGAACGAGAATGTGATTACTGCTATAACTTATAGTTATAGCTCATAGTGATAGAGGTAGAGCTCGTCCGGGGAAGTAAAGTACTCATTTTTATCTTTTTTCATTTTTATTCTATCATTTTTCGTCACAATAATTTAGTTATTGATTTGTATTGTTATTTTTATGTTTGTTGTGTGGCGCATATTAAATTATTTCTATTCTATTATATTTCTGCCGCCAAACAGTAATGCGCGTATTGCCGTGTACTGGCACATAAACGCGTTAGTTAGCACGCGTTAGCAATACTCTACTAATACCTCTGGTATTTCAAGCATTTATAAAGGGTCACTCCTTACCAAAAAGAGGACCTATATTCGATTTCCACTTTAAACAAGTGTCTTTTATCAATACTAATATCTCTGGTATTCCAGGCGTTTATAGGTAAAGGGTCACTCCTTACCAAAAAGAGGACCTATATTTGATTTCCACTTTAAACAAGTGTGGGATTCGGGAGCAATAATAAACAGTTTCCAACCGTATTGAGTGTTTTATTTCAACACAAAAAAAACTCATAGATAAAAATTTACAGCGTAGCACTTTTCTTGTCGGACAGCCATCTTAATCTAAAACAAAAAACCTCATTCATTCCGTTCCATTCATCTCGTTCAATCCTTTCTTTCATTCCTTTCACTCAACCTGTTCGGATACTATCATGCACTCATCTCTAAAAACTCGGATACATTCATCATTCTGATCCTACATTCTCGGCCCTCCTGCACTCTAGTAGTCTGCCCTCAGACTTACATAACTTTCATACATCATACTCCTATTCATGCATACATTACATCATACTTCATAATCATTATAGTCTGGCCATAACTTCATGTGATCAGAGCAAGTAGTGGTCTTATTAGGTCCTTCAGCTTGTGAGTCTGCTTTCTCCACGTCATACCTATTGTTTCTTTTCACCTTGGTGACCTTGTAGGGTCCTAAGAACTTGGGTTTTAACTTCATGCCAGTTCCAAACTGGGTCCTTTTGATACATACAAGTTCTCCTTCATTGTAGTTATTAGCTAACTTCCTCTTCTTGTCAAAATTTCTTTTATTTTCTTCTTGGATGTCCAATATTTGTTTTTTCGCATTAATCCTGAGTTCTTCTCTGCTCTCTGTGAAGCTGTTTCTTTCTTCTTGCATCAGCAACTCTAAAAGTTCTATATCCTCTTTGTTTTTCATTTTTCTACCAATCAGTAGCTCAAATGGTGTACTATTTATGCTTCTTTGATAAGTACTGTTAAGTGCTCTTTGAACTCTGCTGACCAGCTTATACCATTGGGTTGGTTTCTCTATCGAAAGCTTCGTTAATACTGCAATTAATGTTCTGTGGACTCTTTCCACCTGTCCATTCCCTCTTGGAACACCTGTAGTAATCTTCATGTGTTCAATGTTCTCATCACTGCAAAAATTTGTGAAATCATGACTCGTAAATGCTGTACCACGATCTGAAACTATACGTCTTGGGTTACCAAAGGTTTGTTGATAAATTTGTAGTTTATTCAGTACTTCTTGGGTCGACGTAGTCTTCGTTGGGTATAACCATACAAACTTGGTGAAACCATCAACCACAGTAAGTATATAGTTATATTGCTTACGTGTTTCCATCATAGGTCCAATGTGATCAATATGGAGTGTGTCCAACGGTGTATCACCTTTATCAATAGGATTCAAAAATCCTTCCTGTTTGCCACTCTTTCTAGACGCTAGTAAACATGGTATGCATGTAGCAATAAATTCATCTACTTTCTTGCCTAGCTGTGAAATGTAATAATCTTTACCAATCAGCTCTACAGTCTTTCGTCTTGAAAAATGTCCATTTCCATGAGCTCTTCTAATTATCTCTTGCTCCATCTTCTGAGGAACTACTACACATCGTTCTTGGCCTCTGCAAAGTACTCCACCTTGCAAATAGAAATCATTGTATGGCTTTTCATCTTGTAAAATCGTCATTATCGCCTTTAAACCGTCGTCACTTTCTTGGGCGCGTCGTAAATCAGTATGCAAATCTGAAAATATAGTTGCCACATATGGGTTTCTGCTTAGAGCATCAGCATGTCTCATCTTTGAACCATCTCGGTGTTCAATCTCATAGTCATAGTCTTGTAGAAACAAAATCCATCTTGCTACTCTCGTTGATGCAGCTAAATCTTTTTTGTTCAGCGTCATTTGAAATGCTTTGCAGTCTGTAACAATCTTAAAATGTTTTCCATAGAGATAGTGTCTAAACTTCTTTATACCTTCTATAATGGCAAGGGCTTCCAGCTCATAACTTGTATACCTGCTTTCAGCATCTGATGTCTTTCTGCTCATGTAGTGTACTGGGTGTAGTTCATTACTGCTGTCTTTCTGCATCAATATGGCCGCGTATGCCACACTTGAGGCATCGGTATGAAGCTCTGTTTCAGCCTTCTGCTCATAAATTTTCAGCACAGGTTTACTTGCCAGTTTCTCTTTCAAAATTTTGAATACTACTCTATGTTCGTCGTTGAATTCAAACTTTACATCTTTTTTCAGCATATTGGTAAGTGGTCGTGCTATCAGTGCATAATTCTCAATGAATTTTCTAAAGTAGGAACACAGTCCAAGGAAACTATGCAGCTGCTTCTCATTTTTAGGTTCAGGATACTTCATAACAGCATCTGTCTTTCCTGGTGATGGTCTGACTGTACCTTCTTCTATGATATAGCCTAGGTATTCCACTCTTCTTACAAGTAACTGAGACTTTTTCCAATTGATTTGCAATCCATACTCGGAAGCAGTTTTCAGTACTTCTTTCAGTCTCTCAACGCCTTGTTCTTCGTTTATTGCTGGAATCAGTAAGTCGTCTATGAATATTATGACAATACCTCTTGTTATCAAATCTCTAAATATTATTGATATAAATCGGGTGAAAACTTTTGGACTAGTGGCCAAACCGAATGGAGCCTTTAAAAATTCAAACTGAGACTTCATCGTTACAAATGATGTATACTTAATAGATTCTTCATGTACTCGTAAATGGAAAAATCCATTTTTCAAATCCAATGCACTAAAAATTCTCGCATCTGCTAACTTATCAATGTGATCATCAATAATAGGTAATGGGTATTCATCTTTCAAAATTTTCTTATTTAACATCCTGTAATCAACACATATTCTCAAGGTACCATCTTTTTTCCGCACAAGTACTAATGGACTAGCATATTCAGAAAAACTTACCCGAATGATGCCTTCGTTCAGCCATTCACTTATTTGGTTATCAACTTCCTCTTGCTCTTTAGGTGAAACTCGTCGTGGTCTTGATGCAACTGGGATGTCATCCTTCAAGGTGATTTTCAATTCAATAGGTGCTTCTTTCGTCTGGCATGGAGTGTACTCTTCAATTAACCTTGCCACTTCTTGTCTCAAACTGTCTTGCATGACATGACCTACGAAATCAATTGAACATGGAAAACAATCAATTTTACTCATCCAATCGCCTGGTTTCATCCACACACAACCTTCTTTCATAACCATGATAACACTTCGTAAGAATTCGTGCCCTAATATTAATTTAAACGGCATAGAGTCTCTAGGAATTATGTAGAACCGCACATCGTCGTACTTGTAATTGTCTATTTCAATACTCGCAGAAAAACTTCCTAATGTTTGCACCGTTGCAAACCCTAATCCCGTGAGTGAAATGTTCTCGTGCACACGTACCGGTGAACCTATTTCAGCATAAAAGTCACTGGAGATCAAGTTAATTTCACTGCCGGAATCTATAAGTCCATCGCATCCGTAACTTATATTTACGACCGCACTATCACCGCTAACGTAGTCATTGTTGTTGCCGCACAATAATTTCACCCATTTAAGTAATTTCTTCCCGTTGTTCAATCCATAATTTGTTCCGTTCTGTTTGTTTACATCCTCGATGTCAACAAAGTCGCCGCCATGACACTCGATCGCCGCCATCTTGCAGTCTTGATCGATTGATCGGATTGATTGCTTGACGTCTTGAACTGTCACTGCCATCGAAGAACTGTCATTATCAATCTGGTCGTTTGCAGCGCCCTCTATCGTCGCCGCCGTTGAAGTGACGAACGAACGTTTTGGAACGTTTCCGTTTCCGCCGCTTCCGTTGCCGCCATTTCGCGTAGGACACGTGGTTTCATCCGTCTTGGATTTTGATGATTTTGATGAATTCTTTTCAGCGTCTTTTTTTGAGCATTCTGCGGAGATGTGCCCATACTCATTGCAATTAAAGCATTTCTTTCCTTGTTTCTTATTCGGGCAATCCACACTCTTGTGATTTCTTTCTCCGCAGCTGAAACATCTCATCCCCGTTGAATTTTCTTGCTGTCTTGATTTTGTTGATTGTTGTGGCTGCTTCTTCTGCATCTTCTCTCTTATAGCTTCATAGACTTTGAGTTTCTCCTTCAATTCTGGATATGTTGTGACTCCGTGTAACATGACTTTGTTAATTTCTAAATCTGGGATGCCGTCCACAATGTATTTTACAGCCACATAGTCAGGCATTTTTCCTCTTTTTCCTAGCTCTTTCATAATCAGCATGTAGTCGATACAACTCTCATTTTGTTTCTTCCTTCGTGTGCTCATCAGTTCATGGATCGTCTTGATATCAACGGTGTCTGTGAATTCTCTGCCAATCGCTAGCTTGAGCTCCTCCCAAGTTTTATGAGTTTTCTCAGAGCGTAGCCATAATGCTGCTGTACCGGTGAGTGAGCGTCTTGCCACCAATAGCCGCTGCGTTGAAGACCATTCAAATATGTCTCCGTTGTCTTCTATGTCTTGGATCCACCTCTGTACAGGATAGGTATGATCCTGCCCATCATATTTTGGGACTAAGTTTTCCATTAAGTGAAGCATTCCCTGTGTACCTCTGGGCTGTAGTTCTACGTCATGTTCATCATCGTCCATTGACTGGTGTTTGCTATTTCGTCGTTTCGGCATCGTGTAGTCGTCGTAATTGCGTCGTGGTTCGTCGTAGTTCTTGCGTCGTGGTTCGTCGTCGAGAATAAGCTGGAGCGTCGTTTGTCCCGTCGTGAAAGAAAAGTAATCGTCGTCGTCGTTGGATGCGCTTACGCTGAGCCGCTAGCCGCCTCGTGTGTGCCGTGTAACAGGTTACCACGCCACGCCGGCCGTCTCGTCGTTGTCGTTGGAAGATGTTTTTTGCGCCGATCCCGGACGAGCCCCCAATTTGTGGGATTCGGGAGCAATAATAAACAGTTTCCAACCGTATTGAGTGTTTTATTTCAACACAAAAAAAACTCATAGATAAAAATTTACAGCGTAGCACTTTTCTTGTCGGACAGCCATCTTAATCTAAAACAAAAAACCTCATTCATTCCGTTCCATTCATCTCGTTCAATCCTTTCTTTCATTCCTTTCACTCAACCTGTTCGGATACTATCATGCACTCATCTCTAAAAACTCGGATACATTCATCATTCTGATCCTACACAAGTGTCTTTTATCAATACTAATATCTCTGGTATTCCAGGCGTTTATAGGTAAAGGGTCACTCCTTACCAAAAAGAGGACCTATATTTGATTTCCACTTTAAACAAGTGTCTTTTATCAATACTAATATCTCTGGTATTCCAGGCGTTTATAGGTAAAGGGTCACTCCTTACCAAAAAGAGGACCTATATTCGATCTGCAAAATCAACCGATACCGAAAAGTTGTGGACGTGGTGGAACGTGAAAATGAGCTTCGAATATCGGCTTTACTGGAAGAGTAGTGGTTCAAGTAATCAATGACTTAATATTGGGTTAGTGTCGAAATCCCCTTTGAAAGCTTTGAAGATCCCCTTTGAAGGAGATTTTGGGAATTTTTGTGTCAAAACCCCGTTTGAAGCGTCAAGTTCAGTGTAAAGGGAATTTTGATTATCAGAACATTTTATCCAAAAGTCCAAAACAATAAAACATAATAATGCTCTCCTTCCGCTAAATTCCAAAATCAAACAGCCGCGTTGTTTTTCGTCTCCATGACGATCAAAATCCTGCTGTCAATGGCTTCTTATTTTGAATCTCTAACACGAACGGCTTCGAACCTGCATCTTCTCGTCCAGCGAGCTAGCTTCCACCACGCCGCTAACGTTTAAAAGTTATTGTATTAGTAAGTAGAGCACGGTGCTGACAAATGGACGACAAATTAAATAACGCCGGAGCGCGCCGTTTCATTTACGTAAAGGAACTGCTGACGGGGAGTATCGACGCACTCACAGGATATTGCAATTATTTGATGAAATCGCTAGAGCTAAACAAATATTTGCTGATATACGAGTATGTCAAGCTGTACAGCTTTTGTTTCTGTTGCGTATTATTGAACTGGTTTTTCAATGTTTTCAAATAATTCGTGTTTTGGTCATTACGAATTTGTAAAGAAACGTACCCCTTAACCGCTAACTGGATTCGTGTAGTGTAGAAAGACCCCCCCACTCGATGGCCCGATGATATAACTTCGCAAAAAGGTGAATGAAGGCTCAAGATCGGATGTCTATGTCTGGGAGTGGACGTTATTGGCTGATATGATTATGATAAGGTTTTTACTACATAATCGTTCTAAAATCTGGAATGACAATGACACGGCTGATAGATGATATTGTTTGTATATAAATTAGTTTTGATAATAGTTCTGATATGAAATGATCATGATATCCCCTAAACTTATCGGAAATGGATTCGCCAGCGCCTCGATCGACTGATGTCAACCCTCCAGGATGTGTGGTGGTCGCGCGGACCCGCTGCCACTTCCGGCCACTTCGACCTTCCGGCCCGTTGGTGCGTGGCCCACATTTTTGACATTTTGCAGGTCATTTCGTGGGCCGGTAAAGTGTGACCGATGACATTAGAAATTATTAGTAGATTATTAGTATAATTGATTGACAGTGATTAGACAGTGGTAATCAAAAGTCTGTTTTTTTTTGTGTCTCTTTCGTCTAGTAAATTTGTCTTGCTACAGTGCCCTTCAAAGCTAAACACAGTGCAGCTTGCACACTACTGCTTGGAGGCAGAATATCTGGCACTCCGGTGCTACCTACACTATCCAGCAAGATGAAGCTTTGCTGAAAAGGCCCTACCATCAGCTGTTTTGGTTGGTATAGTTACCGGTACAATGGAGCGCTCGTGACTTAGCTGGCCAAGTTGTTCTTAGCAGATCAACAAAGTTAGGCACTGTTCCGCGTACTCACTATTTGGATGGGTGACCGCCAGTGGCAATTTCAACTGAGCGCTCCCGTGCTTCGGAGGGCACGTTTAGCAGTCGGTCCCGGCTTTTTCAAAGTTGTTAAGCCATGACAGAGGCATTCGGGCGGTTTAGAAACTCTATCACCAGAGTTGGCCACTGACTCACACTTACTTACTTACTTACCAGTAAAATTACTGGCACATGAGACTTTGGTTCCACGTCTTAGGATGGCAACGCCGTATAGTATTGTATACCTCTGAAGGTCTTGGCTAATGTATTGCAGGCGTTAGGCAGCGGTTACCATACTAAGCAATTACCATCAGGTGGTCCGTATCCTATTTACCATCTAAATGGTATAAAAAAGCTCAGTTAATAGCTGTAAAGCACAATACACTGTCTAGACGTCCAAGGCAGCTGCCTTCTAATTGCAGTCAGCGCTTCTACAAATAGGTAGCCTTGCAGTAGATAGCTGAAGCGACACCTTGGAAAGGAAAAATAAATGTTTTACGAAACGCGTGTTGAATTTCTTTTGAACTAAGACAGTTTTAACGGATCAGTACATAGGTCATAAAAGATCTCGAAATGGATTTCCGCCAAGGCGCACGATCATTTAATTATTCAAAGTTTCATCCAAATAGTTACAGCGTGATTGAGTTACAAACATCTAATATTTCAGATATACGAGTGCTCAAGTAATGTAGGGTTCAGGGTTAGATATTAAGTTCTTGACTGAAGTAATGCTAGATGGCATTGTCCACCAGCTGTCTCAGACCACGACGGAGGCCTAAAAGCGGCCCATTAACAGATTGTTGTACATACAGATTGTGAAACTTAAATTATCATATTTTATAATGTATATTTTAATTTTATTTCTTTTAGTTAAAACTTGACAAGGCCCTTTTACAGCCGCACAATTAATTATCATTTTAAATTGTGTGTTATTGTATTTTAGCATTAGAACTTACTCGTATTTATATTTTGTGTTAGTTTGTTACCATAAGTCACCAGTCGGTCCCGGCTTTTTCAAAGTTGTTAGGCCATGACAGAGGCCTTCGGGCGGCCTAGAAACTCTGTCACCAGAGTTGGCCAGTGACTCATACGAACGAACGAACGAACCATAAGTCATAAGATAATGTAGTATACCTACATAACTATTATTATTATTATAACGAAACCAGGTGTACTTAGTGTTCCCGTGGCCAATAAATATTATGATTATGATGATTATACTTTGCTTAGTTTATGCTAGTATTATGTTATCTGTGGTTTGGAGCTAGATGACACTGTGTAAAAATGACCAAAATCTTGTCTTGTTCGTTAAAATAGCCATTTAAACAAACACACGGCAGCATCTTGTACCGGGAGCCATTCACCGCGGTCGCGCCTTCCCGCGTCCAATTTCCCGCGTGGCGCGCGCTTCCGGTCCGAGAGTGCCACATCCGGCGCTTCCGGAACCGGCCGCATGTCCGCTTGTCCTGGCTGTGACTGTAGCCACCTCCCTGAAGGGGCTGACTAATGGGGCTCGGATGGATGACATATTGGCACTGAATGGTCCACAAGTGGAACGCTCCACGAATTTGTCAAAACAAGCGTAATTTTATAGAGGGTCATAGATTTAAAACAAAAAGCAATGGGACTATAAGCAATAACTAACATACACAACCAATCAATGAGACAAAATAATGGGACTACGAGAAAAGACCCGCTCTGAATTGTCTCTGCTTCAAATATAGGCTATGCTTTCGTATCTCAGTTTGTTGGCACTCCACTGGGGGCTTATTCGCTATGACATAGGAGATTCCTTGCCAATAACGTGTAACTTAGTAACGTGTTCTATACGTGCCGTGGTGTGAAATTGTAAAATTGTTTTCCGTATCTGTGTTGTTTCAATAGAGATAGTTTTGCTATCGATAGGTTGACTTTGGAAAACAGTCAGACGAGCCCTAAAACGTGGCTCGTCGACAACGATTCCACGCAGATATCGTAACCAGCCCGCGCTTGGTCATAGCGAATAAGCCTCCTAGACGAAATTTGGTACACATGTTTAACGACTTTTAATTATCGGGAATTTTTGATTGGAGGGGGGTATTTCTGCGTTCTTCCTCCAAAAAACTTTTGCTTGGGCTCGTAGAATCAGATTTCCGCCACATGAGATTAAAAAAACTCCCTCATAAAAACTTAGAAAAAAACGAGACTTAGCTTGCCCTCCGAAGCAAGAAAGTGTTCAGTTGTAATTTTTTTTTTTTTTTTTTTTAGACATAGACATATTTTTATTTGCTATTAAGACACACATATACAGTACATACATAATTGCCACTGGCGGTCACCCATCTTAATGGTGATATACCTACGCGGAACAATGCTTTACTTGAGTTAAGAACAACTTAGCTAGCTACATCACGAGCGCTTTTCTGTTTAAAGAACAATAGAAAAACGATGATGTGTGAAAACCCATCAGTCTAAGTTAAATGGCCCATCAGGCCCACGTCAGCCCCCGCAATAGGGTTGACTGATAGCCGAGGTCGGATTGGATACTCGGACTGAATCTCAATACGCTGGGATTGCTAGGGGTGCTGGGGGTGCTGGGGGTGCTAGGGGTGCTGGGGGTGCTGCCACAAAACAGATATTACCTACTACTAGTGGAGCGCTCGTGACGTAGCTGGCTAAGTTGTTCTTAACAGATCAACGAAGTTAAGCACTGTTCCGCGTACTCATCATTTGGATTGGGTGACCACCAGTAGCAATTTCAACTGAGCGCTCCCGTGCTTCGGAGGGCACGTTAAGCAGTCGGTCCCGGCTTTTTCAAAGTTGTTAGGCCATGACAAAGGCCTTTGGGCGGCCTAGAAACTCTGTCACCAGAATTGGCCACTGACTCATACGAACTTACTTTTACTAGTGTTCCTTCGGTAACTGTTAGTTATTGCTAAGGCGCTCGTGGCGTAGCTGGCTTGAAGTTATGCAACGTTCCGCGAGCTCATTATTTGGATGGGTGACTGATAATAGGGATTTCGCTGCTGTGCTGCGGAGCCACATTCAAGAGTCACCTTGACCTGAAGCGATCGGCTAGGGTCGTATCGTTAGTCGATGGACTTGCAACTTGCAACCCCTCATCACATTATCAAATCAAATATCTTTCAAATATCTTTATTTGAAATATATAACAAGTGATACATTAACAATGAAAAACGATAGTAATCGCAGAAGTAAAATACTGTGTCGCGAGACTGCAATTTGCTGATAATTATAATATAATATTAAGATGATTAATGGATTTTCGTTACTTAATCACGCCTTTATCCCGGGAAAATTTACTGTTCCTGCGAATCCATAAAGGCTACGAAACCGCGGGGCACAGCTAGTAAGAAATAATAATAAATTTCGACTCCAGTTACATAAATATGCATAAATATTCCGACTACATAATCCACTTGTCAGGACGAAGACGAATACGAATACCAAAAAATATTATAAGCCAAAGTTTCCAAACTTGCCGACTCAATAAAGGGGGCGCGCACGTGTCTTCGACATTAGGCCACGCAACTTCCGACCGTAAATCTTCATTATCAGGGCCCAAAGTCGCTTAGCGAGCGCACCCTCCGCAGGAATGGGCTTTTGCTAACAACTTTGTGCAATTTGCTGATAATATTTGGGAAAAATTGCGGTGGAATTGCGACGACGTGACTGTATGTTTCTTAAATATAGACAAGTGTGAGCTAGACTCGCGCTCTGAGGGTTCCGCACTGCAAAATATAATACTTAGTAATAACTTCAAAACCTTTTCAATCTTCAGTATCATGTTTTAGGGTATTGTTAACTTCACTACTATTTCAGGACTTTGTAGAAAGAAGACCAGCATGATGTTTCAGGTATAGAAATACTTTTTCTTTATTCGACCAACGCAGGTACTTTTCACAATGTTACTTGTTCGACGATCCAAGCCAGAATGAATCTCCGACATTTTCGTTCGTTCTTTATTTTTCTATTTCACAAAAACGGGCTTTCGATTGATTCCTTCTTGAACGTTAGCTAATCACCAAGCGAGTCCCCTCAATCGCAACGATTTGCGGGCAGATACTCCTCTGTGATTGGCCAACCTCATCGATCCACCTTTTTACCATTTGACAGATAAAGAACCAGCGACAACGTCAAAGTTATAAAACAGTTGCTAGCATTAAATAATATCGAGTATATCCAATGATATCGAGATTTGAGTAATTTATCCAAAAACGAAATACATTTGTTTTCAACAAATAAGCAACCCTAACAATCGTCCATTCTGACAACGTGTGCGTCCCTGCACACGACCCTAGGTGGAACCCTAACAATCGGACATTTTTATACAAGCCAACATTATCGAAAAAAAAATATTATATCAATCCAGCGTTACTTTTTAGATAGTTTCTAAATACATTATCTCAGTTAATTAAATGCCATGGCCACAATACCATCTTATACATAATATTCATGTACTTATAAAACATATCTAGAAGATGAACAAATATTATCAACTTTAGTATTATTTAGTCCTGATCGCTAAATTGCTAGTAGGTGCATACTTTATCAATAAAAACAATTCAGGCCAGTCGACAACAAGCTGGTCGATTTCCTGTGTGTATGGTAGCGCTGATAACAAACTCAGACCAATCGACTCGGTTCCCGTGGTCGCTAAAAAACTTAGTAAGAAACAATCGAATCCGTCAAGTTGATACTCACAGGATGATCGACTACCTGTGGTAGCACTGTAAAATAAATAACATAGACCGATCAATTCGGTTCCGTATTAAAAACTTAAGTAAAAGTCGTCAAGTTAAAGCACACAGAAAAATAGATTTCCTGTGGACGTAACAAACGACGTAGGATAACATAAAAGGACTGTTTGATTCAGTTTGCACGTTTACTAACGAATCATCATATCAAAAAACGCTCTATTCGTCAAGTTGACTCACACAGGACGATCGATCAACTGTGGTGATCCCTTCATCAATCGATCGATTCCCTGTGGGAAAGCTGTAGAATAACAAACACAGACAGACTTATTCAGTTCTGTGACAGTTAAGTAACGAACTAAGTTAAAATACTATCGATTCATCAAGTCGTCGCTCGCAGGCAGGCATTAACAGTGGCGCCTTCTTTCATCTGGTGCTTACAAGACGATCGATTACGGAGGTTTCTTCTCAGCATGGGCAAATCAAAACACGATCCGATCGATTCTCGTGTTTGATCTGAAACAACGAAATAACTTATCTGTAGTTAAACATGCTCAATAACACAGTAACATTAAAGGTTAACAATCGCTAGTTCAAATCATTTTATCCTTTATATCAAAATCCTATTACTCTAAGGTTTTCTTATCTTCTTTGTTCAGAGTGGAATCCACTTCTGCATTCGTGACGGAACTGAATAACGATTCGAAGGAGTTTTGGTTTTTTTTTTCAACAACATTAAACACAGAGCATTGCCGTCAGTAAGCAAAACTATTTAAAATAACGTTTGACCAGCTGCTTACACCATGACCTTTCTCGAATGGGTGTCCAGTTTGGTTTTTGCTTCTGTATTGTACTTACATCACTAGAATTGGCCTATCTTCAACTCTCTAAACATCTCGAAACTACTTTAGCAGACATTCGATTCACTGCCAGGTGCACTTTTCCTTAGTTACTGAGTAATCAAGCAATAGAAGCAGTCTTTAACAAGTTTGACAACTAAACGCATAACAAACTGCTTTGCAAATTTCATCTACTTCTCGAAGATGAATGGTGGGTGGATCTGCTATAGCTATAGCGTCTGAGAATAGCAAGCCAAAAACTGGGCCTCAACATCAATTGCAGAAAGTCCAAGAACATAATTGTTACTTTGGATAAAACGCCACAACACGACATGTGTGTGCTTGTACTATTTTAAGAGCGTAGAGTTAAAAACTTATTTTCGCGATATTGTTGGCCAATAGAGTAACGATCGTCGGCAATGAATGTTATCCGAGAAAAAGACAAATACTTTCGAAGACTTTCTAACATGACGGGACATCGAATATAGTGTTACTTTCTTAAACACAAATAGAGATCATAATATATTAACAAGTAATGCGATTTCTAAATCTTTGACTCCCTCGACTTTATCGACTCCTTCGGCTCCCACGGCTCTCTCGGCTGTTGATTTCCTCGACTTTCTCTTCTCTTTGACTTCCTTGCTCGACTTCTTCGATTCTCCCGGCTCCCTTGGCCAAGGGAGGCTTTCTCGACATCCTTTTCTCCTCGACTTCCTTGATTTCCTTGATTTCCATGGCTTCTTGAGCTTCCTTGGCTCTCTCAGCTTCCACGGCTTCCACGTTTTCCACGGCTTCCATGTTTTCCACGGCTTCCATGTTTTCCACGGCTTTCAAGTTTTCCCTCTACTTCCACGTTTTCCTCTGCTTCCACGTTTTCCTCGGCTTTCTTGGCTTCCACGTATTCCTCGGCATTCTTTGACTTCTACGAACTCTGTGACTTTTACGACTTCTGCGACTTCTGCAACTTCTGCGACTTCTGCAACTTCTGCGACTTCTGTGACTTCTAAGACATCTACGACTTCTACGACTTCTGCGACGACCTCTTCGATTTCTATGACCTCTTTGACCAGTGATTTCTGCGACTTTTGAGACTTCTACGACTGCTAAGACTGCTAAGACTTCTACGACTTCAACAACTTTTAAAACTTCTGCGACGACTTCTTCGACCTCTGCAACTTCTGCGACGAACTCTTCGATTTCTATGACCTCTGAGACCAGTGATTTCTGCGACTTTTGAGACTTCTACGACTTCAACGACTTTTAAAAATTCTGCGAAGACTTTTTCGATTTCTATGACCTCTTCGACCCGTGATTTCTGCGACTTTTGAGACTTCTACGACTGCTAAGACTTCTACGACTTTAACGACTTTTAAAACTTCTGCGAAGACTTCTTCGATTTCTATGACCTCTTCTTTCGACTGATTTGCTGATTCGCCTGATTCGGCTTATTCTACTGATTCGGCTTATTCGGTGTATTAAACTGATTCGGCGTATTTAACTGATTTGGCGTATTCTGTTTATTCAACTTATTCGATTTATGACTATAACTTATCCGATTGATCCGACTTATCCGACTTATCCAACTGATTCAGCTGCATCGACCGATTTGGTTTATTCGGCGTATGATGAACTGATTCGGCATATTCAACTGAATCGGAGTATTCTGTGTATTCGATTTATTCGCTTTATGACTATATAACTTCTGATTGATCCGACTTTTCCAACTGATCCGGCTTGACTTTGACATTGACTTTGGGTTGACTTCGACTTTGACTTGACTTTGAACTTGACTTGACTTTGGACTTGACTTCGACTTGACTTGACTTTGGACTTGACTTCGAATTTGACTTAACTTCGTCTTTGACTTGACCTTGACTTCGACTTTGTCTTGACTTCGACTTTGTCTTGACTTCGACTTGACTTTGACTTACTTCGACTTTGACTTCGACTTACTTCGACTTAGACTTACTTCAACTTACTTCAACTTAAACTTATTTCGACCTTAACTTACTTCGACTTCGACTTACTCGACCTCCACTTACTTCTACTTTGACTTACTTCGACTTCCTTTGACTTCGACTTACTTTGACTTCGACTTACCTAAGCTTCCAACTTACTTCGACATCGACTTATTAAACTTCCGACTTCATAACCTTCGGCTTATAAAACTTTAGACTTATTAAACTTCGACATTATATAAACTTCGACTTATTAAATTTCGATTTATGCAACTTTGACTTATTCAACTTAGACTTATTCAACTTCGATTTGTTCAACTTCGATTTGTTCAACTTAGATTCATTCAATTTTGACTTATTCAACTTCGATTTGTTCAACTGCGACTTACTCAACTTTGACTTACTCAACTGCGAATTATTCAACTGCTACTTATTCAACTGCGACTTATTCAACTGCGAGTTATTCAACTGCGACTTTTTCAACTACGACTTATTCAACTGCGAATTATTCAACTGAGACTTAAAACAGCGACTTATTTAACTGCGACTTTTTCAACTAAAACTTATTCAACTGAGACTTATTCAACTGAGACTTATTCAACTGAGACTTATTCAACGGAGACTTATTCAACTGAGACTTATTCAACTGCAAATTATTCAACTGCGACTTATTCAACTGAGACTTATTCAACTGCGGCTTATTCAATTGCTACCTTGACCACGACGTCGACCTATATCGCGACCTCGGCTTTGATCGTGACCTCGACCTTAAGCTCGACCTTGACCTTGTCTTTGACCTCGACCTCGACCAGACCAAGGTAAGACCTTCTGGTAGGTACATCGATAATACTGCAGTTCTTCGTTTTGTAATATAACAATGGTATACTTAAGAAATACCTGATAGACAGACACTCACGATTTGACATAACATAACGATCTCGATAGAAAAACTGAAATCACTCCATGCAACAATATAAACTAACTGAGCGCGCGAGCAAGACACACTTACAATTTTTTTTTTTTTTTTATACAACTGAAGTGGCAACCAAGCGTACGGCCCACAAGATGGTAAGCGGTTACCGCAGCCTATGGACGCTTACAATACCAGAGGTATCACTCGCGGGTTGCCACCTTGAGGCTAAGATCGAAAGCCTCATGTGCCAGTAATTTCACCGGAAACCATACCCTTCACACCGGAACACAGCAATGCGAGCATTACTGCTTGGCGGCAGAAATAGGTATGGTGGTAGTCCTTCCCCGGACGAGCTCTATCACAGAGAACTCTACTACTCTTGGAGACAATCTGAGCAACGCCGCGTATAAGCTAAAATCGTCTATACTATAAACACAATGACTTCGATGGAAGATTTCGATCGAGGAAACATCCTATGTTCCGCGCACTAAAGCATTAGAGTATCGGGTTGGGTGATCGCCAGCAGCGGGAAAGCTAAACAGTCGGTCCCAGCCATTCCTAAGTTGCTAGGCTATAACAGAGGCCTTCGGGTGGCATCGGTCGTCACCAGAGTTAGCCACTGACTTAAAGAATTTATTTACTTTATGCATACAGTTTCTCATCGTCCTATCAAACAACACTCGCTTGCCTTCCCAAACTCAAACATTATCAGCCTTGAAAAATCAAACTCTATTTTCGATTCGAAACCGTACATAAATAATGAAAGACTACGTGACCTTTGCTTTTCCACGTCGACACGCGGCTCAGGATTGTGGCGTCGCTGCCTGCCCTGGTGAAACTCGCCGTCCATAGCCGGTGGCGCACGGCGGTGCCGCTCCGATGCACGAAGTCGCCGGCGCAGTCAGCCCTTCCAGCAGCTCGATCAACTCCTGACTCCGCACCCACTCTTGGTCCCGCTCAGCGCCGTCGGCGCCGGGGCCGCAAACCCGAACATGGCATCGATCTCGAGAAAGCACACGGCGATCCCGACGATTCGGCAGCTGCGTTTCAAATCGACCTTGTGATCTGATTCGTTCATCGTCTGAAAAGGATTGCGTGGCATAGCAATCCCAGAAAAAAAACACGTTTTAGAATAAAACATTTTGAGGGTAGTTCTAAAATAAAATATATTTTAGAAAATCATTCCACGAAAAACAATATTAACTAGGTACAGGATAGAATCTAGATGAATTAGCCTTATCTAGGCATTATTACGAACAATAATTTTATGAAAATCGATCATAACGGTAAACCAAACTTACGGTTACCGGTAAAGGTTACTCGAGAAAAATACGAATCTAAATCTAACAGCACAGACTACTAACAAAAATTGGTGACTGTTTAAACATCAAAAATTCAAAATCCGAAAAGCTAAACAAAATTTAGTCTTTGCAACGAAATGGGCGTGTACTTACTATTTACGTAAGTTAGTCTCGATCCGGCTTCTGAAATGTTAACTTCACTACTATTTCAGGACTTTGTAGAAAGAAGACCAGCATGATGTTTCAGGTATAGAAATACTTTTTCTTTATTCGACCAACGCAGGTACTTTTCACAATGTTACTTGTTCGACGATCCAAGCCAGAATGAATCTCCGACCTTTTCGTTCGTTCTTTATTTTTCTATTTCACAAAAACGGGCTTTCGATTGATTCCTTCTTGAACGTTAGCTAATCACCAAGCGAGTCCCCTCAATCGCAACGATTTGCGGGCAGATACTCCTCTGTGATTGGCCAACCTCATCGATCCACCTTTTTACCATTTGACAGATAAAGAACCAGCGACAACGTCAAAGTTATAAAACAGTTGCTAGCATTAAATAATATCGAGTATATCCAATGATATCGAGATTTGAGTAATTTATCCAAAAACGAAATACATTTGTTTTCAACAAATAAGCAACCCTAACAGTATGAAGCTTGAAATTCCTTAAATTTGAGACTTACGTCTTTATTCTTTTTTCCGTTATGGTCACCAATTAAATGACTGGCACATGATAGGTACTTTTAGTGTTCGTCTCCTCATTATTCGATTATTCTTAATGTTTTTGGAAGGGATGTTTTGGGAACGGCTGTTTTGGTAAACGGATAGCATGTTCCGAAATGCTCTGGTATTGCAAGCGCCCACTGGCTACAGTAACCACACCAATATGTGGGCCGTATGCTTATTTGACATCTAAGGTTGGATTCGACCAACCTAAGGTTCTATTCTGAGGAATAAGAAATGTCAAATAAAAATACAATTTGTTCGGAAAATAGTGCTTATTCTCGCTGGTAGAATCCAACCTAAATGGTTTAAATAAAATAAAATATGAAAACCACTTTAACCCTAAAACAGCAGACCTTCGCAGATAGCGAGTAAATAGTAAATATTTCAACCATTTTTTAAAAACATCCTGCAACATTTCTGGTTTCCATTAAAACTACATTATTGTTAATTTCTTCCAAGGTGCTTCGATCCTAAAATGATCCAACCAACCAATCACCATTCGAAAATAAACCTTATCACAACTGCATAAAGTAGTCTAAATAAGACTTTAAACATTCTGAAAATGTAACAACTACATTTATAAATCTCAGTGAAAATTCGACTTTCGATATTTGGAATACAGTTACATTTCGAACACCAAAAATAGAGTCATTACTACGCAAATTAGGACGTTATTTTTTCTTTTACATCGTAACTCGTACAAGATTGATAGAGAGACTACCATAGCGTAGATTGAACAGCTGGTTCACATCTAACGAGTCATCATCATCATGACAGCCTTCTAACGTTCCCACTTCCATGCTGGAACACTGACCTACTCTCAGTAGGCCAGTGTCCCAGCATTCCAATTATAAATGAGTCGTTCGTCAACTCACACCATGAATTTTGTCCCAACTAGTGTGAGTTGACGAATCGTATATCTAAGTTTGTATGTTTGTAGTAGCATCTCGCCCAAACGACTGAACGTATTAAAATGAAATTTGATACGAAAGTAGATTACATCCTGAAATAGCATAACACCTCGGGATCTCGTAGAATAAAAAACGGTTTAAGCGCGGGTAACGCCGCGGCACGCAGCTAGTTGGTTATAATATAATGAATGATAGCTATGTTGACTAGCTCAGCTGTTCTTTGATACGCTGTGTCCCGCGTACTCTAAATGGCTGGTAATTAGTCTCGCCTGCGCCGCGCCGAGGCAAGCGCAGTATAATTACGCGCGCCTGTCAATCTGACAGATGACAGCTCTCGCCTGAAGTGGATTCCGCGAGTGTTACGTCAAAATATGTCAATCATTTTTGATTTCGGGAATTTTGTTTTTGATAACAGGAATTTTATTTTTGATTTCTGGAATGGCAATGAAGAATTAGCCTTATTCTAAAGATTTTTATACATCGAAATTTGGAAAGAAATGATGACTTTTCTTTCAAAATTTACCTTGGAAAGTCTTTGACTAAATTACCAACATTACCCCTTCATTTCAATTACCTACACTTGTGCTAAGTAAACAAGTTAAATTGGATAAACTGTCACCAAATTTACGCAATAAAACTTAAAATAACACGAGAAAAATTATTAAAATGGGAGGACCCATGTCGTTTTGACAAAATAGCCAAAGACAATCCAGTTTTATTTTTATGCGAACTTAAATCTGTTCCAATTCAGATAAATGTCAATGGGGACAGTGGCACGGTTTAAAGTAACGTGTCACTGTCCCTATTGAAGATAAAGCGTAATGGGGACAACGAGAAGTTATTTTTTGACTTCCCACTGTCCCCATTGATGGGGTCAAAATCATGGGGCCATCGAGAATACACGTGTCATTTTAGCGGCTCGCTAAGTATTGTCTTTCCCTGTCATTTTTATGTCAAAAACAAAGACGGCTCTCTAGTCAACGCATCCCGCTCGAACTTCCGCTCGGGAACCGTGCTTATTCCCGGGATATGAAGAGTAGTAGAGTTCTTTGTGATAGAGCTCGTCCGGGGAAGGACTACCACCATACCTATTTCTGCCGCCAAGCAGTAATATTCGCATTGCTGTGTTCCGGTGTGAAGGGTATGGTTTCTGATGAAATTACTGGCACATGAGGCTTTCGATCTTAGCCTCAAGGTGGCAACCCGCGAGTGATATCTCTGGTATTGCAAGCGTTCATAGAATGCGGTAACCGCTTATCATCTTGTAGGCCGTACGCCTGGTTGCTACTTCAGTTGTATAAAAAAAAAAAAAGGACATAGGATAAAAAGTAGCCTATGTCCTATTTCCAGTTATTAACTGTCTTTCTTTAATTTCAGCCAAATTGGTTTTGTTGTTGACGAGTTACTAACAGGAACAAACGTCCAAACTTTTGCGTCACACTAATATTATAATTGCGAAAGTTTGGATGTTAGGATGTTTGTTCCTCTATAACTCGACAACCACTGAACCAATTTAGCTGAAATTTAAAACATAGATAGATAATGACCGGGGATATGACCAAAAGAATTTGACAAAGGATTTTAACACTAAAATTTCTAAAATCCCCTTCCATGGGTATTTTTAAAGGGGATTTTGACAATAACATAGGCTACTTTTTATCCCGGAAAAAAGTACCGTTCCCGAACGCGAACGAAGTCGCGGGCAACGGCTAGTTTACAATATTAGTGTGATTATTATTATTTGACTTTGACTGACCTACCCTAACAGCAAAAATAGTGTTCAAATGTTACCGTTACCCAAGCTCCATTCGACAGACGGACGGCACATTACTACTGGAGGTTCAACACACACAGGGGTGCACTTGTCTCGCACCCCTTGTTATTAAACTACAGTAAGGGTGGCTGTGCTGACACAGTTCAGGGAACCGCAGTAGGACACTTATGTCCTACTGCGGTTGTCCTAACTTATGTCTATAGAATAATAAATATATATACGCGTTGACTTGAGAAACTTTTTGGTAAATTAAAAAACGTTTACCTAAAATGTTAGGGCATTCATAATCGTACTTTAAACCTCTGTTAGCTAGTCTTTATTTAACATCGTCTTTGTTCATCGACGTAGGAATGACAGAGAAAGACGTTTTTTTGTCTGGTATATCCAACTAAATATATTGGTATTTATAAGGTGACAGGTGCGATCTGTCCCCCTGACCCTTTTAGCAATAAGGTGACAGATAGCACATTTTTTTAAATCGTCTTTTAATTTTTAACTAATATGTCCATCTGTCCCCCCGTCACTAACAGTGGGACAGATAGACATTTATTTCTGCTTGCCTGCGTGTTGTTACACTGCACTACCCCAATAACACAGTGGCACAGTGCAGTGCTCGCGCGTGCCATTAAATACATGTCATCTCGTAATGCAATAAAGTCTGGTTACTCCCACTAGTTCTATAGGACTGTGGTCTTACAACTGTTAAAACTTTTTGTCCTAGTAGTTCTATGGTAGAAACTGTAAACACAAAAATTACCTAATCACACTAATTATTAATTTAAGAGTAGTAGAGTTCTTTGTGATAGAGCTGGTCCGGGGAAGGACTACCACCATACCTATTTCTGCCGCCAAGCAGTAATGCTCGCATTGCTGTGTTCCGGTTCGAAGGGTATGGTTTCCGGTGAAATTACAGGCACATGAGACTTACCATCTAACGTCTCAGGGTTTTTATTTTATTATGATGTTGCATGCGTACATAGGCTACGGTAACCGCTTACCATTAAGTGGGCCGTACGCTTGGTTGCCACTTTAGTTGTATAAAAAAAAATATACGGAAATACCCAGAACACCCGAAAAATATTTGCAGATCGTACAAACATTTGTTCCAAGGCAGGAATCGAACCGGCAACCTCCTGCGAGCTTTGCCCGTCGCGCCATATCGGTCGTCAAAATGCCTTTATGACCCCTACATATTCATATTTATATTCATTGATAGCTTCAAGTTGGTTTGTAATGCATGCTGCGCCCCCGGTGGCGGAGTGCGGCCCCTGACCCTCGCTAGCCGGCCCCCGGGCCCCAGGCTGGGGTCATGGGTTCGAGTCTCGTTACCGCGCACGTGCCGCCAACTAATAATTGCCTTTTGTGCACTTTATTTAGATCTATAGCATTGCGCCTGTTATTGAATTCAAGATGCAACTTCCACGTAGGTACTGGGAAATAGAATATAATGTATATTTATTGTACGTTATTATTTTGTAACGGAACGTTATTCTCAAACAAAAATAGTAACAAAAAAACATTGTTTTTTACAAACAGTCATACGTAATAGTTACGTTTATTATTAGTGAAAGCAACTAGGCGACGAGTGGACCGGCTCTTCAACAACGGTCATAGCGGGGAGCTCATTTGAATTCTGATCACCGGCCAGTGGCAGTCTTGAGCTCAAACAGACACCACGACTCTTTGCTGCGCAAATAACTTTTAAAATAGCGCACTGGTGGCTATCTAAAAACCTTATATTTGCTACTTACTTATTAACTTGAAGTACATAACATTTTTTGTATTAAATTTTGTATTTATGTTCACTTTATATTTCTTGTTTTTTTTCCTTTTCTTGTCCCTACGTGACAATTTATATTATTATATCAGCCATTCATGTCCCACTGGCGCTCGTGACGTAGCTGGCTAAGTTGTTCTTAACACATCAACGAAGTTAAGCACTGTTTCGCGGGGTCATCAATTGGATGGGTGCCCGCCAGTGGCAATTTCAACTGAGCGCTCCCGTGCTTCGGAGGGCACGTTAAACAGTCGGTCCCGGCTTTCTCAAAGTTGTTAGGCCATGACAGAGGCCTTCGGGCGGCCTAGAAACTCTGTCACCAGAGTTGGCCACTGACTCATAAGAACGAACGAACTGCTGGGCAAAGGCCTCCCCCATTCTCTCCAGACTCCTCGATCCTGCGCTATATCGCGCCACTCTACCAGGAATGTATCTAGTTCATCATCAATCTATTTATTGTACGTAAACATAAGAAAATGAGTAGAGACAGTGTACGAATTAGAACAAAGTGCAAAGTGGTACAATGGGCGGTCTTATCGCTAATAAGCGATCTCTGCCAGACAACCTTTGGATGGACTGGATAAGTTAAGACATTATATTATGGACTAGTATTAATTATAATTAGAATAATGAAAAATGATGGACCCCACAATTATTATTGTTATATTATTATTATTATAGTATAAATTATGATTTGAAATATATGTCTATTGTTTTATGAACAGCGGTACAGGTGTATAGAGTTTACTAAAAGTGTATTTAATGCACCTAGATCAATTAGTAGTAATCAGGTGAATTAAATTAACGTAGCGAAAACTAAGCAAGATAATGGGCACTACAGTACTATGTAATAATGTAATAGATACGGACTATGGTTGTCGTGTGACGGCCGCCAATATTTAGAAATTCTCGACATCGGTCGCTGCAAATATTCGACGCAAGTATATGCAGGTATACGCAGGTATATATGCAAGTATACGACGCAAGTATATGCAGGTATACACAAGTATATATGCAAGTATACGCTCGGTATAACCAGTAGAGCTGCACCTCTTCGAACGCAGGGAGAATGGATTTCCAATTGGCAATTGTGCGAGCCATATCGTCTCTCGACAGACCTCAGTATGCACCGGAGCCTTGCCGAGTGTGGATGTGTTGAGACGAACGGGATTATGATGATACTTCGAATAAAATAACAAAATTGTTATCGAATTTTATCATTTATTATTTTATATATAACTATACCTACCTACTAAGAGTAGTAGTGGCCGCCAAGCAGTAATGCTCGCAATGCTGTGTTCCGGTGTGAAGGGTATGGTTTCCGGTGAAATTATTGGCACATGAGGCTTTCGATCTTAGCCTCAAGGTGGCCACCCGCGAGTGATACCTCTGGTATTACAAGCTTCCATAGGCTGCGGTAACCGCTTACCATCTTGTGGGCCGTACGCTTGGTTGCCTTATACGAACTTACTTACAGTACAATAGCTACTGTGTGTAATTTAATATTGTGTTTTTGTTACAAGCTTGTTCGTGCGTAACTGTGTGTTTTTTGTTATAATATTCTTACCCAGTTGGTTTCCGTGCTCTGTGTTCCCACAGGTAGAATACTATACTTACCAGATAATTAGTACAAAGTGCAAAATCTCATTAAAACCTTTTTCGACAGACAAATTACAAGCACACGTTTGATGAGGGCACTGGTGGTCTAGTGGTAGTGACCCCGCCTTCCGATCCTAAGGTCGCAAGTTTGACTATTAGAGTTTTCAATTAAATTTATGTGCGCAATGCCAGTGCTCTCATACGGTGAAGGAAAACATCGTGAGGAAACCGGCATGTCCAAGAACTAAAAACTCAAAATTCAAAAGAAATTCATGTGCTATGGATAGCTCTACTTCAATCCAATAAAAAAATATCCAATGCGGATTGGTCCACCAATTCGCGTGTTGTTTAGACCCAACCACTGTCGGTCGAGAGTAACCCAGCATTGGGAACATTAGAAGGCTGTCATGATGATGATGCTGCAGCTAAAACGATCTCTCCCAGAGCACGTGACTGAGAGCTGCCCCACGTTGGGCGCCAACATAATGTATGAAAGCAATCATGCTGTGAATATTACATTGTATTTTTAATGTTTTTATTTAGTATGCTTCTTGAGCCTCTTGAAATGGAGTTTTATATATTTTTGTCATATTTCCTTATTCTTTATTTTAAAATAGTATTTTTAAGGTAGCGATATACATGGTACCTGGTGGTAGGACTCTTCAGCAAGAGTCTGTCTTGGTGGGTCAGATATTCTACCTCCAAGCAGTAGTGTGCAAGCTGCACTGTTTTAGGTTTAAAGGGCACTGTAGCAAGTGAAATTACTGGGCGAAAGAGACTTAACAACAATGTCTCGGGGTGATAAGCGCAGTGCAGTGCCACGCAAACACTTAAAAACTGTAAGCTTTGGGTAGCACTGCATCTGTAATTTCACCTAGCTTTAAGACGTTTCAAAATGATCCGTGTGATTTTATTGAAATAAATCATTTTTGACTTATGACTTTTGTAATAGTCAGGCGTGGTGGTTAACATCAGGTGGGCGCCTTGATTGTCCTGTCACTTGCTGACATAAAAAAACAAACCTTATTCTCTATTTTTAAGGTAGTATTTTTTAAGGTAGCGATATATATATCTCCGTACTGAATAAAAATGCTTCAGTTGAGCTTTGATGAAGAACATAAGTTATTTTTTTCTCACGCGTGTTTCGACAAGAGCGATTGCCCCGAGTCGGCAAACGTTATGGATGGAGGTGATCATGGCGCGAGCTTATTTCGTATTTTGCATGAATATGTTTAAAATGGAAAACGCCCAAGGGAGCACAGAATGGTAGGTAGCTTGGTAGCGATATATTTACAAATATATTTAGATTTTAAAATACTCTGGTGAAACTTAACAAGCGATTATAACAAGGTTTTTTTTTTATTTTTTTTATTAACGAGTAATCTGCAAACTAGCACGATGAAAAAAATGTTCACATCAGTCGAATAGTATCGGAGCCTATTCAATGAAAACAAACCAACTAACAAACAATCAAATACTTCCTTTTTATAATAATTACTGATAAAACACAATGTTAATAATGCTGGTAGCACATTATTGTTTTATATCATACCAGGCTAAGCGCCATCTTTAGTTTTAAAATTGTTCTGGAAAACTAATTAAAGTGAACCGTTGTTTCGGATTCAGTTCATTAATTCAGGAATGTAAACTCGAGAGCAGCTTAAACCTAAATAAACTTCTGTTCAGATATAAGCGGTAGTGGCTACCGCTACCGCTGCGGAGCCGTTAATAAGAGCGCGGACGCAATACTCAAACTGTTTGCTTTTAGTTAGCGCTTTATAGTTTGTGGCGCTTTGCTCGCTAACTCATTGAGATGGCCTTCAATTAGCGTTTTACAATTTGCAGTGTGTTTGAGCTGATATCTACCCAAGTAGGTTGCTGGTTACCTATTCGTCTAGAAAATTCTACGGAGCTTGAGGCTGTGCTACCTAGCTTACAAATGAAATACTCTGTGCAAAATACAGACAAGAAAGTAAGTAGGTAGTAAAATAGGTACGTAAATAAATGGTAATACGTATGTGGCTTGGCCAAAAATGAGAGGCAGATAGCGGCGTGGTCCGGCTTATAAACTGTGGTTTTCCTCCCTCTGCCGACGAGCTTGTGAACTAAACGTTGCAGACAACTGGTCCATTGCTATCTGTTTAGTAGCAGGCAGGCGCGAACAGTGTTTTGGTGACAGACCTTGCCGTCAGTCAGCTACGTACTGTTTGCCTAATGCCTTCAAGTTGGCGACAAAGATCATAAAAGTGGTCGAAATGGGGGTAGTCAGAAGCACGTTTCAGTATTTTGGGTACGGACGGAACCATTAAAACACGGCACAACAGTGAGACCATTATTTTTATCAAAGCTATCGACCGTTGACTCAGCAATAAACTAATGACCGAGCGGAATAAACACAAACTTCCTATATTATTTTGTTTCATAACTTGTGAGGTTATGATATTCCATGGCTCAGTGCCATGTTTTGTGAGCAGGAACAACTGCTTTGGCTTACGCACTAGTTCTGTGAAGGCTTAAATCCCAACTGTATATTAATAGCTTGGATCTATAACGACTAAACAAACCGTGGTGGATTAAGGCTCAATCACTCTCGACCGAGAGTAGTCCATACACATTCTTATCTTATAGTCCACGCAATCTTTGATTAACTGGAACCTTAGAAACTAAAAGGAGCACACCATTCGTTGGAGCTTAGTTTAAAAGATCTGAACATACTACATAATATTATGTATGTAGTGTAGTGTATTTATCGATAATATTGACGGCGGGACGCAACTTTAGAGATATGTTTTAAAATGTAAAGATAGCCAAGAAGTCATTACCAAGCACTTATTATTTATTACCCGAAGTTGGTTTATAAAGGTTAAATCAATAAATTAATTCTTTGAACATCGACTCTATATTGGAAATGTCTAAAACAATATTCGAACTTCACTCCAGTATTCGATGAACCACAATAAATATTTCAAAGAGTCTTCAAAAGCTTTTATCAGACTTGAAAATTGACAAATTAAGAAGTTTCTGTGGAAAATTTACAATGTCTGTCGTTAGTGTTTGTTCATGACTCTGTTTCTAACCAACATGGTGCCGGTGCTGGTCTCGTGGGTTAGTTTCGTTATCCCCCAGTCCCGTATTGACCCGGTCCGTTCTGATTCTGACCCGATTTTAATAAAATTTATATCAATATTATTTATCGCTTTTGCGTTGTTTTACATTAAGTACCGGCGAAAACTAAAGTGCTTTAGTATTGTATTCTCATTTTAATTGAGTAGGTACCTATTAGTTTTTGTTAATATATGTTTTTATCGTGTTCGCCAGTTGTGCATGAAACACTATGAAGCTTTGTTGAAGTAGACGTGTCGGTCAGCGACCGACGCGGCGACGGTTGGTCACCGCGCCGTGCATGGTCGTATTGGTCGTGCCTAGGCCCTAGTGTGACAGTCTATAAGTGGCGTGACTGATGTAGAAGAAACTGGTGCTAGAAGATGAAGAATTTATGCTTTTAGGCTCATTAGTGAGGAAAAAATGCAGTCAAATTGAACAATCAAAATTTCATGATTACTTACTAGGTAGGTATTTGTACGTGACCACACCATCTCAACTGACCTTTGATCAACATTGATTCTATGCCGGTTGTCTGGGTACGCTTTAAAACTTCTGTGTTAGAAATTCGGTCCTGCCACTGTACGCGAAGAATTTTGCGTAAACATCTCATGTGGAAGGTATCAAGACGTCTTATGTCACTTTTGTAAAGACACCATGTTTCAGTGGCGTAAAGCAGAATGGGGAGAATAATAGCCCTATACACAGACATTTTAGTGTTAAGTTTTAAATCATGCGAATCCCAAACTCTTGTGCGTAATTTTCCAAAAGATGCTGCCGCCTTCGCAATTCGAGAAGAAATTTCAGTTTCTAGGCGATTATCATTTCGAATGTAGCTCCCCAGATACCGAAATGATGTTACTTCTTCGAGAGTTTTACCATCTAGTACTATCGGCGTAGTGCCCACAGTGGCGCCACGTCCAGGCTGCTTTAACACTTTTCCTTGTGCGCCCTGTAACAGGATCTTCAAAACTAAATTTGGGTTTGCGAGTCATCTACGCTCTCATGTCCGGAGCTAACAGGGTTCGCCGTTGACGGATACGTCAAGGAGGACATCATCATCATCATCATCATCATTTGTACGTACAGTACGAGGAAGAAATTATGTTCAATCAAACTACAAACTGCTTTAATGCTGTATAAAACCGAAGAGTACCAAAATCCAACGCCCTTTTCATTTATATCCACGTTACATAACCGTTTATCAAAGTTCACTCACACGAAGCGCTGAACAAATGAAAATACAATCAACACCAGCCTCCTATTTCCATAGACAAAACGAAAAACCCAACTCATAAAAAAGGCAAAAAGTAAATGTGAAAATAGACAAAAAGCAAGGCCCTCCGCGCCGCGTCGACCCGTATCATTCGATTTTATATCGAAAACGTATTTTCAGATGTCATAGTTTATTTTTTGCCTACCCGCAATCACCGGCAAATTGCGATACGCGCCATACGTAACGATGCAGTCAAACAATGCCAATGTCGTTATGGTATTGTGCGAAAAATGTTGAGACAGCATTGAAATTTATTATTTTATGATTACGAAACGTTTGCTTTGTTACTTTGTGGCTGGTTCCCAAATTGCCACTCCGCGGCGTGTGTTTTAACCACCAACTAGATTGAAAACTGTGATGAAAAGGTACTGGAGTTTGTTGATTTTTGAGATGAGTCTTTTATTTATTATAATGAAAAATACATTTTTATTTAAAAGCTTGAGAGCGGAGCGGAGTAAAAGGGTCTATAAATGGTTTAATTGGTGTTTTAGATTATTTTAAAAAGAACCGAACGAATGAGTTTAAAAGTAGTTAAAAGGTCAAATGCGCTGCGGTTTATTTCTTTGGATCGAACTAAGAGATCTTTCGCTGTAATCGTACAGTTTCGCTGAACGTAATACTGTCGAGCTCGGTCAGCTCAGTGACGCGGTGGGCGAGTGCCCGCTTGAGGAGCGAGAGTACGATTCCAGATGCGGGACAATTTTTGCTTGATCTGAAAATATTTGAGTTGGGGCGTTGTGGCACTCGTCTCTAATACCCACGGTACAGGGAGGAGAGTGCTAGCACAGAGTAATAGTGCTAGTGTGGCGAGTGTGTTGAGTTTCTATGTCATGCTTAAGGTTAATGTTAACGCACAAATTCCTACTAATATCATTCCTACTAACTAATTCGTAGAAAAAGTAAGTATACCTTTCCAACTAATATGTTTTGGCAGTAGCCAACGGATCTCGGCTGTCGTGAAGTTATCCGTTTTGAAGCGCAATGGAGCTTTTTCGTACTAAAATTGTCTTTGCGCATCACATACGGCTGACTTTACGACGGCCGAGATCCGTTACCAGTACTATACCCGCGTTGCGATGTTTTATGTCGCTTCGTGTCGCACTGAGTTGGAAACTAGACAAATAAAACATATAATTTATTCCATTTAAAGTTCCCCCAACGTTTTATAGACTTTGTAAAACTCTGTCGTAGAATCTAGGCAGCCAATAACAATGCAAATAGTTACAAAAATAACTAAAACTTCGATAACAATTTAAAACAAATTCACCCAATAATATACTGAAACTTTGCAACGTTTCTGAATACTTCGTGATGTGCTACATTCATTTGTGTTGCGCCTGCATAGAGGCGCATGTCTCACCACGTGCCAGTCCGGAGTATGGTTGCCGGTGCAATTACAGGCACATGAGACTTTGATCTCTTTCAGGGCCTTGAAAGCGTGCTAGGCCCATAACCTTAACTTCAAAGGGAATTTTGACACTAACCCAATAAAATCCCCTCAAAAGGGGAATTTGACACTAACCCTAAATAAAACACCATGATGATGGTTTAAACAAACCAGTGCGATTCTTTTACTTAAAATACACTACTGCCTAAGCATCCACATACATATACATAGACATTCATTTATTTACCACATTAACACACAATACAGATACATTTGAAAACCATTTGAATTATACAGATACACAACAAGAAAAAAAAAAAACATTTCTTATAGGTACATAAAATAAGTTTGATGTTAGCAGTGTATTGTTGCATTCCGAAAATAATTCACGAGTGATATCTCGGTTTCGCAAGCATCCATCCATAAGCTTCGGTAACCATTCGGACCGATTTCACCATTCAAACTAACGTTTAGCTTGAAAACTTCAATACCTTTCACTGCTAACAGTTTTCATACAACTTGCCAGCACTTGAACTCAGTTCAGAGTTAAACTCGGTCCTTACCCGTGGTCCACCTTGTTAGGTTCACCTAGGTGTTCTACGAGCACATTTATTTGCCCGTAGAACACCTAGGTGAAATAAGGTGGACCACGGGTAAGGACCGGTTAATCTCTGTAGGAACGGTGAAATCGAACCTGACTTAAAAATGAAAAATGAAATGTAATACTTACATTTGATTAACTATGAACTTAGCGCGGGTGAAGTCGCGAAGCGTTTCCCTAGTGTACCTAAACTTTATATTAAAGTATTTTTCTATGCTCCATGGTACGTAGTAAAAAGGTCAACAAACTGTGCCATAATTTGATGGGTGGAGCCTGCGGGGCGGCTCGCAGACAAACAAATATAATATGAAGTTGTTTCATGTCGCATTTCGGCCGGTTCAATAATAGTCTTTAACAAATGAACGACGAAAATATTTATATAATAGACAAGTGTGGGCTAACCTCACACCCTGAGGCTTCTGTATCTATCTGATGATCATTCATATGTCATGAAATCTTCGTTAACATAATATTAAAGTACAGTTTTTAGTCATAGTTAACGATGCCTTAATAAAAGTTTTGAGAGCTGATCCTGAAAATGCTGAGCCAATTTTCACCAAGCAAACACCAGCTTTCATACATTAAAATCAGAGCTAAGACACCTGAGACAACCCAGTTTTAAAATAAACCAGCCTTACTTTAACCACCATAAGGCGTATTTAAATTTGGCGCGTACTACAAAAACCAGTTTGTCTATTCTATAGCTTACTCTATAGCTGTGACTCTGTGGGCAAAACTTTTTTTAAGTAAATAATAATAATATTTCAAAGTTTCGATCACGCAGCTTGTGAACTAACTATTAAGTAATCTGTGTTATGCGGTACCTTTGACTATCTTGTACTAGTGTGAACGACAGGTCGCATGTACAATTCCCAGAACGCACAAATTAAATCAATAAATATTTTTTATGCGAACATTTGTCCTGCAGTAAGGATCAAACCCGCAACCTTTGGCTCTACAACTACTTACAAGTTGTTATTAAATTTGTAGAAAACTAGATTGAATATACACTTTACAGGTATATCATCTGAGGTGTATTCATTAGGTTTCGTAACATTTTATTGCTGTATTATTCATTAGCAGGAAAGGAAACAGCAATAATATGTTACGAAACAAACTAGCCAAGCAATTCGAAGACAAGACTGTCTGCAACATTTCTGTTAATGGCGCCCAAACAGGGGCATCAGTCCCCTAATGCCCATGGGGGTGCTCGCGCCCCCACCTGCACGTCGCCATACAATAACTTAAGAGCCCTATCCTTGACCATCCTTAAATTTTCTCGTAGCCCGTGAAGAATCGAACACGATTGTGGCTCGTGTGTTGAAGATATTTTAACGAAAATAAAAACAAATAAAAGCTTTAATCCTTAAAATTTAAGTCAATAGAACAAATATTAATTAACTCAAGACACAACTGATTAAAAACATAATTAGTAACGCACGTTTCATAAAATAAGCATTTCCAGTCAACTTTCGTCATGTTTTCTATGGAATAACAAAGTCTAACATATTTCCATAAAGCAATTAAAATAATCACAGTTTTAAAATTTAAGTGTATTAAAAAAAAACAGCATGTTAGTTCAATATTTTTGAAAAAATAAGGTCTAAAAAACGCATACTTTTCCAAATTGTACGCTAGTTATTGTTGCTGAAGTAGGGAGTTTACAATAAATCTACACCTACAAAATTGAAGTTTAAGTTTTTATTAAATAAATACAATAAAAAAATAGTCTAATAACATTAACTTTTTTATAAGGTTTTTTTATATCACATCTTAGCGCATATATAATCATATCGCCTGAAGCACCGACTCTCAGACCACGCTGAGCGCTTATGGAGGGAGGACGTATCGCTCCTCGTCGCGCGCACTAATACGTATACTAGATACATGCAGGCGAACTTCACAAATGATAGCGGAACAGCCTCTTAACGGCGTACACTGCGGATACTTGCTTGGTTCTTCGTTTGGCCCTTCGTTTGCTCTCTGACCTTTTCTGACCCAAACTTCCACAGGAAGTTGACTGTACCTAACTCAGTTTCAAGACGATTCAGTTTGTTGATGTTTAAACATATCCGCTGTGTCTGAGTGGGTCGCCCTTAAATTGTTTTATTACATGTCACAATTTAAATGGACTAGATTTGTAGAAATAAAAAATGATAAATTCCATTCTTTACAATGTTTTTACTACACCGTTTGAGAACACCTGGCGGCTGGCATAACTTTATTATTACTCTGTGACTTTATCGAAATGAATCACGCCGTCACATTAATACTATAAATGAGACAGTTTGTATGTTTGTTTGAATGAATGTTTTTTCATCTATAACTCGACAACCACTGAACTGATTTTTAAATAGAATGACTGAAATTTATTTAGATATTGACTGGGAATATTACATAGCCCCGAAAAAACGTACGGTTCCCGAGTTCTACGCGAACAAAGTCACGGAGCAACAGATAGTAATTCCCTCCGTGAGAACCCATCGTAGTTAAATGTTAATTGAATCGAATGTGGTCTCCTGTACCCACATCTCGACATGAACTCAACACATCTAGACATACCTGGACATAGACATGTATTTATTTACCACACCACACGTCCACTCCCACACCACATCACGACATAACCTCAAACTACAATTACTTGAGGTGAAATTACTGGCACAAGAGGCTTTCGATCTTAGCCTCAAGGTGGCAACCCGCGAGTGATACCTCTGGTATTGCAAGCGTCCATAGGCTGCGGTAACCGCTTACCATCTTGTAGGCCGTACGATTTTTTGCCACTTCAGTTGTATAAAAAAAAAAAAATACAAAGCTACACGCACGGTAGGCATTCAGGGGCAATCATTTCCTCTCCGATAGTTATATTATTTCCACTCTCCATTTCCGCAACACCCATCCCACCGGCAACCAGCCCTAACAAAGGAAACACTGCGCACTATTTACTAGTATCCACTCCTGACTCCGCACTGAAAATAATAATAAATAAATAATTCTGGACAATCCACACAGCATCATCTAGCCCCAAGGTAAGCTGTTGTTAAACAGGTGTGTATTATGGGTACTAGATGACTGATATATAGTTAATACAATACAATACATAGATAGATATTTTTTATTATATATAGAAAATACCTTGAACACCCGGAACAAATATTTTTAAATCGTACAAACATCTGTCCCGAGGCGGGAATCGAACCCGCAACCTCTGCGTCGCAGGCGGACCTGCGCCCGCTGCGCCACCGAGGTCGTCAAATAAGGTCAAATAAGGTCGAAAAATAACCAAAGAACAATATTGCTAAATTTATTGTAAACTGATTATATTCTAAGCTGACTTAATCGCTGCAAATGTCCAACAGAAATCCGATAAGCATAGTACTGCTAGTGGATCTCGGCTGTCGTGAAATTAGCCGTTTATTATGCGCAAAGACATCCATTGTTCCAGAAAAAGCTCCATTGCGCATCGAAACGGGTAAGTTCACGACAAAGCTCCTGGCAGTACTAGTACATACAGACAGACGGGTATACAATACAGTGTTAAGATGTGAAACAGCGTGAAAACTCACAGTAAGGGCAGTAAAAGCATTGGCTTATTGCAGGGTCAGGTGCCCCGGGTGAGTCGAGGTACGTTTCACTGCCCCGCGGTGGGCGCCATTATCCTTTTACCGACTACGGTGTTGGGGAGGCTACTGAACTATCCTGCCTTGGAATGTTAATTCGGAACGACACAATATAGCCTTCAAAATATAATTTAATAATATTCTCAACTACCTAAATACATTAACGCCATATCTCAAAATAAACTTTTTTGACGACACTGTTAGTTGTGAGGTGCGATGTGTTACATTTCTTATTTAGAGAACAAGCAGGTATTGTTACTGAAAGGGTGACAAATCGCACATTTGAAAAAATAAAAGAGTGATCTGACTCTTTTGCAAATAGGTGACCGATCTGTCTTCCTGGGTGACATACAACCGGATGACATACAACCGGGTGACAGATGGAAATAATCCGACAATACTTGGACTCGCTCTAAAACAGGTTAATTATAAAATAAGTTGATGCAAAAAAATACTAGCGCTACAGTATCTATGTATTACAGCTACGCTAACACTCGTATTTATACTTGTATTTACGAAAATATACGCAAGCCCCGATCGACACCTTTTGTAATTACTTATTTATAGCGATGAAATGTTGTGTACATTTATATGTACATATAGTAAGCAATTGAAGCGCGAATTCAACAAAGGTAGTAAACTTAGAGTTAGTGCTGTTTCATTGCCCCACGGCGCCATTATTTTGTTTATGTCTACAGGGGTTAAAACTTGAAAGTGATTTGGTATATATTACAACTACATTTTTTTATAAGTACTACTAAAGTGGCAACGTTACAACTCAAGTGACACAGATAGCAATGGGCTCCGCACTAGGCGATGGCCTGAATTGCGGGTACCCGGATATAGGATAACAAAATAAATGTACCATGGAGAAACTTATGCGAGACAAACTTTAAAAAATAAAAAATAAAAAATTGCTATTATTACAAGGTAATGGTAACTACAATAAATAAAAATATAATTAATGGAAACACTACTATGAAAAACAACTAAATAGGGCGATAAATTACGAGGGACTTCTAGTATGAAATAATAAGAAAAGCACAACAGTAACACGAAGCGGCCAATCAGAGAGCTCGCCATTCAACAGTAAGCGCTTACAATAAACACTTGTCATAACAAAAGTAAGGGCGCTGCCAACAGGCGGCTCAGCGTCTCGTTATAACGTCTAGCCGCAATATTATTGTTGACGCCGATAACGCTATGAACCGGTCACCGGCATATTGAGGACGTATAGTGGTGGGGCTGTTTGTCACCTGGGATCAGCTTATGAACTGCCCTTTCACTTTGTGGGGTCACTACTACTAGACCACTAGTAAAATAAAATAATTAAATAATGCTGGACAATCCACACAACACCATCTAGCCCCAAGGTAAGCTGCTGTTAAACAGAGCTGTATTATGGGTACTAGATGACTGATATATACTTAATACAATACAATACATAGATAGATATTTTTTTTATTATATATAGAAAATACCCAGAACACCCGGAACAAATATTTGTAGATCGTACAAACATTTGACCCGAGGCGGGGAATCGAACCCGCAACCTCCGCGTCGCAGGCGGACCTGCGCCCGCTGCGCCACATCGCTCGTCAAACCAGTGCTCTCTTGTTTTATCCATGCCGATCATAAAAATTAACTTAAGTCGGTTTAATGTAAACAACTTATTGTTAAACAAAAATAAAACGAAATGCGTTCGTTTCATACTACCTAATGTAAAACAAAACCAAACTTATATAAAAATAAAAGATGAAAAGCTAGGCCTTGTGGACACCACAGTTTTTCTAGGCATAACCTTAGATAATAAACTGCAATGGGGCCCACACATAGATAAATTGTCGAAGAGACTTAGTTCTGCAGCATACGCAGTCAAAAAGATCCGTCATTTCACCGACGTCGATACAGCCAGACTAGTTTATTTCAGCTACTTTCACAGCATTATGTCTTACGGTATTTTGTTCGCAATAACATAGATCTGTTTAAAAAAAATTGTGATAATCATAATGTAATTACTAGAAATAAAAAAAAACTCGCTGTTCCCACAGTTTGGCTCACTAAGGTCAGTAAATCTTTTAAAGGGCAATGTGTACGCTTCTTTAACAAAGTCCCAAGCGACATACAAAATTTATCAATTGTCAAATTTAAAAACTTAATTAAACAAAATCTGTTTAAAAAAGCTTACTATAAAACAACCGATTACCTAGATGATTAAAAAGCTTGGGACGAATTTGCTCCAACTCTACTTGGAATCCATAACAATAGCAAGGGTCATGCCAAAAAAGCGATAGGAACCCAGCCGGTGTTGTTGCCAGTTCTTTTACGGCATGGGCGCGTTGGAACTGGTGTATATTTTTCTAGCTTGTAAGACGTTTCAAAGTGATCCTTGTGATTCTACTGAATAAATAATTTTTGATTTTGATTTTTGATTTTGATTTTCGTGCTTTATATACGCTGTATGACGGCCGCCGTTTCGCAGGTACCTTAACTACATTTGTGATAAGTCTATCCAACGAGAAAATTATTTCCTTACTAGAAATCACTACCTTAAATAAGGAAATTGGAACGAACTTGTTTGATCCAGTCTAGTGAGAGACTAGGTTTTGGTAAAGTACGGCCAGCGGATCTAGGCTGCCGTGAAGATAGCCGTTTGTGATGCGCATAGTTTCTAAATGATTTTTGAGATAAATCTATACCACTAATCACACCGTCACACTAATATTATAAATGCGGAAGTTTGGATGTTTGTTCCTCTATAACTCGACAACCAATGAACCGATTTGACTGAAATTTAAAACATACATAGATAATGATCGGGAATAGGATATAGGTTACTTTTTATCCCGGAAAAAAGTACCGTTCCCGAGTTCCACGCGAACGAAGTCGCGGGCGACTTAATATTATAAAGAGAAGATTTGTATTTTTGTTTGTTACGAATAAACATAAACTACTGGTTTGATTTCGAAAATTCTTACACCATTACATTGCTACATTATCCCTGAGTAACATAGGCTATATTTATAACTAGCGTCCGGCCCCGGCTTCGCACGGGTGTTTGAGTTGTCATTGCACCCGTACGAAGCTGGGGCAGATCGCCTAGTTATTGAATAAAGATATTTTTTACTTTGACTTTACACTAATGACAATAGTTCGTGACAGCTCCATTGCGCATTGAAACAGCTAACTTCACGACACGTTTTTGCAAATAAATTATCTTTAAGTCCAGGGACTCAAACCCACGAACATACGACTCTAGCAGGAGCCCAAACGCGGGCTCATCACGATATCTGCGTGGAATCGTCGTCGACGAGCCATGTTTTAAGGCTTGTCTGACTGTTATTTCAAGGTATCGATAGAAAAACTATCGATATTGAAACAACACAGATACCGAAAACCATTTTACAATTCCACACCATGGCACGTTTAGAACACGTCACTAAGTTTTTTTTTTTAATTCACAATAGGCTTGCGCTTGACCACTATCTCGCCTGATGTTAAACGATGATGTGGTCTACGGTGGAGCACGCTTGCCTAAGAGCAACCTATTCACTCGTGACATGAAGACACCCAGGTTATAAGTACCGGGAAACACAGACTCTGGCAAACAAGTTACATGTTACTGGTAAGGAATCTCCTATGTCATAGCGAATGACGCCCCAGATTGTTTGTTTTGTTTTTAAAAGTTATTTATTTAACGTAAACACAGTAACATATAACATAACTAAACACAGTTTAGCACATTACGACTCCAGATCGATGTGACTAGCAGGCTGTAGCGTCTATAAAAGTCTTTTAAATAAACATATTACGACAAATACACCACTTTTTTAAATTGAATTTAAAATACTTTGCATTATGACTAAAGCGCTCATTTTTAATAGAATACGCCCCAGATTGGTTTCGGTTTTTTTTTTTTTTTATACAACTGAAGTGGCAACCAAGCGTACGGCCCACAAGATGGTAAGCGGTTACCGCAGCCTATGGACGCTTGCAATACAAGAGGTATCACTCACACGTTGCCACCTTGAGGCTAAGATCGAAAGCCTCATGTGCCAGTAATTTCACCGGAAACCATACCCTTCGCACCGGAACACAGCAATGCGAGCATTACTGCTTGGCGGCAGAAATGGGTATCTGCCAATAAACATGTTAACCGGATCGGTGCGAAAAAGTTTTACGAGTTGAGTGTTGTTTGTAAATATTAGATAGCATCGAGTGTCCCTCGCGTCGGGGATTTAATGGTCACCGCCTCTATTTACCTACCAAGCAACTGCTTGTATACTACTTGTGGAACGTGGCTATCTACCACTGGTTACTATCAATTGAACTATAGTCATTACAACTACTCTCGATATATCTACCTACGGGTTATATATACAGTATAGAGTAGCAGAGTTCTCTGTGATAGAGCTCGTCCGGGTAAGGACCACCACCATACCTATTTCTGCCGCCAAGCAGTAATGCTCGCTTTACTGTGTTCCGGTGTGAATGTTTCGGCAGATTGTGGTGATACGAGCCGATGTAAGTATTGACACGTTTTTTAATGATTTTATAATCGCTTCAGTAGATGTACTGAACATATATATATGGGACCAAAAAGGAATAAAAATCAATTCATAATTTTGGCGGAGAAATCGCGTAAAAACATACAAAAAACACACATTCTAATTGATGGCTTCGTATCCAAATCGTCTTCTTAGATAATCCTCTGTGAAGGGGATTTCTGTACTTTTTGTCTAAAAATCCCCTGACAATCGAATTTAGCTTCGGCATGGTATTATTATTTAAAAAGTCTCAAAATAACCTCCTTTTTTGAAGTCAGTTAAAAAGACGACAGCATTCTGTGAACTGAAACTATTTCGTAAAATGATACCGCTATTCATAGTCCCAGGTCTAAGTATATATCTCGTAATCTAAGTAGGTTCAAGCTGAAAGAGCGCTCTCTGTCCTTTGATGTGAGTTTTAGCTCATAATGTAACATTCGAGATAACTTCAACAATGTCAAGTTAATTTAGGAGTTTAGATCTTGATAAAGTAATGGTATAATGTAGTCTGTGGATCATTCCCCGTCATGTCTGCGTTCGTTCCGAAAACTTTGCTATCTGGGCTGGTAATTACGTATTTTGTTATCCAATTATAATTAGGTTTTATTCATTTCTATCAAAACTCATTACTATTCAGTTATTGATAAGTTTTGAATGAAGGTGATTCCAACAAAGCTTACCTATAATTACTGTGCCTATAATAGGCCTCAATGTCTGATAAATAGGTGACGAGCGATGTGGCGCAGCGGGCGCAGGTCCGCCTGCGACGCAGAGGTTGCGGGTTCGATTCTCGCCTCGGAACAAATGTTTGTACGATCTACAAACATTTGTTCCGGGTGTTCTGGGTATTTTCTATATATAATAAAAAATATCTATCTATGTATTGTATTGTATTAAATATATATCAGTCATCTAGTACCCATAATACAGCTCTGTTTAACAGCAGCTTACTTTGGGGCTAGATGATGCTGTGTGGATTGTCCAGCATTATTTATTTATTTATTATTTTATTTATATTTACCTACCGCATTATCACACTGTACTAGCTGTTGCCTGCGACTTTGTTCGCGTAATAACGTAGGTATGTAAGCTTTCCTCTATAAGCTGATAGAATACTAACTGGTTGCATCACGTTGTTTTCCTTCACCGTTTAGAAAAAGCTCTTAGTGTACGATTGGATTCGAACCTACGACTTAAGGATCGGACGGCGAGCTCATATCATCCTATATAGTACTCTCTCGTGAATATAATGTTTAGATAATTATTAGTAACACAAACAAGGGACAATAGACTTAACGATTCAACGAAAGACAATATTTGCTAACCATTACTGCACTATTTCCCCTGAGGCAACCCCTATTCCGAGCCTCTACCCAATAACCCACCTTATCCACCAAGGAATAACATCTGATTTACAATATGAGTCATAGCGGAGAAAAATGTATTCAATACACGTATTTAAGTCTTGTTAATACAGTTTGAAATTGAATGCAAAGGTTTTTGCGAACTGAAGTTTTTTGTAACTTCTAGTTCAAGTCTGATATAAATAGAGTTCTAATTTGTTTGTGCAGGTGAATAGAGCTGGTACAGTAATGTTTTGTTCGACAATCACATTAAGTGCGCTATTGTAAGCTCCTGTGCTCTCCTGCGTCCGCGAGGTCGTCAAACAGTACCTATCACAGAACTATATTTAAGTAGAATGAGTGAGTGTATGTACCTCATGTGTCGAAAAGACGGGCTAAGTAAGGGCTGAGTAACCTCTTTACTCGCCGCGAAACTCTGTCTGCTCCCAACCGGAGGCGGTGTGGTGGTGTGCCAATGCCTAGAATCGGTTTGCCGCGTGCTTATCGATGCTTTTAAATCATTCATTTTCGCTTATGTTTCCCATCACTAAAATACACTTGTGACGTCCAAGTACCTACCTACGCAAAAGGTTTCCATACAAATCGACGAACTCTTTCATTTCTACTTATACAGTTCTGTGGTAGCTATGTAAAAGCTCTCACTCAGTATAAAACAATTAAAGTTGCCTTCCGGCCGTATCTCTCTGTATGTACGCTTAGATCTTTTAAACTACGCAACGGATTTTAATACGGTTTTCATTAAAAGATAGAGTAATTACAGAGAAAGGATTATAGCTCCCGTGCGAAGCCGGTTCGGGTCGATAGTATAGTATAAAACACATTCAGATACAGTCGTGTAGAGACGAGCTAAGTCCGCGGCGTATTCAGGTCAATTAGCAATCCATTGACGAGCTCCCGCCATCACCACCAGCCGCTAGCTTACTACTAGCTAGCTACTCTACCTAGGACCTATTTCACTATATTCTTCTTATCTATACCAATATTAAAGTGCAAACATTTGTATTTTTGTATGTTTGTAGTAGTAACAAATACACTCAAAAACTCTAAGTCCGATTTCAAAAAATATTTTACCATTAGAACATTAGTAACATAGGCTTTATATTACTAGCGACCCACCCCGGCCTCGCACGGGTGCTTAATTGGTTGGGTTTTGGTTGGTTGTCATTGCACCCGTGCGAAGCCAGGCAGGTCGCTAGTATGAGATAAAAATGAATTGCTGTTCGTTAGTCTCGCTAAAACTAACGGCGGACCGATTTGGCTAATTTTGGTCTCAAATTGTTTTGAGTCCAGGTAAGGTTAAAACGGTTTGATTAGATTATATAGATTGGCCAAAAATGCTTTTGGATGTACTTAACGTTACTTAAAGTTAATACTTACTATTAACTTTAAGTTTTTCTGATAATTTGGTGAAGATCTGATGAGGATCTTCAGCGTGATGAGCTAAATAGTTCCTCAAAATGCAGTATGTTGCGCGCTTTCAAAGCTCACTTTACAAGTTTGTGCTTGCGAGGTCTACTGACCGGAGAACTACTAGTTATTTATTAACGAGTTAAACCGCGGGTTTAGCTAGTCTTCCAATAAAAAATAATTATTTATTTAACAATTTTAATATTTTTATAACATTTTAACGATCTCGCTACGCAATGAGTCTGTAACTTATGGTAGAGGCACAGATCTCGTATCAATACAAACGGAACAATGCCCTGCCAATCAGCCTTAACCACAGCCCTGTGACACGTGACGCGACCCTTAAATAATGGAACTTCAACTGACTGAGTGATGTACGAGCTTCTGCCCGCGGGCTCACTCGCGGTCTAACCAGAGAGACAATATGCTAAGTTTTTGAGAAGACTGGTGGTCCAGTGGTAGTGACCCCGCTTTCCGATCCTAAGGTCGTGGGTTCGAATCGGGTCGTGCACCTTTTTCTATTCGAAAAATGTATGTGCGCAATGCCAGTGCTCTCATACTGCACTCCTCATATGCTTAGTTAGCTTAGGAAATTGCTTAGTTTTCAAAGCTTGTGCTTGCTCTTCTGATCGCAGAACTACTCATTTATTTAGAATAGAATAGAAATGATTAATGCCATATAAAACATAACTTGTGAAAAGCCGGCTCTTTAGTTGAAGCCTCTCCGCAACTACAGTTCTTCTACCGTAACAAAATGTGAGGTCCACCAAGTGGGAATATTAATTTTAAAAATATTTTATGTCTTAAATAAAAAGATTCAATTTCAATTTTCCGAAAGAACTGTCAGACCGAGTGCGGAACAGTATACTGCGCTCCAAAACCCAAATCGTTGACGTTGGTCAAAAGGCCGCCAGCCTAAAGTGGAACTGGGCCGGACACGTTTGCCGCATGCCTGACGACTTATAGGCAAAAAGAACCACAGAATGGATCTCTGAGTGCAAGGCGGCGACGTGGAAGACCCAGGATGAGATGGCGGGACGAACTTGACTCGAGCTCATGGCCTGTCACGCCGTTAGATCACGAAGAGTGGAACAAAGGGAGGGAGGCCTTTGCCCTGCAGTGGGACAGTGATGGCTAAATAATAATAATAATAAAAAAATCAATTTTAAAAGTTCAATTTATTTCATAATTTATCTTATCTAGTGTCCAGTGTAAATTTAGATCCGAGAATGTAACAATAATATAATATAATATAATATAATATATATAATAATGCTGGACAATCCACACAGCATCATCTAGCCCCAAGGTAAGCTGCTGTTAAACAGAGCTGTAATATGGGTACTAGATGACTGATATATATTTGTTACAATACAATACATAGATAGATATTTCTTATCATACAATCTTATTATTAAACGTCAATTAAGCTATAGTCGCTTATCAAAACTTATACAATTATATTTATTTTACTATTAAGTAACATACAAATTCATAAAATACCTACGTTTTTATGAGACATGCAAACTTTATTTGAGCATTGCAAATATTAATATAAGATTTAGCTACTAATAATACGATGGCTCAATAGCGGTCAATAAATGCAAGGCTAAACTGTTAACAAGCTAAAGTATAGTTCGCACAGCGGATCTAGGCTTCCGTGAAGTTAGCCGTTTGTGATGCACAAAGACAATTTAGTTTGAAAAAACTCCATTGCGCATCGAAACGCCTAATTTCACGACGGCCGAGATCCGTTGTGAGAACTATACCTCTTTGGGGGGTACTTCTAAAACTTAGCTAGCAAGTGGGCAGACAAAATGCAGCTAGCAACAGGAACAAATAGCGCTCGCTGCTCGTCGTAGTGTGACAGTCGCACGCGCAAGCTCAAATAAAAAGATTGCCTTGGCTCAGCATTACAGATTTGCATGTTTAGCGCTGGTTTTCGGTGTGTCAGTATATAGAGTCGCCTTATTACCGACAAGGAAGCATACAAACATTCACATTTTAGTGTTAGTAGAGATAAGTTCAATTGGATCACAATATACAACTATAAATTACAATAAAACTGCTCGTCCGTCCGTCACCCCGCATGATGGCCGACCGATATACAGCACTGGCCAGATCTGAGCGGAATAACACACGCGATATTGTATCGCTTTACCTACGAAACAGAAGCTACGTTCAGTGGGATTGGCTCTGATTTCTAATCCGGATGTCGTGGGTTCGAATCTTAGCTGTACACCAATCTGTATTTCATTATTAAAAAAATATGTGTAATGTCATTGTGAAACGGTAAAAGAAAACATCGTAAGGAAACCGTCATGTTCAAAAATTCAAATATTTCAAATATTGTGCCATCACCAATCCGCATTGGGTCCGAATTATTAGAATTTAAAATTTTAGAATTTATTTAGTTCATGTGATAATTAGCTTATATTACTATCTTACTTATTATGACCCAACCCAACCCAGCAGTTGGTCCCGGCTTTTTCAAAGTTGTTAGGCCTTAGGGCGGCCTAAAACTCTGTCACCAGAGTTGGCCCAGTCAGTACTCATACGAACTTCTTTACCCAACCACTCTTGCTTGAGAGTCGGCCAGTGTCCCAGTAGAACATCAGAAGGCTCTCATTGATATTTTATAGCGATGAATTGTTGTATAGTGTGTAAGTAAAGTTCCTAGTAGGGAAAGGTCTGTACGAAAACAGTTGCAGACGAACTCTTCTAAAAGACAGTTCTAGAGACAAGAACTTTGAAAACGGAAGGTAGGTAACTTAGAAATAAATCACAGCCAGGCAATTTAATTTACATGTGAATACCTAGTTCCCAAAACAACCTGACACGTATGCCGTTGAGATAAGGCTTCTAATCGAATAATAGGCTCGTCGTGAGACTCATAAAAGAAATTGAGATTGGATAAAGGGAACCGGTTTACGTAGCGCGTATGTCGAGGGGATAGAGTTGATAACGGAATGTCTCGGATGTGATAAAATGTTTGTTATACAGCCTCTAAGGAGAGTAAAGGCTGTAGTACTAAATATTCTGTGGTTTGGGCTTAATTTACAAAAGGTTTTGCGTTTTGAAAATGACAAGCGTAATATAGCGGACGGCGTCTCTTTGCAATTTTTTTAAAATTTGTATTCATTTGTAGTGTCCCAGCAATAAGAACAAAGTCAAAAGAGTTTATTCAAACCTCAAACCCTCAAACCATAGCACAATACTTACGGCTTATCACGGTTATGTAGCCTCAGTGCTAAAATATGGTCTCGTACTCTGGGGAAACTCAACCGACTCAAACAGAGTTTTCATAGCTCAAAAGAAATGTGTTCGAGCAATTGTAGGCATACCCCCCTGGCAATCGTGCAAGCCAATATTTCTAAACCTTAAGTTATTAACGTTGCCTAGCATGTATATTTTAGAAGCAGCTAAATTTGTCAAAGAGCATAATCATCTTTTTACTAAAGCTCGAGATATTTACCCGAGAAGTGTCAGGGACCCAGACAGAATTGTTTTGTCTAGAGTACCCAAAACGACTTTATATCAAAACAACAAGTAAACTTAACTTTAACTTAACTTAACTTTTAAACTATAGTGAAAAATAATAATTTAATTTTTAAAACTTGACATTTCATTTCAATAAATCACAAGAATCACTTTGAAACGTTCTTACAACAACCTTAGAATTAAAAGCCTTTAATGATGCTGATGATGATGATGATAATGATGATGATGATGATAAGGAAGTGACGAGACTCGAGTCGTTTGTCTAATGTGCGTCACCACATGCGCCACGCCATATTTTAATTCTACTAATATTATAAATCCTAAAATTTTCATATTTGTGGTTCAATCGCACTTTAATGGATGGTTAAACCAATTTGAATGAAACATGGAATAGTAACGAAGAGTAGTAGAGTTCTCGAAGAGTAGTAGAGTTCTCTGTGATAGAGCTCGTCCGGGCAAGGACTACCACCATACCTATTTCTGCCGCCAAGCAGTAATGCTCGCATTGCTGTGTTCCGGTGTGAAGGGTATGGTTTCCGGTGAAATTACTGGCACATGAGGCTTTCGATCTTAGCCTCAAGGTGGCAACCCGCGAGTGATACCTCTGGTATTGCAAGCGTCCATAGGCTGCGGTAACCGCTTACCATCTTGTGGGCCGTAAGCTTGGTTGCCACTGAAATATCCTAAACGCTACTGAGTACTTTTTATTTAAATTGTATAACCTATTATGTGCAGAATTAAATATACTTTCAGGATATTATACTTTAAATTATTTATAGGACATAATCACGGCCGTGTTATAGCGATGTCCGCTATCTTATAAACTCTATGGATAAGATGAAAACACAGGATATTGAGACGTGCTCTAGTGTGTTTGTATGTTTCCGTGATTGTTTCAAAGGATTTTTGATTCTACATAGAAGGTTATTCAATCGCGTTCTTTCTAATGAAAGAACGAATTCTTATGATAAATTCATTAGAATTCTACGTATTCCATCCAATGATGATTGATTAATTTTATAATAATATAAATCGTCGGCCGATGTGGCGCGGCGGGCGAAGGTCCGCCTGCGACGCAGGAGGTTGCGGGTTCGATTCACGCCTTGGGACAAATGTTTGTACGATCTGCAAATATTTGTTCCGGGTGTTCTGGGTATATTCTATGTATTATAAAAAATATCTATCTATATATTGTATTGTACTAAGTATCTCAGTCATCTTGTACCCATAACACAAGCTCTGCTTAGCTTGGGGCTAGATGATGCTGTGTACAAAATGTCCAGTGGCATTGCGCTTTTAAATTATTCGAATAAAAGGATTATTCCCATCTGTCATCTAGTTTTGTCCCCTTAAGTCACTTTTTTGTGTGATCTGTCACCCTATCAGTAATAAGAAGAAAAATAACCTTTTGTGCACGACCGGGTATGAACCAACGACGTTGGATCGAAGACGGGATCACTACCACGAGACCACCAGTGCTCACCAAACGGTTTTTTTGTCAATCTATCTATAAGTGTCCCACTGCTGAGCAAAAGTCTCCCCCAATTCCTTCCAGTCTACTTCAAACCCCTAAACCACAGAACAGATATTAGTACTACGTACATAATGGTCACTCCCTACCTCCCCCCGGTGCTACTTACCCCACCCAGGTCGAGAGTTTGCCGGCACCGCACGGCATCTTTCGCCAGCACTGAAGCTAAGAGCCATAACGTATGCGTGTTTGTTTTGTGTAGGTTTTTTGCCTAAATGTAAAAAATAAAAAAAGTTGGATTGGTATCCTCCTGATTTTGAAGTCCGTAAAAAAATGAACTGTAAATTACGTCATGCATTCCATTCCAGGGGGTGAGGAGCAGATCGATCCTGGCGTGCGGTTCACGTCCGAGCCGGGGGACGCGGTGGGCGCGCCCGGCGCGGCGGTGCTGCTGCCGTGCGCGGCGCTCACGCGGCACGCCAGCCGCCTCGCCTGGAGGCACAGCGTCGGCGCCATGCCCACCAGGGAACACGCGCTCTCCACCAACGACAAGTACAGGTAATTTTGTTTTTATACAATCGAAGTGGCAACCAAGCGTACGGCACACAAGATAGGCAGCGGTTACCGCAGCCTATGGACGCTTGCAATACCAGAGGTATCACTCGCGGATTGCCACCTTGAGGCACAGATCAAAAGCCTCATGTGCCAGTAAATTCACTGGAAGCCATACCCTTCACACCGGAACACAGCAATGGGAGCATTACTGCTTTGCGGCAGAAATAGGTATGGTAGTAGTACTTCCCCGGACGTGTTCTATCACAAAAAACTCTACTACTTACTAATTGATCAGGGGACTCTTGAATCCGATAACAATACCAATACAATTTTTTTTTATGTGAGCAAGTGACAATAATACGGTCAAGTCGTTCGTCTGAGTCAGTGCAGCTTGCACACTACTACGTGGAGGCAAAATAACTGGCACAGCTGTACCCACCGAGACGGACTCTTGCTGAAGGGTCCGCGGGTAAAGACTAGTCAAAGGCACGTTCAGATATGTGTGCGTTTATTTATTTATGTACATGTGTTTTAGGAAGCAGCTGCCAAACGGGTCGCTGGTCATCGAGAGCATGTCCTCGTCGCTGGCGGGGCAGTACCAGTGCGTGGTGAGCGTGGACGATGTCGGCACCATCGTCTCGCGGATAGCTACTGTCTTCCTAGCCGGTAACTTATACCACTATCTATATTCTTGTGCTCTGAGTCTACTCCTGCGGAAAAAAACGATTCATCATGACAGTTTTCGTGATTCAGCTGATGTCCGTGAATGCACTAAACTTAGTTGCCACTGATATAAGTTGAACTACGTACGGTCTTTGCCCTTAGTATCGTTGGCCGTTTTGAAGAGTAGACCCTCGGTGAAAAAAGTAAGTTCATAAAGTGGCAATCTCTAGTAAGTTTATAGACCGGGCATATGCGTCCGTCATGGCCTAACCTTTAAGGACAAACAAGCAAACTGCTTACTTGTTTGTCATGTATTGATTATTGGTCCTACAACATAAGCCCAAGGTGCGTTCCTTGCGTGACCCGTTGGGAGGTTTTCTATAGCATAGCTTATCTTCTATGTTATAAGTATGATACTTTTGAATTAATGAGTCTTTAACCTTTAATGATATCTATGGTATTTGTTAAAAACAACTGAGGGAATTTTTTGAGTCGAAACCAAAATGGCAACCAGGTCAAATGCCTTCCTTATATCAAAATATCTAAGCCTACAATTTATGATTGAGTTGTTATAATTTCCAGAGGTGCCGGAGCTAGTCCCCGGGCCGCGCTCGGTGCTGGGCGTGGAGGGCGGCGTGGCGCTGCTGACGTGCGGGATGCGGGCCTCCCCGCGCGTGGCGCTGCGCGTGGCGCCCGCTCCCGCGCCCGACCGGAGAGTGTACGGGGCGGCGCGGTTGCATCAGTCGCCACCGACATTAAAACTCAATGTGAGTGTGTTGCAATTATATATTTTTATAGAAGCATGTTGTATAAAATTACAGCCAGCGCAGCGCAGCGGATAGGTCACCGCCAGTGGCAATTTCAACTGAGCGTTCCCGTGCTTCGGAGGTCACGTTAAGCAGTCGGTCCAGGCTTTTTAAAAGTTAATTAAGTCGAAACACTGTCTGTACCTCTACACCGATATACCGGTACGTGAAAACACCCGTTTTTAAAATGAATGATAAAGTTCAAGATAGTGAAAAAAGCCGGAAACGACTTAACGTGCTCATGTCCACTGGCTGTCACCCATCCAAATGGTGAGTTTGATATTATGATCTTGTATAATGGAGGTGTTGTAGGTGACGTGGTTGAAGAACGGGTCCCCGGTGCGCATGGAGAGCGCGCGCGTGGCGCTGACGCCGAGCGGCGCGCTGGAGATGGACCCGCTGAGGCACCACGACGCGGCGCTGTACCGCTGCAGGGTCGCGCTGCTGCACTCGCCGGATATCTACAAGTTAGTCTACGCCGGTCTATGGAGGTCTACGACTAGATTATAGTGGTGTTTGAGTGACTACTGCACATTACGCATATCTTTAAGTTAGCCTATAAGAGAAACTTATAGAGGCCTAAATGGCTCTAGATCACGGCGTTTGAGTGGCTACTGCACTTACGTTTTAATTTAATCGAATGACAGTAATTGCCAGATAAGTCGGTTGCATGATGTTCAGCGCCACGCCGTAACCGTGAATTGTAACAGATGCTTTAAGTTTTAATATTGTGCTCTTCACCCCAAGATGGAGTCTCGATCGCCCAGTAACTTTACTTGTTATAGTGCCCTTCTAAGCTAAACATAGTACTTGCACACTACTGCTTGGAGGCAGAACACCTGTTGCTGGGTGGTAGCCGCCCAAACGGACTCTTGATGGAGGGTCATACAGGTATCATGGTAGTCGTGGTTTCTGATATCATATATAGAGAGTTTGAGTCAAAGCTTCAACAGTCATACATGTGCTCAAAATCAATGTTTAACGTTTCAGAGACGGCGAGGAGATAGAGCTGAAGGTGAACACCGAGGTGGCCAACGTGGAGTCTCCGCCGCGGTTCATCGCCACGCCGCAACCCGTCACCATCATGGAAGGTCAGTACTGAGTACGAGCATATGCGACGACGATGCCTCTGTAAGCGACTGCTTGGTTAAGAAGCAAGATGTTGCGAGTTCAATTCCCATCACAGACAAATTTTTGCATGATCGGTTAATATTTGTTATATAGGTTCCCATCGGTTCCATTCGAGAGCACTGGTGGTCTAGTGGTAGTGACTCCGCCTTCCGATCCTAAGGTCGTGGGTTTTAATCCGATCGTGCACCAATGGATTTTTCTATTCGAAAAATGTATGTGCGCAATGCCAGTGCTCTCATACGGTGAAGGAAAACATCGTGAGGAAACCGGCATGTCCAAGAACTAAAAATTCGAAAGACATGTGCCATCCACCAATCCGCATTAGGTCCTCGTGGTGGATTAAGGCCCAATCACTCTCGCCTGAGAGTAGGTTAGTGTCCCAGCAGTGGGAACATGAGAAGGCTGTCATGAGGTTCCCATCTATACTAATATTTTAAAGAGGAAATGCTAAATGCATCGATAGAATGCTTTTTTTTTTTTTACGTGGGCAAAAATGCATTTACGCATACCCGCCTGCGGGGGATGCAGACGGGCTATGTCGGACTCCCCGTCGCAGAAAAACTGCGACGTCCTACCGACTAAAAAAAGCCCACGATGTTCCATCGTCCTCGGTTTCTGGACAGAGCTGCGGGACCGTTCGCAAACTCTCCGTGGCTCTGTCCACCGACGTCCGCCTTGCGGACCCACCTCCTGACGACGCGTCGGAATATTGACGCGTCGCCCGCTCACGAGGGCAATTCCACCTAGTGGTGAGGAGTAGCGGGTGTCCCCACACCAGGCTCTCCAGTAAGAGACGGGGAGCGAACCCGCCTGGCTCGCCCACGTCTCCGCTCCCTCCGAAGCGGGAGAGAAAGAGGGTCTCTTTTTCTATCCCGCTCCTCTGCCTCTCTTTGCGCCATAACATGCTCGCAAAACGAGGCCACTGCCTTCCAAGACCCCTCGTCGACGACCATCCTAGCTAAGATGTTCGGCAACGAGAGGTCACTTCCTACGACGGCGACTAGAGTCAGCCGCGCCTCCTCCGCCCCTGGGCACACCTCCAGCACGTGCTGCGCCGTTTCCTCCGCGCAGCCGCACTGGTGGCACATCGGTGTTGCCTCTCTCCGTGCCACATTGTGCAAGTACCTCCCGAAGCAACCATGCCCCGAGAGGACTTGAGTGAGCCGGAAAGAGAGCCCGCCATGTTCGCGGCCTACCCACTCGGTAAGGAGGGGCCGGACTGCCTCGATAAATCGAGCAGCCCCGGCGCCCCTCCTTTTTTCCACCGCAATGCGCCGGCTCCAAGACTCCAGAGCGGCGTCTCTGGCGTCCTTCCGCCATTGCTCCACCTCCTGTGGTACAGGTCGAAGGTCCTCCTCCCGTGCCTGCGCTCTGCGCCAGTACACGGAGGACAAAACCTCCGCCTCCAGGTCCCACGGAAGGGAACCCGCCAAAAGGCAAGCGACCTCGTGTGAGAGTGTGCGGTAACCTCTACACACTCTAATCGCCATGACATCGATAGAATGCTACATTAACCCTGAGCAACATAGGTTATATATAGTCTTTTTTAAACTTTCGCGATCAGAACTCATAGTTTTTTATAATATTTGCGGGATTTTATCGCGTAATTACCTTTTTTATTTCTCCGACACCAGTCAGTCTGCCTGCGACCACGGTTGTTGCAACACAACCGAAACGTCGGGGAAATAAAAAAGGTAATTACGTGATAAAATCCCGCAAATATTATAAAAAACTATAGGTTATATTTTATGTCCACCCGTGCGAAGCCGGGACAAGCCGTTAGTATTTCATTATATTTGTTCCGGGTACCATCTTTTTTAGTTTGGAGCTATATATATATATATATATAAGATTGTTTAAAATGTCCGCCAATGTTTATTTATCACAATCCTGGTTGTTATTTTCAGGAGCGTCGGTAACGTTCGACTGTGCAGCGACTGGCAACCCGAAACCGGAGATTACTTGGCTCAACAACGGTGTTGCTATCGATCTCAAGTAAGTTTGGATATTGTTATAATATTATCATGTTTAACTAGGTCCGGGAAAAGCTTTTGATACGGATGCACAAAACTGAAAAAAGATAAAGCATTTGTAATCAAAATTTAAGTCAACCTTTTTTTATTAAAACGGATGTTAATACGATCGTTCTGTATGTTAGTTCCTATTTTAACCAGTATTTTTTATTTCACAGCTCTTATTTAATATTAAATAATATCAGAGCAGCCAACACATAGCTATGTACCCAGTAAGAGTGTTGCGCTATAACGATTATTCTGACGTGCAGTGTTTTTTTTTATTACCACTAAAGTGGCAACCGTAGCCTATGTACGCATGCAACATCATAGATATCACTTGTGTGTTACCACCCTGAGACGTTAGATGGAAAGTCTCATGCGCCTGTAATTTCACCGGAAACCATACCCTTCGAACCGGAACACAGTAATGCTCACATTACTGCTTGGCGGCAGAAATAAGTATGGTGGTAGTCCTTCCCCGGGCGAGCTCTATCACAAAGAATTCTACTATTCTTACCTGAGATCTGACAGTGTGGATAAACCCCACAGCGACCTGGACTCGCGGTTCTTCCTGGCAGGCTCGGGCTCGCTGCGGGTGCAGTCGGCGCGCGCGCTGGACGCGGGCGCCTACACGTGCCGCGCGCACAGCCGCCTCGACTCCGCCGACCACACCACTGTGCTGCATGTGCAGGTTCAAACTCTACTACTACTTCGCTTAACCCTTTAACTAATGACCTCACACAGTTAACACAGTTAATCTCAAAAGAAAAAAAAAGAAAAGAAAATATCGACACGTGTTCCATCCCTACACGGGACATCATCAGGACCATCGACTTGTTCTCCGGCAGACGTATTGCTCCGTCGAGCGCTGGAGCCAAAGTTCTTCGTCTGTTTTTTTATCTTGTAATGGATTTCCGCAAAGTAACGCCTGATAGGCTATAGGTTACTCACACTTCATTGCTTTATCACCATCATTACAAGTTATATAATACGGGCTATTCCCATTAGCCTTACCGAGTTGTCTTACTAGTCGGATTACTGGGAACTTCCCAACAGACTTACCAGTAAGTCTACTGAGAAATGTATTCCCAGTAGACTTACCAGTAAAACAAAGCTACCAATAGTCTTACTCTTAAGTAGACCTAGGTTATTGATAGATAATTCCCATCACTAAATTACATTTGTGTTAATACACGCTCGGTTTCCATACAAATGGACGAACTCTTTCATTCTAACTAAATATAGTTGTGTGGTTGAATGCAATAAGTGGTGTGTGCGCAGACGGCGCCGCGCGTGGTGGTGGAGGGCGGCGGGGGCGTGGTGGCGCGCGCGCGGGGGGACGCCCTCCTGCGCTGCACCGCGCGGGGCCGCCCTGCGCCTGCGCCGCTCTGGCTCAAGGACGGGGACCTGCTGGCGCCCAACAACCACGACATCGCCATTGTCGACGGGTGAGCGCCCTGCCGATACACAACAACAGCTATCTAATATTCTCTGCTTATTTTTTATTGGTTATAGACAAGCGTTTGACCACCACCTCACCTGATGGTAAGTGATGGTGTGGTCGATGATGGAGCACGCTTGCCTAAAAGGAACCTGTTCACTCTAGCCAAGACTTCTAAATTGTAATTAATCTGCTGCTTGAACCTACTCTCGAGCGACAGTCTAGAGCGGATCTTAATCCAATGCGATTGGCTTGGACTGTCTTTCAAATTTTTGGTTCTTGGATATTCCGGCTTCCTCACGATGTTTTCCGCAAGAGAGCACTGGCATTTAGTTCCAATTTCAATTTACTGCTGTCAAATTTCTGTACTCTTGAAAACAAAGTTGAATTTGGTGCTAGGTTTGCACTCAAGAACAAAATGTCATATTCCAATACTTGTCCGATTTTTATTTATTTATTGGAGAACCAACAGCTTTGATTCAATAATCTAGACATCATTCTAGTAATAAAGAGCCAATTAAAGGTTCTCACGATATGACGACCGATGTGGCGCAGCGGGCTCAGGTCCGCCTGCGACGCGGAGGTTGCGGGTTCGATTCCCGCCTCGGGTCAAATGTTTGTACGATCTACAAATATTTGTTCCGTGTGTTTTGGGTATTTTCTATATATAATAAAAAATATATATCTATGTATTGTATTGTATTAGGTATATATCAGTCATCTGGTACCCATAACACAAGCTCTGCTTACCTTGGGCATAGATGATGCTATGTGGATCGTCCAGCAAAAAAAAAAAAAAAGAAGTGTTACATAACAAAAGTATCCAAAATACTAACTAAACGGTAAAAAACTGAAAATTACCGATACCGATTTATTGGTATTGCGTTCAAGAGTAAGGTCCCGGTAGTGTGCACGCTTCTGTGTTGAGGGTATAAGTGCAAGGTGTAAAGGCAGAGAAGTGCTTGATGTTATAAGAGCCCTGGTTCCTTGCAGGTCCTCGCTGCGCATCCAGGGCGTGCTGGCGGTAGACGCCGGCATGTTCCAGTGCATGGCCACCTCGCCCGCCGGCTGCGCCACCGCCACCGTGCGCCTCGCCGTGCTGCCGCCCCAAGACGGTACCTATCCACCTGCCACCTGCCACCTGCCACCTGCCACCTGCCACCTGCCACCTGCTAGTGCTCCAACAGCTCGGACACTGGACCCTCTCGACAGTGCTCCAACTGATGGAACAGTGCACTACTCTCGAGGGAGATTCTCAGGTTCTACACCACCAGCCTTTCAGTGCTTTCCCTGCTAAAACACTGATCTACTCTAGGCAGTGCTCCCACTGCTGGGACACTATGGCCTCGCGAGAGAATATGCTGGTCTCATCCACCACGTGGACTGAATGATAGTAAATGGCACAAGTCTTTTGAAGTTTTAGTTATTGGGCATGCATTTGCAAAACATTTAGGATTGAAAAACATCACCAGCTTTCTGGTACTCCCACTGCTGGGACACTGGCCTCGAGCGAGAATGTGCTGGTCTCATCCACCATGTGAAACGAGTTCTCAAGTCAGTTTTCAAGAGCGTAGTCTTTGACACGTAGCAAGTAATTCGCAACCCATTTCAGAACTGTCCAACATAACCAATCGCACACCCCACGACATTTTCAAAACCCTCAACGAAGAGTCGACCATGGAACCATCGCCCGAAGACCCAGACTTCCTCGGAGAGACCTCCTCCGCCTACACGTCGGAGCCCGACTACTACGATTCAACTTTCGATTCTTTTCACGCTGCCAAAGGACTGGAGGATAGCTTTAGGGTGAACGCGAGTTTGGTCTCTGCGCCGAGGCGGCTAAGGGCGGTTATCGTGAAGCACCGCTTTGTTACGCTGAGCTGGGAAGAGCCGGAAAGGACCAGTGAAGAGATCACGGGGTACGCTGTCATCTATAAAGTAAAGGGGAGTGAACGGTAAGTGTCAATATCATCGACAAAGTAATCAAACTTTAAGGCAAATAGTACGCGGCTGACTGACTGAACCAGCAAGTATAACGCCGCAAACTGACAAAAAATATTGCAGCAACTCTAATTAACCGATTTGTCATCATGCGTTCGGGCGACATTACTACAAAGTCATAAAAAATTGAGACAAAGTCATAAGACTGTGTAACTGAAGGTAAAAAAACATGGTTATTAACATAATTTTCATTAAATATCCCGTTTTTAGTGAAAATTATAAAAGCAAACAGTCAGCTGCAAACTATCTGTATTGTATTAAATATATATCAGTCATCTAGTACCCATAATACAGCTCTGTTTAACAGAAGCTTACCTTGGGCTAGATGATGCTGTGTGGATTGTCCAGCATTATTTATTATATTATTATTAATTATATATCTGTCCGCAATATTATTTAGGTATATATAGTTGTATCTGTGTATAGGGAGCGAGTGTCCGTGGGCGGGGCGGCGAGGCACGAGATGAACGTGGCCTCGCTGCAGCCCAACACCAGCTACCAGTTCCGCGTGCACGCCACCACGAGGCACGGCGCCTCGCCCCCCACAGAGGTCAGTCATGTGCTATCACTCGGTGCCCAATCCGGTGACTGAATCTTCAGACCGACCGAAGTCCCTGGTGGTACCTGGTGGTTGCACTCTTCAGCAAGAGTCCACGTTAGTGGGTCCCACCGCAATGCCAGATTTTCTGCCTCCAAGCAGTAGTGGTGCCACACCACCTGGAGGTAGGACTCTTCAGCAAGAGTCCGTCTCGGCAGGTACCACCGCAGCGCCAGATATTCTGCCTCCAAGCAGTGGTGTGCACTACACTGTGATTAAGTTTATACGACAAAGTTCTAAAAGCAACAACAATACGCTTGAAAAAGATATTAATCACATGTCATTTTATCTTGAATTTGCAGATTATAGAAGTGATGACAGCTGAAGAGGAGCTCTCCCACGGGCCCCCACAAAACGTGCATGCGGAGGCACTGGGGCCCCACGCCATTCGAGTGTCGTGGTCGCCTCCCGCGCCATCTCCTCTGGGCCTTTCTGCCTCGGTGCCTACTAAATACACTGTGCATTATGCAGAAGTAAGTAGCAAATGAGGAGATCCCCACGTGCTCTATCTTCTGGGGCCTCTCGGTTTATCACCTGGGGCCCTCGCCCATTACAATCTTCATGAAACGATATCAATATATAAATTTCCTATTTCAGATCGAAAGCGGTCGTGAACAGTTTCAACAAGTAGAAGTTGATCCAGCTCTAGAAGTCATATCCCATACGTAAGTTTCACATTTTGAAATATACACAGATCGCTTTTATTGAACTAGCAAAAATGGTACCAAATAATCGATATATTATCAATAATTATTTTTTAATCAACAATTTTTTTATATTACTAAAGTGGCAACCAGGCGTACGGCACCAAAACCCTTACCATACCACAGCAATGCCTTTACTGCTTGGCGGCTGAAATAGGTATGGTGGTAGTCGTTCCCCGGACGAGCTCTATCACAAAGAACTCCACTACTCTCTCAGCTTTTTAAAACTAGTAATTAAAATCATCGATAGAAAGAGACGTCCTTAGTATATTGTAGCGACGTTGACACAGTGTTGGTGTCGGTTGCAGGATCTCTGGTCTGCGCGCCGCCAGTACGTACTCTGTGGGCGTGGGCGTGGGCGTGGGCGCGACGCGCGGGTCCGGCGCCGTGGCGGCACTGCGCGTGCGCACGGCCAGCGCGCCGCCCCTAGCGCCGCCCGCCAACCTCTCCGCACATCCAGCCGGCGCCACGGTACCCCCGCCCCCTCCCTCCCCCTCCCCCCCCCCCTTATCCTATAAATACCTTCATTATCTAAAGTTTATTTACTGCCAGTTTACTTTAGACTATCTACTGTGTACTTTATAGTAGGTACTCCTCTGCTATAATGTACACTTTGTCCTCCTCAGTCTATAATCGTCCGCTGGGAGGCCCCACCGTCGCGCACGCACGGGGGCCCCCTGACGGGCTACAAAGTGCGGTACCGGCCCGTGGGGCCCCCGGGGCCCGCCTCGACTCCCAACCGCAGGAAAGCCGACTCGCTGACCACACCCGCTAACACCAGGAGAGCTGAGCTGACTGATTTAGATACTGGCACCACATACCAGGTAAAATGGTTACCATTTAGTATTACAAAATTTCAAACAAAGGAGTTGTTTCACGCAGTATGGAGCCGGGCTTTGGTCTTTTGTAAGGGTCTAGATAGTTAGATAATCATTATAGAAACCATTTATCACTGTTTATTTATTATATTTGGGCTTCTTTTATAATAAAAAAACAGACGAAAAATCTCTAGTACTATTCCGCTTAACCTTTTAACTGATGAGGTCACACAGTTACCACAGTTAACCTCAAAAGAAAAATATCGACACGTGTTTCATCCCTCCACGGGACATCCTCAGAACCATCGACTTGTTCTCCGGCAGACGTGTTGCTCCGTCGAGCGCTGGAGCCAAAGTTTTTTTGATCTACGTTTCAGGGTGGCAACGCGCAAGTGATGTTTCTGATGTTGCAAGCGTAAATATGCTACGGTAACCGCTTACCGTAAAGTGAGTCGTACGCTTGTGGTATAAATAAGATGGCGCTGCGTAAAGATGTTTGTCAATACAGGATGTAAAAAGACTAGTATCGAAAACTGGGGGGTCGCAATCAGACCATGATTATGAAAATATTTAGCGGAAAAAAAAACACAAAAAATAATGTTGACATGTCTACGTGTTTCTCCTGCTATAACTTTTTTCAGACTAGTGAATTTTTTTTGGTTTGGTTTTGGGGTACCAAGGGGTAGGTAGGTTTCGGTAGTCGTCTTTTTACAACCTATATACATTGTTGTGTGTAGATCCGCGTGTCCGCGATCAACGCGAACGGGTCTGGTCCGTTCAGCGAGTGGGCGAGCTGCACCACACACACGCACACGCACCAGCAGGACGAGGCCAGCGTGCCGCACCAGCCGCCGCCGCTTACCAGTATGTAGCCTCACCTACAAACATCACGTTTTCTTATTGACGACTATGTTTGGACCAGCCTGTATACACTTTCTGAAAGGATAATTCTTTATTTTGTGCTCTCTAGATGGTATTAAACTGTTGCTTCCCGACACCGCCTGTCCGTCTGTATGTGTGTACGCTCATCTCAGGGGCCCGACCATGAACTCTTATAGCGATTCAAATGAAGACCTAAAATAAATTGACAAAAAAATGTATACACATGATTGCCTAATTGATGTCATGGTACAAAATTTTTTGACAATTTGGTTTAGGTCTTCATTTGAATCGCTAAAAGAGTTCATGGTCGGGCCCCTGATCTATAAAGTAAGTAAGTTAAGTTGACTTACTTTATAGATATATTTAACTACGCAACGGATTTCAATGCGGTTTTCATCAATAGGTACAATGATTTAAGAGAATAGTATATACGTATCACTCGAAATCGCTGGCAAGAGCTAGGAAATAAATAAATCAGGAGTTTTTGAAATTAAAAATTCCTAATTATTCAATGTTCGTTACATTATTTAGTAATCGACTGACCGACTGTGCGGCTACCTGACTTGCTGACTGACAGTAACATTACCACACAGCCTATGCTGCTTATTTTTGTTTTTATGGTGTTAACCATCACATTATGGGAATACTAAAGATATCCCAAAACTATTTCGCCTCAAGCGGGATTTGAACCCGCAACCACCATCTTTACAGCCTAAGCTGTTTGTTCTATAGACCTGAAAGGAAGATATATTTTTGTTTATGTCAGCAGTTCAATCAATCAATCAAGTCGCTCACCGATGTTAAGCGCCACGCCTAACCATAACAGTTGCACCACCCAATGCTTTGAGGAATAGGTTCCACAGATAAAAAAAACACGTGTTATATTTTTACTTTTTTTTAAATCTCAAGTAAATCAATTACGTTTTTCTGGTCAGTTATGAGTTATTCTTGTCGGAAATAAAAATGGCAGCTAGCGCATCAATAACCCACGCGTCAATGACCGGCGCGTGTCAATGACCCCCCTATAACCGCTACGGGGTTTGCGTGCTCGAATATTTTAATATTACACAATTTCCAACAATGATAAATAATAATTGACCAGATATACGTAATCGATTCACTCGTGATTTTTAAGAGAAAATATACGGAAAAAAAAACACAGTTACACCATATTTTTTATTGATGAGTGGAACCTGTTACTTATGTCAGGTTGATAAAGAATTACACTGTATTTAATAATAATAATAATAATATAAACGTTTATTCTGTATTATAATTATTTATTTTTGTATTGTATTTACATAGTGTTGTGTTGCAGCGCGCTCGGGGCGCGACTGGATATCCGTGTGGTGGTCGGAAGAGGGCGGCTCCTCCGGCGTAGTGGTGCGCGGGTACCTGCTGGGCTGGGGGCTCGGGGTGCCCGACGAGATGTCGCGCACGCTGCCCGCGCACACGCACTCGCACGTCATCCGCGGACTGGGTGAGTTCAACCCGGTAGCTGAGTAAGTGTAACCCACGGGCTGAGTCAGTGTAACCCGTGGGCTGGGCAAGTGTAATCTGTGGGTTTGGTCAGTGTAACTCATAATCTGGATAAGTGTAACCCATAAGCTGGGTCAGTGTAACCCGCTATCTGAATAAGTGTAACCCGCGGGCTGGGTTAGTGTAACCCGCTATCTGAGTAAGTGTAACCCCATTGTCCCCATTGTCAATAATCTGATAATGGGGTCAGTAACATTTAAATATAAAAATGAAACTTTTTTTTTTTAATACAATTGAAGTGGCAACCAAGCGTACGGCCTACAAGATCGTAAGCGGTTACCGCAGCCTATGGACGCTTGCAATACCAGAGGTATCACTTGCGGGTTGCCACCTTGAGGCTAAGATCGAAAGCCTCATGTGCCAGTAATTTCACCGGAAACCATACCCTTCACACCGGAACACAGCAATGCGAGCATTACTGCTTGGCGGCAGAAATAGGTATGTATGGTGGTAGTCCTTCCCCGGACGAGTTCTATCACAGAGAACTCTACTGCTCTTGTAGAAACAGTGTAACATAAATTGTTTATCTGTAGAATCAAACGCGGAGTACGTGATATCTCTCCGCGCGAGTAACTCCCGCGGCCTGGGGCCCGCCGTGTACGGCACCGTGAGGACCAAGCCGCCCCCCGGGGAGGGGGACGACCTGGACGACGACCTGCCGGGGGGGGAGGACGACACCGAGGGGGGGGACCCCGAGCCTGCGCCCCTTATACCCCCCGTCGGGGTCAAGGTGGGGCTAATTTAGTGCTGTTATAGACACTAGAAACTTGCGACGCACGAGTGATGCTCTGCTATTGCAAGCAAGTACAGGCTAACATGTTTTTTTTTTTATGTCTGCACGTGACAATACAATCAAGACGCCCGCCTGATGTTAAGCACCACGCCTGACTATAACAGATGCAGTGCCACCCAAAGCTTTAAGTTTTAAATGTTTGCATGGCACTATACTGCTCTTATCACCCATGAGACATTGTTGTTAAGTCTCTTTCGCCCAGTAATTTCACTTGCTACAGTAATTTCCAGTAATTTCACTGTGCCCTTCAAACCTAAACACAGTGCAGTGCACACTACTGCTTGGAGGTAGAATATCTGACACTGCGGTAGTACCCACCGAGACGGACTCTTGCTAAAGAGTCCTACCACCTATAGTTAAATAATAGTTTATTGTTGAAAGATTGTTCATTAATAGTTAATAGTCTTGTACACATAAATATAAATATAAAATTGTGTACAATTTTTTTACATTTTATGGCTATCCCGAGTAAATCGATAAAGTTTATCGGGTCAATTATTGGTTTTTGTCGATCAGGTAGGCGCTGGAGGGGATTGTACGATTGCCTTTTCAGTCAGCTGATATGTTTCGTAATGGCTATGCAATAAGTCTTTAAAATTTATTGCGACATATAAACTAGAACGACGCCGACACTTTGAAATTAACAACTCTTATGAAGTAGGTATTTATGAATAGTGTTAATATGTTGCAGGCGATCATGTTGAGCGGCACTACCGCGGTGGTATACTGGACCGACCCCACGCTGCCGAAGGGACAGGTGACACTCTTATATCTATACTGTGTGCTGAACTGACTGCAATAGACATAGGCACACATAGTTAAGCCACTAAATACACACAATATTAGACAAAAATCATATTATTATTGTAAAAAAGACATTACAGTAAAGATAAACCAGTCTAAAACTGCACGCCCCTCCACTGCCATTGTCATAGAATTGAGTGTGACAACTATAGCAATTTTTGAAGTAGGGCGTCATTTTTTAACTGGTAAATCACTAACTATTTTTTATAAAAAAAAATGTAAAAGTTAAAATAAATAAAATAATGCTGGACAATCCACACAGCATCATCTAGTCCCAAGGTAAGCTGATGCTAAACAGCTGTATTATGGGAACTAGATACTGATATATATTTAATACAATACAATACATAGATAGATATTTTTTATTATACATATATATAAAATACTTAGAACACCCGGAACAAATATTTGTAGATCGTACAAACATTTGACCCGAGGCGGAAACAAACCCACAACCTCCGCGTCGCACTTGATAAATTACAACCCAAAAAACGATTTGAAGGATTACCAATACATGTGTGTGTGTCTCGGCATAATGCCTACCGTAGTACTATTTACTTAGCGGGCATTCCAGACAGCGCCATCTAGCTCCAAACTAAACAAAGCTTGTTGCAGCCGGTGGCGGACGGGCGGCGGTACGTGGTGCGCTGGGCGGCGGGGGCGGGGGCGGGGGCGGGGGCGGGGGCGGGGCCGAGCGGGGGCGCGGGCGCGGGGCCCGGGGGGGGCGCGGGGCCCGCGGGGGGCAGGGTGCGCTACTTCAACGCGACAGACCTCAACTGCATGCTGGACGAGCTGAAGCCGTTCACGCAGTACGAGTTTAGTGTTAAATTGATCAAAGGTAAGTTACTTTGATTGGTTGACGTTTTTTTTTATTTTGGTTTTTATAGTGTTAACCATCACATTATAGGAATATTAAAGATTATAATTTAATTCAATTAAAAGATTCAATGAACTAAATTAACTTAAGTCATTGAACAGGCTTGGATAACTGCAACAGCTGTCAGAGGTTTCACGCACAATGGCGAAATCAAATAAACTTACGCACGTTATGGGACCACCGGTATACAACCGAATACCTACGCACGTCAAAGAGGCCTCCACTCCAAGCATCTTTAAGTCAAAGTTAAAACGCTGGCTCGTCGCGCAGACTTTCTACACTTTTAATGAGTTCCTCAGCCTTAAAACCGTCGGCGTCGTAGACGCACATCAAGTACACGAGCTGTGTACGTTTTCTAACTTGACATAATTTTTATATACTTAATTCTTTTTTATTTATAACTAATTGTATTTTGAATTTTTTTACTCATGTAAGTACAACAATGTATTTTAACTTTTTAATTTGACGTGTATCTTTTCCCATACCAATAAATGACTATTTGACTATTTGACTATTTGGCAACGTTTCCCCTGTAGGTGGAGCTATCGGCGCATAGAGACGAACACATCCCAATAACTTCAATATAATGTGTACCTAAATGATGTTCACGTGTATGTACTCGGGCGAGATATGTAGCTCTATAATTTATATTTTCCACCTAATATAAAATGTCCCATGTCTTGTGAATAAACCTACTGAATACTGATTACTGAATGATTATTTCGTCCAAGCGAGATACGTCTCGATAGCTCAGTTGGTAGAGCGCCCGCGTATCAAGCGGTGGTTGCGGGTTCAAATCCTGCTTGAGGAGAAATATATTTTGGGATATTGTAACCTTTTGTAGACGTTTCACTAGAAAATGCGGACGGCCCCCCACTCGATGGATCGACATTAAAGCGGTCGCGGGAATTCAGTGGATGGAGAAGGATCAAGATCGGTGGTCATGGCTCTTTGATGAGGCCTATGTCCAGCAGTGGACGTCTATTGGCTGTATAGGAATAATAAAGCTATTTTTATTTTTATTTATTTATTCTGAAAGGTGGTCGCGAGTCAGCGTGGTCGATGGTGGTGTGGAACCGCACGCTGGAGTCCCCCCCCGCGGGGCCCCCGCGCGAGCTGCGCGTCGCCCCCGCGCCCCCCGCCGCGCGCGCCGTCGAACTCATCTGGCACCCCCCCGCCAAGCCCAACGGAATCATCACTGGTACCATTCCACTCTTATTATTCACTTTTTCCATCGGTTTATTCACTTTTTCCTAGTATTTTCTCACTTACTCCAAGTATTATCTCACTTACATCTAGTATTTTTTTACATACATTTAATTTTAATTTTTTTTAATTTTAGAAAAACTTAACAGCTAACACAGATATCTTCACATAATAAAAATGAATCGCTGTGCGTTAGTCTTGCTAAAACTCGAATAAGGCTGGACTAGTTTGGCTAATTTGGGTCTTGAAATGTTTGCAAAGTTCAGGGAAGGTTTAAACGGTGAGAAAATATACAGGATGCAAAATTTGCTAAAAAAAAAAAATAACGCGAGTGAAACCGCGCCGGGTCTACTAGTATATTATAAAACAAAAACAGTTACATGTACTTATACTTACATGTAGCTATGCTGAATGCCAATTATAACATCTAGTATTTTCTCACTTACATCTAATATTTTTTCACTTACATCTAATATTTTCTCATTTACATCTAGTAATTTTGCCTTTACCTAGTACCACTTCCAACCATTACCTTAATAGAAGATACAATTATTTTTTTTGGTATACCATCAACTTTATAACAGTAAATTAGACATCCTTTAGCAATAGTTAGCCAATTAGACTAACAATTGCACACTTCAGCTAACAGTAGACATATAAAGTTATTTGCTAACAAAAAGTCTTTTTTGTTCACAAACTTGAAATTTCCACATGAGATACATTAGATAATGAGCTTACTTAAGAAAGTCAAAACTTTTGTGCGATCTGTCACCTCGAGGGGACAAAACTAGGTGACAAATGGGAAAAAACCTAATTTCTTAAGGAGTGAACACAGCATGCATTGTGTGGACATGGTAATAATCCTACCTAAAACCTTAGTCTTATCGCTAAGTAGAGATTTCCACCAGATAACCAAACCCCATTACCCCCAGGCTACCTAGTAATGTACGCGGTGCAGCGCGGCGGCTCGTCTGGGCTCACGGGCTCGGAGGAGTGGACCACGGTGACCGTGTCCGGGGAGCGAACCCGCGCCCGCGTGGACCGGCTGCGCCCGCGCACCACCTACCACTTCAAGCTGCAGGCGAGAAACGGCAAGGGCATGGGCCCCGTCTGCGCGCCCGTCACTTACACCACCGCTATGGGTGAGGACTGACGACTACTCATTTACTAGCTCACTTTAGTCTATGACTTCATTTCTTTTTATACAATACAAGATGTTAAGCGGTTACCGCAGCCTATGGACGCTCACAATACCAGATGTATCACTCACGGGTTGCCATTCTGAGACGTAGTTCGAAAGTCTCATGTGCCTGTAATTTCACTGGAAACCATATCGTTCAAACCGGAATACAGTAAAACATTGCTGCTTGGCGGCAGAAATAAGTATGGTGGTAGTTCTTCACCGGACGAGCTCTATCACAAAGAACTCTACTACTCTTGAAATTGATAACTATTTAATAATTTAACTACAGACTGTTTGGACAAATAACATTATATTATATGTAAAGGTTCACGACTTGCTAAGAATTTAGTTTATAATTTTATTTGACTTTATTTTTACATGTTCGAAAACTAACAGTTTAATTCATGTGAGAATGGTAATGCTTAAAATATAGAACAGGATTAACATAAACAGTTTTCACTAATAGTTCACTTATTAGTAATTAAAAGAAATGCTATTAAAAAAAAGCTATTATACACTTGATCAGTTTCTCAGTGACTCAAATAATGAATGATAGGTTTTATTGCTACCCCAAATAATGATTTTATTATTTTATTATTATCACAAACTAGGTACCTATCCATTAATACTAAAATTGGTCCGCTCCTACTCAATCTTATAGTGCAACACCCTTACTGGGTACATAGCTATGTGTTGGCTGCTCTCATATTATTTAATATTACATAAGACCTGTGACATGTATTACCCTCATAATTATGATGTAATAAATGATACTGAATACTGAATTATACAGGGTCATCCACTTTTAGTTGTACACTTAGTAGGTTTTAACACTTAATAATTTAAAAAAAAAATGAATAAGAAAACATTGATCACATAACTAACAGGTACCTACAAATATAACAGAAAAGTAGAAACCTAAGAATACAATGAATTTGCTAACATTAGTCCATAACTTTCTAACATGAGTACCTATATATTTTGTTCCATGACGTGTAACATGAGAAGACATAGACATATTTTTATTTGCTATTAAGACACACATACAGTACATACAAAAAAAAAGCGTACACGATTTGTTAATATTGGTCCATGATTTGCGAATTCATGATTTCCCAACATAAGTTCATGATTTGCTTACATGAGTACATTATTTGCTAATATTAGTCTATGATTTTCCAATATCATTCTATGATTTGTTAACATGAGTACATTATTTGCCAATTAGTACATGATTTGCTAAGATGAGTATTTGATTAGTCAACATGCTATTGTACATGATGTAGGTAGTAGTAGTGAGTAGTGTGAGTCGTGGTGTGTCATGTAGTGTGTATGTGTGTGTGTGTGTGTGTGTGCAGAGAGCGGCGAGGGCGGCGGGCTGGCGAGCGCGACGTCGGCGTGGCTGTGGGCGAGCGCGGGCGGCGCATGCGCCGTGCTGGCGCTAGCCGCCGCGCTAGCGCTGTCGCTCTGCTGCCGCCGCTCCTCCGCGCCGCTGTCGCCCGACACCAGGTACCAGTGCCAGTGCCAGTGCCAGTGCCAGTGCCAGTGCCAGTGCAACCACACTGTCGCCCCTGTCGTTACGGCCAGGGCCAAACAAAAGTGTATTTCCTATGTCCCCATGATTTTAACCGTGCCACTGTCCCAATCATTCATTGCAATTTTGCATGTTATATGCAAATATTTTTTATTATATATAGAAAACACCCGGAACAAATATTTGTAGATCGTACAAACATTTGTTCCGAGGAGGCGGAAATCGACCCGCAACCTTATTTATTTTTATATAATTTTTGCTCTCCCTGTTACTGTGTCATCTCTTTAGTTATACGGTTATCTGTAATTGTAATCCGGCTTCCCGCGATTCAGGCTCAGCCTTGTGCGCGAACCAATGGTAACCTAATTCCATGTTATTGCGTCAGTTAATAAATATTTTTGTATTTTTTGTATTTTGTATTTTTGTACCTCTGCGTCGCAGGTGGACCTGCGCCCGCTGCGCCACATCGGTCGTCAATCAATGAATCTTTTGACAGTTCTCTATTCTATCTGAACAACTATCAGAACTATGGAATCTCCTCAGAAATCGTATTCCTGTGAACAAAAAAATCTGTTTATTTTATTTCTTAGGACCAATAGCGGATGCAACTTTATATACTATCTTATGAGAAAACAGGAAGCCAATAATAGGTTTTCACGTTTAGAACACTTATAGCGAAAGAACAAAGTACTCACCTAAGAGCTATTCGCTTATAAACAATCGTCATGTTTTGTGAAAGACAGCTTACGAATTCAACAATTGAAATGTGATAATTTAACGGCGGGGTACAGCTACTTTAACATAAAAAGTGTGTATGTTTGTATGTGGCGAGTATGTAATAATGTGAGCAGTGGTATGGTTTCCAGCACGTACCAGAAGTCGTCCGCGTCGGCAGCCATCAAGCCGCCCGACCTGTGGATCCACCACGACCAGATGGAGCTCAAGCACATGGACAAGGGCCTGCACAGCTCCGCTAGCAAGAGTGAGTACACACACACACACCCACCCTAGCACATAGTACACAACTACACACACCCACACTCCCCCTCACTCTCTTACGCATATAAAATATTTTTTGTGAAAATTACCTCGCTGTAGAGTGAACACACTGACACAAGCACACACGCACTTACAAACTACCATAAATACACCCTTCGCACACACCCTAACACTCTTACACATTCCCAGACTCTTGAAACTATACGCCACACTCTCACCCACCCTCACACCATTACCAAACTTCCAACTCTTTAGACTGTACCCAATGACTCCTACACTACACACAACCTCTCACACACACTCACTCTCAAACCCATACCAGACCCAGACTCTTTAGTTAGCCTGTTTGTACCTAATCACGCCCTACACTACACCCTACACAATTAGTGTGGTTTAATTTTATTTTATATCTATGTTAGTTTTAAGGTATATATAAATATGGGCCTGTCATAAGTTTTTATGTACTAAGTTGCCTGAAATAAAGATTATATTATTATTACACTACACACACACCCACCCTCTCTCACACACACACGCGCATACACTCTCACATTGTGTGTAATCTAAACCTTGTATTATCTGTCTGCTAACTTAAAAAGGTTAGATTCTTCTTCTTGTTTTTGGTTTCTGCGGCTGTGTTTACCACAATTTCACAATTTTGCTAACAAGATTGAAACTGTAAGACAATCTGAGACAATAGATCGATCAAGCCTAGGTTCATTGAGCATATTGAGTTGTGACTGGTTATCTGTCGTCAGTATCAGCGGGCAGCGTGGAGGGGGGACTGATGTCATCGACGCTGACGCTGGGCCGCGCGGCGGAGTATGAGCCCGCGCCGCACGGGCAGCACGGGCAGCACGGGCAGCACGGGCAGCACGCGCAGCACGGGCAGCACGCGCAGCACGCGCCGCACGGACCGCCCGCGAGCCTCGACCGACGACACTACGTGCCCACATACGTCGGTGAGACGCGACACTTATCTACAACAACTAACAACAGATGGCGTCGAGAGAACATTTGTATGTTTATTGTGTGGCGCAAAATAAATAATTTTCTATATCTATTTCTGTAAAATGTTAGAACAAATCAATCGTTCAATAACTTTAAAAACGTATGATCTTATTCATAAACGTGCTATCCTCTGTTAACTAATGTGTCTTTTAAATATCATCGTCTTTGTTCATCGATATAAGAATGAACAGGAATGACAAGGAAAGACAATATATAGCGAGTTTTTTTAAGACTAAGTGCGTTAACGTTTTTGTTTTCGATTCCCAAGATGTGACCGCTGTTGATTTTTTTTTTACATTATAATTTTGCTTAATCTTTAATTATTTTTTATTTACTTTATGATTTCTCCATATTTGGTTTCCCCCCCCCCCGCTGTAGATTACCGCGCGTCTTCGATCGCCGGAAGCGGAAGCGACGACACGGCGGTGATGCGCGCCTCCCCCTCCCTCTCCCCCTCCCCGCTGGCGCCCCTGCTGCCCCCCTCGCCCCTGGCGCCCCTGTTGCCCCCCTCGTGCGGCCGCTGCGACGAATACGCGTACAAATGTAAGGGGGCTTTATTATTTTGTTGGTTTATCTTTATTTGCTTGTTGTTTTTATTTTAACTTGACTTATTAACAAGGTCGGTGGCGCGGTGGGCGAGTGCCCGGTTGAGAAGCGACCGGTTGCGGGTTTGATTCCCGCTGAGGGGCATTTCTCGCATCATCATCATCAGAACATTTAAATGGCTTTCGTGACTGACACAGATCAACGCACAGCCTAAACCATAAGTTTAAAAAACATGAAATTTGGGGGCACATTGTTCTCATGTGTGGAACCTATTCCTTGAAGTGAAATAGAAATTATGAAAGAGCCCGTAAAGCTTAGGTTATCTGAAGCTCCAAAGGGGATTTTGACACTAACCCTGGTTAATGTATGTATGTATGTAGGTATGTATGTATGTATGTATGTATGTACGTATGTATGTTACAGCTATGACGGGGCTGGGCATGGCGCCGGGCTGCGCCTCCACGTGCGAGCGCCGGCACCGCCTGCACCACCCGGACCAGGTGACACACTCGCATCTAACTTATTACTTATTCAATATAAATAAATAAATAATGCTGGACAATCCGCACAGCATCATCTAGCCCCAAGGTAAGCTGCTGTTAAACAGAGCTGTGTTATGGGCACTAGATGACTGATACAACTTTACAATTATCTGAGGTGAAGGTATTCAGTACGATAAGCGAGCTAAAGTAATAAGTAATTACTTGTTATCGACCGATGTGGCGCAGCGGGCGCAGGTCCGCCTGCGACGCAGAGGTTGCGGGTTCAATTCCCGCCTCGGGACAAATGTTTATACGATCTACAAATATTTGTTCCGGGTGTTCTGGGTATTTTCTATGTATAATAAAAAATATCTATCTATGTATTGTATTGTATTAAATATATATCAGTCATCTAGTGCCCATAACACAGCTCCGTTTAACAGCAGCTTACCTTGGGGCTAGATAATGCTGTGTAGATTGTCCAGCATTATTATTATATTATTATAATAATAAAAAATTGCTAGTAAGATTAGAAAAATAGTTTTATATAATGTATTACCTGTTCGTAACATTGCGTTGAAGTGCACGTATGACGTGAAGTGACGTGTTGTTGCGTGTTACAGAGCACACCGCTGCTGGCTGGCGTGGGGCCGCTGGGGTCCCCGCAGTCGTCCCTGGGGGCCCCCCTGCCCCTGCCCCTGCCCCTGCCCCCGCACCACGCAATGCTGCCGCCGCATCCCCCTCCGCCGCCCTGTGAGAACGAACACTTCTCAATCGTTCATTCAGTTAATTATTTATTCACCTCACTTACAAACAATCGTTCATATATTCAATCTTTCATTCTATCATTCGATTGGTTATTTGGTCATACATTTATAACTATGTCTAAGTTTTTGCATTTGTTATCTTATTGTACCTTGTTAAAAAAGAATAAACTATTTATTTATTCAATCGTTCATTCAGGTAATCATTTCATTCGAACGTTCATTCAGTCAATCATGCATTCATCGTTCATTCAGTAAATCATTCATTCAAACGTTAATTCAGTCAATCATTTATTCAATCGTTCTTAATGATGTTTGTTTGTGTAGGTGGGTCGGGCACGTGTCCGCTGGGGTCGGCGTGCGCGGGTCCGCCGGGCCCCCCCGGCCCCCCCGGCCCCCCGGGGGTCCCGGGCCCGGGGGGTGACATATACGCGTGCGCGGCGCGCGAGAGGGGGCACTACGTGGCGTACGAGCCGCTGGGGCACTACACGCAGTGAGTAACGTGTCTCTACTAGTGTCGACGAATGCCTTCACACATTTCACTTTTGTTGGCTTATTTAGGTTAGATTGTTGCCTGCGGTTTCGCTTGAAGGTCCCAGGGTAAAGAGTAGCCTATAATTCAGGTCATATACTACATGGTATTTTAAGTTTCATACAATTCCGCTCAGCCGTTACAGAGTTGAATGAGAATATACCAACACAGATGTTCAAGAACTAAATATTCGAAAGACATGTGCCATCCACCAATCCGCATTGGGTCCGCGTGGTGGATTAAGACCCAATCACTCTCGCTCGAGAGTAGGCCAGTGTCCCAGCAGAGGGAACATTAGAAGACTGTTATGATGATGATGCTGATACCAACACAAAAAATGTACATTTACAATAATGTGATTTAATTAAACTCGTTTCAGTCGTGACAGTGTGAGTAGCGAGGCAGGTGGTGGGGGCCCCGGGGTCCCAGGGGGCTCGGGGGGCGGCGGGGGCTCTCTGCAGCGCGGTGCGGGGGGCGCGGGGGGCGCGGGGGGGCGCGCGCTGCACAGCTTTGCGCTCGCAGACAACGTGTCCGCGCACACCACGCCCACGCACTCGCACTCCAGAGGTCAGTGACACGAGATCAATTTTTTTTATTATTATTATGGCATTTGTCACATTTTGACAATACTTCAAATGTCAAGTAAAAAGGGTCGCGTTAGCAATCAGCACTAAAGGAGTTGTTTCACGCAGTATGGAGCCGGGCCCTGGTCTTTTGTAGGGATCTAGATAATTAAGTAATCATCAGAGAAACCATTTATTATGTTTATTTATTTTATTTTGGCTTCTTTCATAATCTTATGTAAGTTTATCTTTGTGAAGGAGTGCAACACAATGCAAAACAACATGGCGGGTTTAACGAACAACTGGGTTATTAGGTACTGTCAAAGTCAAGATGCGTCACGATCATTGGCTAATAGCTGTCATGGCGGACCTCCAGTGTTCCCGTTTTAAGAAACTCAACACAATAAACATTTTTCCTTTAGAACTTTGTTTGTCTACTTAAAATAAAATTGTTTGTTACTATTATTCTTATATTTTTTTCCAAGTTTTTTATGGTGTTACAAAGACCTAGGCCACTATGAAATTGGTCCTTTACAAACACAGTTTCGAATTATAAAACTAATATCAGTTATGTATTTTTTTTAGTTTTAGATTATCGCAGAACATTTTTAGAAATACGTATTTTGAAAGTTATAATAAAGGTTATTGCACAAACCTTATCGGATGGGTTGACAGTTAACGTGTTTGCAGGAAGCGTGCGGGAGACCTCTCCTTACAAGAAGAGCGCTAGTTCGAGTCCCGGACACGTGCCAAATCGGTTGCAACTCGGTAAGCCACCAATTTGTTGAACTAAGGTCTAACTGATGTCTTCTTTAGACACCACACTGATCGATCGATCGATGTTAATCGATAACATTAATCGATTTGTGGTAGCTTAGTCAGATCGCCAAATATCGGAGAAACACTCTGACCCGAAACAAATATTGGCAGATTATGCAAACATTTTTATATAACGGTATGTGTACTGAATTTGTTACTCAATAAATATTATTTGATTTGATTTTTCCGTAGCGGGCATCGGACCCGCAACCTCTTGCTTCATTCAAATTTTCCGAAGTCATTCAAATTTCCAAAATGCAGGGTACTTTTATTCTTCAGGAGAGGTCTAACGGCTGATATTATGATGATGATGACTATGACGACGACGTTGACGTTGACGACGACGACGATTATAAAGATGATGATGATGACGAGGAAGATGAATAATGTAGAGCCAGGCCTATGCTCATGACTGTAGCTGCAAGGTATTTGTCCTCCAGGAAGTTGCAGCGGCGTGGCGCAGTGCCCCGAGGAGCTGGAGCCGCTGACTCCATCCCGTTCCACCGAGAGGCTCCACCGCGAGATGCAGAACCTGGAGGGACTAATGAAGGACCTCTCCGCCATCACGCAGCACCAGTTCCATTGCTAGCTGACATTCACTCATTCATTCATTCATTGATAGCTCATTCACTGATATATGCTCATTCGCTCATTCGGACTGGTCGTCGGTCGAGTGATGTGTGTTCAAAACGATTTAGAAGAGATGGTTATGACTCATTCATTCGTTCGATAAGACATTATCATTCATACGGAGTTGTCGTCGTTGAGTGATGTGGACTTTTAAGAGTTTGTAGGTTTTGGTTTAGTAGAGGCATATATGATTCATTCATTCGTTTACTGATACATGCTCATTCACTCATTCATTCACTGAGACATGCTCATTCACTCATTCATTCACTGATACATGCTCGATCATTCACTTATTCGAACTGATCTTCGAGAGATGCGTAACTTTAAGGTTCTATAAACTCTGAATACCAGTTCCATTGTTAGTGGAGCCAGTTTTATATCTCATTCATTCATTCATTAACTCCACCGTTCTTGTCATCGAATGATGCGAAACTTTGAGGGTCTGTAGGTTTTGGGTACCAGTTTCAATATTAGTGAAAGCAGTTATATGACTCATTCATTTATTCAGTCGTTCATTCTTTTTATTGAGCGATAAACGAATGAAAATGTAGTGGTCTTTATGTTCTAAGCTCAAGTTTAATTGGTTAGTGGAACCAGTTGTTATCATTCATTCATTCAATCGATATATCTGGTGATGTTGCAAAAGATTGGAAAACCTGTCAAAATCAATGTTGTATTCATAATAACTACGTGAATTCAAACTTATTGACAAATCCAATATTATCATTCATTCACTTACTCGGTCGGGTACTTATGAGACATAAAGGTGGGGTGCGTCTGTTACAACTTATATTGCACAAAAGTAAAAGAATTTAGACCTTTTTGCGTCGGTTTAAGGTCGTCTATCGATAAGACTGCATTTGATATTTGCAGCTTACGACTTTATGTCTCATTTGTATAAACATATTACATTATCTACATCAAAAACCTTAAAACTGTCTGTTTAAAATAACAAGCTAGTACAGAGGGCATAAAAGAGACGCATTGTAACCGTGAGTGGCTCTGATTGGTCAGAAAGCGGTTCTTTTGAGCGAATGGCGTGATTGTTTGCGACGAATACGTGCAGCCTTTGTTTTCTATTAGCTTGTTATTGTAACTGGACTATTAGATAATCTAATATCAAAATTATGAAATAACAATTAATTACAACGAAATAATAAATAGAAAAAATAACTTTAATATTGTCCCTTTAGAAGTCCATACACTGAAACCATCATTTTGATAATCTCCAAACTGAAATTCGACCACTATAATATAGCAACCCGCCCTTTTTGACATGTATGTATCCGATCACTCAAAACGGATCACTTCCTAACTAACTTCGAACAATATTCTGAACCGATCATGTTATTATTATACCTTGCGATAACAGGGTACTCCAGTAGTTCTGCCACTTAAGTATTTGTATAGATTATCATGTGCAAGTGCGCACATGCTGACAAACGTAAAAAGTTCCTAGCATAACGAAATCCGCTAAGAAAGAACATATTTTTTTGCTTTCTCTGGTTTTTTTTCTAGTGATCGGTTTAGACGTGATCCGTTCCTCGTGATCAGTTAGGAAACTACTGAAAACTTTTGACCCCCTTTATTACCCTTGTATCCATTTACTATTCCTATTAATGTACATGTGATCCCTTTCTATATAAAAACTAGGATATAATAATATTGTACATAGAATTAAGCTTAGTATAGAAACACTTTTTGAAATTCTTTTTTACTAATTTATTGTAGAAAATTATAAAGACGACGTCTCAACGGGCCAGTTCCTCATCGCGGCCTATCAGTCAGCTCAAACCGCATCACAATAGGTCTAGCAAAGCTCATATTTTCGAGAATGTTCGCCTAATTTGTAAATATAACACGATTTGATAATATTTATGTAAAGATGAGTTCGTCAATAGTCGTGCGTTTCATAGTTAAGAGTTACAAACTTTAAAAAAATACTATTTCTACAATTAAGGCACAATTTTTCACTTTGTACTTGTAACTATATAAGGAGTTGTACATTTTGATACGATTTAGCTAAACCGCTTGCTATTAATATACTTTTATTTTAATTATTATACAGTTTATTTACAATTTTGTTTTTTGAATAACTTTTTTGAAGCTTATTCCAATGTTGGTGAATATTTCAAACGCACTTATCCATACTTATTATAAATGCGAAAGAAAATGTCTGTTATGTACTGTTCACGGCTATACCGCTGAACCGATTTGGTTGAAACTCAGCACGGAGATAGTTTAAAGTCTTTGGAAGACTAGCCTAACTTTTATGTATGTACCATGTACCAGGCGAGCGAAGCCGGGGGCGGATACTAGTGATGTTATAAAACTTGCACTATTTACAATTTTTAAGACTTCCAATGTACATATTCCTAATTTTGTAATTATTAGTATTATGTATTATAATAACGACACTATACAAGGAATTGCACTAGAATTGGTATAACAGTTAAGGCGCGGTCATGGTGTAGGCGTTCTAGTCACATCCATAGATAAAATAAAATAAGTAAATGATAAATATCTCCAAGATTCCAGTGTCCTTAAATAGAGATTTAAAATATTATAAGTGACTCGCTGGCAGTATGGCCGCGCCTTTATATCTTCCCTGTATCAAACGTTGTCCTCCAAATTAAATTAATCTATTTTGAACCTTATCTCAATGCAGTGGAGCAGACATTAGCGCGGACCGAATGGTGTTCGTTTCTGTACTGATTTTTATTAGTTTTTAGGTGGAACTATTAGACTGATTTCATTGAATTTGTTTACTTATTATGTGTGTGTTAGAGTTCAGTTTGTAATGAACGAACGCTGATCTTAAAATTATATTATTTTTAATATATGGAAAAAGTTCGCAGAATGTAAATGAATAAAGTTATTTGCAAATTTAATTAAAATATCCGATGAGTGAACTTGTCGAGTTTAATTACATCTGCTAATAATGGAGTGAAACATGTTTTGTTTTGTATGGTACAGTCAGCTTCAGAAATTTATGGATACTTATTTAAAAATATGTCATTAGTAATTATCACTAAAAATTGTTATAATTTACTACTTAAGATTATATTATCCTAAAAATCAATGCGACACCTTTCGTCAATGAACTAAATTAATTTTAGTCATTGAACAGGCTTGGATAACTGCAACGTTTCCCCTGTAGGTAGCTATCGACGCTTCGAGCCGAAGACGTTCCAATGATTATTTCGTTCAAGCGAGAAGTCTCGATAGCTCAATTGGTAGAGCACCCGCGTATCAAGCGTGGTTGCAGGTTCAAATCCCGCTTGAGGCGAAATCATTTTTGGGATAATCCTTAGTATTCACTTAGTTTGATGGTTAACACTATAAAAAATAACCAATTTACTACTTATTTAATTATTAAAATGTTTTTTTATTCCTACATATTTCCTTATGAATTCCAATGTTTTTACAAAACAAAAAATGAAATGTTCAGTCATAATTATAATGCCAAAACAATATTATACTTCTCTAATTACGAAATCAATTCTTAAGCTTATAAGATTTATTTGATGTTGACTGTACCAATGCTTCGATTCACAAACAATACTTACTTTTGTGTCACTGATTCTAATTCATTCAAGTCAATGACCGGGTTGAGTTTAGTTACCGTAAAATGATGCAATATTCTAGATCTTCAGACGACATAAAGAACTCTATTTCACCTTTATGTATCAAGGGTCTTGTAGATGTGAGTATCGTTTGTGAATACGGACGCAGAGCCACTCGCACGCGTTATGTTCCCACCAACCACGAGACTGGAACTTTAATTTATTCGAAATTTTGTATTTTATGTAAATTGTAGATTTTGTATTCGGATCAGGAAGAACGAAGTTAGTCGTCGTATATTACGAGTGCGCGAGAGACAAGTAAGAACATGTAGAGTCAATAAGCCGCCCGAAGGCCTTCTTCGTGGCCTATAACATGTTATGAAACTATATTACAACCAAAACAACTGAAAATACACAGTAAATTATACATATATTAACTATATAAAATTATATTCCATAAATATTGTTTATTTGACACAAAATATTCCTAGATAGTTTTGTGTATTAATATATTGAACTTATTTATCAGGATTCAACTTATGAACACACTTAGTGACTTAAAATCCTATCCATTTCTAAGTTTTATGGCTGCAAATAAATTATATTTAAGTTCATTATATTATTATATTTTACACTTAGTCTAATCATCAGTTAATTTAGACGTCGACTGTACTTTATATCTCGCGCACGATCCTAAACTAAATTGTACGAAGCATTGTGTATCTATACGTAAGTGTGGTGGCGAGTGTACCTCGCTCGCGACTACTGGCTGCGGCCGACTGTACATGCAAACAGTATACTTGTATTTATTGAATTACTTGTTTTATTTAAAATACCTCACATTTTAACAAAGTACGATTACCATCGTTTCTCTTACAAAAGTATTTTAATATTAGATAGCAACCAAACATATCCACCAGATGGTAAGCGGTTACCGTAGTCAATGAACGCTTGCAATACCAGAGGTATCAGTATTCAGTATTCAGTATCATTTATTGCATCATAATTATGAGGGTAATACATGTCACAGGTCTTATGTAATATTAAATAATATCAGAGCAGCCAACACATAGCTATGTACCCAGTAAGGGTGTTGCACTATAAGATTGAGTAGGAGCGGACCAATTTTAGTATTAATGGATAGGTACCTAGTTTGTGATAATAATAAAATAATAAAATCATTATTTGGGGTAGCAATAAAACCTATCATTCGTTATTTGAGTCACTGAGAAACTGATCAAGTGTATAATAGCTTTTTTTTAATAGCATTTCTTTTAATTTATTTTCATCAATAATATCAGTCCCGCGTTGCCACTCTGAGACGTAGATCTAGTCTCCTGTCCCTGTAATTTCACCGGAAACCATACCCTTCGAAAACACAGCAATGCGAGCATTACCTACCTGCTTGGCGGTAGAAATAAGAATGATGGTAGTAATTCCCTGGAAGACTAGAATTTAAATTCTTAGACATTTAATTTTCTCACGATATCTAAAAGTGGTAATGCTGAGAAAGTGTCCATTAGTGACTTGACTTTTCTAAGATTTCAGAATTAGATATCCGAGAAATTCAATTCAGGCAATTAAATTATAGATATTTTATTGCTGATTCCGATACTGCGCTCAATTAAGATAGAGTAGTAGTCCTCAATTAAGATAGAGTAGTTAGTCCAAGAAAAAGGTCTTCACATGAATTTTATTATATGTAAGCTAAGATAAGGTGAAGTTCCTATCATTGCGACAAGCGTCAGTCGCCTGTGACAGATACATTGCGACAAGCGTCAGTCGCCTGTGACAGATAAATTGCGACAAGCGTCAGTCGCCTGTGACAGATACATTGCGACAAGCGTCAGTCGCCTGTGGCAGATAAATTGCGACAAGCGTCAGTCGTCTGTGACAGATACATTCATGCTCTCTTTGCCCGTATCTTTGAGTTGCTACGTAAAAAGCAGCTATAAGTAAGAAACAGATCTAGAATTATTGTTATTCCAAGTATTATCCAGATCGATCCTCTGCCGACGCGTGATTCCCGAAGGCAGGGGATTATCTAAAGGGGAAACGAATCCCCGTAGATAATCCCCTGTAAAGGAGATTTCTATACTTTTTATATTGAGAAAACGCCATAAAATCGAGCATAGCTGCGGCAGGGGATTTTAAACAAAAAGGCTCAAAATCTCTACCATTATTATTGTTTATTAGCACTCAGAAAAGAATAAAGTTATTCTATTCTATTAACTCGATGGTCGCGACGCCGACGCCGGGACTCGACTTGTACACAACCTTGTAGGAGGTTCTCGTCGAGTTGCTCCATGGAACTGACGCGCTATGACAAGCGAGCTCGCCCATCTGAGTGACACGAGGCGACACGACTGCCACGGGAATACCCACTTTTATCCTGACTTTGGTTGCGAAATATTACCTTTATAAATACGTAGGCAAAAACAGCAGGAACTTAGTACACTCGTAGATCAAAATAGCAGAACGTAAAATTTTCGATTCGTGAAGACTTTTTTACTACATAGGTATTTTCTAATATTCCCTTTGGTACTCGGGCTTAATCTAAAGTGAGACTAGATAAGGCTGTCACCCGGATGTCACCCGGATGTCACCCGGCCTACACGAACTTACTTTATTTCATTTAATAAAATAAATGGTTAAAGGGATTTCTTAACTTATTTTTGTTTAATAATCTCCTAGAATAAAAGGTTAAGGGAATTTTTAGTCTTTTTAATAATAAACCCTTGCCACAGCATAATTCAATTGGAAGGGGATTATTAGACCAAAAGTATATAAATCCCCTTCGCAGGGAATTACCTGAGGAGATTGGTATACCAAGCCGATTTACTTTCAATATGATTTAAGTTAAATGTGATAATGTGTGATTTATAACTATAAAGTACTTATAGTATCTCTCGTAAGTCATAATATAAGTATAAAGTACTTGTAGTATCTCTCGTAAGTCATAATATAAGTATAAAGTACTTATAGTATCTCTCGTAAGTCATAATATAAGTATAAAGTACTTATAGTATCTCTCGTAAGTCATAATATAAGTATAAAGTACTTATAGTATCTCTCGTAAGTCATAATATAACTATAAAGTACTTATACTATCTCTCGTAAGTCATGATATAACTATAAAGTACTTATAGTATTTCTCGTAAGTCATAATATAAGTATAAACTATTTATAGTATCTCTCGTAAGTCATAATATAAGTATAAAGTACTTATAGAATCTCTCGTAAGTCATAATATAAGTATAAAGTACTTATAGTATCTCTCGTAAGTCATAATATAAGTATAAAGTACTTATAGTATCTCTCGTAAGTCATAATATAAGTATAAAGTACTTATAGTATCTCTCGTAAGTCATAATATAAGTATAAAGTATTTATAGTATCTCTCGTAAGTCATAATATAAGTATAAAGTACTTGTAGTATCTCTCGTAAGTCATAATATAAGTATAAAGTACTTATAGTATCTCTCGTAAGTCATAATATAAGTATAAAGTACTTATAGTATCTCTCGTAAGTCATAATATAAGTATAAAGTACTTATAGTATCTCTCGTAAGTCATAATATAACTATAAAGTACTTATACTATCTCTCGTAAGTCATGATATAACTATAAAGTACTTATAGTATTTCTCGTAAGTCATAATATAAGTATAAACTATTTATAGTATCTCTCGTAAGTCATAATATAAGTATAAAGTACTTATAGAATCTCTCGTAAGTCATAATAAAAGTATAAAGTACTTATAGTATCTCTCGTAAGTCATAATATAAGTATAAAGTACTTATAGTATCTCTCGTAAGTCATAATATAAGTATAAAGTACTTATAGTATCTCTCGTAAGTCATAATATAAGTATAAAGTACTTATAGTATCTCTCGTAAGTCATAATATAAGTATAAAGTACTTATAGTATCTCTCGTAAGTCATAATATAACTATAAAGTACTTATAGTATCTCTCGTAAGTCATAATATAAGTATAAAGTACTTATAGTATCTCTCGTAAGTCATAATATAAGTATAAAGTACTGATAGTATCTCTCGTAAGTCATAATATAAGTATAAAGTACTTATAGTATCTCTCGTAAGTCATAATATAAGTATAAAGTACTTATAGTATCTCTCGTAAGTCATAATATAAGTATAAAGTACTTATAGTATCTCTCGTAAGTCATAATATAACTATAAAGTACTTATAGTATCTCTCGTAAGTCATAATATAAGTATAAAGTACTTATAGTATCTCTCGTAAGTCATAATATAACTATAAAGTACTTATAGTATCTCTCGTAAGTCATAATATAACTATAAAGTACTTATAGTATCTCTCGTAAGTCATAATATAACTCTATGAGTTATATTTAGCACTTCAAGTATTTTACAAGTTATCTGAATAAGTCACCGAATCGTTCGACGTGGAGTCGGGAGCTAGTCGACAGCACCGCGGTCGGTGGGCGGGCGGATATAAGCCGGGGCGGGCGGCGCCGGCCGCAGTGCACTCGTCTCTCCGCCCGGGATCAGGTGAGTTACTAATTATCGTAGTCGCTTGTTCTTGACAGAGCGGTAGTGCTTTTGAAAAATCCCTATTTAGAAGTTGATGTGAATTCAAAATTCGTTTATTTGTTTGAATGTAGTATAGTTCGCACAGCGGATCTAGGCTTCCGTGAAGTTAGCCGTTTGTGATGCGCAAAGACAATTTAGTTTGAAAAAGTTCCATTGCGCATCGAAACGAAACTAATTTCACGACGGCCGAGATCCGTTGTGAGAACTATACATACATTGCATATTGAATATTCTCACAATGTATTTGGTTGGACGTTCTCATGCAAAGGGTACAATAAAATTGTACTACATAGGTACATGCTTTGTAGAAGTGTTCTAAAATAATGTTTAGATTTGTTATTTTACTCAAGGAGGATACCATAAATTGTGTGATATTTTTATTGATATTTCATCAAAATAAACATTTCCGTAAATTAAATTAATAAATTGCGAAGTGTTTACAGACTTTGCTTTAATTAGTGTGCCATAAAAAATGATTTTATATTTATATAAATTAAGTACCTAACAATGTTAGCAATAAAAAGAGCTTTAAGTTTTCATAAATTTTAAAATGAAAACAAACAGATGTGGAGACTTCATACTAAAAACCTACTTTCAGGATTTATCATACGGTTTTTTAACTAAAGGCATTATATACATTATTATATTAGTTATAGTTTAATAATATATATATTATAGTATAACAAAATATAAGCACCTTAAATAGATTTAGTTTCACGAAAATTAAATTCGGTGTGTGGTGGAGCGCGTTCAAGTCTTTTACACGGAGATGCAAATTACTTTTACATTATATTGTAACACAATTTATTTTTAGACTTTTTGTATAAATTAATTGTTTAAAAATATCTTAAATTTGTTTTAGTTACCTTCGAGGTACGTAGGTAATGAAAACTAAGAAAAGTATATTTAAATTAGGTAGGTAAAGTACCTACTTACCTAAAAATCAACCGAATTCCTAAGAAGGACAACAAACGCAACGTCCCAAAGTTAATTACTTATAAAATTAAAACATAGAATACTTTATATTCTTGAAACAGAGAGCTATTTGAAATCAATCAAGAGTTGATGGTAATTTTAACGACTCATCATTCGTGATAGACACTTCGGGCGTCGAGTCGCGAGCCTCGCTCCAAAGATACTAAATAACAGAGACAGATATACTCGAGAATTAATTATGAGTTCTAAAGTAAAGAGGCAATAGGCATCCAACGAATTATTTTCATCAATAACGACCTTGTGTGCGTTATATCGTGCATCGTGTAAGAGGTAGCGGGTTCAATTCCCGTTGCCGAAAAGAAAAAAGTTAATAAACAGTTAAAATTTATGTTCATCGTAAAATCAAAACGCTTTCTATATACATTATTTTAATCTGTTCAGTCGTTTGGGCGTGATACCTTCCACAAGGATACACACATCTAAACTTTCCCCTTTAAAATAATTAGTAAGTTAGGTAGGTAGTTATGTGATGGATGTGTATGAGGTACTACTGCAGGTATGTGTGAATGTGTGTGTCTAAACAGCACTTATAATATGTATATGTCTGTATCTATGTACTTGTATTAGTGTTCTGTGGTGGTGACACGACAAGGAGACAGAGGCTCCGATACAAATAAACAGGCTGCGTGGGTAGATCAGTGAGTGTTGATTCTGTTATAACAACATCCGAAAGCCGCTTGAAAATACCCTTCAATTTCCTACAAATGATTTAAAACAAGTTGTGTTTGATTATAATACCGGATAAGTTCTTTCCATGCTTTTTGACGATTCATCGGAAATAAACTGAAAATCAATAGTGACATCGCGCCTTTAGCTAAATAGAAAAACCATTTTCTTTGACACAATTTTTACCTGGAGATTTGCGTATTTATTAAGATAACACTACACAAGTTTAAACATTTATCAAACCGAAAAAGATGCAATACTTATTCCTTGTGCAAATAAAGTTTGGCTTAGCATTGGTGGGCTCTCGGCTCTAGAGCAGATCTGTCACCTCGAGGGGACAAAACTAGGTGACAGATGGGAATAATCCAGATTTTTAGCTAATTAATCTAAAGATGAATTCACAGACTGCGCTAAATGCTAATTATTTTTTTTATGTATTAAGCTCATACTGTTCTGTCATGCTCAAGTGTCACCAGAATCCTAGGTTTAAGGTATAAACGACTCATCTAGATGTTTTCCAGATGGTTCTATAAGTAATCTAATTGTATATATTGTTCTTTGAGCAATCAGAGCAGTTCCCTGGCAGTGGCGAGACGCCTCATAATGTATTCGCTGCGTGTTGTAGGTAGGTACCGTGCCTACCTACCTACCTACTGTGTTGCGTGTCAATAAACGATGTTGCCTAATTGACAAAGGAGATTCAACATTTCTGTGAGAAGCTTGCTAAATAAAGTATACCAACTTTCCACTGAAAACATGCCCTCCTTTTCATAATCGTGGCGTTAATCTCTGAATCTGTTGTTCGTCGTATTTAGAAAGAAAAAATAGGTTACTGGCGAGGAAATTATGAATTATTTTTCAATTTGTATGTGTAAAAAACACCCGCCTGCCGATCGTAAGGTTCAAACCCGGTATAACAATTGATTTTTCTATTCAAAAAAGTTATATGCGCAATGTTGATGCATCGTGTCTCAAAACTAAAACACTGAAAGACATTTGTCTATCAAGCCACTAACCACCAACCGTGGTCACTCATTCAAAAGTACGAGGTAGGTAGACTCTTATAATAATAACACGATTATTCTAGGGGTAGAGCCGTGTCTACCTACTTTTGTGCGGTTTTGAATCAGGGGAAGAGAGTGATCAATCCAACGAACAGAAAAAATACTGGTTGATTTCCCGGCCGTTAAATTGGCAACGGATGAACGCTTCCGGCGAGACAACAACCGGATGCCGACTGCCGCCCCTTCCGGGAATACAGCTACTGAAATAACATAATTCCTCGAACCCGGTCTTAGCGCTCTCAAAGTGTTAGGTGAACATTTTCTTTAACAAAACTGAAAAGTAAACTCAACTTAAATTACTAACAACTGAGCGTTTCCGTGCTTCGAAGGGCAAATTAAGCACTCGGTCCCGGCTTTTTATCTCCGCCACCAGAGTTGGCCACTGACTCATACCAACTCACCTATAGTTTATGTTCCGAAAACAGGTTAAAGTTTATTTAACGCTCAACTTAGGTAACACTCTCATCACCTCACATTGGCCTACGCTAGTGGTTCTCCACCACTACTCACCACACCACATCACACCAGAGCGGATCCAAGGCGCGTTGGTAAATAAATAAATAAATAAATAATGCTGGACAATCCACACAGCATCATCATTATTTATTTTATGTGCACGCCCCTCTCTGGGCACGGCGCGCGCGCGGGTGCGCATAGTATTTTGTTTAGATTGACATTTTTATAATTCGTCATAACTTTTGAATGGAATGTCTGATTTCAATAATTCAAACAGTTATCTACAGGTATTGAAACAGTCTTGAATATGAAATGATATACTGGTACGTGAAAACACCCGTTTATAAAATGTATGAAATTATTTATTTAGATAAGGAAGGTATGGAATACATGGTCTGATTTTGGCCGGCATTTCTATCAACTTTTAAAATGTAAAAAAGTAGTTATAGGTACATAACTACAATAGTTGGACATATGGTATCGGTGACTTTTTTGTAGATATCAATATGTTCTGTAAAATTGTAGAACATTTTTTTGTTCTATCATCAATAGTTTCCGCAGCGCATGCGATGAAAGACATTTTATGGAAATTTTTTTTTCAACCTTGGGTTACATTATTGAAGTTTTAGTAGGGATCCCTATTATTTTCTAAAATAAAATATAGCCTATGTTACTCAGGGATAATGTGATGATCCTTGTGATTTTATTGAATAAAAATATTTTGTATTTGAATTCGTATCTAAAACAAGTGCTTAGCTGTTTGAAAGGAGAATGTGCGGAAGCGTAGGAAGCGTGCTTCAGGCTAATAGCTACATTGTGAGTTTAGCACTTGATCACTACACTCGAGAATTATTAATTAAAATAAAATAATAACGTTTAGATCTCTGACACCTACTAACAGCCACCTGATATACATATACCTGATACTGAGACCCGAGTATTTGGGGCGAGTTTTCAACTGCGGATAATGAACGAATGAGTGATGTGGTTTAGTTTCCTCAGATTGCAGTAATGCTGGGCATGTGGGTGAGCGGAGCGGAGGCGCGCCTTGCGCTGGCGCTGCTGTGCGCCGTCGTCCTCGCGCACGCGCACGATAAGCGAGCCGAGAGTGAGTCCGCAATAGGTTAGCGCAGCACAGCACTACACCCTATCGTTATTTCGCACCATGTACCTTTTGCCTATAGTAGGCCATCGGATCATAGGCAATTCGTGAAGCCGTTTGTGATGCGCAAAGACAATTTAGTTCAAAAAAGCTCCATTAAGCATCAAAACGGCTAACTTCACGATGCATAAACCCAGTGGCCGTAGGTATTGGTGTCGATTCTGTTGTAGCATTTTCTAAACTTAGCTAACTAAAATTATCGCGTTTGTGTTTTAATTCATTAGAAAAGGACGGCAACAATTTTAGTTAGTTTACTTTAGGAAATGTAACAGAATCGACATTATTATGTACTTTCTTATTGACCGATACATTAAAGCGGTCGCAGGAAGTTGAAAAATAATGAAAGCTAGATATATCGTCATGGCACGACCATCATGGCTTGAAGAGGTAGACCTCCTGACTCGAAGGAGTCCAGCAGTGGACATTTATAGTCATATGATGATGGATGAGGCTCTTTCTGTACTAAATAAATCTGTTTAAAATCTGGTAGTGATGACACGGCTGTAGGTACACATAATAAATTCTTCTTACGTAATGCATTAGCAAAATACTTGTATATATCTTGTCCAGAGTTTATATTGTGCAAACTTATGTTGTATACATAGTGTCTCCGGTGCCGTTTACGTTCGCTGCACGATACGGACGCTCCCCGCAGCGCTTCATCACTCCTCGGAATGACAGGTTAGTGCTTACAGAGTACCTACAACGTCAATACACCGGACACTCTCACTCAATGTCACTTGTTGTCACGTGAGAAGATTGAACCAGTTACCTTAAGCATTTGTGCAATATCCTTTATTTAACTTAATAAGGTTGGATTCGACCAAACTCGAATAAGCACTGTTCGCAGTAAATCGTAGTTATTCGCGAATAAACTGACAGTTTACTTGTATTTGCCATTTCTTATTCCGCGGAATGGTCGAATCCAGCCTAAGTCTCGGGGTAACGAGCGCAGTGCAGTGCCACGCAGAACTTTGTGTCACACTGCAACTGTTATCATATCAAGCGAACGACTTGATCGTCTCGTCATTTGCAGTCGAAAAAATAATTTGCTTTTTATGTTTTGATAATAAACCCCTCTTGCAGATGGATGATGACCACGCGGTACGGCAAGCGCTCGGAGTCCTTCACCATGGAGGAGGACTCGGTCTCGCACGAGGGGGCCCGAGGGGAGCCCCAGGGGGAGCGGGGGGCGAGGCTGCGGGCCCCCGCGCGGACCGAGGGCGGGGGCGCAGGGGCTCTCGCTCTGTCTTGTCAATATACCGGTGTGCTAGAGCTATACCGGTGCACGCATGCGCGGACGCACACACTCACACTTGCACGGTGAGCTGCGTTACTCTTTGATATTACATCTTCATCATATCACCCATAGATAAATCAACCAATATGAGACAGCTGCTAGACACAGGGCTCCCCGAAATCATGCCATGATGACCAATTTTGAGCCTTCACCATCCACCAATTTCTTGCGACCGCTTTCATGCCATCAGTCCATTGAGTAGGGGGTTCTACATACGATATTACAACGGATCTATCAAAGTAATAATCAATGGTCAGTTTTCTCACTGAGAACACTGGCTGAGTCTCCAGCGGGAGTGTTTCTTTAATCCATCATGACCCGATGCGGACATTTGACACATGTGTTTGGAATTCATAGTTCTTTGACATTCTGGTTTCCTCATGATGTTTTCCTAAACGTTTGAAAACAGGCATGAAAAAAATCCAGGTTTTCGACCGGTTTACTACCTGTGGGTACAAAACCGGTTAAGATCGAAAGGCTGGGTCACTACCGCTAGACCACCAGTGCTCTGAATAATCTATTCTAATTAGTCACCTGTATTTTGCAAAGTTTGAACAAACTATTTATGTTATAACAGAAGAAGCGACGAGGACCCTGCGCCGAGCCAGGAGCAATGAACGACTGAATCAGCTGGCTGCCACAACTCCTCCCCCCCCCCAACCCCTCGCCCCACTACCTGCTGCTGACCCTGATTCATGTACAGTAGACCTGCTACAATGTCCATCGGTTTTGTTGGTCTACGAGTAATGTTTTTTTTTTATTCACAATAGGCTTGCGCTTGACCACTATCTCGCCTGATGTTAAGCGATGATGTGGTCTACGGTGGAGCACGCTTGCCTAGAAGCAACCTATTCACTCGTGACCTTTTAACCTACGACTGCGGAATATGAAAAACAGATTCTGTTGTTGACATTTTGACATGAATTAAAAAAAATATTCCATTTCCCGTAGAGCATCGAAATAAAATCGTTGGACAATATCGTTAGTTTTATCAACAAGCAAAGACATTACACCATTATACAGCATACAGCATTTTCGGTGTAAGTTATTTTAAATAAAATAAATTCTATAAATTCTATTTCAACGCTACTTCTACTAAACTAACCTTAGACCATTTTATTTTGTACTGCTTAGTATTTCAAATAATTTGAATAAAGAGAATAAAAGTTATATGCAGGCAGCTATCGTAGTTAGGGTAAGAACCAGCATGACGGGTGCAGGCTGGGACCCGTCATGGTGCGGATCCTTGAAGATCAGCAAGCAGAGCTAGAATGCAGTTCTAAGCTGCCTAGAACTGTTATCCGTCAAGTCCTAGCTGAGAGCTGCAGATGCCTCACCTTGTGCTTACGGAACTTGATGAGCAGACACTGGCATTACTTACGCTACACTACTGGTCTGCAAAAAAATTAACCCACCCCTACTTCTTGGTTGAAGTAGGTCAAAAATCTACCCCCAACTTAAAGCTTCAAAGGGGATTTTGACATTAAAATTCCCAAAATCCCAAGGGGATTTTGACACTAACCCAAAAATTGAGGTGTAATTTTTTTGCGGCCAGTATACATATTTTTTATTTGGTTTGACTACACGCCATATTATACGGATACGAATACGATACGATTAGCCTGTTGTGTCCCACTGCTGGGCAAAGGCCTCCCCTTGATTTCTCCAGTCATCTCGGTTTTGAGCCAGTTGGACCCAAGCTCTATTAAAGCTGTCGAGATCGTCTCGCCATCTCTTTTTGGGTCTGCCATATTATACAATTCATAAAAAAACTGTCGTGTCTAAGTATTATCTAACATTTCAGAATAACATTTTCAGCAGGTGTGTTCTCCGTGTCCGCTCGATCAAGTAGAATCAACTAGATATTAAGGTACTTAATAATATTTGTAAAAAGCTTATTGTAAGTATTCATCTTGTACTGTTATTGTTAACTGTATTCTTATTAACTTATGGAATTATATGAAGTTGGAACAGACTACTGCATTTTTTTTCCGTACATTATGCAACAAAGTGGCTTCCCAGGACGGGAATCTCTGATAATTACTGTGCAGACTGCTACGAGTACGAAGCTACGAGACGACACAGAATACATTGTAACAATAATTATAATAACTTTGTTGAGGACACAATTTGCATGATAGTTTATCATAACATACTTAATTATAAAAAAAGTCCTACAAATGGCGGTCTTATCGCAGATAGCGATTTCTTCCAGACAACCCTTACTAATTAAACTTAACATTAGTAACTAATCTACTGAAACTGCTAACGAATGGACTTGTCATCGACAACGACATTAAGAGAGTGAAATCCCTAGCCCTCGAACTAGAAACTAATTTTTCATAATAATTCATAATATTTATTTGTCAGAAAGTAGGTAATTATATTACAATGATGATCAAATTTTATTCAGTGATGTATTATTCAATGATGATCAACTTTTATCCAGCATTATTTATTTATTTATTTTATTTATTAGAAACTAATCTGAAAATAAAGCTTAAACGAGTTTCAAATTAAATCAAATCAGGTGTAATTCGAAAAAATATGCAAATGTACGTAACGTTTGTGTGTCAAGTACATGTACTGTGCTGTGCCAAAAGATGAATTCAATAGACTTGCTACGAGGTGCTACGATGTGCTACGAGGTGCTACGAAACGCTACAGTTGTTTACACTCGCTACGAGTAGCTACGAAGACGCTACGTTGCCTTCAAGGCAAGGAACATAACTATCCTTACACTCTCGGCAGTCGAGAGTAGTTTTTATTTATTTATTTATTTAACTAACTAGAACGGTGCATAACCAATTACACTAATTATTTAAATTAATTACAATACTAATACTAATAACATAAAAACAAAAATCAAATAAATTAAAAACAAAATTAAAACATTAAATATTAAAAATAATAATTAAATTTTACACTATCTTAAGTCTAACAAAATTAAATACATATCAATCTAAATGTCAAGTGAAATAATGAAATGTCAACAATGTCAGATATAAAGTAGGTAATTTTAAATGCACAAACAAATTAGGTCAACTCTCACACACTCTTTACACAGAAATTCAAGCACTCCGACATAATCATAATAATATAGTTACAGCGGTCATGTTGACATGACACTAAGAATAAATCGGATGGATTAGAGTTTCTTATTATTAAATAAGATATGTATATAGGAAGAAACAAAACTATTTATAATTAAAGTTCCTTGTTATTTTAGAAAAGAAATTCGTAAAAAGTCACTTGACTGTGAACACCAATTAGAAAGTGTCATTCCTTGTAACACATTATTGTGCAGCGAGCGTTGATGGGTGTCTTAGGGTATGAATGGCTTTGCATCTTGTCAATGTCTTGCGTGGAGCTGTCAAACGGTGGCGTCTGTGGTCTGTGGTAGCGTCTATGATGGTGGGGAAGGAACGTAGTGGATATATACTCTCGGGGGTAAAATGAAAGTGCGCATGAGTTCTTGCTTAGCTCTATGTTAATCATAAAATGCATGTATTATAATTAAAAGTGTAATTAGATGCTAAACGGGAGTGTTTCAATTTATTCGGAAAACGATCTCACATCTCAGAAAATGGGATAAAAACTCAAACGTTCACAAAAGTGATAAAATCGAAAAGTGACGCCCTAACAGTCAACGGAGTTTTTGTGAAAAGATACGTGCTGTAAGTTATAAAATAACAAGAAATGGAAAAATGAGTATAATGAGAGCATGAGATCGTGCCGTTTTAGCCTATGAATAATAATTTTTCATCTACGGATACCACCGAAATGGAGACTAAGTACGTACTTACATACTTACATGTTGATGCCGACCGTATTGGTAAGTTATTTGAATACATTTATAAAAGAGTAGGTACACTGACCATACTGTACTGGAAGTCATCTACTACCAAAGATTACAAACATATTATGGTAGTAAAATATTTTTTTCTCTTGTGTTACACTACAATAATTTAGCTGCGGTGAAGTTTCAGCAGAATTGATTCCCATTGGTAATTAAGAGAATAACTTTTTAATGAAAGCGGAAACTAGATACAGTTGGATGTCACATGTCGTTAATAGAAGAATTAACTTCCTATTTCTTCTTTATTTAATATTATTACACTGTATGGTAACTAGAATACCACCTAGTTGTTCTAATCTGAAAATGAAGTTTGAGAAAATGAGAAACACCGCACTGAAAGACTATGCTAGTTGACTATAATAATTAAATGCTCCAATAATATGATTTCCATATAAATGACTAGATGAATGAATGAGAGATATGAGTAAGATAGAGCACTACAATACTTGTAATAATAAATAATTAAGATTTGTAGTATTCAAGCAGTTCTAAATACAAAGTTGGATAACCAAAAATATTTCTTATTGACCATTGGTTCATTTATCTATACCTACAAGTGGCTTGGTTTGAACTGGAACTTATTATTAGGTACAGTACAGATCATTTTAATGAATGGTTATGTCATGATGTTTAGATTTTATATTATTTAAAACTGTGGGTTTACTACAATAATATAAAGATTACAAAAATATAATAAACCATAATTTTCGTTGAATCTGCAGACACTGATCATAGACATAGATATAGATATTAAAGATATAATAATAACCAAAGGTGACCCAAAAATAATGTGTTAACTGTGTGTCTAACAAATTATAAAAGGAAATACCTGACTAGTACAAATTTTTTTTGAGACACAAAGCGAAGATAATATTATGACATCTTTAATTTGGTTCGGTTATATCAAGATGAGGTTGGTTGAGCTAAAATTATAATGAAATTAGAAGCAAGTCAATACAGGGTGTATTGACAGCTCCTATATTGCAGTTTTATACATTAAATAGAAATTGATTATTATTAATTTAACTCTGTCATGAAAGAAATGGGTTATTCCCCAAATTATTGAAAAAAATTATAAAAATTCTTCTGACATATCCATCTAATGACCATTCTGAATATTGCTAAACTTTGTTTAACTATGGAGAACAACTAAGTAAACATCAACAGATACAGGTAGAATAGAAAATAATGGAATAGAAAACTCTTTATTGTACACACACAAGGAAATATTTAAAATTACACAGATACACAATTTAATAAAGCAAGGTACAATGGGCGGCTTTATCGCTGGGAGGGATTTCTTCCAAGCAGCCTTTGGATGGACAGAAAATAGATTGAATGAAATGGTTATGTTATGTACATATACTTATCTTCTTTTTTATAATATAAAAATGAATCGCTGTGCGTAAGGCTTGCTAAAACTCAAGAACGGCAGGACCGATTTGGCTAATTTTGGTCTTGAAATGTTGTGGAAGTCCAGGGAAGGTTTTAACGGTGAGAGAATATACAGGGTGTACAAAAAAAAAAAAAAAAAAAAAAAGCGCGAGGGAAGCCGTTCAAACAAGAGCTTTTTGAAAATTAGTTGGGCTGTACTTGGCTTAAACTTGAATACGAGTTCCCAACTCCGATACTCGAATATTGGAACACTCGGAAACTTGAAATTTGAAACTTGAAACATGAAATTTGAAACTTGAAACAAAACTTGAAACTAGAAACTTGGAACATAAAACTTGAAACATGAAATTTGAAACTTGAAACATGAAACTTGAAACTTGGAACATGAAACTTGGAACATGAAACTTGAAACTTGAAACTTGAAACTTGAAATATGAAACTTGAAACTTGAAACTTGGAACATGAAACTTGAAACTTGAAACGTGAAACTTGAAACATGAAATTTGAAACTTGATACATGAAACTTGAAACTTGGAACTTGGAAATTGGAACTTGAAACGTGAAACTTGAAACATGGAAATTGGAACGTGAAACTTGAAACATGAAACTTTTAACTTGAAATATGAAACTTGAAACATGAAACTTGTAACTAGAAACTTGGAACATAAAACTTGAAACTTGAAACTTGAAACATCAAACTTGAAACATGAAACTGGAAATTTGAAACTTAAAACATGAAATTTGAAACTTGAAACTTGGAAATTGGAACGTGAAACTTGAAACGTGAAACTTGAAACATGAAATTTGAAACTTGAAACTTGGAAATTGGAACGTGAAACTTGAAACATGAAACTAGAAACTTGAAATATGAAACTTGGAACATGAAACTTGAAACATGAAATTTGAAACTTGATACATGAAACTGGAAACTTGAAATTTGAAACTTGAAACATGAAATTTGAAACTTGAAACTTGGAAATTGGAACGTGAAACTTGAAACATGAAACTTGAAACTTGAAATTTGAAACTTGGAAATTGGAATATGAAACTTGAAACTTGAAACATGAAACAGGAAACTTGAAACATAAAACTTGAAACTTGGAACTTGGAAATTAGAACTTGAAACGTGAAACTATAAACATGAAACTTGGAACTTGGAATTTGGAACTTGGAACTTGGATCTTGGAATTTGGATCTTGGAATTTGGAACTTGGAACTTGGAACTTGGATCTTGGAATTTGGATCTTGGATCTTGGAACTTGAACTTGGAACTTGGATCTTGGAATTTGGATCTTGGAACTTGGAACTTGGAACTTGGAACTTGGATCTTGGAATTTGGATCTTGGAACTTGGAACTTGGAACTTGGAATTTGGATCTTGGATCTTGGATCTTGGATCTTGGATTTTGGAACTTGGAACTTGGAACTTGGAATTTGGAACTTGGAACTTGGAATTTGCATCTTGGAACTTGGAACTTGGAACTTGGAACTTGGATCTTGGAATTTGGATCTTGGATCTTGGAACTTGGAACTTGGATCTTGGAATTTGGATCTTGGATCTTGGAACTTGGAACTTGGATCTTGGAATTTGGATCTTGGATCTTGGAATTTGGAACTTGGAACTTGGAACTTGGAACTTGGAACTTGGAACTTGGATCTTGGAATTTGGATCTTGGATCTTGGAACTTGGAACTTGGAACTTGGAACTTTGAACTTTGAACTTTGAACTTTAACTTGAACTTGAACTTGAACTTGAACTTGACTTAAATTTCAAAATTACAAATTGAAACGGGACTTGACTTGAATTTAAACCGGAGCTTTAACTTAAACTTGAATCTGACTTGAAGTGAAACTTGAACTTGAATCTGACTTGAAGTGGCACTTGAGCTTGAACTTGACTTGAATCTGACTTGAACTTGAACTTGACTTGAATTTAAACTGGAACTTCGAATTAAAACGGGACTTGAATTTAAACCGTAGTTTTGTTGAACTTGAATCTGACTTGAAGTGGAACTTGAACTGGAACTCGAACTCGAACTTGATCTGGAACTCGAACTGGAACTTGAACTTTATTTGAATTTTTACTGCAACCTTAAATGAAACTGAATCTTAACTTGAACTTAAACCGAAGCTTGAACTTGGGACTTGGAACTGTAACTTGACTTGAACTTGACTTTGAATTGAACTTGAACTGGAACTTGAATTTGACCTTAAACACGAACAAGAACTTTCACTTGAATTTAAACTTAAACTTGAATAGAATTTAATTTGAATTTGACTTGAATGTTTATTTTGAACTGAAACTTAAACAAAAAATTTAACTGAAGGAGTAACTTATACCTGAAATTTAAGACTTGATAAACGATAAACTGATTTCCAATAAACGATAACTGATTTCCAATAAACGATAACTGATACCTTAATTTGACAATAATAATAACGATGATAAAGAGTAATAATGACAATGATAGTGATAAATGATAATGTAACAAAGACAGACAATGATGAAATAACTGACAGACAATGATAATGGCAATGGAAAAAAAAAATGATAAAAATAACAGTTTATGATGATGATAAATGACAATGATTATGATAATGATAATGATAATAATAATAATAACGATAATTGGTTATGATAATAATGGATGAATTGTTGATGGACATGGATGATCATTGATTATGACTACTAAATTATAATAATGATTATTATAATAGATTTGATATATCGATTTACTATAACTTACACCGTTTTAGCCAAAGATTAGAGAATGTTGCACTAAGGAACTGGGCAACATCGCAGCTAAAGGCGGTGCGACTGAAGGAAGTAACTTTCACACCGTTTTTCAGCTATAGAATAGAGGATGTTGCACTAAGGAACTGGGCAACATCGCAGCTAAAGGCGGTGCGACTGTGAAGGAAGTAACTTTCACACCGTTTTTCAGCTATAGAATAGAGGATGTTGCACTAAGGAACTGGGCAACATCGCAGCTAAAGGCGGTGCGACTGTGAAGGAAGTAAATTTCACACCGTTTTTCAGCTATAGAATAGAGGATGTTGCACTAAGGAACTGGGCAACATCGCAGCCCAAGGCGGTGCGACTGTGAAGGAAGTAACTTTCATACCGTTTCGGCTATAGAATAGAGGATGTTGCACTAAGGAACTGGGCAACATCGCAGCCCAAGGCGGTGTGACTGTGAAGGAAGTAACTTTCACAACGTTTTCGGCTATAGAATAGAGGTTGTTGCACTAAGGAACTGGGCAACAACGCAGTCAACTGCGGTGCGACTGTGAAGGAAGTAACTTTCACACCGTTGCGGCTATAGAGAGTTAAGGGTTGTTGCGCTACGAACTGAGCAACAGCGCAGTCAACGGCGGTGCGATTGTGAAGGAAGTAACTTTCACACCGTTGCGGCTATAGAGAGTTAAGGGTTGTTGCACTATGAACTGAGCAACAGCGCAGTCAACGGCGGTGCGATTGTGAAGGAAGTAACTTTCACACCGTTGCGGCTATAGAGAGTTAAGGGTTGTTGCGCTATGAACTGAGCAACAGCGCAGTCAACAGCGGTGTGACTGTGAAGGAAGTAACTTTCACACCGTTGCGGACTATAATACTGAAACACTAGATCATGAAGGCATACGAACTTGCCGCCTACTATGATGATAGCTGCTAAATTAAACACTAGGGCATGATGGCATACGAACTTGCCGCCCAGCATGATGAGACCTGCTAAGTGAAATAGATCATGAAGGCATACGAACTTGCCGTCTAATGTGATTAAAGTTACTAAATGAAACACTGGTGCATGATGGCATACGAGCTTGCCGCCCGGCGTGATGAAGACTGTCGAATGAAACATGCGTTCTGCGCGCCTGTGTCGCGTGGAGCGCCGTGACTGCGCGCTGATGACGCGGTCCGTGCGCCTGAGTCGCGGTTGGTGCCGTGACTGCGCGCTGACGACGCGGTCCGGGCGCCTGTGTCTCGTTGGGCGCCATGACTGCGCGCTGACGACGCATTCTGCGCGCCTGTGTCGCGTGCTGTGCCGTGGCTGCGCGGTGCCGCGGTCGTGTGACGCGTGCTGAGCGCCTGTGCGCTGCTGCCGATACCGCGCTCATGCAACACGGTCTGCTTGTCTGGTTGTCTGTGTCGCGTGGTGTGGTTGTTTTGGCAGATAGGGAATGTGGGAACAATGGGACTTGTTCTTGATGTGGATGGCCGACTGCAGCGAGCGTTGATGGGTGTCTTAGGGTATGAATGGCTTTGCATCTTGTCAATGTCTTGCGTGGAGCTGTCAAACGGTGGCGTCTGTGGTCTGTGGTAGCGTCTATGATGGTGGGGAAGGAACGTAGTGGATATATACTCTCGGGGGTAAAATGAAAGTGCGCATGAGTTCTTGCTTAGCTCTATGTTAATCATAAAATGCATGTATTATAATTAAAAGTGTAATTAGATGCTAAACGGGAGTGTTTCAATTTATTCGGAAAACGATCTCACAATTGTGGTTGACGTTTTCATAGAACAAAACGGGTTATTGACATTATTCAACTTCTTCATCTTCGTTTTTGTGGCTTATTTGCCACTTACACTCTCCCTAGGCAAGGTTTGTTTTGCACGGCGTGGCGTCATGAGCGATATCGACGGAAAAAACGTTTTTTTAATGCAAAAAAAATAATTGTAAATATTATATCATTTATTTATAGATTTTTGGTGAAAATAGATATTGGTACATTATTAACCAACTTTTCAAATTTAATCAACTATTCTATTTGGCGAAGAAAAGGATAACACACTTCCTGACTTGTACCTACGTAGGAGTCAAGTAGGAGTATAAAAATATTTATATTCCATGTCTGGGATGTATTAATGACAAAATAGTTGTAAAAGGACCGTCAGTAAGTAGGCAGGTAAATAAATACATTGTGTTGATTTAGGCGTGCTGTTGTTGTAGGACCAATAGACAGACAGGACGCGAGATATAAGTATATCTTTTGATCACTTTATGATAACATTGTAACTAAATAAACTACACGACATAAATAGATAATGGAGCTATTGATATGTAGCCGTATCAGTCAATAAGCAACAAAATGATTAAATCAGTAGTAGCTTCCATACAATTGAAATAAATAAATAATGCTGGACAATTCACATAGCATCATCTAGCTCCAAGTTAAGTAGAGCTTGTGTTATGGGTACTACACTCGCGAGCAGCTGAATCGACTCACCTCTACAAAAATAATACGCGAACCACCGCCGTAGGACACTGTTTCGGCAAAACAGCACTGTGCAAACCGCTCACCTGGACGCCTGTAGACTCAAGTTCTCCTGTCACTGCCATGCAGACACACTCTGCACTCGTCAGTGAACAGGACTGACTGCCAGTGCTCAGCATTCTCAGCATGTGTTTGCGAGCAAATTCAAGGCGCGCTTGTCGGTGAGCTGTGGTCAATTTTGGGCTTCTGGCAGGCCATCTTGGAATGAGGTTCGCTTCTTTCAATCGTCTTCTGGTCGTCCATTGACTTACAAATGCTCCTCAAACCTCTCTCAGCTGCTGCTGGACAAAAACACCGATGAGATGGCGATTTCTGAGACTCGTCGAAACAATAAAACAGTCGTCTCTCTCAGAAGTAAGCCGGCGCCGACTGGTATCTGGCCTCCTAGAGTAAGAACCAGTCTCTTGGAATCTTTTGTACAACCTTCACACAGCAGATTTGCTCAGATTTAGTCGGGAAGCGACTTTTCGCTGGCTAAGGTTCTGTTTATTTTATTTTATTTTATTTATTTATTTAGACACACCAACGACAGTTACAGAGAACATTATTGGATTGTCCAGCATTATTTATTTATTTATTTATATAAGAGACGTTTTACGTTACGTTTTACGTACCTATATCTAACTAGTCTAAAGTGAAAAGTGCGTTTAGGTTTGACAAAAGCATTATTTCAGATAGAGTCAGATTTTTCCAGTCATAACCAACGCAATTTCTACACATGCGATGCCTTAAATAGGTACAGTAAAGAGTATTAGATTATAAGTAACCAGCACTTACAGGTGTATACAGCTTTCTCGACTTTTAAGTAAAATTAGATCTAAATTACATTTAAATTACAAGGATAAATATTAGCAGAAGCTTAAGTGTTGCAGCAAAGCAACAACTTGAGCGGCTTTTTCTGATGTTGTATCCATAATGGTTGTAAATCGAGAATCGTACCTTGCGAACTGAATGAATTAAAATTATTGGTGTTATTTAAAAGCCTATTGAGCAAGCTTTAAAAAAATTATATAAGTAGGTGCATTACTCAAGTAATTTTCGAAAAAAGTAACACTTTGTACTTTTTGTAGGTGAGTCGATTCTGCTGCTCGCGAGTGTAGATGACTGATATATCTACATTAATACAATACAATACCTACTTGATAGTTTTTTTTAAATATAAGTACATAGAAAATACCCAGAACACCCGGAACAAATATTTGCAGATAGTACCTACAAACATTTGTCCCAAAGCGGGAATTGAAACCGCAATCTCCTGCGTCGCAGGCGGACTTTCGCCTGCCGCGCCACATCGGTCGTCAAAAATTACATAATGTCTAATAGCCTTTTACCTTCCACCAAAGTAAAATAAATGGATTGGGATTTCGCCACTTTTTGTTTACAAATCTCCTGCCACAGCTAAATTCTATTGTAAGGGGATTTTAAAACAAAAAGTGGCGAAATCCCCTTTGCAGGGGATTATCTAAGAGGGTTTTGAGACCAAGACCCTACATGTCCCATAAAACCATAATTATTTTTTGGTTTGATTCGACAAATAACCAGCTCGAGACCGATTGCACAAAACTAGCATTATATGCATTATATGCATTATATGCTCGACCCTCAAATATTTGTTTGTTTGGATTACTCCCATCTGTCACCAAGCTTTTATTTTTTGAAAAAGTTCTCTCTGTTCCCCTTTTGATGGCGAGAAGACAGATAAAAATATTAGTTGTGTGGTCAACGCTCTCGTATCGCTAATCAGGACGACCGACGGTGACGGCTCAACTGATTAGCAAGTAGAAGCTCTTCAGTCGCCGCGCTAATAACGGCAGCTGTCAGCACCTGTCAAGATAGATGTCATGCCACTTGATCCCGTCCCGCGCTGTCGCCGCGGTGTCTGCCTTGTGTCTATAGTACCATTAATTTGTACCATCAATGGTACAAGTGATACTACAATGTGTCCTTAGTACCATCAATGGTACTACCGATACTAGCACGTGTCGCTAGTACCATTGCATCGAAAACATACAAGAAAATATTTCTGTCTTTCCTATTATATACTATAAATTAATACTATAATTCAATCTAATGAATAAGTGACATCCGCTTAGATCGAAATGAGTAGGTTAGGTTATGTTAGGTTAGTGAAAAACTACGCGCGAGGCGAGCGAGCGTAGCGAGCGTGCCGCGGCAGCGGCCGCCGAAGCGCCAGAAATTTAGTATTTGTTTTTCGATCTAATGAATAAGTGACATCCGCTTAGATCGAAATGAGTAGGTTACGTTATGTTAGCAAGAAGAATACCTATATACAGGAAGATAAATACGTTACTGAGCATAGGAATGGGACTACGAGAAACAGTTCTCCCTTGTGGTCCCATTAATGGGACAAAATCCTTGGACCATGCACGAGAAAATTGCGTCGTTAGAAAATAAAAAAAATCTGATTTTTATTTTCACAAGTAAATACACAATTTAAATTACACTATAAATCTGAATCTAACTTAAAACCCCTTAGACCTGCAAACGGCACGGTTTATTATTTTTGATTTGTTTTTTTTCACGAGTAAATACACTGTATAAACTAGTATCTTTTTCAACGGTACTAAGGACACATAGTAGTATCACTTGTACCATTGATGGTACAAATTAATGGTACTATAGACACAAGGCGGCGGTGTCGAGCGCACGCACGCACTGCGCACAGGAACCAAAAAGCAGCGTTTACTTACATTATTCTGTCGTGGAGTGTCGTGACGCATCTTATGTATATCGTGTCCATACATTTACAGAACACGTCACGTCACATAACCATCATCATTTTCCTGCCCTTTTTCCCACGTTATGTGGGGTCGGCACAACATGTTCCTTTCTTCCATTCCTCTCTATCACCCGTCATCTCAGAACTCACTCCTTTCTTACTCATGTCATCTTTCACACAATCCATCCATCTTTTCTTTGGCCTACCTCTACCTATATATCCATCCACATTCATATCTAACATTCTTCTTGTCAGATGACATTCATCCCTCCTCATAACATGTCCATACCACGCTAACCTATTACTCCTCATTTTCTCAGTCACTGGTCCCACTTTCAGACTTCCTCTAATGTATTCATTCCTTATTTTATCCATTCTCGTCACTCCACACATCCATCTTAACATTCGCATTTCCGCCACATGCACTCTTTTCTCATCCGTTCCCTTGGTAGCCCAACACTCAGATCCACGTCACATAACCATACAAAAGTATAGACACGATATACTTATGACTCGTCACGACACGCCACGACAGAATAATGTAAACGCGGCTTAACTAACTACTATAATTTTAAGAATTAAACTACATTCGAACTACTTAGTCTCGATTCGAGACAAAGTAGTTTTCATATATTTTTTATTTTATTATTATTTGTGTAGGTAGTACCTACCTACTTAGGTACCTTCAAACTTGTTGTTGATTATTTTTCTTTTATTGCTTATTCTTTTGTTTGTTAGTTTGGAGCCAATAAATGTATTTTTTTTCTTTCTTTCTTGAAGCGCGGGAATCAAACCCGCGCTTCTGGCGCCACTCAACCACTACGCCATAGCTGCCATAGTGAATCCTAGAGTAGTAGCTAGGTTGGTATTTAGTATAATTTAACATGTCTGTGAACTTTTTCACTGGCCTTTTAAATAAAAAAAAACAATAACAGATCAAACAAGCCACTGATTCGAAACCACTTGATTCGCTCTCTTACCGGACTGCTGCCACCTGCTGCTGGGAGCTAACGCTGTGGCTAACATATGATGACAGATATGTAAGACAAATTAGCTAGCAGACGTTTGCACTAGGATTGTGATCTGTATTGAACAATTATTTAAAAAACCGATTACTAGGTACGCCTGTTGTTATTTTAATGGTACCTAGTCCAAAGCACAAAAATACCTTAATGTGTGTGGTTCCTTCTTCCAAACCACAAGAAAAATAATGATTTACTGACATTATCTATTACAGAAAGAGCCTTTAATTTTTGTGTTTATTTACTGGCTGTGTAAGTAAAACATTACTTTTTTTATATATTTTATATTGATTAACTGATATCTCACTCTAATTATGCTTTTGTTAAAAGAAGGAGCTCAATTTGACGATGGATTATTTTCTCCGTTCTTTAATGAAATAGTTTTTTTAATAAAAAAAGGCGTTTTATAGTTGAACTGACTAACCGAGTCTGCAGTCCATAATTAGCCGAATTGAGAGGTTTTGCGTTGGAGGTAATCTGATTATATATTCGTGTTTGTGCGAAGTTGTTGAGATGAGCCAAGAGAAACATAAACTTTGTGCTCGTAGGCAGGCAGGCAGGTACCTAAACATTGTACCAACAGTTTCGGGAAAAGTTACCGATTGGATAAACTCTTTGTATCAGCTTTGTTCAGAACACGGCTGAAGCAACCGAAATAGCACCTCAGGCAGTTTTCTTAACTCATTAAGGGCACGTTGGAATCGAATGTCGTACACACTCAGTGATGCTAGCTAACTATATCAGCGTTTATTCATTAACAATACGTTAATAAAACGCGCATTAAGCTCATCTTGTAGTAAACTCTTGTATGAACCAACATAATTGGAAGGATCGAGAAGGTCATGCAGTGGATGAAGTTGGGATGGGTTCTATGTTGGTCTGATGCCCGAGAACTTCATAATTCCTTGCCGAGCTAGCGTGATCTTAGAAAACGTTATTTTAATAGATTTAATTGTTCTCTAGATTTCCGTAGAGATAATCGTTGTCTACGCACAGACAGTAGGTACATAAATAAATAGTTCCTACTGGGTGGTAAGTAGTTAGGCTCTGCATAAGCTCGGTAACGACCTAACGAGTGTTGGCAGGTGACACGGGTGATGTATCATCGTGACGGATAGCCGCATAGGCAAGGCCGCTGGACCCTGCGCTGACTGACGAGGCGGGCGCGGCCGGAACGGCACAGGTGCTCAGCCCGCCTCAAGTAGGTAGGTATTAATAAAATCAGCAGGATCACTTTGATTGAAACGTCTGACAAGCTAGGTGACATAACGCCAGTTCCACCGCGCCCATGCCGTAAAAAGAACTGGCAACAACACCGGCTGGATTTCAAACACTTTGAATTTATATCGCGATATGAGTTTATTGCTAAGGATGATTGATTATTTGAGTTGCCGTGTTTATTGCCAGGTCCTTCTAGGCTGGGGCGCGTGGAACTGCCGTAAATTCACCTAGCTTTAAGACAAATCAAGTGATCCTCGTGATTTTATTGAATAAAAATATTTTGAATTTTTTGTACCTAGTAGAGTTGAAACACTAGATCATGAGTTCTATTTACAACGTTCCTAGATTTCCTAGGTAATGTTTCCATCTAAATAAGGAAATATCGCAGTTACCCGCGACTTGAGCGAGGAGAGGTACTTTACCTTTCGTATTATTATTTAAATGATTCCTGTGTGACGACGGACCTGCTCTAAAGGACAATCTTGAGGTAACCTTAGGGCGAGTGGTCGGGCACAAGCGGCGCGAGGAGCGATTTATCTACCCATTCGTTTCAACTCAACATGATATGGAAACTAGTGATTGCTGACCTCTGTGGCGCGGTGGGTGAGTGAGTACCCGCGCCGGTTGAGAAGCGAGAGGTTGCGGGTTCGATTCCACTATATTAACTCCGGATCTGGGTGATTCTATGTTACTATAAATAGGTAGGTACTGTACCGAACCCAACCTCAAGCGAGGAAAACTACCTCACCGTAAAAGCTAATAATGTATTAAAGTAATACAATAAAATATTTGTAAAAATATTGTAGAAATATCGTTGAAATGGCCACGTGATCGTCTAGTAGTAAAAGGTAGGACCTAACTTGTGTTCCGTATTAGTAACCTAAATTCTTTTTAAAAGTGATCAAGTCTTGTCTACTGCGATACTTATTTTATAATTGTCTACTTCGATACCTAATTTATAATTGTCTACTGCGTTACTTACCTCGTCTAATATTGTACCTAAATACAGGAATGTCTACTGTGTTACCTATATTTATTTATTGTCTACTGTGTTACTTGCTTCGTATAAATATCAAGCTAAAGTCTAATACTGAACGTACGTCGAGATAACATACTTCAGGCTATTGTACCTCGGGCTATCGTACATCGGGCTAACATACCTTTTATATTATCAAGATGAATGAAGATGATGATTGTAAATAGAAACGGCTATAAGGATTATAACATAATCCTTATAGGATCATAACATAATCCTTATAGGATCAGAGCACCGCCCCGCTCAGATCAATGGGCTCATCTCCAAACTGGACACCCTCTTCCGTATCATGAAATATTATCATGGAAATTATCATGGACATCCTAGTGACTTGGATGCCCATCAATAATTCTGGGAAACAGAAACTATATCTGTAAAACTCTACGTATTTCAACTTCAAGTCTGTCATGTATGTCTACAAGGGACAAGAGGGCTTTATCTTTTAGCAAGTCCAAGTCGAAAGTCCGTCAGTCTTTATTGCCTCTCCAGTAATCCTGCATCTAGAAATGCAACTTGGCACTTGGAGAGGTCTGTTCTAACTACCCTACCTACTTACCTGCCTGCCTACCTACCTACCTACCTACCTACCTATCTATCTATATAGGCTTTTTAGAAAGTTTTGGAGGAATAATTTAGTTTAGAACTTTCCAGAATAGCTTAGTTTTCTGACAGAGAATATACCATAAAATCGGCGTTACTTAACCTTTGCAGAATGAACCAAATTCAGATATATAATTTGTATTGTTAATGTCGTGGTAACTCCGGTCAGGACTTCGAAGAGGTAGCTCACCATCCGTGAACAGGTCTGGGTATTGCTGGTGGGACTTATACTGCCCAAAAGTCCGACGTAAGATATACCAAGCGAACTTAACGTAGCTCACCAGTTGTACATAGACTGGATTATGGTTACACCGGTCGAGACTTTAGTAAGGTAGCTCACCATCCGTGAACAGGTCTAGATATTGCTGGGAGGGACTTATTCTGCCCAAGTCTGACGTAGGATAAACCAAGTGAACTTACCTCGTTCACCAGCTGTACAGTCTGGGTATCGCCACTAGGACTAAATACGTCCAAAAACCAAAGAAGAATATATTATTAGTAGAATTCAGCTCACTTTCTGCATTGGTCTAAAACAACACAATTTAATATAATAAATTCAACATCAAGATCAAACCCAACCATTCCTTCAATTTAGGTAAATATTCAAAACCTTATAAAAATAGCCCTTAACTGTTACTGGTTATTTCAAATGTACAAATAAATAGTATTGAGATCAAATAATCCAATATCGTGAATTTCACTGAAACTACGACAACTCCGTATCCGGACTTTCAAGCTTACAAACTCCTCAAAGGGCACTGAATCGATTCACGCTTTTTGCATTTAAATCACATTTAGTCTACCTACAGCTGATAATAATGTGTTTGAATCAAATATTTTAAGATTTTTTTAGCCGATAATTTTCAATTTGTTATTTTTCACGACCTGACAGCCTGCCTACCAAAAGTCAAGTCCTGTCTCTCTTTCTCCAACTTCTTAAAATACGATAGTGCTCTACAGCTGTCTAGCAATGAGTTTTGAATATAATGACAAATAAGATTTTCATGTTTGTTTGAAAGCACTACTGATGTGTTTTGGAAATCTTAAACGCCCCAATAGTAAATGTTCAAAGACCTCCTAAACTATGTTTGTGAATAGAACGAAACTAGGCGTTACAGTACCTTCCTACATTTTGATAATTGGGTAACCCATGTAATTAAAATAAAATAACTCCATTGCGCATTGAAACGGCAAAATTTACGAATGCCCAGCCAGATATCTACCTAATGTAGATAAAAGTTCAGTCTGTCATCCTTTTTGCAATTGGGTGACAGATTAAACTTTTACTATTTGCCCGCCTCCGCCCGTGCGAGTGCGCGGCCGCGAGCCCGAGACGAGACGCCGCTCAAAGAGACGCATCACGCGACAAATAGACATAGCTCGCCACAGCAAGGGTGACCTCGCCCTGGATATGTTACCTGCACGTGCTTGGTGCACATAGTCAATAAGAATTACCCTTCAAAGGGGATTTTTTGTTTCAAAATCCCTATTAGACTGAGCTTGACGCTTCGAAGGGGGTTTTGACACTAAAATTCCCAAAATCCCCTGATGTAGAGGACGACCTCTACCTCTTTAGAATGAAAGTAAAAAGAAAAAGAAGTCAAGTCACAGTGGAATGTTTCGATATAGATTTTGATTGAATGATGGGGATAAATATATAAAATATTTCTTTGGGAAAATAATTGTCGGAATAATTGTTGGAAAACTAGTCTCTGCAGCTAACATATAATAAGGGATTTTGACAATAACCCAAACCTTGTACCTTCGTAATCGACTGTTACCTTTAAGGAACAAAATAGAGTGGTTTGGTTCCCTCGCTCTGGTTATGGAGTGACATACTGTATATATGGAACCTATCCCTTAAGTTTGTCAGGTTAATACGCGATATAGTTTCGCTTTTGCTCCGCAAGTCAGCTGGAGTGTGCTACACACAGCACCTCCAGCAAATACCTATATAATATTACTCTGATATGAATATTGAACTCATAATATCTCACACACTTTCAGTCCAGGGGGCCCAATTCCGCTAATTGTAATATGCAGCTAGTCTTACGCGAATTCACACTAAATAGAGTGACCACGAGCCTTATGTTCACACCATACAGTGTGACCACGAGTCCGTAGTCACGCGAACGTTGAGTTGGCTTGATGAAGAGTTTGTCACAGAATTAGCGCTATTTGCCAACACAGCAACTCGTACAGGTGTAATAGAGTAGTACAGGTGTAATAGGCTGTGTTGGCTCAGTGGGATTGACCTCGTAATTCCGATGGCCGGTGTCGAGGGTTCGAATCTCAGCCGTGGGTACACCAATGAATTCGGAAAAATTATGGTCCGTAAATTCATAATATGTGCGCGTGCTTAAAACGATGAAAGAAAACTTTGGTCTTTCCTGTGGATTAGGCCGGCTAAGCCTCTTTTATCTGATAATTTTTATCCCAGGCAATACAGTATGTGCACTTCACACATCCAGTGTGGGCAACAAGAGTAACCAATGCGTCATTGGATGTTGTTTAATTGTATAAATCATCTTCAATTCTTATTGTTATTCTAGTTGTAGAGTCAAGTCAGTTTAAGGTTCTCTGCGACTCGCACGCAGGTGGTAGGTGGTACAATAACAACTCACGGTTAATATAATACAACTATGTATTTATTTGATTCACTCCAACATATCGAGTTTATTTACTTACCAAATAGACAAACTAAATAGGTAAGTAAAAATTAAAAATTAAATCATAATCAATCGCAAAAATAAAAGAAAATAACTTCAGAAAGATTCAAATAACAATCTACCACACTCTTCTAGAAACAAACTAAAAACTCCCCGCTCCGCGCCCCGAGCTCCGGACATTAGCAGGGAGACGTCAGTTATTTGGTTTGCCTGTAGAAACAACCTTACTTACTATACAGGTTGTTCATTATTAATTGCGAAAAAATATATGGGGTCGTAAAAATTCGTTAGAACTAATTTTAGTTCCAAGTCATTTAAATTTTTGTGTCTATATTTTTATCATTCAATTTTAAAAGCAACTTAAAATATAGAATTTAGTTTCTTGACTATAATTAACTAATAATGAACTACCTTTTCTTATATTTAATCTAAACACTGACCTGACCTAAGAAGAAAGGTGATTTTGACTCCAAATACCAGTGAATAGGCAGACTTTCGAACAAAATGTCAATGAGGTTTGAAATCAATGTTTTACAATAATAACGTATAATAAATGATGAAGAACACATTTTATAGCAACTATAATTATGTGGATGTTATATTTAGTACAAAATAAACAAGTTTCTCTGAGTTTACTAATACACTTTATAATATTTATTTATTTATTTATTTAATATGTAGTGTGTGCTAGCATTAGTGTGCTAGGACGTGTTGTGACGTGTTGACAGATGTGTTCACGTTGCTAAACAACATTCCAGTGTCACTGACTAACTAATTAGGTGCTTTGTCAATATGATGAAAATGAAATGGTGAATAAATGTATGTCTAAGTCTATAACATGATAATTTTTTTAACTAGTACCTAGTACTTATATGTTTAATAAACTTTCACATAAAGTGTTCTCTAACTTATGTTAACGAATCTTGCGATACCGCAGGTGTCAACAATGGGACGATTCTTAACATCTTTCTTAAGGCTATTAAGGTTAACGTATGACCCAGCGCTAGAAATAAATTCTTTCATTATTAGTGCATAATATTCAAGGAATAGGTTCCACACACAAAAACAACTAACTTGTGCCTTTTTAAAATTTTGTCTTTAAATTCTCGATTAAATCTATTAACTTTATTTAGTCAATTATTAGTTGTCCTTGTTGGAAATCGAAAGGGCAGCACACGGCTCGTTTCATTTCCTCGGTTCCTATCTTAGTTACGTTCCAATGTTGTTACTGGCTATTGTTGGGATAAAAATGGGTTTCGAACAGTTCGCACTAATGTATTGAGAATCTAATAAGTAAGACTATATACGATGAACAGTTTTTAAAACACTTACAACGTTTACAAAATATGTTTTTTTCTAAATATAATTTAGAAATCAGATGCGCCGGGTCATAGGGTCGTCTTAACGTGAATTGAATGACAGATCAATAACTACGTCTAGTATGTTAAGGTCCAGATAATTGTAAGTCAGTAGCAGTGTCTCACTTTTGACTTCTCACTTTGAGCATCTGCTGAGTTTTGTTTGGCAATATTAAAAATCCAACCGAATGCGGATCTGCGAGTTGCACGGCACTAGGGGGGGCTGGGGGGTGGTAGCCCGGCACTAGGGGGGCTGGGGGTGGTAGCCGGCCCTAGCGCGGTCATAAGTCGAACTCGTCCATATCCTCGAAGTTGGCGAGCCCCAGGAAGTCGTTGGGATCTCGCTCGTCGTCGCTGTCCACGTACACCATCTCGATGGGCTTGCGGTTCACGTTGTTCATCATCATGATGACGTCGGCGCGCGCGTTGGCTTCGGCGCGCGCCGCGCCCGCTGCCGCCGCCTCCTCCGCCTCCTCCGCCTCCTCCGCCGGCGTCAGCTGGTTCAGAGCCAGCGCCAGCGCCTGTCACAAAAGCGGATTTAGAGCCTTATTCAATGATACTTGCTGACACAAAAAGAATACTAACGCTCCTAACAATAGGTATACAATTAGTCATGAATACGATAGCGAGAAGATCGATCAGCACAGGCAGGTCCGGCGAGGTTAGTGTGAGCCAGGAGCAGAGTAGTGTACCTTGGCAGCGTGCATGTCGGTGCAGCTGAGCGCGAGGGCGGAGGGCGCGGGGGTGCGCACGAGCGCGTGCAGACGTGCGGAGCGCGCGTGCAGCGCGTGCAGCGCAGCGCCGCGGGACAGCAGCTCGTGACACTCCGCTGCCGACCGCACGCCGAACATCACCTGCCGTCACCGTTCACATTATGTATCCGTCCCATACTATATATCCATACCATAACTATTGCAATAACTAAATACCATGTATGTAGACTTATTTGAAGCAAGGCAAAACTTTTTCAAAAAATTTATATTACTAATTTTCTTTACATGAGTTTATATGGCTTATTATCATCATGATGATCTTCATCACCTTTTTCATTAGGAGTAGTTTCATGTCCCCAAGTACTGAATCTATCAATTATCTACTAGGTGTCAGTACCTAACTTATTATTTATTGTGGACAACTAAAACTTGGTTAAGTATAAGTGAACTATTAGTGATAACTGTTTAGGTTGATCCTGTTCTATTAGCATTACCATTCTCACATGATTTAGGCAAAAAAAAAAAGTACAACAAGTAATTATTAATTTGGTGTTCCTAGTCGGTGATGTTACCCGCGCGTATAGCAGCGGCTCGTCCTTCATCTTGACGTAGAGCTTGTTGTCGAGGGACAGCTTGTCGGGCGAGTCGAGCGCCCCCTGTGCCCCCTCCCCCTGCCCCTCCACCCCCTCCGCCACTGACTTCACGCTGATCTTGCTCTTGTCCTTGACTGTGTCGATTATGAGCCTGCACCAATACAATAGTGTCATTTCAATTTTGTAAACCTACTTCAGAACTGGCTCTTCCGCTTCGGCCGTCTACGAAACCGGAGCTTCGTAACCAGTTACGAACTAAACATAATTCGTCCTCGTACGATACCAGTTACGAGAAAACGAGAGACAGAGACGAGAGCTCGTCGGGCGGTTCCTCTTGGCTTTCCTAGTAGCTCCGTCATTAGAATTAGCCATTGATTCATACGAACTTACTTACGTAGCTTATGGACACTTGCAATATCACTTGCGGTATCACTGCTATACTGAGTACTTGGAAATGCCTGTAATTACATTTTACACAAACTCGAACCTAATTAAACTTGAGGATACGGCTACCGAGCGAGACAACTATACAGCTCCCCACTCTGTCCCTTTCAGACTACTACAGAGCAAAAGAAGGTCTCGCACGCAGTGATAAGATACATTCTTACTACTAAGAGTAGTAGAGTTCTCTGTGAAGAACTCGTCCGGGGAAGTACTACCACCATACCTATTTCTGCCGCAAAGCAGTAATGCTCGCATTGCTGTGTTCCGGTGTGCAGGGTATGGTTTCCGGTGAAATTACTGGCACATGAGGCTTTCGATCTTAGCCTCAAGGTGGCAACCCGCGAGTGATACCTCTGGTATTGCAAGCGTCCATAGGTTGCGGTAACCACTTACAATCTTGTGGGCCGTACGCTTGGTTGCCACTTCAAGCCGTTGGCCGTTTTAAGCTCATCATTGTAAAATGATGTATTAAGTATGAGTATGTTACGTTTTTAGAGATTAATATTAGCATTGACGACCAATGTGGCGCGGTGGGCGAAGGTCCGCCTGCGACGCAGAGGTTGCGGGTTCGATTCCCGCCTTGGGATAAATGTTTGTAGGATCTGCAAATATTTGTTCCGGGTGTTCTGGGTGTTTTCTATGTATAATAAAAAATATCTATCTATGTATTGTATTGTATTAATTATATATCAGTCATCTAGTACCCATAATACAGCTCTGTTTAACAGCAGCTTACCTTGGGCTAGATGATGCTGTGTGGATTGTCCAGCATTATTTATTTATTTATTTATTTATTTATTTATTTATTATTGTTCTGTGCCTAATCATACTTAGGTATATCTGTTTTTGTTGATGAATACATTTATTTTCTTTCTTTAATACTCTAGTCGTTTTATTTAGGGTGGTGGATAGTGTACCTGGTGGCGTTGGGCACCGGCAGGATGTTCCAGTAGGTAGGCTGCGCCACGTCCAGCTCCTCCTCCGTGAGGATGTAGTGCGTGTCCTGCAGCACCAGCAGCGGCGCCGCGGCGTCCATGCACTGCACCACTATGCTGGTGGGGTCCTGGCTCTGCAGGTACTCGTCCAGCGGCATACACACGTCTGGGGGAAACACAATACATCCTTATACAGTTTTTTTATTATTAAAGCATATATTTATGGCAATTTAAGCAATAGGTTCCACATATACAAAAAAATACTTATTATTGTAGGAAATCGAGACGGGCGGCGTAATAAAAAATAATTAAGCGTGCATCCCGTAGCAGTTAGAGCGGTCTTTGACACGCACAGGTCATTGACGCGCGGATCGCTGACACGCGCCGCGCGCGGGCCGCATACAACGTGTACCATATAGCTCCTATCAGCCTGAAGGAAGGTAAGGGAAGGAAGGTAAGGGAAGCACGCAGTATTTTACAGGTCTTGGCAAACATTGTTCAAATTGGATGTTGAAAGGCAATAGAACTATAACATAACAATTTGTCACGCAATAACATTACAGAGAAATAACATTATAAAACGACATTTAAGTTTATTTGTCAATTCCTTTAGAAGGTTTATAGATTTACTCAGAGTTTCTATCATACATAAAAGCAAAGCAAGTGAGGTGTTTTAAATACCTTGTCGCTTGAAGTGTTGCGCGATGTCGACACGCGCTCGCTTCTGCACCGGCACCGGCGCCGCCTTTGCGTGAGACACACTCGTCAACCAGGATGCCACGGGGTCGTCGCCGACTACGCAGCCATGGCTACCTGCACGAGACACTCGTCAACCAGAATGCCATGGGGTCGTCGCCGACTACGCAGCCATGGCTACCTGCACAAGACACTCGTCAACCAGGATGCCACGGGGTCGTCGCCGACTACGCAGCCATGGCTACCTGCACGAGACACTCGTCAACCAGGATGCCATGGGGTCGTCGCCGACTACGCAGCCATGGCTACCTGCACGAGACACTCGTCAACCAGGATGCCACGGGGTCGTCGCCGACTACGCAGCCATGGCTACCTGCACCAGACACTCGTCAACCAGGATGCCATGGGGTCGTCGCCGACTACGCAGCTATGGCTACCTGCACGAGACACTCGTCAACCAGGATGCCATGGGGTCGTCACCGACTACGCAGCCATGGCTAACTGCACGAGACACTCGTCAACCAGAACCAAACTATTCGTATGATAGATTACACACTCGGCTACGGTTTGGAGTCGCGACGTCGCCAAAATGTTTGCTAGACCACGACCGACTGGCCTCTGGCGACTTGTGGTAACCATGGCTGCTCTAAATTACATTTGTTACACATTATTATTATTTATTGTCAGTAAAGTGATAACTCGCTCGCCTGATGTAAAGCGCCACGCCTTACCAGTTGCAATACGGGTGGTATTGCAAAAAAGCTTCAAGTTAGGAAGGCGGTGCGGAATCTTCATCATGACAGCCTTATAATGTTCCCACTGCTGGGGCACTCTCAAGCGAGAGTGATTAAGTTTTAATCCATCAAGACGACTCGATGCGGATAGATTGGTAAGGAATCTTACTGCATTAGTAATAAGGTGCACATTGGTGCTTCAACTTACAGGTGGTTCGCTTAAACTAGAGCGTGCTAAACCTTAAAATGATAGTAATAAGGTGCAAATTAGTGTAACTCACCGGTGTCTCGGCTCTCGGCGGGTTTTAGCTCGGCGCTGTTCTTGTTCTTCTTCTTCTTCACTAGCTTGGAGAGCACCGCCCCGCCACCTGACACGTAAGAGCTCCTGTGACCTGGCGGCCTAGATGTTAGGACGCTTAGGCCGCAAGCGTACGGCCCACTTGATGATACCTTAGCGGTTACCCGTGCTTGCAACATCAGAGATATTACAAGCTTGTTGACACCCTCAGATCTAAAGATCGGGCCTGTTTCACGAACTCCGAGTAAGCATCAAGTTACACGTTATTAATAAGGGATCTCCTATGTCATAGCGAATAAGCCCCCAGAGCTGGTCCCGGGACGGAAACTTCACCTCTGTCGATGCACCGTCACTTGATTTATAAGGATTAAGCAGTTCCAGGATTTGGAACAGAGTTTTGCGTCTCGAGGTTGACGACAGTACAGTGGCGCGCGCGCCGGCGCCGCATCTCACCACCAATAGGTAGGTCAGAGCTCAATTGGCGGGAACATGGTTCGCTTTCAAATCAAGCCATTAAAAATAGGTAACAACACATATAACATACTCTTAGTTGGTGGAACAAGCCCCGAGGTATAAGGTATATCTTACTGAGTAGCGGAGTGCTGAACTGTGAATCCTTGCTCATCACGTTGATGATGCGCGGGGCTCCTGCACCAGATAATGACAATGTTATCACACTTATACTAATTATATAATTATTTATAAACAAAATAAAATATGTACATAATTACATTACAAAATATACAAAATACATATGAAACAGTTGAGCCATCTAAAGACCGATACAAACGACCTATAGATAGCTCAACTGATCCAAATCACTAGCAGACGGAAGCGTTCCCGTTCCGACTTATACTTAGGTTGGACTCGACCAAAGTCTAAATCAAATGAGTTTTATTTATTAAAATCACAAGGATCACTTTGAATCGTCTCGCACAAGCTAGCTGGATTTACGCCAGTTCCAACGCGCCCGTGCCGTAAAAGAACTCAAATCAAATCAAAATCAAATTATTTATTTACCAAAAGAAAAAACAAATACAATGGTTTACTGGAGGTCCCCGCACAAGGCAACTGGCAACAACACCGGCTGGGTTCCTATCTGTTTTTGCGCATGAGCCTTGCTATTGTTATGGATGTCGAGTAGAGAGAGACCAAACCTGTACCAAACCAAACTTACTATTGTTATGGATGTCGAGTAGAGAGAGACCAAACCTGTACCAAACCAAACTTACTATTGTTATGGATGTCGAGTAGAGAGAGACCAAACCTGTATAAGCACTAATCTTGGAATAAATCGTACTTGGCATTGTAATTTTATTTGATGGATCCAATCAAAAATATATGACTACAAAAAATATATTTAAGGTCGAAAACCTGTTAATCTAGTTTCGTTCAGATCGGCTGTAAAATACGACCTGTAGAGGAGTGCCAACAAACTGACAGACGAGAGCAAATGTTGCCATTATGATGATGATGAGTTTGCGTATGATTAGGTATGAGTAGAGTATGAGTGTGAGTATGTGTATCTGTGTATTCTTCTAGGCTGGGGCGCGTTGAACTGCCGTCAATTCACATAGCTTTAAGACGTTTCAAAATGATCCTTGTGATATTATTGAATAAATATATTTTTTACTTTACTTTACTTGTATGAGTGTGAGTATGAGTATGAGTATGAGTGTGAGTATGATATGCGTATGAGTATGAGTATGATATGCGTATGAGTATGAGTGTGAGTATGATATGCGTATGAGTATGAGTGTGAGTATGATATGCGTATGAGTATGAGTGTGAGTATGATATGCGTATGAGTATGAGTGTGAGTATGTTATGCGTATAAGTGTGAGTATGAGCACAGTACCTTGCTTGTGCGGGACCGAGGAGAGCGGGTCGCGCAGCAGGCTCACTGAGTCCGATGATATTTTGATTATCTGAAGAACACACACTGTATTACTACCACTGACTCATAAGTACTTACTACCGCGGGAGCATGTATGTTACAAGCACCGACACAGTAATCAAGGCCGCAATTTAACGCCCCCATTGCTGGGATTGGTGGACAGCACACACGCACACAACAGTCTTTCGTATCAGTTCTTGTATAGGCCGGTTTTCTCACAACGTTTCCTTTCCTGTTTGAGCACTGACATTGCCGCGCACATACACATACATTTTTCGAATAAGAAATCCAACAAGTTTCGAACCAACGACTAGGATCGGAAGGCGGGATCCCTAACACTAAACTACTAGTGCCTTCACAGGAATACCTATTTTATTTCGTTAGCCGTTGGTTCTATTTCCATTGAGCGATCACTTTGCACTGCTACTGCAGACGCGCGCTTCAAATCATGCCGTGCCAAGTCACGTCACTTGACATGGGCTAGCTCGCCTAATTTTTTATTTTGTGACAATCACAAAATAATGTAGGTAGTTTACCTTCATGCCGGTCCCGCGGAGATTTTCTATCGTCTGTGCTGTGGACCTTTTGCCAAGCAGCTGCTTGACTGGACTGGACTGGCCTGGTTGCGCACTGGACTGACCCGCCTGCGTCGGTTTCGGAGCTATTCGGATTAAAGTTTTGCCTAACGTGTTGGAGTTAACGACCACATTTTTCTGATTCATAGTTAACACTTGTTTTCTCGTTGACAGTTTGGCTTGAGGTACATTTGACGGTTTGGTTTGGGCCACCTTTGATAATTTGGCTTGTGGTATCATTGTGAATTTGGCTTGAGGTACGTTTGGCTGGTTAGTGTTCGTGTAGTTTGTCACTTTTGTGAGCATTGGAACTGGTTTCAGTAGGGATTTGGAAGAGGGGTGGCTGGAGGTGGATGGCTGCGGGGCGGGGGCGGGGGCGGGGGCAGGGGCGGGGGCGGAGGAGGGGGCCACCGAGCTCAGCTTCACCAGCCGGCCCCCCGGCAGGATGCGCGACGGCGCACTGATAATGTTAAAGGAATTGTTGATACTTTGGGTCGTGTTGAGGTTTATCTGCTTGTTGTTGAACGGGATAGATATATCAGGCGCGATTTTGAGAAACGTTATCGTGTTCTCCGAATCTTGAGCATTATTTGCGGAGGGTTTAGGTTGGTTTTGGGTCGCATCCGAAGGGGAACTGGCCACCGATACAACAGCCACCTTGCCACTTTTATCGGGATTGATCTGCAGGCGGGGGCTCGCCTGGGGGCCCGGGGGGTGCCTGCCTTGTCGCGGCGAGTACAGCACTTTGGTCTTAACGTTGGGGTCTCCGTCCGCCGGGACGAGGAGGAACTTTCTTAACTCTTGTTGCAGTTTTTGCTGAGGTTGCGATGGTTGCGGCGGTTGAGGTGGTTGCGGCAGTTGCGGTGGTTGCGGCGGTTGCGATGGTTGCGGCGGTTGCGGCGGTTGCGCTTTGAGGTTGAGGTTGAAGTACTTCTGGTTGAGGGTCTTCTGCCGGATCCACTCCTGCAGAGGATCGGAGGAGACCTGTGAAGGCTCCGCAGCATCCTTGCTCTTCTTACTCCTTTTAGAGTTCTTATCTATAGAATCAAATTAATATATTTTAAAGGTGCCTATCCTGAAAAATAGTAAATAGTATTTGGAACATGTTCGATACTCACTGTTGGGTAGATCACTGTCAGTGATTTCCTGTGAAGAGGAAATCATATTGAATTAAAAATGGACTCCGTCTTGGTGGGTACCACCGCAGTGTCAGATATTCTACCTCCAAGCAGTAGTGTACAAGCATTACTGTGTTTAGGTTTGAAGGGCACTGTAGCAAGTGAAATTACTGGGCGAAAGAGACTTAACAACAATGTCTCGGGGTGATAAGTGCAGTGCCACGCAAACACTTAAAAACTTTAGGCTTTGTTTGGCACTGCATCTGTAATAGTCAGGCGTGGTGCTTAACATCAGGTGGGCGCCTTGATTGTCTTGTCACTTGCTGACATAAAAAAAAAAAAACCATCGAGAAACACAGATTCCGGCAAAGAGTTCCATTCTTTAGCGGTGCGCAAGAGAAACTTAGAAGCGATGTAGAATGCAAAAGCTACGTAGAGGGACATTATACCTCAGCGCCCCCCGCAGCGGGTGTGGCGAGGCGCGCGAGCGCGGTGCGGATGTGCTGCGCCTCGCGCTGGAGCCGCGCCCCCGCCCCTGCCCCCGCCCTCGCCCCCGCCCCCGCCCTCGCCCCCGCCAGCAAGTGCCGGCAGCAGCACGTGCACTCGCCCCCGCTTTTGCCGCACATGCTCCCTCTGCAACATAACACAACACATCTCAATAGAATGTAATGCACGTGTCGTATACTTACCTAGTTAGGTATAATGTAATTATGTTCATTCTATATTTTGTATGTAGGTAGGTAATAAAAGCAGTCTTGGTCAACTCATATTTTATTTACGACAGGGCGTTAGGTACAGTTACAGTACGACGCAAGTGTTGGAGGCGTACTGTACTTGTACAGGTACAGGTACAGGTACGTAGTAGAGCTGTGACTCACGAGTGTATGTCCAGACGAGATGCGCAGGCGCGTCCGGCGCGGGCGTGGTTGTACAGGTACAGGTACAGGTACGTAGTAGAGCTGTGACTCACGAGTGTATGTCCAGACGAGGTGCGCAGGCGCGTCCGGCGCGGGCGTGGTTGTACAGGTACAGGTACAGGTACAGGTACGTAGTAGAGCTGTGACTCACGAGTGTATGTCCAGACGAGATGCGCAGGCGCGTCCGGCGCGTGCGTGGTTGTACAGGTACAGGTACAGGTACAGGTACGTAGTAGAGCTGTGACTCACGAGTGTATGTCCAGACGAGATGCGCAGGCGCGTCCGGCGCGTGCGTGGTTGTACAGGTACAGGTACAGGTACAGGTACGTAGTAGAGCTGTGACTCACGAGTGTATGTCCAGACGAGATGCGCAGGCGCGTCCGGCGCGTGCGTGGTTGTACAGGTACAGGTACAGGTACAGGTACGTAGTAGAGCTGTGACTCACGAGTGTATGTCCAGACGAGATGCGCAGGCGCGTCCGGCGCGTGCGTGGTTGTACAGGTACAGGTACAGGTACAGGTACGTAGTAGAGCTGTGACTCACGAGTGTATGTCCAGACGAGGTGCGCAGGCGCGTCCGGCGCGTGCGTGGTTGCGCGCACGGGCCGCGTTGAGCGCGCGCTGGCGGCGCAGCGTGCAGCAGAACGCGCTCGGCGCGGGGTTGCTAGAGCGCTATAACATAAACAAACCGTAAACTTATTTAAACTTCGGCCTATCTCCATGTTGTCATACCCTTTTACAGGGTTCATATGTGAAACTACCACCTATTATATAACAACTGTAAATGAACCAACCTTAGGAGAGCAATAAATGAATTGAGTATTGAGTATTGAGTATCTGAACGATCCATTATCTACTTTATTACCGCGGTTAGTCTCTAATTGCTAGCGAGAACCGGGAAGGTTGCACGTACGAGCTATATGGCGATGCGAATTGAGCCTTTGATTTAAGATTGAAATTGGTAGCGCTGTCCCTACGGCGTGCTAAACGTAGGCTTGTCCCAACGAACGATGCAAAATGGGCTTTGTCATCTTCGTTTCTAGACTCAATGTTTTGAGGAGGGCAAAATTATTAAATTATAGACATATTGTAAATATTTTTATTTAGTTTTTAAGTTGATTATATTCTAAATAAATTAAATTAAATTATTTGTTTCTTTAATAATTACTAAAGCACTGGTGATCAAGAAGTGTGATAAAAACCGGCCTGTCTATGTACTAAAAGCTCCATTGGTGGATGGCACCAGTCTGCATTGGGCCGGGCCATCCACCAATCTGCATCGGATCCGTGTGGTGGATTACAACTGACCTCCGTCGCGAGTCGCTTGAGCGCGTGCTCGAGCTCGCTGCGGGACAGCGAGACGTCATCGCCCGGTGTGACGTCACCGCGCGCCTGCGCCCCGCCCTCGTCGATGAGCAGCCGGTCCGACGACTCTGTGAACAGGGGAATTACTTACTAGTTTATATTATATTATAGCTTTAGGTATGATTTGCTCATAGCACAAGGTACCAGGACAATTTGGACATCTGTTTACATGGGAATTGCAACTTTATAACAATATCTTTAGATATAATATCGCTTGCAACGCAGAGTAGCAGGAAATCTGAACATGCTTTTTGCTGTTACGGTTGAGTAACGAGAGGTTGTGAATGCTATTGCGGGACAAATGTTTGCATGATCTGCAAACATTAGTTCCGGGTCTGTGTGCTGCAAGGTGCTGTGGTAACATTAGTACACGTAGAAACAAAAACACTCAAGTAGGATCCCTTCTACTAAAACTTCAATAATGTAACCCAAGGTGTAAAAAAAATTGCCATAAAATGTCTTTCATCGCGTGCGCTGCGGAAACTATTGATGATAGAACAAAAAATGTTCTACAATATTAAAGAACATATTGATATCTACAAAAAAGTCAGCGATACCATATGTCCAACTATTGTAGTTATGTAACTATAACTACTTTTTTACATATTAAAAGTTGATAGAAATGCCGACAAAAATCATACCATGTATTCCATACCTTTATATTAATCCTTATCTAAATAAATCATTTCATATTCAAGACTGTTTCAATACCTGTAGATAACTGTTTGAATTATTGAAATCAGACATTCCATTCAAAAGTTATGACGAATTATAAAAATGTCAATCTAAACAAAATAGTATGCGCGGGTGCCGCCCCGTGCCCAGAGAGGAGCACATCAACTATGAGAGAGGTAGCCGCGCGGCTAAAACGTGCGGTCGGCTTCTACCTTATGAATGACTAGCTTTAGTTTTTATTGCACCCGTGCGAAGCCGGAACGAGCCGCTAGTGTGTTATATAATTTGGTGACGTGATACCTTCCATACCTGTGGACAGTCTGATGGTGGGGTCGGAGAGGTCAGTGGGGCCCGCAGCCCCCACGGCGTCGCTGGACAGGGGGGCCACCTGCGCCGTCAGCATGCTCAAGTTGTTCTTGCGGACCTCCTCGATGTTCGGCAGTTGCACCTGACGACACAACACTGACAATGAGCCTGTATACTACACAGGAACGCTCGTGATGGAGCTGCTTTCTTAACAGATCAACGAAGTCCATGAACTCAATTAACTTAAGTCATTGAACAGGCTTAGATAACTGCAACGTTTCCCCTGTAGGTGGAGCTATTGGCGCATAGAGAACACATCCCAATGATTATTTCGTCCAAGCGAGATGTCTCGATAGTTCAATTGGTAGAGCGCCCGCGTATCAAGCGGTGGTTACGAGTTCAAATCCCGCTTGAGGCGAAATATTATAATCTTTAGTATTCCCTTAGTGTGACAAAAATAACCAAGTATGCAAGTACCCATGATTCAGAGGCCAACCAGACAGAGTGTGACAGTGACAGCATACTTACAGACATCAACACAAGAGACAGTGTTGTTAGCCTATCATGGTAATGTTGGCTCTGTGTTAAGGTATGGGTTACTACTCTGGGGAAACTCAACAGATTTTTCAAGAGCATTTCTTTCTCAAAAAAAGTGTATTCGTGCAATAGTATACCCCCTTATGAGTCATGCAGACCGTATTTTAAAAGTCATTATGCCATTAGCATGCATGTACATTTTTGACGTTTGTGTTTGTTAAAACCCATTCTGACCTCTTTATTACGGCACAAAGATATTTATCCACGCAACACCAGAGGTGGTGAACGTTTCGTGTTTGGTTGTACTCCTACAACTGCTGTATTTACAAAATAAATGTATGCAATGTGTATTCAAATATATAATCGGCAACCAACATCCATTAAGGAACTTCCATTTAGACAGTTTAGAGGAACGTTAAAATCATGGCTATGTGACAAAAAAAATTATATTATAAATGACATGTAGATATAATAATAGCAATAAACCTTATCTTGGTATGTAAGTAGTAGGATAGATATTTTATGAAATATTTAGGTACCGTTAGTGTATAATTTAAAATTCGCATGCCTGGTTAGGCTGAATATATTGAACTTTTTATAATGAAGATCGACGCCTACTTTATAACTCTATTTGATGTGAATAAATTTCATTTCATTTAATTTCATTTCATTACTTGTATATAAGATAGTCTGTGCTCTGTGTGTATGTAGTACCTTCTTGGTGACCCTGTCGTCGGAGAGGTCGTCGCGCAGCATCTCGGAGATGAGCCGCTTGGCCACGCTCTTCACTTGCCGCTCGCCCGACCCGCCCGACCCGCCCGACCCGCCCGACCCCTCCACACTGGAACGTCACAACAACCAACCTCATAAATACCTCATTCTCTTTCCGTATTCATGAACGAAACTCAAGCTCTAAATGATACGCAATTGTCAAATTGGTCAATTCAGTCAATCAGTTAATTCTTCAGTCAGTCAGTCAGTTAGTAAATAAGATCAATTAGTCAATCAGTCACTGCACTGGTGGTCTAGTGGCAGTGACCCCGCCTTCCAATCCTAAGGTCGTGGGTTCAAACCCGGTCGTGCACCTATGGATTTTTCTGTTTCGAAAAATTTATGTGCGCAATGCCAGTGCTCTCATACGGTGAAGGAAAACATCGTGAGGAAACCGGCATGTCCAAGAACTAAAAATTCGAAAGACATGTGCCATCCACCAATCCGTATTGGGTCCGCGTGGTGGATTAAGACCTAATCACTCTCGCCTGAGAGTAGGCCAGTGTCCCAACAGTGGGAACATTAGAAGGCTGTAATGATGATGATGATGATGATGAGTCAATCAGTCAGTAAGTCAGTAACGCAACGCGGTGTAACATGTGTGTATAAGCCCGAATAAGGGGTATTCTACAGATGTAAGCGAACAATGTTTGTTTAACCGCTCGATGTATCTCCGAGACGGCTTTATCGATTGTGATTATATTTGTAATGTAGATGGCTATAGTTCTGGAATAAAATATAAACTACTTTTTATCCTGAAAAATGAACTGTTTCTGTAGGATAGCATAAAAACTGCTAAAACGCGGGTGAAGCCGGGTCAGCTTGTTTCAAATTTCACACGTCATAGTATTCACGTGCATATAGGGACATTGTGTGACACGTTGTACATTTAGGTTTTGGTGGAAGCTTACGTTTCCTCGTCGAGTTTCTCCACCTTGACGTTGACGGCGAGGTGGAAGGGTGCGGGTGGTGCGGGTGGTGCGGGTGGTGCGGGTGGTGCGGGTGGTGGCACTAGCGCGCGCACGCTGACGGTGTTGCGGCGCGCGTGCCGACGCCACGCCGGCAGAGAGTCTATCTTGAATAGATCCACGCGGGCATCCATTAGCAGTTTCTCGTCTGCAAACCGCGGATGTGATCAACTTATTTAGATGACAAAAACAGCTTTCAACGTGGCCGAAACGCTTCCGTCTGGTAGTGATTTGGACCAGGGGGGTAACCGCGAGCTCTTAAAGCGATATTTAAATAATAATACACTGTTTTTTTTTATTCCGAATTGTTTCAATATTCCTTTTGAGCTTGTGGTCACCCACCGGATCCAGCTATCTATAGATCGTCCGTAACGGTCTTCAGATGGCTCAACTGTTTCATAATGTATTTTGTATATTTGTAATCAAATTATGTACTCGTACATGTTTTAATTTTAATTTGTTCGTAAACTTGATATAAAACGTGCTCCAACTCTACTCGGCATCCACAACTATAGTTAAGTTCGTGCCTAAAAAGCGATAGAAGCCCGGCCGGTGTTGTTGCCAGTTCTTTTACGGCCTTTTCCTAGCTTGTGTTGTGACATGTTGCCAGTTCTTTTACGGCTTTTTCCTAGCTTGTGTTGTGACATGTTGCCAGTTCTTTTACGGCTTTTTCCTAGCTTGTGTTGTGACATGTTGCCAGTTCTTTTACGGCTTTTTCCTAGCTTGTGTTGTGACACGTTTCAATGTGATTTTATTGAACAAAACTCTGTTGACTTTTACTATGTACCGTTCTATAGGTTCTGCTGTTCTAGCTAACCCTGCCTTCCGATCTTACGGTCGCGGGTTCAAAACCGGCAGTGTACCGATGGGCAATTATATGGAACCTGCTGGAATAAGCATGCAACTGTTGGCTGTCTACCATCGAATGTCAACGGGTTAGTGTCAAAATCCGCTTTGAAGCGTCAAACTCAGTCTAAAGGGTATTTTGTAACAAAAACATCTTCAACCGCAGGGTAATTCCTAGATGCTGTCTACTTACCGATATTAACACACTCATCATCATCGTCGTCGGCACTCGCGTCCACCGGTGGGTGACCGCCACGGTCGACGCTCTCCTGCTTGATGGTGCGCGCGACGCTGTCCTCGCCCAGCTGGGAGGCGATCATCTCTATGTTCTGGTTCCTATAGCACGGGAATACACCGATGGGAGGTTAGCTTTTCCTGTCGTGCCATTCTACTAATACCTATATACATATCTAACAAACTAAGGCTTCTTTTAGATATAACCTAAACGGCTTTATTACAAAAAACGGACTAATCTAGGTTTTTTAGCAATCTACAATTTTTTTTTACTGACATGAATTTTTACTTAATATCTAATTATTTTCTTTAAAATTATTTATATTTTATTAAAGATATCTCGACCACTTTAATAGAGCTTGGCTCCAACTGGCACAAAACCGGGTCGACTGGAGAGATCAAGGGGAGGCCTTTGCCCAGCAGTGGGACACAACAGGCTAATCGTAATCGTGATTGTATATTATTAAAAGCTTTGTTTTTTGATCGACTCGTTTATATATTGAGTTGAGTTAATCGACGGATGATCACCGGACTAATTACTTCTTTTAATGTTTTGACTGTTCTCTTAATAATGTTCTCGCTCCAGTGCGGGTCTGTACCTGTCCTCTGTGCACTCGAGCTCGTTGTCGCTGTCGTCCCCCGCGGTCGGGGGGGTCCCACCCGGGCGCTGCTCCTCCAGCGCGGACGCCATGTCGCGCCGCTTGCCCCTCAGCTGGGGGCAACACCACTCTCAAACGTGAACTTATAGTACACGTGACTGCCAGTGGCAATTACAACTGAGCGCTCTCGTGCTTCGGAGGGCCCGTTAAGCAGTCGGTCTCGCCTTATTCAAAGTTGTTAGAACAGAGGCCTTCGGGCGGCCTACAAACTCTGCCACTGACTCATACGAACTTACTTACTTAGTACATGTTACACCGGAGTGCAGCAGCTTTCTCATGAAGTAGGATCTTCCATATAAAGATAAGAATGTAGTTCGTTGCCAGTTTATCCTAGATTGGGCTGCGTGCAACTCTCGTAAATTCACCTAAATTTAAAACGTTTCAAAGTGATCCTTGAAATTTTTGGATCTTCTGGCGAGATAAGCTGGCAGCACTGTACGTCACATAGTATACGTACCTGTTGCTGCACATCGTCGTGGAAGGCGTAGCGGGGGGCGGAGGGGGCGGAGGGGGCGGAGGGGGCTGGAGCCTCCTCGGCCTCCAGGTCGATGGTCTCGATCTCGCGCTCCACCACGATGAGGTCGTCCGCCTCCTCCGCGTCTGCGTTACCACACCGATATACACCAGCCCACCATCACGTCATACTGCTCTGCGGCTCACACCGATCAACACCAGCTCAGCACTACGCGTCATACTGTCACAATTTTCAATTTCTTCATTTTATTTTATTTTTGAAAATCAAATAGATAGAAAAACACTTTTTAAATTTCTAAGTTTTTCATTATGAAGCTATCCTACAAAATGTGACTTAAAAAACATAGGTAATCCTGTTTCTGTACTTATTTAGTTGTTTTTTATGTGTGATATTAGTATCGCGCGCCCTCTGGCGTTCACTCGATGGAATGATGGAACTAAAACAAACACAGGCTTGTCGCAAACTTTTAAGATAATAATATTAATGATAATTTCCAAAACGATGTATTCAACTTGCGCACACGTCGTAATATTCACGTGCATGGCGGAATACCCTCTCCTCGGGCTTATAGGGACATAATGTTACAGGTTGTATGTACAGGGGGTACGGTGTCAGAGCCGCAGAGTAGTTTGGCGTGTGGAGTCGGCGTCGCGCGTCTCACTGCGGCCGGACCGCGCCCCGTGGACGGACATCACTCTTGTTATACACCCAATGGGAATCGAACCCACAGCTTGCAGAGCTGAACTGCCTTGAGCCGACAACGTCATGACCGCTAGCCCATCATATCGAGTATCGTGCGAACATTTTGAATGCTATAAACTACTTATTGGAAACCCGAAAAAAACAATGTATCACTTCTTTGGTTCCCATAGCACATGCTTTGCTTAGTTTGGGACTAGATGGCACAAATGAAAACCAATCACACAAGTAGAGTGGAGTCAACCAGATAGAATCCTATCAAAACCACGTCATGTCTATTTCGCGCAATTTTGAAACGACACTATTGGCTGACTATAATAGTAGCCTCCTTTGGCGCCGACCTCCAAAGTGGAGACCAATAAAATATGAAAAAACAATTGAGTTCAGAAATCCTTGATGTCAGTACAGAAAAATTGAGGGAAAAAGTGTCGATAATAAATTGAGTTAATTTCATGCGGTGTGCATACAAACTGTATCCAGCACTCCGCTCTTCGAGCCTGGTGCCAGGGAGTCGCCGCCGACTCAAGGATCAAGGTAAGCCCCGTAGTTGCGTTGCTTCACCTTTCCTAGGGATCGGCCCATTCCAACAGCAAAACTAAAGTGTAACACGGTCAAGGAGTGTCCGACAAGTATCGACATATTGAAGCAGCAGGGTAGGTCCGGTCCGCAGAGATACGCACGGGCCCACGCGGCGCGGAGGTCCAGCGCGCGCAGCTGGTGCCGCAGCGCGAACTGCTCATAGCTCTCACATGGTTCGTACTGCGCACCACCCGCATCCGCATCCGCATCCGCATCCGCACCCGCACCGGCCCCTACGTCCGCCTCCATGTCCTGCAACGAGATATCAATAAGCTATACTGAAACCATCGCTCGAATACTGAAACGTTATTTTTAAAAATAACGAGCACTTTTTTTTATACAACTAAATTGGCAACCAAGCGTACGGCCCACTGGATGGTAAGCGGTTACCGTAGCCTATGTGCGCATGCAACATCTTAGATATCACTTGTGTTATCACCCTGAGGCGTTCGATGGAAAGTCTTATGTGCCTGTAATTTCACCGGAAACCATACTCTTCGAACCGGAACACAGCAATGCAAGCATTGCTGCTTGGCGGCAGAAATAGGTGTGGTGGTAGTCCTTCCCCGAACGAGCTCTATCACAAGCTCTGCTACTCTTAAACAGTTAACACTAACTTAAATATTTACGTATTCAGGCAATAAGTATTTATTTGAGGTGGTCCTTGCTATGTGTGCAGGACGACTTAATACAATAGTTTAGAAAGTGCTGTAAAAGTTAAAACTGCGAAGACATTAGCAGTGTTTCGTTGTGCCGATATAATAGAATAGTGAACGTTAAAACTGTGCAATCAATAGTATTGTTTTCGGCTAGTTTTAACACAGATGTCGGCAAATGTTTCAATAATTTCCTGCTTTAGGGAATTTGAACAAAAGTTAGCAACACATAATAATAATAGTAATACAGTTATCAAATAGTAAGTATAAATGTAAAACTACCAAATGAGAATAGATATTAATATTGTCTAAACGCGTGGGAGCGTGTCCCCGTCCCGACGTTTCCACAAACATTAATTCCCACTGTAGTATGTTTTTATAAATACAGCGGGGCCTTCGGGCGGTCTAGAAACTCTGTCAGCAGAGTTGGCCATTGACTCATACGAACTTACTTACTTAGTTTAGTGTAGGTACGTACCGTGCCCTCATCTTCGACGACGTCGCCCGACTGCACGAGGTCATGCCACGATCGCATCGGCGCGGTCACCACGTGCGGGAACCTACAAACGAACGAAACAACTAATCAACTAACTAATTCATTAACGAACGAATACATATAGACTATTATATATATATATATATATATAAAAATATGTATAAGTTTAGATATTTTTAGTTTATTATTTATGTACTTTTAGTATTTTTTTTTTTTTTTTTTGCTGACAGTTTCCTTGTATTTGACACTTCTTATTCCGCGGAATAGTTATTCCAAAAGTTGGTCGAATCCAGCCTTAGAATGACCGAATTTGATTTAGAAATGCTAGCACGTATATCATTCGTTAATATTCCACTGTTGGGTAAAGGAGTTCTATTCTCTCCAGGTTTCTGTATCGGGGACTATATAGTGCCAGTCCCTCAGAAACTGGTCTAGATTGATCCGCCATCTTCGTTTTGGTCTTCCGCGTCGTCGCCTCGCTCGGACAGGACGACCGTCAGTTACACGCTCGGCTTCCATACGAATCGAGGAACTGTTTCATTGTACCTAAGTATAGTACAGCCGAGTCGCGCGTACAGCGAGTACGACGACAGAGCGAGCAGGCCACCAGGCCAGGACTCACCGCTTGGCGATCGCGGCGAACAGCGGGCTCGGGGGCTCGGGGGCGCGGGAGGGGGCGCCGCAGGGGGCGCGGGAGGGGGCGCCGGAGGGGGCGCGAGTGTACTCCGTGAGCGCGCGCCGCACGCGCAGCTTCAGCTCGTGCCAGCGCCGCTGCAGCAGCACCGCCGACGAGCACAGTCCGCTGGAAACACAACACAACGATCGATTATTATTTATTTAATTTTTTTTATTTGGTTCACAAATCGAAAATAACCCGTAACATTAACTATAAATGTAGCTTATATAAACATACGCCGTGTATTTTCTAAAGACAGTGAACACTGCATGCTGCACGCATAACACACACAAATTAACAAAAAGTAAAAATTTAAGTAAGTAGGTAATGAACACTAAAAAATTGTAAAACTCTACTACTCTTAGTAGTAGAGTTCTCTGTGATAGAGCTCGTCCGGGGAAGGAATATCACCATATCTATTTCTGCCGCCAAGCAGTAATGCTCGCATTGCTGTGTTCTGGTGTGAAGGGTATGGTTACCGGTAAAATTACTGGCACATGAGGCTTTCCATCTTAGCCTCAAGGTGGCAACCCGCGAGGCGAAACCCTCTGGTATTACAAGCGTCCATAGGCTGCGGTAACCACTTACCATCTTGTGGGCCGTACGTCTTTGTTGTATAAAAAAATATATATTATTTATAAAAACCAAAAAATAAAAAGAAGTTAAAAATAACAAAAATAGTCTTCCAAAATTTCAAAAAATGCCAATCAACCGAACGCGCATTTGCGGACATCGCATTTTGCGTTTCTATGGCAGGCTATGAGAAGTTAATTACATTAAGAGCATCAAGGGGATACAATCGATCGGAGAGAGGGACATAAGGAACGAATCAACATGTAAACAAATAATAAATAAATATCTTGTGCCACCAGCTTCATTTGGATAACAATAGTAGTGTGAGAACCGGGATGACGTCTGTACAAGTGTACAACTGTGTCACAGGCAACGCTCTCCTCCGAATACAAATTAAACAGAGTTCCATTAACATAAAAAATAATATTTAATAATAACTTGAGTCGTTGAGCCAGCGCCGAGACATTGGCTCGCTCTGCGTTTTTTACCGCCTTTATAATGGGGAATGCTCTGAAGAGCTTTTTAACCGCATACCAGCATCAAGGTTCTACCACCGTACCTCACGTCAGCGGAACAAGGCTCATCCACATCTCATCGACACGTGGGTATCTCGCACAACACGCTTTACGAGAACTTTTCTTCCCAATACGTGCAAGTTGTGGAATGACCTTCCTTCCGCTGTCTTTCTGCTGAGCCGCTTTGAGGGGATATATAAAAAGAGTCATCCAGGGCAGGCAACGCATCAACTGTACTTCTGGTGTTGTTGATGTCAATAGGCGACGGTAACCGCTTACCATCAGGCGGGGCGTAAGCCTGTTTGCCTCCAAATGACATTAAAGGTTCTCCAGCATAATAAGTAAAACCGACCTCATGAGTCGGCTTATAAAAAAATATTTATAAATAGTCGTTTAATACCTACTCATAAGTTTTGTAGTGTATGTGAGGGTGTGTGAGCGTGGGGTGTGTTTGTGAGAGGGTGTGTGCATGTGGATTTCCTCCCGAGTGTGTAGGGTGTGGGAGTGTGAGTGTGTGAGGCAGCGTGTGTGTATTTGTGGGCTACACAAGGAAAGAAGGAACATACATACCTGGTGTTCGGGTAGCGCGCGCGGTAGTCCCTGGCGGCGCTGCGCCAGCGCGCGGGCAGGTCGTCCCCCGCCTCCTCCAGCTGGTGCAGCTGCGCCAGGTGGAACAGCGTCACCAGCGACTGCAGCGAGCCCGCGTCGTCCGTCTCCGGCAGCGCGACCAGCGAGGGGTCGTGCAGCAGCAGCACGTCCGCGAGCCGCAGCTCCAGCGGCGCGAGCCTCACCCCCGCGTCCCCCGCGCCCCCCGCGACCCCCGCGACCCCCTCGCTCGCCGCGCGCTGCAGCGCCAGCTTCTGCCGCGCCACGTCCAGCATGCGCCACCACACGTACTGCAGGTCCTCGCGCTTGTCGGCCGGCACGAGGTCCGCGTCGAGCGCCCAGCACACGGAGCGCGCCTCCAGCGTGCGCAGCGAGCGCGCGCAGTGCACCAGTGCCGCCGCCACGCGCGTCGCGCCGCCCTCCGCGCTGGGGGCGGGGGCCGGGGCCGGGGGCGCGGGGGGAGGGATCGCCTTCATCTTCGATTTGCGCTGAAAGGTCGCCGAGACGCGCTCCGATTATAAGCCTTATAGTAAAGCATTGAAGGTTTGAGAGCGAAGTTCGAAGAGTTGAGCCGCTGCGCTTCACTCCTCGGCCGGTTTAGCCGACGGAGGTGGCGAGCGAAATACTCGTTTAAATCGATAGTCTTTGATTTATTAGCTGCACCTGTTCGCGTCCCCTAGCACGGAATAGCCGCTGCCTGGCGGAGTTTACACTCGTGCAGAATAGATAGATAGTGTGTAACGGTGCGGTGGGGCTACGTACGATTTGGGCCCACACGTTGAGGTGCGGCCCGAGGTCGCGCAGCCAGCGCGGAGCCCCCTTCAGGATGAGGTCGGGCGCCGCCCCCGGCCCGTGCCGCTCCGCCTGCTGCCGCATCTGCACACGTCACGCACACCTCGCATCTTTACATGTATAGTACCGCCGGCGCCGGCGGATCTCGACTGTACTGCAGTTAGCCGTTTCCATGCGCAATGGAGCTTTTTCCAACTAAATTGTCTTTGCGCATCACAAACAATGGAACTTCACGATGACCGAGATCCGTCGCAGTACCTACTATACACACCCAGACACATAATCAATATTTATGCTATTTTTTCGATTATGGAACAATACAGGGCCATGGTTAAATTGAAAGCATACTTTCAAAACTGTATGAAGCAGTTTTAGTGAGCGAATGCGAATATGTAAACAAACAGTACAGAATGAATTACATTTGAAATAATGAACGATTGAACAATTAGGTAACTGTGTGTAGGTAGGGTAGATAGATGAACAATGATCACATACAGATGTGTCACATACCTTGTTAGCTGCGAACTTCTTGAAGGTGAGGATGCGCGCGCGCACCTGGTCCGGCGTGGCCAGCCCGAGCTCGGTGCGCACGTGCTCCATGGCGCGGCGCCGCAACTCCTAATATTATATATTAACTAGTACCTAGCAGTCCGTCCCAGCTTCGCGCGGGTGCAATCAAACCTCACCCGTGCGAAGCTGGGGACGGTCGCTAGTAATTAATATATAAAATATTCACTCTTTGTAAAAACTTTTAAAACATATCTAATTGACAAATGCTACTATGACCTTAAAGAATATCTAGACTAATTACCTACTGAATTTAATAGTATACCAACACAATTATTTTAATGACATTAGCTACTATTATTAATTGATTTTATTGACCAATGACTATTATTATTCATATTTTCTGACATGACATGACAATTATTATTATTTAGATACATATTAACATTAATCAAATCCAAAAAAAAAAAAATATAAATGATCAGTTTTGCATGAATATTAATTTTATAAGCTATCATTATGAATCGTCACTAACAATTTTATTTATTATTAGGTGCCAACATTATGATTCAATTCATGACATACTTACCTATCTATCTACCTTTTTTAATATGAATACCGAATGCCGATAAACCTCGGCCTTTCTCCATGTTGCAATACCCTAATAACAGGGTTCATGTGTGATACTACTTATTCTGTAACAACTACATTATGTACCATATGACAGCAATAAATGTATTAATTGATTGATATAGCCTATGTTATTGCCCAGGGATAATGTAGCATTCTAATGTTGAAAGAATTTTTGAAATTGGACCAGTAGTTATTGAGTTTATTCGTAACAAACATAAATACAAAAATACAAATCTTTCCTCTTCATAACATTAGTATACAAGTATAGATAGTATAGATATAGATAAATTTAATATTACATAAGTTATAATAACTGTAAATTGGTACTTTCTCTATACTTCTGGGGTTACTACTACCACAGATAACATAATACCTACTACCTAATATAAAAACCATATTATTATTTTTTTATGTTTGATAATATTTTTAATAAAATAAAACTACACAATATTGCCATAAAAGGTTGAACACCAATCAGAGCAAAGGACAATGTCTTGGTTTTCTTATTGGTGGCATCAAACTAAAGTTGCAGAATTTTGTGTAGGTGTGGTACACTGTATAGCATAATAGTTGCATGGCTGATGGACATTGTGTAGGTGTGGTACACTGTTGTTTAAGAGTAGTAGAGTTCTTTGTGATAGAGCTCGTCCGGGGAAGGACTACCACCATACCTATTTCTGCCGCCAAGCAGTAATGCTCGCATTGCTGTGTTCCGGTTCGAAGGATATGGTTTCCGGTGAAATTACAGGCACATGAGACTTACCATCTAAGGTCTCAGGGTGGTAACACGCAAATGATATCTATGATGTTGCATGCGTACATAGGCTACGGTAACCGCTGACCATCAAGTGGGCCGTACGCTTGGTTACCACTTTAGTAGTATAAAAAAATTAAAAATAAAAACTGTATAGCATAATAGTTGCATGGCTGATGGACATTGTGTAGGTGTGGTACACTGTATAGTATAATAGTTGCATGGCTGATGGACATTGTGTAGGTGTGGTACACTGTATAGTATAATAGTTGCATGGCTGATGGACATTGTGTAGGTGTGGTACACTGTAGTTTTATACAAAAACATAGCCCACCATTTTTTTGTGTAGAATTAACTTTATTTTGTCTCGACTATATTTTCAAGTGGTACAGGTATGTAAGTGTTATTTAATGAATAGAAACATTGTGCCCTCATGTGAATTGTAGAGGGTCAGATGGCTGAAATGATCCTTATGAACACAAAAGTTCTTACATGTATGGGATCATCCCGCAGGTACCCGTGCATGGTCTGCAGCAGCACGGTGTTCTCTTGCAGCAGCTTGGTGAACTTGCGAAGGTAGCCGGGGTTCCACACGCCGCGCCCGTTCGACTTCACCTCGTAGTCTGTATCCGCCGGCTGCAACCACACCACTCTCTTATTTGTATCCTCTCTCACTTTCTACTACCGCTATACCAGTACACTAACTCTATAAAAACACACTTTTGTTTGTGTTAGTTTTGTTGTTTGTTTGTTGTTTTTGTTTTGTTTGTTTATTTCAGTGACATGGCTGACTCGATTTTAAAGAAACTTAGAAAAGCCATTGTGGACCTGGAAATGAAATCTGTGGGCAGAAGCTAGTCCTTTATCAGAAACACTTGCTAATAAAATTATGAATGTAGAAGTGTAGAGACCTAACAAGTTAGAAGCAGCAACAAGAGACAGATAGAGAGATAGAGTGGAAGAAAAATGACATGTTGTGCCGACCCAACTTGTTTTTATTTTGATTTCTTAGCTTAACTAACAGTGGATACAACATAAAGTAATATGATGCCAGTGCTAGCTTTCTGCTAGATTCTATTTTATAAAAAACTAGTTAGAGTTTAATGCTATGCTTACATCGTCTGTTGAATCGGGACCCATTCTGTGCGCTGGCTCTTCAAGCTTGTTTCATTTCACATGCCAAACATTTTCAGTTTAGTGCAGTTCGTTTCCCTATTCCATAGGTAGGTACTCCATAGATCGTGAATGAATTATTGTAGGAAAGGAATCAATCAAATCAACAACATTTTGTTGACACCGGTAAACTTTATTGAGAGTTCTTGGGGAGCAGGGAGAACAAACCACCTGGCCAGACAAGACACTTGAGTAAGAACAACCCCCAACCCCCAGAAGAACGTATAGCAGTCTCAGCTTGACAGGAGATTAGCGTATCAGTGTTATCCATCCAACCAACACCACACCGAACGAATCACCAAACCTTAAAAGACCACACCTAAATAAAATAGAAGTCGTAAAACAAACAACAAGCACCGTAATCACACACAACGCACAACACAACAAATAACAATATTCCTCAATTCCTAATTCCTCAGTTCTCAGAAGAGAAGAGAGAGAAAGAAAGTGCAGAGGAATTGGAATGCACTACGTGCGAACGAGACGGACATGTAGCGTAGCGAGCGTTCGTTGGTTGATTGTTTGCTTGCTTGACTTGCTTTCTATGCTAGCCAGTCAGACGACGCGACCAGACCACAGAACGTGACTTAAGCGGGCTCTACACTCACCCGCGAACCGCGGCCGTGAATCGCGGCCGTGATTCGCGACAAAGGGTTTGCGAAGCGCAAACGAAGCGCGAACGCGAACGCATCCACATTTGCAGTGTGTTCGCAGTTGTGTGCAAGACGTAGTACTCAATACTCAATACGTTTAACCACTAGTCCGTGGGTGGTGAGAGCGAGACGCAACGCACCCGTTGTACGCGCCAAAAATGGCGGCTTTGTTTACACATGGTTTACACCGCCCACTGAGCCAAAGAGTAAAATATATATGGGAAATAAGCGCGCACTTGAGATAGCTTTGTCCCTTCTCTGTTTCACTATAGATAGCTGAATTCTTACAGACGGGGCCACTCACTCACGCGCTCACCTAGCGCGGATTATTCCCATCTGTCACCTAGTTTTGTCACCTCGAGGTGACAGATCTACCACTTTTTTTTTTCACGAAATTAAAACCCTCTGAGGAATTTTCGTCTAAAGTTATAAAAAAAAACTGTCATTTTAGATGGCGGTAGCTCAACTGGCGAGCGGAGTGGGAAATTCTACCTTGGTTGTTAAGATAGCCGTTTGTCACTGTCTGTCATATCTCTGGCTGGTGTCAAAGTTATAGTACGTACTACTGCTTAGGATTCTACATTAACTTTGGTTGTACTAGAATCAAAATAAATACAAACATATTAGTGTTCTGTGATACAAATGAAACGAAGAACAGAACAAAATACAGATCTGTAATTTTCTTTCATTTCCTTTTCTTTTGAAGACAGGTTTTTTAGATGAAGTACTAGGCTTGCCCAGCACCTACATCATCCTATCCATCGCCCCAACAATGTTGATGGCAAGGCATGTGGTACCTTTCTTGGCTGCCGCAAATCTATTGGCAACCATTCTGAGTTTTTGGTGCAATCCTACTACCTTAAATAACCAGCCTTTAAGTTCCAGTGCCTACACAATGAGGGTTTTCGATTAGAGATTAAAAAAACAAGTAGTCAATATCAATAAATTTTTTTATTTGAACATTTTACATTTGTACTAAATACTAAAAATGAACACTGAAAACTGTAGAAGTATAATACTATATCGCAGTTTCCAGTGCCCAACCAAGGATAAGAGGAGGTTGACATTCAATTAATATGGAAACTTACAGACTAACAAAATTGTACAAGAAAATGGAAAATATTTAGGCATGGTAAATTCTGTGTATATTGTTGTGTGAGGGTATATGTGTGAGTGTGTGGGTGTGGGTGTGTGTGTAGGGTGCATGTGGATTTACTTGTTCCTCCCAGTCTCATAAGAGTCTGGTTATCACAGCGGGAAATCCACAGCGTGTGTATGTAAGGTGTATGGAAGGGTGTGGGTGTAAGTTTGTATGAGTGAGTGTATGAGGGTGTGCTGGTGTAAACTGTGTAGGTGCGTAAGTGAATGTTTGATAGGTAATGAGTTTATAGTAAATTATGTTTAATTATTAACAAAGGCTGGTTCATATCTAGCTCAACGTATCAGCATTGCCATTCAGCGTGGCAATGCAGCCAGCATGTTGGGAACGCTTCCGACTGGACTTTGGATCAGTTGAGCTATCTATAGGTCGTTTGTAACGGTCTTTAGATGGCTCAACTGTTTCATATGTATTTTGTATTTACTGTAATGTAATGTAATTATGTACATATTTTATTTTGTTTAATTATCTTAAGAGAAAAACGATAAACTATGAGTTTTTGATCTGGACCAATATTTCAGATTCATCATAAGTAAGGGTAGTTTAGCCAATTTTTAGTTGTTGTTTTGCATTTATGGTAAGAAAGTGGAAATAAGTTAAGCAATTTATTTATTCTGTTATACACTATAGGACTAAGAAAGTGAAAATGACGAAACGCAAGTACAGTACGGCATGGCCTACCAGGACATGCTGTATTTGAAATTTGAAATGAAATGAAATTGAAATGAAATTTGAAATGAAATTTATTGAAAATCACAACAAACGTTATAACATAATAATTATATCAATTATTGCAATTACAATATTATTATATTATTCTCCTGGACAGCATTAGTACCCAAACTAGGAAGCCTGTGGAATGGCATACTAATGCCCTCCGCCGAGCAAACATTTATAATTAAAGAACAAAATTTAAAATACAAAATACAATAAAAATAGTGAATGGATTTCATTAAACAAATATTAAAAGTAAAATACAAAAAAAAACTATATAAAATAAATATCTATATATATACATATATATAATACAAATACACAGTTAAAACCTTAGAAATTTATCAATCGAGTGTAAAATTTAGTAAAAGTGATAATTAAAAAACAAAAAAAAAAAACTTAATTACAATATTGATTCTATGTAAAAAAATTGTAAAATCAGTAAAAAAAAAAATTCACACAATAGCAGTAAGAATAGCTTCAGTAGAAGCATAGTCTTGTTCCATAAGCCAAGTCCGCACTAGATGCTTACACTTATACGTAGATAAGCCATAAAAATTTAATAATTTATTTATTTTTTTATAAATGTAGGAACTCATGTAGTAGGAGTGTCTTCTTGCAAATGTAGAGTTATATTTTACCAATTGAATATTTTTTATCAATCTGGTTTCTTTAATATTTATAGCATCGTAATGACTAGTCTTATGGTACGCCAGGATAGTGTACATAATAAACAATTTACGCACAGAAAGCAATTTACATTCGTTGTAGAGAGAGGTGGTAGGATAACGGAAGTGCTTGAATGTCATTACTTTGAGTACGGAGCGTTGAGCTCGCTCTACTCTTATCAAGTTACTTTTGCACGCTCCTCCCCAGGCTGAGATACAATTGCTCTGCGATTGGATGTTGTGACTGGTTGATAAGGAAGATTTCTGTGAATACGTAGGATGACATTTAAGACAAACAGTTTACGGACATATAGTACTTCGCTTAAAGCATATAGAACTTGAGTAGGATACAGACGAGTTTTATAATACATCACTTTGAGTATAGCTCGTTGAACTCTCTCTAGCCCCAGTAGCGATGTCTTAGGTGCTCCTCCCCAAGTAGCTACACAGTATGACAATATGGACTGAGCTAGAGCGAAGTAAACTGTTTTCAATGTAGCCAGATCAGCACAAGTTCTAAGTTTTTTTTTAAATGTACAGTAACTTCCTAGTTTTGGTTGTAGTTATTGAGATTTGGGGTTTCCAGCTCATCGTGTTATCAACCAAAACACCTAAATACTTAACGCAATTTACCCTCTTTAAACCTCCACACTCACACTCTGACAGTGGATAAGAGTAACAAGAGTGTGCTCTAACGTTATAGCTGTCCGGTGGTTGCGAAGATACGGTGGTAGTTCCGATCGCTTTGACAGATGGCGCTATCTGCCCTACTGCCATACTGGGAAAGGTTATCAAAACAAGAAAAAAGTTGGTAACTCCGTTTTTGTTTCATCTCGTGTCAAGCGGAAGGTTGTGGGTTCATGTCCTGCTTGAGGCAAAAAAATTTAACTCCAGTAGGTACGACCTAAGTTAATGTACAGGTTAGGTTAGTTTTTTTTTTTCTATCTTAAATTATTTATTGAGGTAAGGGGCAGCAGGGAGTGCGCTGCTCCTTCCCCAGCCTTTGAGGAGCTGGGGCGTGATCTTCGAGCCTCTTTGGCCAAAATGGATGCTCGGCTTGATAGCCTGGAGGTGGACGGGCGGCTTTTGCCCGAAAAACGCCACCGCCCACCACTGGCAGCAGATAAGCCGCGTGAGGTCTCGCCGGTCCTAACTCCGTACGCTTTCGGCAAGCGGCGACTGGGGCTCGCATCTTGGAGGTCCCAGGAGCAACAAGTGGAGGCAAAGCCGACTTGCTGGCTGAGAAGCTCCGGGGGCTTTTCGCAGCGGAAGACGTGAAGATCTCTAGGCCGGTGACTTTGGTCGATCTCTGGGTAACCGGTCTAGATGACTCGGTCACCCCAGAGGAGCTGGTGGCTGCGGTCGCCAAAACTGGAGAATGTTCGCCGGACAATGTTAAGTCTGGCGAGATAAGGAGAGGTCCTGGTGGCGCAGGCACGGCACTTGTAAAGTGCCCCGTCGCGGCTGCCAAAAAAGTAGTAGCTGGATGTTTCCGGGTCGGATGGGTGTCGGTTGGGGTGAAAATCCTTGACCCTCTCTCCCTCCGGTGCTTCCGGGCCACATCGGGGCCAAGTGCTCGTCGGAGATTGATCGTAGTCTTAACTGCAGGTGCTGCGATCAGGTGGCCTATAAGGTCCGGGAATGCTCCGCCACGCCCCACTGCTCCGTCTGTAAGGCAGCTGGGAAGAAGGCGGACCACCTCGCTGGGGGCAAGGCATGTGCCAAGCCCCCAACTAAAAAGGCAGCGAAGTAGGCAGCGGCAAAGGCCAGAAAGGCCAAGTCGCCGCCTGCAAACCCGCCTCAGGCGGGTGACGAGGAGGATTCCATGGAGGTACAATAGTTATGGACCTCCGAATCCTGCAGGGGAACCTCAACCACTCCGCCGCGGCCCAGGATCTATTGGTCCAGGCCATGGCGGAGTGGCAGGTTCATCTAGCGGTTGCCGCCGAGCCGTATCGTGTCCCGACCCGTACAGATTGGGTCGGGGACCGTGATGGCTTGGTGGCAGTCATTCAGCGTTGCGCGGTGGATGCTACCCCACTTACTATAATAAATAGAGGTGGGGGCTTTGTGGTGGTCAAGGTCGGTGAGCTGGTCGTGATTGGGGTTTATTTCTCCCCCAATCGACCGCTCGCTGAATTCGAGAGATATCTCGAGTTGGTGGGGGTCGTTGTGGGCCAGAGTGCTCCAAGTCCGGTTGTCGTCCTTGGGGACCTCAATGCCAAGTCTGGGGCTTGGGGTTCCGCGACGACGGACCCTAGAGGGAGAGTGTTGGAGGAGTGGCTGGTGGAGTGCGGTCTGTCCATCCTCAACCGCGGCACAGTAGACACGTGCGTGCGTCGTAATGGGGGGTCAGTCGTGGATGTTTCTTTCGCGACCCCGTCCATTGCACGCCGTGTCCAGGGGTGGCAGGTTCGGGAGAATGAGGAGACGCTGTCAGACCACAGGTACATAAACTCAGCGTCTCCAGATCGTCTCCGGTCACCCCAAGCGCCCCGAGCCAGCCACGACTGGACGGCCCGCGCTGGGCGATAAAGCGCCTGAACAAAGAATTGCTGCAAGAGGCGGCTCTTGTTCAGGCGTGGCTGCCGGAACCACCACCGGTAGATGTAGACGGAGATGCGGCTCGGATCTGTGAGGCCATGACGCAGGTGCGTGACGCTGCGATGCCTCGCGCTAGAGCCCCTCCGTCCAAACAAGGAGTCTACTGGTGGAACGAAGAGATCGCCCGGCTCCGACGCTTGTGCGTGGAGAGGCGCCGTAACTTCCAGGGTTCCGCTGGGGCCGCCGGTCGACCATAGACGCGATCGGTCGCCTGCGGGACATGGCAGAGGAGGAGGCTTTTAGGGGTGGGCAGTTGTTGGCTGTCTCGTTGGACATTAAAAATGCCTTCAACAGCCTGCCCTGGCCGACTATTATGGAGGCACTAGGGCTCGACGACTAGGGCTGGAGGTGGCCCTCCAGAAGTACGAGGCTATTTGTTTTCACGGGCCTCGGCGGAGACCACCTGCTGGTACCAGCATAGTGGTGGGGGGAACCCCAATTTCAGTCGGGACGACGTTGAAATATCTTGGCGTCGTCCTTGACAGCAGGTGGGATTTTGGGGTTCACCTGGAACGTTTGGTTCCAAAATTAGTAAGAACAGCAGGCGCTCTTAGTCGCCTGCTTCCTAACACAAGAGGTGGAGGTGTAGGCTGCCGCCGCCTGTATATGGGAGTGGTCCGATCGATGGCTCTTTATGGGGCCTCGATCTGGGCCGGATCTCTGAAAAACCGCCATAAAGCCCTTCTGCATCAGGCGCAGAGGGTCATGGCGGTTAGAGTAATCAGGGGTTATCGGACCATCTCCCATGGGGTGGCCTGCGCTCTTGCAGGATCCCTGCCATGGGAGCTCGAGGCCGAGGTTCAATCCTCGGTCTACTGGCAACGGACAGACGCTCGTAGTCAGGGCAACCACCCAGCGCCTGATGAAGTGGTGCGGTGGCGTATAAATGCCCAGGAAGTGGCTCTGGGCGAATGGCGGCGGCAGCTCGAGGATCAGAGCACTTCAGGTGCGGGTTCCCGACGCCGAGTGCTGGAGGGGATCCTGCCCATTCTGGAGGAATGGGTGGAACGGGAGTGGGGGTCACTCTCTTTCCGGCTTACACAGGTTCTCTCAGGGCATGGCTGTTTTGGGAGATACCTGTGTGTAGTAGCTGGAAAGGAGATGACCCAGGAATGCCACCACTGTGGCTGTGTGGAGGATACCGCACAGCACACGGTGGAGGTATGCCCTGCATGGGCTGGGCCGCGGGCAGTTTTAACTGCGGCTCTAGGAGGAGGAGACCTCTCGCTGCCGACCGTCATGGAGAAGATGGTCGGCAGTAAGAGAAACTGGAAGGAGATGCTTGCCTTCTGCGAGGATGTGATGTCGCAGAAGGAAGCCGCGGAGCGCGAGACAGAGCGAGACCCGCTCTCTCAACGGCTCTATCGTGGGCGGGGCGGGCGAGCCAGACGGGGTGCCCGCTCTCAACACAACCCGCCGGGAGGGTCTCGGGCGACAGGTGCGGGGGCATCTGTTGTCCAGTAGCGAGACCTCCCGAGGAAACGATGAGCTTCTGCGCTCATCGCATATGAGGAGGTCCGCCCATTCCATCGGGGCGGACGTGGGCCACAGACGAAGCCAGGCGGACTGTTGAGTTACCGCCGGCTTCGTCTTTGCTCAACAAGTGGCGGGAATAGTGTGTTTTTTAGTGGGTATACCTCTACTAGAGAGGGGAGTCCCACATACCCCGTCTTTGCCCCCCAGCCGGGCGGGGATGCGTAATGCATTTTCCTCACTTACTCACACACTCACTCACACAAAAAAAAAAAAAAAAAAAAAGGTTAGGTTAGGTTAGGTTAGGTTAGGTTCCCCCCAAATGGGTTCTGCCTTGTCGTGGCTGGGGGGCTCAGTAGTCGTAGTTTATACGACGAAGCCAAATGAACCCGAGGAGGCTCGAACGGCGCCCTGGAGAATCCGGGTAGCGGCGTTCCGGGTGTAGGCGGCCTTGAATGGCTGCGGGACTCGGTCGGCGTCTCAGCCATATGTTGAGTAGCGGCGACGCGAGTTGGAGAGGCCTCTCTGCGCGTCCCTCTGTTTAGCAGAGGGCGCAGCAGATGAGGCAGCAGAGGAAAGGATTTCCTACTCTGCCGGGAGAGGGGCGAGCTTTCTGAAGCTCGCCATTTTCGTCGATTGCTTCGACAGGGATAGGCCAAATCCCAATATATGGTTTTAGCGCTCGCCGAGGGGAGTACTCAGCTTGGGAGCCCGGACTTGGTCTGTTCTGAATGACAGTATGGGTCCGGGTTCACTCGCTGAGTATGGTCGGGGGGAACCCGGCCGCTAGGGCGCTACATTACGGGGATGTAGTAGGACGGACTGGGTAGTACTAACACTATTGCCCAGTGCCGTCGGAGAGAGTCACGCCGTCTCTCCATCCGGTTCCATGCTGTACACTTCAATCACCCCTTTTTTGGCGTTAAGGGGCACGTTGTGGCAGTATGGACCGAAGGGGATTTGCCTTAATTGGCCGGTCCCAGAGTAAGGAAAAACTTGAAACAAAAACCCGTGAGAAAACACGTAAAAACCTGTGGATACCTGGGGACCTCCGCAGTATTTACCCTCGCTATCCGGAATAGGCGTCACCCGGTGCGGCTCTTAAATCGTCCTATATTCGTGGGAACAAAAATGGATAAATTAAAAAACAAAAACCAAACTGAGGATGTTGTGGACTCAAGGGAGAGTAAAAAAAAAGGAAGGGGTGGCTTTTTTAGAAAGCCAACTCTGCCGCTGGAAGCGGCAAGTGATGGTGGGGAGTCGGACGGATCAATGGTGTCCGTCTCCTCTGCGGCCTCCTTGACAATGTCGACTAGGTCGCGTACGAGTAGGAAACGGGCAATCATGCCCGCTAAGGAAGTGGTTGATGGCGGCTTAGATCTGCAAGGGTCGAAGCGTGCCATGTTTTTGAAGGACGGAGAGGTGGACGAAGACGATGTTTTCAATCCCCTCGTTGTCCCTGCTAAAACCAGGACCAAGGCCAAGCTGCCGAAGGCCGATGAGCTGGAGCAGGAGATGCGGGCGCATACCACTGAGGAGCTGGGCGCCTGCATACGGACTGAACTGCAGACCGTTGAAAAGATCGCCGACAAGTCAAAGAACTTAAAAGGCGATTTTGTCAAAGGTCTGCGTACGGCGGCCCGTAGGGCTGAGGCCGTGTCGGCGGAGCTGGCACAGCGAGCCTCAACGGACGCCAACGTGGAGCGGCTCGAGCGTGAGAACGCTGAACTGCGGGCTGGAATGGCTGAACTTTCAGCTAAGGTTGAGAAGCTGACGGAAGCCATCCGCCAGCAGGGCGGTCCTAAGACTAGTGCGGACAGCACGGCCAAACCAACGGCCAAACCAGCGGTGCCAACATCTGCCGCTGCTGCTGGAGGGAACGACTGGGAGGACCGGTTCATGCAGCGCATGGCTGCGATGATGGACCAGAAGTTGGCTTCGGCTCTAAGAGCCCAGCCTTCTTCTTCCTCCCAGGGCAGTGGCCCAACTCCTGCCAAGACAGGGCCGAAGGGGCCAACGGGAAAGGCGAAAGTCACGCCGGTGTCTTCCCAGCCACCCGAGCAGTCGCGACCCGCGGAGACGCACGTGCCAAAGGCACCTACGTCTACGTGGGCAACAGTGACCGGGAAGAAGACGAAGAAGAAGGCTTCGTCAGAGAAGGCCCCGCAGCCGGAGAAGCCCGCTCCGACAGCTAGCTCGAAGGCTGACCCTAAAGCCGGTCCGAAGGGTGGTCCTAAGAAATATGCTAATGCAGGTCCAAAGGCTAAGGCTGCACCAAAGCCGACGCCTGAGCGGCTGCCAAACTCTGCGGCGATCACGCTCACGATTCCGGAGGGATCGGAGCTCACGCTCGCCGCAGTTATGGCGACCGTAAAGGCGCGGGTGAAATTGGCTGATGTCGGGATAGACACAGTGAAAGTCAAAAAGGCGATCACTGGCGGTCACATTTTGGAGGTGCAAGGGCCTGACTGCATCTCCAAGGCAGACGCCCTGGCCGAACGCATGCGCGTGGCCCTCGCGGATCTGGGTGTGCGTGTTGCACGCCCGGTGAAAACGGGGGAGTTGCGGCTGAAGGATCTTGACGACAGCGTCACACCTCGCGAGGTGTTGGTCGCGGTCGCCGAAGCCGGAGGCTGCTCGACCGACGACGTGCGGGTAGGCGACATACGTCGCTCACCCACTGCCCTGGGCACGGTATGGGTCCGTTGTCCACTAGCTTGCGTGCGCAAGCTAGTCGCGGCAAAGCACGTCGTCGTCGGTTGGGTGTCAGCGCGGGTAGATTACCTGTCCGCGAGACCGCTCCAGTGCTTCCGGTGCTTGGAGTATGGGCACGTACGCAGTACTTGTCAGAGTAAGGTGGACCTTAGCAGCGTGTGCTACGGGTGCGGCGAGTCCGGCCATAGGGCTAGCCAGTGCACAAGTCCGCACAAGTGTCCGCTGTGCTCTGACAGGGGTTGCAAGGCTGACCACAGGATGGGGAGCAAGAAATGCTCCCCCCCTAAGGGCAAGAGGAAGCCAGCTCCTCCTCAATCAGCCCCAGCACCGGAAGGCAAAGCGGCCCCAACAAAGGGGGCCGCTCAGTCGGGCCAAAGCCCGCCACCTCAGGAGGCCATGGAGGCCTCTTAATGGATCACACCATTAAGATCCTCCAGTGCAATCTGAACCACTGCCGGAGCGCGCAGGACCTGGTCCTGCAAACCTTCGCGCAGTGGTCGATTGCACTTGCCGTAGTCGCGGAGCCATACAACGTCCCGAACCATCCTCGCTGGTTCGGGGACGACATGGACTCCATTGTTATTTACTGGGGTGGTGGCCAAGGTGACCCCCCCTGTGCCCTTATCGAGAAGGGACAGGGTTTCGTGGCCACGGAATGGGGTCGCTTAGCCGTTGTGGGCTGCTACGTCTCTCCCAACTGTACCCTCGTAGAATACGAGGCGTACCTGGACGCCGTGGGCAACTGCATTCGCAGGTGCTCGCCGCGTCCTGTGCTTGTCTTGGGCGACTTCAACGCGCACGCTCGTGCGTGGGGGAGTCCTCAAGATAACCGTAGGGGAGAGACCGTGCTGGAATGGACGGCGGGTATGGACCTCCGATTGTTAAATCAGGGATCTGTAAGCACGTGTGTGCGGTGGCAGGGGGAGTCGATCGTGGACCTTTCATGGGCGACTCCTTCTGCCACACACCTGGTAACGGGATGGAGAGTTGCGGAGGAGATGGTCACGTTATCTGACCATCGCCACATTGTAATCAATGTGGCCCTCCGCCCCCCCGACCGTGTATCCCGCCGTCGTGGCAGCCCGCCGCGACGATGGGCTCTCAAGCGGCTCGACAGGGATCTGCTCGAAGCCGCCGCCATTGTCGCGGCCTGGCCGGATGGAAACGCCGGAGAGATTCTGCCCGATCCTGAGAGGGAGGCAGCATGGTTCCGGGCATCGATGACGTCGATATGCGACGTATCGATGCCCCGAGCCATGCCAACCAAGCTAAAGGGGGTGTACTGGTGGTCGGAGGAGATAGCGGAGCTGCGAGGCAGAGTTTTCCGCTCCCGACGCCGGTACACTAGCGCCCGAAGAAGGCGCCGAGCCCTTGCCGAAGAGGTGGATAGTGCGTATAGGGCATACAGAGACGCTTCCAAAGTGCTCCAGTCGGCAATAGCCGACGCCAAGGCTCGGGCCTGGAGCGAGCTCCTGGACGGACTGAATA